>JANBXA010000588.1:14835000-16130000 GCA_030556225.1 Cricetiscus sungorus | reverse complement strand
TAATCAGCTTTTTAAAAGCAGTCATTTAATCAGCATACATAGCAGTGTTATGAGGTGGAGTCCACATGGCCTGGACATTACTGATGAGAATGTGGTGCTCAGAGTTGTAAACAATTTGCTCAAAGGTAAACAGCTGTTAAGTTATCAGCGAGAAATGTTCGATTCAAACATTGAATCCCCAGCACAATATAATATTTGTATTTAAATTTGAAAATTCTTGTTTTACATTTCAATCCCATTTCCCACCCACCCTGCCCTCCCTTGCCCCCCACACACACCAACCCCCATCCCATCCCCTTTCTGCTCCCCAGGAGGGTGAGGCCTTCCATGGGGAGTCTTAAGAGTCTACCATATCAGGGCCTTTTGTGAGCCTCTGTGTTAAGCTGTGCATTTTGCATTCAATAAGCAGTTGCCCTTCTTTCTATAATTGTATTATGAGCAATAAACTAACCTATGAAGATTCATCCTCTTAACCCTATAACCAGGAAAACCTTCTTACTAGCTTTATTTTACAAGCTTGAATGACCATCTATGTGATTTCTCAAACAGAACAGGAATAAAAATAAGACTATCTCACCTAGCGCTTACTCTCTGGGTTGGGTAAAGAGCGCCCAGATGAATCAGAACCTATTTGGAAAACCCAGGTCAGAACCTATTCAAACTTTCTTGAGTACTGTTCCACATCCCACACTCTCTTCTCTTGTATCTCCTCCATTTCTTATGACAGTGGAGAGCTGTATTATTTCTCAGGACAGTAATTCTCACACTATCCTGTATAGGAAGCATTTCTCAAGTACCCCCTCCCATCCCCCAACCTGAACACTTAGGCTACATTCACAACCTGCCACTAGACTCATGTTTCTACAATGCAAACAATTTGATTTACTTTTTATTTAAAAAGTCTTTAAAAGCTTCCCAGTATAATATTTTTTAAAACTCTAGGAAACTCTTCACCTTGGGCCTTGCCTAATGTCTTAGCATTGTCTCTTCACCTACACCTGTATGTGGCCTTCTTTAGCCTTCACTGTGTTCCCATAAAAGTATGCCACTCTGTTCTTTCTTAGCTTCAGAGTAAGCATCCAAGCACGTCCCTTCTTGCATGCTTGCCTCACCCAGAAATTCCTAGAGTTTCCTCTACCATATGCCCCTCTTAATACACATTTTAAATATGTAGCTATTATATAGCAATTACAACTCTGCCCCCCACCACTACTTCCAGGAAATGAGTGTTTTTCAATTCTTATATGATATTGTGCTGCTTAGAATCTAAGTAAATGCTTGGATGACTGAATGTATGCTATTATCTTTTCTTCAGACTATCGTGTCAATTTGGTTAAAAGCTAGAATGGAGAGCAGCCTCTGGGGAATGTCTATTAAGAGGTAAAAATTGTTTCCTGCATCTCACACCTTCCATCCATCCTGAAAGCTCTCTAGCCACATGCTTTCTTACATTTTGAAAAGGGAAATGCCACCCTGGAGACTTATTTCCCTTTTGTAAAATGCCCTTGGCAAGTCTTTTGGAGAAGGGTGGGGCCTAGGGAGAGGTAGGCCACCCACATGCAGCAGTACTCAGACGTTTTCATTCAGCAGTATTCAGAGGTTTCCATTCTGGTTTCATCCCCTACTGTGCCCTCTCCAAGAATGTCCTTATGCCTGGCACAAGTCATAGACCATTGTTAGTGAACATGAGGGAAATCCCTGAAAAAACATAATTTTTGTGGGAAAAATAAGTCACATTTCATGAAATGAAGTGAGAAAGGAAAAATTATTTTCCTTCTTTAGCAAGAATGTCATGGAGTTCTTCACAAATAATTCCTAAATAAGTTAAAAAAACACATTTTTATATTATTAATAATAATAACAATAGTAAATAAAAGTAAAAATAAATAATTTTGTAGTTATTATGATCCAGAAAAGTAAAGTGATACTGGTACTTCATGAAATGGTATCCTTCTCAACAGTGTTACATAACATGTCTCTCCTTGTGTAGGTAGCATATATATAGCATATGGAATATATATATATATATATATATATATATATATATATATATGGAATCTAATTAATGAGGCAAAAATAGATCATGGCTCATATTACAACTAATTATTATGTATAATTAGTAATACATATTATTATGTTTCAGTCATTGTGCTTAATGCTTTACATATATAATCCCAAGCTTGATAACCAAATATTAATATTTCAAATAAATAATTTAGATATTTCAGCATTTGTCATTTAATGGATTAATAAGTAATGCATGGAGCAGTGCAGGGCCTACCTGAGGATTGAGCAACTAGAAAGAATAAGAATTAAAAAAAAAAGTAAAAAATCCAATGTATCCAACCTCCATTAAGAAAGGTTCCATAGGATAAGGTACTCAAAGTAAAGGTGCTATCTTGCCTTGGACAGGTCCCATATAAGGCTGCTGAATCCCAATTTCTACATCTTTGGGACACCTTGCTTTACCAGTTCATTGACAAATTATTTGTACTGTATATATGTATACCTGACTACAATTAATAATGAAATTGGAAATAATTAATTAACTAATACAGAACAACCCTTAAGCTAGCCTCTATTCTCAATCTTTCCCCAAGGGTAAAGCTATAACATGGATAGCCATCACTCATTCTGCCTATCCAACTCTCTGTTTCTATGAAGATAAAGACTATACAGCCAATCATCCACCATTCAGGAAGCTGTCACCATGACCTGGCGTTACATGATAGTGAGGAAACATACACATGATGTGAGCACATGTGGACAGGTCATAAATGACTGTGGTTTTGTTCTTTAGAGTATCTAGTTTCCTGGGGTCGAGTAGACATTTTCATGTAAAGCAATCTCCACAACCACATAAAAAGTACCTAGAGAAACTGAAAAAGAAGTTGACAGAGATGAAACAAATAGACATCAGGAGAGATGATGAAAGTGTGACAAGGGACTCATAATTTTATACAAGCTCTGATAACTAAATGAGGCTCAAGGAAATTGAGAGCTCTGTGAATTCACATGAACAAGCCAGGTTTTTCTTGGGAAAAGAGTTGAACACCAATCAAGCTACACCCAATATATGAGGGTTTTCCTTTGAATAAATGACAAATAATATCTGCTGTAATTTAAGAAAAGCAGTGTGTGACAGAAAGATGCCATGCAACAGGGTTCAAGCAGAGGATTTTTTTGCGGGGGGGGGGATTGTAAACGGGAAAGGGGGTGGAGTTCATGGGGTGGTGGGGGAATAGGCAGAGGCCAGCCTCAGGAGACAGAAGCAGCAGGAGAAAGGAAGAGAGGAAGGAGGAAAGAGGGGTAGAGAAAGAAAAAGGGGAGAGGGAGAGGGAAAAAAAGAAAGAGAAAGATGGGAGGTGGGAAGGACTCATTTAAAATGGAACAGAGTGAATAAGCACAGGTGGTGCTCTTAGTGGCTGCAGCTGAGGGTATATCCTGTCAAAACCCCAAGGACAGGCAGTACAAATGCCTGAATACCAACAATATCTGTATCACTTAACAAGATTACATATGGATTATTTATTTCAATAAGTATGAGTGACTTATTAAAAAAATATAACCATGTTCTTTTAAAAAAAAAATCAAAAATCTAAGCTTAGTTACTCTTTGAAAAACATGGCCATGCCTCAAGTACATAAGGTAAAAGAAGTCAAGGAAATTAAAGAGAGGTTTTTTTCTTGTGGTTTTGGATTTTGTTTGTTTGTTTGTTTGTTTGTTTTTGTTTTCTTTGAGACAGGGTTTCTCTATGTAGCTTTGGAGTCTGTCCTGAAACTCAATTTATAGATCAGGCTGGCCTTGAACTCATAGAACTCTACCTGCCTCTGCCTCCTGAATGCTAGGATTCAAGGTCTGAGCTACCACTGCCCTGCTAGTAAGAGTTTTAAAAGATTACTTTCATTATGAACACTGGAAACAGCTTAAAACAAAAAAAGCAATTAGTTCCACTAATTTGTTGTATATTATTTTTTGTTTGTGTGAAGGATTAGCCAAGCATGGATTATGTTAAAGGATCAGAAAGGCTTGAGGACCACAGGAGAACTAGATGTTATGAGCACAGGCAGGCTTGGAGAGGAAGATGATCCTAGGGGAAGACACAGCTGCATATCAGAATAATTAAATAGCTGAGTTTTATGTTCAAATGAAAACAAGCAAAATGTCAGAGTTCTGTTGCCTGATGCAGCTTAGAAGGCTCCACTCTAAAGTGAGCAAGCTCTTTACACTCTGCCTTCAATTATTGCTTAGAACTCACTTTGACCTTACAAATTGGACATTTCACAGAAATCCAGAGAGCCTAAAGGAGAGACCTTGCATTCCATCCGACAGTGCATTGGAGCTTCTGGTCTGTGATTTCCCTTCTATCAATCAAAAGAGCCAGCTCTGTGAGTGTACTCCGAGAGCTGGAGTCCTCTTCAGTTAGAAGCCTTAAGGGAGCAAAGAAATGTGTCTCAACTGCTGAAAGAGAGAATAGTAGACAAAGGGACAACGTAAAGGATAGAACTAAGGAGGACAGAAAAAGAAAACTACAGGTTAGCAGTGGAAAAAGAGGCAAGGCAGTGGGGGAAATGACCTCAGGTACTAGGATAGTTTGCATACATTAATTATCAAATTTGACTTCATGGGTTAAGTCGTCTGGGAGCTGAGTTCATTCTCAGGGACAATTAGGCTTTGAGAAGTTATGTTACCTAAATCTCATCATTAGAAAAATTGGAATCAGACCTCCCACTCAAGTCTACATGGCATCAAATCTCATACTTCCAAGCAAGTTTAAGTATGAGGGGTCTAAATTATTTCCATCCACATCTTAGCTACCTACAATAGACATACTGTTGCTGAATATTGAGTCAACCACCAGCACACCAAAAAAATTGCTTTCTTAGGAGGAAACAATTTACAATTATAAGCGTTGGCTAAGTATTTTATACATTGTATATGAATAGAACAAAAAGTCACTTATTGAAGTTACCCTCTCTTTTTCTTAACACCACTTCTATGTCTACAGAAAGCTGATACAGTTGTAGTGTTAATAGAATGAGATGAGAAATATGCAAGCTCTTCAAGAAGCAGATAAAGAAATGTTTTGTTTTGTTTTGTTTTGTTTTTTTGTAGGAAGAAAAACATCAATGTCTAGTTCAGAACTGAAAAGAGAAAGGAACCCATTTCCAGAAGCTTCCCAGACCAGACTCTGTTACCCAATGACTAATGAATGACCCTTGACCCCTATGCACCACTTTGAAAACACACTAACTGTGCTTTGTTTGGCTCACCAACTGAGGAAGAACTGCTCACATAAAACAAAACAATGCTGCTGTTTGCCAGTAACTATTAACTCCTGGCTATTTCAACCCATGTACTGTCAACAATAATCTTATCCAAGACTCTATTCTCGTGGAACCTTGGGGGTTGAAGAAATATCTTATTGGCACCATCCCTAATCCTGTAAGTAGCAATGTGTTTTGACAGAATGAAACTACACAATTCTCACCTTGCTTTACTTACTTAGAAGAACTGAAGCTAGAAATAGAAAAGCATGTCCTGTACTAACTAGCCTTTCTTTTCAAGCCTTGGTGCTTCAACTTCAAGATTATTCAGTTTTCAGGTTTTTTAAATGAGTAGCTTCTAGGCTTCAGAATGGAACCTCTTTTAAATGCATACAATAAGAAATCTATGGCTAAAGGAGTGCTTTGTGCCACAAGATAACAACTGTTATGTGGCTGACCACTTACTCTGGTGATCATACACAGTTTTTTTTTCTTTTTTATTTTTTTCTTCCTTTTTATTGGGGGGGTGGGATAGTTTGGAAAGCGTAAAGCTCTACTTATAAATTGAAATTGTTCTGGTATTGAAAAATGTCCATGGCTGAAAAATAAAAGGAAATTAAAATATAGTAGGAAAATAAATATATAATACATGGTAGACACAACAGACTACAGCACAGGTAGAAACATTTTTACTGGGAATAAATCATTTCTGTCCATTCAATGCAGGAGGAAGCATGAAGATGACATACTGGAACAAGTAATAGTGGTTTCCGACAATAAGTTGCCTCTGTGTTGTGATCTTGTGTTGCCAAGCTCTGCTTAATACAGACAGTTCTGCTTCTGCCTTCCACTCTCCTCATTTATTAAACAAATATCTATATGTGTTTTATTTGCAAAAAACTATGCTAAAATCTGTAGCAACAAAGTAGAGAGGATGAGTAAATTGTTTCCCAAAGAGCGTGTGTACTGTGGAAAAAGATTAAATCAGAATATACTCGGTATTAAAAGAAGAGGCTGTCAGTGGTATTGTGGGAGCAAAGATACATGTCATGCCACCCACCTGTAGGAGAGGGTGAGGTGCTGCTATGGCTGTGTCCTGAAAGATGATAGACATATCAAAGCAAACATTTACAGAAATGAAGAAAATGCATATGAGTTAAAAAAAATCCAAAAGACACATATCAAAATATATTTATTGGCAGACTAGAAGCAAGCACATGTGGATCAGCTATGTGGATTCATCAAGTCTTGGGCTGTGCTGATATGAAATTACACTGAGAAGGAAGCTAAGGTCTTAGAATCATGAAGTCATTTCATTGTTTGTCTGAATGTGTGGTTCCAGGCACATTACTCGCACTTTATTCTTTCTGTGACTGCCCATTACAAGCATCTTCTGTCACAACGCTGACTCTAATGACATAGGCATGAGAAAAGAAATGTATTAATGAGATAAAAAAGATGAGTTGCAAGGTCTCCTACACAAATGCAGTACTGGTAACTGTAGTTCAGTGTCTTGTAAATTATAGCCTTCTACAATGTGGCTGTTACCACTATCTTCACCCTGACATGACATCTGGTAGTCACAGCTATATGACCCAGTATAACACTGGCAGATAATTGGCTCCTACAAGCCCTGACTGTGTGACCTCATGGTCATCTGAATGCAACTGTCGTTGGTGGCTAGATAAAAAGAAAAAAGAGGTGCAAGTTCAGGGTGATAGTGCTGGAAGTTGGGTGCTTATTTTGTCATATTAATTGTTCTTGCAAAAATTATTTGATTTTCACATTTGTTTGTGCTTCTGATTTTCCAATAAGCAGATTGAACATGATGCTGTTTAAGATTAACTCAGCTTATAATTGCTTGGTACATCAAAGGCAAACACATGGCCCCACTTTGGTTCAAGTGATAAGCTTTTGCTGAGCACTGTATATTTGCACACCATGAAGCTAGATATTGTGAAGGCAAAGCAACCTATAAGATTTTATCCTTTCCATGGATTAGCTGAAAACTCCAGTGAAAACAATGGTTGGTTCATAAAATAATAATATCTAATTAGTCTATCACATTCACATGCAAAGAGGAATAATGAATTACAGTTGGAAAGTGGAAAACATTTCCAATGGTAGCATTTAAATTGGACATTAGAGAAAACCTATGGATATGCCAGGACTAAAAATACATGATAAAAACACAGTCTCAGATGTGAATCTTTGGGAATGTGGTATTTATTGGAAAATCAGCAATAGTTGAATTATGCTGAGCATTGAGAAAAATGTTAGATGCTTCAAGTCTTAATTTTCTAAAACTCTTAGCATGAGGGTTTTAGACATCTGACTTCCTCCCCATCTCTCTGGTAAATTCCACATCTCTCTGGTAAATTCCGTGTCTCTTGGATTTTTTTCTTCTCCTAAGTTTCTTTCTCTTTCCAGAAGTCCTGTCTAACCTCTTCTGCCTCACTATTGGCTGTTCAGCTCCTTATTAAACAAACCATAAGGTGTATTAGCAGAGACACTTCTTCACAGTGTACAAAATGATTATTCCACAATATTTTCCCCATTTTGTCTAAATAAAAGGAAAGGTTTTAAGTCTAACACATTAAAACTATACATAATAAGAACAATTATTACATAAGAATTACATTAGCAGTGTCCAGTCCATTTGTGTTTGGCAACTTTGGAGAAAATGCTCTATTATTTAGTCTATCTTGCGGATTTCAAAAGTTTTATGCCTTCCTACTTGTTACCTTTCCTCAATGCAGTGTATGTCTGCCTTTCTCCACATCTTCCTGGTAAATCTCCCACACCAGATTCTCCCTGAATTCCTCTCTCCCCAGAAGCCCTGCCTATCCTCTCCTGCTTAACTGAAGACTAGTTAGCTCATACTAAACTCTCAAAGGTGCCTTAGCAGAGTCCCATCTTTACAATACACAAAAAGGTTATCCTACAAGAAAAAGAAAACACGAAGTTCAAAGATTACTGTGGTATGTAAAACAAATGACTCATCCACAGAGTGACAGTGAGAAGAGGAGGGTTTTCAGGAACTAAGTGATCAGTAATGTCTGCTGACAACAAGAAAGACGATGATAAGGGTAACCCAGGGCAGGCTGACTTTGCAAATGAGTAGGAATGTGGTCTACTAATGGAGACAATGGGCATAAAAGAAAGATAACATTTCTTGGGAGGAGAGAATAGTAAGTTTCAGCCTGCTCTTCACAATTTTTCTGTTAGAATTACTTATTCCATTAATCCACACAGCACACACACACAGATCATCATGGCTTCCTTGAATATACTAAAAATTTAAAGAGTTCTTAAAACATGTCATTCTTCTGCTTTTTAAGCTAAAAAAAGAAAATTACTAGTAAAGATTAGTCACAATACAATTGCAAACAGGATCGTCCTGGAACAAAAATTTGTCTCAGGAACTAGATCAAGGCATGTAATGACTGTTTGAAAAACAAAACAAAGTAAAAACTCTGAAAATTCTTTTTATATATGTTATTATCCTGTAGATATGTAAGCATTTGGAGAGATTTCTAGCTTATAATGAGCATATTAAAAATGTAGATTAGTGATTACAATGTGCTTGTTCAATTGCTACATTTTAAAGGACTCTAATCAAGTACAACAGTAGGTATATTGATGCGAATTAGAAACTGACACTAAATAATTTATAGTCTATGATTTCTGTGTGTGTGTGTGTGTGTGTGTGTGTGTGTTCGCGTGCGCTCGTGCACGTGCGTGTGTGCTTGCATGCACACACATACATACACTCATACTGACTCATGCAAGCTCCTGTATGTGTTAGCTGTACCCTTCCTTAAAATGTGGTTGAGACTATTCTAAAGCTTAAACTAGATCACATAAAAGGGGCTGGTGGAAAGTAAGTACACAATATCTTGGGGTAAATATATATGTATGTATGATCTAAAACACATCTTTATTCATTCCACAAACATTATTTGTTCTACATGAGCTGTATCACGCTACTTAATACAGAGACACTCTGAAGAAAAGTTAGTATCTGTTCATAAGCAATGTTCAACCTGATGATGGATATGTCAATAATTTTAAGATGGAGGAATGACTATCATGAGATAAGCATATGTCAAGTGTTATTAGGGGACTACAATTATGATACAATTGATGAGTGATTAGTGAAGCCTTACTCACAAGCATGATCTCTGACTATTTTACTCTGAGATCTTACTTGTTGATTTATTCACACAAGCCTACGAGGTTTCTCAATCTTTAACATACAATATACAATCAAATTAGAAGATATTCTAGAATAACATGTGTGCATACATGTTTGTGTTTGTGAGTGTGTGGGGGACTTGCACACAGGTGTCCAAATGTGGATGTCCAAGATGTATGTCATGTATCATCCACAATTGCTTAAGCATCTTATTCACTGAGGCAAAGTCAAAGTGTTCATTGATATGGCTAGTCTTGCTAGACAGCTTTGTCTGGGAATCCTTTGTCTCCAACTTCCTAGGCTGGAGTTAAAAGAAGCTTTCTTGCCTACTCTATGTTCACAAGGCATCTGCAATTTGGTCCTCAAAATTGTATGGGAAATACTCAAGTAATAAACCACCTCCCCATCTCTTATCCTATTACTGATCTGTTTCTAGCAACTGTTGTGTCTTTGGGCAATTGTTGTTGTTTGTTTGTTTTACTCGTAGGCTCTTTGGCCTTTTTTACAGGGCCTGCTACCCAGTTCCCAAGTAAATTACACATGGAGGCTTATTTTTAGTTTCGAATGCACAGCCTTAGCTTGATCTGTTTCTAGCCAGATTTTCTTGTAGTAAATTAACTGTCTACCTTTTGCTTCTGGGTTTTCATCTTTCTGATATTTGCAGTATCTCACTTTTTCTTCCCCCATGGTTGCATGAGTGGCTGGGTGGCTGGTCCATGATGTCCTCTCTCCTTGTTCTTCCATTGTTCTCCTTTCTCCTTTTATTTATTCTCTCTGCCTGCCAGACCCACCTATCTTTGCTCTTGTCTTGCTATTGGCCATTCAGCTCCTTATTAGGACCACAAGGTGTTTTAGAGAGTCACAGAAACAGAACTTCACAAAGTTAAACAAATGCAGCATAAACAAAAGTCACACGCCTTAAAATAATGTTCTACTACAGGGAATAATGACATTTCTCTCTATCATGCTTTTCATGCGTGAGTTTAAAATGATAGTCTTCAAACTCAGAGCTTTTCTTTTGAAAGAAAATTAGCTTTATCTATGATCAAGGGAAGGATTCTTAGAAATAAAACAAACACACCAACAAGAAAGCAAAAACAAATAAACAAACAACAATGACAACAAAAAAACAGATAACAGTAAAGCAAAATTAATCAACTGCACATATCCTCTGTTTGCACATACACAGGGACACAGGGGAACATTCCCGTTTTCTTACTAATATAGATTCACACACCAACTACAAATAATTGAATCTGCCAGATGCACAAACAGATTTATATTCATGTACTAGCATCTTGGAGCAAAATTTTACAGAAATAATTAAATAACGAAATCACAAATACTTTCTTGTAGGTTTTGATGATAAAATATACAATGTCATTATATATTAAAATTTACTAGTAATAAAACTTTAAAAGATAATGTTATTCCTGGAACTATGACTGCTAAATAAATAAATTTTCAAATGAAATAAATTGGTTATCACAGAAAGGCTCTCTGAATTTGGCAACCAAATGTCTGGAAAAAAAATAAATTAAAGCTGGGAAAGATATCTAGGATAAGAGAATGGGTTAAAGGAGACAAACTATTATGTATTTATATTTATGTGTATGGCCAACATGTATATGTTTGTGCATGCTATGGAACTCATGTACATGTAAAGGACAGCTTGGGGCAGTTGTTTTTCTCCTTCTACAATGTAACTTCCAGGGATGGAAATTGAGTGGTTAGAAATGACAGCAAGTAGCTTTTCCCAATAAGTCATCTTGCCAACCTGAGACCCATCATCTCCTCCTATCTTTTGGACAGTTTAATTACTTTCATAGAAGTATATTTATACACAATGACAATCTAAAAGACTAGCCAAGTGTGATCAGGCAAGAATGAACTCTAAATCTGGCAGTCAGACTGCACACACCTGGAAAATCTACCTTAGTTATGAAAATCAGAAAAACTGAATTATGCATACAAACATCTTCCCTGGTTTGCTGGTATTTCCTGTTCATTTTTTTGATGTTGTTGTTGTTATAATTTTGATATTTTTGAGACAGGATCTCACTATGTAGTCCTGTATGGCTTGGAACTCAATATATAGGAGCAGTCCAAATTTGAAATTAAGGAGTGCTAGAAGTAAAAGCATGTGCCACCATACTACTTTTAAGATCTTTTTTGTTTTTACTGAAACAGTTTTTCATGGCTGCTTCCTCTATGATGGTTCCTAGCAGAGTCATGGCTGCTCAGGTGGGATGACTATATCCACCATGATGCCTCTTCCTGACCAAGCAATTAATATTATATGAAATAATATCGTGTGTTCATTATCGTTTGTAGACAAGGAGTGTCATTTAAATGAGTCAATCTGGGCTGGTTGATATCTGCAGGCCTTTGTAATTTTGCAGTCTGTTCAATCTCACTGTAATGTTAATAAAACAAAGATTATACTGGTCAGAAGATGTACTCTTGGGAACAGGAGAATTTAAAATTAGATTATATGGTTGAACATTAGATCTGCCCTCTCTTCCTTATGTGAAGTTTAAGGGTATGGTCTACGGTAGATCTGACATACTCCAGTGAATGCTCACATAGCATATATAGGCAGTCATAATGGTAGTATATGGGTTTGTCAAAATGAGAATGGCAATGAAAAATTTCAAAATATAGTTTACAAGCTATTCAATGAGAAGAGAAACGGAGACTTTGGAATGTTAAGTCTTAAATAAAATCTCTATATTACATTTTTCACCCTAGAGTTCAGGAATCCACATGGAAGGAGGAAGATGGGGAAACTTCAAGAACAAGAAATGGTGGATAACTTCAGGAAGACAGTATTTTTCAGACACAAATGCATGTGTCCCAGACCTGCACAAGTACAGGCCAGAGAGCAATCTACTGTGGAAAATGGGATGGGCATGAAGTCCTACCCATAGCTGAGAGGCTATTGGTACCTCATTGATACCATGAGAGGGAAAGTCAGTTTTCTTAATGGAGTGATACCTGTTATATCAGTCACCCTACAAAGCCCCCAGCAGTCAGCAAATACAAACTGGACTAATAGATTTCTATTAAAATGTAGATGGATGGAGGAGAGAGAAAGAACATTAAGTTGAGTAAGGAGGTGGGGGTATCTAGGAGGAGAAGAATAAAATACATCATATGAAATTTTCAAAGAATTAATAGAATATTATTTTAAAATATAATATTAGAAATTATCAATGAATTAATTAACATTTTTTAAAAAACAAGTGTTTTTCAGCCTTTTTGATTTCCTCTATTGAGAATTCTCTCGTCAGTTCTGTACCACATATTTTAATAGGGTTATTTGGACTTTGGGAGAATATTCTCCATGAAGGAATACTCCCTTAGCCTAGAAGCAGGAGGGAGGGTCTAGTCCCTCCTCCAAATGACTTGACAGATTTTGTTGATCCCTCCTGGAAGGCATCACCCTTCCTGTGGCGTGGGGGGATGAAATAGGAGTGTGGTTGGGGAACATGGGAGGGAGGGAGAGAAGGAGGGAGGGAGATGGAAATGGGATCAATATGTACAATAAGAAAAATAAATAAATAAATAATGATTGAAAAAAAAAAAGTGAAGCATGCCCAGTGGATGATACATGTAGTTTCATTTGCCCATGAGGATAAAGGAGGAGCATTGTAAATCCAAGGCCTCCTGAACTAGATAGTAAGGTCATCACCAGCCTGGGCAACTTCAGGAGGCCTTACAAAAATGAAAGAAGAAAGGAAGGGAGGGGGAAGGAAGGAAGGAAGGAAGGAAGGAAGGAAGGAAGGAAGGAAGGAAGGGGAAAGGAGCCAGAGATGTATTGCAATGGCCAAGAACTTGCCTTCCCTAGTAGTCATGAGGTGCAAGTTTTAGTAAACAGTATCAAAAAGGAGGAGTAGGAGGTGTGCAATTTTGAGTTGTAGTGGTATTATGAAATCTCTAACAAGAACTAAGAGTTGCAAACATAAAAAGGAAAAGCAGACAGAGCTCTCCAAACAAGAGAATACATTCACATCAGTACATAAATTCATAGGCTTCTTATGGGGCAGAACAGCAAGAGTATAATGAAGAGAGTAACAATATGACAAAAGAAATAAGAATAAGGAAAATACAGCAAAGTCCAAAATAAATAAAACTCAAGTGTGAGGTGAGCATAGTGGTACACAGCTTTAGTCCCAGTACTTGGAAGGCAGAGGTAGGAGGGCCTCTGTTAGTTTACAATAAGCCTGGTTTACATAGAGAGTTCCTGGATGCCCAGAGCTGTGTAGATAAACCCTGTCTTATAACACAAAATCACACACCACCAAAAAGAAACAAACAAAAATTGAACTACAATTTAAAAGACAAATTATGAGAGAATTGCTTATAAAGGAATAGTATACTTCTACAAATGGGAATGATAGAAGGATTTTGCAGTTTAAAATACAGGTTTGACATGAAATTTTGATGAATGAACAGATTAAGTATATACATATCACAACCAAAAGAATGATAACTCAAGCAAATAAGGGAAGTTCAGCAATCAGAGTTGCAAACTAAAACAATTTGTTTGATTACATCTGAAAATTAGGAAAGAGTTGCAATGGGTTTATCTGGAATGATCAGGGTAGCTTGGCAGGACATGTAGACAGTTGAGAGGTGCATGAGTCAAGCATGGATGGGAACAGAGGGAAAAAAAGAGACACTGGCTTGTGTGGCCTGCTTTGCAGCTGTTTTTGTGCCCTCTGTCAACAGGCACAGGAAATATAAACGGATAGGTTACTTAAGGATATGTCCCTTCCCTCTAAAGAAGAAAAATGGTCACATTTGGAAAGACTGTGGAAAAGAATGGGAAAAGTTATACATAAATAAAACTAAGCAAAGAACCACTAAGAATATAAAGAATTGGCTTGATATGAATATAGCATTTACAGAGTTTCCATGTGCACATATGTGGAAGGACTGAAAAATACAAAAGGTGGTTCGCAGTGTAATTAGTTTTGTAAATTAATGAAACAAACAAACAAACAAAAAAAGCTTTGTTTTTTGTTTTCAAATTGCCAATACCTTCCCTAAATACTGGATAGGATACTTTAGACATTCTATATGGAAGATGAGCTCTTTCCTACAAAAACGAAAGGTTGTTCAAACAGCAGAAGAAATATGAAGATAAGAACTTAATTCAGCAAGCACAGGTCCTCCTTGGGAATTATAGCATGCAGGTGTAGACCTACATGTTAATCTATGTACACATTATACCTATTAGCTTAGTATTTTTATGTGACTCTTGACTCCGTGAACAAGTGGGTCTCTCACTCTTGTGCCTGCTCCTGTGGATCTTTTTTCTCCTGTTAGATTGCCATATTCAACATTGATATGAAAATGTTTGGTTTATCATATATTTTATTTTGTCATGTTTGTTTTTTATCAGGTAGAATCCAGTTCTTTTCTAATGAGAGACAAAAAAGAGAGTGGATCTGGAGGGAGGGGGTGAGAGGGAGGAACTGAGAGGAATAAAAGGAGGGAAAAACTGATCATACTGCATGAGAAAATAATCTAGAGGCCACTGGCGATGGGTCTGAGGTCTAACTCTAATGACAAACTGACTTTGTGGAGCCCATTCTATATGGAGAAATATCTTGCCCATCCTAGACACCTGGGTGTAGGGGGCAGACAGGTACCTTGGTATATTTTTAATAAAAGAAAAAAATTGATAAAACAAAGCAACAACAAAAACCCTTACCTCATTTGTTGATACACAATGGCCCAAAAGAAGACTGCTAAATAGAGTTCTGGGAGAAGGCATCTGAGAAGACTAAACTCAAAAAAATTACCAATGAACAAGGCATCACAAGTTTCTCCTTTAAAACAAGAGGGGGGAAGTAAAGGCAGGAATTTAGAGTGAAAATTAGATAGGATAAGGTCAACGAAGCAGAAGGAAGAAAGGGATGAGACAAACAGAAAAGACCCAGCCTTACTGAATCATTGGCTACTGTTTGATACTCCAAGTGATCCCATTAATATTCGAAGCTGTCTGTTCAATAGAGAGACCATCACACACCAGTGAATAATTTCAAACCCTGGTTATTTAGAGGATCACAAAACAGAAGAAGAGAGCACGAGTATATGAACTGAACATGTATGGAAGAGAAGAAAATACTCCTACACTGGGGGTGGGAAGCAAATAGGGTTGAGGCAAGGTAGGAGGAGAGAAGAAGTTAGGAAAAAGAGAAGGGGAGAAGAGGAAGAGAGATGAGAACATTAGGGAGCAGGAAAATTGAGTCAGGAAAGGAATAGGCAAGAACAAGAAAAAGGATACCATAATTGAGGGGGTCATTATAGGTTGAAAGAGAAACTCACACTAGGGAAATGTCCAGAGACCAAAATTATGACCCAACTAACAATCTAAGCAATAGTGGAGAGTCTACCTTAAATGTCCTTCCCCAATAATGAGATTAATGACTACCTTATATGCCATCCTACAGCCTTCATCTAGTAGCTGATGGAAGCAGAAGCAGACACCCACAGCAAAACACTGAGCAGAACTCCTGGAATCCAGTTGCAGAGAGGGAGATGTGATGAGCAAAGGGTCAAGACCAGGCTAGAGAAACCCTCAGAAACAGTTGACTTGAACAAGGGGGAGCTCATGGACCCCAGACTGATAGCTAGGAAACCAGCAGGAGACCCACCTCGACCCCCTGAAAGTGGGTCTTAGTTAAGAGGCCTGGGATGTATAAGGTCCTCTGACAGTGGAACCAGGATGTGTCCCTAGTGCAGGAATAAACTCCAGGAGCTCATCCTCCAGAAGGGATACTCCCTTAGCTTAGAGACATGGAGGAGGGCCAAGGCCCTACACCAAATGATATGACTAACTTTGATGATCCCTTTGAAGGCCCCACACTCTGTGGGGAGTGGATTGGGGGTGAGATGGGGCAGTCTATGCGGGAGAAAGGGAGGATGGGAAAATATTTAAAATAGAATAAACATAAAATGGAGCACCAAGCTTAAAAAACTGAAGGTGATCAGAATAGGTTTTGTACATACATGATATTGTCCAAGAAGAAATTTAATCCATAAATATCAGCCTACATTCTATAAATCTTATATTATTTCAGAAGAGAGAAACAAGTAGTGGTTTTCAAGATTTAAATGGATGCTTAGTGAAAGGTAGAAAAAGAAGGATTATACAGTTAAACTATATTCAATTTTAAGGGAAGTCCTTTAGATGAAATGTGAATTACTGCCAGAAAAAGGCAAAAGTGAACAACCCAGTGTGATTCAATGTGCTACAGCTCTCCCCAGTCTCGAGATGTTATAACCACTGAGCTAATAGGTCTACCATCCACCTATTTATTAGCATGTAAATGTCATAAAAAACATCAGAGTAGGAGCTAAACAAAGATGCTGTCAATTGAGACATGCTAAATTGGATGGGGTAATATCTACTAGATATCAACCTTCCAAAAGGAACTGCAGGCAACCAAGGAATGCTGATAGTGGGAAAAATAGTCTTCCCCATAGAAGACCACACCAAGTGGTTATCCCATATCAAATGGTCTTCCCAGAAAACACACACAGAAGTAAAATCATACAAACTGAGCAGATTTTTTATTTAGAGATATATATGAGTATGCATACACAATTAAACATGCATTACCAATTAATGAAGAAAGAGGACATGGATTTGAAGGAGAGTAACGAATGTTAAATGGAAGGGTATGAATGAAGGAAAAGGGGAAGAAATAATGCTCATAATAACTTGTAAAATAAATTTTAAAAATTAAAAAGTGAAATAAATATCATTATAAAGATTCATGATATTTTATAAAGGCAGTTGGAAATGTATAACAAGCTGTAAGTAGGAAATGTGGACACAACAATAAAGGTTTTTCTTGAAACACTGCTAACATAACAAAACAAAGAGTGTTATTTTAATATTCAGAATAAAATATATATTAAAATTTATAAATTCTTTTGCTTCTGTTACATAGTTCTTGATATTTAAAACACAGTGGGCATTTACAGCCAATCACCTTGCCTGGAGGAGATTTGCTGAGTGAGCTGGGGACACATGTGGATATACTACCATACAACTAATGCCTGTTACCACCAGGAAACAGAAAATAAACCAACTTGCTGAGAGGCTGAAAACTGTTTGTTACATACTTACATAGGGAAATTTTATACCTTTTCTAAATGAAAAACAATCTGACTCAAGAGAAAATAATGTAAAATAGAGAAAAGCCGAAGAAAGAAGGAAAAAGAGAGCAGGAGATTGTACAGCCCTGACATATATTACATAGCTAAGATTATTCTGGAAATGCTGAAAGCAAAGAAAATGAGAAAATTTAAAATATGGGAACAGTACAAAGCAAAAGAAGAAAAGCAACACTGCACATGGTGACCAAATGATCTTTATGTCTCATATTACTCAAACTTGATAATGCATTGTAAAATATGCCATTGTCTCCATTTTACAAATTAGGAAAATCAGAATTAGGCAGAGTAAATAAGGTGTTCAAGGTCATTCCTAAAGCAAACAGCAAAAATTCAATTCACTCTGTCACTCCTCAGCTTTTATCTGCACACCATTGCCTTTCAAAACAAAGACATAAAAGTGAGAAATCAAGGGAAATGCAATTATATTGAAGCTGTTCAGTTGAAGGATGGGAATAATGTCTGTACTGCACAAGGCTGCAACAAATTTTTGAAAAAGAAAAAAAAATAGGCATGTTTGCACGATTTCCACTCACTTGTCAGTTAAAAGAAAATCTTCTACAGCATTAGGCAGAGGTGTGTCAAGCATGTGAGGTCTTGGGATTGGAGCAGTGTGCCACAAACCCCTGATAACAGCACAGGCTGAACTGCAATTTTGAGCTGGATTTCTTCTAAGAGAAATACTCCCTTCTAAATAATACATAATTATCATGGATTAGGTGTGAGTTGACTTCTCTTTGGTTACTATTCAAATGCATATCATTATCATTCTGCATAATTAAATTAGCAGTTATCATTTGCAGCAGGCCATTTAGCAGCTCCAGGTGAAGCTGCTGGCTGTCTGCATTCCAATATCACTCTGGAGACACTGTAGTTGAAGCTTGTCTTCTTGGAGGAAGACTAAAAGAGCACATGATGTATTTAAATTGGAATAAGGTGTCTGTTTTTATTTTATTTTTACATGAAACTGTGCCTTGATTTTGGCTGTAAATGCCCACTGTGTTTTAAATATCAAGAACCATGTAACAGAAGCAAAAGCATTTATAAATTTTAATATATATATTTTATTCTAAATATTATTAAACATGTAGAGTTTGGTGCTACTCTAATAAAATTTTCACAATTTATTATGTAAAAATAAGATTAAACTTTATAAAGGCGCTATTAATATGTTACATAATATTAGAAGTAGTATTTCTTCTTCATGCATTCTCTTATTTTATAGCAAAATGTATTTTAAATTTTAAACAGAAAAATTTTGTAACTTAAAAAATTTAGTGGCGTAGATGTAAAAGAAAAATCATCTGGTACTTTTACAAATTTGAATGATATGTTAATGAATGAGGCTTTCCATGTGCCTGAAAATGCAGGATGTTCTATTCCTACGGAGCCTGGAATTTATGGCAATTTATGTATCAGTTTGTGCCCCCCCCCCCAAATAAGTTTCTGTCAGAAAATCAGTATGCAACAGTAGCCTGAAAAAATTTTAAAATACCTACATGCAATTTATTAATAATAAGTAATAAGCAAGGCTTGCTGAGAGTTATGTAGGTTGAGATTACTAATATGTGCTGAGATTGCTATAGGCTGATATTTCTATATGAAGATTTTCAGCAATTTATATTACTTAGATCATATGACTATTCATGTGACACAAATGTAATACTTTTGGTATTACAAAACCTTGTTACTAAAGCTCATGAAATGACAATCAATATGTACCTTGTGATAACTTTGAAATGGTTCAGGCAAGATTGACAATTCATAAAACCTTTTTTTTTCTTTATTTGCCAGTCATGAATCACAAATGAGTTTGAAAATAAATGTCTGTAAACTCCTAACCCAGTGGTTCTCAACCTTCCAAATGGAGTGACCCTTAATACAACTCCTCCTGTTGTTATGACCCTAAACCATAAAATTATTTTTATTGCTACTTCATAACTCATGGCTGAGTTTCTGTTCAGCCTGGTCCTGCCAACCCTCAGCCTGAACTAAATACACATAATTATACTAATTATGAAATGTTTGTCCAATGACTTAGGCTTCTCACTGGCTAGCTCTTTCTCAATTATTAACCCATAGTTATTAATCTATGTTTTACTACATGGCCTTATCTCACTGGAGAAGGCTCCAGCATGTTACTCCTTCAGCAACTAAATGGATTTTTTTCTGACGCCTCCTCTCTGACTCCTCTCCCCAGATTTCTCCTCCTCTGGCAACCCTGCCTAAACTTCCTGCCTGGCTAATGGCCAATCATCAACCAATAAGAGAATATCCCCCATCACATAACTGTAGTTTTGCTACTGTCATGAATTATAATGTAAACTTCTGTGCTTTCCTACAGTTTTAAGAAACACCAGTGAAAGGGTTCTTTGATTTCTACAAGGGGACAAGTTGCATAGGGTGAGATCCAGATACCCTTGGGTCTCCTAGAACCTAAGGAAAATTAGACACCACTTCTCTTTTTACTGGGATAAAATGGAGCACTAGTTGTGCTTAATGGCCATTCTTCAAAACATTATGCTGGACCACCTTGGAGTCCTCTGACTTTCACATGCTAATGTCTAAGGCTGTGCTAAATGGCCTGTGCTGCTAAAAGGATTCCTAATGATGTTTTCCAATGCCAGCTTATGAGGGCTTGTGAGATTCAGGTACAAGTGATAAAGTAAACACTAACAGCAAACATACTTTTCTGACTGAGCCCTCTAGCTCTGTCCTGTTCCCTTCCAATGTACCACTGAGATTTGGAGCCACAATTTCTGTCTTTGCACTATACACTCTTACTATCTAGCTTAGATGCCACAGATAAAACATCCCTGTACTTTTCTTCCATTCCTGCAATCTTCCTTCCTTTGCAATGCTGAGGGGATCACAAACAAAGGCAGAAAATCCCTCTTCCAACCCAGGCCAATGAGTGTCTGGGTTTAAGTCTGATATTAGATTCCACAGCAACAGAAGCAAATATCCCATGTGGTATAAACTGTTCTTTCCAACAATATATTAATAAAAATGTTAGAATGGGGAAAAGGAGACTAATTCCTATTCTTCCTGGAGCCAAAAGCCTGCTGAGAAAAACAAAAACAAACCAGTAGAAAAAAGTAAATAAATTTTGTGCAAAGTCAAAGAGTGATATGAGCTAGGTGGAAGCACACACAGAGGAGGGTAGGGGATACAATTATAGAAGGTCAAAGTGAGATAGAAGATACTGTGTTAAATAATAAGAAGTCTACAGGAAGAACTGATATTTTTTTCTGAAATGGAGATGCCAAAAGAACAAAAGAATGAGCCACTAAACTCTAGGTAAGAGAGGCCCAGAAATAGGAACCATGATGTATGAAAGCCCTTGGTAAAAATGGATGTGATTTGTTCATAGACATAATGGAGAACAGCATGGATAGAACACTAAGAGGAAGTAGAGGCATGTGGACTGAGCAAAAAGAAACAGGGCCCTTTTATGGACAATGTGCTCACATTTCATCTGAATGTGATAGACTCTATTGAGGTTTCCCAGCAAGCATGAGAAGTAAAGTGATTTAAAATTTTTCAGCATCATTGCAACTGGCACTGAGACAACTTTCTACAACTAAAGAAATGTAGCATTAGCCTATGATAGCCCAGCCAGGTCAGAGGAGACTGTGTCAAACTATGGATGTTAACAGATGCCGAGACATGGCTAAATTGTGTGCAGGCATGTTTCGTTGTGAATATAGAAACCTTAAGAGTTAGAAACAGATTAGATGAGGAATGTGGGAGATAAAGAGGGATTATAGATTCTTACAAGGCTTTAGATCCATGTGTTCAATATTGGAGCTTTGTACCAAGATGAGGAAAACAGATTACAGTTCCACATGAATCAAGTGAAAATATAAAAGGAAAAGACATTGACTAGAGGCGGGGGGGGGGGGGGCGCGGAGAAGGAGTGGGAGAAGAGAACTCCAGGAGGCATTTAAGAAAAGATGTAAATGAGAGCAATCTGGGCCACAATAGAATTAAAATACAAGACTCTGGATAAACTCCCCTGAGTGGACTTGGGCAAGTAAAGAAAGAAGTAAGACTTGTTTTTCAGTTAGAGAACTAGTACAAGCCAGCTGTTCTGTGCCAATGGGTGAGGTTATTTAACTCTCTGGAAGTGATAGGCAGCAGAGAGCTGGCAAGGGAACCCCAATTTATAAAATAGATATGTGTCATCATAAATAGTTTAGAAAATCAATGTTACCTGAGATGTCACACAACCTCCCTGAAAAGTCGATTATTTACCCTCTTCTCTCTGCCCATATAAATTTAGGCATGAATTCATTAGCATCCTGAACAGGAACATTCATTTTCAGGACCAAGTGCAAGTTAATGCTTAGAGGCTGGCAGATTCACCTGTAAAATCTGGTGGCACAATTGAAAAAGGAAAGAAAAAAAAAAAACTCCCCTTTTGAGCAAGTGCTTTATAAAGGCAATTAAAGCAGAAAGATGTGTTTATGAGCTTTCACGCTTCAAAATAGCTATAGATCAAATTTATTAGGAATATAGTCATAAAAAATAAAAATGAAACTAATTCATCTTAGAACCATGTGAGGCTCTCAGTCCTAGCCAACCTAAAGACTGCCTTACCCAAATGCAAGTAGGAATTAGACAGTTCTTTTCCACTATAATACAGTTTGTAACTATCTAGTGGCAGATGTTTACATGGCCAAGTAAGAGTTATTCTTCCAGGTAGATAATATAGAAATAATTTGTGTACTTCTACAACTTAAGGCAGACAACATTTGGGACTGTTTTTTTTAAAAGATAATATAAATTATAAAGTGTCTGAGAGTGTAAGCAGATGTGGGCTGCAGAAATTGCCCAAGTGACAGAAGACTAATTATTTGCATATTTAGATCAAGAAAACTCTTTCCTGTTTCCGCAAGCATTTTTTTTCTTTATCCTATTAGCTCTTCTGAACAGAAACTACAAAAATTATTCCTTAGGTACATCGGGGTAGGAGAAATATTATAGGCTATGAGGATTTAAGTAGGCATGTTTCTTTTGATCTTTCTCGTGCTATTTATTAAAATAGTGCTTAATCCCACTTTTAAATAGTGAAACTCTTTTTTAAATTCAAGAGTAGTGATGAGCATGACAGAGCAGGAGTATTCAGGAAAAGAATGGAGGAGAGCAAGAAAAGAGATACCATAAGAAATGCAGCCATTATAGGTTTAAAGATAAATCTGGCTCTAGGGAAATGTTCAGAGATCTACAAGTATGACCCCAACTAACAATCTAAGGAATAGTGGAGAGGCTGCCTTAAATGCCCTTCCCTGAAAATGAGATTGATGACTACCTTATATGTCATCATAGAGCCCTCATCTAGTAGCTGATAGATATGAAGCAGACACCCACAGCTAACACTGAGCCGAACTCTTGAAATCCAGTTGCAGACAGGGAGGAGTGATGAGCAAAGTGGCCAAGACAAGGCTGGAGAAAGCCATGGAAACAGCTGACCTGAACAAGAGGGAGCTCATGGACTCCAGTCTGATAGCTGGGAAACCATCATAGGACTGACCCAGGTTCTCTGGATGTAGTGTTAGTTGGGAGGACTGGGAAGTCTCTTATAGTGGACCAGTATTTTTCCCCAGTATATGAATGGACTTTGGGAACCCATTCCACATAGAAGGATACTCCCTCAGCCTAGACACACGGGGCAGGGCCTAGGCCCTGCCCCAAATGATATGACAGACTTTGAAGACTCCCAATGGAAAGCCTCATCCTTCCTGGGAAGCAGAAAAGGGATGGGATTGGGGTTGGTGGTGGAACAGGAGAGGATAGTAAGGTGAGGGATTGACATGTAAAACAAGCTTGTTTCAAATTTAAATAATACACACACACACACACACACACACACACACACACACACACATATTAGTGTCCCAGTGTATGAATTCACAAGCATGACTTTAATGACAATGTAAATGTCAATTCCCTGTATTGGGAAAGAGTAGAGTAAGCCTGAAGTGGGCAGGCCTTCTCCAGTAAGTAACTGATCCTGGGGTTCAGGGTATGTCTCAGTGGATAAAGTGCTTACTATGCCAGCTTGAGACCTAAACTCAGATCCATAATACATTCATGTTATCCCAGTAATGTAGGGTAGAGATGAGCAGACTCTTAGAGCTACACAGGCCAGCTAGTTTAGGAAAGACCACAAGCCAAGTAATAGGTTCAGTGAGAAAGCTGTCTCAAACTACAAGTGAAAGGATTGAAGAAAGCATCTTGATACACCTTGATATCAACCTCTGACTTCTGTACACACACTCATACACACACACACACACACACACACACACACACACACACACACACACACCACTTTGCAGCTTACAGACAAAGTTCTATTTCACTGTATGGAATATGACATGTCTGTAGAGTCTGATGAAGGGGGTCTAGTGCAGTGAGTGGATAAGTGTATGGCCTTCCTGAAAGCCCCCAGGAACTTAGTGTTTGAGGCAGCCTTTTTTACCTGTGGGAGTCCTGGTCAGGGTACTTTCCCCACCTTTGTTTTGCTGAACAAGATCTACTGTTCAGAAATGTAAATCCCCTTATTTCCTTCCTTGTCTCCTTTCAGAATTCCTCAAAGATTACATATAACTTCTATGCCAAGAGCTGAGCAGATCAGCATCTTTGGCTTGTTTAGCATCAAAAATTGTTATTAATAGTGTACAGACTAAATAACAACTTCAAAGAGTACTTGTTGTAATGATGCCAGCCTACCTATGAGGTGAACTCTGAATAAGAAATTAGAAAAGACTTATTTTAGTGGAAAGGCATTTAGTACTTCCCTTTCAAACTCCAACATTTTTTTTTATAGTCATTAAATGACACTGAAATTTTTTTTCACTTAACAGTTCATCTGGATACTAGCCTGGATTATGTAATGAGGCAATGATTCTAGAAGGTCAAACATTTCCATATCAATTATCTTTGGAAATTATCATCTTTTTAGATAATATTATCAATCAGTAGAAGTGCTAGTATTAACTTAGGAAGCATAAAGAGCAAAGAATTTATTTTCTCATAATTTAGGAATTCATACTGTGTATAAACCAGGAACATATTTCTACATTTCCCATAACTAAATAAAGACACAGGCACACACTTTATGTATACATAGCCTATAGTTTTCCTAGTTCATGAAATTGATTATGACCTCTCAACACTCAGTAATGATTCTCAATACACAAATATTTGCTATTCTGCTGTAAGAATTAAGGAGAGACTTTCAAGAAAGGACATTTTAAAAGCAACAAATACTACCCAAGTCACCACTTAGCTTCATATTTTCGGCTACAAAACATGAAATAAAATCAGACAGATTTTATGGGCCCTAGTGATTTTCCATCTCTGGGCAAAGGAGAGGAATAAATGATTTGCTTTGTGAATATATTTCACCAATGTCTATATAGAATATGACAGTTACCTACTGCACAAACTGTATCCTTTTAGAAATGTAGTAAATTTAAAGCTTTTTATGGAACAGTGTGAGCCAGAAACGTGGTAGCTGGAAAAATAACATGTTGAAAGGGAACTTATTTAAACTTCAGGCTGTGCCTAATGGTGCAAACCCTATCTTTGCCTAGAGGTAATAGATCTGTCTAAATTGATATGTGCTGGAACTCTGTTCATTTGACAATGAGACTGAGTCTTCAGTCTGTTAATTTGATGTCATTTTCACATGATATGTGAATTAATAGAAGAATAATGATGGCTCTCATTTTTTTGGGTACAAATATACCCAAACACACTTGAAGTTAAATTGATGTTATATTTTACTAACAGGCCCAGTAAGTAAATTGCTTATAGAGCAAGCATTACAACAAAAGTTTGATCTTCAGAACCCATGCAAAAAGTCAGGCGTATGTTTTGTTGATATTCATGCAAGTGCTGCCCCTTTTTGAACAGAAACAGAGAGGAGGATTGGGGGTGTGTAGAGGGGAGGTGGGGGGATGGGAGGCTATGGGGGAGAGAAAACTCTTTAGGGGATGCAAAATAAATAAATACATTTAATTAATTAAAAATAACAGATGGGGTATGCCCTTCTGTGAATATATATATATATATATATATATATATATATATATATATATATTGTTTCTCTTATCAGTTGATAATAAAACACTGATTGGGCAGTAGTCAGGTAGGAAGTTTAGGCAGGGCTACCAGATGAGGAGAATTATGGTTAGAGGAGCCCTGAGGATATGCCATGTAGCTACTGGAAAGATAGGATGTGCATGTCATTCTCTGGTAAGTTTAGGCCATTCAGAAATACATAGACTAACAATTTTGGATTAATAATTAAGAGAGAGCTAGCCAGTAAGAAGCCTAAGCCATCAACCAAACAGTTTATGATTACTATAAGTCTCTGTGAGTTTATTTGGGGCTAGACAGCCGTGGGACTGAGTGAAACAAAAACTTCCATCTCCAAATAACATTTAGGCATGGTGGTATTCATAATCCCAGCATCAAGGAAAAAGTGACCAGAGAGTCATGAGGGCTTGCCATTCATGTAGCCTAGTCTACTTGATGTCAGGCCAGTGAGAGACTCTACCTCAAGGAAAATCAAAAGATATGGGGCTCCTGATAAATCCATAATCTATTGACCTCTGGCTTCTACATGTGCATGTACACACATGGACCCACATGAACATGGATCCACATATATATATATATATACATATATATATATATATTATAAAATGTATTGAATTAAGTTATCTCTTTGTTTCTAATATGTAGATATGCAAAAACTGACATGAATCAGACAATATATGATAGTAGATATATAGATAGGGAAGGAGAGGTAGATGACCAATAGACAGACAGACAAACAAATAATCGTAGATTTATCCATCTATCCATCTATCCATCTACCATGGCTAGTTGTTATGTCAAGTTAAGACATGTCAGTGTCTTAACTGAGAGATTGCCTTAACTCAGTGTCTCAACTGAGAGATTGCCCAAATCAAACTGTACTGTTTTCTTTTCTTTGGGGAATTTCTTTGCTTATTGATCAATATGGAAGACCCAATCAATTTTGTGTCTTGATACCTTTAGGTAGGTGGGTCTGGGTTTTGTAAGAAAGATGGATTAGCAGAATTCAGATGGAAGGAGCCAGTAAGTAGAGTTTCTCAAGGGTTTCTGCCCCAGATTCCAAACTTGAGTTTCTGCCTTGACTGCCCTCAGTCATCGACTGTGACCTTGAGATATAAGGTGAAATAAACTCTTCCCTTCCCAAGTTGCTATTGGTTATAGTGTATCTCACAGGAACATAAAGCAAATCAGAACAGCATCTCTTTTTTATATAAAGATATTGGAGACAGGTGGAGAAAGAGAACTGAGGGGAGAGGGGAGGAAACCAGCACTAGGAAACTTTTTTATAAGGTAAGGTTATTGATACTTAAGACTTAATAAAGATATAGATGCTTCCATGAGTATACCGCCTGTTTTCCACTGTATTTTGGAGTTGCAAATAATATAAAAATGGAGTAATATATACTTACTCTAATAAAAACATTGTTTATAGACACTGAAAATTAGATCTATACAAATCTGTGTCTGCAAATTGCTTCATTTACCCAATGATTTATAAAAAAATTAAAAGTCACCCTTGAGTTCTATGCAGAAAGTGTCCACGAAGAAAAAGACTTCAGTTTAGAAGCCTGGGTCCTGGTTTGTACCTACAAGTATAAACAAAATAAGCACTAGGCTGATTATTTTTCATCGCAAAGGTACCCTGGATCATCATTTGTTTATCATCTTATCCTAATGAGCACTCATTCCTAGAATAATTTCAAACCCTATACAAGAAAAATCAAAGTCAGTTTAGAAGTAGAGGACATTTTCACTGAAAATGTAATTTTATTTCACAAGTTGGAACACAGCCAAGATAAAAATCTCACACCTCCACTTCAAAGGAAAGTGCAAAGCAAGAATATGCCTCAGCTGAATGTTTCATTTTAAGATAAGTAAAGATGTATAATTAGTCAAAACATGGTTCCTGTATTTTCACAGTATCACAAACACAGCACAATATTAATTTCCACATTATACTTTATATGCAAACAAATGTGTTTGTCCTTTAAAAAGTGTTGTTTTTCTCTCAAGAGCTGCCTTTGATAAGTATTCCACTAAAAGCTGAAGTTTGACATATGTGAAAACTTTTAAAACTATGAATAAAAATACATAACTGCTCTTTAATGACATAATTTTACTGATGACAATTCTTAAGCAAATACTGGAAATAATTTGAATGCTCAACTCTACCAATTTTTGCCAAACTACAAACACACAGAAGTACCGAAAGTAGAAACTCCAGACAGGTTGTGGGACCCTGAAGGGGTGGAGTATATCATGGAACTGTGAGCAAAAATAAATCCTCTTCTCCTAACTGAAGTTTGTCAGAGAGTTTAATCATAACAAGAGGAAAAAAATTAAGACAGCATGCTTTTATTTCTCCCTTTATTCTGCTGTGCAAACAAAAGCAGCACTATCCCATTAGATAACGAAGTTACAGTTTTAACAAATTTAGAAGGAAACAATGTAAAAGCAACATCTAAAGCTATACTAAAGCGTTGTCCACAGATTGTATTTTTCCAAATGAATATGATGTGTGCTTGATTAAAATGATCATTGAGATATTATCCATAAAAGTATGAGCTTCTAATTTGTATTTGTAATCTGGATGAATAAAATGATCTTTATAAAAAGTCCAGCTTTATAAAAGATCAAAGTGAAAATATTAAGTATATGCTTTGTTGTTTTCTGAACATATTTATACAATGAAGTTCATGTAGTATTAGCTATATTTCTTTAAAAATAATTGTCTGAGACTAAAGAGGGAAAATAGTGAAGTAATTAATTAAATAAATATTGAAAGGTGAAGAGCAATTGAGGACATCGGCCTCTGACCTCACAGAAGTGATCACACATATGGACACACATAGACTAAATACATTCATTTGCCCATCTGCACATGTATGTACATCACACACAGATGTTCTTGCATAGCTTATATCAATGCATAAGTAATATAAATATGAATAAGATTTAAAGAAACAGAAGAAGCTGAGATAGTGTTAGTAAACCTCTGATTATTAATTACAGCAAATCCAACTCAATACTAAACTATTTTCTTTTTTAAAAGGACAAAAGACCAGACATCAGAAATTTCAGCCTCAACCTGGATACCCATCTCAGGTCTGAGATGATCTGCCTGAAGTAATGCCATAAAATTACACAAAAGGAAAATTTTAATGTGTGAGTTTACTTTAGGATGAAACTATCAGAAAATAAGCATCTTTTTTCTTTCTTGGCTGTTAGATAATATGGAATAGATTGTTACACCAAGCATCCTATTCTTCGCATCTTCAGTCATCTCTCTCATTGCCAGTTTAATTGTCAATCTTCTGCACATGGCCCCAAAGTAACTGTAGAAAAAACACATTTCCTTTCAAATTGAATGTTCAACCATTTGTCGTTTATGTAAAGTAATTCTGATTACATCTCTTAAGTTATTGTAAACAGCTGTTTTAGTATCGTCACTTCTGAGCCTTCTGAGCTTATTTCCACATTACCTATGATTCACAGGTATATGATTTAGTCTGATGGGATCTTCAATTATTAAACAACAAATTCCTTCTTCCTTCCTTAATCATCTCTCTTTACTCTGGTTCTGGTTTAATGTGCAAATAGCTAGACTATGCCTGCCTGGCAAGGCGTGAGATAGTTCATTCTTGTATATGATCATTAGAAAGGTTTTAGGCATGTCAAAACCATATTCTAAAATCTTAATTGGACTATGCTTTCCCCTTAACACAAAATTTACAAAAGCAGAGAGAGAGGCACAGGGATAGAAAGACAGAGAAACAGGTAGACAGAGACAGACAAAATGAAGGACAGAGAAACAGACTGACTTACCATTTTAGTAATGATTACACACAAGACTACATGCTTTGCAATGCACTGAAGAAATGGGAAGCAAAGTGATTTCAAATTTCTAATGAACATTGTGAAAATCATGGAGAAACACAGATAGAGAACACTTCATCTCTGTCTTTTTCCTCTTTTAGGTCTGTCAGGCATTTCCTTTGTTCTGTTTTCTATCTCATTGAGATTATTCTGACCCCCTTTTTAGAAAAATGATGCTACTTTTTTTTGCCTTGGCAGAGAGTAAGCCCATTACAAATCTTCTAAGTGATTGATGGTGCTGAAGAGATGAGACAGAGGGAAAACATATTAGTAAGGCATGAAACTCAAGAGCAGTGGTACTCAGACTTCCTAATGTTGTGACCCTTTAATACAGTTACTCATGTTGTTGTGACCCATGACCATAATGTTGTTTTCATTGCTAGTTCATGACTGTAATTTTGCTACTCTTATGAATGGTAAAGTAAATATCTGTCTTTTCTGTCAGTCTTAGGCAACGCCTGTGAAAGGGTCATTCAACCCCCAAAGAGGTAGTGACCCATATGTTGAGCACCACTGCAGAAGATTTTCAAGTGAGTACCATTTGGAATATGTGAGGCTTCACACTTGATAACACCAGATCAAATACCTTATTTTCAAAATGAAGCTAATGTAGAATTAGCTGTGTATGTGTTGGTGAAGGACTTTGTCACATGGTCAAATAGGACAAAGATATATCATTAATTTACCTTCCATTTTATTATTCTCTGCTTAGAATCTTATTTTGGTTATTATTATTATCAGAAACATTATCATCAAACAACTTCTGGGTGAATTCATTCAGTAAAGTCTGGATATCTCCTTTATGCTCATGTTCACAAAGAAGAAGAAAAGAAACCCTTTAAAGATAATTTATAGTAAATAGAAATACTTTTGATTCATGATTCTAGAGGCCGAACAGAAAGATCTTGTGAAGGACTTTTTATTGTAACCTATCATGGTGGATATCACAGCATTGCAGTAGCTTGTGGTTAATAAACAGCTAGAGAATACTCATTAATGAGAATCTAACCACATTTGAACCCCAATTCTTTTCTTTCCTTTTTTTTTATCTAGTCTTCTCTCATACAATACACCATGACTGCAGCATCCCTTCCAACTTGTACTGCCAATACTCTCACTTTTCCTCTCCCACAGATCCAGTGCTCGTCCATTTCCCTTCAGAAAAGAGTAGGTGATTAACATTCAAGCATGGCATAGCAAGATACAGAAAAACTAGGCACAAACACTCCTTTCAAGGATAGACAACACAACCTAGTAGGACAGCCCACAGAATCCATTAAACAGGGCTGATAGGGGCTCACAGAGACCGAAGAAGCCATCACAGAGCCTAGACAAGTGTGTCTGTCCTAGGTCCTCTTCACATATGCTATGACTGTTGAACCCCACTTTTGATCATTATGCTTTAAAAATTCTTTCCAACACATGAGTTGTGGAGGAAAACATTCAAGATAGATTGATATAAAGTGTGTGGGTTTCTCATTTCAGAACTCTTCCCTTTGAAGACCCTAGACCCCAATTTAAAAACATTGTCTTTTGTGCTTGGAAAAGCACAGAACATGTACTTCCGATCTATTTTTATTAAGCTTCACCATGCTAGAGTTTTATTATCAAAGCTTCAATCACTCAGACTATACTAAGATGCTATACTTTTAACTCTTGTTACTACAATAAGTTTTAAGAGCATGTTTTTAAATTTTTAAAAATAATATTTTGGTTCATAGCTGGGTATGACTATTGGTCCTTTTCTTCTTTTGGAAGCTTGTATGGCCCCTTCTAGTACCAAATAGACACTGATATGATTAAATTGTAATCACCAAAATAATATTTAAAAGTGAGTTTTAGTGGGTCCTTTCAGTATTTGTGATGGGTGAGGAGAAAAATTCAAGTAAATGTCATATATTAATATTTCAAAATTTTCCCATATAAATAAAAAAGGAACTTAGCAGTTTGCTTTAATTTCCTGTGCAGATCAGTACATTTTGAATGGAATAAAATAATTGTCCACAGTAAGATATAATATGCCATGGACCTTTGGAATCAGTGATAAGAATCAGAAAGTATCTGTCCACTGAACAACTTCTGTGTAAGAAGAGGCTCCAGGAGAAGCACTCAAAGCCTCTCAGGAATCATCACTAAGAAATACTAAAGTTAAACTGTGCTTAGTAATAGGCACTTGAGTTAAAAGATTGTGTGAATTCAGGCCAAGTAGACACATGACAAGAATAGACAACATATACACACAGCTGTTGTTCAGCAGAAAGAATAGACTATAAAAGACACAGAGCAAGAAGAACAAAATCCAGTGGAACAAGTACAAAAATCATGACTGAAACATACATAGTAATGAGGCAATGACTGTGGACCACTATCTTCAGAACTCTATCTCCTGGCTGCTGGTCCCATCCCTTCTCTTTGGTCCTCCATAGACTCTACCAGTAACTGCAGCTGATGTATTATAAAATGTTATTTATGGGAGGTAACTGAGATTGATATGTAAAATATGAAAAATAATAATAAAGAAAAATAATAACAAAAAATAAAATTTTATTTATAGTATGCTTCTGTATGTGTACACCATATGCACTAACACATCAGACTGTAAAATCTGTCAAAGAAGTAATGTTTATTGTGTTGTGGTTGCTAGTATATCATCAACTCTGATAGGTGTGATATGATTATCAATAAATGTTCGGAGGAAAACAACAGAGAAAGGGGAAGAAGAAAAGAAGTGAGTGAGATGGAAAAGGGGATATAGAAATGATACTAAAGAATATTAAATATTGCCTGTGTTAACTTTGCATACTCAAGTGGTTTAGGTACATTTCCATCTACATTTCACTCTACAAGATTTTTCTTATTTTGTTTCCATGTGTCTGCTTTCTTCATTTGAGAACACTGAATATATTTTTCTTTCCCATGGCCTCACAACATTAGGAGTAAGTGACCCTGGTTTGTTTCATAGCCCTTTATTTATTCCAGGTAACTAGAACCCCAAATATTCTTATAAGTTATCTTGGCAAAGGGAAACAGTTCACTCAGTAAAGCATTTGTTCCACATATGTAAGGACTGCAATTTACTACTGACAAAAAATTATTAAAAATGTTTATTTAAAGAATGCTGCAGATGTGCTTGTAGTCTCAGGACTGATAAGGTAGACAGAGGAGGATCCCCTGGGTTCATCAACTCATCAGTGTAGCCCAAATGGTGATATCCAGGCCAAAGAGAGGTCATGATTCAAAAACATTAAGTCTAATATTTGAATATGATGTCTGAAGTTGTGCCCGAGCCTTCATACATACATGCATGCATACATACATACTTATATGAACACACGAGTTCATGAGAAATTTTACTTAAATTTCATACAAAATTTGACCCTGTAAGGTCTATGATAAAAACCCATGAATTTTCAGAGACAGTTAAAGATTGTCAAATAAAGGAAGGAGAAGGATAAAACACATCTTAAATAACCAATAGGATCAAAAGAGAGTATCAAGGGAATGATGAACTGTCAGAACATGGTCCAAAGATGGAATTTTTTAGAGCAGAATTTTGAGAGTTTGTGAGCAGACTCTGGAAGCAAGGGAAGAGTCTTGTGGCCTCAATTTCTTCCAAACACAGAATTGTTCTTGAAATGTGTCTATGCTTCTCTTTGATACAGGAGATACAAGTGAGTTCACTTCAGATTGTTCATTATATTTGCGCATTGCTATTTGTTTATATTCCTCTATGTAAAAATATGCTTTTCTATATTCACCTTGTCCTTATGATTATTTATTTTATAAATGTGATTTTTCTTAACCATTATAATATAACTTGTCTAATGCTCTGAATATATTTAACTATTTCATGAGACTTTAGTCATCCTTATTTATTGACTTCTTTCTCCTAGGTTTTACTGCCTCTAGAGTAGTAACTATGAGGTAACTGTGTTTCTATGTCTAATAACACAAGTTCATTGAGAGTAGATAGACAAAAATAGGTTCCAACAGACTTTCCTGAGTTAGATAATAATGAATTAATAAGCCTACTTATCAATATTTAGCCTAACATTCTGTGGGGGAAAAACCTTGAAATAATAATCTTCATCATATTTCAACAAACTCTATCATATATAGCATAATTTCTTCTACTATCAATTAGTGCTTTTCTGCATTTTGTTAGAAATATGTCTGTTTCCTAATACTTCCAGGTCTTAAATACCTGTTCTCACATAAGTTAGACTGTGTGTGTGTGTGTGTGTGTGTGTGTGTGTGTGTGTGTGTGTGTATTGTGTATGTTCATGTGTATATACGTATGCATACACAGGTGTATGTGCATATGTATATGTAAGTTGGAATGCAGAGGTAGACATCAGAAATCTTCCCAAATAACATGCTCTACATTGCTTTTGGAACACATATACTTACTGAATCTGGATTGGCCAACAAACTTCAGAAATAGTTCAATTTCTGCCTCTTCAGTTCTGGTATTATGGACACTTGCCACAATGCTATCTATTTATGTGGGTATTGGATATTGGACTGTTCAGCTGTGCATGGCAAACACCTTATTGACTGGGCCATAGCCCTTGTTCCAAGATAGACTCTTGGAGACAGGCAGGAAAGAATTCCTTGGGAAAAGATGGTGCAAAAAATGATCTTAATTTCTTAATGGTTACTTTGCCTTAGGGTTAACTAGGCAGTTTGTAATTTGAATGTTGGAAAGCACATCAAATCAAAATAAATCTTTATAATCTCCAAATGCTTGTTATATCTAATTTCTAGAGTTCACAATAACCTATAAGGTTATGTCTGTCTCTGGCTAAATTACTTAATTCCTAAATTCATCAGTATGAATTACTTAAGACATGTAGAGAGCCGAGTAGTGCCACGCCTTAAAGTGGCACTGGCTTACACCTTATACCTTCCAGCTGGTGAAGGCTCTCTGGGTAAACAAGCCCTTAATTGGTTAAGTCTGTTCAGCCTGTCTGCTTCCGCATTAGAGTAGCCTATCTGCAGGGTCCACGTGGCTCACTGGGGTTGGTTAGCTCAAGGGTATTTAAGCCTGTGCAGGGGTCCCCTGGCTCTCTCTCTCTCGCTCACTCTTGCTCTCTCTTGCTCTCTCTCTGTCTCCCCCTCTCCCTCTCTCTCTCTCTCTCTCTCTCTCTCTCTCTCTCTCTCTCTCTCTCTCTCTCTCTCTCCCTTTCTCTGGCCAGAAGCAACATGTTTCAAGGATCCTGATTAAAACTGCATGAAGAAGATCTACCCAGAGTCGCGTCTTCCTTGCTGGCAGGTGCTGACAAAGACATGCATTGTCTGAGCTTTCTTGTTCCTGCTTTAGTTTCTAAAATAAGACACATTGAGATAAAAGAGTTAACTCTGCCTTCTGTAGTTTTGGTGTGACTCCAAGGAGGACATTGTCATAACTCCTTGCCTGCTTGATGAAATGTAGTATATTGGAATTCTAGATAAAATTTTATAGAGCAAGATCAAGTAAAGAAGTTCCTCCCACTCACAGTGTTAGAAAATATATAGGTTTTGTGTTGGAAAATGTACAAAGGAGGATTCATAGACTAGGAGTTGTTTGGCATTTTTAAAACACAGTGTTTCATGTTGAGACTTAAGAAGATGGAAGATTCAGTTAAGGCCAAGCTATAAAAACACAAGACTAAGTAAACTCATCTTGTAATTTGTTGCATTTTCTCAGGACTTACATTAAGGAGTTCTATCTAAACCACAAGTCTCTTTTATTATTACTCTCTTATTTTCTTTTCTTCCTTTAAAGTCTTAGAAAGCACTGAATTAAGATATGGTAAATGTGGGTCTTATATACTAGCCACATTCTATAGTCCCAATAGAGTCACAAACTAGCACCTGACATTTGTCTGGAAGACTAAAAACAAGCAAGAAGAAAAGGAATCACACACACTTGTAAGAGATTTTACATGTATAAACCTTCTTACCGAGGGCATGCACAAGTGCATGTGTGCAAGGAGTAAGGTTTTTCCCACCAGCCTGGTCCCCCAGCCATGCCAGCCCCAATTAACACACAGAGACACTGTATTATATAGAAATGCTGTTGGCCAGTTACTTGTTTCTTACCAGCTAGCTCTGTCTTAAATATTAGCCCATTTCTATTCATCTAAGTATTTCCACGTGGTCTCATCTTACCCAAGAGAGGGGCGGTGTTCTGCTCTCTCCAGACTCTCAATGTTGGATCTCCTTAATACTTCTGGAATCCTCCTTGTTTCCTAGTCCTGCCTATCTTGCTTTTCAATTGGCCAACAGTGCTTTATTCATTAACCAATAAGATAATGACATCTGCCATCACATATGTGTACACATACAAACACACCAAACACACACACTTACACAAACACACATCTGTGTGTTCAGTTAATTTTGTAATTGTACCTCTTTAAAAAGAAGGATCTAATCACTGTAATAAACATCTAAATATTCATTTATTTATTTATTTATTTATTATAGAGCATGTGTGCAAGTATTCTGTTGTATTTTAAAATGTGACTTACTTCGGAAAGTGCGGTTTCACTCAAAACATTCCTTTTGATTCACAATATCTATTTCTCAAACAGGACACAAAATCCAAACAGAAGTTTATAATTTTATGCTGATACTATTTATAAATTATTTTATATATACTTATATTTTACATTTAGTATATTATTGCATACTGATGGGTAAGAATGGTTTGTCAGGTGCCAATAACTTCCAAATGCAGCTCTGTTGTAGGCCATCACAGCACAGACATAGTGGTTAAGTATATTTTCACTGGCTGGGTAGTGCTGTTGCACGACTTTAATCCCAGCACTAGGGTGGCAGAGGCAGGTGGATCTCTGTGAGTTCGAGGCCAACCTGGTCTATAAGAGCTAGTTCCAGGACAGCTTCCAAAGCCACAAAAAAAAACCTGTCTCAAAAAACTAAAAAAGGAAAAAAAAGTTTCATTTTGTTGATTTTTACACCTAAATATTAGGTTCTGAAAGCTTGTTTGGTAATTCTTCTACCAGTCATAGAACCCCTACCATTTTGGCAGAATTGTTCTAGAATATTATAAAGACAAACTCTCTGTCCTCCTGGGGATTATATTCCAAATAATCATAGCATTGAAGACCCATAGTAATTCAGTTATGTAAATTCTTTTGGAAGAAATATGGCTTAAACCTAGATACTTTAAACCGATACTTTGGAGATTTTACTATAGTTTTACTTTCATGACATAAATCTATAAATAAAAGGAAGGGAATTACATAATAGATGTTTTATCAACACTAGTAAACATCAGTATATTCACATGTATTTTAAACAAGATTATTTTAAAGGGCCAAAGAATTAATTTAATTTGTATACATAAACATCCCAATAATGTGATGGGCTAGTCATTTTGATCCCTAATCCTGTCTGAAGGAAATGTACAATGTAGCTTTGTACAAACTGCCAAGTAATTTTAATTTATTTTATTAGATTCTAGCATATACTTTAACTAAGCTATCATGAAAGAAAGACTTTCTGTTTCCCATTTAAACTGTGTATTGGGAGTCTCTGGCGGAGTGCAACAGTGCTTTTTAATCCAAAGTAATTGATAGTACTATTTTGGTTTTTTTTTTACCAAACTTTGGTGTTTTCAACTAGATTTGGATTTCAAATTTTGTCAAATATATTCCATTATATTTATAGACTGAATTATATGGAAATGTCTAGACTATACTCAATTTACTTTAACAGAACTAAAAGCATCAACTTACTTCCTTTTTGAAAGTTTTATTTTTTAACTTATGTATATATGTGTATGTATCTGTATGTATGTGCATGTGTTCTTTGCACACAGATCCCAAGGAGGCCAGAGGTAGATATCAGACACCCTGGTGCTGGAATTACAGGTTGTTGTGAGAGGCCTGATGTGTCTTATCAGAATTAAAATAAGGTTATCTGGAAGAGAAGCAAACTTTCTAAATTATGGATCTCTTTATTTCCTGATACTTAATTGGTTTTATTTGCCACGTTTTGTAATGAGTATGTTTTCCCCGCCCCCAGTCTGGTCCCACAGCTGCACCAGCACCAAATAACATGCAGAGACTCTGTATTTGATATAAATACCGTTGGCCTGTTACTTGTTTCTTATCGGCTGGCTCTGTCTTAACGATTAACTAATTTCTATTAGTCTACTTATTTCCACATGGTCATCTGACAGGACAGCAGCTGTCATGTTATTCTCTTTAGGCTCTCCATGCTGACTCCTCCTAACTCCTTCCTCTTTCCTCCTAGTCTCCTAGCCCCACCTATCTTGCTTTCCTATTGGCCAACAGTGCTTTATTTATTAACCAATATGAGAAACATATTTACAGAACAACTTCTCCCATCAATATTTAAATCATAACCATGAATACAGTTGCCATCACTAAGACATCACTTCAACCTTCAGCACCTTAGAGTTGATATGTTTTATGGTTTATGATTATTTATAGAAGCTATTAGATGTAAATAAATACAGATAAACTAGGTAGAGAGGAAGGTATTGGGATAGATACACATAGAAGATAGATGATGATAGATAGATAGATAGATAGATAGATAGATAGATAGATAGATAGATAATAAAAAGTACAGAAGATACATGATGGTCTTTTTGTTGTTTGTTTTAATATTTGTTTCAGGGTTTCACTGTGTAGCTCTGGTGCTTACTGTGTAAACAAAGCTGGTTTTAGTTTAAAAAGATCCATCAATTCCTTTTTTTCCAAGTGCTTGAATTAAAGGCATGTGCCACCATGCCTGGTTGCAGTCTGCTCTTAAAACATTAGTGTATATGTTAGTTCTATAAAAAGAAAAGCCCATTTGATTGGTGACTAGTCATTTTCTTTCTTTTTAAAAAAAATTATTTATTTTATGCTGGACATAACTATACATGCCTTTTTTAAAAATGAAAACAAACATTTATAAACAATATTTGGGAATTTGGGCATTGTTCTTTCCAAACTGCTTCCTGCTGGTAGGAAGCACTGTCATGGGGGAATCCTAAGAAGACACAGAAATCCTGGCTGTAGTGGTCTGCAAGGATGCATTTTTCCATTGATGTTGCTTCAGGGGTTCTTTCTCAATCAAACCACATTATGACTAGTCATTTTCAATAAGGGGGAACTGTAGTTTTTTTTCCTTCTTGTATGCGGGATGTCCTTCTGTATATCTGTTTCTCTTATTGGTTGATGAATAAAACACTATTGGCCAATAAGGCCGGATGATAGGTGGGTCTAGGAGATGAGGATAATTCTAGGAAAGGTAGGCAAAGGGAGCCCACCAGAAAAGTCACCATGTAACAACCACCAGGCATTCTCTGGTAAAAAATGGGTTAGTCATTAAGACAGAGCTAACCAATAAGAAGCCCTAGCCTTCGGCCAACAGTTTTATAATTAACATAACCCTTTGTGTGCTTAATTGGGGCTGAGAAAGGCAGAGACAGGACATGGATATACTATATTAGTTTATTTTGATTTGCCAAGTTAAAACCATTATCTTGATTAGAGTTGCCACATCAGTATTAAGTCTTTAACCTGTAACAATTAAAAACTTTATAACAATATATTTAAAAAAGAAAAAAATCTGTGAGTGTAGACTACAATAGAGTGAAGTGTAGTGGTATTAGAGAAAATATAACCCTCAGCAGATGTGCAAATTAAAGAAGGAAATAAAAAAAAAGATTCCAAGTCTCTAAAAGTTTGAGATTTTATGCTAAAAGGTCAGAGGATTCTTTTCCAGGATAAAAGAAAAAATATATACTTTTCACTTGATTTATAGACAAAATTTAAATGACATGATGTAAATCAGACCAATGCAAGAACATTCTTAGATATTTTAAGTCTAAAGAAATTGCTTTTGCATGGCAGGTTCCACATGATTGATACATACATATATGTATATGATGACACATGTCTTAAAATTTTGCTTATACATGTGATTATTTGACAGCTAAATATTAGGTAGACTGGCATTCTTAATATGACAGAAAATAATTTATAATTAAAACATACATGATCAAAGAACTTACCAACTTACGTAGTGTTGTATATCATGACATCATGTGTAGGAGGTAGGCTAATTTATTAGCCTAGATATTGTCAGGAGAAAGAAAGTTAACTGACTTGATTAGCAGAGAAACAATGGCCAACTGGGAAAAAAAAAAAAAAAAAAAAAGAAAAAGAAGGGGTGATTCTTCAGTGGTCATGCCTAAGCAATTACTACTGGAAACCACTGTCACCCTTGGAGTTCAGGAAACAAATGTGTTGAGATTATAGTATTTAAGTTTGGACAATGTCTTGCAGAATTTGATCTCAGGATTTTGTGTACTGTGCTCTCACATGGTTACTGGTATTGAAGGACTCAGTGTTTGGGCTTTATTGAATTGAACTTGACTGAACCAATGAAGTTTTAAGACATTTTTATAGAATGTATTAAAACTATAAAATGCTGTCAATTTCAGGTCTTGGAGTCCACTGCTAATACCCATCAAGGACTATTTCCAGAGTGTCATTGATAAGATCATGTTGAATATTCTCCTTCCTCATCCTCCTCCTGATTTCCAAGTCCCCTACAAAGACCTCTATTGCTATCAAAAAAAGACTGCTAGCCAAGAGGAAGTATTATTTCCCCAAAAACAACAATAATAATAATAAAGCAAAATAATAAAGGAATGGTTTGAAGCTGAGAGATACAATAGCTTAATAACAGGCACAGAAGGCAAAAGTGTATTAATTTGTCTGTCACAGATCATTATTGTTTACAAAGTTAATGGTTCTATAATAGAGAAAATGAAAATTGGTAAATTGGTAGCATTTAATACACATTGTGTGTTATGCTAAGTACTATGTCTCTGCTGTCCTATTTAATTATTAAGACATATCTAATGAGACAGGAGTCATTATGAACAATGAAGGATATTATCCAAACTGATTATTCTCATGGATTTTCAGTCAGTAGTTCCTTTGTATAGTCATTTGTTTTAGTCCTTTCTAAGGAAGTACCTCCTCAAGCTATATTTATCTACCAGTGACTGCAGTGAACAACCAAAGCAGTAGCATTTGTTTATTGGGACTATGCACACAAGCATTTTACCCTGTTCTCATAGCTACTGTCAAGGGTAATATTTAAGAGGAAATAAAGATAAGCCAGACACTTGAATTGGTTGACCTTAGGAATACTTTGATTCAGATTCTTTTTTCCTACTCAAACCATGAAAAGAATGTTAATAAATCCTCCAAGATGAAAATAAAGAAAAGAAAAATCACTGAAATCCCAAGAGATGTGAACAAAGGTCAGAGCAGACAGGTGAGATATAAAAGTCAAAATAAGGCATGGGACCAGCAGCATGCTAGCCATAGCTGATAAAAGAAAGCAATTGTGCTATTATAACAAATTAATTTACAGCTGCAATCGTCTTTTCATATCTCTGTCCAGTGTTTTGCTGATAAATATATACACAGACAACCACAAACATACACAACCCTACTCAGTGACACCATAACGTGTTCTTATCATACATTTCTACATAAGGAAACTAAGACTTGGCTATGAAATGCCTATATGATATTTAAAGCAGCACATATCTGGTCTTGAAGATTCTCTTTATCCTAACATTTTCCATTACCCAACATATGTGGTTGATACACAAGGAGGAGGATTGTGTTGCATATTTTATTACATTCTTTTCCTTTATGCACATGTTTGCATATGTCTTCACTGCACATTAGGAGGAAACTTTTTAAAAGCCCCTAAGCCTGTGCAATATCTGTATCTGTGGTTACAACTTGTCTCCCATTACCAAAATAATAGAGGCATTCTTTGTTTCCTTTCAAGGGTAAGAAACTGGATGCCTTGATATTTGCATTACCCAAAATCATATTAAGACTTATATTCCAAGGTGTTTGTATTAATTAATCAGCATTTAGAAGGAATTAAGGAATTTTTAAGAGATTTAGGATACAACAGCTTGTCCATTTTGTTCTTCTCCTGTGAGAAAACACATTTGTCTAGGTCTCAGTGCTATGCTTAGACAGTCAAGCCCATTTATGATTCTATGTGGTGGGATCAGGCCCTCACTCAACAATCTGTGAGTGACTTGGGGTTGTCTCTGACTACAGGGTTATTGGGAAATATTACTTAAAACTTAATCTAAGTTCTTTGTTATAATAGCACAAATATATTAAAAGTAGAAATTGTTACAGAGAAGTGGGCTGTTGCTGAAGTAAATACCTAAGCATGTTGAAATGTCATTGACACTGGGCAGTGAATAGAGCTGTATTTAGGGTTCAGAAGAATAGACAAACATATAAGATGCCTTCAATCATCCTAAAGTGTATGTCATGATCATGGTGTTGGTTGAAATGTAGGTGGTCTAGTTGATATTGATCAAGTCTTAGCCTTAAATAAAAAGCAATGTGCATGAGCAAACACCACTTTTTTAAAAGTGGCAACGAAATTAGCTGGTTTGGACTCACCTCAAAATGATTGATAGGAAAAAGGGAACTATTAAAATATATATGAAATAAGATATTTATTGGTTTGTTGTAGAAATTAATGAACAAAATTTTAAAGTATGATATTCCTTGACTGTTGATAGTAAACCACACAAATAAAAACACAAAGATAGAAAGTTCCCTGTGTCAGAACTTTGCTTTTAATTCTGCTCAGAGGAAAATGGTAAGAATGTGGCTATGGCAACATTTATTAAAAGATTAGTCAAACCTGGGGAAGCTTGATGTTGTTCATCCATACAAGAGAAAGACAACCATACAATATTCCAAATATTCTCCAGGCCTACTTCCATCAAATATCAAAAGACCACATTGTTTCCAAAGAGTTAAAAGTGACCACTGGGTCTTACTACGTATTGTGCCTCAAATCTCTGATCCATATTCAGACCCAGAATTCATTTGCTGCTCTGACTTTGAGCTCACACAGACCATGATTCTTAATTCATCTCTCTAAAAGTCACAGGACATAAACTTTGGTGTTTTTTATGAGATGTTAATTCGGATGCTATACAGAGTAAAAGAGTGTTCACTGCTTTCATCTGTAATTTGGAAGATGACCTACAAGGAATCAGGACTCAAGAAGAGAACAACCACAACAAATCCTACAAGTCTATGGCCCCCATCCTGAGGTACCAACCATGAAAACTGTTATGTGGATACCAAGCAAAGTTGTTGTGCTAGGGTTATTAATATGGTTAGGGACACTGTGCCTTGTCTACATGTGTGTAGAAGGCAGAATGTTGATTAAAAATGGGTTAATCTCAATACGGTGTTTAAATTGTTGGCTCTGTTGGATTTTTTTTTATTTTCTTAATATCAGTTATCATATTTCTTCTTGTCTATTTTCCCATTGGGAATCTGAATGTCAGTCTATACCTGCCACACCATTGTACTTTAGAAACAAATTTACTTGTTTGATTTTAAAAGCAACTAGATGAAGGATAATTTGCCTCAGAATGAATTGTACTTTGAGTCTGACTCTCACCTGATTTAGGTAATATTTAGATGAGTCTTTGAACATCAATTTAAAGTATTGCTAGAGCAATTTTGAGTCTTCAGAGGTTTTTAAAGAGTAGATATACTTCAGAAGGGAAAGGACTGGATTCTAAAGGGCCCCGGTTGAAATTCTGTGGTCTGAATATACTACCTTCCCAAAACAAGCTTATGAAAGCAATATTCAGTGTGGTGATACCTTGCTTGTACAAATAAAGCTTGTCTGAAGGTCAGAGAATGCAGCTTGCCAGTAGCTAACTGCAGAGGTCTGGAGGTCTGAACAGAAGACAGAAAGTGAGGTAGCTAGGTGGACAAAGTATATAAGGAAGAGAGGAAATCACTGTGTGGACTGCTGAGACACTAGAGAGGTAAGGTGTGCCATGACTGGCTCCTTCTCTCTGATCTCTCAGCATTTCCCTTAATATCTGACTCTGAGTTTTTATTACTTAGACCAATTAAGAACTCCATTTGCAATTCAGTAAGATACCTTTAAGAATGGGAATATTACCAGATGAGAAATCATGAGGACAGAATCAATATGTATGGGATTAATGAATTTGCAGTGAGATATGAGGTTGTTACTGGAAAATTTGGCCCTTAAAAATGCTCTATAAACTGTACACCTTCCATTGCTTTGCCCTCTCTACCTTTTGGAGATACTGCAAAAATCTGTTGAACAAGCAGAATTCCCACATTGTTCACTGTTCTACTGGTACTTTTTCTTGGGTTTCACAAATTCCAGAATATTAAGAAATAAATTATATTTTTATGCATTTATAAATATGTGAATATTTATAAATATGTATAACTGTTATGTATAAAACTTCCTTTACTTCTACTTCTATTCTGTTGCTTAACTTTATATAGTCCAAGACTGCCTCATTAGGTGGGTACCACTGTTCTTAGGTTGTATTTCTGTACAAGAATTAATATTCAAGACACTAACCCATAGAAATGAATACATATCAACTTGATCTAGGTAATATCTCAGTCAAGGCTTTCCTCTCACTTGACAGTAACTGCATCAAATTGTCAATGAGAGCAAATTAGGACATCCGAGTTTAAGGTGTTTTGTTCTATCTGATATTACAAAATGAACTTTGTCCACCAAAGATAAGAAACACCATTTCCCTAAGATGTAGCAGCATGAGGTAAACATATTACACTCAGTGAATCAGTATACAGATGTGATAGCTGATCTTGGTTGTCAACTTGACAACATTTGGAATCAACTAAAATCCAAGCTTCTAGGTATGCCTGCAAGAAATTTTCTTGATTGGATCACTGGAGATGGGGAACACACTCTAAATCTGGATACCTTTAGATTGGAACATTCATCCTAAATCAGGCCAGTACCATCTGGTAACAGCTCACATTTTTTTAAAAAATGGACAAAAGCCTCCTTTCACTCATTTTCACTAGGAAATGAATAGATCCTGTTGCTGAGGTACTACTTAAATGGTATCAGATCCTACTTTAGTATTCCAAGATCCAGTGAAGACCAGCAGTTATCTAGAAATCCCGTAGAACTCTACCATCAGATTCATACTCCACAGACATACATTCTTGTAGACTGAACAACTACAACTATGAGATTGTTGTCCTCCTCAGTCAATAGACAGGCATTGTTGGACGAGGTGGACCACAGAATGTAATTCACATAAAGAAAGTCTATTTCTCAATCTCTGTTCCTCTCTCTCTTTCTCTCTCTCTCTCTCTCTCTCTCTCTCTCTCTATATATATATATATATATATATATATATATATATATATATATGTGTGTGTGTGTGTGTGTGTGTGTTTGTGTATACATATATATATGTGTGTGTGTATGAGTGTGTGTGTGTGTATATATATATATATGGCAGGTTTTCTTTTGGAACCACCAACTCCCCAATTAATGACACAGAGACTTCATATTAATTATGAAAGCTTGCCATTTAGACTAGGATTGTTCTCAACTAGATCTTATAACTCAAAATAATCCTTATCTAATAAATGATTTTATACCACTTTGTTCTTGACCTCTCCTTCCTTCTGTATGTCTGATTCCCTACTTCTCTCTGAGAAATCTGTGTACCTAGACTCATCCTCCTGAGATTCTCTCTCTGTCAAGAAACCCTGTCTAACCCCTCCTCCCTAGCTATTAGCCATTCAGCATTTTGCTAGACATAGCACAGTGACACATCTTCACAGAGTGTGAACAAATATCTTAAAAATATATGTATATAAGTGTGCATATATATATATGAATACATATGTGTATATATGCATATGTAAATACACTTTATATATATATATATATCCACACACACACATATATTCATACTCTCAGATCAGTTATGTTTGTTATGTTTGTTTGGAGATCTCTGATAATACAACAGAAGATTAAAAAAATATTTGTAATGTGTACATGCTTATAAATTGTAGCTGATAGTATATAATAAAGGTTAATTCTCCATAACCATGCTTCCGTCCTTGAAAGTCTGCTAACTTTTTCTGTCATATTAGTCTAGTTGTTTCACTCTCCTAACCTGGAGAAGAATTTACTTCAGTATGAATTATACCTGGGTTCTCTCCAACAGCTGATTAGGTGATTTAGATTAGGGTAAGGGGTGAGAATTTTTCCTAAGTATCAGGGATAGTGAGAGTCCTATCTCTCAAGGACAGGTTGTGAAGTTGTAGTAGGATAAGACATGAACAACACTTACTGTTGTATTTGGGAAATAAGTGCCAACAAATATCTTAACTCACTAATGTCAATGAATGTATTTTCATACAGTGTCACATCTTATTTTGTATTCTATGACAACTGTTCATTAGACCAATCTAGTTACTGGTGTGTTAATGTTGGTATCCCAGGAAAGAGATGATAGCAGAGTGTTTCTTGTATGAAAAATGCATTAGAATGGCACAATGCATGGCAAATCATCAAACTTAGTCATCCATATTGTGGAACATGCTATCCTAAGCACATACTGGATCCCCTATTCTCAATTCTCACTGACAGAAACCACCATCACTAGTGTCTCTCCACAATCGTTTTGAAAATATCTGTACTTAAAAAAGTGTTGCAATAAGCAACTTTTTATAACTACTTCAGTGTCTTCTGCCACAAGCCCTACTACATGCAAATCTGAAACACAGTATCCTTACACCTCAGAAACTAGATGGATTCATTTTAGGTGTTTTGTCTTTTAGTTTTAATCCCTCTTGTTATTGGGCTGTCTTTAGTGTTCTGTCTTATAAGTAATCATTTATTGCAAGCAGAGATATATTGAATTGTTGTTTTAGCTAAGCAGCAATGTCACGAAAATTTCTTGCTCTTGAAACTAACGTAAGTGTTCTGAGGATTGGATCAAGAATTCCAAATGTCAATCTTTTTTTTATTCTGTTCTGAGCATGTGTCTGTCTCAGTTTTAACACTAGATTTCTATTCATTGTATCTACTATATGGTGGCTATATTAGTTACTTTTCTCATTGCTATGACAAATTAAAAGATCAAATTAAGGAAGCAAAGGTTTACTGTAGCTCATAATATGAGTGTTTCTTCCACCATAACTATGAAATCATTGAGGCAGAGCCTTGAAATAACTGGTCATAGTGCACCAATAGTCAGGAAGCAGAGAGAGATGAATGCTGGTCATTTTGTCTTTCCACTCACTCCAACACCCCAGCCTATGGGATGGTGCCATCCACATTTAGAGTATTTCATCCTCAGTTATGCCTTGACAAAAACACCCTCATAATACAACCAGATGTGGGTTTCTTAGTTTATTATAATCCATTCAAGCTATCAATGACTATTTACCATCACTGTGGACCATCAATATTCTTGTATATTTAAGAAGAATGAATCCAAAATACCAAAGTATCAAAAGTCAAAAATTAAAACTAAGTAAGAATTTCATAGTAAATGAGCCCAGTTTTGTTTAGTCTTTTGGGGAAAAAACAAACAAACAAACAAAAAAGAAAACAGAATTTTTGAGAAAATGCTTGACTTGATAAGACATTTATCCTAGCAAAATGTCTAGTTGATCATCTATATATCATGTACAAATGCTCAAAACTCATAAACAAGTTTTACATTTGTCACAATTTAGCCATATAATACATAAACAGAATAAAGACACAAAGAATATAAGAAGAAATATTTAGAAATATATATGTGGATATACCTGTATAATCTTCAGAAGAATCAAATAAGGAAGTTTCAAAGGGTGAAGACAGGATATGCCTGACTCAGTTATTGGAATTTGTCTTTTCTGTATACTGACAGGACCTCGCTTACTCAGACAAGCCTATGTGTGAATAAGCCTTCTTGCCAAGTTTATCTCCAACCCTTTATATGTCTGAAATTAGAGTCAGACAACTGAGTCACTATGCAAAAACTGCCAAGGGGTAAGTGGGTGATGACATTCCAAAGCCAGACAATCTTATTACTCTGTCCTCCCTCTCTTCCCATGAAATATGTACATTATTTCTGTCCATTGTGTATCATCAGTGCTGACTGTAAAAGGTAGACAGATGAATGTAAGGTTTTTTGGTGGGAGGAGTTGGAGTCTGGAACAAATACCTAATTAGGTAGACTTGTAACTGCCACAAGATACCAGAGAGTTCACCAACAAGTGAAGGTCCCTGCAAATACTGGGATTGTTGTCATTTAACCATGAACCAAAGAGAAAATCTAAGTATCCATATTGAGAGACAAAATCACACATGGCCAGAATCAAGTAGGCATTTGCTTTTAGCTTCTGTTTTCTCACAAATAGTTCTTCCTCTGAGTCCAACCCATGTTTTCTTATAGGTTGTTTTTACATGGACTAGAATCTATGCTGCCAGAAATATGCCAAGAGTTGGTGGTTCTGGACTTTCTACTATTCTTAGTCTCCTAAATGTAAAAAAAGAAAAAAAGAATAGAGAGCCCAGATTTTAAAGAATTGAAATGCAAGTTGATAATTTCTGCTATAATCCAAAAGTAAATAAGAATTTACAGCATTATTTGGCATTAATAGGACTGCCAAGCAGTAATGTATGCTATTGTATAAATTTACCTTCATAACGTTTACCAAAATTATTTGGTTTTTTTTTTCAAAAATTATTTGGTTTAAATAAAGCTTTCTTCTTACATTTATAAAAATGTAGTTGGCTGGGAACACTATGTAGTTAATGTTTTATCTACTTCACCTTAAGAACACAAGAATACTTAAAAATGGTGCCTTCATCCATCCAACAAAACAAAATGATAGATTCGCAAGGATTTGGGGACTTGTTCAGAGTATTAGCAGAATATTGGTAAGTAAAGTGAAGAGTTCCTGAAGAACATTAACCTAAGCTTGAGTTATAATTCAGTATTTCTTTGCATTGCAGACACTCACAAAATTAGCTCACTGTTGATTGTATGTGATGAGCTGTTAACATTACAGGAAATAACAAATGGGTATCATTACCAGCCAGACATTCTATTAAAAAAACAAAAAAATTAAAAAGATGGGAATCTAAGCTTGGGAGTTATGTCTCCATAAACAAATGGAGCTATTTCAGATGATGTGAAGAAGTCATTACAACTTTCTGGTTACAGACATTTCGCTCTTAATTTAAAATGCCATCTTCACACACATCTTATTTTTCTAATTATGGGTTGAATTAGTTAGAATGAGACACTGTTCTGTTATTTTTAAGACCTTTGGAATTTCACACTTACCTAAATGGAGGACTGATGTGTATTACTAAAACTTTTCCAGTGAGAGCCATACCATTTGAGCAGCATTCTTCACATGCTTGAGGCTGACTGCATGCCCAGGCGAGTTTCTAGCTAGTCTCCCTTGACTTCAGTTCTAAATTCCTTAGTCTCTGGTCTTGACTAGCAATTAAGTTCCCTACAAGCCCTAGGGGAGCAAAAGGGTAAACTGAACAATAGCCTCTGAAAACACCACAGAGGATTCTGTAGGTTCAGGGAAGGTAGAAGCAAAGGATGCCAATGAATGGTTGGCTAAGCAGTGACTTAAGTCAATTTTTTAAAATGGAAATCAGAGGATGATCAGGCACTCTGCCAAACAATTTAAAAGTAGATTACTTCTTTATAACCATAAGTGACTTTCTACCATACAGTAGCTGGATTTTAATATTTATATGTTGAAACTCATAATCTCAATATGACTGTATTTGAAAATAAGCCATTTAAGGTGGCACTTGGGATCTAGTGACATCACTAAGGAAAGGTAAAAGACTCCCATGGTATGTGTACTTGGGAAAAAGGTCCAGAGATAGCACCACAAGAAGATATCTTTAAACAAGGTATGAAGAAAGCATTCATCAGGTCCTACCACACTGACTTCTTGATCTCTGACTTTTAGCCTTGGAAACTATGACTCAGTAAATGTTTGTTTACTGAAGCTATGGAGTCTGTGTTTGTGTTATAATGGGCTGTACTTATAAATTCATATGCATAGTTACAAAACATAACCTGACCATAAAAAAATATTCATTTTAAATTCTCCTACATTTATAAAAAGCACCTTGCCTGATGTTCATAATCACAGTAGCATCAATGTTTAAACAGTATACTAAAGATTCTAATTTCGTAAACTGAGTCATTATCTCTATTTTATAAACAAGAAAAGAAGCCAAAGCCTTCATAAGAAATGTATTCAAAATAGTCTGAGCACCTTAATACGTTGAGCAACAAAATAATGTGTTTATAAATTCTGTTGTTTTTCTGGAGGAATAAAAAGGAATTACTGCATTTTTGTATTTGAAAGCTGTCTTCACAAATTATAAAAGAAATTTATATGTTACATATGGCTTTGGTGTCATGATTTATTTTGTAATATATTGATGAACTCAGATAAAATGATAGCACATTCCTCAGAAGGTTAACACTCTGAATCGTATCCACTAAGTACATTTACCCAGACATGGGGGTGATTAAATTTGAAAGCAATTATAGAAGTGTGTAGTTAAAGGGCTATATTTTTGTAAATCTTTAATAAAGAAGATAATTGCTTTTACATTTATTTGTTGACTTTTAAGTAGATATGCTTTAAAGTGGAGTTCTAACATTTTCTTTTGAAACGTATGATAATCTTAGAGACCAGCATATTTCCAGGAAGAAGGAAAGCAACTATAATTTCATTTTTAACTTGTCAGCAAGTAAAATTCTAACTAATGTTGATTGTTCTCTGACGCACTTGCTTGGAATGATCCATGGTTTTGATTAATATTTAAACACTAGGGCTTTCAAAACAAATTTTCAAGCTAAAATTATTAAAGCTACGATGGATACAGAAACATGTTACTACTTTATTTTCTATATGTGCTGAAAAGCACAGCCTTTTAGAGTTAGAAAGTGAGGAGAGAGGAATTTGTTTTCAGTATGGAATCCTCATTTTCCATTATTAATTTGCAAAAAAAATGGTACAACATAGTAGCTTTATTGACTGATCACCAAGGTAAGCTGTATGGAAATAATAGTTCAGCACCTGCTAGTTGAGTGAAAATTTACAAGTTAGTTATGTGGCTCAGTCTATCTATGAGTGTAAAGCCTTTGTTTTGAAAATCATTCACATGTATTAAACGATATTATAAGGGACAGGATGTGTTGAACCATGACTGACACAGAAGTAACCCATATGTGGCAGCTACCTCTGCCCTCTATTAATTCAATAATAAGCATGGTGTTATGCTTATCCAACCACTCACCAGATATTTACTCAATCATCCTTAAGCATTTATTACGTCAGTATCATGACTAGCAAGGAAATATCCACAATTACATAATTCTCATGACCCCTGTTCCACAAGCTCAGATTCTCATAAGTAAACCTATGCTTCAATGATGGGATGGTCTTCTATTAGTTTATTTATTAGAACATTGAATCAGGAAGTTGAAATGAATTCAGGGAAGGCATTCTAGAAGTTGGATTTTTGGACCTGAGTTTGCATCTCATTGTTGTTTTTGTTGTTTGATATAGGGCTTTTCTGTGTAGCTTTGTAGACCAGGCTAACCTCTAACTCACAGAAATCTGCTTGCCTACCCTCTGACTCTGCCTCATGAGTGTCGAGATTAAAGGCATGTGCTACCACTGCCCAGGCTTGAGTTTTGTATCTTTGATAACTCCATATGATGAGAAAATGGAAGAAGCAGATAACAGCATAAAGGAGTGTGGCCTAAGTTTGTGAAACTAATTTTATCAGCTAGTAGACAGGACAAGCTGGTCCCATAATAATGCCTTGCAGTTGTCAATTATTTTCTGCAATCTAAAAGTTCTTTTCTTCAGGGATTAATCCCTAAATTCTGACTATAGTTGGAGAAGGAAGCCTAATGACATATTTTTCCCTTTTGTCTATATTGTGGGTAATTCAATTTTTTTGCTCAGGGACAAGGTCATTTAGACATCATTTCTATATAGTAATACTAGAATTCACAACTTTCACCTGAATCTGATACTGTTTTAATACAAAATGCAAAGGTAGATAGGCAAGTGTTAGTTTATAAAGAAATATATTTTAACCTAAAGTTCAATATTAAGCCAGGTGTTGATGGCATGTGACTTTAATCCCAGCACTTGGGAGGAAGAACAGGCAGTTCTCTGTGAGTTCAAGGCCAGATTGTTGCTAGGTCCACGACAGCTAGGGATATTATACAGAGAAACTTTGTCTCAAAAAAAAAAACAAAAAACAAACAAACAAATAAAAAAGTCCATTATTAAATAGTTTCCTTATAATACAATGCAATTTCAATTCTGGCTTAAAATATGCATATATTGTATGCTATGGAAGATGAAAAATCACAAACTAAAGTTAAAAACATCTTAACTTCAATATGTGTCTATGAGCTGGTCTATTTTTTTGTACATATAGAATTATTACATAGGTAGCAAAAAAGAAACCTGAATAACTGCAGGAAGTTTTGTGAAGAGGGAAATAGTTAACAATGCCCATATTACTGTAAGTCAGCAAGGCCAGCTCTTTAGAAGGCTCTTACATCAACAATATTAAAATAAATAATTTACCCAGCTCTCACTTGATGCTGACTGACATTTATACCCTAGGAAAAATAACAGGGAGCTTTGTAACTCTCTAGTCTTATTGTCTGCAATGCTCATTGATTGGACAACAAACAGTGCATAAATCTGTTCTTTAGCAACGGAGGCAACTAAAGTGTCGATTAAAAATGATCGAGAAGAAATTGGAACATGATTACCAAATCCATAGAACTCAGTACCATTCATCGATTGATACAAAGCTACTCCATGGAAGAGTGGAGTGACTAAAATGTTCTTTCAAAATATTGAGTTATGAGGGACATTTTATGAGGTTTTTTGTGAGACAGTTTTTCCCAAGAAAAAAAGATATGTTTGTAACTGGCAGTACTGAAGACTCACCACAGACTCCGTCAAATTTCTCTTTCTTCCGTTAATGAAAAAGTTCATAGAGCAAAATTGCATTTGCCAGCCCTGTTGACAATTTGTAACATAAACCACTGTCTTTAATGTTAGAGCAGCTCAATTCAACATAACCAGTTTCCATTCTTAGGGGGAAAGCAAACACACTCATCACACTATTAAGGATATTGAGAACAAAATTTACCAGCAAATCAGATCTATTAGATGAGTTATCTAGTCAATCCTTGTTTACCAGTAGAAGACAGAGAACAACAGTCTTCTGCTTCTACAAAAAAAGAAGTTGAGACACAAAGTAGTTCAGCTGTTAGGCCAACAGACCAGAGCCAGATATGTCACCAACCATTGTCAAAGCCACCAATAAAGCTCCAGGACAAAATAGCCTCCTAGGCCCTTGGTCATATGTACACATCTTATCTCCCTTGGGGTCAGGAAGGACCCTGAGTCTAATGTCAGCCAATCAGTTATCAGCACAGTGTCATGTGCATCTTTCAGGTTAAAGATTATTACCATGAATACAACTCTCTTCTTACTACCCTCGTCATATCTCACTATTAGCAAGGTTCTCACAACTGACTACAATGCTAATCAGAGTGACACATTGGAACATAGTATGATAGGAACCAACTAGGTCATGATGCACTATTAGAGCAGAAATTTGTTGTTCAGTGCCCATGATTTTGAGATCATTGGCCTCTACATTATACCCACATAGATCACTGACAATCTTGCTACCACAGTACAGCATACAAACTGAGGAAAGAATCATGAAGCCATGTGGAAATGTGTAGGGAGCCGTTACAAGTACCGTTGGTAGACAGGAGAGATGTGCATGCGCTGGGTAATTGTCAATCCCTGGGTCCCTGCCTTTCCCGTGGCGTCATATGGGCCGATGAGCAGCAGCCAGTCAGGGGGTGACACGTCCAAGGCAGAGGCTGCTAGCCTATATAAGGGATGGGTTTTGTGTGTTTGGGGTCTCTCTGTCCTGTAAGTTTATGCTCTCCCTCTCAAGAGCATTAAAGCTTTACTGCAGAAGGATCCTGAGTGTGCTGCGTCGTTCTTGCTGGCAAGATGGTAGCGCAGGACATCTGGTGGCAAAACTCTAGAATCGACACCTCATCAGCAGCAGCACCATTGGAGACCCCTTGGCTACAAGGAGGATTCAGAACTGCAGGTAGGTACGTTCAGAGAGGTATGTCTCTTCTGGACTTTGGCTTGGGACTGTTGCCACCTTGGGACAGTAGTGTTGAGGCTTTAGTGCTTGTCCTTGGGGCCATTTTGATCTTTTCCGCTATCCTGTTAGCAAAGGGTCGAAGTAACCTTGAGGAGGTCCACAATAGCATGTCAGAAACCGAGCGTAGTAAGAGGTTGGGAGTGCGCAGAAAAAAAAACCGTCCACAAGAAGGAAAAAGCCCCCCCCCCCGTGAGTCTAGTGACAAGGGGGTGTATCCACCAGATCACAGGGATCCTCCCCCTGCTGTCAAACCAGAGGGAGGAGCTGGCTTTTACCCTGTATGTGAGCTTGAAGCCTTAAATCTTGATAGCTCCGAGGACTCTGAAAGCTCAGAGGATGAGGTCTTAGATACTGAGGAAGAAGCTGAGCTAGATGAGGAGGCTGCTAAATATGAGGAAGAAAGATACCATCCGAATGACCATATGTAAAATAGCAAAAAACCTCAGAGACGGCCGTTTCAAATGGCCCTCTCACAAGTGGTTCCCTCGGCGCCTCTGCCCTATGAGACACGCCCAAGGTCATTTTCCTTTCTTCTGGAAAAAGTAAAAAGAAAAATGCATCTCGCCTTTCCCGTCTTTGAGGGCATTGACACATCGCAGTGGCTACATGCACCTGTGGAATATAATCAGATAAAAGAGTTGGCTGAGTCAGTCAGAAAATATGGGGTCACGGCCAATTTTACTCTTGCACAATTAGATAGACTTGCCCTGGATGCCCTAATGCCATCTGACTGGCAGATGGTCCAGGTTTTGTGCTCCAGCCCAAATGGGATATTTTCCATCAGCCGAGGGGATAGGATAGCTCAATTACTGCTCCTCCCAGGTGACCCCCACCATTGTATGGGAGATAAACGGATGGGTTCTTCAGGGTCAGACTCTGCTTATCTAGTTGTTCAGCTTCTGGTAAAGGTTTTGAAGGCATATTGGACACAGGGGCAGATCGGAGCATCATCTCATCTCATTGGTGGCCGAAATCCTGGCCGGTCACAGAATCATCACATTCCCTGTAGGGGCTAGGCTATAGCCCTCATCCCACTATTAGTTCCTCTATGCTTACATGGAAATCAGAAGAAGGTCATCAAGGACAGTTCACCCCCTACGTGCTTCCCCTCCCTGTTAATTTGTGGGGACGTGATGTGCTACAGTGCTTGGGGCTCGCTTTATCCAATGAATACTCGCCGCGAGCTGTCAATATTATGAAAAAGATGGGGTATGAAACTGGAAAGGGGTTGGGATGCTTGAAACTAGGGCGAGTAGAACCCATATCCCATGATCCAAATCCAGGGAGACAGGGCCTTGGTTTTTCCTAGGCGCCACTGGGGCAGCACGGCCCATACCTTGGAAAACAGAGGACCCAGTATGGGTTCCCCAGTGGCCATTGACCTCTGAAAAATTAGAAGCAGTAAACAGCCTTGTGGCAGGACAGTTGGCATTGGGGCACATAGAACCATCTACCTCCCCTTGGAATACTCCAATTTTTGTTATTAAAAAGAAATCAGGCAAATGGTGCCTACTTCATGACCTAAGAGCCATTAATGAACAAATGCATCCTTTGGATGCAGTGCAGAGAGGTCTTCTGGTGCTCTCTGCTTTGCCCAAAAATTGGAACCTAATTATTTTAGATATTAAGGATTGCTTTTTTTCTATTCCCTTGTATCCACCAGATAGGCCTCGCTTTGCATTTACCGTCCCTGCTATTAATCATGAGGGACCTGACACGCGATTTCAATGGAAAGTATTACCTCAAGGCATGGCAAATAGCCCTACCATCTGTCAATTATATGTACAGGAGGCTCTCAGACCCATCAGAGAACAATATCCAAGTTTAATTGTTATACATTATATGGATGATGTACTCCTGTGTCATAAGGAATTAAACGTCCTTCAAGAGGCCTATCCCTTGCTGCTCAAAAATCTACGATTCTGGGGCCTCCAGATTGCTACAGAGAAGGTCCAAATTGCCAATACAGGGCACTTTATAGGGTCCATGGTGCTCCCGGACAAAATCCTTCTGCAGAAATTAAAAATATATAGGGGCGAATTACATACTTTAAATGACTTTCAAAAATTATTGGGAGATATAAATTGGCTACAGCCATTCCTAAAGATCCCCTCTGCAGGTTTAAAGCCCCTGTTTGATATTTTGGAAGGGGACGCCCATATTACCTCCCCCAGGTCTTTGACACCCGCCGCAGAGGCAGCCCTCCGCTCAGTGGAGGAAGCTATCGAGGAAGCCCAGTTATGTCGTATTGACCCGTCACAACCTTTTTCCCTCTGTGTGTTTAATACGAAGAAACTAGCCACTGCAGTGCTTTGGCAGGATGGGCCCTTATTGTGGATCCATCCACATGCCTCCCCACAAAAGATTATTGATTGGTACCCTGCAGCAATAGCTCAGCTTGCCCTTAGGGGTCTGAAGGCCGCTGTCAGCCATTTTGGCAGACATCCCATGGCTTTAATTGTTCCCTACAACTCTTTTCAGGTACAGACATTGGCCGCCACCTCTGATGATTGGGCCATATTAGTCACCACCTCTTTGGGGAAAATTGATAATCATTACCCTAAACACCCTCTGTTACAATTTGCTGCATCTCATCCTATCGTATTTCTCCGGGTCACCTCTCATACCCCGCTAAAAGATGGATTGGTGGTATATACAGATGGCTCCAAGACTGGCCTGGGAGCCTATGTGGTGGGTACCCAGGTGTTTTCACGGCTGTATGCTGAAAATTCCCCTCAGGTGGTAGAATGCTTGGTGGTATTAGATGTTCTTCAAAAATTCCCAGATCCCCTTAACATTGTTTCTGACTCCTCCTATGTGGTCAATGCTGTAAACTTACTGGAGAGTCATTAGATCCACTAGCAGAGTGGCATCTCTATTCCAAAAATTACAAGATTGCTTGTTAACCAGACAGGCTCCCATGAATATTACACATATTAGGGCTCATTCGGGACTTCCTGGCCCGATGAGCCAAGGAAATGATTTGGCAGATAAAGCCACAAGGCTGGCTGCTGCGGTTTTTGTTCCCCCCACTGCAAGCCGCTAAGGCCTTCCATGACAACTTTCATGTTACTTCTGAGACCCTACGCAGGCGCTTCTCTCTTCCCAGGAAAGAGGCACGTGATATTGTTACTCAATGTCACAATTGCTGTCAGTTTCTCCCTGTCCGCCATACCGGAGTAAATCCAAGAGGGATTCTGCCATTGCAGGTGTGGCAGATGGATGTCACTCATGTTCCTTCCTTTGGAAAACTCCAATATGTGCATGTATCAATAGACACCTGCTCTGGTGTCCTCCATGCCACACCACTCACTGGAGAAAAGACCTCCCATGTAATTCAACACTGTCTTGAGGCATGGAGTGCCTGGGGAAAGCCTAAATGCTTGAAAACTGACAATGGACCTGCTTATACTTCTCAGAAGTTTAAACAATTTTGTGCACAAAAGCAAGTCACACATGTCATGGGCTTGCCATACAACCCTCAAGGGCAGGGCATCATTGAGCACGCACATTGCACGCTCAAATCATACTTAATTAAACAAAGAGGGGGAATAATAAAGGATTTGCCCCCTGTGCCACGAGTTGCCATAGCTGTGGCACTTTTCACCATAAATTTTTTAAACTCAGATGAGCATTGTCAGACTGCAGCAGAGGGACAGTGCTCAGACCCACATCGACCTAAGGAACTGGTGAAATGGAAAGATGTGTTAACCAATGAATGGAAAGGCCCGGATCCTATTTTAATAAGATCCAGGGGAGCTGTTTGTGTTTTCCCGCAGAATGAAGAAAATCCTTTCTGGGTCCCTGAAAGACTTACCAGGACAGTCCTGGAGCAGAAGGATGCAGCAGACCACACACATGAAAAGGGGGAGCAAGCTGATGTTACTGATGGTGATCAAGACCCCAGCTGTCCAGGGGGAACCACGTTGGGAAATCATGTCAACGTTCCCACTTCTGATGCCAGTGATGTATAATGCACAGGTTTTTCCCTGATTGGACTGGATGCCAGTCCAGGGACTCTGCTTGGGCCATTGAGGGCTTGTTCTATTGTTCCCCCAATATGGGTATGGGAACTAATTTCACATCCTTGGATCCCATGTGATCCAGCCTTGACCCGTTTGACCAATGGCTGCTCTGTGGCATTAATGGAAGCTGCACTGATCTTACACCTATGGCAATGCTTAAAGGAGGTAAAAGTAAAAATGGGCAGTTGGAGTTTGACTGGAAAGGGTCTTTGGGGAGCAGCCTCCAGTTGGGCCATAGCTCTGGGTCATTTAGTTGGACTGCCAATGATATAAAGTATCAATCCTTCAAACATACAAACTATGATGCCACACCACACCAGTGTGTGTCTGGCCTCCTTTTATGTCGATTGTGCTACAGATAATGAATTACATTGTGAGTCCGGTGGATGTTACTATACTTTATGTTGGGATGCTCAAAAATTCCCCCTTGCGGTGGTAACTCAAATGCCACGCTTTGTGCCCGTTCCCATAGAGGCGCCCAGCAGCATGACATTATTTTGAGAAAAGAGGGACTTTAGAATCTCAGCAATTATTGTCATCATCGTGGCTAGTACTGTGGTCACAGTGGCAGTGACAGCCTCTGGCCTTGCACTATCCACCTCGGTGCAAACTGCACATGCTATTAATGGCTTGTCGGCTACTGTCTCCGAGGCCCTGGATAAGCAGGCCTCTGCAAATACTCAGATACAGGGTGGCCTGATGCTGGTAAACCAGCGCATTGATTTAGTGCAGGAGCGGTTGGACATGTTGTGGCAGATGGCCCAATTAGGCTATGAGCAAAAGCTCCCTGGCCTATATGTCACCTCCATCCAATATGAGAATTTTACCAAAGCAGCTAATTTGTCTAAAAGCCTTTCTCAATTCATGTTGCAGAATTGAATCTCCGAGTTTGAGCAGACACTTCAGGAGCTGAGAGCCGCTATTATCCAGGTCAACTCCACGCGTCTTGACTTGTCTCTGACGGAGGGATTTTTGTCATGAATTGCCTCAGCTGTTTCTTATTTCAAAGAATGGGTGGGGGTGGGATTGTTTGGCGCAGCCGTCTGTTGCGGACTATTGTTGCTTCTTTGACTGGTCTGTAGGCTCAGGCTCAAAATAAGAGGGACAAGGTGGTTATCGCCCAAGCGCTTGTAGCTTTGGAACAGGGGGCTTCCACAGATATTTGGCTAACAATGCTTAAGTAGTAGGCCGCCGGTCAGACAGCTCTTGCACACCCAGAGCATCGGCTCATTGCACAGGGTAGAGTGTCTGGTCTGAGCAGCCCATGAGGGATGCCGAGCAAAGCATCACACAGGGAGTTGCCTGGCTCTCTGGGAGGCATGTTGTCCTGCATAAGGGTTGCCTGCCCTAGTCTCCCTTTCCCAGAAAAATGGCAGAGGACAGGTCGAGGTCACTTCGGGGTGAGTTGACAGCCCCATAGCGACTCTCGCACATGGTGTTAATTTTTGATCTGGGAGGTACAACCTCTGTCTCTATCCCTCGTTATATGGGTGACCTACCTTCTGAAAATTGGGAAGCCTCATTAATTCTATTCCTATTAATTGACTCTGTTTAAAATAAATAAAAAAGGGGGAGATGTAGGGAGCCATTACAAGTACCGTTGGTAGACAGGAGAGATGCGCATGCGCTGGGTAATTGTCAATCCCTGGGTCCCTGCCTCTCCCGTGGCGTCATATGGGCCGATGAGCAGCAGCCAGTCAGGGGGTGACACATCCAAGACAGAGGCTGCTAGCCTATATAAGGGATGGGTTTTGTGTGTTTGGGGTCTCTCTGTCCTGTAAGTTTATGCTCTCCCTCTCAAGAGCATTAAAGCTTTACTGCAGAAGGATCCTGAGTGTGCCGCGTCGTTCTTGCTGGCGAGACGGTAGCGCAGGACAGAAATGGATACAGATAAACTCTTTTGGGGGAGCTGAAATGAAAGTTCGGTTCCAATAAAATATATGACTTGAACTAGACATCAGGGAAATGTAAATCAAAATGACTCTAAGATGCCATCTTATACCTGTCAGAATGGCTAAGATTGACAACATTAATGACAACCTATGTTGGAGAGGATGTGGAGTAAGGGAAACATTCCTACACTGCTGGTAGGAGTGCAAACTTGTACAGCCAGTTTGGAAAACTGTATGGCAGTTTCTCAGAAAATTGGGAATTAATCTACCTTAAGATCCAGCTACACCAATCTTGGGCATATACATAGAGGATGTTCAATCAACCCCAAGGACTCTTGCTTAACTCTGTTCGTAGCAGTGTTATTCATAGTAGCCAGAACCTGGAAACAATATAGATGCCCCTCAATTGAAGAGTGGATGATGAAACTGTAATATTTACATATTGTAGTATTACTCAGTGGTTAAAAAAATAACAACATGAAATTTGCAGGCAAATGGATAAACTAGAAAAAACTCATTCTGTGTGAGGTAGCCCAGATCTGGAAAGACAAACATGGTATGTACTCATTCAAAAGTAGATATTAGCTGTAAAATGAAGGTTAACTGGTATACAATTCCCAGTCCGAGGGAGTCAAGGCAATAAGGAAGGCCCAAAGAAAGAAGAGTTGATAACCCTGGGAAGGGGAAATAGAAGAGATATCCTAAGTAAGCTGAGGGTGGGGAGAGAGAAGATCAAAACATAAGGGATCAGGTTGAGCATGTTGGGGATAGGAAGGAGAGGAGAATAATAAAAGAGATATCTTGACAGAAATGGCCAACCTGGCACCAGGAAAATTCCCAGGAATACAAAATGATGATACCAGCTAAGACTTCTAGCAACAGTGGAGAGGGTGCCTTCTCCTGTAATGAGATTGGTGACTACCCTAATTGTAATCAGACTTCATACAGTAACTGATAGAACCAGATGCAGAGATCCACAGCCAAGCTTTGGGCCAAGCTCCAGGAGTCCTGTTGAAGAGAGGGAGGAGGGATTGTTTGAGTCAGAAGGGTCAAGGTCATGAGAGAGGAACCCACAGAGACAGGTGACTTGAGATGCTGGGAGGTCACAGACTCTGGAATGAAAGCTGGGAAGTCTACATAGGATGGAAGTAGGCCCTCTATATATGTTTCAGTTGTGTAGCTTGGTCTCTTCATGGAGCTCCTACCAATGGGACCAGGACCTGTCCCTGGTGCTTGATCTGGCTTTTAGGAACTTGTTCCCCATGCTGTGTTGACATGTTCAGCCTTGATGCAAGGCAAGGGGGAGCTTAGTACTGCCTCGTCATGATGTGACATACTTTGTTACCTCCAATGAGAGGCCTGCTCTTTCTGAAAGTAGACAGAAAAGAAGAGAGTAGGGGGGAGGGTTCAGTGTTGAATGAGAAGTATGAGGGAGTGTAGTGGGAAAAAGGAAGAAGGGGAAACTTCTCAGTGTGTAAAGTAATTTAAAAATTTGAATATTAAAATAAAGACTTGGGCTAGAGAAGGGCAATTTGAAATCCCAGGTCTAAACTAAATGCAGAAACTAAATATACTGGATTCTTTTGGAGAATCATGAAGATGCTGTCATAAAATTTCAGGACATGTATAAAAAATATTTGACTTTAAGATGAATGACCTATGGGGAAGAAATAGAGAAATCAAAACTTGGCCAAATATTTTGTGTTAATATGAATGGAGCCACTTGTGGATAAGCATGCATTTTATAAATATAACACCATACTCTGATATACTACCCAAAGCCAGGATCCCCATAATTCCTAAAATGAGAAGATAGGATTTAATCTCTGTTATAATTCTTTGCATGTGTTTCTGAATAGTATTTCTTATAATATACTAAGCATAGTAGGTTATAAACTCTCTGAAGGAATATTTCATTGGAATAATTCTCTTTCAAAAGAAATAACTTTCTGTCATTTGTTAAGCAATGTTTTTTTAAAGAATAATTTTGGAAAACTTTTATTGAGTTTGTGTTGTTTTTTTCATAACCATTCAATGGTCAAAAAGGACTTTGTAATGGCTACTGGTAACTAATGAAAAGCAATATTCACAGAATGATAGTCAGTCAATGAGTGGTCAAGCAGTATTGTTGAAGGGACCATACTAAACCTAATCACTTTTATTAAGGTCAAGTTAACAGAACTGGTAGATGTGACTGGGATGAATTTTGAGTGTTACCATGAACAGATCTGAAACAAAGTAAAAGAAAACCACTTGGAACTCCTGTAAGGGAGTTTTCTTGATCCAATTCTTTGACTTTAAGAAGTGATCCATAAACACGAGCATGGCCTTCTGGGGATAGCTGAGGAGAAAGGAAGACAGAAGATGAAAAATGTGCCTGCTTGACTTCACTCTGGCAAACACATTCATCTGTACTGTGGCTGCAGCACTCCATGTTTTTTCATAATAGATGCAGTTTCTTCAGGGTACCTAACCAGACTGAAGACCAGCAACTCATCAGGAAACTTAAGGACTTTGGTACAGAATTGGAAGTGCTGAGAACCCAGCAATGTAGACTGAGAAATTACTTAACTCTTAATCTCTCCTGTATGAGACTGTCATGGTTGTATGCCTCCTGCCTTATTATGTAAGCCATAATGAAGCCTCTTTCAATGTATGTTCATTTGATTTGTTTTCTTCCTCTGGAAAATTCAGGATATTTTTTCCAAGGGGAAAAATTAAAAAGAAATTATGAAAGTTTTGTAATTTATATGGTTAATTTATCTTTGCATTGGGAAAAATTAGAGTTTTATGGTTCTGATTGCTAAAGTCATACTAATTATTGTTCTGAAAATGTCTATAGACACCGCCTTTACTGTGGATTTTCCCATAAATCTCTAGGCTAGGTGAAGTCTCCTTAATTTGGTATAATGTTAAATCTGAACCTCTCACTCAGAATCTTTTACATATTGCTCTAATATATGCATATATCAGTGGCTAACTCTTAAAATTATGAAATTGAAAGTGTTCTGAGGGACATCTAGTGTTCACCATTGTGCCTTAGTGACACTCAGAATAGATTATTTCAAAGCAAGCTTATCCAATGAACAATTACATAATGAATAAATGCATAAAATTGTTGAACGTAAATGATAGGTCTAAGAATATAAAATGTCTTTTGTCCTATTCCATTACAAATAATACCACAGCAAATTCAATCATCTTCTATTGGGAGTGTCACATATGACTTACTTTCCAGTGTCAGTTTCATTTTCACGTGTCACATACATATGCCACATTCTGTTAAATCATCTGACTTAATAAAAAGAAATGATCACATTTGTTTCAGACATGTAAAACAAAATTTCAAAGTGAATTTAAAATTTAAGTGAAATACATAAAAGAGTTAAAAACATTCTCTAGTATGGTGAATATATTATAAGATTACTAAGTATTATAATTCTGAAGCACAGGTTGTAAGTGTCCAACTTTTACAGTTCATATGCACAAATTTCCATGTGGGTCATATTTTAAGTGATATGTGTAATTTGAGAATTGGATAACTTAGTGAATTCTACAATGGCTGTGAGGAAATCTTCAGAAACAGATAATGTGTGCCCAAATTTCAATTCCATATGTTTTACTGCATAATACCTTTTTAAAAAAATAATGTTTTATTTTATACATCAGAAAATTCATATCTATATGCAAAGAATTTTAATCACATAAGCTTACCAGGTCCACTCCTTTCAGCTCACCCTGGATGCCTTCAAATATTTGCTTCTTGAATATTTACATGGATAATGGTTTGGGACCATCCAGTGGAGCATGGACATCCTACCAGTGGCTATATCACCAAGGAAAAATTAATCTCCCTCACTCAGAAGACATCAATCCTTATAGTATGATTTCCCTACCCAAATTTTGGTTTTCACCATATGAGGAAAGTAATACTTAACCACCTATGGAGTCAGTACATTGGCTAAACTAATAAACAATTATAAAGTACTTGGAAAGTCAGTTATATAGACATTAGTTGATATTTTTTTAGCTATAGCATTAATCCCTCCCCCAAGGCACTTATTTCCAAGTTTAAATTATCATCTTAGATTTGAAACAGAATCTATATTTTTGTGGTAATAAGAGGATACAAGCACAATAACATCTGCCATATGTGTGTACATGCAAACACATACACACTCAATAAATTAAAAGAAGTGGCAAGCTTGGTAGTACATGCCTTAGATCTCATTGCTCTGGAAGCAAATTCTGGCAGATCTCTATGTTCAAGGTTAGCCTGGTCTACACAGTGAGTTCCAGAACAGGCAGGGACAGATATTGAAACTTTGTTTATAAATAAATAAATAAATAAATAAATAAATAAATAAATGAGAGAGAGAGGAAGGAAGAAAGAAAGGAAGGAGAGGAAGGAGGAAGGAAGGAAAGGAAGAGAGGAGAGGAGACAGGAGAGATGAGGAGAAAAGAGAAAGAATTAAACTAGAAAGAGAAGAGAGAGAAGAAGAGAGAGGGGAGGGGAGAGGAGGGGGGAGGGGAGAAGAGGGAGGGGAGGGAAGAGAAGAGAGGTAAACCAGGAAAAAAGTAATATGCTTCTGTCACTCTGATCTGAGATGGCATTCAGAATTGTAACCACTTCCTTAGTAGACATCAGTATTTTTATTTGATTGTGAATCACAGGAAGCTTCTTTTTGTATTTGGAGTATTTCTTAACTTTTGGAAACAGCAAAGCAAGAAAGCAAGATCTTTGCATTTTACTCACCAACTTTCAGTGGAAGCACACACTTGGTGAAATAGCTAGACACAAGAGGGTGTGGTGGGTGCTTCACATCCTTGAATACACTGTATATTGACAACTGCTAATAAATCCCACTTTCCCAGAGGCAGAACTATCTCTTACATCATTGAAAAGAAATTCCACCAGAGTAAATATTGTTTTCCATTTGTTCTTGGAAAATACAAGCTTGTTAAGTTATCCAAAGGACGATTTATGATGGGTGAACCTATTTCCTGTAACTATGTCTTCCAATACTGCACATAGTTTAGAGGGATATCTTTAACATGTCATTTATGATTGTCTGGAATATTTCAGCTTGCTTTCATTGCCCTTCTTTCCCTCTTAGCATCAAATATGTTACCCATTATATGGTATCCAGCTGAAGCAATCCTAACCACCCAATATGTGCATGTGAAAGTAAGTCAATGCACTGGTTTCTACCCATCACTTTAGGTAGCTTGGCTTTGCAGGGTTTCTTTGAAACATTCAGATTGATCACTTTTTAAAAACCAAGAAGGCAAGCCTTAAGGCTCTCCCAGCTGTGTTTCACATTTGAGCCCTGGACTCCAGGAAGTATTTGAACTCACAAAGCTGCCAAGAAACATATCCATAAAGATAGAATTTGAATTATCATGTCTACAATGTGTACAAAAATTTCTTTGGACTTTTGACATCTTCTGATATCGAGAGAGAGAGAGAGAGAGAGAGAGAGAGAGAGAGAGAGAGAGAGAGAGAGAACTTATAGCCAATAAACAAATTAACCTGGAATAGGTTTCACATCTATGAAATCGTCACACATCTGGTAAAATGAGGAGATAGAATGTGTTGGAAAAGGGAAATAGTAATAGAGCAGATCAAGGAAAGGGAAATATAAAAATAGCAGACTATATGGACAGGAAGTCATTAGCAGATAATTGCTATTTTAATAGTATTTAGTTTTATTTTATAAACACAGTATAAAGAACTTGACCATAGACATGTCTTCCCAAGACACGAATATTTGCACTTCTCTCTGCCTAGTTACTGTCTATTATCCAATTCCTTCCCACGCTCCACACATAGTTACTTTACAGCAATACCTCCACCATTCTCAATAACATAGCCAAGCTGAAATGGCCCCAAAATGCTGTGAGATGGCTCCTTCCTCTGGGTAGTGTTTACTAATACTAGTGAGTTGATAGCCAATTGGCTTCTATTTATGTCTGATGTTGGTCTAGTGAGGTTCCACAGCCTAAAAGATAATAATGGGAAGTGGGTGGGACTTGATAGGACTGTGAATTTGGGACTCAGAATGTCTAAATTTACAGAAAAGCATCAAATTTTATGACAGGAGATTTTCTTCTGTATATATGTTTCTCTTATTGGTTGATGAATACAACACTGATTGGCCAGTAGCCAGACAGAAAGCATAGGCAGGGATACCAGACCTGGAGAATGTTGGGGAGAGGAAGGAAAGAGGAGCCTCCAGAGAGATGTGATGCTGTCAAAGGTGTAACATGTCAGATTACAGGTAAGTCACAGCCTAGTGGCAATATGTAGATTAATAGTTATGGGTTGATAATTAAATGAGAGCTAGTTAGTTAGAAGCCTGAGTCATTGGACAACATTTTAATGATTTATAACTTTTGTGTGCTCATTTGGGGCTAATTGGTTGAGGAACTAGGTGCAACAGAAACCCTAACTATACTTTTATCTGTTCATTTGGTTTACCTCTCTGAACTACCATTTTCTTTTCTGTGAAATAGGCATGGCAATTATGCAGTTTTATATGGTTGCAAGTGAATATTTACTACGATGCTTAGTATGGCACCTATTATATCTTAAATATTTGCTCTCCTTATTATCCTCTCTGTATTCTATCAAATTTCAATCCCTCTCACTCTCCCTGTGGTCATGAATTCTGCCCTAATACTAACCTTCCCATAGGTATCTATACATTTGGGATGAACTGTAAAATCCAGTGCTAGTAATGGCTTTCCTCATTAGATGCCTCTCAGTCTGCACTGTGGAACCATCCAGAAGTAATGTCTAGTTTTCTATAAAAAGTCTTGATGGGATTTGGGGGATGTATGAATATCCATTAAATCTTGATTGTGATATAGTTACACACTCAATAATCTCACTGGAATTGTTGAGTTGTACAATTACAATGTGTGAACTTTATGGAAGTTAAATTATACCTCAATGTCAATATATAAATGTGACAACAGTTGTTTTTAAAAGCTCTCAACATATCCTTTAGGAGGTATGGAGTAATAACTAGCCTCCACAGAAAAGGGCTAAATAAATATTATATTTTGCTTTTTCTTTCTGAATTTGTTCATGAATTCTCTCTTCTCTCTCCCTTCATCCCTTTCCTCTTCTTCTCTCTAACTCCATTCCTTTCACTCTCTTTTCCTCCCTCCCTCCTGTCCTTCTTTCAGGGCATATTTAATTACATTAAAAATAGCAACACCGTTACTTAGATAACACTTAGGGCTTACAAATCAGATGGTAAATTTGAGACCTGTACTCAAAACCACTGAGAATAATGGAGCTGTTAGGAAAAGATTTGAGAAATAGGAAGCTCAGTAACATTAAAGAGAAGTTCCAAAGATAAACAAAACAAGCTAAAGATGGATCAAAAAAGTAGCAGTCCTTTGCTTTTTAATGACTAGACGGAACCATGTTTTACACACTCCTCTGCTTTGCCTATCATTCAGGGAAAGAAAGAAAGAAAGAAAGAAAGAAAGAAAGAAAGAAAGAAAGAAAGAAAGAAAGAAAGAAAGAAGAGAGAGGGAGGGAGGGAGGGGGAGGAGGAGGGAAGGAGGGAGGGAGGGAGAAAGGAAGGAAGGAAGGAAGGAAGGAAGAAGAAAAGGCACCATTACAAACAGCAAAATCAGTTTGAGCAAAACCATTACATTAAAGAACAGAACATGGTCCACCAGCTTTGGTGGAGGTTGGAGGATGAAGGGGAGATGAAGGAGAAATAAACAGTTTCTCTTCAGTTCAATGATAAATTTCTGTTCCATTCCATGATGTGCAGTACTCCAAATGCTAGTTTAAAGAAACTTATTTAGCAAATCCCTAATGCAACTGGCATCCCAATTTGAATTTGCATAAATTGTGATATGTCCAAGAGACAGCTAATTATACTAAAATGTGTGGTAGCGTAGTGAGTAGTTGCTTGTTAGCTGTCACAATGTGTGCTGGCAAGAACTAGGACATTCTATGTGATACCACAATGTATTTGATGTTGCTTATGCACAAATTCCAAAAATCATTCTGATTAGGAAAATATCAACATATAGGAAATGAAGTTTTATTTTAATTAATGAATGAATTCATCCACATTTTTTTTTACCATCCTCTTCAAAACTTTGATTTTAAAATAAAGTACTAATCTGTGTAAGTTACTATAAGTGGCTTCCATATAATTGAGACATATGCTACTCCACATTGCCCAGGCATTGTGTTTCAAAAGAGTTCAAAGGTGGCCTTCATTGTCTGTAAATCTCCAGAGAGGACAGGACAGGAAGGCAAGGGTACAGGTGGCTGCCTGCTGAAGGCACACAAGGTTGTAATCACTGTGTTTCTGCTCTGTTCGAAGAACTGATAAAGCAGCTCGCTGGCTTTCTTAGAGAAAGAGTGGTCTTTAAAGACCTACAGAAGCCAGGTGGCAAGACACAGGATTTTCTGTGAGTTAATGTTTACCTGAATTATTGATCGCCACACAAGACATGAAACAGCTGGTGATTCCATTTGTGATAGCCCCTTTTTCTTTTCCAGTAACAAAGAGTCCAGCTATAAATCCTAACCTGAGAGACATCATTTCATTTTTTTCTACTTTTGAGCTATATCTCTTCTACAAAACTAACCCTGGGTCATTTTAAATCAATTACTAATAAATCTGCAGTGTCTCAGTGTCTTTTCTTCATCTCACTGAAAGGGATGGTGGCTTTATAGGAATTATTTTATTATTATTTTTTTAGCTTACTGTTATCTAAGCCTGTATTTATTTCATACAATGATTTGCTAGTACAAGTTTGCTAGACAGTAAGATGCCTAAGAGTGCAGAGATGTTAAACTACATGATGACACAAGGTATTTCAAAAGCTCACTCAGATGTTAGAGATGACCATAAAGATACCGCCTGGTAAGATAGAGCAGATTACTGTAATTTATTTATTTCCTTATAATTCCTCTCACTAAAAGTGGTAAACAGTAAAAAACTTTCAATAAGAAAATTCTCACTGGAATAAAAACAGGAAATTAAAGACATAAAGAACAGCATGTATGCTTAGCTTCTCTCAGAACTACAGTACTAACTTTATCATCTACTTGATGAAAGAATTTGAGCTTCCTGGCAGTTCAAGGGGAAAATGAGTCATGGCAATTTTATTGTCCAGATATTAATATAGTTTTTATTTAAGAGACATTTTAGAATACATATTCTAAAAGAAATCTTTTATAAATTATATATTCCCAACACATATAAACAGTCATGTTTGAAATCATGCATTTTAAAATTCCACTAACTTTGGCTATTATTCTGAAGTTTTCAGAAATAACCATACATATTTAGAAAAATGCAGGCTAGAGCATAATTGCAAGGCTTCATTAGCAAAAGAAATCAATCACTAGTGATAAATTTATAAGAAATATAAAAGTATGCTTACCTTTGTAGAGGGAACAGTGAGCAAGAGAGTACATGAAGTTAGGTAGTCAGGGATGTAGGGAGGGAGGCACAATGTGGGAAACATGGGAGGGGAAATGCACGATCAAAATAGTATGTTATATGAAAATTAACTTTAAATAGAAAGGAAATGCATATGCACATTCACACACAAAGATGAAGGAGAAGAACAAGAATAACGATATGGACCGGGGGACAACATTCTTTAATTTCATGCAGGGACCTAATTAGGTATTTATAAGGAGAAGTACACAAAATGATCTCATGAGCTTCTATAATCAATACAACCTTTAACGTTTGGGCATTTTGTCCATATACCTTAGGAGTTTTATTCCAATCACTCCATAAGCAAGTACCAATGATCATTATGTATGAGAGGGGAGATTTTCTCTTTTCTACTACAGAGATTCTGGTATTAGGTGAAAGAATGAAGTCCACACTAAGAAATCCACACCTTTGTTGGGGTGAGTTTAATTATATTTTCTCTTTAAGGTAAGCTTAAATTTGTCCAATAATCTCTGACATTGCAAGGATGCAAAAAACCTTCTGGGGCAGTGTGCCTTTTAAAAAGATAAACTGTTTTCTTTAAAAACTTCAACTATTTCCCAGCTATAATAAGTAACCATGATATAGACTTACTATGTTTACCAATATAGAGGACACATAAAATCCTTTCATACTACTGATTAACGTGATTGTTACATGTTAGACCATAGTCACTATAAGCTGATTGGCATTAAGCTATCATTACAGAGAATTGTCACATGTTTATAAAGCCATCCATGTTGTACGCTCATAAATCCATCCATCACCCATCACTATATTCTGAGCTTTTTACCAGATCTTGTCTTTCTAGTTACTATGGCTTACTTATTTATAAAAGAAAGTACTCTGCCTAGGCATGTGCTGAACAAGGGCAACAACAGGCACTACAAAAATGTATGGTGGAGCTCACAAACTGTAAAATTATCCTGAGTTTCTTCTAGGTTTTATTAGTATAGAATACACTTTACAGAGATACCTTGTACATATACCTTGTACATCATCTCATTTTCATATTCATTCATATTTATATATATGTGTATGTATATATACATACACACACACACACACACACACACACACACATATATATATATACATATATATATATATAAACTCAGAGTATTCTAAGGTATTTTTCAGAATTCTGGTCATAAACCACAAATGCATGGATAAAGAAGGCTTACTTCATCTGCATATGCACTGATATATGTTATGTCCAACATCACTGTTATCTTCATGATGAGAACAGGGCAGAGAAAGCAGTCACAAACTGCAAAATTGCAGTTGGTTGTTGCCAGGACGAATGGTTTGAAGGATCTCCAATGACAAATAAACGTCCCATCCCAATGGCAAAACAGTATCACTGTTTTCAATTGAAAGAACTACACAGAGTTCTCTGCCAGCCCAAAGGGAACAGAAAATACCCTACTGTGTGCTATGAAATAGCACACTGATATAGCCTCTGCTTTTCCTACAAGATCCTCCTATCACATAGAAGTCAATTATTTCTAAGCACTCTAGGGTAATATTTAAACACAGCAGTGCAGAGAGGCACTGAGATAAATGTGGATGTGAAAACACGTGTAGACTTGAAGAAGCAATTTTGAGGTAGTTAAGGGTTTGACCTATAGAGGCAAACTGGTGAAGTTTGTGCCTTGTGCAAAACTCCAGACCTAAATTTCTAATTCCTTAATCGCCCTGCTGTGTTCATTTAAACTTGGTGTTTTTGTTTTTGTTTTTTAATAGTGATGTTTCCAACATTTTTGTCATTTTTTTTATTATTTTTATTTAAATTTTTCAAAATCTCATACCAATCTCAGTTCCCCCTCCCTCCTGTCCTCCCATGACCTCCACCTACTCCCCATCCCATCCCCCATCCACTCCCCAGAGAGGATAAGGCCTCACATGGGGAATCATCAAAGTCTGTCACATCATTTGGATCAGGGCTCTAAACTTAGTGTTTAACCCTCTCAGCTCTCCTTATCTCCATTGTTCAAGTTAGTATACAAACGGAACTGATCAGAGGCTTACTGGGAAAGCCATGGTTTGATAAAACAGACAGGGTGCTTTTCAGAGTTAAGAGCAACCTCTTACTAAAATATGTTTCTAGTATTAGCAAATGCTTTGTTATTCTCCTATGCAGTAACAATTCTCCATAATTTTTATTGTTTTCTAAGTGTACTCTGCTAGAGGTAGAACAGCTGTGTGGTAGTTAAAGACTATTTGAGTGGGGCTTAGTTTGCATTTTCATAAGGAAGTAACCAAAACAGTGCATGTGTCTACCAACAGTAAATGCCCTAATCTGTAATCCGAGGTGTCTCTGTCTTGCCTTGTCCCATACCAACTTCCAAAATTATTGGCAAAATTATTCACTCAGAGGTCTATATTAATTATTAATGCTCGACCAATAGCTCAGACTCATTACTAGCTAACTCTTATCATTTAAATTAATCCATATTTCTATATTTTTCCATATGGCTAAAGGCTTGTTACCTTATTTTCTAAACATCTGCCTATTTAATGGCTTGCAGGCATCCTACTTGTCTACCCTTCTTCTCCCCATTATTCTTAGTTTGATTATTTTTCTGCCTTACCTTATCCTCCTTGGCTATTAGTCACTCACCTTCTTTATTAAACCAATCAGAGCATATTTTACAGTGTACAAGAATATTACACATTTCCCATTTTTGTCAAAGTAAAAAATGAAAGGTTTCAGCTTTATCATAATAAAATTATATACAACAAAAAAAGCTATTAGGGAGAATTGGTTACAATAATCTGTATTCAACAAAATCAGAGAAAATATTCAATTATCAATCCTATCTTGGAGAGTCTAAAGTTTTATACGCTTTATCTTCTATCACAACTAGAAAAAACTATAATTATTCAGTTTTCAACCCCTTCAAAGACCTGAGAAAGAAATAATACTACCTGAATAATCAGGAAGTGTGAGCAAGGGACTTTGAAAAATGAAGAAATGACAGAAACAGCTGGCTTCCTGGAAAATCACTCAAGGTTCCTCTGTAATATTGGGGTATCCATATTTGCCCAACAGGCCAAATCTGATCAACATTTCTGTGAAGCAAGACATTTTGAAGGACCTTCTTAACTGGCTGTGACAAAGCTCAGTGGTCACCTTTCTTGTGTTCTGCTGGTCCAGTTTGGATGGTAACTGCCAGAAATTAAGCAAGGGCAGTTTCTTTGCACATATGGTTAGCTTTTGCCATCAAGAAAAAAATGAACTCCATGCAGAGTTTCCACAAATCTCTGATGGGAATGCATGGCCCAGATGATCCAACTTCTCAGAGCACCTCTGTTGAAGTTTCCTTTGAGTTCTACATCCAGAACAGCTTCAATGCTTCTAAATGAGATGATCCAATCTCTCAGTCAGGACTTGATCACAATTCTAAATTTTCTCTAGGTCCCTCAAAGATCACCAGCACCTACCAATCACAAGGAAAGAGTCTAGAGAACTACATGCAAATCCCCAAAATACTTTTTATAAATTTTTGCTTTAATTTAAGGGGGACTGTTTGTTATAAATTATTATTGGTCATAGTCAATTTTGTTCTAAAAAAAGAAAGAGGGTATGAATTAATAATTAATAATTAGACCTACTTTAATAAAAAAACTGTTAATCTCAAAATATTTTACATTGGTAAAGATTTTAGTGCATTGATATAAATTTAAGGTTAATTCTGTTATACTATATATATATATATATATATATATATATATATATATATATACTCTTGTTTAAGGTATTGTATTTATAAAGATCAATTAAAATACAATGTATAATTAAAAATAAATATTTACAAAAATAGTCATTTATATTAGTCAAACTTATAGTCCTGTTAATTAGTTCTCTAGATATACAAAGATATATTTCAGATAAACAGGTATTCTTCTAACATCTCAAAGATCTGTAGAACATAGCATTTACAAATGCTTTAATAACTTTTCATGACAGTGAGACACATATGCTCCTTGTAGCACCAACCAAACTATCTCAGTTTCTTATAGGCCTTTTCCTATGATATACCTGATTATACCTTTGGAATCATTGCCATTTCTATCTTTTGTGGGAATATATTTCATTTCAAAGGGCAGAATGACAATGTTCATGTACTCATTTTATATCAGAATAAAAAAGGTAAGCATGTGGTTAAAGAACACATATCTAAAATTTTAAACACAATACATACATACAATTTACAGTGGCAGAATGAACTATGGAAATGTTTAGGAGAAGGAAGGAGAAATGAAAAACACTGATGAAGACTTTAGCAATTATCAAGACTCAGCATTTTAAGGATTCATAGCTGAGGAGCAACACTGTAGAGTGTTTTTAGATCCCTAAGCTTCATGGGGTGTGTTTAGATCCCTAAACTTAGCAAAGGATAAATTGTGGTCCTGCCTTAACTTAATGGGCCACGATTTGTTTACTTTCATGGGAGATCTGCTCCTTTCTGTATGGAGGAGGAGTGGATGGGAGGGGGGTGGTAGAATGGAGCTGGGAGCAGGGATCAAAAGGAGAGGAGGGAAGGGGAACTTCAAAAATCAATGAAAAAATAATAAAAAGATAAAAATTGAAAAAAGAATAAATTGTAGTCCATGTGTGGTAACAGTAATATGTAAAGTACAGAGTAAGGGAACAATGCTGGATTACTCACTTCTGTCTATAAACAACAACAAAAAACAAAACAAGAACAGAAAGTCTTAGGATAGAACATATTACATATATCCTTCTAGTGTCATGATTGCTATATCTTTCTAAAGGTACTGCTTTTAGGGCCTCAAAGTCTAGGCAAATTATCAATATAAAATCATAACTTTAAGTTATACTGAGCTAGATTATAGTGTAGATATATTGCTTGGAGGTAAAAATCTAAGGGATTGGGTGGTTGTGTGACAAGAGGCAGTTATTTTTACCAGTGATTTGATGAATGATTTTTCACCTCTTCAAACTGAGCAACTGATGGAATGGAGTGAGTGTGTTAAGAGGATCTTGCTGCAAAGAAGAAATGCATTCATGCCTTGTAGAAGCCTGTGTTCAAACTGTTCAACATAATTCTTTTCTCAACTCCCTTAGTTGAGGAAATATTCCTGCTGTCCTTTGACACTATTTTAAAAATGAAACTTTTAACCTTTGAGAATTGAGCTCAAGTGCAAATGTTCCTTCGGGTCACTTGTCTGAGCCTTCTGTGTTTAAACAGCTGTATATCAAACCTCAACAGCAGTGAGACTCTTGCCCTGTAAGCACAAGCAGTCTGAGTAGCAAGTCTGGAAATGTCATAACATTTCATATTTAATCTGTACATCATCAAAAATTTAAATATTGGGATGTTACCTATTATATGGCATTTCCAAATGTTTTGCTGTTTGTATTTAACAACTGAAACCATGCAGATAAGTACTGGAGATTCCAGCACTTTTACTGCATTTTATTCTCTAATATCCTATTGCTGATTATGCCATATTTATCATATATATATGTTCATAAATACATGAACATATACACACCAAGAGAAGAGAGAAAGAGATAATTAAAGTCTAAATGCTGTTCACAGAATCCCACTTAAAATCTTGTTTTTTCTTGGATCACAAAAGGAGTTCTAAAATTAACCCTGTCTCTCTATTTGGATTCTGAGATGTTATGCACATTTATTAGCCCATCTGTGTCTGAGGATGACATCCTGGGAGCCTCAAACCATTAAGTCTGTGCCTTGAGTCACTCCCAAGAGGAGAGTGGACATATTGGAGATGGAAGAATTTTAAATTGTAGCAAGTTTGTTGATATGGGATGAAAATTAGTTTATATTGGCCAAATACTGTAGGAGGTGTTCAAAATTGCTCAGGCTATTTCCACATGTAGGAAGTAATGAGTTGGTAGCTAGAAGAATGGTGGAAAAATAATCAAAGTAATACTTTCCAAAGGTGTTTTAAATGAATCTACACACATCCCATCGGTTACACCACCAATATGGTAATGGAATAAGAGGCATACAATAAGCTCTTAGCAGTTTCTACACTGAAGATTTCACTGAATATGAACTCAATCTGACCAGAGTCGTCCTAAGAGATGAAGAAACTGACATCAAGAGTAGAAAGTTTTGCAATTGACAGCTGATATTTCACAATTTTGATTTTTTTTTTCTCATGGAAATATGTCAAGTTTAATTTCCAAACAGTTTGATATCTCTTCTGTTGTCTTTTATTTACTTTTATCCTTTTTCTTATTTCTTTCATTGATAAATAGAATTTGCTACTGAAGAAAAAATGTTAATGATTTAAAACAGCTTTTGGCTTTCTAGTTACACTGGTGATGGGAAGCAAATACTGTTGACTTTTATCAAGAATTTTAGTTTACTCAAGTCAGTTATGGGCTTTTGCAAAGTATTATTCATGTATTTACCAGGGATAGAACAACTGAAATAATCTAAAACTATGTAAAAATTCAATCATAAAGAATTTGTAATGTCTACAGATATGAGCATAAGTATCTACACACATGAACATGTGTGCACATGGCACCTGACTGGTGTACAGGACAAACTCCCTTCTACTCTAGATTTTCAACATTGCTGTGGTGAACATAAACTTAAACACACTTTTGCTCCATTTCATATATTCAAATTCATCTAGATGACAATGCTAGCTGGATAAGTGAAAGGATCTTGATTTCATTTTGTATTCTGTACTAGATTTCCCAGCTAAAAGGGCATGAAAAGTGTTCCAGGATGAGCATGGATAAAGGGGTGGTATCATTTAGTAGCATCTCAAAAATTTTTCTTCTCACATGTTTTACTCAATAAATTTTCAGTGGAAAAGCAAAATAAACAAGCAAACAAATAAACAAAACTCCCACCACATCCTTCACCTAAATTCTAGTCAAGACACCATGTGGTTCCTTGTAAAATTTGGGCATTTTGTTATTGCCTCTGTTTGAAAAATTCACAGAACAATTCAGGTGCCAGAAGTGGTTCTTTCTTCTGGTGTCCAAAAGCTCTTAAAAGTCCAACATGGTACAACAGCTGTAATAGCAATACTTAGGGAGCTGAGACTGTAAGATGCAGTGTTAGACCAGAATCCAGAATATTTTACATAGAGAAACTGTATATATTTTGAATTAATATATATAGGAATTAATAAATGCATAAGTATTTTCTTATGATGCATAGCATCTGTTCAATTTACAATGGATGTCCTTTCTTTTAAAAGTAAACTGCTAACTCTTTCTCACATCTAAAATCAACTGATTTCCACCTTAAAAACCTAAAACTTTGAAGGGTTAGGCCAAAGTATTAAATTTTCTATTAATTTTAGCATTACCATTAATATATTTTATCAGTTGCTTTGGTGCATGCTTCAAAAAGAGGTATCTCAAAGTCACAGAGCTAGGAAAGACGTGAACACAATTATAAGTGATTCTGCAGCCCCAAATAATAATATGGAGAAGTTGAAAGCTTCTCACATCCCAGTAGGACCAAAGTTAGGATTTGCCAGACTCTGATGCACCTGTCTTATGTAAAACCCATGGTTATGGTGATCTCTGTTTTTTCATATAAGGGAGCAGAGTGTACCATAATTTTACGTAAAGTGAGAATCTGGATTTTTTCTTGACATGCTACTCAAATCAAAAACAAAAAAGACCAAAAGAGATGAAAGAACCAGGGAAGCATTTATCTAAGGAAACTTAGTTCAGCATGTTGCTGCTGCTTCTTATATTGTGCAGGTGAAATGATGAAGCCTGTCTTGTCTTTGTTTACAAGTTTGTATGCACAGAAAATGTAGTTCATTTAAATGTTGATAAGGAAAGAGAAGGATACACAGGTTAGAAATTGGACATGATGTTAAGGTGTTCACCTCAGCAATAAGCTAAAACTCGAGGACTGAGAAGTAAAATATTGAGGTAAGAACTCTGAGGCCAACTCTGTCCAAATGCAGTCAAGGGCGCTGGTTCTTAGATTTATGAGGAAGTGTTTTACCTATGATGACTAGTTACAGTCTTCCTCTTTTCCTTCCTCTCTCCTCCTCCCTCTCTCATTTCCTCTTTCTCCACTCTCTCCTGCCTTCTGTTCCTTCCTCCCTTTCAACCTTCCCTCCCTCACTTCCCTAACATCCCTCTTTCTGTCACCATCTCCTTCTTCCCTACATTCATTCTTTCCTTGCATCTCTCCACACCTTCCTATATCCATCTCATCCTCCTTCTCTTCCTTCCCTTTTCCCCCTAATCTTTGCTTTTATGCATGTTATTATAGTTTTACTACTATCAAGAGAATTTGGATTTAAAAAATCATAGTATTACCCTAGTATAATATATATATCAGCCTTTGTGAGTGAGATCTTCTTAATGATTAGAGACAATCTGACCACTGGCGTTTCTACACATAGAGCTATGGACACCCTCATGGGTGTACATCTCTAGCTGATTTCTTAGAACCTGTGGTGGAAAATGTCTGAAAATCCAAGTATCACAGTTAAACCCCACATGTCCTGCAGCAGATTCTCAGGTAGTAAGAAAAAAAATGAAAATAACAGATTAACTCAGTTACCAAGGAAATGTCACAACATACTGGCTACCAATGCAAATGGATTGTCATCATCCTAAAAGCAGTGAATAAATCATTAGCCAAATAGTGAATAAATCATTAGTAAAAATAGCAAAAAGACTGTGAAGCTACAGTGAAGGTTAAAGAGTTTTAAACAAACATAAAATCCTTGATCTGGTATTAAACCTTAATAAAGTTTCAATAATGAGTAACATTTTCCCCATTCAACCGTCCTTTGGGTATTGTGAAAGTTCATGAGATCACAGGACAATAAGATGTAATGATAAACTTGTTTGATTACACTTCCTAGGTGCTGCTGGCTCCAATTATCTTGGTGCTAAGATACCCTCTAATTGGGTGTAAAATGCATATCACAGTTAATTACCCTATACACCACTACATGGACTTGAAATAATTAAGAATGTTTTCATTTCTGATCTGGCCCAGAATCAAGCACACATGAATTTCAAGTTTCAATCCTTAGAGAGTTCTTTGAAACTCAGGAGATTACCTAGGTATGAATTTATGCAAATTTCTAAACCTAAAATCTTATTGAGACCATACACGGCTCTCATATCATAACCCAAATGCTTTGATCTATCACAATAGATCTGTGTTTTATTAGGCACATGTGCCCTTTGAAATTTGAGGAACAAAAATATTATAGAAAGGGCTGTTATATCATTTTTATTAGATTATGGTAGGCCTTAAATTCACTAGTCATTTGAAAACAATTTGGACGGAGCTTACCACAAAAATAATGGATTATCAAGGACAAATTCATTATAAGATATTAGTGTTGTAATAAATGAATAGTACTGACTGAGTTGGAACATACAAACCAAATATGACACAAAAGACCAAAATAGAAACCATGGAAACAGGACTAGAGTTGGGTGTGTCTATGAAAGTAGATGGAGGAAACCCATCCATAAAACAACCGGAAAACTATGCCTATTCGTGTCATTTGTGTGTTTGAAAATAAAGTCACGAACTATAGAGAATAACATCATGAATATCAGCACAGAGATAAGTAGAAACTAGGTTGGTAGTGAAAAAATATAGAATTTCTTCTGGATAAGATGAGATTTTAAGATTAGTTATACATCAGAATTATATATGGAATGTATCATTTTTGAAAATTGCTAAGGAGTTAATATCAAAAGTCTCACAAAAATCTAACAAATCATATATATATATATATATATACATACATATATATGCATATATATGCACATTTTAGCTTAATTTATTCTGCTGTGGAATAATCCTTCTGTACAGTGTAAAAGGTGCTGCTGTCATTGTTAAGAAAAACCTGATTGGCCTATACCTGGCCAGAAATTTCTGGGCAGAGAGAATGCTGGGAAGAATAGGGGCAGAGTCTAAGTAGTCTCCAGCAGATGCAGAGAGAAACAAGATGACTGTTCCAGGTTGAAAGAAGATACTGCCAAGCAGCAGAAGGTAGATAAGAAATATGGATTAACTTAAAACATAAGAGTTAGCCAGTAACAAGTCTGAAAAATTGGCTAAGAATTTATGATTAATTAAAAGACTCTAACAAGGAGGACTCAAGGAGGAAATGCATAAATTTCCCAGGAAAGGGAAACTAGAATAGACAGTGGGTAGGGATGGAAGAAGAGAATTAAGATGGAAGAAAGGTGGGGAGAGAGAGAGAGAGAGAGAGAGAGAGAGAGAGAGAGAGAGAGGGAGAGGGAGAGAAAGAGAGAGAATGTGTACTGGGAATAACAGAAGATTGGGGTTCATTTTGGAATCAAAGTAGAAACATACTACAGTGGAATTCACAAAGGTGACACTGGCTAAGACTCCTAGTAAGGAAGGATGTAGAGCTTGAACCTATCTCCTATAGCCAGGCAAGTTTTCTACTTGGGTGTGGGGGGGGGGATGGGAAACTAGCCTTCAAAAACATGTTCTTTATTGAACTCATCAGAACTATTTAACTTAAAATACAAATATTACAAGCATATAATTTATATATTTATTTTTTGTTATTATAGCAGTTAGGAAACTTGATCTTAATGTATATCAATAATATAAAAGACATATAGTTCAAGAATGTCAATTACTTATTCCCAAAGCTTCTTGTTCAATTATCCAGACAATGGAGCTAGTGTTGAAATTTTCCTTTCTATATTCTTTGTTGGCTTTCTAGGACTGACTCACCAAATCAACCAGGTGTACCTGGGTTTGTTTGTTTGTTTGTTTGTTTGTTTGTTTCATCTTATTTTCATATTGACCCCAGTTCCCTCTACCTCTCATTCTTCCATGGCCCCCGACCCTCCCCTTCCCATCTCATTCCCTAAATACTCCATATGGAAGGTGAGGCCTACCAGGAAAAATCAACACAATCTGTCAAGTCGTTTGTGGAAGAGTGTGGGAAGCCACAGCCCCAAGATGGCGCCTGGCTGGATGCCAGGTAGTTCAAGCTTAGCTGTAAACAAGCCTTATTTGGAAGTGCTTAATGGATCTGGTGCACTTCCTCCTTCTGTGGCCTATAGGGATCGCCAAGTGGCATGAGCTAATTGGGCTGTGAGAGCACATTTAAGGGCTTGCTGGGGCTGGGAGAAACGGAAGCTGATGTACAAGGTTCCTGAATAAACTGCTTGAAGAGTCGTGGTCGTGTTTCCTTGCTGGCCGAGTTGAACGGCTCAAAACTGCAGTCAGGGAAGTTGACTGGTAAGTCCCAGGTAGGTTGGGACCAAGCTAAGGCCCTTGGTAAAGAGGTGATAAGGTCTCTGGTAAGGAGCAATAAAGTTCCGTGTAGAAGAGCTCTCCATGAAATCAGAAAAGGAAAGTTCAGAGGAGGGTAGCATAGAATAAGAAGAGGAACTAGAAGTGCTGGTAAAGAAAATGGAGAAGTCATCTTTGTGGAAGCAGTCTGAATCTTGTAAGGTGGTGCCTACCGCTCTGGGACTACCTTTTCCTCCATATAATGTAGCTTCCTTCCAGGGAGATTCTGGGGGGGCGGTCCTTTTGCCAGAAAGTATGGAAGGAAGTGAGACATGAATTGTTTTATCCTGTTTTTCAGAATAATGCAGGGCAACACTTGTTTAGGAAAGTCCCTGAAGCCTTTATTTGATTTCAGATTCCAATTATGTTGTTAATTTGGTTAGAGAACTGGAGGTGGCAGGGAAGGTAAAAGTAAATACCCCTATTCAGCCATATATAATACAGCTGCAACAGTTAATTTGGAAGCATTGACAGCCCTTTTACATTTCACCTGATCCTGATGATGATGGTGATGCTGATTGACGAGATGAAAGAATCAGCGGTGGGGAATCCTATAGGTGTTCCCAAAGCCCATGCTGATTAGATACTCAGCTCAAGTTTTCCTAGGTTTACTGGTAGCAATTTGTACTGAATCAAAGCATTGACCTTATTCAGAAACAGGTCGATGCTTTGTGGCAGTTGACACAGCTGGGCTGTGAATGGAAGATGACCGGCTTGTGTGTGAACACAGTATCCTACCAGAATTATTCTTTAGGAGCCAATATGTCTAAACAGCTCTCACAGTATCTTTTAGGTAATTGGTCTGGTGACTTCGATAAGTTGATGGACAACCTGAGGCTCTCTGTCGTGAATGTGAATTCCACCCAGGTCAATGTCTCCATCGCTGAGGGACTGTCTACATGGATCACCCAAGCCATGAATCATCTGAAAAAATGGGCAGGAATGGGTGCCCTGGGAGGGGTGCTTATCCTAGTTAGTCTCATTGCCTTATGGTGTATCTGCAGGATGAGGGTAACCCAGAGGAGAAGTAATGCCATGATTGCACAAACCTTCACAGCCCTGGAGGCAGAGCAATCACCTCAGGCTTGAAAGGGCTGAGCAGTCATCACGCTCAGGATGCGAGACGAAGTACTGCACTTGAGGCTGGCTTCTAGCAGCTTCATGGAGGGCAAGTCTGATTGTATATGGGTTGGTATTCTAATCCCATCTCTGAGAAAAGATACCGGATGGGTGTGGCCCCAGCTTGGCTGATAACTGGTCATGGGGCCATTAAAATGTCCCTTGTTCATCAGAGATCAGACCTCTACCCTTGCCTGTTGCATTTTAAACATAAAAAGGGAACTGTAGGAAGCCACAGCTCCAAGATGGCACCTGGTTAGATGCCAGGTAGTTCAAGCATAGTTGTAAACAAGCCTTATTTGGAATTGCTTGATGGATCTGGTTCACTTCCTCCTTCTGTGGCCTATCCAGGATCACCAGGTGGCATGAGCTGATTGGGCTTTGAGAGCACATTTAAGGGCTTGTTGGGCCTGGGAGAAGTGGAAGCTGATGTACAAGGTTCCTGAATAAACTGCTTGAAGAAGAGTCATGGTCGTGTTTCCTTGCTGGCCGAGGAAGGCACGACAGAAGAGCCTAGGGCATTCCTCCTGTCTCTGGGTAAAGGGAATATCCCTCCATGGGAAATGTGCTTCAGAAGTCCTTTCATACAGGAGTAAGGCAGTATCTCAGAGTTGCCTTGATTTGCATTTCTCTGATGGCTAAGGATATTGAGCACTTTCTTAAGTGTCTCTTAGCCATTTTAGATTCCTCCATTGAGGATTCTCTATTTAGTTCTGTACCCCACTTTTTAATTGGATTACTTTGTGTTTTGGTGATTAGCTTTTTGAGTTCTTTGTATATTTTGGAGATCAGCCCTTTATCAGACGTGGGGTCGGTAAGATCTTTTCTCAGTGTGTGGGCTGTGGTTTTGTCTTGTTGACTGTGGTTTGTTTTGGGTTTTTTGTTTGTTTGTTTGTTTGTTTTTTTGGTTTTTTTTTTTTGCCTTAAAGAAGCTTCTCAGTTTCAGGAGGTCTCATTTATTAATTGTTGATCTCAGTATCTGTGCTACTGGTGTTATGTTCAAGAAGCACTCTCCTGTACCAATTACCAATTCATTCAAGGTTTCTCCCACCTTCTCTTCTAAGAGGTTCAGTGTAGCTGGATTTATGTTGAGGTATTTGACTTCAAACTCTATTAATAGAGCTATAGTCCTGAAAACTGCTTGGTTTTGGCACAAAAAAAAAAAAATAGACAGGTAGGCCAAGAGAATCGAATTGAAAATCCTGATATTAAAACACACACCTACAAACACCTGATTTTTGAAAAAACAGCTAAACTTACGCAATGGAAGGAAAAAAGCATCTTCATCAAATGATGCTGGCATAATTGGATGATGGTGTGTAGGCTTACCTGTTCTACACATGCTACTTTTCAAAGCTATCGTTGCAAGACTTCCTAGGTCTTTAGTTCATTCTACCCTGGCTAAGCCTTTCTACTATTTCTCATTTCAAGCATAACAAAACTTATCAAATAGCAGCAAATCACAACTTATCTAAAAATATGGACTGTCCTAACACTACTGCACATGAAAGACAACTATATATTAAATTTATTGACCTCTTAATTCATTTGCTAAGTCAGAAATTCTTCAAAAAAAATCTTAACTTGTAGTCTTTCCCAGGATGATTTTACTAATAGTAAACCTTTGATTATTGCATTTTCTCCTACTAGTATTGAAACTTGGCTTTCAGTAATTTTTCCATGTGGCTACAATAACAAGTTGACCAACTTAAACCCTGTCCAAAGGAAAAAAATCTAAAAATAGTCAAGTTTTATTTTCTTTTGAAAACACAGTGTCTTTGTGGCACTATAATGTTATGAGTAGCAAATATTTCCATAAGAGAGGCCTGTACAGAACTGATGATACCATGAGTGAACATCTTATGAGTGTATATGTCTTGTTTGACATATGTATTGCCATGGCAAGTACACAATGCCTGCAATCTATGAAAATGGCAAATTCTTTCCCATATATTTGAGGGCCAGATAGATAACAAACTCTTCCTTTGTTCCAGCATGCGAATGTTGACAGCATGTGAAAGTATGAGTCTTTATGAATGATTTGTTAGTATGTACAAAAAATACCAACCAAAGTTTCCACCTTCCAGATGTCTTCAGCTTGAAATGCTAATTTATAGAGAAGTTCTACCAAGACTAATTAGCTGCTTTGCCCGTGCTGTTCATTATCAATATATTGAGGTTCCAGGTTGTTTGTAGTAGGTACTTTTCATCAAAGTGAACAGAACTCACCAAGTTTCAGTTTTTTTGTACATGTGTCTGTGTTTCTATACTGATTTCACTACCTTGTCTCCCTAATCTGTTTCCTAGGTACATGGTGGCATCCACCATATTCACTAAGTGGTTTATTTTTAAATTATTTTTATTAATTTTTATTAATTAATATTTTATGCTGTGTTGACTGTATGCATCTCTGTGAGAGTGCATGCACAAACAAATATATGCCAAATCATAAATGTGGAGATTAGCGAATTACTTATAGGAGTTGTTTCTCTCTGTCAACTATATGAGTCCTAGGGATCAAATCCATGCCATCAGGATAGTAAGAATTACCTTTACCTACTGATCCATTTCCTGGGGCTTACTGGCTGACAGCCTAACTGCAGGATCAATGAGAGACCCTGCCTTAGGGTAATATGATAGAGAATTATACAGAATGACACCCATTGACTTGCTCAGGCATCCTCCTGATATACACAGAGAAATGAGGTTGCACACAAAGGTACACACATACCATACAATTACACATAAGCATCCTCAAATATACCCCAAAAGAAAAAAAAAAGTAGTTATACTACTTAAACCACTTGAACCTATTCAAATTCTATGAAGGAATTAAAGCATTTAGAATATATATTAACTTTTCCCTTAGTCTTCTTATAAATTGAACCAGTATCTGTATACTTATTTATATTTGGTGTAGCTCCTTTAAGAAGATAAGGAAAAGGCTCTTGCTGATGACAATGTATTAGTAATAAAAGCTAGACAATTGACTTTTATAATTAAACAGAGCTGTGGAATACTCTTTTTGTATACGGTGAAGATTTGTTACTCAGATTAGTTTAATAAAAAGATGGATGGCCAAGAGCTAGGTAGGATTTGGGGGCAGAGAGGATGCTGAAAAGAAAAAGGGCAGAGATTAGAGGAGTCACCAGCCAGGCAGATAGGCAGCAGCATGGACAGTACAGAATAAAGATTACAAAAACACAGACATGAGACAAAAGGTGGATTGACAAAAAATGGGTTAAGTTGTAAGAGCTTGTTAGTAACAAGCTTCAGCTATCACCTGATTTTTTATAATTAATAAGAAGTCTCCCTATGGTTATTTGGGAGCTGGTTGGTAGGACAGAAAAGTCCTCCTACAAAAAAGACTATTGCTTAACCAGATTTTAACCTTACTAATTATTAATGATGTAAGAGGTTTCAAATAATAAAGTCACATTTTATAGTAAAATGTATTCATTTTCATGACATTTAGCACTATCTAGAAAACACTAGATACTTTTAAGATGTGGTTTAAACCATATTACATTCCAAGGTCATAAAAGTTACTGTAAGCATTTAATACTCTTACGTTCCTGATTAATACTACTAGAATATTTATCTTTTAGCTTAGTGTTTGATATGCATCTGTTCCATGCAGCTATTAGTGGTAAAAAAAATAATATCTGTTAGTTTTTTATTACTTGGACAAATCCCTGAGTGATCAATTACAAAGCAGAAAAGATATCATCTGACCCGTAGCTGGCTTCAAATGTTTCAGTCCCTGTCTACTTGGCTCTATTGCTAGGAACCTGTACTGAATTACAGAATAATGTTAGAGAAGGTGGAGCTGGCCATAGACTCTCACTCCATAGCTACCTGCAGTTATCACAGAAGACAGAGTATGACCAAGGATAATTGAGAACCCCAAGGGACACATTTCTGTAACCTATTTCTTGCAACTAGACAATATTTCTGAACATTTCTATCACCTCTCAAAATTCTCATCCAATTATTAATTCATCAGTAAATTAAACCACATCTAGATCAGAGTCCCATCATCCCATCACTATTCAGTGACTGGGTATACCAGTTGACAAGGAGGCCTGAAATACATGAAGCTTCTGTGGGAATATTTTGTACCCAAATCACAACAAAGACTGCAGAGATTGAAAATCTGTTTATGAGAACCTATATTCTACTGAATGACATGAGAATTCATCAGGTCCCCATATAAATATTCCAGGACATACACTACAACAAAAGAGGAATACTAGACTTCAACTCGACACGAAATTCCTTAATTAAGTGGTATTTGAGTAAGAACTGGAAAGAATCAACTAAATCAAATCAAGAGGGAGACTTGCTTTGAAGATAGGAAAGAAAGAAAGTAATAAAGAAAGAAAGGAAGGAAGGAAGGAAGGAAGGAAGGAAGGAAGGAAGGAAAGAAGGAAGGAAGGAAGGAAGCTGAAATCCTGCAACAGGGGCACATACATCAAGAAGCCTCAGTGTCTGCAGCAGATTTAGTGAGGGATGCAATGCTTGAGATTCATCAGTCTAAAATAGGAGAATCCTCCTGTTCATCTTGTCCTGTACTACTGCCCCTCCCTCAGAAAGAAGGCTCTCTCTTTGTTTCATAGCTAATTCAGAAAATTGGTACTCTTGCCTTGCTGGTTTATGTACAAAAAAACTATTATACAGATTCCTGTCCATACAATATATTTTTCCTTATCCTGAGGATTCTCATGATGCACTGTCTCTGTGGAACTACAGACTACATAGGATTTTAAGCAGGGTCTGTTCTAGTAGGGTAACTCTGAGGACCTGAACAGTTCTATACCATCTCAAATCTAGTGCTAAGCAGATTGCTTGAAGTTGGCCTTTGATGTATTCTGTGAATCCAATAATAGTTTAAAATGAAGGCAAGCATCTGCCTAAAACAACTTTCATAGGACCTTATTTAAAATGCTGTGCGGTAGCAAATGAACAGGGCTGTGAATTAAAGTGTCTCCTTCCATATTTACTGTAGGAATGAATAGGAAAATTCAGAAAACACATTCTTTTACATCTTGACAAAAGCTTTCCCTGTTAAATCTTCATGAGTATGCTGTTACCTAACTTGAACCTCATAGATCTTTGTTCTACCTGAGATGTAAAATAATATATCCTTCAGAAAACCAATTTTCAAATGGCATACTTTAGATTGAAAATTGTGAGTATTGGTTTATAGGTACTTTGATAGATTTACATAGTAAAGTATTAAGAAAACCAATATTGCAAAGGAAAGTAACTTTTCTAGATAGAGGCATTAATTATGTATATATGTATGTATGTATGCATGCATGTATGTATGTATATTGTTACAAATAGTTTTCTTGACAGTCTGGTCTCACGACCACATCATCCCCAAAAAATACACAGAGACACTGTATTAGATATAACGCTGTTGGCACGTTACTAGTGTTTCATATTGGCTAGCACTGTCTTAAATATTAACCCATTTCTATCGATCTAAGTATTTCCACATGGTCTTATCTTACCAACGAGATGGTCTGGATCTCTGCTCTCTCAAGTCTCTACATCTTTAATCTCCTCTTACCTCTCCCTGGATCCTCCTTTTCTCCTAATTCCACCTGTCTTGCTTTCCTATTGGACAACAGTGCTTTATTCATTAACCAATAAGGGAAACATATTTACAGAATGACATCTCCAATCATCTCTTTTCTGTCTAAAGAAAAAGAAGAGTTTTGACTTTAACATAGTAAAATTACATGTAACAAAACAGTTATTAAATAAGAACTATTGTTGACAATATGTAGTTCATTAATGTTTAGAAAGATGTAAATATATTCCGTTATCTATCCTATCTTTGTGAGTAAAGTCTTATATGTAACCTATCTTTAATCTTAACTAAAGAAAACTGTAACCATACCTATCTGTCTTCAAGTTCTTCAAAACCACAGAAGGATAGTATATAAACTCTAGAAATGACAGAGACAACTCCCTTGGTCAGTCAGTAATGTTCCAGCTTCAGCCTATAGGCCATAGTGTGTCTGGCAGACTCCTCAGCAAAGCAGGAAACTTTAAACTGCCCAACCTATGTTGGCAGTTCATCAGTCATTTTTCTTTGTGTCCTGAAGAATGTCTGGCAGACTCTTCCATGAAACAGGAACCCTGTAGCAATGTTCATCTTGAATCAGCAGTCACTTTTCTGTGGGTCCTGCATGTCTAGTTTATTCAGCATAAAGACATAGTCTTGCCATATTGGAGGCAAACTCCATAACAAGTTTCTTCAGAGTCCATCTTCCTCCTTTGTAATGCAGGTGGTGTTGTCAGGAGCAGTTGTGCCTCACTGTTAAGAAAAACCCTAAACCATTTTAAATGCCATATTCTGTAGGTCTTTGAAAGGTTTGAAGAATGCCTATCTAATTAAAATATACCTCTACATATCTAGAAAACCCAACTAAAACTATAAGTTTTGACTAGTATAGATAACTATCTATAATCTGTACTAAGTTATACATTTTTAAATGAGCTATATGAACACAATACCTAAACAAAAAGGGGAATATACATGTAACAAAATTGACCTTAAATTGTATCAATAAATGAAAATCCATTCCAAAATTAAGTATTCCTTTCTATACCATAATCCCCTTTTTACCTTTAAAAAGAGATTGGTTGTGATTGTTAACCATTAATAACCAACCCAATTTAAATGAAAACAAACATTTATAAACAATATTTGGGAATTTGAGCATTGTTCTTTTCAAACTGCTTCTTGTTGGTAGGGGTTGCTGTCTTGGGGGAATCCTAAGAAGATGTAGAAATCCTGGCTATAGTGGACTGCAAGACTGCCTTGTCCAAAAATGTTTTCAATGTTGGATTACCTGGAACACTGTTTCAGTGGTGCTTGCTTGATCAAACCATGTTAGTCTGAAAGAAATCCACAGCTTTTCATTTTCTGAGGAAACAAAAATAGAAATTCTTTTCCCCCAAAAAAACATATTCTTAGACTTAAATTTTGAAATCAAGGCATGTTTAAAATATATTAAATTGGATTAATTCAACAGCATTTCATGCTATTTACTCAGCACTCAAACAATACAAAGACAACACAATAGCATACAGTATCTAGACTCTCTGTGTATTTTCCATCTTCAAGTGGCTTTTTTATTACACTATTTCTTTGACTTTTTTTCTTCTTTTTTTTGAAACAGGGTTTCTCTGTGTAACTTTCCCCTGTAATTAACTCTTTATACGAGGTTCACTTTGAAATCACAGAGATCCACTTGCCTCTATCTCCTAAGTGCTGGAGTTAGGGGCATGTGCCACCACACCCAGCTACTCTCTATTTTTTTAAACCACTTTATCCTGTTTCGTTTTCTCTCCCAAGCCTATGTATATTTTAAAACACACTGTAAACCTTTAGAGGTTTTTCTTTATCTGAATCTGTCTTTACTATAAATCTTTATCTCCTTCTGGCCAGGAGTCTTTTATCTGGTAAACAACATGGTTAAAATTAAATCCACAGCTGTATTAGCCGCCATCTATCAAAGATGGCTAAGGGTATGTTTACTGCCAAAACTGAGAGCTGTGCTCACTGCCTTAGTCTATGCTACTACCATCCAGCAGCATGCTGCCCGCTTGGATATGTGGTCGCTGCCACTGCCAGCTGCTCATACACACCATTGAATTGTTAGCAGGGATTCTTGAAAGCTGTGCTTTTGTTTTTGTTTTGTTTTGTTTTGTTTTTGTTTGTTTGTTTTTGCCGCTTATGCTAAGTCAGGAAACTTCCTTTACAGGAGCCATGCAAATCTCTGCTTGTCTCTAACAAAACAGAGTCCAGCTGAGAAAAGTACTATTACTAAGAAGTCTTGCTTGTCTCTGTTGTTTTGTTTCTAAAACCAGTTTTTAAGCTTTGGTCAAGTTTTAAGTTGAAGTTGTTAGTACCCAAGTTGAAGGCGCCATTTTGTTATGAGCAGTTTTCCCACCAGCCTGGTCCCACAGCTGCATCATCCCCAAATAACACACAGAGACACTGTATTAGATATAAAGCTATTGGCCTGTTACTAGTGTTTCTTACTGGCTAGCTCTTTCTTAAATATTAACCCATTTCTATCAATATAAGGATTTCCATGTGATCTTATCTAGAGAGGGTCTGGACCTCTGTTCTCTCAAGTCTCTACATCTTGACTCTCCTCCTACCTCTCCCTGAATCCTCCTTGTCTCCTAGTCCTGCCAATTTTGCTTTCCTATTTGCCAGCAATGCTTAATTAATTAACCAATAAGAAAAACATTTTTTCAGAATGAAATGAAACACAATGAAATCTCCCATCATATGTATGTATGTATGTATGTATGTATGTATGTATGTATGTATATAATTCAGTATATACATACACAGCAACTTTGAAATTAGTAACATGCTACTCTGTTCTCTGTGTGTATGTATGCATGTGTTCACAAGTCTATTTGTCAAAATGTAGAGCCCAGAGGTAAACATGTGCTATTTTTCTCCCTTTCTCCCTTATTTATTTGAGACAAAATCCCTCACTAACATGGAGTTAACTGAATGGCTGACCAGAAAGCTCAGTTTACATGTCTTATTTTGTCCATATCTCCTTCCCCAGCCCACATACTGAACTTATAGGCATGTGCCTTTGTACCTGGACTTTACGTGGATTCTGAGATCTAAAACCCTTTGGTCCTCACACTGGTTAACAAGGACTTTTCACACTGAGCCACCACCTCAGCTCTACAGAGTTTTTCCTAAGTGCCTGAGTTATAGTTTTTTCTATAATCAAGTAGGAAGAAAAATATTTTATGGGAATTATCTAGGAGTTTACAGTCCTAGGAGATGAAAGAATTATGAAATAATCTGGCCAACATAATCTAGCAAAGGCTCTGACCCCATCTTTAGACAATTAATTGTATTGAAAGCATTGGTAATATTTTAGGAAAACCTTTAGAAAATTAAAAGAAAGAATTATAACAATGTAAATGATCCTCTATGCCAGCGGGAAGAAAAATTTTCTTATTTGATAAAACACCTTACAATTCTGTAATTTTTGGCAAAATTACAAGGGAATGGGCTGAGAAATATGAAAACCATAATAATTTCTTCTTTTCCTGCTTCTCTTTTTCTCCTTTATTCATTGTATGTTCTTTATCATTTTGAGGTAAATAATATTTAATCACATCTGGGAGCAGTACTCATCTTCTCAAAATGAATTTCTAGAGATTGCTGCTGCCTCAAGTTTGCCTCCAGGTGTCTACTTTCTCAAGGTAACAAAAAGGTTTGTGAGCAAACTTATCTCAAACTGATAAACAGATGTAAACAGAGCCTGGCCTATCTAGGCTACCACAGGCCTGTTTGACTAATTGCTTTGATAGATCATTCTCCTGATGCCTAATGTTGTTATTGCACCCAGCATAGCTGAGATAGCACATGTTTAACCCCTGACCTCCCAACTACCAAGGCCTCCTGTCCAGGAACTAACTGCTCTCCATCACCACTTCCTCCCCACAGCAGCCAGAAAGAGTTCTGTTTCTAAGCAAATAGCAAAGGCTCTGACCCCATCATGAGTCACCAGCCTGTCTTCCCACTTCCAAGATGCCCCTGTTATGTATTTATTCAGCTTGACAGAGTTCCTGACAGAGAAGTAGTGAATATTCAGTTAAATTTTAATTCTGACGAACATAAATTTTATAAGTCAAGTATAAATTGCTTCTATGGATTTTATATGAGTCAGTCCATCCTATTTTCTGCCCTCTTTAAAGATCATTTTTTTTTTTGTCAAATGATAAACAAATAAAAAGCCACAGACTGAACAAAAAAAAATATCCTGAGGATAAGTATTAAAATGTTCTCAATGTGCATAATTGTTCAGTGTCTTAGTTTATAGTGGTTATAATTTCTTCAAGACTTGCTAGATGCCATTACTAAGAACAGAAGGAAGACACAAATGCATTTTATCCAACATAAGTCATCTCTCTCTTATTGAAAGTTTCACAGTTCTTATTCTCAAGACTTACACTGATCTAGTTTTAACAGATACTGCCAACACATGGTAATTCAACTGCTGACAGTCCTGGTTGAGGAATGTGCAAAAATGCCACATTATGCAACATCACAGATGCATGAAGCAGGAAGAACACAAAAGGAAGTGATAGCTTTTAGGATTACTGGTGCTAATTAATGAAATTACATTGTGTTTATAAAGAATCAGAAAATAAGTAGGAAAACATGAATTCATCCTCACTCACTACAGAAATGATTTGAATTTCAATTCATTGGCTTTCAAAAATTTCAAACTTTAGTAGACACTGATATAGGGCTGAGAAACAAGATTTATTTAGATACATATTACATGTTAGTCTTCATTAAACCATATAACCTAGAATCAAAGAATTGGAGCTGAATTATAAAAATAGCTTCTATCTTTTTCACATATGGCTTAAGCTAGTCTCTAGAATTTTAACAATTCTCAAGGTTGACAAAAACATCATTTATGTTGAAAAAGGATTTCCTTAATAGTAAAGTTTAAATTAGTCATTATTGCCTTTCACATATAATTTACTCTTAGTATTTTACTAGATTTATTGAAAAGGCAGGATTCCAATTTTAAAATATTGAGTGGGTGAACAAAGCACTGTGAATTACTGAGAAGAAAATGGGGCAAAATGATACATAACTAAAGTGACTTGAGTATCTTGAAGGAGATCACAAAACAGACGTTGGTGGCATCAAAGTTAGTCTGATATAGGTTCCTCTATGTAGGTTCAAGTCTAATTTTCTATATCTCAGTTTTCTCTTAAGTGAGATTATCAAAACCTTTTTAACCAGCTTCTTAAATCTTAATGAATAAGGAACCAAGACCAGTTACTAAACAAGAGCAAATACTTATTCAATTCAAAGTAAATTCCTATATTTGTTTCACTTATGTTGAGACTAATTTGACTAAATGCACACAAGTTTAAGAAAATTTAATCTATAATTACGTTTATCATCCAAATAAAAAGCCAAAACTGACCCCATGAGGTTGGAATTATAGCTCATTTGCTATAGTGCTTTCAGTTTGCTTCCCATGTTTGACCCTCAACACTAGAAATCTAGGCTGCATTCTGGTATGAAGACGAATCAGTGTTATTCAATCACCCATCAAAATATAAAGAAATACACAAAGATCTAAAAGTGGTAACACATTTGTTAATTAGCAACTGTACTAAAACATTTTAAGATGTAGTTCTTATGTGTGTGAAAGGGAGTAATACTGCTTGTCTTACAGTTTTATTTACTAGGATCCAATGTGGTGATATCAATAAAATGTCTTGCCAACAAATATCATTATTAAATGCTTTTTATTAAATTTATATTAATGTTAATATAATTAAATATAAATTTAGATTTTTTAAACGCAACTGAATGCTTGTCAGTTCTCTGGAGTATTAGAGTTCTCAACACCCACATATAAAAATCACCTCATAGTCATTGTTTAAATGTTAATTCATAATTACAAAAAGAACTTTGATAAATTTTGCTTTCTTCATTACCATGTTTAATTCTCCAGCCAGTAACATCTGTTCAAATTAATGTAAATATATCATCATATGTTATAGTAGGCTCTAAAATATATAAGATTAACAAGAAAATAATTTTCATTATTTTATAATTCATAAAATTAATAGTATCTTCAAATAGTAGGATCTGATAATATGGCACATTGGACAAATACTTGCCTAGATTTTCAATGATTTCAAAATGAGTTTGACAAATATGGGAAAATTTAATGCCTAATTTTTCTATGACTGGTAACTGATTATATATTTATCCATATATTTATTTGTTTATTTGGTATAGTATTTTGAAGGATAGCTTACAGGGGAAAGATTTACACAGTGTCCAGTTGTCTTTGCAACTAAAGGAAATTAATCAACTCTATGAAATGCTTAAGTAAATGATAGCCATTAACTAGTCAATTTACATAAGCATCCACTATGGAAAAGCTTCCCTTTATGGACTGTACTAAAACCACTCATAGGTACATTGCAGAAACACAACTCTAAGGAGGGGCTCAAGGACTTAACATCTCAGTATTGATATTTTTAAATTGTACTTCCCCTTTAAATAAATGTAAGCAATTGGGTTTTCTCCTGCATAAAAAATGTGTCAAATGAATGTTGAAAATCTGAGAGCAGAGGAATAGAAAAAAAAATCATAATTTATTTTCCACAATGGAGTATTTCACAGTTTTTGTTTAACAAAACATATTTTACCCTACTTACACCTTGATCTATAGGACCCTGCTGATTACAAGGCTATAAATTATACGAAGAGTTCTAAAAAAAATTCATAAAAAGTCAGCAAGGGGCTTTATATCATGGAGTCATTTAGTCCTTTCAAATCAAAACAGACTTTGATATTTAGTTGAAACACAACAGTATACTCTTATTAATGATGAATAGGGCCACTTGTTTCAATTTCACAAGACCAGTGTTCCCAAGCCAGGGAAATTTCTAATACCCATGACCTACATATTAATCCTTTGGTTTAATTTTCCTTAAAGTCGACATTTTTCAATGTTGACTTGCTGAAACAGTGAAAAACAACTTTCCTAGAAATTTCAGCATGTTGAACAGAGAAATTCTTGATTGACTTGTCAAGTAATTCACAACTCTTTAGGCTCAGGAAATGCTTATTTTCTCTATAGGAATTGGGCAATATCTTTAGGAAGCTTAGGACATTAGTTGTATGAGCCCTGTATTAACTTTATTTAAAAATAAAATGCATGATTTTCATGTTCATCATCACATGCAGAAACTTCTCTACAACACCAGGAGGCTAATAGTTTTATGTTTGAATGTTTTTTATTATAATACAGTAACTGAGATCTAGGGATTTTCAAAAATTCTGAGGTTATTTTGTTTATTTTTTGTTTTGGTTTGTATTGTTCTTGTTTTTAGTAGTGAGGTAGAGCAAAGATGAAATGAGGATAATGGTAAAATTACTCTAGATTTTGAACATGATATAACAAGATTCTAAATTAATAACATGAAAATGGACCTAAGCATTGAAGTTAAAAAAAACAAAACAAAACTTTAAATTTGAGTAAACAATGTTTTGCAAGTATGATTCAAGTAAATTTCCAAATTATGAACCTCAATTAAGAGACACAGTGCTACCTAATTATTCATATGAAAAATAATCTGCCATTTTTTATATTTTAATTACATTTTTTCATTTATTTTACATACCAAGCAGCTTCCTTCTCTATTGTCTTCCAGTCCCCTCCCCTTTCCCATCTACCCTCTCCCCATCTGTCTCCATTCAGAAAGGGACAGGCCTGCCATAGGCTTGCACAAAGCATGGCACATCAAGTCATTAAAGACCCTCTGAATTATACAAAATATTAGAAAGTCAGCTGGTCCAAAGTTAACCAAAGAATCCATTGTCTACTAAGGCACTTGAAAAGAGCAACACACTGTAGTAGAAATAATACATCCCGGTGAGGTAAAGGCAGCCTGCCATACTAATACCAGAGAAGATAAAAAGTATTTGTAATTTTAGGGCATCTCGGCTTACACAATGAGACCATGTCATCAAAGAAAAGTGGATGGAGTGTTAGGGACATAGCTCAGTGATAAAATGGGTCTAGCAATATAGAATCTGACTTTCCTCTGTAACACCAGAGAAAAAGTGATAATTTTTTATGAATATGAGTATGGTTCATTAAGTTTTAATCCATGGTATATGACAAACTCTACTCAACATTTATTTCACATAGCTTTAAGGTAATATACCACACATTTTGATGTCTAAATGTTATGGGTGTCCAAGAAATGACATTTTTAATAACTGTTAAAACTTCTAAAGGGTCGTGAACTGTGACATCCATTTTCCAGTGTCCATTGAAGGCAAGGGACTTGAACAAGGGTAAGGAGAATCAAGTATCTTCTGTGTGTTAATCTCCTTGGGTAATGCATGACAAACCTGGCAAACCTATATTCTCTGAATTGTAACAACATCCAAATTTTTCACTAATTAGATTTTAATTAACATGTTGTAGTCAAGAGAGTATGAGAAAAAAAAAAAAAAAAAAAAAAAAGGCTCCACCTGTCAAACAGAATTACCTGGAGTGCTTAGAGGCTTAGAGCTCTATACTTTTACAAGGGTCTGAGGTTTTGTCTCTAAGAAAACTGTGTGGTCCAAGAGGGCAGGGCAACTCAGTGGGAAAACAAGCAGGGAAATTTGCAAAGTACTCAGCTAGCTTAGCATAGGCTTCAATGATTCCCAGTAGCATGGCCCAGAACTTTAAAAACAAAATTTGCATTCCCTTGGAAGAAAGAATAACAAATTTGGAAAAAGACATCTTCCTTTCTCCTCAGAATCCAAACCTGCTTTAACCAGAACTAACTTTGTAATTTCCTAAACCAAACAAGCACATTCTCCCCAAACACATATCTATATTAGGAAGAAAAAGAAAGAAAAGAAAAGAGGAAAAGAAAAGAAAAGAAACTTCAGGAAATCAAATAAGATCATGTCTCAAAGTCAAAAGTTGACTGGTTATAGTAAAGTTATGGCAGCTTGATGGTAAAGTACTCCAGGCTCAGCGCTCTAGGTACAGTCACTAGTATCACTTGCACAAAATCCTTGCATATTTCCACTTTAATGAGAAAAGATGAAGTTGTGCATTCTCTAAATGATTCTTGCTGTTTTAATGTAGAGGGCATGGGTTAGTTATGCTGTGAATGGAGACAGAGTCTTCTCAGGTTTTGTAGACAGAGTTCCTGAGTCTGGCTCTAAACAGTAGTTTAATGACAGGGGCAAATAGTTTAAAACTGTTCAAAAAGCCATGTGTTTCATTTAAAGATATACTATCATATGTCTTATTGTGAAATGTTGGTACTGTGACTGTTCATTTATTTCCCAAATGTCTATATTTGAGGCTTAAATTTGAAGCCAGTATATATTAATCTCTGCTTCCTATTTTTCTTACTTACATATTTAAATGTCAGTAACCTTATCATGAGTATTGACGACATCCCTCACCATAGTTTGGAATGTATTAATACATCATAAAATGTATTTGATTTATTTTACCTGGGATATTTTATTGGGATAAATATGTACACAGTACATAGTGTCTAATGTGAGTTTTGAAGGCTACAATTTATTATCTATGTGTAGTTAGGCATTGAGTCATAGTTTATATTTGACCTACTATGGGTTGGTTCAAAAATTAAAAACACTCTCTATCACCTCCAAGTCAAAAGGTGGTTCCTTTGGTCTCCTTTTCTCCATGGATGACTCATTTCTAAAGAGGCACATTTCTGAAAAGGCTCCTTAAGAACCATCATTTCCTCCCTGACCCTCCACATACACAGAAAGAGACAGAGACAGAGAGACAGTCAGACACAGGAAGAGACAGAGAAAAGAGAACACTAATAAATTGGATACTGACAGTCCAAAATAGCTGCTTAACAAAGGACTAAACTTTCCCCCCATTGATTCATGCTCAGTCAATAGATGCATCATCAGCCTGACACCCAGAAGTAAGGGAAGAACCAGTAAAAGGACTGTAAATTGGAAGTAAAGTGTCACAGACTGACAGGTTTAAAACACTATTGTCTGGTATTCTTGTCAAAATCCATAACAAAGTGAAAATGACCAAAGTATGGAAAAATAGCAAAAGTCTGGTTTGCACGTACACAGACAGTTGAGGGATAGAAATGGGCTTTGCAAGTTGGTCAAATACAAGAATGAAAAGTGCTTAGCCTAGCTTTGTGAATCTTGTGTTCTCCTGATAGCTAATAGACTTTCTATCAGGATTGAGGACAAGAAAGCACAAACTAGATGGAGACAATGCAGAAACTGATAGTTTTATTTCCCCAAAGGAGTCCAGAGACATGGCTAATAATTGGATTAACACCCACTGGCATGTGGTAGGAGTTAGGAGACTGTCACTAGTTTGTCAGGATTTCTACTATTGGTGATAGAGAACACCCTGAGGTCAGTGACTCAGAGCCTAAGGAATGACATTAATCTTTTGGATCCATAGATAAGATAGGATGTTTCCCCCCAAAATTACATATAATTATAGGATCTTCCCCAGAAAATCTGAATGTAAGTATGTGTCTCACAGACAGCATGGTAGAAATTTCACATCACATGCCATAAACCACTTGTCTTTGTTACTCATCTTGACTATTAAACTGAAAACATATGGACGTGTATGTCTGAGAAATAGCAATGCCTCTTTTAATTTGCACACTATGAGTTATATCTTAAGTTTCTATTGGAGGATTTGCTTAAGGTAATTTGCTTTATTATAAAGTGAGTTTTAGTTTTCACTGAATAATTCCAAAGCCACTACTCAACCCATCCTGGTGAACATAACTCTTTTGGGTTGTTTAAAAACATAACCAACACCCTGTTTTGATTTTAACCACACCAAGAATGCCAAAGACTTGCATCACTAAGAAAATACATAAATTATCCTGTACTTATGTTTTTAAGTCTGATCTTTGTGCATATTCTCTCAGGTGGTAGCAAGGGAGTTAAAATTGTCTTGGAAGTTAGCAAACACAGCAGTGTGCTGAAGTGTTCACCATTCCTGGTAAACCTGTACCAATGTTTTTTTTTTCAGTTTCTAGAGATATTAATATAAACCTGAACTGCTGACTTTTTCCTCCATGCTTGTTTAAAGATTCTACTGTCTAAACTTTATTGAAATACTAATGCCTGGCCACTCTTTTGCTAGTGTCCTTTCTTGATGTGTATAGGGAATTAAGGGGATGCTTATAAACATCACAAACAACTGACAATGAATTGCTTCACCTATCCCATTTCCTTCATCTTGGCCAGGTAAAGCTGCTGCTCCCCAATATAAGCTCTTTTTTGAAAACAGGCCAGTGTCCAGTCAGTGTGAGGCTATGCTAAAACCTCTTAGACATGGTTAATTAGTAATGTATAAAATATCCATGAGTTACAATAAAATGTAAAATAAATATAAATGTATATGAAACATAGTTTTCTGTATAGTTTTGGGTTAGTGGCAGATTAATAAAGTTCCTCCTGCCCAATGTTGAGATAATTGGAGGATACGCAGGAAAATCAGACACGTGAATACACTAGCTTTATACTGACATCAATATGGATTTAAATACATTCACAATACACTGCTAGTGGTGAGCACCAGAAGTAATTAATGCTAGAGCATGGACAGTACTGAACATTCACTCTCATATTTCCCAAGTGGGTCTCCCAATCAAAGCAGTGAAACCTGCTTATTAGAAATTCTGAGTTTACTCTTTTCCATAGACATGCAGGAAGTACTTCAAGGGAAGAAAGCAAGCTTGACTGCTCCAAGATCACTAAAGGCCTTAACCACATACAAACTTCTAGCAATACACTGGGCTTCTCTGAGGGAAGGGAAAGGAGAAAAACCGGGATTTCTATCCCATTGTTATTTAAGAGAGGACATTACTGAGAAGTGGGGAGTAGGTGACTTGCCAAAGAGAAGATAAGCATCTGAGGAATTAAACAATTCCCAGAAAGGTCTCCTCACATGCATGTCCCAGTTCCACCTCTGTTTGGCTACCAATGACCCTTCCACCAATCTGTAACTGTGTCATTTTCTTTTAGCCTTTGTTTATTCATTACTGAACAATCCCATTTTGTGTGGGGTGGATATCTCCATGGTGCTAGACAATGGATGACTCATACTCTGACTTTGCTCTTTCTCTGCATGAGTATATCTTCTCCTATGAGTTTCTCAGACTATAATTATAGCCTGAACTGGCTTGTTCCAGGTGATGGTACTAAATTCATTGGCAATGGCATATTTGAAAGGAGCAGGTAGGTGATTTGAGGTAAAAAAAAAAAATCTCAGTATTCCTCATCCTGCCTAATAGACTAGCATAGATATGCTTCTTCCCTTCCTCCCATAGCCTTATCCTCTGAGCTCTATAGATGTACCTCTCTATTGTCTGGTACCACTGGTTGCCATGGAGTCAATATTGACTCTCTCACAGCCAGCATCAAAGTAAAGATTGCAGCAGTTAAACTGTCATAGATAAAGTTTACCATTAACAGACATAATGACTAGGCAAGTTAGAGTAATAATCTTTGAAAGATCTGTGACTAAGAAAGTAGTCTAGTGACTTGGTAGTAGTCGTCTAAACTGTATTTTTTTCTCTTTTGAAAGTGAAATCACATTTCTATAACTTTGTATAAGCAGTCAATCAATATTTTAGAAGAATTTATATCTAGTCCTATGAGTGTCATCTGATATCTCTTTTCGATGAAATTTTATCTGACAACTCAACTGAAGGCTGTCTCTGATCTCTGATCTCATGCAGTAATTTTCTGTACTAGCAGTCTTGGAATTATAATATTTGATCAGGGTTAAAAGAAATTTACTTTCAAAACACAGATGGTGAGTTCTTGAATACACCGACCTTGTCTTTACAGCTCTCAAATCTCCCACATTATGTTTTTGCTGAATACTAATTGATTGAAGAATTTTGTCCTGGTCTGACACTGTGTCTGTGAATAATACTTCCTAATTACTCATAGTTACTTTTTCTAAGTGTCATATTTTGATACAACTTATTGGGGATAGAACTGAGGAGGTGGAAGGAGAGAACTAAACAATCAAAGCCAAATAACTAAAATGATTTAATCCCAAGATATGTTGATAGTTAACAACAGCTGTGGGACAAAAGATTTCACTCTCAACACTTACATTTATCCATGTAAAGTTTTCCTGGGCTGCATTTGCAGATTCTCTCATCTAGAAAGCCATCCCTATATTCAATAGATACAATTTAATACTTGAAGCCCAGACACTGAAATTTAGCAGATTTTAGATGACATATGGAATTTTGTATTTGTACAGCTTTCAGGGAGATTTAAAATATGGAGTCTGTGATAGTTAAATACCATTGTCAGCTATCACTGTCAGCTCTAAGTTACTATACAAGCATACCTCTAGGTGTTTCTGTGATTTCTTGAAAAAGAAAGATTCATGCTGAATGTGAGTGACACATGACACTAGCCTCTGATCCAATATAAATAAAAAATAAACAATAAATGATGAGGTTGATTATTAGCATTCATCTCTCTCTGCTTCAAGACTACAGATTCAATGTGAGCAGCTGCCTCACCTTCATGCCATGATTCCTTACTCATCATGATGGTTAGATCGTATTCCTGATGAATCTATGACCTTTAATAAACCTTTCCCTTCAGAAGATTCTTCCTCAAGTATGTTCTTACATCAAGAAAAAAAGGGAACTAATAACAGAAATTCTAGATTGTAATCAGAAAAATCCAGTCTTATTGTTATCAACAATCTTCCTTTTTATACCCTACCACAGGCTTGATGGTGTTCTCTTACAATAATGATTTCTAGTATTTTTCAGGTAGCTTGGTGAAAGACCAAAAATCTGAGTGTTAGTGCCAAGGACATGGTGAAGTTGGTAAACCACTTATTGAGGAACCATGAGTGTCTATTTTGGATGGCCAGAATGTAGTGAATATGTCCTTTTACATACTACTTTTTATGTCTAGGATCAAGGACACAACAACTGTAAAGACTGACAGATTCTGATAGCTCCACAGACAGCCAATATAGACAATAAGTAATCCTTAGGTTCAATGACAAAATTTATAATAATAATAATAATAATAATAATGATGATGATGATGATGATATTAATATAAGAGAGTAATTGAAAAACACTTAACTTCAACCTAAGGCTACTATGTGCATATATAAACATTAGCACACACAACCAACAAACAAAATCAGGAAAATAGCTGGGTGGTGGTGGTACTTGCCTTTAATCCCAGCACTCGGAAGGCAGAGGAAGGCAGATTGAACCTGGTGTCCAGAGTGAGTTCCAGGAAAGTCAGGGCTATTAGCTAGAAAAACCCTGTCTTGAAAAACCCAAAAAGAAAGTCAGAAAAATAAAACATATTTTTGAAAATATGTTGTTATGATCTAGATCTCTCTACAGATACAAAGCAAAATAAAAATGTCCATAAGAATTTTGTTAATTTTCATAATGGAGATACGATATGTTTAAAACATGTCTCATGCTTAGCATTTTACATCATCTATCACAGTTCTCACTGTAACCAATCATAGATCATTTATGTCACATCCATCACTACCCACAAGGAGACAGAGACCCAGTTATGGGAATGGGTAGAGAAAACCAGAATCAAATTCAGACTGTGACCTTGAAGTCTATGGTTCCTCTGAATAATTAATTTGTAACTAGAGTGTGAGGAGGATTTAGAAATGTAAGGTGGCTAGATCTTCAGTTCAACAAGATAGAGGTTCAGGAGATGATCCTCTGGGCAGACTGCACATGCTTAAACAGCTTTCAGAACTTCCAGTTTCTTACACAGGAGCACCAGTGAATAAATGAGTTCCAGTGCTTTCAAACTTCAAAGCAAATCCATGTTCTGAGATTTTATGGAAGTTTGAATGTAAAGAAGGAGGAGAAAAAGCTGTAGTCTGTCATGGGCTTAGGCCAGGATTTGAGTTAAATGAAGACAAAATATTGGAGATACTCAAACTCAGGTGGGCAAACTTTGGAGAAATCCTGAATGTGACCTTTTATATGCAAGTTTTTAAGTCAAAGTGCCTTCTGCACTTTTAAATGACTATAATTAAGCACACACACACACACACACACACACACATACCCACACACTCACACACTTGAAGACTATATGATATCACTACATGTGGAAATGATATGTAATTTAAAATCCAGTGAATGAAGTTTACTGGAAGACAGCTATACTCCTTTGTGACATAAGGCCAGTGGTGGCTTTCACATTGTCCCTGATGCATAAAATAGCTGTGAGGGACACCAAAAGACTCACTGTCTTCTACTTTGAAGAAAATGCATCAGATCCTCACTCTAAAATTAAAAAAAAAAAAAATGGGAAGTCATGGTTATATCCGATTCCTGTGAATGTAAATTGTCAAATTTAGAAATTTGTAAGGAAAAATCAATTCCCTGTATTGCTCTTTACATTCCCCCCTTCCATTTTCCCTTCACATTTTGAATATTGGTTACATTTGACTCTAGAACATGATGTCCTCCTGCCTTGTGTATCTCCACACTGCTGCAATCTTCTTAGAAAACTTACCCAACTACCCCTTCCTGACTCTTCTTACTTATTGCTCAATCATATTAGCCTACAATATGTAGATAAATTTAAATTAATTTTTAAATGTCCAATAATCACTCTGTGAACAATTTTTAATTTTCATTTTACATTCTAACCACAGTCCCGCCTACCCCTCCTCCCACCTCCCCCACCTCCTCCTACTCACGCTCAACACCCCCCCCACACACACACACACTGCACTCCACTTGCAGTCCACTCATCCTCACAGGTAAGAGCTGCCATGAGGATTCAACATAGTCCAGCACAATAGGATGGCGCAGGGTCTGGTCCCTCAACCCTGTATTAAGGCTGAGCTTCACATCCCACCATAGGGAATGGGCTCCAACAAGTTAGCTCATGTACTAGGCTTGTGTCATGATCCTACTGCCAGTAGCTCTTCAGCTAGTCCAAGTTTCACAACTGCCTCCCCCCCACATATGAGGCCCTAGTTTGGTCCCCTGGAGTCTCCCCAGTAGTGGGTCTAGAGTTCATGAATTTCCAAGAGCTTGGTTCAGCTGTCTCAGTAGATTTGTCCGTCATGATCTTGACCTCTCATGCTTAACATTTCTTGTGGGTTGAAGTATCATTGCAATTATCAATCATATCTGATTGATGAAACAGTGTAATATTGGATATAACTTTTGACTACTGTAATTGAACACAGAAAGGCAAATTTTATTGTAAAGAAAAAAACCTTAAAAGAGAAACTGAACTACCTACGGATTCATATATAATAATGATCATGAACTTGAGAAAAAGACCGCAAAGATTGCTGATAAGAGAATTAGTGATGAAACTCGATTTTAACACCTGTGTTTTGAATTTTGCATGTGTGCGAACTCACACACCATTGCATAACATCTCAACAACTAAATATTCTTATTATGCAACTCTTCCAAACATTCAAATTTTTGTTCCTGTGTATTTGTGTGTATGTCTGTGTATATATGTGTTAAGCAAATGATTAGAAACCACCCATTTGTAAAGTATTTTTTCCACATTCCCTAGTGACTCATATTAGTACCATCATTATTCATATATCTATGAGATTCTTACACTTCTGTGCAGAGCTAAGGTGGCATGCCTTGCTCTCTGATCTAGAAGAAGAAGCTCTCTACAAGGCTGGTTGAAAAGTCCCGTGCTAGGTAGGCTAATTTTAGGAAGCTAAATAAATGAAGTCAAAGCCTTGATACTTAACTTGTTTGCTCTCTCTCTCCCTCTCTCTCTCTCTCTCTCTCTCTCTCTCTCTCTCTCTCTCTCTCTCTCTCTCTCTCTCCCCTCTCCCTCTCCCTCTCCCTCTCCCTCCCTCCCTCCCTCCCTCCCTCCCTCCCTCCCTCCCTCCTCTCTCTCTCTCTCTCTCTCTCTCTCTCTCTCTCTCTCTCTCTCTCTCGCCTCTCTCAATGATCCTGAGAGTTTGTAGATCTCTAGGATATACACCCCAGGGAAACTGATGCTCTGAGTCTTGACTATATTTCTTGTATTAACCATATTTACTACTGTAGTCCCAAGTGACTCACACAAATATGCTCAATAAATTGAATTCCTTGGATTCGTAAAAATATGATATTGTCCTTCATTGTCATTTTCATATAAGGCAAAAATATCTACCTGTCTTAGATTTAAAATTTCTCAGGCAGTTTTTTAAATAAATACTATAAACAATGTTTATAAAATGCCTCCCACGTTTTAAGAAAAGAGAAACCAAATGCTTTGCACTAGGACAATATAATAACCTCACCTTTTTAAAATGTATGACTATTGAAAGGGCAGCTTAATTAACACTCCTAGAGCTAAGGTTCATTCACAGGGTAGTGAACTCAGTAGAGGTGGCTTCTGGCCAAAATAGAACTGATAAGTTGCTAATTATCTTTCCCTATTATTTGTCTGAAGGCATTTGTTCTATAAATGAGAATAAAGTATACAGTAGAGTTACTTAAATTATAAGAAACCTGATGCATTGAGGCTAGCAAAAAAAATGGTGATGGAATAAAAGGAAAGTATACTTTCACTTTCCAAAAGAATTTTCATTCATGTTCTGCTTTTTCCTGCAGTTATTGTTTTCTACACCCAATAGCTAAGTGAGTGATAAATCACTATTTTGGAAGTCCCTTTGTCGTGGATCATTTTTCCAGATTCCCTCCCACTGCCATTTTCTCCTTTGTCTATAAAGGCAAAGGAACAAAATTGATTCCACTCAATTTCTTCTAAACCAGATGCTATTGTTTTATAAGACCAGAAAGCCAAGGACAAACCCATCTAGGTTTGGAACTAACTGTGATGGAATTAGTCAAACTCTGTGGTCCACTATATCTCTGTAGATGAACCATAAATTTTAGTACTTTTTTTTCCATGTCTATATTTCTTTATTGGCACTTGTTAGCAACAACTGCTGACCCTATTATGTCCCTATTTCTAAAGTAACATTGAGGTTTTAGATTTTTCTTTTTCTTTGCAATGGAAACCTCTCCCTCGGGGATTCTGTTCTCTATTACTAAGATAATCAGTATTTTGCAGAGAAATCCAGACCAAACTATTGACAAATGGTTCTAAAATACTGAGATCCACACACAGCCTTTGGTTTCACTGAAGGAAATGTTATTATAACTTATAACATGTGCCAGACAATGATATTTACAAAAATATGTAACATTATCTCTACTGTTCAGTTGAAAATCTCAAGGACTACAGATTTAGTAAGTTTGTCAGAATTACAATATTAGCAATGTGCATATAGGTTCTCTGACTCCAAATTTGGTGTGTTTCACATATCATGGTTTTAAAGAACGTTAATGACAGAGAAAACTCATTTAGGCAAACACTACTCAATACAAGTCTCTTTCTATTTTTGTGTCTTTTCCTGCCAGCTTAGAAAGTCACACATGGTAGTTAAAGAAATTTCAAGTTTATGTAGCACAGAGTGATTGACTGTCCACGATAATTGACTGATCATCTTGGAAAGTATAGCACAGTGGAGAATGTTTTGATTGTGAAGAGCTTTGCTCCTCTGCCTGGAAACAACCTCTCCCCCCCAACACCAAGACAAGAGAGACAATGGAAACTTTTAAAGACCTGGAAGTCAACAAAATGTCCAAGTCTCAGGAAACTTATAAAAGCTACAGGATTTGCAAGGCCCTTCCTCATGGTTGAGAGAATGAACAGTTGTGGTTTGTAACATTTCCTGGCAGAGCTGCCAACACATTCTATAAGGAATCTAGAGATGGAGCTTTCATGAGTCTTTGCCAATGCCAAGGTGGGCTTAAGAGTGATGCAGATGCTTGGAGCCATCCATATGCGTATATGGAACCCCTCATCTGTAGTCATATAAGTAACTAGAAATCTCACCACTTTAATAAAGGGCATGGGTAGAATAGTTTCTTGGATCTGTCATCAGTGCTTGACCCCAGGGTAAATGCATGTTTGATCACGTCTCTCAAGATAAAGTCATACAATAGAGTTTGTGTTAATCTATGTGATGACGCTGTTCCTCTGTTTAACTGATTAGACAAAGAATAAGCTATAATCCTATGTCAGTGAAATCACAATCTCGTAAACTAACCACCATTCAAAGTCATTGCAAATGCACCTACCTTCTCTCAAAAGACCTAGATTATGAGAAGCTGAGAGACTAAACAACTTTAAAGAGTTTTGAGCAGACTAAGACCCAGGCATGGCAATGAAAATCCATGTGGACAGTTAAGATAAGAGAAGGCTGCCTAACCTGACATGTAGAAATACAGGAAATCGGTTTATAGGGGAGTAAAAGTAGAACACAGAAGGGCACAAAGTCTGTGAGTAAGGAGCATCTCTGGAGAAGCCTTGCATCCTCCCTGTGTCTGTGTCCATAAATCACTGCTTTTAAGGTAAGTTGAAAGATCTCTTTTTCTTACGGCATTGTTAACAAGTGTTAGTAAATATACTTTGGAGTTATGTTTGTATAAATTACGTAATAGAGTCATCATATTAATGCATTTGAGCAAATGTTTGAGAAACAGGTTTGTTTGTCTGAGGATGCCTACAAACAAAACTGTAGAATCCCAGTGCATAGGTCATCCACAAAAAAACAATATTTTGCTGAATGGCAGTTCATTAAGTAAGTATGTCTAACAAATTAATTGCAAATGATTCTGGCTATATATAAAAAAATCACTAGGGAAGTTTAGAAGTATAAACCACATTTTAAACTAAAGTTAAAATATCAACCACAATGACTTTGTGATCAGTCACTTTGTCTTGACTTTTCAGATAGACTAAGTTAAAGATCCACCACAGCAAGGGAAGGTAGAAGATAGAAAACAATTCTTTGTAAGGGGATGGGGAATACATTTTGCTTGGTGATGCTGGTTTTCTGGCATCTATTGTGTGAAGGTGACAGAAAAAATAGATGTCAAAGACACTAATCACACAAAATCTGTCAAGATGGAGGGATACAACCAACAATTTTACCATCAAACTACAATCCATAATCAGGAGAAAAGAGAGATGCTTTGCTCTGTGATTCCAACCCTGATAACCAATTTAATTAAATGCCAACTGCTGAATACTAGAGCCAAGGAAGACAAAGGGACTTTTTCCTTCCCTTATAACAAAGACATTTACAAAAGGAATATGTTCATGTCTTTAAATTTTTATTTTTTCACATTACAATTTGACATGAACGATTTAAATGTATGAACATTAAAATCCATAAAAGTTTAAAATTTAAAAGAAAAAATTAATATGATCAATAATGTTATACCATTTATTTTATAAACAGCATGGTATGCCCCTTGGGAATTTTTGAACATGTATTGTTACTGTGTATTAAAATTTAAGTACATATCAAATCAACAGAGACAAGTTTTATGTAAACATCAAAATAACATATGTTTTTGTGTACACATGTTTTAAATTTCCTGTTGAGAGTTTTAAAAGAATATATGAAAAAGAATGCAATGAAAAAGCTGTCCTTGGCTTTCAGAATTTCAGTCTATTCAAAGATATGTCTTAGGGCAGTGGGTAGTGTTTAAACAAATTGTTTTTCTTTTCTTTTCTTCCTATTCCAGTTATTAACCAAATTAGAGTTATTACCCAAGAACGGAGGTCCTAAAATCATACCCTGGGGGAACTTAAGAGCATCAGCTTCTTGTGTATGAGTTTTTGCTGCTCTGTTCAAAGAAAAGAATTCACACTTTAAAAATTTTCTTTGTTTCCAACAATATTTTAGGGGAACAAAAGCGGGGATTAATATAGTATATACATGAAGGTAGTTTAGAAATGTAATTTGAGTGGCAAAAAAGCAAAAGCAGCCTTGGTAGACTTTCTATTCAGGACTTTCAAGTGTTCCCTTGTGGCTATTGTTAGCAGGTATTGCTGGGAATCAGTGTAAGTAACCACCATCTACACTTCCCCACATGTTCCCTGATTCCCACTAAGAATAAAGATCTGTGTACTTTCTGGATCCCAGACTAAATGATGTCTTTTGAATCAAAACATTAGCCATTTCTCACTGGGTAAAAATGATTTCATTTCTCTTTGGCATAAGTCACTGTATTTTTATTGTTTTCTCATCATGGGAGTCTAATCAGTGGGAAGCCTTTTGGAGGATCCAATATTGTTCAGAATCATTTCCTGCCTGCAGGCCCTTGTCTTCAGTAAACACCAGGTATAATACACAAGAAATAAAATTGAGGGAGAAAATAATGACAATTGGATACATTGTGATGTTGACATAAAAGATAAAAAAAAAAAATTTCCTTCTACGAATTATGCAATTCAGTAACTCATTTATGACAGTAAAAGAGAAGCGGATTCTAGCCACACTTTTTAATATTCACAGAAGATCTGACATCAGTTTAATCATTAAATTTGAAAGAGAATGGTCTTATTTCATAGTTGGTTAATGTTACTTAGTGGTAGCTAGTTTTCCCTCTGTAACTAGCTCCAACACAACTTGGTATTTTATAGCATGGTTACGTTGAAGGTAAATAAGCTCTATCTTGGAATTTTTCTTTGCTATCCATGATCAGATCTTCAGGTTCCTCAACTGCAAAAGTTATGAGTGAAATCTTTTGTTGTTGTTGTTGTATTATAGTGTTCCATTAGCATCTCTTATAGTGTAACTCACAATGGTGTATTCAAATGACTTTTCATAACATGTGTGACCTTTACTTTTCAGGACAAGACAATTTTATCTTTGTTAAAAGTAGGTTTTTCCCAGCCGCTGGTCTGGTCCTGCTGCCACTCCAGACCCCAGTAACAGGCAGAGACTCTGTATTTGATACAATACTGCTGGACAGTTACTATCATTGTTTATCAGCTATCTCTGTCTTAATGATTAACCCATTTCTACTATTCTAAGTATTTCCATGTGGCTCATCTTACCGGCCAGAACAGCTGGTGTTCTACCTCTCCGGGCTCTCCATGTTGACTCCTCCTTACTCTTTCCTCTTTCCTCCTTGTCTCCTAGCCCCACCTATCTTGCTTTCCTATTGGACAACAGTGCTTTATTCATTAACCAGTATGAGAAACATATTTACAGAATAACATCTCCCATCATATCTTGATGGAGTTTTATCTAAATTCTGTACTTGGGTGCATAAGCATCATTTGTTTTGTAAAAATGTGCAAATGCAATAATGGGCATGTCATGTCTGATGATTCTTGTGACTATTATAGAATTTATGCTGTTGATCTTAATAGACTCTTTAAGATATCATACAATAGTGCACCCTTTCAAGATTTTTTCTATTGATGTGTTAGTTTTCATTGAAGATTAAAAGTAGAGTTATTTAATGAGAGAAGATCTAAATTTACTGAGTTATACCACAAAACTGCTTTCTGGACTTCAATAAATCACATGAAATCTGAACTTTTTCTTTTATCATGGCAGTAATAAAAAATATAGCATGAATTAAGACCTATATCTAGAAAAAATCTTAAGAAAATATGCTATGAAATACTGTATGTATAGAAATAAATGTATAAATTTAGAGGATATAATGCACTGGGAGAAACGAGAAATAGAAAAATATGGATATGACCATTCCACTTAGGTTAAATTTAACAGTTGAATGCACACTTGTATGCACACATGTTACAGCAGGTTCTTCCCGCCTGCTCCATCCCGCCTGCCGCCAGTCTTGGCCCACAGCAGCACTGACACCATTATGTTACCGCAGGGCAGGTTCTTCCCACCGGCTGCTGCAGGTCCTGCCGCCATGGTCCCATGCTGCCATGTGAGCCCCAAATAACACTCAGAGACTCTGTATTTGATACAATCCTCTTGGCCAGTTACCATTAATGTTTATGCGCTAGCTCTGTCTTAATTATTAACCCATTTCTACTTATCTAAGTATTTCCACGTGGTTGTCTTATCAGGGAGCCGCGGCAGGCGTCTTCCTTCCTCCCTGATCTACATCTTGACTCTAACCACTTCCTCTCTCCTCCTCCTGGTCTCCTAGCCCCGCCTATCTAGTTTTCTATTGGCCAACAGGGCTTTATTAATTAGTATGAGAAACATATATACAGAATAACATCTCCCATCACACACAGGCATATATGCATATACATGACTGTAATACAAATTTTACATTTCTCCACCAGAAAATATATTCAAATGCATACATATTGATGATGGCAAATGACCATAGAATGGAAATATTGACAGTGAAGTGCTGAGAAAAAAAACAAAAAATTAAGAGAAGTTGATTTTAAGATAGCTCATAATGCCAATTTCACAGACATAGACAACATTTTTATCAACTTCCTGCACCTAATAACCACAAAGAGGAAAAAAAGAAGTGTAGCTGTGGTGTGTAGCCTTGTATTCTAACAATAAGACCCCTAAAGGGGCCTTTGGGATCTCATGGGTCATCTGAGAAGGGAGCTGGAAAATGACAGCGGCAGATGTCTTTTCAACATGGCTGTAGTCTGCATTGTTCTCTCATTTTGATGTGGTACTGATTTGAGCTGAAACCACTGTCTGTCTTGCTTAGCACTGTAGAAACTGAGTAAAGAGAATCCTGAAAAGATTGTGAAAATGTGGCAAGGGCAACCTCTTTGGCTCAAAGAAAAGGTCTGCTCAGTGCTTTATAGGCTCCCGGGCTTTCAGGAAGCTATTTCTGTTTTATAAGTCTTGGTTTCCTTATCTGCTAGTGGAGATAACAGTGCTTTGTGGGATTGGTACAATGAGATACTTTATCCATTTACTTCAATAAATATTTATTGGTTATCATATCTTCCCATTCTTTAGGGCTGGGCTACAGCTCTGAAGAAATTGAATTAAAATATATTTTCTAAAAATGTGTCTAGCTCTTGTGGCTCACAGCCACAAGGAAGATGACAGTTCATAAAATAAGGAAAAGGGATGGAATGATAGGTGACAAGAAATTAATATAGACAAATTTCAGGAAACAGAAACAGGAAATCTGCAGGAGTGGGATAATTTCACTATAAGTTGAGTTGTTTAGAGTAGGCCTTGCTAGAAGTTTTAAACAAAGACTTAGAAAAAGTAAATGAGTAGTCTGGACAGATAAAGCTAGACAGATAACAAGGAAAAAACTTGGAATCTTGGTAGCAGGAGGTAGAAGCTAGCCTGCCATGTGGAGAAAGAACAAGGTTCAATACATTGCAGAGCAGTAAGAAAGGAGAAATCATTAGGTTCCTAGGGGTTGAAGCTCATGATTTGCATCACAAGAATTGTGTGAGGCACTGCAATGACTTTGACCTCCTCTCTGAGCAAGAAGTTTCAGAACGTATGTGAACAAAAAAGGGTTAGGACTGCGCTTACTTTTAAGATGTTCCTGTGTTGATATAGACCAAATTATAACAAGGGTAGGGGAAGAAATGACTAAGAAGCAATGACCTTAGCAAAAGGCAGTGGTGGCTTAACCACACTTTTACAGCAGAAACTCTAAGAGTCCTTTCTGGATCTGCTTCAAATAGGCTGACACGTGTGGGAACAGACTGTGAAGACTTATAAGTAGGCTAATACACAGCTCAGTGTGGACAAATGAAATGAAATTCTGACTTTTATGAGACTTCGTCCACAGGACATCACATTTTAGGGAAGAAAAATGTGAGATTGTCTTCTTTATGAATAGGTGAAAAGAAATACCTCTGGAGACAAATTGCTAAGTATCATTAATGAAAGAGAAACAAGGAAAAATAAACAAACTACAGCAGTTAACAAGTTTTAATGGGTCAATTATATGTTCATTTCACCAGACCCTGAGCATCCTAGAAAGCCAAAGCAGATGACCTTTCAACGAATAATCCAATAGCAAAAGCCTTAGAAGTTCTGCTGAGTGCTTGGAAGGGGAGTATTTGTCCTGGATCTTTTCAAGCTTTGCCTTGATAAATCTGAATGCAGGAAATAGGGCTTACAACATTTGCCAAATGAAAGCACTTAATACTTAATGTCAATTCTCTCTCTCTCTCTCCCTCTCTCTCTCTCTCTCTTTCTCTCTCTCTCTCTCTCTCTCTCTCTCTCTCTCCCTCTCCCTCTCCCTCTCCCTCTCCCTCTCCCTCTCCCTCTCTCTCTCTCCCTCTCTCTCTCTCTCTCTCTCTCTCTCTCTCTCTCTCTCTCTCTCTCTCTCTGTCTCTCCCTCCCTCTCCTTGCCAACTACAATCAAGCCTTTAAGAGGACACATAAGAACAATTCGCAGATGCACTATTTGGTAGCGACAATATATAGACCAAGAAGAAAATAGAAGCAAAAAAATTGTCTACTAAATAACTAATCCAGAAACCAAACCCATTTTACTATTCTGCCATATCTCTTTTCCCATTGAACACTCATGATAGGGTCTGGATTTAGTTAGCTAGTACAAAAAGATAAAACTCAAGGATGCAAAGAGAATCTAGGTTTGATGAATACCAACATTTCTACTTTGTCAGAAAAAGTACATTTCTCTCTTGTTATCTACATTTGGTTCTCATTTGTCCTTTATTAATCCTCAGCAAATATTTGGGGAATTTCCAGACAAAAAGGGTTTTATCAGTAGGCCATCAAGTTGAGGAGTTTTTGATTCATATAAATGCATTTATTTGGAAGATCAGTGTTTAGCTAGGGTGATGGCTCAGTGGTTAAGAGTGCTGACTAATCTTTCAGAAGACCCTGGTTCAATTTCTGGTATCCACATGATGGTTCACAACTATCTCTAACTCTTGCCAAGGGATTCAAGGTCCTTTGCTAGCTTCTGTGTGCACAAGGAGTATATATGGAAAGATATAAAGCAAAAACTATATCCACAAAGTAAAAATAAATCATGAAAGAGAAAAATGTTGTTTATTCCTTTGGGAACTCACTTAATGCTTGCAGTTGGACTGGTAGAAGTCAGTAAAGATGGTAAAATCTTACGATATATATATATATATATATATTGACAAAATCAGATGTGTTTTCTCTTCTTAGCAAGTGACCTTTTTCAATCTTTACTTCTCTACTTAATTTCTCAGTAATGAATTCTTTCTTTGCATCTTCATTGGTTAGCAAAATGACTAATAATAGTAATAATATACTTTAAATTTTGACTTGGTATCCACTGGAAAATTCTTCAAGAATTATTTTTCACTCTGCCAAGTTTTATATTTCTAATGAAAGTGACAAGCCCTTTTCTAGATATGCTCTAGAATAAAAGAAACATGGCAATTTATAGTTGACAGTAATTGATGGCCTTATCAACTATGTGTAGGTCATGATAGTCAACTGACGCAGCTTAATAGTCAATCTGCTTGTTTCATAAGAAAAAATACTAAAGGATCATGGCTGGTCATGCTTCCTAGTTTGTCTGCTCTTACCACCTGGCCTGGTTCAGGATGTGTGTAGGAAATTCTCAATATTTGGAGAAGTCATTATTTTCCAGGTACCTTGACCATGTGCAATAGCAACAGTTATATTGCTTCTGGGAAACTCAAAATGTGAACTGAAAAAGTACATTACCTTGTCTTATCCTTCCTCACATTGCTTTAGTTTCTTTATATTGCTTTGTTTTTGTGTGTGTATGTGTATGTGTGTGTGTGTGTGTGTTTATGTATGTGTATGTGTTTATGTGTGTGTGTATGTGTGTGTCTGTGTGTGTCTGTGTTTATGTGTGTGTGTGTGTGTGTGTGTGCATGTGTATGTGTATAAAAGGGTCTGTATAGTGTAGGCTAGCTTAAAAAAATCACAATATAAAAAATGTTGTTCTTGAATTAGTTATCTTTTATAACCTCCTATAAACTGGGATTCCATATGTGCTAACAGTAGCAGCCTTTCTAAGAAGTTTCAAATAGTACAGTTAGAGTCACTAGAAACACATGTCTATTCATTGATGTAATTTGTAAAAATGATAAGATGATTTGAGACTATATCAAAACCATCAGCCTGGGATAATACAGAGCAAATAAGCATATTTTAAGTAGTGGGTATGGGAGTGCTCTCCAAATGACTTGAGTAATTATTGGCCAAAGCAAGACTTTGTAAAGCAAGGTTTGATTTCATATTTTATATTGACTAAAATGCATTTGGTGTTCTACAGCTATAAAATTTTAAATTACAATCTTGTTTACTCTTTGTTTCAGAGAAAACAATGATGTTTTACAACGGTTATAAATAACACATTTCTGTGCTTTTGATGGGGCTAACAAGAGATGGAAATCTATCCAGTTTGTGTAGAAACTGGGAGAATTAAGTTAGGACTAAGACACATTAAGAAAACAAAGCTATGTTAAATATGAATATTTTGAATATTAGAAATGAACACATAGTCTTGGTTGCAGTTATATTTGACTGATGACATTACTTCTTAATTTCTTAAGTTAAAAATTTGTGTGTGAGTGAGTGTGATGAATGTGCATGTGTTATATTATACATAGGTATTCGTGAAAGCTAGAGGACAGCATTAGATATCATCTTCTATCGTTCTCTACACTTTACTTTGAGGAAGGGTCTCAAAATCTCTCCTTGCACCTGAAGCTTGTGTTTTGTGGGTAGTCATCAGGCAGCAAACTCTGGCGATCCTCCTGTTTCTGTCCTGCTGAGTGCTGAAGATACAGAGAAGGCTTGGTGATTAAGAACTAATGAACACCTACAAGGACGACCCCAACTAACAATCTGAGCAACAGTGCAAAGGCTACCTTAAATGCCCTTCCCTGATAGAGAGATTGATGCCTAACTTATCTACCATCATAGAGCCCTCATCTAGTAGCTGATGGAAACAGAAGCAGATACCAACAGGTAAACACTGAGCCGAACTGAAATACAGATGCAGAGAGAAAGGAGGGATCAGAAAATGGGGACAAAACCAGGCTACAGAAACCCACAGAGACAGCTGACCTGAGCAAGGGGGAGCTAATGGACCCCCAGACTGACAGCTGGGAAGCCAGCATTGGACTGACTCAGACCCTGTCAACATGGGCCTCAGTTAGAAGGCCTGGGCAGTCTAAGGGAGCTCTGACAGTGGAACCAGGATGTATCCCTGGTGCATGAAAGGACTTTGGGAGCACATTCCCCATGGAGGGATACTCCCGTAACCTAGAGGCAGGAGGAAGGGCCTAGTCCCTACTCCAAATGACTTGACAGATTTTGTTGATACCTCCTGGAAGGCATGACCCTCCCTGTAGAGTGTGAAGGGGATATGGGGGGCATGGGAGGGAGAGAGGGATGGAGGGAGAGGGAACTGGGAGTGATATATAAAATAAGAAAAAAATATAAAAAGTAATAATAATAAGAGAGCACAAACATTGAAAAAAAAAGAATTATTCATCGATTCTTTTTTTTTTTTTTTTTTTTTTTTCCGGTAGACAGGGTTTCTGTGTATCTTCAGAGCCTGTCCTACTACTACACTACCTTGGTAGACCAGGCTGGCCTTGAACCCTTGAACTCACATAGATCCTCGTACCCCTGCCTCCCAAGTGCTGGTATTAAAGGCATTCACTACCACACCCAGCTTATACTTTGCTTTTTTAATATAACAGTCTAAATGCAAAGGACATTTGGAATTAAAGTTAATAAACACGTCTTTCTTTTGTCAATATACTTGATGGAAAGATGGTGCTTTTTCTTTATTGTTTTTTTTAACTGTTGCTCTATTATTTAAAAGTGAACTATGTCATTAAAAAAAAAAAAAACTTAATCATCAGTTGTAACGCCTGTTTACTTGTTATCGTATGATAGACAGTGAAGACTAGAAGGAGCTTTTCAAGTCCATGAAAGTTAAAATAATAATAATAATAATAGCAAGAACATAAACTGGCATCTACAGTTCTAAACACAAACAAAATGAATTTAATTTTTGGATTCAGTATTTTTCTTTGAAAATATAAATCATATACATACTTAAACACATATATACATATATATGTGTATATATATATATATGTATGTATGTATGTAAATACACACATGTACACAGATGCATACTCTTGGAATACATAATTGTCAACTGTGCCCACATGTTCATTTTGGCAAGCTACATGAAACCTTACCCACATACATCTGGACATAGTCAGGGCTCATAATGCTTGAGCTGAGAGCTGGAGATAGGATCTGCTCTGCTGTCCTTAGCTTCTGACTGAGAGCTTTTGAAAAGTTTGTGGAGTGGAGCTTGAGATCTAAAGCACACTGACACAGCTCAGCATACACAAAAAGGAAATGTTTCATTGTTTTCTGGTGGGTTACATGCCAAAAGTCGCAGACATCACATATAATGATGTCAAGTGTTCAGAGAATAGAAAATTGGTGGAGCCACAGTAAGCGTAGGTACAAGAGGGTATTTGGATTTTAGATACTAAAAACGATGACAGATTGAAGTTCGAAGTTGTAGTCTCTGAGAATTATCATGCAGCATCTCTCACTAATGGTCTGTGATGACCCAAGAAAGAAGCTTGCCAGAAAGGAGACAGGCATGGATCTCTGTTATTCACAGTAGAGAAGAGCATCTGCCAATTTCTTGCAGAAAAGTAATTGGGAGTTGCCACACATTTTTAACATTAATTGCAACACTACCACCCTGTCTCCGCATTCATCTGTAAAGTATGAATGATGGGAGCCAAAAGTGGAGGGGGGGGTGGGAGGAAGGGAGAGGATAGATTGAGAAAACTGTCTTTAAGGTGATAGCAGTGATATTATCTTTTAAAAGGAGGGTGAAATTCCAATCTTGAATAAAAACAAATTACAGGCAGAACCATTTCTCAAAGAAGTAGAGTAGAAAACGTAACATTTTTAGGATAAATGCTGATCCTTGTCTCATCTTATCTCTTCAAATGAGATAGTGCACCATCTGCTCTCCAAGCAGTTATTTCCTATCAAGCTGGATTTCTGCATGGCCTCCTCCCTCTGTTTCCCTGAATTTTCAGTTTGGCTCTCTTCCGGTGAGTCACATCCTTTCTTTAAATGTTTCCATATTTCCCCCTTTTTGGACACCGTATGTGTGACTCTTTGTTAAGCGTTTCAAAATATTACACATAATATAATAGTTTCCCTGTACCTAACACTTTTTCTTTCTTTCTTTTGTTCTTTCTTTCTTTTATTTTTTAGGACTTAATGGTGTTTAAACAAATACTGTCTTCTTCAGTGTAGCATTAAAAGTGTTTATTTGTTAAGCAGGTTGTACAATTGCATTATAATGTGTACAAATGGTAGAATGGATGCCTCAGGCTCTGGTTCTTCTACAATGCTTAATCCAACTCAGGGTTTTCTACAGTATTGCTTCAAGGCATCCTACAGTTAATAATCATATGTTATTCTATTACTGTATTTTTCAGAAAATTCTGTGTATTATCATATGAGCTTTAGGATTACTCATTGGTATTTATCATTATATGTTCATTGGTATTTATCATTATATGTTCATTAGGGCAGGATCTGGACAAATCTTCTTCTTCCTTACTTTTACCCATCTCTTCTCTTATAATTTTATCTCATATGTAGTTTGCTGAGTCTTCCAATCTTTGACGTGGGAGTCAAATTCTGATAGCTGCTTTTTGTCAGAAAAGTTTTATTGCATGACATCCATGCTCCCTGGCTATGGCAGAGTTTGTAACAATAGTAGAATTTGTAACTTATTGTTATCCCATTTGAAATACTCAGAGGCTGCCTACTTCTGAATGGCCTTGTTCCTAACCTCGATTTGTGTGGTTTGTTGCTACGTCAATGTCCTACACATTAGAGATTCTAGGCATGAACAACTGTGAATAAGTTTCCATAGTGTCCCACACCATATCAGAAAAGGCTACTGACTCTGATACAGAGTATGTTAGGTGCCTGGAAGGATCTTAGCCAAGCCATGGAAAGCTGAGCTAGTCTGAGAAAAGTTAAGTGTGCTACCCTCCTGCTCTCCAACCTCCCAGAATCCCGGAGACAATCAGATACAGCAAGGAATCTAGTCAAGCAAGAACTCATTTATTTTCCCATAGCAAGCATATTTTAAAGGAAAGAAATGCAGAGCTGGAAAACAGCCAGCCAATGGTTTTAAAGGTCACCCCATCATGCACTTAGGGACCTTTTCCTAGTGAACAGGAACTGTTCATGCAGTGACATCATCTGGTTCCACCTAGGCAACCAATCATCTTTTTTTTTTTGTAAATAACTCAGTACTCACCCATCTGACTTCCCCTCAGTGCCATCTTTGACTGGCTTGTGTGCCCTACAGGTACCTACCACTGTTATGCAAGTAACATTACATTTCTATAATTTTCTAGAGTTTTTTTATTGTTTCATTCATTGTCTAAATTCCCTTTCCATTATGAACACCAAATACAGTGCCTGGCACACAGGAAGATTTAAGAAATAAACATTGGTGTAAATAATTAAATGCAATAAAATCTGTATACTGTTGTCATAATTGGTTTGTGTTCTGACAAAGTTTGCCTGAAGATCAGAGAGTGGAACTAGCTACGAGTTAACCATGAAGGTTTGGAGGTCTGTACTTCCAAACATAATATGACTTGGTAGAAAAAGGAAGTGGCAAGGGAGGGCATAGACAGGAGCTGGGCCCTTTCTGGTCTAAGGAGTCAGAGAGTTAAGTGGTGACTGTGACTGTGGCCAGTCCTTTAATTCTCTGATCTTTCAGTTCATATCATGAAATCTGACTCTAGGCTTTTATTATTAAGACTAATTAGGATCATGCTCCAATATACTGTTCACATGTTCACAAAAGAGAAGGGAGGCTACAGAGATAGTTCAGTAGTTGAGAGCACTTGCTACTCTTACAGAGGATCTGGGTTTGGCTCTCAGTACTCACATCTGGGGGTTCACAAATGTTGTTCTCTTTTGGCTTCTATTAGTGCACTTGGTATATACACATACACTCAAGTCACATACGCACACACACACACACACACACACACACACACACACACACACACACACAACTTTTATTTGAAGAAAAGAAAAAAATTCATGTGTTTATGTAGTTTGTTCTGAAAGGATACAATTGGGAAAAAAACTGAAGAGAGTCAGTGTCCCAAGAGTTTTTGAAAAGATACATATTCAGATATTCAGAGATATTAGATAATTATTGAATTTTTGTAACTAATGTCATATAGCCATGAAAGATAATGATGTATGCTTACATTTTGTTTCATCATATGAAAAATTAGGAAGCAATTCCATAGCTGTATTTCTGTGCTGATTGTTAACATACTTAATATATAACTGCACATATACTGGCATTTCCACACTCATGTCATATTTCTGGTAATGACTATAAATTACCCATTGTTGTTGTTTAGATATATTTTTTTATTAGTATTATTTTTATGACTGCTTCTCTAGATCCTATTTATGTATTCTACTCAAATTCTGGTCATAGAATTATTCCATTGTTCTCCTTAGCATTAATTTTTTTTTGAGGTATCCTGTTGCAGCTTTTTAAAGATTAATTCATTACAACTAGATGTGTTTTCTGATATTTCCAAGAAGAATAGGATTAGTATGTATTTGTAAATAAATAAAAATGAAAACATTTGCAAGAGAGAATTTTGGAATGCTGGCAGAAGAATCCTTGTGAATTTCCAATGTCCTCTGACGACCAACAAAATGACCTGAACTCTTGGTTGTATAACAAGCCTATTCTTCCACAAAATGTTTTGCCAAAGACTTCAGCAATCAGGTAGACATGTTTTTCTTTTAATCTCATTCAGAATATTCACAGGAAGAGCTGCCAGCACTCTTTTCCTAACTATAACTTTATAGCATTAAGTGTCTAAAAGTAAATAAATTTGGGCTAGTATGTGATTCGCATAAACAACTTGGCTGGTCCTGAGAAAGGAAATCCCTCCTACTGTTCTCAATGGTTATGTGACAGGATAAGCCTTGTTTGAACTGTTTGAATGCATATCCCCTTACTTCTGCCTGGTGGGATTCAGAGTCACCCACTAGGCAGGGTTAACTAATGACTGAAATGAAATCCAGTCATTTAAGGAAATCTCAAAGGCTTCCTGGGGTTAGGCTGGAAAGATGGTACTAAGAGTAGGATTGTACTTCATGCTTCTGCAGTGTTTACAGAAACACAATGGAGCATGATTAATGAGGCTCTTCCAGCTCTAACCCCAGCATAAGACCATACTTGTCATGACTACAGATCAACCTTTATCACCCCAATAATGATGGAAATGTAAACCAGAGCCTAGTCCTTTCCAGAGGGGTAACCCTGGCTTTCATCCTCCAGTAAGCTCCAGAGTTAAAGAGGAAACATCCTCATCTTCTAAATGAGATCGGCACCTTTGCCTTGGGAGATGATTTACACTCAAACAATTTTTAAAACAGTCCTGTTATTCTACACACACAGAATGGTGTAAAGAGAGCTTGTTAGACATCACTGCCCTCTCATGATGGTTGAGGTATCTGAGACACAAAGCTATTAACTTTCCTGAAACTATAACATGGTGGGAACTTGCTTGGTACTAGAATTCGATTTGGCTCAATTTTATTATTGCTTTTAATTAGGATTCAATTAGGATTTGACAGTAATACCTCTATGCCCTCCTCTGTTCTTTTTCTTCCCCTTCCAACTCTTGTTTGTTCCCTTCCTAATTAACAATATGTATATAAACTTACATAACAATACATTTAGATTATAACGATATGTTAGATTCTTTTATTTAATTATTTATTGAGATGGGGGGTTCTCTGTGTAACAGTCCTGGCTATATTGGGACTTACTTTGTATACCAGGCTGGCCTAGAACTCACAGCAATCTACCTATCTCTGTCTTCCAAGTGTTGGGATTAAAGGCATGTGCCACAACTGCCCAGCTCTGACATATTCTTATTGATAAAAGCAATATGATTTATGCCTATAAGGAAACATGTTTTCATTGTTTCAACAAAAAAGAAAGGTTTTTAAAAATCTTTAAAATTGTTTTCTCTGTCCAGCCAAAGATCACACACATACTCTCTCTGTCTACACCCAAGATCCCCACTCTTTTTTACTGGAGTTGCTTCCAGCAGAATAGCTGATAGATGACTCATGGGCCCAGTAGATCTAACCCTAACCTTCTTTAGCCTAGTAAGTTTTTTTGGCTGTAAAAGCCCATTAAAAGACACACCAGCTTAATTTTTACAGCAGCTTTGATAAGAGAAAAATGAACAAAGAAAACCAACCAGGACCTGTTGTCACCAACTGGTCCGGTGTCTGGTGTCTTGATACTGGGGGTGTGACAGACATGGTTTTTACGAGCAGGTTTTTCTCTGCTGGCCCAGGCCCACTGCCACACCTGCCCCCAATAATGTGCAGAGACTCTGTATTTGATATAATTCTGTTGGCCAGTTACTAGTTTCTTATCAGCTAGCTCTGTCTTAAATATTAACCCATTTGTATTATTCTAAGTATTTCTACATGGTCTCATCTTAACCGGAGAGAGGGCCGGCATTCTGCTCTCTCCAGTCTCTCCATGTTGACTCCTCCCAACTACTTTCTCTTTCCTCCTAGTTTCCTAGTCCCTCCTGTCTTCCTTTTCTATTGGCCAACAGTGTTTACTCATTAACCAGTATGAGAAACATATTTACAGAATAACATCTCCCATCATATGGTCTATGTTGTGAACTTTTTTGTACCATTAAATGAAGAGGGGTATTTTTTTCTGCACATTTTCCTCAACAGTGTCCCCCCAAAAGCATGATGACAGATATCCAAATGTAAAAGTTATGACACAGCATGGTTGGGTTGTCCTCCTTTTTTATAGTTAAGTTTGTCAGGTCATTTTCCTGATGAAATGACACATTTATCTTTTCCGTGGAAAACATGAAGAAGCAGTGCTTTTTGGTGGCTTTGCTTATTTATTTTATGGTTGCTCATAGCTCTGGAGCTGTCAGCATTTGAGTAAAGAAAGGCTCTTGATCTAAGTTCCTTGATGGACAAGATGTTGTCCTTATACTTACCCCTTGGCAACAGATACTATGTCTGATTTTCTTCTTAAACCATCTGTCTTTTGTTTCTTATTTTGCCAGAAGAGAAAAAGAAAATTTTGACACTCTTAGAAATTCATATTTACATTGCTGTAGCTGGACAGAGGCACAATGATGTTCAGTATTTGAATTTATAAAAGAATTAAACTTCTTTGCATACAAGTAGTTTATAATTTTGGATTAAAAGATGGAGTTTTACTAAGAAATAGCCATCCGTTGTACCTTGACCTGAGTAAACAGATCCCTGAAGTTGTAGTAACAGAAGAATGTTTTGACATGTGTCTGAGTACAGATAGCAACACAAAAACAGCAAATTTCCTTTGCATGTGGCTTCATAGGCTTTATAAAAATCTTGTCTTTTTAAAGAAAATACACTGGAAAGGATAAATCACTTTTAACTTTGTTTACATTTCCTTTGAATTTTGCCAATCAAATGTATGGACTTAATAAAATTTCTGATCACCAGCTGCTCCAAAGAACTTGAGAACCACAGGCAGTATTATTTGGATTTGTTCATTAATTAGTTCTTTGTAATATACCTCCAAAACATCATTTACCACTCTTCAGATTCAGCCTTATAGATTGGTGGTGAAAGACAACTTAATGGTCTTCCAAGACTAAATAATCATAGATATTGACATTGTTATTCTTGAGGCACATTTCGCATCATACTGTTATTGTGTTTACATCTCAATGATTTTTAACAAGCTTAAAAAGTGACGTATCTTCCATCTTGAATCATTTCAGAACTTTATCAATGTAATATTGTGACCCCAAATATACTATTTTCTACTAGTCATTTTTTTCTTTTTATTATTATTATTATTTTTATTTTACATATGGATCACAGTTCCCTCTCCCTCCCATCCTCCCATCCTCTCCAATCCCCCCCATCCCATTCCCTACCCACTCCACAGGGAGGGTGATGCCTTCCATGGGGGATCATCAAAATCTGTCAAGTCATTTGGGGCAGGACCTAGGCCCTCCCTCCTGTCTCTAGGCAAAGGGAGTATCTCTCTATGGAGAATGTGGTTATTATACCAGTGGGTCCTAATTGGTATCTCATTCTGCTTTGGGTTTACATTTTCTTTGTGATGTTGAGGTTCCCTTACCTTTCATAGACTCACCCTCATAATTTAAAAAGCCATCTGATAGAGATGGACACATACAAAACAATATTGTGTCTTTGGCAGAGTCCAGCTTTTAATTCATGGATAATTAGAAACATTGTAACTACCTTTGGTTTCACCTATTGTGTATGCTGCTTCTGTTTCTGTGAGTCCATATGAGCTTTGACCATGTTCAGTGCCTTGTTTCCTTGGTGGCCTCCATCAGCTTTGGTTCTCACACCCTTTTTTCCTCCTCTACCACAGGTCTCTTGAGTCCTGAGGGAAAGAATTTGATAGAGACATGGTGGGGATGTTCTTCTGTACGCTGTGAATATCTGTTTCTCTTATTGGCTGCTGAAGAAATGATTATTGGTCAGTATCCAGGCAGGAAGCACAGAAGGGGCTACCATACAAGGAGAATTCTGGGAAGAGCAAAACAGAGTCAATTGTCAGAAAGATGCCATGTAGTTGCTGAGAAAGCAAGAGGCTTAGGCAACACCAGTAATCCAAGACAATGTGGAGACACGCAGACTAATAGAAATGGGTTAATAATTAAGAGAGAGCTATCCAATAACAATCCTTAGCCATTGGTCAAATAGTTTATAATTAATATAAGCCTCTATATGTTTATTGGGACTAAATGACTGAGAGCCAGGACCTAGTAGGATAGAAACTCTGTCACCAGAGACATTCCCTTTAGGGCTGAGTATTCTAAGATCTCTTATTCCCTGTGTAATATCTACCTGTTATATCCACATTTGTTCTTATCTGCTGCAGTACGAAGGTTGTGGGATATTTGTATTCTGGGTGAATGTGTATTGTGATTGGTGTAATTAAAAACTGAATGGCCAATAGCTATATAGGCAGGACTTTCTAGGCAGAGAAAGGAAATAGGAGGAGGTATCTAGGCAATGGCAAAGGCATGACAGTGAGGAAGCATGATGGTAGGTATGTGATGAATATAGATTAATACAAATGAACTAATTTAAGTTAAAGGAGCTAGTTAAGAACAAGCCTAAACTATAAGCCAAGCTTTCATAAAAAGAAGTCTCCATGTTTATTATCTGGGAGCTGGTTGGCAAAACAGATAAAAACAAAAACAAAACAAAACCTCGTAATAACAGCAAAAAAGTGATCAATAAGTATAGTATAATAGCATTAGGGGTCATTTTATTGTTACATTTTGTTTGTTTGGTTTTTATTCTTTAGAGTAGTAGTATTTGGTTTCACCCTAGGTCCTTGGCCATTCTACTCTCCTTTTCCTAGTATCAGAGACATCATTGGGTATGGGTTATATCACATGGAGTGGGCCTTAAGTCAAATCCTATATTGGTTAGTTACTCCTTCAAGCTGCTTTCTAGCAACTTTGGTTTAGGACGGTATCCTGCATGTTATCAAATGAGAAATGCAAACACCAACCAAGACACAAATTGTCTAATTGGCAATAGAATCCTACCTGTAAAATAGAATAGGGCAATGGTGCCATGAAGTTTCTAGAAAAAGTGAAGTTATTGCTGTGATGAACTTGATGATGTGCCTCATGAGTCTTTGGATCTGATTTACAAGAGAAACATGGAAGATTTCAGAGCTGTAGACTAGAGAACCCCTAGATGCTTCAAGGAGAGCTTAACAAATCATACTGATGAGAGTTTCGAAAATGAAAATGCAGAGAGAAATGTGGGAGTAGATGTCTAGTTATTGGGGTTTCAGAAGTATAACATACATTGCAGCATAGATTGTAGAAAGATATTAGGAGGAAACCTGAAAGATTAGAGGAGCAAATCAGGCAAGTCACTAGAGAGTGCTTGCTTTTACCAAAGCTCAGACCAAAAGGGGCAATCCTGTCCTCAGCTTGACTGAAGACTGAATGTACTGCACTCCTGTATTCACACACCTTAAATCCCTCTGTAGTGCTGGGATTAAAGGTGTGTACACCACTTCCTGGCCTCTATGCTGAGTTGTGTGGCTAGTTTTGCTCTCTAATCTTCAGGCAAGCTTTATCTGTTAGATCATAAACAAAACATCATCACAATAGATTCTATCAGAAACTGGGTTAGAGTTCTGGCAAGGAACCTGATTTTATCTACCCATGTCCTAAGACTGTGAATAAGGCTGAATTCAAAGGAATGCAGGTTATATAGTGAACTGACAATGTTGTCCACTTAATTCTGGCTTTGTAGGCAAGAGAGATGCAAGAATCAGGGGATTAAGAGGGTTTGTACCAAGGTTTTCAGAAATCCACTAAGGCCAGCCATTGTGTTGCAGTAATGGGTTTCTCCTAAGGAACTCTTGAGGGGCAAGACCATGAAGCTGAAAATATAAGGCTTAAATGACAATTAATGCCCCAGGATCATAGTTATGCTGTGAAGTATTCACCATATACAATTTCAGGTATGGATTGGAACCTGCCCAAGAAAGAGTTGTATGTGTGCTGTAGGCACAAGAGCTGGAGTAGCAGGGCTGCTCAGAGATGTAATAAAAAGTTCCAAATGCTGTTTATGAAGGTGCAAACTATGGCATTTGCTCCATTTTTGTCATTTTGTCTAGTATTTCTTTGATATTCTCAGAATGCTCATTCTATCATATATAGGATGGATATAACTTGGGGTTTAGTGGCTTAAATTTTTCAGTCTCAAAAGACTTTGGTCATATTGAGCAACATTAGAAATATTAATGAATAAGGGGATTTTCAGAGACCATCTAAATGTCCTTTGAATTATAATATGCAAATGAATCATGAGGAACCAGAGGCAGAATGCTATATTATGAAACTGATGTGTTTGGGTGTCAGGTTGACAAGGTGTGGAGGTGTGATGATTGTTCCTTGTCAGCTTGTCAAGAATTAGAATCACCACGGAAATAATCTTCTAGGTCTTAGAAGGTGTTTCCAGAATGATTTAACTGAGAAGGAAAGACCTGCCCAGAATGTGGCTCTAATGAACTTGTGGGCTGGGGTCCCAGACAGAAGCAAAATTAGAGGAGTTGAGTCTTCACCTTTCTCTACTTTCTGATTTTGAGTTACTCTGATCAACCACCTCCTGCTCCTGCCTCCATGACTTTTCTGCCATGATGAACTGTACTTTCAGATTATGAGCCCAAATAATGGGTGTGTTTCTCTGGTATTTTGTCTCAGAAAAAAAAATCAACTGACTAAACTACTTCATAGTAAAATACCTTTGTCAGTCTGAAAAATAGGTTAACAATCCATAGTGGCTCTTTAGGGAAATTTCAAAATGAACTTATAGAGATGGAGAAACATTATCTATAAAAAACTATTTCACCATTTCAGTACCAAGTTCTAATGTTAGTTTTAATTTTCAAGAAGTGTTTCAAATATAAAAAGGAGGAAACACCAAACCCAAGTAGTTCCAGATGAGTAAGTAAGTGAGATAACTACATTTTGGAAATTCAAGCACTAAAATAACATAAGAACATAATAAAGATGACAAGTAGGGGAACTACTTGGAAACCTTTACAATTGCTTCTATCAGTAAGAGCAGGAATGGTGAAATAACATTTCTTCAGCAAATAAAGTGAAATTTTAAAATGACACAGTGACACACAGTGACAGATTAAAGTCTCCAAGATTAATGTCCACTTTATTTCATGAGTAAACTTTGATACCAAATGGAATACCTGACGGTATTATGCAAGGTAATTTTGCAAGGACTACATGACTGTATGTGTGAGAAGTTTCAGAGAGGTTGTGTGAAATTAGGTGACCAGGAAGGAGAGAAACACGACACAAATAAAACTCTATAAAGAGGCATTGAAATATCTAGACTGAAATATGTCAGACAATGAATTTTGCTTTGCAGAACTTTTTAACTATGTACGGACAGTTTCGTCCTATGTTGAGGTTTGAGATGCCTCACTGGAGTTGATTTTTACACATGCATCCTGATGGTAGATTTGAGTTAAATTTTCTTATTTGATAGGAAGGAGCCTGGGGCTGAGAGCCGTTTAATGATTACCTGATAAACTAATGGAGACTTGAAATAAGATCTCTAAGTCCAAGTTTGGAATATCTGTAATCGAACAAACCAGAGTGAAGATGTGTTTGTTTTCCTAATAAAAGTCAGCCTTGAATACTGTCTCTGCCTTCCTAAGAAATTAAGTGTATTTTTCTAGTATGTCAATACACAGAAAGTAAGAAAACATATATCAGTTTTAATTCAGAATCTTAGATATACATATTCAATTAAATGTGCTTTCTTTTGGGTTATAAGACTTTCCATCTGCTCATCAGAGTCACGGTTAGACATACAAAGCTTAGTTACATTTACTATAATGGCAACATCTAAGATTAAATAAGCCCCTTGGTAGATCTTGAATTTCTTTTTATACCCCCTGTTTAAAAAGGTGTGTCTCTCAGTTATTCCCCCTAGTGCAGTTGGAGTATATACATCAAGTTTTTGCTAGCCTTCCTTTGGAACAGAGCAACTGCAGAACAAATGGCAGGTTTATGTAAGAGGAAATCTCCATGGTTTAATGTGCTTTTGTTTCCTGTCAGTGTGTACCTTCTGTTTTTGTTCACGCATAATCATCTTGTAACCTATACAGAAATAAAAAAAAAAATCAGGGCTGGGAAAATGGATGTTCAAGCAATTACTTATGGGCTGGCTTTCCAATCCTGGTCTAAAGGGCTTTTCATGGAACCAGAGACTCCAGTAGCTGGAACTGCAACATGCAGAAGGCTGAATATAAAATAGTGCCACAGAGGCCCCTATAAAATCAGTATACTGTCAAGAGAACTTCATCATCACTTCAATGAGGCCTTCTCTCTAGAGAAACATCTTTCAAAGCAGTGAAGCACTTTACACATACTAAAATTGTTTTATTTCTATAATGAGCATATAATTATGTGTCTTTAGATTTCCACTAGAAAGGATAGACAAAAAAATCTATTGATCAAAATCTTACTACATGTTGTTTGATTTCTACAGATTTTGTGTAGTGAATCCTATACTCTGTAGTGTGACATTTACCAATTAAATGTATCCCAGACTTGAAGATGGCAGGACAGCAACCTCACTCACAAAATAATTCCATAAATTAATAGTATTTACTAATCATGCAATAGAAGAAAAGCAATCTACTCACTGTGTGCTAGCCATGGATTTATTCATAATGCTCCCCACCTTAAAAAAAAAAGGATATTTCTGTTCATGTCAAATAAGGTTTCTGTGTGAAATCAAACCATCTTTGAGTACCTGCCAGGGAAAGAGTGATGGACTGGGTATTACTGATATAGAAGTGTGCAACCAATGTAATTCTTTTCAATGCTAAGACCTAGTTGAGAGAAAAATATGTAGATAAATTTCACCTTATAGAAGACTGAAATGAGCAGAACTGTGGTGGGAAAATGTGAAAGGGTGAATCAGAGAGTAGTGGGCACAATGAATATCATCTCATACAAAGGTGTTGAAATTTTGAGCAAATGAGGAATGTGATGCAGTGATATGGAGGAAAATGCAGAATACCCCCACTGTACAAAGAATATAGAAGAAAGCCTATTTTTTTTACACAGATTAGTTGAAGTGCTTCAATGTGAGTACACAAAAGAGAAGTGGAACCCTCTTCCAAATAAATACTGGAGGATTTTGTAGTATCAGAAGGTGATATGCACATTCTCAAGTGAGAGGAATTAATAGATAGTCCTATTTAACCACAACAATGCCTGTGCTTTCAAGATATCTGAATGGTGCAATGGCCTAAAGACATGCTCAACAGTAAGGAATTAATGCCTGGTACTATAAACCTAGCTAACTAGCCATGCTTGGAAAGTAATTGCCATTTTTCTAAACTGATATACATCCTAACACTATTATACATATTTGTTTTTACATCTACATATAAGTGTAGCTGTGAGACTTCATAAAAGAAGCTTCTATTGAAACAAATGAAGGTCTACAACCTGTCATAATGCAGAATAAATAAGGTATGTGGGTTGTCAATCCCAACTGGAACATCTGCAATGAAATCCCTACAAAAAAGCTCAAAGGACATTATGGAAAATGAGCCTGAAAAGTTGTAAGATCCAGAATTCCATGATGCCTGATTTTAGATAATACCACCTAAGCATAACATAGGAAATGGACCCATGAAACCTCATAGTGTAGTTGTCTGAATAAGAGCTGTGTAATTACATTACTGGTTGACATTACCAGTGTGGGCAGCACAAGTACTACTCCACCCATACCTAGAGGTTACTCAGTGGTAGCTGAGAGAAGAAGAATCTTTTTTTCCCAAGGACCAGGATCCTTAGAGGATCTCCAATCTCATGTGGATACATGGCTCTCTCTGTCCCCACCCCCTTTCTCTCTCTCTCTCTCTCTCTCTCTCTCTCTCTCTCTCTCTCTCTCTCTCTCTCTCTCTCTCTCTCTTGTGTGTGTGTGTGTGTGTGTGTGTGTGTGTGTAACAATAATGATTAATGACACTTCTGATCGATGGGGGCATAATGTTTTCTTGAGGAAAAGAGGTGAATGGGAATGATGTATATAATAGTGCTTATGTATTTAGTACCAAAAAAAAAAAAAAAAAAGAAAAACCAAAAAAAAAAAAAAAAAAAAAAAACCTTAATTGTTGTTGACAGAAGTTTCTGTCCTGTCTGGCCCTGCAGTCCTTTACTACTAACAAACTATTACAACTTAAATTAACCCATAATCTGTTTAGCCACGGCTTGGTACCTTTTCTCAGTAAGGCATGCTCATCTTGCTTCCTCTGCATCTTGTTGGCCAATGTGTCTCTGCCTTCCTCTTCCTAGAATTCTTTTAGTTTTGTTGCCCCACGTATACTTTCTGCCTGACTACTGGGCCAATCAACATTGTATTAAACCAATGAGAGTGACAAATCTTTACAGTGAACAAGTGCATTATCCCACACCAAAGATAAAAAAAAAAAAATAAAGAAAAAAAATCATAAGACTTCCATAAGTATTTCATGAGGGGTCTTCTCTGTGAGAAACCCTATGTGAATTTATATTTGGGGTTCTTAACAGTCATGTGGGACACTTATTTTGCTGTTTTGGATACCCTAAATTTATGAAGGAGGGCTGGATTTAGCAATTTACTTCCTAAGAAGAGAGTACCAAATGTAAAGAAAACTTCATGGTAGAAAAATGGGCAAGGAATATTACAGTTTTGATGTAATGATAGCTGACCCCAGGAGAATGGTTAATGATTATTCACAAGAACTACAATGAAAGTTGAAACAGGAAAAATATTAGAAAACAAAAACTTGAGAAATGCCACAACATCCCTAATCCTTTCTTTTCAAAACTCTCAGGATCAAGGCTGGGAAGGTGGCTGCTTCCCATACAATTATAGGAACATGAGGTTGCATTCTAATGTTCTGTATAACAAGATAGGAGCAAGTGTTCTTGTAATCTTGGTACTGGGGAGGAGTATCCCCAGGGCTTACAAGCTAACCAGACTAGCCAAATTGGTGAGCTGTAAATTCTACTGAGAAACCTTGTCTTGAAAAAAGTAAGGTGGAGAATGATTGGGGAAGAAACCAAAGTAGACGTTTGGAGTACACACACACACACACACACACACACACACACACACACACACACACAGCACACGCACACGCACACGCACACGCACACGCACACGCACACGCACACACACACACACACACACACATACACACACACACACCCTCAGGACCTTAAAAATAGGAGAATCTGATAAACTGTTGGAGTGCAAGGACTGGAGGAATCTTTAGGGGACCCTGAGACAGGAAAAGGCTGTAAAGAGAAATGTGAACTTAGTTTATTGCAGCGTTGGCATTATGGTTTCTCCGTTTTGATAAAAAATTTTGAGGCAAAATGAGAACATTAGTAGATGCTGCCTATACTAAAATTGCCTGTGTGGTGAATTCTAAGACTAATGATGAAAGGATAGCCCCATTAATGATAATAAGCAAATACTTGTCTAATGCACCTTGCCTATGCTGATTCCCTGGTGGAGTAGGTTTATGTCCATTTTCTAAATCAAGTAATACTGGCTCAGTGCAGACTTGAACTTAAACAGTATTGAAATTTTCAGTACTTGTGGAGTAAACTGTCACCTGTGATCCAGGTATTGTGTTCATTTAACTGTTACCTAGAATTAGAAAAAACAGGCTAGGTATCTCCTTCTCTCCCCCTCCCCACTCCCCCCTCAGGGTGTGTGTGTGTGTGTGTGTGTGTGTGTGTGTGTGTGTGTATACCCATGCACACATGCAATCTATTAATGGAGAATAATTTGAGATATTAGAAGGGAGGTGAATAACTTGAGATGGCAATCAAATTTTACAATAAAAACTCCATTAAGGACTAAAGTCTTAAGGATTACTAGTGAGCTAGCTTTCTGTTTCTTTTCATTTCTCTTCTTCCCACTTTAGATTACTGCTACTACTCCCATTTGTTAGTGTTTGTTTGTCAATTCAAATAAAATGGCATCACTATCACAGACTGAGTTTGTAAAAGCACTGGACTAAGGAGCCCTTGGACCTCATCCATTTCTTTTGCTCTGTCTGGTCCCACCTTCATGCATTTTTAAAGTTGTTTGTGCATTTTTGTTTTGTGTTTGTGACAGGGTTTCCCTGTAGCTCTGGAACTTGTTCTGGAACTCACTCTGTAGACCAGGCTGACCTTGAACTCACAGAGTTTCCTTTGCCTCTGCCTCCTGGTACTTTCTTTACATTCTAATCATAACTGCATCAGGAGATAGTGTTCATCGCACCTTCATTATAATTTAGAATCATCAATACTTGAAAGTAAAATCTATGTATGGATAACCATGCCCACTCCCCCTGCTAGATTCATCTCTTTCCAGCAGCATAAATATGAAAGCAAAGTGTGTTTAAGCTTCCATCTTGCCAGTTAGCCAAAATATGTTTTTAAAGGTGAAGTCAGTAAACGGTCCTCTCAGAAGAACGGTTCTTTGAACACATATGCAAACTTGCATAGCAGAACGGATATTTAAAGGCAGGAGGAAGTACATTTGTCCTAAAGTGTGGTCTTTGTGGATTCAAGAGCTCTAGGAGCTATCCCTATGCTCTACTGCCACCTTGGCAAATCAGAAGGATTTACAACGGAATTCTTCACTCTGAAATCTGGAAGCAGCTCCCGAGGCCTCTCAGGACTGCAGGGCTCAGATAGGCATTTGGAGTGGCTTCTAGTCACAATGGCTTGGGTATGTTTCAGCGCTGGAGGCCGGGATCTATTCCGTGGAAAAGCAGGATTTGCTTTCCATTTTGAAACAATCCGGTTCCAGCAAGGACTGCCTGTAACTCTCAGAGCTTTCTAACAGCTTCCTGCTTCTTTAGCGCAGAATAGAGCCTGAAAAAGAGATTCTGCCCTTGCATGGATCTGGGCTTGCTCTCAGATCACAGTCTTGGCTCATTTCGAGTGTGAAAGCTACAGCAGAGGCGCCGGAGAACGATTTTCTCAGGACTAAGTTTCTTCTCAGGGTCAGCGAAACTGTTCTCTGCTCATTCTGTTAACTTCCTGGAAGTTCTGAATGCATAGGCAAAGCTGTTTACTAAACTACAGCAGGATTAACCTGTTCCAAGCGATCCAGGGAGACATTGTTGGTCAGATCTCCCTTAAAACTGACCTGCTGTTACAAGCGCCCTCCCCCTCCAGCTTCCAACTTTTAAATTCCCTTTTCTTCCCTTTTTTTAATGTTTTTATTTTTTATTCCTCCTCCCGCTATGTGTTTACACTTTAGCCTCTTTCTTTCTGCCCGTTTTCCCAATCATGCATGATTTATTTATTTATTTATTTATTTATTTATTTATTTATTCTTCACTGGGTCTTCAGGTGTCTTGATCTTCCTTGCTTGAGTGATGCCATTTAGTTTACATTAGCCTCGGATGGGTAGGTGGGAGGCAACTGTCCGTGTGGTTTCATTTAAATTTGCCAGGAGTGGGTGGGTACCCTCCTCCATTCCTCTCACACTGCACTAGGAATTCTGTTAAGAGTTAGAACTAGATCAGAGATTTCCAAGTCTTCAAAGCGCAGCTGGGAAAGGAAATGATACCAGGGGCGGGGTGGGGGAGGGGGAACGACGACACAGAAGTAAAGGAATAAAAACCAACTTTTCTGGCAACTTCAATAAATCCGGTAACTGGAGGTAAAAAATAGATTGTGAGGGCTGGGTCTGGTCCGGATGAAACGCTAGGCTCCTTCCCAATTCCCTAGTCTGGCTCAGAAAGCGCGCCACTGGCATCTTGCCACGCGAGTGCCCCTAGACAGCCACACGCCCACTGGAACTGCACGTGAACAAAGCTTTTGCCCAGAGAGCCACCGCCTGTGGTTTCTCAGCGCGATCTAGCTTCTATCCGGAGTGCAGGGTGAATACAGGGTTAAGCTAGTTCCCTCCTCGGTAGGAGGGAAAGGAGGGGGAGGGGGAACGAAGCATTCTGTCTAGCCGCCGGGTACCTTACAGTTAGTTGTACATTTGAAAGCGGTCGCCATCGCTTGCGAGTTTGGCGTCATCCATTGTCACCACCGAGGAATGTGCGCTGGGAGATAACACCAAGCGCAGGGCCTCTCAAAAACGCAGAGCTCTCTGCTTCCAGGTGCGCTCCTTTCGGATCCTCCGTCCCGAGTTTCCAGCAGCCAGAGCTCAGCACGGGTCACGGCGTCCACTGAGCCTCAGGACCAGGGTGGCAGTTCTCAACGATGGGTAGGAGGGACCTCGGCGGCGACCCCTAAAACAATACCATGCCCGGGGAGTCCCTCTGCTGCCGTGCCAGCTTCTTCCCTTTCCACCTCCCCGACCCGGTCGGATTCGGATGAGCTAAGGAGACAAGACCACCAGGTAAAGGGAATCGCTTTGCTAGGTGAAGTTTCTAGTGACTGCCCTCGTTTTCCTGACGTGGGCACCACGTTATTTGGGACAATTTATTAATTTTTCTTTTTATGAACAAGTGGTGGGTGGTCACCGGGTGGGTGTTCTAGGTATTGTCTCTTTTTACTCCCAAAGAAAACACCTCCCCTCCCCATCCCGACTTGAAGGACTTATATACTCTCAAGGCGAATCCATATCTTCTAGAGAGTTTTGTGACTGAGTTGTGGGGTTAAAAAAAAAAAAAAAAAAAACCCGTTCATCTGCCGCCTGCCAGAAACATCCATCCTAAATGGAGTTTTCCAAATCCCTCATGCTTTTAGCATTCCAGCCTCTCATTCTCCCTAGATTGACTCTCTTTCAGTCCGGTAAGTAGCAACATCATTTACTCATCTGTGTTGAATACCAGAGTGTTATTATTATCAAACGTCCTTATCTGAAACCTCTATCCTCCTTGTGGCCCAAATCCGGGACCAATTAGCCACTAAACTGAGGATGTTAGTTCGTTTTCTTTCCATTCCGAGGAACCTTCCTGCTCTGCTCTTGCTCCAGGGACTGGCCTTTCCAGGGCTGGTGTGATTGTGCTTTCCCTACTCACCCCCGGAAAAGAAGTACCCCAGAGATCCCAGTGCTGACCTATGATCACTCCCTGCCTGAGTGCCTGGGACTTGGAGAGGGGTCCTATGTCCCCAGGCGCTGAATGAAAGGCCAAGCAGATGCCCAGAGTAGTAGAGGGAAGGACCCATCCAACTGTCTTCATGTCCCCACCAGGCTAGGGGCCTCCTAGAAAGATTTCTCTGCTAAAATCACCAGTCCAGGTCGTTCAGCGCTGGTGCCAATCAATCACTTCTGTTTTGTAATCCCTTCACGATCAAGGGTCCCAGCTAGCTAAGGTCTCTGCACTAATCAGGGAAAAGAAGATTTGGGAAAGAACCTGTCTGTCTTGAAAGGACTGGTCCTATACTTGCTATTTGGATAAATTATTTTGCCTGCCAGGGAGCTTGGGCAGGGGCAGTTGCTGCTGAAGGCTACAGCCATCGCTCCTATCATCTTGTCGCTTCTCTTCAGAAGCTCCCAGGATGACTCTCACTATATATTCTCCTTAGAGTCTTCATTCATGCCCCATTCTCTCCTGGATATTTGTCAGTTACGCTTTGAGTCTGGAGAAAAGACAGGCTGAACATGAGTGTTTTCTAGTCGCCTTTGTGTATGTAAAGGACGGGGAAGAGTGGCAAGCTCTCTTGAACCTCAGTGATGTCTGTCAAAGTGTGCGAATGAGTGTGTTGCGGTACGTTTTGGGTGGATCCTTGTGTGGCTTGGGAGACAAATCGGGCGTTTCTCCAAGTCGTCTTACCAGGATTTAAGCGCTCAAATCCATGAAGGTAGCAGACACAACAGCGATGCAAGGAAATAAAAACAATCGGGGAAGTGGAGCCAAGTGACTCAGACTTTGAACTGAGGACAAGGAGTGCGGTCGCGCCTGGGTTTGGTCCGGAAATCATCTCCAGCGGGTTACAGGCAACGCCCTTGCCAAAGTCGTCAGCCCAGAATGCCGAGAAGATCCCCAGGGAGTTGGTCCAGGGCGAGCTTTCAACTTGCAAATTGCTTTACCCGGGGCCCTACCCACAGCGAGTCTCATCGCTGCCTAATGCTTGGTGCGGGCTTGTTCTCCCTCTTCTGTTAGTATTCTGCCGGTCTCCAGACTAGTTAAAACACGATCACAACTTGCTGGAGACTTCTGGGCAGCAATGAATAGAGGAGCAAACCAGGCCACCCACCCCTTGCCAAAAAAGAAAGAAAAAAAAAAAAAAAAAGGAAAAAGTTCAAATGAAAGAGAGAAAGAGACATGTCTCAGATTTCTTAGATTACTCTTTAACCTTTGCTAAGAAAATCCTAAGTGGGAAAGGTGTGCGGGTTGGACGTTTTGACTGTGCAGCCTGTTTCCATAGTCTTTGCAGCGGACGTTTTCGGTTGTCCATCGTAATTTATAGAGACAACTCACCCACTAAACATCACTCTTGCCAGCAGCAGCCAGGGTGACAGGGGAAAGTGGATGTGTTTAAATATGATGCCAAACTCTAATTTTTCCAATTAAAGTTTATGGAAGAAAGCTTGACGAGCAGACCTTTGATGCACTGGGGGTGAAGCACATCCCCAGTGTTGCCTGCGAGTAAAATAACGCCATTTTGGTTGAGAGACTTTCTATATTTTTACCCTCTGATGTTACGTTTCGATCATTTCTGAGTCTAAGTAATAGCTCCTCTGGCGTAGACTTCCAGCTAACGAACTACAGAGAAAGCATCCTTCACCCTCTAGAGAAGCTGAGGGCAGGGAGGACTCCTGACGCTTAAAGGTAGCGAGAGGCTCAGAGCTGGGTCAAGTTGGCATTCCTGGGGTAGCCGGGTGCACGTAACCCTCTCCAGGGAAGACAGGGTTAAACGCCCCATCTGACTTTGCCTCTTGGAAAGCTTAGGGTTGCTGCGGCTCCTCCCAAGCATTCTTTAAACCGGAGAAGTGGGAGGGACTCAGTTTGGGAGGGAGGAGAAGAGGGAGGCCAGGAAAGAGGGCTCGCAGAGGGGAGCGCGCCAGAGCACGAGGGACCTAGGGAGAGGAGGGGCGCGCAAGCTGCAAAGCCGATCCCGCGAATTCATTACAGTAAACATCTCCCGCGGGTGTCAAGAGGGGTGGGGGGTGGGGACCTCGGCGTCTACATTAGCGGACCCGGTCCGATCAAGGCAGCAGTGTGGCTGGAGCAGCCTCCAGACCCGCGCCCCGCAGACGCTGCACTTGGAGTCAGCCCCGCTCCCGCCCCCGCGCAGCCAGCCGGAGCTGCACGCCCTGCTGCGCGTGGTCCGCACACTCGCCGCGACCGAGCGCCCGCCCAGTTCTCTCGCCGACTCCCGCGGTCCTCGGCCTCGCTGCAGTCCCAGACTGGGTCGGGACGCTCTCCGCCGTTCTCCTAGACCTCCCTACTTTTTGGGGGGTTCGAGGCGGAGAGGGGGAGACAGAAGAGGAAAGGAGACCGGAGCTGAGGCTGCCAGAGCCTAGATAAAGTGGCATGCCCGACCCCTGGAGGCGGAGGTGGCGGAGGACGGGGGAAGACGATGCCGCGGCTCCGTAGGGGACGCAGGCGACAGCGAGCAAGGCGAGCCGGGCGCTCAGGCTCCGGCAAGCTACCGGGAGGCGCGCACCGCTCTGAGGCTCTGGCCTCAGCTTCCCGGAGCTCCGACGCAGCCAGAGAAAGAGCTGGGTTGCAGCAGCCGCCGCCGCCACCTGGAGGACCCAGCAAAAGTTTGGATCTGAGGGAGGGAGCTGCGCTGAGCGGGATTACCAGAAGGGCTGGAGGGAAACCTGGAAAACCTTAGCAGGTAAATGCGCACCCTTAACTGTGCCTCCGCGCTTCTGGGTTTTGGAATCCTTTGAGATCCTTTAGCATGGTTAGCTAGGTTGACTCAAAGTAAGAAGGGGGCCGAGTTCAAGGTACCAGGGATGGGTCTGGCAGTTCCACAGTCATGTTAGTTGGGGATGGGAATGGGAATATGAGGCTGCAGGGGTAGGGGGTGTCTTGGTGTTTCTTCCTGCCAGATTGGCAGCTGTGTGAGTCGACCCCCACCCCCACCCCCAAGTAGAGGAGAACCCTGGGCTCCAGCTGGTGTTTGATTCTGTATAGTTTGGAAATTTTGAATGTGCATCCAAGGACTTTTAAGTGTGCCTGAATCCAGGGAGTGATTGATGGATTTCATTCACCCCCATTCTCTCATTCTCTCAGCCCTATTTTCTATAAAAAGAAAGGAAGCTTACTTTTGCTCTCCTGCTTCTCGGCTTTCTCTGAATCTTAGATTTGGAGAGGATCATGAATATTGAAAGCACAGTGAAAAAAAAAAAAAAACCGTATCCCCCCACATCCTCGGAGTCTTCCCTAATTTCATTCACCTCTGGTGTCATAAAAATGTGAGCTATAAAAGTCACATTTTCATTGAAGGGTAATATGAAACGTTAGTCATTGGAGGTGGGGGAAAAAGAGGAGGTATGGATATGGCTGTGCATGTGTGTTTCACTGCCTGGGGTTAGTGATGTTGCAGAGAGTACCCCTCTCTGCTTTGGCATGAAGCTCAGTGATGTGGGGGAACTGAGAATGGCCTCCTGTGTGCAAGGAGGCTAGGACATCAGAGGAAAGACCCCCACCGTTCAGAACAGCACCTCCTTGCTCTTCAGCTAACAAAATAGCTACTGCTCACTCCCACCTCCCAGGGCAGAAAAGATTCAGCACCACCATGACCCCTTAAGGCACTATATAGTTCTGAAGCAGCTCTTGGGGCCCTGGTATCATCTTTATTATGATGATCACTACTAATTCTTCTGGAAACTCCTAGTACATTCTCGGAATGAAAATCATCCCCCTGGGAGGCTGTGATTAGTTCTAATAGAGGGGATCTCCCAGTAAAGCTAACAGTAAACTAATCAAGTAAGTGCAAGGCGCAAATCCCTGCAAAAGCTCCTCCAGGAGTGCAAGGTGCTGATCAGATTTCTTTGCATGCTGTGTCTGCTATGCACAGCCTCTTCTAAATGGAAGCCATTGCTCCCCCATTCAGCTGGGAGGCTACTTAAATCACACAAGGTTCCAGTGAGCTTCGGAGCATGTCCACTTGCTTACAGGATTATTGCTAAATTTATTATGGCTAACTTCCTCCAGCCCAAAGCTAATGTGAAGGATGGCTTCCATAGCAGAGCTGGATCCTCTCTAGTCCTATCTGGTATGACCTTATGAAATCAGCAAAGTATCCCCCAAACATTTGGGGGTAAATAGAAAGCCTAGTTGGCATTTATCCAGGACTGCATTTGATTGTTGCCGTATGGATATAAAATTTTAGGCGAGGATCTAAAATGTTAGAACTGGATTATGTCTTTTAAATCTCCAAAGATATTTACCAGGTACATGTGGCTTGGCTGGCCACCATATTAGAGGAGAATTAATCTTTGGGGAATATTCGCACCAAGAAAAGTTACCCATTTTATTGCCCCTGAATGTGTGAAACTCCCCCCCAATCTGTTTTTTTTTTTTTTTTTTTTTTTTTCTTTTCCAGAAGCCTGAAAAGCAATCAAAACAGGCTAGGGTAAAACCCTTTAAGGACCCTTACTAATGACCATTGACAGCACAGCACCACACTGTCATGTCAAGCTGTAAATGTGTGTGACTGTAGGAAGTTGGAAGATGTGATTTCAAACATTATTCCGTATGTCAGTTAGTAGGAACACAGAACTGTAAAAAGAATTGGACCAACTATACTATTGCAGGACCTATTATAGATAAGGAATGGTAGGCTTTTTTTTTTCTATTTTTCTTTTGTACTTATGTCTTCACACTTAATGCAGTTTCACTAGAGTTTTACAAATTCTAGGGGATGCTTTAAAATTAATAAGTTATGCCATGCTGGCCTAGAGCACTGGGGTCCCTAGAGTACTCAAGTCTTTTCCTATATGCAAGGTTTGAGATGATGTGATCATATCTGAATTTGAAAGGCTGAATCTCATTTTAACCTCCTCTGATGCCCTTCACATTTACTTTGGCCTGTTGGATGGCTTGACTTAGGATTTAGACCAACCTTGCTAAAACAGTGGTTGAGTTTCCCTGTTTGAAGCAGTGTCTTCAAGTGTGTCCACAACCTGAAGTCTCATTCTGTAGAGGCTGGGATGGAGCATCTAATCTAATTTGACTCTTCAGTTCTATACCTTTACAAGGAAGAATGGCTGCTCCTGTGATCAGCAGTGCCTCACGTTCAAAATAAGTAAATAAAAGGAAACAGTGAGGACACTCAGAGACCGTGCTGCCTGTTAAGAATATTCCAGTAAGGTGAAGGTGACAATCTCTGTTTCTGTTTGGTCCATGATTTTCTGGATAATCATCTTTTGGTATATTTAATTTTAATTCAAGTCCCCCCGCCCAACACACATACTGGATTGCTTTAATAACTTTGTGGGTTTTGCCACACCGATTCAAATTCAGTCCATTAGTGACCTCTATCTGTGAGAAGTGAATACTCATTGTTTTTCTTTCTTCTCATCAGCATCTGCAGACACATGATGTGTGTCTGGAGACCTGCCAGCTCCATGGTTTTTTCTGAATATTTCATATTTTCTTCTAATTTGATTTTACTAATACGAAGTTCAGTGTGGGTGATATTTAATAACAGTAATAAAATGTTATCAGGGGATGGAGTCCTACTCAATGACTATTCTATAAAACATTGACAATATGATCAACATAAATTAAATCCCAGCAATGTATACTGCCTGAAAGAATTGCACACTCAAGGCCACTGTTGTGTTGAGACTCACAATGCTGCTGAATGTCTGTGGAATTTTATTGCCCCTAAGTGCTTACATAACAGGGGAAACTTGAGATGGCCCAGAACACATATGTGGTAACTTGACTTCTTAGTAGCAGTGTGCATGTGTCTTTAAATTCAGCTTGGCTTCTGCTGTGAACTTAGCTGCAGATGAGGAACGAGGTGGAATATGAAAAGGGTATTTTAAAACAGATGGTCCTTTTAAGGAGAACTCTAAAAACCTGACTCTTAATCCAACTTTATCTTCTGGAGCTTTTTGAATAGAAGCTTGAATTGTAGTTGATTATTGGAAATGTTAATTGAAGCCAAAGTTTACTGCATTTCTTAACTTGGGTGGATACCATTATCTGACATTTTCCACATGTTTTTGATATAGTGGTGTTTGGGATGTGGAGTTTTTAGGAGGTTTTCTTTCTTCTCCCTTGGGCAGGTTTTATACCAAAGACATTTTTAAAGACCAATTATTGTTATTATTGAAGTTAAACAACCATTATAGTATACCCATGGGCTTTCTTTCTTACTGTTCCTGCCCTCATTTATTTGCTTTTGTGAAATCATATTTTTTTCCCTCTATAACTACATTTTGAGGAAAGGAACAGTATTATCAGTGTGTTGTAGCTCTCTCTAAAGAAAAGCAACCTCCAAGTTTATAACAACATGTAAACCCATACACACCTCAATGCCTATTTTCAGACTGATTCTTTTCAAAGGTCTAAGTGCGTTCCTTTTTTTTAAGGGCTATGACACAAATATTGTAATAAAAATATCCTGTGTTCTGATGAATACAGAGGTTTACTTCAGTTGCATAAAACAGTAAAACACTGTATTACCAAAATAATCACTGGTATTTTGAGTACATGGTCAGACTCTGTTAGAACCTTCATGTCCCCCTCCCCTTTTTCTTCTCCCCTTTGGCGAATTTCACATCTACTGGTCGTTTTTGGTTTTCTTTGATTCTTTCTACTGTGGCTCTTTGAAGTGCTTCAAAATTAAACAGTAGCTACTTTTTTTTTTTTTTTTTTAAGGGAAATTCATCATGTTATGTTCAGGATTCCAGGAGAGTTAATGACGCAGAAAAAAGTCCTGTAAAACGTCTTTCTAAAAGAAGTCCTTCTCCTGAAGTCTTCCCACTTACTGGCCTCCTGTACCATTTGCAGTGAATTGGAACTCAGTTATTTATTTTTCAAATACCACCTCTAACTTAATTTAATGCGGGATGTGTTTCTCCAGAAGTGTGCATTGCCTTGTGTGTCCCTTGAACAAAGCGGTGTCCTTGTTAACAAACTGCAATAAGGGAAGGTCACAGAAAATCCTGTGGTATAATTGAGGAAGTCAGAAGGCCTCATTCACAACCCTCAAACACTGGTCAGTTAAGCTGCTGATATTTCATACGGACATACTTTTCTTTTCTGCCAGCTTAGTGGTTAAAGACTTCAGATGCTTTTGGGAAGCATTCACAAAATAAGTCTTTGGAGCTGCAAACCATTGCCTTTCCTTGATGATTCTCATGTTAATTTTAGAGGGATGTGCTAGAAACTTGGAAGACTTTCTTTGACCTAGGTTTATAGGCCCAATTGTTCATTTCAGTTATATTGCTGTATTCCAGTTCTTTTTATCCAAACTTTCATAAAGATAAAAGAATCTTCCATACAAACTTTTGAAGAACCTGAAGGGGTTTGAAGTTAAGACTACTGAAAACTAGGTCTGAAAGTTCATAGATGTCAGTGATCAGTGAGACCACCTTTTCAGGGAGTGAAAGAGCTCTGTGTAGGTTCATGAAAACACTGCTCACTGGAGTCCACACAAATCACAAGGCCAAGTGGAAAACATTAGACATGTATTAGTCCTGAAATAGGTTCACATGTTGGTGTCACTCTCAGCACCAGCTGGTTGTGGGTGTCACTTACATGAGAATTCAGTGTCAAGACAACCTTTGGGATCATTTTCTTTTATATTTTGCTTCCAAGCTTGGATGCAGATGCTTGGATAAAGGAATTATGAAAGGGTTCTAGTACTTAACTACATGCAGGACAAGGGGGAGCTAAGGAGAATATTTTGGATAAACATTGTCCTTCAAGACTCTAGTATAAATTTCATATTTTTCTTCTTTTTACCTAATGGTCCAGCTTCTGCCTAAGTGATATAATGAAGCTAAGGGATACCTGGCTTTGCACATAGTTAATAATGAGCATTTATTTTAAATCTTAATGAAGTAGATGCAGAAATCTCCAAATATGGATCGAAAGTTTCATTCTTTATATATTAACCAAAACAACAACAACAACAACAAAGCCAAAACAAACAAACAAAAATGACTAGAATTGGATATTTTCTTAAATACAAAAGCTTCATGGCAGTTTTTGATACATGTATATTTTTAGTAATAACTTTTTCCCACCTCCTTTCCACTGTTGTACAAGATTTTGAGTTTTTAATCTGCTGAATAATTTTGTGGTGTAGGCATTTGACTCTTCAACTATGATAGAATATGGGAAATGCTTTTTTTTTTTCTTTTCTTTTTTTTTTTTTTGGTCAGTATATTTCTTCTTATATTTGCCCTTGTAGGAACTGCTTAATCTCCTGGAGACTTAATTTCCTCTTTGCAGGGTTCAACAGAGTTGTTGAGAGGTCAAATAAGATTAATGTGTGTGGAATTCCTTAGTAACAATACAGTGTTATATTCTCATAAAGAGGCATTATTCATGTTGATAACATTTATCATTGCATGACTGTCTTGTGCTAGGATAGGCTAGCTTCTTTCTAATTAACAGGATAACCAAGAGATTCCCCTGCCTTTTTTTGTGAGTCTTGGTTCTCATATTTGTGTGGTTTCACCTAACTTATGAAGTGTTTTTTGGATCTATGTCTCTTATTTTTCTTCCATCCATTGAGTGACTAGTTGCCTCCTATGGTGAGCTTTCTCTGTTTTGATGCTCCTCTTTGCAAGCCCAAAAGGTAGTTAGAGTGAGACAATTGAGGGACTAGACTCTCGTTTCCTTGAACTGCAGAGACTAAATGGACCACAAGTTGGTTCTATTAAGGATCTCTATTGGAAGAAACTGCACACTCCCTTGAAATAAAATTGTTTCTGTTTCTGACCAAGTTTAAACTTTATGTATGAGAGCTACTTGTAAAAGCAGTAGCAATAAAAAAAAAAAAAAAAAGAAGTATGTGTTAAAAAAGTTTACCTTGTAAAGTAAGACTGTCATTTCAGTTCTTTGGTTAAAAAAAAAAAGCAAACAAAACACAAAACAATTAACTCACTAATTATCAATGAATAGAAAGATCTATTTTGCTTTGATGAAAATACATATTATAAAACTTTTTGGTGCTAGTACTACTAACTCTTGATGATATTAAGAGTTTCTCTTTATGGCTTATTTTTGTGAATTTTTCAGTTGCCCCATATTAAACATTTTTTTCCCACATTTATTGCACTTTGCTAATTTGTTATATACAGGCTTTTGTGAAGGCTAATCCTGAATGTTTTCATGTCCCTCATCCAAAGTTACACAAATATAACACATTTGTCAATGTGCAAAATTCTCTTGAGATGGTGACTTTTGGTCAGAATGAATATTTTTAACCTATGAGTCTATTTCTTTTCAATTTCTAGTTTTTTACATGTCTAAGTTCTTAAAGACGGTCTTACTTTCTGTTTTATTGATTTCTTTGTTATTAATTATTTTTATGCTTTTTGAAATTGCTGAAACAGGGGGTCAAACTGTGTAGCTCTGGCTGTCCTAGACCTCACATTGTAGACCAGCAGACCTTGAAGTCACAGAGATCTGCCTGTCTCTGCTTCCAAGTGCTGTGGTTAAATTCTGCATCACTACTCCCAAATCTTCCTTAAGTTTAGCATTTTTATAGATCTTTAAAGTCCATGTTCATAGATAGTATTTTAATAATAAAAAATTGCTTTCATAGTTTGGCAAAATGAATCAAAATGCTTTTGGGTCTGGCCTCAAATACTTTAATAATAAGGTTTTAGAAAGAAGATGCTTTCTATAGCTTAAAGTTTAAATTTTCAAATGAAAAGGTCTTTTAGGCACCTTTCTGGGGAATCAGTATTTTCGTGTGTACCATTGCAACATTTAAATATATCTTATGTCTTGGAGACTGGCGTGGGGGGGGGAGTACTATTTGCCCTAAAATAAGCTGTTGTTAATTTAGCTGTTATAATAAAATAATGAGGTCTCACCAATAGTTTTAGGGTACTTTTCCACATCATTCCTTCTTTCTTCTTTTGAGATTATAATATAATTACACTTGTTACTTTCCTTTCCACCCTCTGAACCATCTCATACACCCCACCTTGCTCTCTTTCAAATTCAGGCCTCTCATATATTACTGCTGCGTGCATATATGTATATGTTATGTATATACTCAAATATTTTCAAACGTAACCTGCTTAGTCTGAACAACGTTACTCACAAGCATAACCTCAGTGCTGAACATTTGGTATCAGACAACCAACTGGTATGATCTTCCCAGGAGAACACTATTTGTCAAACCCCCAACACTCCTTAGGTGCCTATAGCTCTTTATAGTTCTTTAACTGGAGGTTTTCCTTTCTATGTAGGTGGAAGGAAACAGTGTGTGAAGGAAAGCAACAAATGTAGTGAGTGTGTCTGTCTCTTGTGAAGTAGATTACGATACTTTAGAAGCAGAAGGTATACTGACTACACTTGGTGAAGAAATTTTATTTATTCACTCAGAAGATGATCTTTAGTGCCTGTCATGGGTCAGGCACAAAATGCAGGCATAAATGACCAATATGTCTGGAGAGTCAAGAAAAAGGTAGTGAATGAGTCCTATGCTGAGACTCTAAGATAGTGGCAGGAGAGGGCAATGCAAAGCCTGATTGCATCATTAGTTTATGCATGACTGAGGACACTGCTGTTGACCTGAGTAATCGAGCCAGTAATATGCTGTGAAAGGAACTCTGTATTTGGACAGTGATAACCTTAGGTTCTAATGTTGGCTCTTCCTACTTGTTAATTTGGTGAAATGTGCTACTTCTTAAAACGTTTCTTAGTCTTTGTCTCTAAGTAGAAAATGGTGGGGGGGGGTTGAATATTTTCTTTTCTTTTACTTTTTCTTTTTTTGTGGTAGAGAAGCTGCCTAATATAAATAAGGCTGCTGTTCATTTCCAGCTTAAGAAGACCTAGGAGAGACAAGGAAGGAAATACATGCAGTGGAACCTATAGAAAACAAGAAAGGTGAAATTGTATACAGTGACAAAAGGAGCCATTAGCTAGTAGGGAGTGGTGGGTTTGAGATGGAGCTGGGAAAATGGAAACAGAATGAAGAACTTCTCTCAAGCTGGGAAAGCAGACCCTTACACAGATGAGTTCATTGGAAGTACCGCCTTGTGATTATTAAGGTTTGTGTGCAGTATGCTTTCACACATAGAAGTATAACCTTGCTTCCCTTGCCAATGTTTGCAAGAACCCCAGGTTCTAGACCGTGACACTAAACATAGTGAGCTATGGTGATTATGTCTTTGTCAAGGCAGTGTGATTTTTATTAAAATGAATTTAAGCACTCACCTTGCCCAATTCACTTTACCCATGACTCTTGACAGAGTCATGAAAGTAATTTATTGTAGAAAAGTAGGACTATAATTATTGTTATATTTCTTAATATTGTTTCTGTCCTTGTGCAATGGTTGTTCCTTAATTGTCATGGTTAATTTTTATTGTCAACTCAATGCAACTTAGAATTAGCTGGGAAGAAAGACCTTCAACTGAAGAATTACCACATTCGGACTAGTCTCTGGCCATGTCTGTGAGAGATGACCTTGATTGATAGTTTATGTGGGAGGGGTCATCCCACTGTGGACTGCACCATCTTTAGGCAAGCCAATCAGGACTGTATAAGAGATCTAGCTGAGGCAGAGCAGTGGGGGCACACACCTTAAATCCCAGCACTGGGAAGGCAGGGGCAGAGGCCACCCTGGTCTACCAACAAAAGAAAAGAAAAGAAGAAAACTGGTTGAGCTTGAGCCAGTGAGCCAGTGAGCTAGCCTGTAAATAGCATTTACCCATCTGCTTTAGTCTCTGACCTGCCTTTTCTCAACCTCAGAGTTGTAATGTGATCTGGAAGTATAAGCTGAAGTGAACTCTGTCCTGTTGTTTTTCAGAGCAATGGAAAACAACCTAGAACCCTAATGTAGTGATGATGAACACTGGATGTGGGGTGGTGCTGTTGGGCTATCAGTTCAGTGTGAAGGCAGGTCTTTCAAAAGCAGTTTCAATTCATTTAAAAGCCGGACTTCACACAGCTTCCATAGCAGCTTCTCAGCTAGTATAATCCTCAGATTCACTGTTCAACATCAATTTTAATACAACATTGTACCCACATATGTATGTAGAAAATACTGCATACAGTTATATATATTTATGTATACATAGTTATAGATCAAAATGCACAAATTAATATATATGTATATATATACACACTATAATATGTATGTATGAGTTTTGCTTATTTTTAACATTATGAATGTATAGTGTAGTCATTTATAAAAGTTATGTTTAACAGGATGTCAGCCAGGTCCAGGCCACCAAGTAGGGAAACATAGTAGCTTTTCCTTTTAAGATCACATAATATATAATGTAACACAAATACATGTAATTAATTAAATTGGAGCAGCAAGCAGCAGGCACCAGAGTACCCTTTTGTAAGCTGGTACTGTATTTTTAAGTAGCTTCTGAGCTACAATTCAACCCAACAGAAAACAATAAGACCTTGTTTTGCTATTTTAGAAAATGTAAGAGAGATTAAAATTCTTTGGAAACTGATTTGTAAAGAAAATGTTTTTCTTTTTACTTAAATAGGTAAGGAACAAGTCCAGCAGTGCTGACAGCGGTGGAATTTAAAACTTTATTCTAACACTCTCAGGCTCCAAGGGATGCCAGGCAGACTTCCTTAGGAGTCAGGAGCTTACAAGTGAGGGCTGGCAAAGACTGCATGCTAATCATGTGCTGCTCACCATGCTAAGTTTTGTGTAGGGCATTTAGGATGAATGTTCATGCAAGACTTCATCCTTACTCAAAAGATGGTGATAGCTTAACCTACAGCTAATTAAGTGAGGATATTAGATAAAAATGCAAGTTTTTGAACTCTGGCACTGAAGATTGTGCCTTTGTAAACTTTGGTAGAACCTGGGGTAATGGGCTCTTAGGAGCTCCATAATTGTAATCTGACTGTTAGCTTTCATTCTTTCTGACCTCAGTATACTGTGGGTATGTAATAGAGAAGGTGAGAGTCACAGGAACTTATGAAAGAGAGAGGGAGAGAGAGGAAGAGTACGAGAGGGGGAGAGGGAGAGAGGGAGAGAGGAGGAGAATGTGTGTATTTCTCATGTAGGACTATTGCTTCATATACTTTTATTCTTCAGGTATAAGGGTTAGTGTCATTCTTGGAAGCAAGATTATCCTATGTTTTCCTCTCTCCATCCATACTCTCCTAAACCCTCATACTGTTTTTACTATTCCCAGAATTAATTTCCTAAGACAGATAATAAGCCAAAAGATATAGTTGTTATCATATTCTTCATTCATCTCATTTGCTCCTTGGATTCTTTGGCCTTCTAGACAAAGCCTGTCTGAATATGTTCGTCTTTCTTGCATGATTCATGTTCATCCAGATCTCAAACCAAGCTGTGATTTGTTCTCAAACTCCCATTCCATGTATTTAAGTAACTTCCCATGGTGTTTATCTGTTATATAGAATATCAACCAATTGTTCTTTTAGAAAACGTTTCTTGTAGAAGTTACTGGGATGTAAGCTCTCCTCCTCATCAGAATAAATCATGTATTTCTCTAAGCATCATTTAACACTTCACTGGCTGCTGGTTCATACTGTGTTATAATGTGCTTTTACTCATGTCTGTGTCTCTTACTGGATTCCAGATCTTTGACTCAATCATTCTTCCTAGCACCAATGAAAATGGTTGGTGCAGCAAGTTCTGCTTACATGCAATGAAATGAGTTCATTTATAACTTCATGAGCTGACCATGAAGGACAAGATCTTCAAACTGTAGCAGAGAAGGTTTGTTTGTCAGAAGTACAGTTCATTCCCCTACATTGGTTGCCTAATGGAAAGAAATACAGCACCAGTCTTTTGACTTTCTCTAAGCAGGTTTTACTGGCAAATACCTGCTGGTTAACCAAACCCTGATCAGCATCAAGCTTTCCAACCCACACATGAGGTAATTCAGATGCTGCATAGCACAGATCTGTTTGAAGAAATCATTTAGTTTCATGATATGTCTTTCCTGATGCCAATTGAAACTTTGTTAAATAGATGCTCGTGTAGATGTGTATTTTCACATGGAATAAAATGCATAACTCACTGAATTAACTTTATGGACCTGTCTTGGCAGAATTAAAGAGAACAAAGCAAAACACATGTAAGAGTTTATACATTTGCCCTCTTTATAATTTTTGTTCTTTGATTTTTAATTTATGTATTTTATCTTAGGCCTGTTTTTTTCTTGACAGTGTTCTCTGAGAGGCCAGTGCTCTCCAGAGAGGGTAAAAGAAGACTAGAAATCCTAACTTCTTTATAACTTTTGGTCCACAAAGCAGGGTCTGATTAGTCTATTGGATTTGCATGTTGAGTGCAATCAAGGGCATGGGAAGGAAGGTTATGATGAATTCCAAACATGTATTGCATAAGTTGATTTAACAGTTCCCGTGACATCCACAGAGGGTAAACCTTAGATTATTTTTTTTTATTTTTATTTTTTAATGTGGGCCAAATGATGTATTCTTATTTAATGGTGGGTGACAAATTGGTGGTTAGAGATGACTTGCTTATATGTGTTGTGTCTGTTGTTGCACCTGTTTTTTAGAAAAACAAACAAGCACCGCAAAGGCAGAAAAGTGTGGAAAAATGAGGGATATATTTTGCTATGCACCTTTTAAGGTTCCTTTAGCTTTCTGTGTGTGTTGTCCATTCTTTCATACCCTGAGATAGTTTTTCACAAGGTCAAGGCCTTTCACACTGCAGACTAATGACATCTCAGATTTTTAATACTGATCTGTGGGATGCTATGAAGCAGTGACCTCTCCCTTGTCTTGAGTTGAACAAGGTGTTAGAGAGGCCACATTCTCATCCAGAGGATCAATAATAATACCACCACCAACACAGGTTAGTAATATCATATATTCCTTTAGAATGCTGCTTATTCAATTCATGTATGATACCACATTAAGTTTTTTACAAAGCATGTGTAAGGTGCATTCTTCTGATTGATATTGAAAGCCTCTGCTTTGCATGTAGCACAGCTGATAAGGTTGTTTAGTTTCCTTATCTTACAGTATAATTATTAACATTTTTGTTTATTCAGTGGAACCACCCAAGCCATTGTTATACAATCTTTGCCATTGTTTTGAGTGAAGAAAATGATCTTGAATCATTCAATATAGTTCAGTGAAAGTGTCATTCATTTGAAAATAAAGCATGACAACTTTTAGCAACATTTTTGCCAGGTATGCTACTCTGCAGATAAAAGCTAGAGATGGAGAACTACTTTAATTGTAGAAGAGGTTCTCCTTTATTTTCCTCTTGCCCTTTTACCAGCATTGCTAATAAATAGTTAAACGGATTGATTTGAGATTCACCTCTTTTCCCTGTGGAGGTGATAATGGGCAATGAAGTGACCAGAGGGCATATAACAATATAAACTGTATAGCTTGAGAGAGTCTGGAATAATGGAGAATTGACTGTGTTATAAATAGGTCAGGTCTGCTCCTTTTCTCAATCTATGTAATTGCTTGGGTGGTAGACTTTTATTGAGTGAAAAAATGACCCAGAAACGGGCTGGGAAAGACTCGCTCCATGTTGATGATTTGAAAACAAGCAAAGTCAAAGCTTGTAAGTCTCCTGCTTGTTGAATTGTTTTGACCACTGTGTTCCCTTTCTGACTTTCCATGCAGTTCATCTCTGCATAAGGTAACTTGGATTTTTTTTTAAATTCCAGAATTGTGATTAAGATCCTCTAGTTACGTGTTCATTATATTTGCACATAAATACTTTTAAATCTGTTGAAACTAAGGGGTCCATTTATTAATTATTTTCCTTCCCTTAAGGCAGTAGAATGCAGTTTCTGTTATTCCTGCACACATTTGACACTGTACCCCATTAGCTGCACTGAGTCATCGGGCCACTGTAGATTATTTCTTACCTGGGTCAGTCTAGATGGGGTTTGTCTGACACAGTGTAGTTCCCAGGTGTGGGAAAATTTTCAAGAGCATGCTTACAGTCGCCTGACTCTGTGATTCCTTGGAACCAGCTCATTTTAGATATCTGCAAATGTTTTAGTGTTCCTTATCTAGGACTTCACACTATATGGTATATAAACATTTGTTACCTTGATTTTATAATTAGAAAGGAGCAAGTCCATTTCAACATGGCCTATAATTGCGCAGGTCAGTCCTTCTGGGAATGGCTTGGTAGCTCCCTTTTCTGTACCACAAACATCAGTAGGTTGGGCCAAAGCATGGAGATTGTCTTCTTCCCTCCTCTTATTTCTGGGCTTACCTGGACTTTTCAGATATCAGTGTCCCTGTGTTTTAGACTGAGCTGAACACTACTGGAATAGTTCCACTGCTGCAGTCACAGATATTTTGTTAAAAAGAGATGCTCCCTATGTAGGACCACTACTTTGAGTCATGTTGTCTTGTATGTTTTTGTGAGGCTGGCCTCACTCTTTAGCTCAGGTCTGCCATAATCTCTTGATCCTACTTCTTAGCCTCCAAAGAGCTGGATGTACACATAGTTGCTCTCTACCATCCGTCTTCATTTGTCTTTACCTCTCCCATCATCCGTTTCATGCATTATGATGGTATTTCTTCTTTAGTGTCTTTCACAGAACCTTAAAACTGTGACCAGTGTTAGTGAATTCCACTCAGTCCCTCCTTTCATTTATCCTTCACTGACCTCAAGGGCAGCTACCCTGCCTCCCACTCTTCCTGGTAATTACATTCCACATTAATTAAGGGTTCAGGCTGATGTCTAGGATCTGAAACTATTTTTTTTTTTATTTCCGAAGTTTTTCCCGGTCTTTCAAGGACACTTCTCCCTTTCTCAAGTAAATTTAGGATAGGAGATTATATATTTTTCTACTACTCTCAATGTGATTACAAAGTGCTCCAAAATTATCAGATTTTACTGTCTAACTGTGAGCTCACTCATAGCAAATTTTATTTAAAAAGATGAGGGGCTGAACTCCTCCAGTGTCTGTTTCTCAACCTCTGAAACTTAAGTGTTGTTATAGGCTGAATCCATCTGTAGGGATACTTGCTTCCATGGGGTTTTCATTGCTGAGCATGTTAGTATTTATGGAGTTTGTACAAATAACGCTGATGTACAAAGATTTTAAATGATCTAATAGAAGAAGCTTCCTTTGTTCTCCCTGTGGAATACTTTTCAAAACAGTGTTGCCTCTTGCTTTGAAAACAGGAAGGTAGAATATTCCAAGAGCATCATGAGCCCTGTTTATATTTGTCAAACCTGTACTCTTTCCAGGCCTTCAGGCAAGAGCAAATAGGAGTAATCAGAGACATTAGAACTTGATTATGTTGAATTGGATTCTTAAAACTGAAGCTTGATAGCCAAAATTAGTGGTGTGGCAATTTATTCTGAAAGAGATGCTTGTGATGCTGCAAAACCATAGACTCTGGCTTGCTAGAATTCTTGAAGGCAGTTGGACATTTTGAAAAATACAGAATTCATATGCTTTTAATCTTGTTTTGATTATCATCATAATGGTAGGGTAGAAAAGGAGGAGACCATAGAACTTGGATTTACATAGACGAGGTTCAGCTTCAGCTTGTTAACATGCTTCCTTCTCTTTGTATCTGATATATAATACTCATAGGGCCATTTTGAGTGACAGCTTTGAGTTGCTGGTATATATCATGACTAGTAGGCACAAAGGCCTCTCTTGTCTAGCAACCAACTTGACACAGGGATTTTAGCTTTTGAGTTTCTGATTTATCCTACATACATAAGAACGTCCTGCATGGCATACACTGGTGGCCCCAATGGAACCATCTGATTGCCACCATGCATTTCTCTATAACAATATTTATTTTTGATGTCCACAGGAAGTTAAGATACTCTGGAAATAGTTACTGCTGTGTTTCAATGAGGATTCTTATTGCTCATAAAATCAATTCTCTTTCTGAGAACAAAAAAGGAAGGACGGGAAGAAGAAAAGAAAGAAAGAAGGAAGGAAAGAAAGACAGGCAGACAGAGAGACAGGAAGGAAGGAAGGATGAAAGAAAGAAAGAAAGAAAGAAAGAAAAAAAGAAAGAAAGAAAGAAAGATCATTCCAACAGTCTCATAATTTCACACAGAGTGGATAATAGGGATTGGTAGAAAGGAATTACCCAAACAAAATGTTCTTCAAAATAACTGCCTGTAGAGGAAGGCTGTTGAGAATAGGAGACAGGAGAGTTTTTCTACTAAATTTCTTCTTGTCACTATCAATGAGCCAATACAGGATTCCTGCTGTATTCTGTGGGGACAATGCTGTGAGTGTTTCCACTAGGTGCAATTCTCCAACAAGAGTGTCTGAGAATGAACGTGTATTTTAGAGAACCCCTGGGAGTGACTCTTAGGAGAAAGACAGATGAACAAATGAGAGAGTGGTTGCAAAGAGGAAGGCAGAAGTAAACAATAAATAATACATAGAGAAATTCTCTACATGTGTATATGTGTATAAACTCTTGATCACATTGTAGTATGGGACACAATTTGTTTTGCTCAGTGTGTGGGATCAGTGTGATTATAGTTAGCTGAGGAGTGATTTTGCTTTTCTGTGTGATATTAACATCATCTAAAATTATATGATGCTTTTGTTTCCAAATTCCTTAGTCATGCAAAATTATAATTTCAGGTTTTATCCCCTATACTGGTTGGGAAAATGTAGTCTGTATTCTTTTGCTTTAAAAACAAAAAGATTTATTACTTTTGATGTACGTTTGGGTTTGCCTACAGGTGTACATTTCCCGTAGATGCCCCCAAAGGCCATAGGATTCCCAGGAAGTGTAGTTCTGCATAGGTGTTGGAATACAGCCTAAGTCTCTTCTAATATTAAGAAGTGCTTAGCCATTGAGCTGTCTGTCTATCCCAATACATTCTTCTTATGTAATTAAATAATTAATTTATATTTGTTTGTTTTGTCCAGAAATTAAAGGTTTCCCCCACAGTCTGAAAACTCAATGTCAGGCATAAATACAATGATTTATAGAATATATTTCTGAGCTAAGGCAAAGTAATGTTGGATATTCCTTATGTGCTGGTATTGATCTCTTCTATCATACTTCGGAGATCTGGAAGTGGTATCATTGGGAATGTCTAGTGTTTTCCAAACCAGAGATTTTAATAACATGAGGTCTCATTTAGATGATTTAGTATCAGTTCAGTTGTCTTATGACAAGTGTGCAAACAAGCTGACCATCACTTTCCTCTCAAGCTCTACACTTTGAAACTGCTAAATCATTAATGGAATTTCTCTGAGTATAGCATATAAATTCCTGAAATAAATTGTTACTCAAATAATTCTTCCCTGTGCCTAGGAGAGACTTATAAATAATTAAATCTAGTGGCAAGTCTCTAGTTTCATTTGACTGGTAGTTTGGAAGCAAGGCTGACTAGAACTTTATTAGAACTTCTGATGGGAAGGCAAAGGGAATCTAACCTTCAAATCCCATTTCTTTTTTTTCCTTGAAATTAAGAATGCCACTATATGGGAAGAAAGGCGACAAATGGGAGCATTTTGTTGTAATTGAAGTAATAGGAGAAATAGGATTGAGCAGAAAGACTTGGAAATGAATGGTGGGTGAAGAGGAGAGTACTCAAGAAAGGTTCAGGTTTGTTAGGGATACAAAAAAATCCTTCTTGTGTGTCCTTTATGCAGAGCAAGTCTTACTTATTCTTCTCCAAGAGACATTACTTGTTAATTTATTAAAAAATTTAAAAAGGGTGAAATGCTTTCTTTCATCTGGTTAACTCTTGGAAGATTTGTGGTAACAATGGAGAATCCAAGGTCACCTCTATGTGTTTTATTTAATAGGAAGGAACTGAAGAGGTGGTGGCTGTTTTCCCCTGACACATGCAAATGTGACTCTATGTGGCTGGAATTATAACCACCACATCGATTTTGAATTAAATAGGCCCCAAAACTTGAGAATATTGTTATTCCTACTAAATGATAATACTTTATTTCAATTCATAGAAAAATAAAATGAATTTTGCTGAGCACAGTATTCTGCATAGGGATATAGTATATTGTTATTGACATTATATGTGCTTCACTGTTGACTACTATAGCGTAGTTGTTCTGTAAAATTACTGATAAAAGCATGCATACAGGGACTGCATGTATCTGAATGAGAGTTTGGCCCTCAAATTCTATACAAGTTTACTTTGTTTTCCATTGCAAGGGACCCAAAAGGATAACTGAACATTAAATTCAATTATTAACTTGGTGGGGGAGACTAATCCTTTTTTTTTTTTTTGTGTGTGTGTGTGTGTGTGTGTGTGTGTGTGTGTGTATGTGCACGTGCACGTGTGCAAGAGTTCCTTTGATTAAAGTTTTCAGTGTGGTCATAACATTTTACTTTCTCCTGTATGTAGATTCTCAGACTGGGGAATGCTGAAGGTGATAAATATACATCTCTGTTCCAATAGGCATTTATTTCACCATCAACTGATATTATGATTGGAACCCCATGAGCTATGTGGGATTCTCGACAGACCAATACTGTTATAGACAGCACTGCATTTTAATTTTTATGCTGCTTCTGGAAAGCCTCTTTGTGTTATGTGAAATGACTTAACCTCATGCTTCAGTTTATCTGTCAGAGGCTAATCTTTGATTTTCATAGTCCAGATTACCAACATTGGCAGATAAAGACTTGGTACTCAACTTACTCAGCTTGGATTTATAATTGCCTTGATTGTTTCACAGTCTTCATGTGTTGACAAGATACTTAACCTTTATATGAGCCTCATTTTTCATATATATACAGTGTGGAAAGCATTGATTAAAAACATCTTAATGAGTTGCCTGAGGATTAAATCACAATTCAATAGGAAGCTTTTACCAAAGAACCTAGTAGAGGTAAGAAATGAATGAATGCCACCAAGTTTTTCTTAACTTCCTTTAAAAATATATTTAGATAAGTACCTCTGGTGATTTCCCAAAGCTTTAGTGTTGATATGTTCTTATGTTGTTTACTCAGGAGCCTAAATTATCCTCAATAAGGCATCTCAAAGACTGCGCCACCATGGCTAATCCTGGCAAGTCTCACAGGATTCTCAAAGGGGAAATAAGTCTTCTAGTCACTAAGACACTGAGAATGATAGTGTTGATGGTTCTATGAAGCATGGGGTGAAGACAGGTAAAGTAGAGAGAACTGTGGGATTATGGCAGGTTATGAGGGACACCTATATATTTTGGAAGTTAGTTATTTCTGTAAACCTAAGACACCTAAACTGCTGTTGTAATGACACTGGACCTTCCTCCGTCTAATTTGTCTGCCATTGTATTAAGTATCTGAAAATTTATAGTGAAGACTGTGGGAGCACATTTCTTCATGCAGTATTGGGCATGTGAATCCTTCACTGAATTTCAATGATGGGAATAGGCAAAGAAGATAAGGTGGATCCAATAGGGCTGTAAAGAACAGCTGCTTTTTTACATATTGGTTCTTATCTTTTTGAGTCAGGTATGATAGTGTGAGTATCAGTGTTAGTGATGGTTATGCAATGTTCTCTTGACACTCCTGTGCAATATCCAGAAAGGCCAAAAGGATTCAATGAATGGTGCAGCCTTGAAGGAACATGAAAGAGGACAAGATATGGTGGTGGATACAGGATATTTACTTTTGAGCTCCTGGATAACTAAACAATGTAGAGAGAACCTGTCTTACAAACATGAACAAAACAATAAAAGAATCAATATAAAGGTGGTGGTACCTACCTATATGTTATCCCTAGCATTTGGGAGTTGTACTCAGAAAGTTCAAGAGTTCAAGGTCATCCTCCCTTACATAGACCAGATAGTGCTACAGGAAGCCTTGTCTCAAACCATGACGAAAGAAGAACAACAACAAAAATCAAAATTACATGGCTTTTAGTAGTACAATATTTGGAAAATTAAAATACATTCTTATGAGAGAGTTTTGTATACCAGTGCAAAGAAATGAGGTGTTTCTAATACATATGGATACAGAGTTATGGTCAAGAAATGATACTTATTACTCCATGAGGAGACACCATGATGTTAGCAGGGTGTTTTAAAGAATGTATGAATTCTTATATATTTGCTTATGTCTAGCAAATCTCTGAAAGGATGCACAGGTTGTACCTAACCATTAATATTTGGCAAGATTGAGATGGAAACTTGCTGCTTCCCTCCCTTTCACCCCCTCCCCCTTAACTGTCTTCCTATTACTTCTCTGTGTCTCTTGGAGCTGATGTCAGTGGCAACATTGAAGACCACCTGTTCTTCTTGAAACTCGTGGTGTCTACAGGTGTAAAATCCATACTTTTATCCTCAGGTCCTGACAGTAATTGGGGATTTAGCATGTGGAAGGCAGGAATTGAGGAATGAAGAGGGAGATAAAGATTGTAGGGAGAAGAGAAAGGAGAAAAAAACTTACCTTCAACAAGTCATTGTAAATTGTTTGCATTTTTATTCTCCACTTTAATTTTTGAGAATGATAGAGACTTTGTGATGGCTATGAAATAAATAGAATTAAGTGGTGAATTTTAGGATGTATTAACAGTCAATTCTGCCTATAGAAACACAATAGATTTTATGTTCCTTGGCTTGCAAGGTTGGGTATATACTTGGGAAGTGTGCTTTCAAGGGTTTAAATTGGAAAGAAAATCTTATCAGAAACAAAGCAAAGCCTCCCTTTTCATTCTCAGGGAGAAGAAAGGGAAAACTTCTTATTTTATTCTCTTTTAAGAGCTTAACTTAGTAGAAGGTTTTATGACACTCTGCAAGATACCATATATGTTTAAGCAAATTAAAAAAAAATGCTTTCTTGCCAGAAACAGTCAGAGACAGTGATCGTCAAGTAGTATTGACGTTCCAAATGCCAGAAAGTTCTAAGGCTGGTTCAATGGTCTTCCTGAGAGATTCATCAAACTGTCATCTAGTAAAAAAAACAATCTGTTAAAGATGAACATAAATGAATGCATTGTCATGGCTATGATGCACTGTCTAACAATTAACAGTATATGCTTCCTTTGCATATTTTTTCCAGAATGCACAGGGTTTTCTTTTGTTTTTGAAGAGCATCAGTGAACGACAGATGAGTCTCAGGTCTCAGTAGGTTTTAGGCTCATTTTATTTTATTATTCTGTCATTTTATTGCAAATATATTTTTTTTCTCACACATTTATCCTGATTATGGTTTCCCCTCCCTCTATTCCTTCCAGTTCCTCCCGATCTCACTTCCTATCTGGATCCACCCACTTTCTGTGGCTCATTAGAAAACAAAGTTCCCTGGAATAATAATAACAAGATGATACAACATAAACTAACATTAGATTTGGACAAAACAAACAAAAGGAAGAAGGCACAAGAAACAGAGACCCACTCATTCACACACTCAGAGTTCCCATAAAAGGAGTAAACTGGAAGCCATAATGTGTATACAAATAACCTGTAGGGTAAAAAGAGAGAAGAAATATACATCTTCAAATTGAGTCATGCATAGAAAAATGACCATGAATACAATTTATCAATTACAAAGAGGCTGCTTCACTTTTAAGTTCTGTGATTTCTATTTCAACTATTTGTACCATTCAGTTCATTGACTTGAACAATCAGCATTATGAAAATTACTGTAGCCTTTAACCTAATCCATACAATGTTTATCTCTCTAGTAATTCCTTTCTGAATATAAAATCAAAAAGAAAAACATTTGCTTTGAATTTTAATGAACTTAGCTTGGTGGAGTACTGTTACAATATGAAGGCCACCATCTTACTATACGGTTCCTAGTCCCTGTGACTGGAAGAGGTAGTTTGTTGTCCTATAGGGGTCTAGGTTAGCCTTTCCCACGCATTTGGACCACATAGCTTCATCCCTTAGGTATGTGTCACACTCTGAAAAATCTGATGATGCAGATGAACAACAAAACAAACCACAATGAAAAAACATGGCACCCTCTAGCAGACATTACTTTGGAAATGCAGTTTTGTTTCTTAAAGATTTAGTATGCAGTTAGCAATCGTATTTTGCTCTTTGTGGGAAAGTTCTCTTAATAGAAAGAGAGAAAGGAATACCTTACTTAGAAACACAGTAAAGGATGTTTTATTTGTTATTGCTTGTCACTGCTTAGAATTGAACCTGGGGGACTTGTGCAATGTACTGCCATTGAACGGCTAAAATTCATTGGGTGATGAAATGAAAAAGAAAATAAATACAGGCAACTAAAAACCTTGACACCATTTTAAAGATGAGAGGAAGAAATACTAATTAAAAAGGAAAACAACAAAAGTACACACGGTCTGAGGAGACAGTTCTGTAGGAAAAACACTGGCCATGCAAGCGTGAGTGGAGTTTGGATCCCCTGAGTCCATATAAGAAATCAGACAGAGTAGCACATAGAGTTAATCCCAGACAAGGAAATACCTGGAAGATCTGGAAGCTTACATTCAACTTAATTTCCTGTACACAGATATGTAGCTTTCTGATTTCTATCAATAAGATGCTGGGTCACTGTGAGTAGAATTAGGGGATCTCTATCAAATTGGCAAATCTCAACTTCTTTTCTAATTAAAAAAAATATTTGTTTTGTGTGTGTGTGTGTGTGTGTGTGTGTGTGTGTGTGTGTGCATGAATTGCATTATGCATGTGTAAACATCAGAGGACAGCCTAAAGGAATTGATCTCTTTCCTTTATGGGGACTTTATGAGGGATCAGACTGAGGTCATCAGGCTTGGTATGAAATGCCATTATACACTGAGCCATTTTTCCAGTCCGTAGAACTTACCATTTGCCTTGATCACATACCCATTAGGTATCTGTCAGATCCTGAAAAATTCCCTGATGTGGACTGAAAATTCATGGCATCATCTAAGAGTATCTGTTTAGTGAAAATAGCCATCACTTTGCTCATTAGTTATGTACTTACATAGAACTAGATGGAATATTTAGGTGACTCTTAAAACAAAAATCAAAGCATCGGAACTAATTAATGCTGTCTGGATATTTGCAATGGCCTGGCTTCATGTCTTAGAGACAATATGTAAATTTCATATATATAATAGTAATAATAATAATGATAATGGTAATAATACAGAAAGAATGCTGTTAAGGTTTTGGGAAGCAACTTGTATAGATTGTCTGTGATATGGCAGTTTTAGCAGCAGACACTTTTAAAATCCTTTTCAAATTTTGCACTTAATCCCCAAATACGTTCATTTCATTCCCTGAATTTCATATTCAAATAATGTTGTTGATTAAAAGCATAACAACAATAAAATTGTGTTGCTAAAATATATTCACTTGAAATGGAATACAGTTTAGGGTTGGAACATTCTTGGGAGAAAAGTACTTTCATCCTTCATATTAAATATACTCAAGAGTATGTTTAAGTTGCAGAAAATGTCAAGCAACCAAGGGAATCAAATTCCTTAGTTTCAGTTCCCATCTCTTGCAAGCACTGGATCACTTTGGACAAGCCTGTTGTCTCTCTGAATATCTTAAATTTCCTGTTAGAACATGTGGCTATTAACTTGATGCCTATCTTATGTTGTAGTGGAGAAGATTACATCAGTTAACATACAGATGACTTCAAAACATGGTTGGTGCATGATAAGTATTAGCTTTTACTTTTAGTTATAAATGGTGCTGTATTGGCACAGTTTCTATACCACTTATAATTTGCCTGCTAACCACTGTTACAAATGCCAGCATAAAACACAGATGCCCCTAATGTGTGGAAACATAAAGGAATCACTGATTCCCAGTCTTCTTTCTTAAAACATTTTAAGAGTTATAGCTGTAATGCTGGTTTTAAAATATTACAAAATCAAGTGTCATACTGTTTGTGTGTCATGATACCTCTGCAGCACCTGTCTGAGCATTGAAATGATGACCAAATCTTCTTAATGTCCTCTTTCCTAATTTTATATTCTGAATACGAGTAATATTAATAAGGAAGATATACACAAGCCTAGATAAACACATGATGCCAAAAGCCAATTAATTAATTAATTAATTAATTAATTAATTAATTCTCTACTTGTTCATATTAAAAGGAAATCAGTGGCCATTGAACTGCCCTATCTGGGAGAATTTTTAGGAAATAAAGCACAGAATGGACTTCTACAGAAAGGATCTCTCAGGACATTCTAGGAACAGACGGTTATGGTAATGAAGCCAGGGGTATTCTGTGCTGACCTTGGAATGTATGTATCCACATATACATTTGTGCCTGTGCTTTCTGGAGATTTGGTGGACATTTTCTTATTTTCTAAATAGAATAAGAGGTAAAGTGTTCTTTCCACTCATAAAATCGTACTGAAGTTTTTTTTTTTTCAGACAAATTTTCCCCCTGCTGGACCTTGCAAGATTTGTCCTTGTTTCTAAACTTAATTTGGAAATAAGTAAATATGAAGAAAGGAAAGAGATAAAGTGGACATATGGGGATGGGAAGAGTCAGAATTTTGGGAATGTGCTTAGCTGAGCTGAATGGAGAAGTAAATCAAGGATGACTATTCCTGGATAAATGTCGATATGCATTATTAAATGAAATGGTGGTAAGATATAGACTGTCAGAGCATTTTTTTTTCTTACAGAGACACGAGGAGAATTGAAATGTGGTTTCAAAGGAAAGGTTTCTCACAGTGTTTCTTCAATCATTCTCTCTCTGAAGCTTTAATTACAGTACGTCTTGCTGCCTAATGCTTAAGGTTTAAAATCCCATCACAAGAGAGAGTGTGATTGCTTGTCTGCAGAGTACCATCTCAGCATGGAGAAGTTCATTCATCTGGGAGTTCCTGCTACGTGACTCCTGTTTAGCTCAACATGTTGTTTTAGGGAAGCTTTTGTGTCATGCATATCTGACACAGTGTTTCTTTGCAGCAATTGCTATGACACTGTCATTACCACCACAGATAACAGCCTTTGGGAAATAATGTATTCTGAAATAAAAGAGCTCATTATTTGCATAGCATTTTGTAGATAGGATAATGTGTGCAAGATGGCTAGTGGCTTCCTGGGGACTTAGCATCTTAATCATGAGACTCTGAGTTTGAAATATGTTTACACAGCTTAGAAATGCATGTGGTGGAGGCTAATATACACAAGGGTACATGGATATATGCACATACACACAGTTTGTATGTGTGCTGAGTGTAAGGAACAGTGGTCTAGAGGACATGGTCCCTTTTATCAAGTGGTTTCCTTCTGAAGTGGACATAAATTGATGATTGAGGACATATACACATAGGTAGCAAAGTGAAACGTTTTCTCCTAAGGAACCTTAGCAGCTTCTAAGAAGGAGTAGCTTCTGAGCTGGCTCTTGTAAAAAGAAGAGGAATTAGATAAACGTATAAGCACACACATACTGTCTATGCAAAGTCTATACATTCTACTTTTCTCCTCTTCCTCCCACTTTTTCCTTTTTAAAAACTTAACACCAGCGTCAGGTTAATGAGACTCTTGTCTTCCAGGAAGGGAGAAGGAGGAATGGAGACACTGTTACTTTTGCAATTCCATAGAGGTCACTCCTTCCCATGAAGTTTTCCATTCATTTCCCTTGCCATGACTCAGGTTGAATTACAGGTTGTAGATGTCATTTCTGACCTTGTTCCCCTGGTCATTATCAAGATCTTGTTAGTGACTGTCTTTGGTGTGCTTAGTTTATTCTCCATTTGGACTATTTCAGATTTCTTATGAAATCTAAGTGTTGACTTTCTGTCAACTCTGACAAATCGCCAGGAATTTAAATAAATCTCTTATTGCTATTTCCTCATCTCCACACTTCAGAAAGTTTCCACCCAATATACTTTGCCTGAACCACTTCTCGATCTTAATTAAAATTCTCATCCTTTCCTACATGTGGATGTACACAATGTAAAGAAACTACTTCACCTTGCCTTGTTTCTGTACTTAAGAATGTGTAGTCACTCAGTTAATTGAAATGATTGTATCCAGAAGCAGGGAACCTATCTTGATCTAACAGAGTTAGACATGGTATCACACAAGGATAACTGATTCTTTACACAGGCAACACATGTGGATCCATTCTATTGGACCAAAGCAGCTTCTAAAAGAAATTAAAAATGAAGGCACTCATCAAAAACATAGGGAGCTGTGTATATGTTCATAAGGATCGTCATGCTTCTTTGAGCTCTTGTGACAGTTGTAGGAAGTTTTAAAAGAATATATGTGAATCCATTTATCTTATTTTCTCCTAAAATTAGATGTTTTTGACTAAGTAAAAACAGATAAGCAACTATCCAGTTATAATAATTATTCTCCTAATTATAATGGTAGCCTTTTCATATTACTCTAATTCTCCAAACAGAAAATACCAGCTCCAAATCATACCAATATTGGTTGTATTACTGTACGAATGGCTCAATATCAAGTCTTAGGATGCTAAAATTTTTCTCTATTATATTTCTCTTACACAGCACATATTTCTTTCCCTCAGAAAATGGTAATATATTCAGTATGATGTGTTTGTGTTCCACTACCTCATGATCTGAATATAGTTTTTTTTAACGTCTCCAGCTTCTGAAGCCATCTCCTGAGCAGTGTGTAATTCTCTCTGGCTTTTAGATGGTAATGGGAAGCATACGTGCAACTGAGGAAAGTAAAACACAGCCCGCGGTGAAAAAGGCACTGTTTATCAAGGTATCTTACAAGCTTATGTTGTAAAATGTTTCTGTGCATGCTTGGTGAGATTACATCCCCTAGAAATGTGTCAGCCCATTGTCAACATACTATAAGAAAAAAACATGAATTATTCTAGTCAACTTAATTTCATTCATTTCATTGCCCTCATTTTCAAAGAGACTGACTTTCAGGGGCACTATTTAATGGCACCATCTGTTAAATTATGAATGTGTGGAATGTGCCTAGGAAATAGACTAGAACATTCCCTGAACCCTGGCAGGTGGATGACAAGTCAACTTGATGCATGGCTCCTGCCAGTGTGAAAACTCTCCCTCCATTTTTACAGCATGTAATATTGTCGACAACTAATAAAGTTACAGAATGTCTGCCCCCCAACAATGATGAAGTGTAAATGCCATAAAATATAATCACTTTCTATATGCAATGGGAAATCACCCTAATTTTAAATGTATCCTAGTGGAACCTTTGAAATGCATTAGTCCCAGTGCTGGATAGATGGCTCTACTCTTGGAGAGGACATGGATTCAATTTCCAGCATCTACAGGGTAGCTCACAACTGCCTGCAACTGCAGTTTCAGGGGATCTGGTACCCTCTTCTGGTCTCTGCAAGCACTGCATGTTTGTAGGTAGTCAAAATACTCTTACAGGAAAAAAAAAATAACTAAAAAAATATTTGTTGTTCTCTTGCTGCAGCTATTGCCTAAGAAACACAAACACAAGACTCAGCGCCCACATGGAGTTTATTGAGAGACGGGAGAGAAAGGGGGGTAGGTGGTGGCCAACCCAAAGCGGAGAGAGAGAATAAGGACAGAGAGGGGGTCAAAGAAAGAGAAGGGGTCCCAGAGAGAGAGAGAGAGAGAGAGAGAGAGAGAGAGAGAGAGAGAGAGAGAGAGAGAGAGAGAGAGATGCTTGTTTTAAAAGGGGGAGTTGCGCATGCGTAACTGGGTCCCCTGTGCAGCCAGGTAAAGGCTTGAACAGCCAGGTAAAGCCTGATGTAGTGATGATATGGCCATGGGCATCCCGCCCATCGTCAGACTGCAGGCTCCCAACAATATTTTTAGCATCATCTAATGAATTATTTTCTGTTATTGTATTTGCTTTTTGTTGTTACTGCTTGGCTGTGCTGTTCCTAAAATTCTAGACAGCCTCCTCCTTGCAACTTTGAGGCACTTGGATTACATAGTATTATGGGTGTCCTAATGTTTTCTAAGGAAGCCAGACTCATTCTCATTATACTGTATCTGACTGAAACTTGTGTTATAAGGGAGTTTCCCAAAAGTGTTTACCCCTTAAAATTATAAACAAGGCTTGGACTCCATACTATAGCTATGACACCCTGTGAAAGAGATGAGTGGATGGTTGATGAACTGGGTAAAGTACTCATGGATACCAAACTGCCATTGGCTTCTAAAGGATATCCTCACACGCCTGGCTACTTTCCAGAGTATTATCTACTATATTTTTGGACCTGGGACCTAATGAAAGTTGTTAAATTTTCCAAAAATTGAGCCTCCATAGTACATTGAATTTAATGATATGGACACATAGATTAATTCAAAGGATCAGATGAGCTGATGTTTGTCTGCCATCATTGTGAATTATGGGTAAATAAAGTCTGCTACATGGTGCTTGTTCTCAAAACTTCCCTTGGGCCTCTTTTATGTTCTATAGTGTATTCCTCATTTTTCCCCCAAACAGTCTGGTGCTCTTGAGCACAGTTCATGTTTCTTCTCTTTGGGACATTCATCAGGCTGTAACAGCTCACTTGCAGGAAACAATACTATCACATGATTGCACTGGTGGTCTTGAGAATGAAATCTATTGATGGCTCAACAGTGTAAACAACAAAGAACATAATTGGTCAGAACAACCCAAGGGAAATAACCCAATGAAATTAGGCAAAGGAAATTTTGTACTGCAAGTGAAAATCAATAGGTTGAAACAGAACCCTGCATGAAGAGATGCTCTCTGGTCACATAAAAAGAGAGAGGGTTTTTGAAGAAAGTCCTGGACTCATTTTTCTACATTTCTATGGCTTTCTACCATGATAAATATAAAAATAAATAGTAGAAATATGTGTCTTGAAATCTTTTATTAGACGGCATGTGTACATGCTATGAGATACCTATTAGTTAAAAATAACTTTATTTTAGAAAATTAAGGTTTCATGGTCATTGCTCCCTTCTCAGGTTTGTCATTATAGAAAGAAATATAGTATTCTTGCCATGTAATATCCTAACAGTTACCCAATTGCCAGGACTGCATAGTCAAGAAGTAGGGATATTGGAATGTGAAATAATTCACCTGATTGGATAGGTATGCTGTGCAACAAACACCAAAGGCATATTAAATTCTTGCTCTGGTTTTTAAAGCAGATCGCCTGTTAATTTCAAACCCCGAAAGTTTATAAGTTTATTTGGTACTGATAAATGAGCATAAACCAACTAAGCAAAAAAAAAAAAAAAAAAAAAAAGAAATATGTGGAGCATCTCCCCAAATATGTAAAACAGTGTAAACATTGCCTTGTAGAAAGAAGCTATGGGGGTGTTTCTTACTTTTATATAATCCTGTGGAGGATGATTGACTGTCAATCTCAATGAAAATACTAGAGGCAAACAGAAGATAATGGTTCATTCATTCTTCTTAAGGTTTAGTATGTATCAAAAGTAGTTATGAATATGATGCTTGGTTATGCAGTCAGGATAATGGTTCTTGTCCTATATGAGATGATTAGCATTAGAGAATGGATGATAACAGTAGTTTCCTTTTTAGATTTTGTTTGCTGATCATGTTTCAAAAATACTTTTCATTGACTACCTCCTCCTTAATATTTGTATAAGAATATTGCAGTCAAAAAGCTTTTCTTCATTCTTCATGAATTGATTTGGTCAGCATCTACTAATAACTTGGATACTCATGGGATGGATAGGTTTGCATTACTTCTTGTTTGGAAGCTGTACAATTCTTTAAAAGCTGTGTCAAGCAGCAATTTAAAGATAGTAAAATAAGCCCTGGTTTATTGCATTTTGATAAAAATTATTATATTTTAGAAATGTGGAGTTTAATTAAAAATAAACAGACAAAACTAACCACTAGAAACCCGAGATTAAAAGACTAAGTCATTGTATAATTATTGGACAAACCACCACCATTTCATGTATGTTCATTCAGGTCTATTTGAAGATACTTTGATGTCATCACGAAGGGCTGGTTTTCACCTTTAGATAATGCTCTCAAATAACTTTAAAGAAAAACATTTGAAAGAAAGATTGTATTATACTATTTTCTAGATCTCTTCTAAATCTTGGTAATTTTATTGTAAGCATACTGCTATTGCTGTTCTGACTGAAATAAAATATAATTTAATACTGTAATTCTTAAACTGAAGCTTTGCATTCTCTGGGGATCAGCTGCTTGATTCACTCTGTGAGGCCACTAATAGTGCCCATCACAAGGGCTTTCTGTGAAACTGTCTAGCAGTGACGTTGAAGCAGAAGAGCCTGTACACATGTATTTCCTATGTCTGATGATTACTGTGAGTCTCTAAGGTGGTTTCAAGCTTTGTGTCATTTCATTTCTTAATTTCACATAGTAGTCACAGTTTGATTTCCTTTTGTTGCACTAATGTCTCTTCCAGTTACTTACGGCTATAGATTAGCTCTTAAATCCAATCCTAGCTTCCTTGAAAAGCAGATAAGTTGAGAACTTAGTTAGGTGTTTGGGATTTTCAAATATTATTTCTTCAACATTAAAAGAAAATTCCAACTAGTGATTTCAAGGTTCACCTAAATTATATGCTATTAGAAAGAAAGCTATGGGATGCATACTGGTAATTTCCTATTGCAGAGAAGAGAAGTAATTTACCATGTGATTAACAACTTTATCCTAGCTTCACTTGCTGTCTGTGACATCAAGAAGTAAGCAATTTCATGTACAAAGTCATAGATGATGCGCAGAAGAGTCAAAGTGCAAAACCCTTGGAATCCTGGGATTCTAATTCAGGCTACACGTTTAGTTTTACCACCATTTTTTCTTTCAAGGACCTTAGGAACAGAAATTTAGTGACTTAACTAAACAATAAAAGAAAAACAACAAAACAACAAAAATTCTAGCTACTGGTTTGTTTTGATTTGTGTGTGTGTGTTGTTCTTTCCTTGATTGAGTGAATGAGGGAATGAGGATAACCAAAGTCTCTTTGACTCAACTGAAATGCAGGCAGTAGTGCCCTGTGTGTTTGTGATTACATACATACATACATATGTACAAATGTACATATATTTGCATAAATTGATATTTAAAGCTTCAGTACAATAGGATAATAAAAATAACTTTTGTCATAACATTACTAGTGTGCTATTACTTTTCTCATAAGAAACCTGTCACATTCATTTTAAGCTAAAATGTGGCTGTGAGACAAGCAGAACCTGCAAGTTTTGGAAACAGTCTGAGGGTAGGAATAATGATCTTATAATAGCTGTTCAGGGTTGTATATACTAACTGAAACCCTGACAGTTTCTTAATCTTATTCACAAGAATATTATCATTTCTATAGCATGCATGGCAATTTATTTTTTATTCACTAATTTGAATTTTAGTATTCCTCATGATATCAGAAACCACGTACAAAGATATGTATTGCCATGTGTATATGTGTGTGGGAGTCCTTGAAATCTGCTTACAGTTTTTAAAATATATGTTGCTAAATCTTAAAATAAATGTTGCTATTTCAGGACGTCTCTCTTGAAAGACATTTTGAAATAGCATAAAAGGATTCCTAGATTGAAAGCTGCTACATGCCATGAGGGAAAATGTGTTTGGTGTGACAGTAATATATTCACACAGGTTGAATCCATGGGGCCTTGGAATCTGTGATGGAATTTATTGCAAAATACCACCAAGCATTGTGTTAATGGAGAAAGGATGTTGCTTTGTTAGCATCCTAGGCAGAACTGTCTCTACTTAAGGAGAGATTTTGCTTAAGCATGAATATACTTAATTTTACAAGATTCTACTGAAAACTTTTAGAATATGAAAGAAAAGTTATTATCTTCTGCCAAATATATACCATGCTAACAGATGAAAAATGAAAAAAAAAATAGGGAAATTAATAAATTTTATTCCATCAGTAGTAGTTTTCTTATGGTGTAATCTGATGATTCACCAGTGGTGACTAGAGGACAGAGGAATTTCACTTAGATAGAGGTTGGTGCTCGTGATGGTACTTGCTTATTAATTCTGATCTGGGGCCTTAAAAAATACTTGAGCCAAACAGAGAATGACATCTAGATATATTAGAGGATGAAAGTCCTACTTTGTTGTGGCCTCAAGAACCTATTGAGTTCTGTGTACATGGCCTAGGGACAATGACATTTACTAGAATCAAGTGACTAGATGATAATGACTCTGACTGGAGAAAATAACAAAAGGAGGTTTCATTGAGAAGAATGAAAAATGAAATATTTTTAAAATTTTTGATAAATCTCAGATTTTTCTCTAAGGGTAATTTTTTAAGTGAAATATTGTCCCAATTTTTCAATGCTTAATAAAACACTGGCAGAATCCTCAAGCATAATCTTAGACAAGCTGTTTTTTAAAATCAGTTCTATAGCTCCCTCTGTGTATGTCTCTATTTCTCTGTCTCTCTGTGTATCTATCTCTGCCTGCCCCCCCCCCGCGTGTGTGTGTGTGTGTGTGTGTGTGTGTGTGTGTGTGTGTGTGTGTGTGCTGAACAAGGCAGACGTTTCTGCTACTTTGGAGAAAGACTTCTAGAAAATGCAATAGTTAGTATTATTAGCTATTTGCTAGAAATGTGCATAGTAGTGTCTAAAGAGCTTATGATTCCTAGGCTACTTAGCAGGAAAAAGAAGTATCATCCATAATACAGCCACTGAAATAATGTCAGTGTTCAGTCCTATTAAATCTTTGGCATGAAAAAGGAATTAATCCCTTCTATGTATTAGCTTCCTAGAAATGAAGAAAACATAAATACTTCATGATGTAGTAATTTGTAAATTAGTCACAATTAAAGTGCAGTCCATTCTACCAGATGAAGGATAATACACTATGAAAATGCAAACACTAATAATATTTGTATCAGGATTAAAGGGCAATGAAGCTTAGTTTAGTTATATGTAATTTCTCATCCTACAACATCATTCTAAGTTTAGAGGAGAAGGTATTTTTAAAACTTGTTTAAATGAGTAATATGCTAAATTTTTATTGAATTCTGATTTATTTGAGAGTCTAGAGCTGGGGAAATAGGTATATATATAAATATATATATATAGGTATATATATATATTTATACATGTATATTACACATATGCATGAATTAGGAGCAGAATTGTAAATTTATATTTTAAACCATCAAGTTTATCGGCCACTTTTGACATGTTCTCTCTACACCTTAGACATAGTCTTGATCCTTGTGTTTTCCATCCTGGATCTTTGAGATGATCCTAGTGTGTTTAAAGCCTATAAGTTTCCTTCTGCATTTAAGATGGATATGAGAAAGAATGAAAAGCTCTCCTCGGAGTATACAATGTGTGTTTGCTTATTGTGTGGTTAAAAATGTCTAGTCGCTTCCTTGGGAGTTATGGCATAAATCTTCCTTCTGCTCACCTCTTTCTCCTTGCAAATTGCAGATATTAAACTTATTTCATGTGTAATGATGCCTGAATGCATAGGTATCTGTAAATAGCTTAGAGTAGGGCATAGTAAGGGAAGTTTTATCTTGGTTGACTATTCCTGTAAAACCTTATTGTTTGCCCTTCTCTCCGCACAGGTGTTCTGGTCAGTATGTATGATGCCATGAGCAAGGTTTGACAGCTGATATGATATGTTAATTAACCATCTCTCTTCTTAACTTGGGTTCCTTGAGATTCTTTTAACTATCCTGTTTCATAAATAGATAAATAAAGAGTAATTAAAGATGTTCTCATAAAAATCTTGCTGATCTACTTACAGGCAGGAGACAGCTCAGCATAGAACACTTTGAAGCATAGAACACTTGAGTTTTAGGCAGAGTATTTCTTTATAGCTTGTATATTAGAGACATATTGTGTAAATCTGTAAAGAAATAGGAAAATAAATTTAATATACTAGAGATTACATATGAAGCATTCATAGAAAAATATCAATGATAGCTACATAATTTGGTCTTCATTTTAGTTGAATCTTCCTCATGTCTCACAGGTTTATGGGGATTGTAATGCAAAATATTCTATGCAAGTGGCCTGGACTAGCTCTTGACTAAACATAAGACACCCAATTTACCTACAGTTTATTTTTTTTTTAATTTTTGTTCTTGGATGGGAATTCAGATCCTGTCCCCCTTCCTACTCAATTAGTTACTACTATGGGACCCGGACTCAATTTGGTTGCCATCTCTTACCCTTCTAGTGTCTGTTGATCCACTGTATTATAAAGCAGAAAAGGAATTCCTGATCAATATACAACATTTGGTTCACAAATCATTAAGAGAATGTATTACCTGTATCCTAACTCTCCTTTGACATAGTCTCTGCTTAAATAGGAGTGAGAATAAGTATTGAATAGTATATACAGTACACACACACACACACACACACACACACACACACACACTTACAATAGGCTTTCACTTTTGCTGAGCCACACCACCAGCCCTCAGATACTTAATAGCTTGAATTCCAGTTCCACCCTTAGTGAAGTTGAAAAGGCATTAAATGCTTTGGAAGTTAATGTATGTAAGGTGCAGGCATGACATTTTTGTGATATATATATATATATATATATATATATATATATATATATATATGGATTAAAAAGAAGGGTATCTAGGCCTTCTGAACAAGGACAGTTTTTATAGTCAGGCCCCAAATATAACAAATAACTATTCATGTTTCACTTATGTTGTATTCAATATTACAAGTCGTCAAGAGATGATTTAAATATGATTATAGATGGACATAGAGTTTATGCAAATATTATGAGCTTCTTAGAGGCATTCAAGTGGAGATTTTAGAGCTGGCATGGCTTGATACCAGTCACCCCCAGATGTTGAAAGATAAGTGTATTTAAAGTGTTGCCCTCATTTTCTGGCTCAATTTTCCTACTCACTATCCCTGACTTACACTTACTCCCTCTTTGCTTTATTTTGATATTATGTTCTTTTAACTGATATGCAGGTAAATGGATTTGGTATTTTAGAAAGAATATGATATATTTGATCAGTAATTTCCTTCATGATAGAATAGTTTACCTGAAATTTCCTAGCAATCACTGCCTTTTGCTAGCAGGAAGGACTACACAGTGGTATAGGTTAGCCTGGCATGCTGCATAGGTAGGCGTGTGGCACAGCAGTAAAAGACCCGTAGGTAGAAAATTAGGATACAGACACAGCCACAGGTTTGAGTACCATTCCTGGGTTTCTCCTGGGAAGACAGAAGAAAATGTGTCAGCCCAGAGCAGCTCTGCCATCCCTCCACATCCTTGGAAGCTAAAGAGCTACTGTCAAGGCTACCACCGTCAATGCAGGTTTTCTTTTTCCATCTGACCTAGAGTGAAGGAGAAATTTGATCTCCTTTGGTTCCCTTGGCTGACCAGGAAATGGCATCACAAAGAAGGAGAAGGGCAGAATTAGAAGTGGAGTCTTCTAGCCTGGGACTGTGGGACCAGAGCAGGGCAAGGGCACTGGGGACAAGAGGTCATTTCATGTTACATGAACCCACACTGGATGCATTTGTTTCAGCCCTGTGTGGATAATCGTTTGCAACAAAGGACCATTCTGAGCCAGGACATTGTAAGTGTGCTGGAGTACCCTAACCTGAGACTACGGACAGTCATCAGAAGGAGTGCTTTTGAGATTTTCAAGTGAGGTTTATTTTGTACCTGAGCCTCTGTAACTATAGCTTGTTAGGATTTTATTAGAGATACTAAAAAACACAATTCTAGCTAAACAGTGATGAAACAATGACAGAATGACAATCAATCTCGGGATTATGTTGTTAAGGTTTTATCCTTTTTTCTTTGTGCCTTTGGAGGGTATTTTCATTAACACTGAAAAAGGATCTCTAGAGCTGTGGTGACCAGGTTGTTTCCTTTTAAATATTTTGGCCAGATTGAATTTTGGAATCAAGTTAATTGAATGTGACAGTGAGTCTCAATGGTATTTATAAGTTGTTACTATGCTCATTTTGTTTACTGCAGCATTCTTTAAACAGTCTTTCTGCAAATGGGCATATTATCTTTCAGCCTTAGAGAAAATCAGGAGCTGAAAGTGACAAGCTTTCACACCAAATATGATGAGCATTTCTACTATTATGCCTGGCTTCTGTTATTGACAGCCATCACCTAGGAGTGCAGAGATGTCATTTCAACACAGGAGCCATATCACTGCCCTTTCAAAGATCTTTTCTGGCTTCTGTGTCAAGTTTCCATTGAGCACTAAAGATTAAAGACCTTGGTTTTTATAGGTTTCAATCCAAATTCAGATTAGAGTCTATGTGAGGATATTGTAAATAACTGGAAATGCTAATGAGAACTGAAACCGGAGTAATTCAGCTCTTTTTAATTGTTGTTGTATTAGACATTAGAATCCTTGGTTGTGTTTTCCCATTTCAATATGAGCACGGTATTATAAGCAGCTAAGTGACTTCACAATTCGGGATTCATTGCTTATTTAAAACGTGGCATTGGTATGCTTTAATTTGTACAATTAAATGAAGAAGCAAAGAGTGAAGTACACAGTACTCTTATCTTTGTTCATACTGTTTTTTTTTTAATTGTGTCTTATTTGAGGCAAGGTCTCATGTCTTTTAGTGTGCTTTGCAAATTCCTATGTTTTCAAGGTAGGCATTAAACTCTTGACCTTCCTTCCTTTACCTACCAAATGCCATATCATAAAGCATGCACCACCATGTTGCCATGGTATAGGGTTTTGAAGCATACTTTGTGTTTTCTCTTCAGCTTCCGTTATTTCATGAAAGCAGGGATACTCTATAAAATACCATCAGACTTTTTTTCTGAAATTTGCTACAACAGAACTTCAGGCATTGGAGTTACTGCTGTATTAGCAACTGCTAAGAACTCTCAGCTTAGATGATGTCTGTTTAAGGTTCAGGTCTTGGTCTGAGTGATGTTAATTGATAACATTGGATCTTTGGTCTAAGTCACATCTTAAAGATTTGGAATCACAGTTTCCTTCATGTATTTCATGCAAATATGAAATGGTTTAAAATACAAAGCTTTACTTTTGCACTGAAAACTGGTGTGTTTCTGTAGATGAAAAAGTCACTTTAAAACTACCATGGTATTAACTTGGGGTCAGCTAGCTTGTCTATAAATGTTCTAGCATTTCATTCAAAATGAAAGTTATTCCATTCTTACACATACACTTCAAAAATGCTCAAAATCTATTAATCAAAGTTGTAGGGGGAATAGTGAATATCAAATGGATGAATACTGTGTTATGATACTTTCATTCTCTAAAAATATTGGCAATGTACAAAATGTAATCCAGTCCTCTTGATAGAGCTAGGTAAAGACATGGGGGGAAATTGTTCATCTGATTTCTGAGAACTCTCCTTTTACTGACTGACATGGCGCAAAGCTAGATTAATGATTACTTCCTAAAGAAGGTAGAATGAACAAAAAACATTATTTATCTAGTATTATTTCTATGATGGTATCATAGTGGTATTGACAGAGGATATATAGCAAATGGAATTGCTTAGGATGATGGAAGAGCTGTACAGGGCTGTGTTTGACTTCTTGTGAAATTGATGCCTGGAGAACAGCATCAGCACCTTCTTTCTTTATCAAGTGTTTTATGATAAGCGTGTCAAAGAATTCACTGACTTCTGTTCCCCACTGTGGTGATTTAAACCATGTGTCCAGAAACTCCTGTGTTTGCATTCCATAACACAAAAACATGAATGTGCCGATATTGTTGAGGAATGTAACTCCAATTCATTAGAATTTGTACTTTAAAAATGGGCAATACCCTCAGCTGGCTATTATATAATAGCAATATATTCAGAATATAAAAAATGTTTGAAAATTCATAAACAGCAGTGGCTGAAAGCTGGCATTTGCTTTGGTATGAGCAGTATTAATAATGTGTGGCAATGTCTCCCAGTCATACTTTGGCTCTGTATGTTCTAATTTCTCTGGCTTTACTTGTTTCATCTGTAAAGGATTTCCTCTTTTCTGCTTATCTGAACTCTGTTTCTTTTTTTAAAGCCTGTCTTCAGTGCCTTATCTTCCCTGAAGAATTCCCAGACTACTCTAAGTGAAGGTAGTTCCTTTCTCCTCTGAGCTCACATTTCTTTTATTAACCACTTATACCAATTTAGGTTAATGCCCAATAGCTACAATTTTTCCTTTATGCAGTCATTTTGTTGTTATTTCAATCATTCCCATTAACTTTTCAAGCCAATCACATGTTATTTTCTGATCCAAGATGTGGAGGCTGAACAAAAATATCTTAAGATTTCCAACAATCTGGATACTCCTATGCCAAGTTCATGGCAAGAGTTTGTATTAAGCATGTATTGATTTCCTTATTTATGGGACAGTGATTGGCAAGACATATGCTAGCATTTGGTGTTGCTCTTTTGTCCTGTTCATAACTAGGCACAAATTTAAATTCATAGTTTGGCACAAACTAAATGTTTGTCTGAGTACTGCTAAATGAACAACAATGGGAAAAATCCTTTGGATGCACTGAAATATACCCTGCTGCTTTCCATTCTTCTCATTTACTGACACGTGTTATTCTGTGTGGTGGTTACTTAGTTTATATAAATTTATTTACTCTTTATAGATGACTAAGAGCCTCAGCAGGTTTGGATTTCAATATGCTGTGAATTAGCCTGTGGAGGGAGAACTTGAATTTGAGAGTGGTGCTAAATAACTATCAAGACGAAATTCCTGTTACTCATTGCTTTCCTGTGTGTAGGTTTGAGTCTGAGGAATATCCACCCTTCAGATTTAGCTTTCCAGTCCTTGGTCATTCTTTGCATTGATTTGCAAGAACTTTCCTCTAAAATTCTTTCTCTGGCTGAGTCATCATTTTAAAAATTTGGAATTCCTAGCAAAACAGAATTGTCATCCATACCCTTCCCTGAGGAAGTGCCTGTCAATTATAATGGGAACATGTTAAAAGCCGAGTGTTTTAATCACAAAGATGATAAATATACCTTTCACTCCTCCTCAAATTAGCTTATTTTTTTTTTGCAGCAGCAGCAGAGGGAGATCTTACAGGAAGCCACAGTTACAGCAATGGGCAGTGAGGTGCCCTGAGCCAGTTGATAAGTTTATAATGGAATCCCTATACACTCATCCTAGAGAACACATCAAAAGAGAGGCTGTGAAATTGTGACTTTTTTGATATGACAGGGAACTATATCCATGTAATCTTAACAGTATGGCTGCTTAAACAAGATCTGCTCAATGATACGAGTTGACATGCCAACACAGATGTGAGAAATCTCATAGGACTCTCCCTGAGATGAAGAGCTACAGGCAATTAATGAGTTCTGAGAAGGAGACAATCAATCTTCCCCAGAGATGAGCAATTTAAATTGTTATCCAATACCAAGTGCCAGCCTTGAAAGCATGCACAAATAAGCAACAGTAAATGGATTCAGCAAGGAATATTTATATATTTATTCATTAATATGCAGACAGATATAACAATAAATTTTTGAGTCAGGGTTTTTCTGCATTGCATTGGAGCCTGTCCTAGAACTCACTCTGTAGACCAGGCTGGCTTTGAACTCACAGAGATCTGCCTGCCTCTGCCTCCCAAGAGCTGGGATTAAAGGTGTGCACCACCAGTGCCCAGCTAACAATAATTATTAAAGATAAAGAGATGGTGAATTTAGTTAGGACAAGGTAAGTATTGGAGAAAGGCTAGCGAATAGGAGAATGATGTAATGATACTTAATTTAAAAATAAAATAAATGTAAGCAGTTAATGATGTTAGGGAATGATATTCTGAAGAAAAGGAAAGGGGCCATTCCCTCTACCCTGATACACCACAACACATCACTTAACACAACACATATGCACACATATAACATATATCCCTAGGAAAAAATTGTTTTATTGAACTCCAATTATATGTTTGTGTCCTCACTTTTACTGCTGCTTGCTTCTTTGCTGATAAGATGCAGAAATGGTTGACATCTGTTGAGATAATTTCAGATTCACTTGTGGATTTTGCTATGTTGTGTTATGACCGGACAGTCCCTCTGCAATGAAGGACTTAGCACATCACGTAAGCACAGAAAAATGTCTCCACTCCTTCTCCTGGGTGTGCCAGTTCTGTCAGCTGTTGAAGAAACAGGACACGAGGAGAGAATTGCTCAGCAGTGACAACATGTGGAAGTTCTTCCACGAGATGCCACAGCTTCTATTCTGGCACTTCTGTTTTGCTTCTTTAGGTGAGACTAACTTTCTGTACCATTTGGATTGACATAATCTCTTTGATCATTCCTAGGGTGATGGCATCTGAAGGTTTGGGACTTCTAAATTCTCTCTAGAGTCCTGGCACATTTGTTTGAGTGTTTGCAGCACTTTAGTGTATTGTTTCTTCTTCATTTTCTTGGGTTCTCATAGTCTTCACAGATGGGTGTGTACAGGAACAGTAAAGATAATATAAACACAATTATGCTTGATTCATATGAGTCCTGATTACAAGGGGAAGCCCCCAAAAGTTAGTGTCTTCAAAATCTGTCCCAAGTAACTGCAAAGTGCTCTCCTAGATTAGGACCTTTGGATTACATCATTAATCTAGAACAAATCATTCAGGACTTGGCTCATGATTGTCAGATTTTTCTGTTAATACAATATTAGTGTTAATAATTTAATAAATTTCAATATGCTAGACTACATTGGACTTTCTGACAGTATTATTTGTACCCATATATCTCCTATAAGAACTGTAGTTTGTTTAGTATGCTTGCCTTTTATGAGACACAGTATCCCTAATTTCCCAAACGTTAAAGCAGAAAGATTGCAGAGAATGGGAGCAGGAACATTGTAGAGGCATTGGTTCTGCTGTGGGCCCATGTCCTGATACCTTTTCTAGTATCACTATATTAGAAATTTGTAGATGCCTTGTTTACCTTTCATTCCTTTTCTTCCATTTCTGTCACTCTGTGACAATTCAGCCTACACCTTCATTCCTAAATCACAGTAAAGGTTGCTTGCCCAGTGCTCAGGAACCAAACCCCATGGCTATTATTAAGTCATCATTGCACATTCCAGGTTTTCTCATTTGGGTGCAATCTCTTCCCCTAAACTGCAAGATTTTATTTTGACCAGAGGTTTATGAGAAGTCCTCTATGTCCCCATTGACTACTATGATGTCTTCTCAGTCTTTATCCTAAATGGGATAATTTTTTCCACTCTAATTGAATTTCACTTTTTAATTCTTGTTTTGAAAAGAGGAAATATTCAGGATGATCCTAAGCAATGCAGAAAACAAAGACATTGGCTATATTTTAAGAGTAAACCAGGTCAATGCCAACAATACCAGGATTCATTTCCATTCAGATCTCTGGGTACCACCCACACATTTTACAGATTTATCCAGCAGAAAAGTTATGTGGCCTGGAAAGGCAAATGCTTTCTGTATGGCTTTTAGTAATTTATCACTTGTAGTTTTCTGTGTTCAACATAGGTATCCATATTTTGTGCCTGTGTCAGATTCTAATACAGAACGGAATTGCTAGTTAGGATAGCCAGGGAAACTTGGTTGAGCTGGCCAGAATCAAACTTAGCCTCAACTTTGTTTATGTCCAATATGTGTCCTCAGGCATTTACAATCTGAGACTGAGAAAAACAGAACCAGATGAATCTATACACCATTATTGTGTCCAAAGCAAGAAAGAATGATGTTATTTTGCACAAAACATTGAGTGTACGTGTCTGTTACATCTGTATTCTTGAGGATGTAAGTAGATGAAGCTTAGTAGAGACTTCTGTACCTGCAAACTCCATGAGCTATTTCAAAGACTGATAGTTTACCAATTTCTTAGTAACTATTTCTTCCAACTTCAATGTATCTACTGACACATTGTCACCTTAAAAGTTTTCTTAAAAGAAAAAATTAAGAAACTTTTGTATCTCCTACAAGTATTACTGAATTTACCATTTTAGGAATGGGAAGTTAGGTTGGAAGTGGGGACTGCTTTTGGACTGGCTTATTACCCCAAGCTTAACATCATGGAGCAATGGGAAATGAAGAGTTAGGTCCTCCGAGGCCCTAAGATAGCATGTTTTATAGTCAGTAGATAATGCTTCCTTCTGTGCTCCTTCCCATGGGTATAGTGGACTAGTGGATAAGGAACATTCTTCACACTTCCAAGACTCAATGTAGGAACTGCACAGTGACAATGATTAGGGGAGAAAGCAAAGGGGCTTTTGGACACCTTCTTACAAGAGGACCATATATATTCTTTCTCTTCTGAGTGTTAAGTGTTCACAACCAGAGAAGTGATGTCTGCACTCACTGAGCCATGGGAAGCATTAAAATAGATGCTATCAGCTCAGAGCCCAGCGCATTACCAGGCAGGGTACAGCCCTTAAGGACTCAGGAAATCTTAGTTCCTTGCTATATATGAGAGCACATTCAAGAATTGGAGTAGATGTTTGTTGCATGAACTCATAGGGCTATTTATTTATGCTGTGTTCTCTCCAATTAATGGTCTACTGTGAAACTCATAATGACCATCATGAGGAAAATAATGATAATGAGCTCTATCCTTGAAAATCTTATTGACAGGAACCTCAGAATCTCTGGACTAATCCTCAGTTATTCAATTTTATGTGTATTCAGTGTTCATTTAATTACATATGTCTTTTTAGGACAAATATTATATAATTTTATCATTAGAGTTGTCTTTGAATATCTCAAAGTGTCTGACTGTTTCCTTGTATTTGAGTGTAGAATAAAAGCATTTTGATTTGTTTGAAAATTTTCCTGTCTCCAAATAATAGACAGAGCGACTTACATTTATAATGTGATAAAGCATTACTGCTATTTGCTGTTTGTGGCTTGCAAACTTGAGATTTTACATGTTATTAAAAACTTTCAACACCCTTTGTCCTTTGAAGAATAATCAACATATTGCTTGCCTCTAGCTTTCTTTCAAGGAAAGCCAAAACCAGTATTATTTCTTTTGCTGAAAACTCTAATTTTAAATGCAAAGGCAGTGCGCCCTATTTGTGTTGTTTGGGGATAGGTTAACAAGCTATTTGTCCTTTTTATTTTTGTTTTCAAACTCACTTTCAGCTCTGAAGCTCTCCTTGGATAAAACGAATTACCTCCTTAGTGGTGGAAATTTTCTTATAGTTTTTGGGGAAAAGTCATCACAGATAGACTTTGAAAGCATCCCTGACACACCTGCAAGTCCATTTACAATGGAGGTCGGAGTGGAACTGATCATTCTGCTGAAAGATGCAAATCATTGCATGAAATTTTTACTGTGTGCATTTGCTTTCTCTGTCTGTAGAGACAAAGTAGAAAGCCAGTTCTGTCAGTGTGTGTTCCCGATCTTAAATATTATTATTCTTCTAAATATAGTCAGGACATTTGTCAGTGAACTGTAAAGCTCTTGTTAAAAATAAAATGGAAATTCAAATCTCAAAATAAGTCAAGAGCAATCTGTGATGCCTAAGCACTTGGACTTTTCTTTGTGAGCTGGTTGTCTGAGGCCCATGGAAATTCCACTGCGGGTCACCCCACTTAAGTATTTGTTCACAGTCTGTCAAATCTTTTAATTCTCTGGGCTCCTTTGCATGTTTCAGTAGAACAATACAAAACACAATTGATTTTTTTTTAGAATGTATTTTTATATTTTGTCAATATATATAAAAATGCAGGAGAGGAAGCAAAATGAATCATTGTAAATAATGTCTGAATCTATTTCCCTCTGCAATGCTGTAACAAAACTCCCGTTGACATTGGAAGTGCATTTATAGATAGGGTCCTAGTCACAAGCTCATTGCTGCTATGACTAAACGGAGATGCATAGGTTTTTACTAATTCCCCACAGCCACATTTTTTATCTATGTTCACTTTCTAGGCAGTGTACTGTCTTAAAGTGTGCTTATTAGTCTCTGAGGGTCTTTCCTTGCCTCCAGAATGTGTTTTTCTTCCTTGGCTCTCAGTAGGACATGTATGTGAAGGTGAAAGGCAGACTTTGGCCTTCATTCAGCATATGGCCATCAACATCCTTGGATAATTGCTCAAAATATGAGTTGAGAACAAATTGAATTGGTATTACTGTTTTTTTTTTTTTTTGTGACTATTGGTTTACATGAAAGGACTCTCAGTCTATTGTTTCCAAAGATGCCATGATTTGTTTTCTTTGTTTCTTTGTCCCCCTCAGCTCTGAATGTAACCACCCAGAAAGATGCCGAATATGAAACTCGGGACCTTTCGTGACAGAATAGACATTAAAGTCATGCTGTATTAACAACTAGGCAGTGGGGAAGCTTATTACAAACATTGTTATCCAAAGGCTTATCGTTATGAGTCTGTAATGACTTTGAATAATGTTGCAGTAGTAACAATGATGATGGATAGATGATAGAATAAGAATGAATAAACTTAAATGGCTGTCTCAAAGAAGTCAGCTTGTAAATCAGTGACAGACTGGATGGGGGGAGGCATCTACCTGACTTCAAGGCAGACTCTAATCCCTGATATAGAAATTTGGAGAGACAGGGGCTTGGTAACACAAGAAAAATCTTGTAAGAAGTCTTCTAGTTATATCACAAGTTTGTTTTATGTATTAGCTCAATCTGTGTTTCTATCTTCTAAAAAAAATATTTCTTTAAATTATAGAAGTGCACAAATCCAGACAGATCAGCTTTGTGGGAAGCACAGTAAGGCCTGCCTTGTCATGGTAAGGGTATAAATTAATTCCATTTGACATATGGATGCCTTCCCTCTTCATCAAACTCTGACTGGCCCACAGAAACCTGGAACGGTCTTAGAAACCTGGGAAATATCTGTGCAGCAGAAACACATCCATCCCAGATGGAAACTCTTACTTTTTGAGCCAGCCCAGATCCCTGATAGAAATCAGCATTGGGAGGATGCTTTGAACACACAATTTGGGATGACTGGCATCTGCAATGTATCTCTGTTTCTTCATGCCTCCCTTACAGATCAGGGCCTCCTACTACTGACCCTTCTGACCTCATTGCTATTTTTTTCCACATAAGCTAGTTTTGAAGTCAGTGTGAGTTGTTCAATGGTCCGTGGGAAGTGAAATATTGAAGAGGCAAAAAGGGCCAATAGAAGTCCATGTCACTCCATGTGTTATAGCTTCCTCCTCACTTCCTCTTCATTTTTTTTTGTTTTGCTTTTAAATGTGTAATTTCTCTTTGCTAAAATAAATAAATAAACAAAGTCATAAGTATTTTAGTAACCCTTGGGAATTAGTTTGTTTGTGCAGAGTGGGGTGTGATGAGTATCTGTAGCCAAAGCCACTGGTACCAGGATTTGGAACTTGGGCAAATACTCATTTCATTTCGACATAGGTTAATGATAATGGGGAAAGAACTACTAGGGAAGCATCACAAAATACATAAAAGGCCCTAATGCCCGAGCCTTCCTATTTTATTTTCTCATTTATTTGCTATATAGGCCAAGTTATTTTTCTTCTCCCAAACCTCAATTTTCTTAACTATAAAATGGAAACAAACACATATTACTTATGTTTTCTTTCTTTTTTTCCCCTTTTTTTCTTTTCTTTTAGGATTAATAGGTGTGGGACACTTTATATAGTTTCTGATTTATTCTAACTGCTCCATGACTTAAATCATTTATCATAAGTAAGGCTGTGTTTATGTTAAGGGTGTCTCTACTGGGTATACACAAAGGCTGAAATAGGAAAAATTGACAGCTTTTTCTGGCAACACCACTGGAGTCAGTGGGAAGACTTTGTACCAAATATGTAAACAATATTGCAGATGGGACAACTAAGGTGTGGTCATCCCGTACACACAGAGCTGGGCTTTCCCAAATGTGCACTGTCAGAAGTCTGCATCTTTGCTACTTTGCCCTAGAACATTCAGTAGTCTGTTTTGACTTGTCTCCGTTTCCTCACTCACATTTGCATATTATCTTCTTCTTTGTCTCTTTCTGGTTTTAGTTGCTTGGATATCATCCAAAGTGTTTGTGGCTGAGATTCCTTTTGAACTTTGAGCTGCTCCTCCCAAACCCCCACCCCCACTTTTTTGTGCATAAGCTTTGGGTAAGAATCAGTAGAATGGATGTGAGGCACATTTGCCTAATAGGTATGTGTCTGGCTGGACAGTGTGATTGCTTTAGTGACAATAGCCAGTGTGGGCCAGAATGAATGATCCAGGGAAGGTGCTTTGGGTGTTGAGGGGCTTTTACAGAGTTTCTGAAGAAATGCAGTGTTGGCTCCTGATGAGTATGTTTACCCAAGAAATATTTGTTCATGCACCTCTGTTGGTGTTCCTTTACTATGGCTTTGATCCAGCTTGTCAAACACAACCTCAGTAAGGTTTAATTTAAAGTCAAGGTTTTGTGCCAGCTCATGTTCAAGGGAGCAAAATACTAGAAAACTGAATGTATTGCTGAAGTTCTCAGATGTGTTCACCAGCCCAGTTCCTATCATGGCAAAGGATTCTTTAAAATGACTGATTGGAAACCAAGACCTAGAGTTAAGGAAATGGGTCTTGATCCAGGTATTACTACATTTGTATCTTGTTTCTGCTCTTTCAGTATTTTGAATGTCCTCATAATTTTAGACCTTTTCACATAGTAAGTTCATAAATGCAAATTAAGTACCAGGGATCCTCATAGGCACCCTAAAAATTCTGGCTTGCTCTCTATCTAATTGGAGGTGCAACAGCATAATAATGATTCCAGTTTCTTCCATGTTGAAATTTTTCACTGTCACTCAGGTCTTGATATTTCTTGCAAAGGCTATCTCTTGCTTCAGCTATCCATTTCAAATAGTTTCTGAGCTTGTGCCTTTTAGTTACTGACCACGTGTACCCTTGGATTGTAGTAACCTTTACATTGGGATGTTTCTAAACCATCCTGATCTAGATTTGGACAGCAGGTGAATATAGTAGAAATGAAACTTATGCAAATTGGTTTCTTACTTGTTTGGTGATGGTCTGGAAGTAGCAGTGAGGGTAAGTGGATTTCCAAATTCCAGAAGAGAACTAACAGTGCTCTGAATGAGATGCTTGTGGTTGCAGTGGCTCATTGAAGAAAGACACTCAGCTCAGAAAAAGGCCTACTTTAGTGGTCAAGAAAGAAAAACAATAGCTGGGTAGTGCCATAGAGTTCTGGTTGAAATAGTTCAGGAAACTCTACAACGTCTCAGTTACTTAGGAGTCTGTGGCAGTTTTTGTACGGCTTGTTTCCTTCCTCCAAGTTCACAACCCCAGTGTTCTCAGACATGCTTGCTTACCGTTGCAGTAGCCTTAGCATTATAGGTTTATACCAGGATGCAGGGGTCCATCTTCTGCTGAAATGAGACATTAAATTCCCTCTAGAAAATGTCGGCATTACAAACGTTCCTGTAAGTTTGTCTTATACACTTTTTTGTTTTAATTTATTGAAATGAATTTTAAAAGATGAAATTGTTTTTGTGTGATTTTTAAGGAAACAGTGTGCATGTTTATAGAACTTATGAGAGTGATAAGCCAATATTCCTTTCCTGTATTTTATTTAAATGAAAAAGTGATAGAATTTTTAAATTCTATTTTTGTGCCATTTTCTTTCTTTTTTTCGTTTCATTGTATTCACGTCATGAAAGTGTCATGAGCAAAATTTGTGTCGTTTCAATCCAACCAAGGTCATGGCCTTTGAAGGGATACAGGTTTGACTACGATTGGCATATGCATATGCAAATAAAAATATTGCCTGGTATAAACGTACTATGAAGGATGTCTAATGTACCTCTAGTAATGGCAAGTCTTTTCCTAATCATGACTGTTAATCTATAGCCTATGTGATTTACACACTAAAATGTGTGTGCATGTCTTGCTATTCAATACCACAGGTTTGTGGTAAGTTAAAACAAGTGGAATTTGGATAAAATTACCTTCAGTAGTCATAGGGGCATTATTTTGCTCATAAGAAATATTAGCTACCATTGATTGATGTGCAAGAGTATTTATCTCTGAGTGAAAATGTAGCAGTGGTTCATTTTGATTTAAGAATAATGGAAATAGCCAGAAAGTTTGAAATAGAAACCTGGGTAGTTATTTGCTCAATAACCTCAGACATCCTTTTGAATTCTACTGAGTGATTTTCATTTGTCCCTAGCATTTGTTTGAGGTAGTTACACAGAGGTTGCAAAGTCTAAGACCAGGCATTCTTAGATAACATCTTGGCACTTATTCCCTGAGGTACCAAGTTGTTTATCTTCTGTGGCATCAGCTTTCAACTATGTGTGTTGGAAACAACTGAAGAACCAGCTTCCATACTGTTCCATAAGCTAAATGAAGGCATGTTAACTATTATGCCTGGAAAACACAGTTAAGTTTCCTCAAATCTTACTGTGAGTGTATAATATCAATGGTAACTCATCCGATCTTAAGTGGCCATTCAACGGACATCATGAGCTTTGCATGTACAAACATTTTCACCTTGAAGAAGTGCTCAGTACATTCTGGCTTTATATTATCAACTCAACACAGGTGTAATATATTAATAATAAGGATTTAAATTTGGAAAGAACCTGGGAAAATTCCCTCTTGAGGAACAGAATAACTAGTTGAGGGTTAGGATTCTAAGAACTATGTGGATAAATGTCAATGAAAAATAATATTTATGTGTAATGAACATTGCAGGTAAGGGTCAACTTTGAGGATCAGATGGTCTGTTCTACTACTTTATTATTATTATTATTATTTATTTTACATATTGATCCCAGTTTTCTTTCCCTCCCTCCTTCCCTCCTTCGATCCCTTCCTCCCATGCCCCCCAACCACCCTCCCATCCAAACCCCCTACACTCCACAGGGAGGTGATGCCTTGCAGGAGGGATCAACAAATTCTGTCAAGTCATTTGGAGTAGGGACTAGGCCCTCCCTCCTGCCTCTTGGCTAAAGGACTATCCCTTCATGGGAAATGTGCTCCCAAAGTCCCTTTCCTGCACCAGAGATACAGCCTGCTCCCACTGTCAAAGGTCCCTTAGACTGCCCAGGCCTTCTAATTGAGACCCTTGTTCAGGGTGGGTCTGAGTCTTTCCCAGCTATCAGTCTGGGGGTCCATTAGCTCCCCCTTGTTCAGGTCAGCTGCCTCTGTGGGTTTCTGTAGCCTGGTCTTGTCCCCATTTTCTTATCACTCCTCCCTCTCTGCATCTGGATTCCAGTTCAGCTCAGTGTTTAGCTGTGGGTGTATGCTTTCTCCTACTAGTTCTAAAAATAATATTTAGAATGATGTAAATACTTATGATATCTTCCTTGCTTTTGTGACCTGTATCATATCATTTTCGAAAGTATAGAAATTAAAATATATCTACAAAAATCATGAATATTTGCTCAAATTCTTAGTACTTTTAAACCCAGATTCTTGCTGCTTGGAAACAAGGACATTACATTTTTCAGAATAGCAGCCATTAAGGGGTTAATTCATTGAGCAATGGATGGGCACTCTTTCCTGAGCAGAATTCAAATGTGGGTTAGCACAATGAATTTTAGAAGTGTGGTCCTATTTTGGCAGCAGGTGCTCCAAAAGCACTTTCAGAATCAGCCCTGGATGCCTCTCAGAGTTTCTTAGAGCCTACTCCTGAACTCTGAGAATAACAGCAGAATCACAGCTCCTGGCACCATCCAGGAAGGTTCGCCTCAAGGCATTATTAAAGAAAGAAATATAGTTCCCTTTATAGTCAATAAGTGCAGAAAGTTGCCTGTCATAGTGTAGAGAATAGAGAACAAGAGCCTCCTGGGGATCAGCTAGGAGAACAAGGACCTTTCCTAAGTTAATCAGAATGTGGCCACAAGTGTATGAATGGTATAAGAACAGCTGGTGATTGACATTGGTTTCTTATTATTGACTGGCCCCTATGGTATGAACTGTCTTTAGCACTGCAGTCAGATTTATTTATTTTTCAGGGAACGTGGGCTGCCACGTTCCTTTGCTCATCAGCTTGAAGGCTCTGGAAGGCCCTCCAATTAAATTGCTCTGTTGTCTTAACCTTTCTAAGCACTGCTGAACCAGGGCTTCTTAGCTACTTACCTCATAACATGAATGAGTGAGTTGATTAATGTTTGCCTAAGACTTGAGCTGTCTGTTCTGAGTGGAATGTGCACTTTCCAGGTTGTAGAATATTGATTCAGGACATGATACTTATTTCCTTGTTTAAATAATTAGGAAAGCTATTTCGTGACCAAACCACAGAAATATATAAATGAGAAAGTTGTTGGGGCGGATGAAAGATGCACAAAGCTTTCTTATTCTGCATCTTCATTCTGCAATCTGTAAAGCAACACATACTGAGTGTCTGGGTTGGGAGACACAGTGGGGCTGAGGCTCTCCCATGGACAGTGTTTGGCTGGCTTTCCTCTTCCTGTCTTTCAGGGTGTGACAATACACCCTCCAGAGCCACAGAGGATAGACATTCTTCTCTGGCTCCCAAGCCCTTTTCTCTGCTCACATGCAGGCCTGCCTGGGTTCAGCAGAGAATCGCTCACTGTGCAGAGGCTGGCTGCTGTTGCAGATGCATACTCACACGGGATGCTAAGTGCTGCTGAAAGCTGCTTTATGAGCCTTGCAGAGTCGGTGTGCATGTCTGCAGCTGCACTTCTGGGAGAATGCTAGTGGGTTCAGACATCACTGGCCCCACCTTAGACAGCCTTTCTGTGTGGGAGCATGGGGATGTTTTGTAACCTTGCTTACTGAAAAGGGGCCAACATCCAAAAAGTGTATGCTGAATGAGCTGGGGGTGGGGGGTGGGGAGATGGAAAAAGAATAAATAAGGATATAGATGGTCCAGGGAAAGTCAAGAGGCAGCCTAGTTCTCTGTGACATAATGGATAGATGATTGGGTTAATTTCAAGAAATGTGTAGGTATTTCAAAGTCCTCTTCTGACCCTTTGTGTGACTCTGAGCTCTGATTTCCTTCCTTATGAAGTACTCTAGCTATACCTACAACATGGACAGAGATAAAGGGAGATAATGCCTGCCACCTCCTCCGTCATCAGCACTGGATGAACCTTGTCTCTTATAAACTATCTCTGATCAGGTTTTTACTGAGTTGACTGTCTACCCTCTGGGTTAAAAAGAAATTATTTGCCAGAGACATTCTATGTCTTCTACTAATCTCTTTCAGGTTTATGTGATTCCAGACTGTTATTTTTGAAGACAGGATTTGCATTATACTAGACTTATTCTTACTTCCCCATTCAAAGGGAAATTCAGTGTTCAGTATAATGGTATCACTGAATTCATCCACATTTTTAAAATGGAAATTGATCTCAGATGATAAACAACACCGTATTATTGATGATTTTTCAAAATCCAAAGCTAAAGAGTGAACTATCCAGTAACTCGAAACTGAGCACACAGAAGGGGGGTCATTGGGTGTGCACCTAAGTGTCTTCATGTGTGTTTATATATATATATATAAACACACATGCCAGTGTGGATACTGAGTTTTCTATTATGTATTGTATTTCTTAGTATATTATTTAGGCTTCAAAGAATGAGGATATATTTCTTTTTCCGTTTTTAGCTAAATCTAAGCCACAAGACATTTGTTACACAGAGAAATAAAGCTGCAAGTGTCCCTTGTATTTCTTTCTAAGGCTTGTTGTAAGGTCTAGAAGATATCAAACTAGAGATGAGTGGCTCTGTGTGTCTTTCCCAGTGCTGTAGAAGAGCAAACATGCTTCAGTTTCGCTCAGTTACAGTAAATATGTGCTTTATTGTCCTTCTTGGCATCAGTTCTACATGTTTTTAATGAGTAAATGAAAGTTTTTCAGTCAATACTTTCTGCAACTAACATGTATTTAATGCAATCAACATTTATACAATATATAAACACACATACATTATGCAAGTATTTATGTATGCACTATATATTATATTCAACATAGTATTGATTCTCACTAAAAGTTGAACCTAAGCTCTTTTGCATGCTAAGCCAGTGCTTTGCCACTAAGCTACATTCCTATCCAAGATATTAATTCTTAAAAGAACTCTGATAATATTTCACCTTCATTTGTTCCAAATGAGAGAAACGAGGCACCATGAACTTAAATAGCTAATTTGTGTGTCACACAGTGTGACAGTGTGAGGAAATGCATTTGTACCCTACTGGTAGAGCCTCTCTCTAATCTCGGTTTGCCAGGCAGTGCAAACTATCATGCTCAATGATAAAGTTTCGGGGTGAAATAAGAACTAGCTGTAAAAGTCTACAGTACAGTATTGCCCTGTGGTTAAAATACTATATTTTAATATTTGGTTCAAATTTGGTAAGTGGGTAGAAACATGTCAGATATGATTGCCATAGTACGTATTTCTGAAATAAAGGATGATGTGAAAAATTAGTGTTTAAAGCTTTTCTGTATGTACCAATGTTTATATAATAGTTTTTGTTGTGTAATTTTTAAAAGGATGGTGTTTAATGGGGCTGAGGAGATTGCTCAGTGGTTAAGAATACTTCTTGCTCTTGCAGGCTATCCTGGCCCATATCCCAGCACCACCACGGTTGCTAGTAAACATCTGCAACTTTACACATAAATGAAAATAACAATGCTCAATAAGTTTAAAATAAAATATATCTTTAAAATGTGGCACATATGAATATAACACATAAAACACATGAAAATACATGAATTTTTTTACATATAAAATGCACTTTTTCATGGGAATGGTCAACATATAACTCAATTGAAAATGAACGTAGCATTTTATTCAGTATGATCTCAAAGGAAAGAAATTCTCATCAAAAAGTTCGAAACACAAGCTTGTTTGCAGGAGATTTGGTAGAACACGGGAGTTCCCAGGAAGCTTAAAAATACTAGCTATGTTTATGTATTTATTTATATTTCCAGATCAATAGTCTCCTTTACTGCAGTGAAATCCAAGCTGTTTTATATAACCAGTTTCTAACATGGCATTTGCTACTTTACTGTATTTTAGACAAGTGTATTGTGATTGCCTCTTACCCTCAAAGGAGAAAGCTCAGTTTAGTTTTGTTTCCAAAAGTAATGCTGTGTGTATGCACACTGGCTCGCACACAGTCTTTCTGCATATCAGGAAGTGGGCACAAGTACATTTTTACACTGAAACTGCTTTGTCATGTAGTTTATGGCTGGCTGAGGAATGAAGAAACATTTAAAAGCAGAGGTCATTCTGGACCCTCTAATTGACATTGACACAAACACCAGTGTTTTGACTTGTTTTGTTTGTTCATTGCCTGCATAATTTTGTGGTTTATGGCTCTCTTCACCTCTTACAGTGGAGAACCATATTGGATTTTTAGGTCACTTTAATAGGAACTTGCTTTTCAAGTGCCAACTGTTTCAACAAATTAAATGATCTGACCCTCCCCCCACTGCCCAAGTGAAGACACCTCTGTTATTCAAAACTCACCACAAGATCAGCAGACAAGTAAAAACTGCCTCTTCAGATGTGGTCAGTTGACAGTTCAAACAAACCATACAGATCCCTGAAGACTAAATAAAAATTTTAGCCTTGGCACTGGAACTTCTGTTTCAAAGATGACACAGATATAGCCATGATTTTAGCATCTTTTTTTAGGTGTGAATTTTGCCTGCATAAATCCTGGCCATAATTTTTAATTGCCATTTTCACTTGGCAAAATAACTCAAAATTGTGGCATGAGAAATTGAGGGGTTGTTTATCTTAGCATTCTTTCTTATTGGTGGTAATTGGATTAGACTACAGACTTTTAAAAGACACTAAGTATAATTTTTCAATACTGGACTTTATTTTCTTAGTGTTATTGTCAATTTAAAAACTAGGGTATACTTTTTGCAGAGTTAGAGTTTCATCTTCTTTTGTATGTGTTTTAAAAGTATTCAGGGCAACATTAATGTTAGTTTCAACAACCTTTGAGTAATTGAATGAAGTGTTTGCATTGAAATGTTTCTTGTCACAGCAACATGTAGCATTTTAGAGAGAACCTGCTATTTCATTAGTAATATTATATAGATGGAAATACAAAGGCTCGCAGAGAAATAGTTACCTATTCAACTTCCCACCATCAGTTTAATATTCCTTCAAGGTGACCAGTCCCAAACATTGATATCTTTTTTTCAAAAAGTCATGCTATGCTCTGCTTTGTAAGAGAGTAGCCGCCCAACCAATGCTAATCACAGCTCAGGCTGTGATTTTCAAAATAAATCCTCTGGGTCCAGGTCCAGAGAGTGGAGGCTGAGAGGTAAAATGGTTATTATAGAGAGTTACTATACTAGTAATGTAGCAGAGTCTGGCAATGTTCTAGACTAATTTATTTCTTCTTAATTTGTATGTAGAATTGCTTCTCTCTTTAACTTGTTGGTAATAGCTGTCCGCTCTTGTCTTCCCTTTTTTGTTTTTTGCTCCTAAACTTGAAATTTTATCCTCTAAAAACTGAATCACTGGTGCCTACTTGTTCCACAAGGTGATAGGTTCATTCAGTTAGTGGATAAAATCATGTCCCTCCTGCCTTTGTCAATATATTCAGTTATATTCAGTTAAAATAGTACAGAGGTTTGGATATATGAAGAGTCATAGGTGATACACTATTTGATTACTCACACAGAATCAGACGTTTAATCACTGTTTCCTCTGAAAGCTGAGTGATCTTGAGTAAGTCACTGAATTGTTTGTGTTTCCTTTTTTTTTTTTTTTTTTTGAGAGCCATTATTTATCTGATATTCCTTTTACCTTTATCTTTGGGTAAGTTGAAAAAAAGCTAAACTGCAAGACAGTTTGAAAGAAATTTCAGGTCACTTAATTCATTGAAAATTAAATAGCATGTTTGAGAAATAAAGCATCCTGTTTGGCTTTAACTCTTGATATGAAATAGTCATCTTTTTTTAAGTATATAATTAAGCAAGGGAGGCTTCAAATACTTGCAATGCACTATTTGGTTTCTTTTTAGGACTCGGAATCCTTGAGGACTGGCCTCTAGAACTAGCCCAAGTGATACTTTCTACGTGCCTGTTCAGTCTAGTGAGTGCTATAGATCCTGGTACGCTGGTCCACTCCTTCCCTTCATGCTTAGCATCCTTATGACATTCCAATCTGTAAAGCCTGCCTGACTGTAACCTGTCATGACTCTAACAAAACCATTTCAAGTCTCTAGGCTTAGCTGGGTCTCACATTTGTACATGGTTCCAACCTATGGACTGCTTGGAACCTAGCCTGTTTGTGCCATCCCCAACTCTCATGCCTAGCCTCTATCACACAACAACAGCATTTACATTGTCTTAAGCATTGAGTGCCTAAGGCTCGGGCCCATATGCATAACCCTCACAGTCCAAGCAAAGCCCAGAAGCCTCACTAACACACCAACCCAAGCATATCGAGCTGTTTCTCTCATTCCCATCCAGTTTTTACTTACCATGGTGTTGGCATTATTTCCTTTCCTTGAATTCACATTCAACATGGTGTATTTGAAAGATTACCCTACAAACTTCTCACATGTGAACTAAAATCAACCAGTCTTGAAAAACAATAAGAATGCAACTATTAGGAGGGAAGGTGGTCACTTGAAGTTGGAGCCACCAGATAGCCGCAGCTGATGAGACACCTTGCATCTTAGGTGCACTGGAAGTATACTGAGCTGCAGTAAATACTTCTGATTGGAAGAAGGTCTGTGGTGTGAAGGGATGTGGAATCTAAAGATAAACAGACTGAACATACAACACATCACTGCCCTTTGCTTGATGCCTGTCAGAACAAGTTATTATGCACCTGAAATTTAGGGGACCTCTTGGGAGCTTGAGAGACTCATTACTTCAAGCCTGCAAAATAACTATCAAGTTGCGTTGGCCTCTGAAAATAATTCATATCTTTCTATATCCAACATTACAAGCAATTGCATGCTTCTCCTTAGTTATCTTTGATTTATTGAGTGACAAGTGAGTGTGGCTCCTAATTTACAATTCAGGCATTGCTTTAACTGGTAAATGTATAGCACTTTCATTGTTTAATAAATATTCTGACAAGTTAACTTTGTTTCTTACAGACATGTTGGATAAAAGGACCTTAATTCATACAGACTGCTATATGAATTTAATGCACATTTATTTTATTGTTTAAAACATACATAACAGTCAAGAAATAAATAATTTATAGCACTAATTGAAAAACCACAAAGTAAATTACAAAGTGATTTAAGGATTGTCAGTTGAACAATTTCTTTACATCATAGTAATAGATTTGGCAGTACTTGAAATTGGTCATTAAAATAGATGTGACAAGATGAAATATGCTATGAAATGAATAATAAGTTTTATTTAACATAATATATCTAAAGTACAATCATAGTAAGACAACAGTTAAATGAGAATATTTTGCTGTTTTTAAATATATTTTTTTATTCTTAAAAACTGTAACTGCACCATTTCTACCTTTAATTTGCTCCCATATATCTTCTTCATTCTCATTTTGAAATTCTTGGCCTCTTTTTTACATTAAGTGTTATTATATACACATTTTTCCTGAAGGGATAAGTAAAACCTTCTCAGTCTGCATAATGATTAATTGTATGTATGATTTCAGGGATGAGAGATCATTGCTGTATAGAGGAAGGGGATATTGTATGAGCCAGAAAAACAAGGATTTCTCTCTAACATTATGTCTACTAATAGCATTAGAAGCTATACCATTAACATGACTGCCTAATCATAAGCAACAAAAACAGTCATACTTACGTAGATGAGGATAGCCCAGAAGACCCTGGAAATACCCAAAGAACTTTTCCTCTTTTTCTTAAATAGATTACTGACAGTGGGCTATATTATGTTTCTTTACAAATGCTCTGGCTAAGTGGAGACAATATATAAATGATATTTTAGAAAGTATCTATGTAGTGGTTATAGATTAATATTTTCTTGGTTTTGTTTTGTTTTACACAAATGACTATTGATGACTAATCAGTTTGTTTTTCACCCTATAATTTTGTAAAGTTTAGTTTGCATTGCATTCCTAGTTGCTCTGGAAATTCCATGGAGCTAGCTGCTTATCATCTTTTCAATCTAAAATTCAACCTCTTTCATTCCATATCTTTTGACTAAATGGCTATTGCTGTTAGTTTAAGTCTTGCCATACTTTTCAAGTCTGCTGCCTTGAGAAGGAAGATGTGGAACAGAAATTAGGCCATGCTAGTAGGATATAAGTTGTGCCATGTGCTTTCTGAGTGAGGGTCAATGCCATGATATGTCATTAAGAATTTTGTATTCTTTCTGAGACCAAGTGAATAACACTGTGTCTTCTCCCAATTACTCTACATCATTATCAACTCTTAGCTATTTCTTTTGATTGTTTAGCAATGTTTAAATGATTCTTAATTGCCTACATATTTCTCCCTTTTATTGAAATAATTTTGCATCTGACTCTGAATATTGAAGATAGTTTAATTCCTGATTCTGAATTGGTTATATATTTTAAGCCACTAGTCACCTTAGGCTATAGATCTCACTAACTTTCTGTTTTTCTGAGACTATTCAGATGCGTATTAAGAAATTATGTCAAAATGTATTAATATTACTACTGATTTTATGGCTTACATAAGGATTTAATCAGGATTAATCAAATAATCTCAAGGAAATCAGCTAGTGAAATTTTGTCGGTAAGTAATTAGCTTTCGTCTTAGCTAAACGGTGTATTTTTTTTAACAATGAGTTTCTTAAGTCTCTTCATATTATTATATTTCAAGGAGCTGATTTAAGTTTCTGAATCATGTTTCTACAAGAAATTCAAATAAGGGTTGGGTTGGTAGACATACGCAATTCACTGATGATGAAAATGAAGACTGGCCTTGTCTTAACAGGACAAAACTATGTGCCTGTCTTTGATTGAGGACATGATATCATTTGTGTAGGAGGAGGATTCATACATCATGCTTTGCTCAGAGGCACATGAGCCTGGTTAGCTGCCCCAAATTTTGCCCAGGTGTATCTTACTCAACAAGGTGACCTTCCTGGAAATTCTCTGGGGCTTTCCTGCACCCAAAAATGGACTAAAAGTCATTCAGGAAAATTGCACCCAGTATTTAAGATGTATGCGTCTTTAACTCAGATATCTTAACTGGTTAATATTGATTTTTAACATGATAGCCTAGAGTCACGTAACAAGCACATCTGCTTGTGTCTGTGAGGGATTATCTAGATTAGACTGACTGAGGTGAGGACACATGCCTAGAATATTGGTGGCAGTATTCAGTGAGCTTGGGTCCTAGACTGAAGAAACTGAGAAAGTGAACTGAGTAGGATTTTTATTTCTCTGGGTCCTGACTACGAATGTAATAAGTTCAACTTTTATAAGCTCCTGCTGCTAAGACTTCTCTGTCACAACAGACTGTACTTTCAGTAATTCCTTCCTTAAATTGCTTTTGTAGGTTTTTGTTTGTTTGTTTGTTTTTAAATCACAGTAACAGGACAAGTAACTAATGCATTTATTAACGTGGGACACGTATATGATGGTGAAACATTTCTGCAGGAAAGAAAAGTAAGATGCAACCAGGCAGCTGAGTCAAGATGGATTCACAAAGCAACAACAAGAAATTTTACAGACACAAGTTTATGTTCAAGACTCATTAAAAACTTGTCAAAAAAAAAAAACAAAAAAACCCAGGAAGTTGGAAGTGATAGGATGGGGTGACTAGCAGAGCACAAGGGTCTTGCTCAGTTCCTACCTGCCTTTCAAGTGTGCTCTTATTGAAGGGAAAGGAGGAGAAATGTGGGCAAGGAAGTCTGGCATGTTTGTAGTGTACATTGCACATGCACATACATGTGTCTTTGCCTGTAGGTCAGTGGGAACTGGCAGAGATTCTCACAGATATCTTTGGACTTACGTCTCTTACATGGGCAACTCTTGTTTTAAATACCACTAGTGAGGTTTAGCTTGACCATGGCTGTGTGAAATGCTCCCACACAGCCCTTTACTAGATAGCATATGCTTGTTTCACTTATGTTTGTTTCTAGAAAACTCTAGGGAAATACCTTCCTGAACTCCACAAGAAGCAAAGCCTTTGTGATTATCTCTGTCTTGCTCATTTGAAGTGGATTCACATATATAATTATGTTTTAAAACCTTTGAATCTCAGACTTACCATTGATTTCCTTACAATCTTGTTAGGAGCCAATGGTTTTTTTTTTTTTTAGCAGTTCCATGAACATTCCTAGTAATTAGCTAACATGAGACTAGTGTTAGAAATTGTTTTGACCCTGGGTTTGGGGAGTCTCATATGCATAGGATCACATGCTGATTCTCAAAATAACTTCCAGTATGTTGAGTGACTTTTAATTTTCTTTAGTCTTAAGAATCTCACAAATGTGTGGATAAATAGGACCTCCAGGGAGTTTTCTGAAGATCATTAAGAAAATATAATAACAAATAAAATGCCCACCAAGGTGCCTGACATGGAGAATGTTCTCAGAAGTTGATGCGAACACATTTCAAGGGCTCTCTTAATTCTTATTTATTTATGTGTACATATATGCACATGACCATAAGAAATTATGGATTTCTTTCAATGGTATAAAATATAGAGCCTTTTGAAGTCTATGATAAGAGCTCAGGAATTAATGCCCTGCCTTTATCCAAGTTCTAAATGCTGCCTGTGTTCAAAGGGTACCTACCAAGAGGATTAATATTAAAATTTTTTCTTTGAAGTCCTAACACAGAAGAAGAGTCTAAGTGTAAAATCCATAGTTGTTCCTATCAGGGAACATAAAGAATCACAGTGGGAAATCTCAGCCATTCTTTGTCAGTTATGTTTTCTTGACTTTATCTACAACATTTGTCTGTTTTTCTGGTTTCATGAAGATTTGAGATGATCAGTTGATTGGCAGGTTATGATTTTGTGTTTTTGTATGCCTTTAGGTATCTATACAAGTCCGTGGGCAGGAAGGTCTGCACCTCACAGGATTCTGCATTTGGCATTAGCCTAATTTTCATTTCATATTAGGAAAGACCTGTGACTACATATCTCAGGAAATTACCATTCTTTTTTCTCATGGTCAGGAAGACTCTTTTAAAATACTGCTGCTCCTAAAACAAACAGCATCTCCTACACAAGGCAGGGTGACTGCCTCTCATCCAGGGTGCAGGAAGCAGACATCTCTGAACTGTGGTCCCTGTTTGTTTTCACTAGTTATCGCCTCTTGCAGATCTGGAAACAGACATAGAAATTGTCCTGTTAGGTTTTGGGTAGAGTCAGTACAATAACTATCTGTTCTTATCTTCACACACAAAAAAATTAAAATGAATCATATATATCTCTAACAAAGCTGAACACACGTATATTCGATATACTATTGTTTCGTTTTCATTCTTTCTATTTTTGAAGCTGAAACCTATTTCGTTGGCTATTTGCTTTTTAGAATTGTTCATGATGCCAGAAGCAGACAGTAGCATAATATAAGCTGATTTTGAAGTTTTGTGTGTGTGTGTGTGTGTGTGTGTGTGTGTGTGTGTGTGTGTGTAATGCATATATGTGCCCATTGTATATGTGGGTTTGTATGATTGTGTCTAGAACCAACTAATACCAGGTGTCTTCCTCTAAGACTCCACTTTAATTTGTGAGACAAGTTTTATCTTACTAAACTAGTTGATGAATTCAGATAGACTGGCTGGTGAGGGAACTTCGGGGATCTGCCTGTCTCTATTTCCCAGTATCTGGCATTATGGGCATTGCTTCAGTGCCCACCTTTTTAAATGGGCACTTTAAATCATAACTCGGGTTCATATGCTTGTTACAGCAAGCACTATTTCTGCTAACTGATTTCTTCAGCCTATGCAGTAATTTCCAATGTGAAAATGCTAGGGGAAAATATGTTTTTAGATTTGTTCAATGTATAAGTAGATAAGAGAACTTCAAGTTTAGGAATTTTAGTATAACTACCTATGATCTTTCCTGACACTTTATTATGTTTTGGAACATTTCCCTGTTTAAGTTCTTTCTGCCCATCATCATGATCCCTGGGGAATTCAGGTGTTTCCTCACAATTGCAAGATCCAAACATTCTAGCTGTAATTATTATATGATGCGTTGACTTTCACTTGATTTTTAAGTACACTTTAAATGATAATGAGAATAATGAGCAGGGGCTTAGCATATGGCTTTAAAGATCTGATTCTCAGAATGCAAGGAAACATGTAAAAGTGGTAGAATTTCCTGATGGTGAAAATCAAGGTGAAATCAGGATATTTTAATAGTAGAAGTGATTTTCCTCTTCCTTAATTTTAGCTATGGCTCATTCTGTTGTTATTAAAATATAATTACAAAAACCAGAACTAGCTATTCAAGTTTAGTTCAAATTAGATATGACATAAAATGTTGCTACAAAAACAGGACTACTTCAGGGCTTTTGAATTAAAAAATTGTTCAGATAAAATTTAATATGTAAATGTCAATTAAAATGTAAGAAGAAAAATCTAGTATAAGGATATTGAACATATTACTCAATGTATTATTTTACTAACCTAGAGAAATGTGTGGTTGAGTAAGATAAGATTGTAAGACTGAAGTTTGTCAGAACAAGAGACATCTTTGTCATGGCTTGTCTTGCTTGACAAATGACCATAGTATACATCCCAAGCTCTGTAGGGCAAGTAAAGTTACTAAAGTAGTCACCCAAGAATTATGTACCATCATCTGATGGCCAGACTTCTAAATGACATGAGAACATATGAATAGTATGAGAGAGAGCCCAAGCACACTCTAGCTTGCCACAATCCATATGTACTGTGTTACCACATAATCTCCTTCAGCTTGCTTTGCATAGATAAATTCCACCTGTCTTGATTCTGAGTTCCATGGAACATAAGGTTTAATCTGTAACTCTGTCATAAATATGGAATTCTATAATTATCTGTTTCTTTCTTGAGTCTCAAGGTAAGTCGACCTGTATGAGATGGCTTTTCAGATACAAGAACTGAATTTCTATGAAATGCAGTCATTTGCAGTTGTTTGATTGAATTATGCAGAGAAATATGTGAAAATGTCATAGAAGTTTAATTGTTTTCATTTGTTTTCAAAATTGTGCTGGTGGATAGTCTCAATAAGATAGCAAAAGTTTCTAAGTTAATTTTAAAGACAATACTATTTTCTCATTTGAAAGATAAATACAAGAAATAACAACATGCAGTTTTCTCTAAGATATTGAATGAGTGTGAAGAAGCCAGAGACTCGCAGTCTGTTCATAGAGACTTATGTTTCTCTCCTCATTGGTTTCTACTTCTGCAAATAAATATAATGATAATGAGTTTTATTCAGAAATATTTGGCTTAAATTATACACCATAAGATGTTATAGCCGAATGGATAGATATTGTTAGTATTGCTTTCATACCAGTGAATTTTCTGTAGTTATAGTTTGTCCATTGCTGGAAAATAAGCTGAATTGATTGGCCCAGTGTCAACCTGTCTCTGATAGCTTATATACATTTATCACTCTTCGAATTACAGTGTTGCACTCAAAACTTAAGATGGACACTTCATAGAGACAAAACTTATATCTAATGATAAAAATAATGATTTCCCTTTATTGAGCATTTACTTCATTTAGACTATTTACTAAGTAAAAGCTTTGTGCATTTAATCTTTGCAACTGATCTGCAAGGAAATGTTGCATTAGAGAAGTTAAATGACTTGTTAAATATTTGCCTACAGCTCATTAATGACAGGACAGTGTTTGGATCTACCATCTGACTGACTATGTTCATTCATCCTGGTATTAAGCAGGCTTCTTAGCTGAGTAAACAGATTATTTTGGAATCTTAAACTTTACATTTTCAAGTTAAGTCTTGGCTACAATTCATAAGGAATCCCAGAAATGTGAAAGATGTACAAGGAATTGTCTTTTCTATCCTCTTCCTGAAAGCTCAGTACCTGGTGGATTCTCCATAAGCTCTGTTTTCTGATGGTGACATTCAGATGCTCTGAGACATTCTCCAGTTCATAGGGCTTCTTTGCAGTTGGACTTGGTGTGCTGAGCCATCCACCCGTCAATGAACTCAGGATCTTAGGCTAAATGAAACCTTACTTATGAAAACTCTATCCTGATACAATTTCAAAATACTCAACCCCAGACAACCAGGATGTTTAATTAATGACAGGATGAAGACAAAGTTTGAAAGCCTGGAACCCAGTGTCTCCTCATTTTATTATACATGCTGCATGGTTGACTTAACGTTGTGCAATCAATCTTTTTAGTGCAGCTACGCATTGGGATGGAGTAAGAGGAATATAGTTATCCTTTATATTAAGGTGGCAAATGAAATTAAGGTGACCTTTTGAGTTAATAGGCTAAACATAACAACATAACATATTGCCCAGGGTCAGAGGCAGTATTTTTTTTTTTTTTTTTGCTACTGTAGATTATGTTCCTTAGATAAATCTCAATGATAGTCTTATTAAGGCTGGAGAAATGTCTCTGTAAATAGGAGTGCTTCCTGAGAAATGTCTCTGTGAAGAGAAGTGCTTCCTGGGATATGTCTTTGTGAAGAGAAGTACTTCCTTCCTGAGCATGAGGGATGGAGCTAAAAAGCCTCAGCATTTGTGTAAAGCTGGCATGACCATGGACATTTATAACCCGGTACTGAAAGAAGCAGAAACAGAACAATTTCTGGAGGATTGCTGGCCACTATCCACCGCCCCCCCCCACCCCAGAAAGTAAGTCCAAGATTCCAGGTATATTTAGACCTTGTCTCAAGAGACTACGGAGATTTATAGATCAGGAGACCCAATGTTCTCCTCTGACCTCTCTATACACTCACACCGGTGCTTTTACACTTACATACCTATCACACACAATATAGAACTCTCTCTGTATCTATCTCTGTCTCTGCCTCTGTCTGTCTTTCTCTGAGTCTGTGTTTCTCTCTCTCTCTCTCTCTCTCTCTCTCTCTCTCTCTCTCTCTCTCTCTCTCTCTCTCTCTGTGTGTGTGTTTTGTGGCTTCTTTAAGTTTATAATACATTCATATGCTCATTCATTTACATATGAGTAAATCGTAGCATGAGAATGAAAGTGATTTATCCTTTCTTACATAGTTAATAAATAGTTTATCTGGGATAAAATAAAAACAAATAAAAAGATGAGCTACACACACCCATTGAAAGGTGAATTGGTATTTCATATGATTGCCACAGGAGTGGGCACAAGGATACTTTCATAATGCTGATGTCCATAATTCCAGTTCATTGCATAAGAGAGAATGGAGAAGAGGATTAAGGGGATGGGACATTTAATCTCATTTTGAAACAAACAGTCAACATCAAACATAAATATATGACTGTCAGTATCCAAAGGTGTGGAAGTATTGGGATTAACTTCTGTTCAAATGCTATAACTGTCTTAAACATTAGAATTCTATCTTTTTAATATTTAAGCCATAGTATATGTAATCAGTTACAGCAATAGAGATACCTGAGGGTGATTATTCAGGGGTTAAGTGCAAAAAAAGATGAAACATGGAAGCAGGTTATAGGCAGGTGAGAATAGGACAAAGAGAGGTGGTCATAAGGATGAGTCCATGAGAAACGGTAGAACGACTAAGTAGACCATGAGATTTTACCTAGTTTTGATGCTAATTCAGTTGGTCTGAGCTAAAGTGTATGGAACTAGAAAATAAGAAGTAAAGGAAAGGCATTATAATTAATATAAAAGTAAAGACAAGATTGAGTGGGAAGTTGGTAAATTTCTTGTACTAAAATGTTATTTGGGACATTGAAAGCCTGACAATCTTTATCCTGGATGTTGACTTAGCTGGAGGCCTCAGTGGGCTTATGCTTCATGATGTAGTATCTTGCCTGGAGTAAGTTCTTAGCAGACACATTTTGAATGACTAATTTAGCCTTTTGCCAAGATAGAATCGTACATATTCCTCACATTTTATATTCTGAAAGTGTTCTTGAGTCCTGAACCCAAAGGTACAAATGGCAGCAGGATTCTAGTGCAGACAGGGAAGTGAGAAACGATGATGTATGAGAGGCACAGTTGAGCTCATAAAGAAAGTGACTAAGACATAGTAAGTCTGGGTTTATATGGAACCTAAGACAGTGCTGAAGGAGGCATAGGAAGCACAATAAAATTGGGGGATGGGTTCATTGTCTCGGCCAACAACACTTCTTAGTCATTATAGGTGCTTCCTTTCTAACGTCATATTAAAATGAACAAAATTGCCATTAAATATTTGTTAATAGTATATGGTAGTATTATATCTACTCAAATATATTGTGGTTATATATAAACACAGTAAATGAAGCTAAGTATGCATGGATTTTTCTGAGATACGTATATTTGATGATTTTGTGTGCTTTCTCCTGGCCAAAGTGTTTCCCCAACTTTGGGTCCAGTTTCTTAGAGTCACAATGTTGCTAATATAACCTTGGGATAATCCTTTTGCTGTAATTAGATTTCTCTTTGTGGAAGGGGTCCTAATGTATCCCTGGTTTTTCTTTCTGTCTTGATATATTTTTCTGTTTCTTTCTTCCTTCCTTTCTTCCTTTCTTTCTTTCTTTCATTCATTCTTTCTTTCTTATGGGAGAAGACACTTCTGATTTTCTGATTTCATAGAAGCACTTTGTAGCTCAAAGAACAAATTGGAGAAATCAGGACTGATTTCATTCTGTGTTCGCTTTGTCTGCATCAGGGTTTGTCCAAACCTTTGGAATACTCAATGTGAGAGTCATTGAATGAACTGCTACACGCAGGGCAAAGAAGTATAATTGGACAAACGTTCTGGTTATTTTTGATGAATGAATTGAAAACGGAGCATTTATACTTTAGCAACTGTACTTTCACATTAGTGGCTTTTGTCATGTAAACTGTGTTTGTCTGGCAACTTACTGGTAATCAAGTTGCTTATAATGTCACAGATAAATAGTGTATCTTTTCAGGCATGGGATTCTATATGGAGATCATTCATTGCTGAAGAGAATGAGACTAATAATAAACTGGAAGATACTTTGCAGAGAATTTTATCCTAACACTGGATGCCTGGCCATCAATGTTCCTGGGTTGTGTTTTGGAAGAGGGAATGTCCAAAGACAGTTTTCTTACATCTCACTGGATAGTACAAACAGGCAAACTCAGATTATCTCATGTGTAACTTTCCAGTTTCCCAGGTCTCCCTAATCAAATAGCTTCTCTTTCTTTTGTGCAAGGTACAACTTTGTTGATACCTCTCATTTTGATGTTCTGCCTGCAGCTATTCATTAGCTTATCCCTGTTTTTCTCTCTCCTAAATAATTTGCAGATGAGGCATTGATTTTTTTTTGTTTTTTGTTTTTTCTTTTTCTTTTCTTTTTTTTTTTTTTTTTTTTGAGTTCCTGAGAGCTGCTCAGTAAGTATACACTGCCCACTTAGGAGCTCTCTTATGTACTCATAGAGTTATTCTTATTCTTCTGGAGTCAGTGGGAGAGGAGAGAATAGGAGGGGAGGGGAGGGGAGCAGAGGAGAGGGGAGGGGAGGGGAGGGGAGCAGAGGAGAGGGGAGGGGAGGGGAGGGGAGGGGAGGGGAGGGGAGGGGAGAGGAGAGGAGAGGAGAGGAGAAGAGAGGAGAGGAGAGGAGAGGAGAGGAGAGGAGAGGAGGAGAGGAGAGGTCCCTTTGTGCTATAAGGAAAAGGCAAGTTAAAGTCCTGGGCATTGGTTGTTACAGAGGGCAGGATAGACTGTATGTGCTATCTAGAACACTAGGATTTACTGGGTAACTGGTAATTGCATCAGAAAGCTTCTGCAGAATTGCTCACTGCCTATAGTAACTTCCTCATGAGGACTTGAAAATGACAGATAAGAAACTCTTGGATTTTTTACAGATCATGCAGATTTCTACATAACAAAGTATTTCTTTCATGTGTTGTACTTGGACTATTTTGATTGAATTGAGGTGTATTTATTTCATCAGTGTCCATGTCTATTCTTACATTAGTTTGATGAACTATATAATCTCATGAAACCATTGTACTTATCTAATTGATTTTAAAAACGTTGTTGTGTAATGTTACGTTGTTATAGATAGGTATTGGTAGATGGTCACACATTTTAAAGCTGGAAAAGAGATTGTTTCGCTCCTGTGAGGGTACCCTGAGTAGTGACAGTTAAAGCTGACTTACACAAATGCGTTTGTGTCATATTCAGAACTCAAAGAAGAAGTTCCAACTTTTCTTCAGATCTAGATTTACTTTACATTTTTTTCCTCTGTGTTTTCTACTTGCTTAACTCTTCTGTCATGCCACTCTGTTTACTACATTTTCTAAGAACTTTAAAAATATTTCAAAAATATTATCTTTGACATCTTTCAACTTCCTACTACCTAGTCCACATCTTGAACATTATCATTATCAGTAGGTCTCACTTTAAGGGCAGATTTTACCATCTACCCCATGTCTTTGATATTGCAATTTTTTTCTAGGTTATGATTCAAGGATGAATTATTACTGTTGGTTGCATTTATTTCTGCCAATTGATAGGAGTGGGAAATTAAGAGATAGTTGGGATATTCCTCCAAGAAAGTTTTAAAGGAAATATAGGGATTTTTTTCAACAATATATTTTAGATTTTTTTTAATTGGACTAATTATAAAATCAATAAATGAGTACAGAAAAATAAAATTTCTCTAAATAGCTTCAGTTTGGAGCTGTGCACAAGGGATGGTTTTTAAAGGGGCACACAACAGAGCAAGGGTGGGGGGCTGGTTTTACCTTACTAGGTGTGTGTGTGTGTGTGTGTGTGTGTGTGTGTGTGTGTGTGTGTGGAGTGAGTGTATGTGTGTGTGTATTAAGAAATGAGATACTGTCTATAGGAAGGGAACCAGTATTTATCCTTAGTGCACAGACTTTGGGAGCCTATTCCCTATGGAGGTTGGTGGGGGATGTGGGAAGTTGGGAGGGAGTGGAAACTGGGATTGGCATGTAAAATAAGACTGTTTCCAAATTAAATGTGTGTGTGTGTGTGTGTGTGTGTGTGAGAGAGAGAGAGAGAGAGAGAGAGAGGGGGGGGGGAGATGAGATGAGATGAGATGAGATACAGGAACCAGGAAACAAAAGGAGGAACTGGGGGATACTTTCCAGAAGTGTTTGTCCCTTGGATCTGATGGCAAAGATAGGTCTCTTCTGTTCAGAGTACAAGGTTCTCACAGATCACAGAACAAGTTCCACTAATCATAGCCTTTTGGGGTCCAGCTGCACTGAACCTGATAAGTAATGCAGTTGTATAGTTCTCCATGGCCTAGAAGTCAGCATTTCCCTCTTCTTTAATGTCATCTCAGATTTTTCCATCCAGCTTACTGAAAACACATCCTTCCCCACATTTGCCTGGGTCTGAAGATACCAGGAGTTTGGGTTGCACTTGGTGTACTTTTTTTATTTTTATTTTTTTTTTCAGTAACTCACTGGTGGATATTTTGAACCTAATTTCTTTTGGTAATTGTATCCCTTTCTATTGGATGGTGATTTGTTTGGGGTTTTGCCTCAGTAAGTCTGATGTTTGTGTACTTTTGGAAAGTGCTGCTGTAGTCAAGTTACCAAATATCAGACAAAATTGGTAGCTGTATCAGTAAATTGAAGAAAAACACATTGACAATTCATATGTGAGCCATACACAGTTTGACATGAACTTGCTGGGTGGTGGAGCCCAGATTTCCGTCTTCACATGGAGTTACTGACTGAAGCAACAGTACTTTCTCCTCCCCAGGAGTCATCTCCCTTTCCCATTTTCTCTCTTCTTGTGTAAAGAAAATTTTAAGATTCTTTACACTTTGTCTCCCTTCAACCTCACTTCGATAATACTTTTAACTGACTTAACATCAATGATGTTAATTAAAATAATGTAACAATTGTTTATTATTACTTTTTTCCTATTATTTACCTTTTCATTTCATACAAATTCTGTTGTATGCCAATCATGTTTCTCCCCATTTTTCCAACATTCCCTTTCGTCCCTCCCTCCCCCTAGTCCTTGAATCCAACAACAGAAGATTGGAACAAGAAAATGTGTGAGGTTTTTTTTGTTGTTGTTGTTTTGTTTTTGTTTGGTTTTTAGCTAATCAACTACATTTTCATTCATGGGTAACACCTTTGTGTATCATATTTTATTTTATTTTGTTACAAAAATTTTATTTAGTTACATAGTTACAGTGAAAAATAAAAGAAAGTATTGATGACATTACATAGTCTTGGAGTCTTGTGCTCAGTTGTCAAGAATAGGCTTAGATCAGATTGCCTGGATACTTGCAATCCTAGTGCAAAGGAGGCCGATGCAGGAGGATTGAATGTTTAAGATCAGCCTGCTCTGCACAATTCATCATACTGTTCCAAAACCAGCACATCAACAGAGTACTGGCAGAAAAACTAGAAGAATATATTCTTGGCCAGCTATTCACACTGTGTGTCCTTGCCTGAGTACTTTACTAAGAGCACGAGAAGTTAGTTATCAAGTGTCGTGTTGGTGGGGACACCACAAATACATAGATGCTAGCAGGGAGCTCTCAATTACATAACCTTAGAAAAGTGACTTAAATATTTGTTCATCCGTTTCTACATCACAGAAATGATATCACAGTAATGCTATTTCATAGTCCTGTCAGGAAGATGAGATCAGTTGACAGATCTCACACAGCCATGTGGTATATTGCCTTTCACATGATGCTGGGTTCTCGTCATGTTAATTACTTCCATGATTGGTGGTCTATGGCATTGCCACTCATACTTTCTCATTACTGTTATCCAAAAGTGTAGCTCATATAATTTTTTTTTCTGTTTACTTCATGTCTTTGGAGGGATACAAACAGTATCACATCCCTAGGTGACTTTTCTCCTTTTGTCAGGAACCAAATTTCATCCTCTTGTGCTTATTAATGCTCTCACTGAGGTCTCTGTAGTTCAAGTACTCAGGAACCACTTTAACATGGGAATGATGTTAATGGGGGACTGATCAAATGTCGTCTTGAAAGGCCCACTTCCCTCTCTTTGGCATATTTCCCTTCTGAATTAGACACTTAGTTCTCAAAGCTATTGGTGCAGAGGGTCAGTAAAATATCAAAGTACATCAGTGATTTTCATAGTCTGAAAAAGCAATTACAGTTAGGTGATATCACTTATCTTAATGAACACTTAGCAGCAGTTTTCATTTTTGTTAATGGATCATCATTGAAGATATGAAGTCATAAATCATTGTCCTGGGCAGGAGGGGGGTGGGTGGATTCTTAGAACTGTTAAGACCACAGCACCTGGGAAATGACAGTTTTCATCTCCTAGAACACGAAGTGCTCCAGGGGATGCCTGACAACTATAATTAGTATTAAAATGGGCATCATGTAGAAAAACTTGTAGTCTAGTTGAACGTATGTATCAGATGCACTGTGCTGCCTAGATGCAAGTGGTTTGTTTCTTTCCCTTTATGTCTGGGCAGGAGGTTGAAAACTGAATTGATGGCATTTTGCATGTTATAACTCTGCCATTGAACTATGTCCTGGCTAAAAGTGGCTGTTTCTTAATCATCCCTTGTGACTGTGGGTTTTTCTATCTCAGAAGTCATGTGTTTAGGCACATGTTGCTGTAATGTGAAGTTGTGTGTCTCTTTGTGTTAGCTGTCCTGCCATGATGAAGTGCCATCCATTAGGAGACTAGAGCAATGATAGCTTATTTTCTCTCATTCTGATGACTGAAATTTCAGATTAGAGATAGGGACAGGGTTGGATTCTTATGATTTCCTTCCCTTTGGATAGCATAAGATAATACTTTCTTAGTGTGCATTTACACGGTCTGTCTTCAGTATGACTCTATGTCCTGTTCTCTTTTTTTTTTTTTTTTAATAAAGACACTACAGGTACCATGATTCTATGTCCTGTGATATTTTTTTTTTAATAAAGACACTATAGGTAAGATATTAGCCTCTGTTTCTAAATATAGCCTCATTCTAAATTATTACAGTTAAGACTTCAGCAAATGAATTTTCATGCATGAATGGATAATGGGTTTTTTATTAAATTTCAGTATGCATTAGGAGCTAGAAATTCTAGCAGTTAACTATTATGCCATTTTCTAAAGTATTGTGCTTGGACCATTCTGTCAGTATGCTTAGGATACAAAATTCCTTGGTGATGTTTCTATTTATTCAATAACTGATGGTAAAGAGCCATCATATCTTGTGAGGTGCCTTTGCCATCAGAAAGCCTTCCTATATATTTGCAAGGCTTTCACAAATGATACATAGAGAAGTATGTGATAGATGTAATTACTAAAAAATTACGAACATTATTAACCAGTTTGTTTTAATGTATCGGTGACTGTGCATAGAACCTACATGCAAGAAAGGCAGCCAGGGATTATCTTCACCACATCAAATAATTTAAAGTTAATGACCTATTTATTTGCTAAAGAACAGCTGGTAGCCTGTCCCTTTCCCTGTGGAATGGACACTATGGTAAGCTGGAAGGAGGCTTCTATGCTCATGTGAGAAGCTAGAAGATTGTTCTAATTAATTTCATGACTGCTTTCATCCAGCCCCAGTGAATCACTTTGTCTTCAAACGTCTTTGTTTGCTCAAAGCAGTATTTCTTAATTATTTCCTTGTTTGTTTGTTCTTTGGGTTTTGTCTAGTTCTAAAGAGAATCTAAGATAGCTAGGAAAATATGTAGAGTGTTTGAGAGAAACCTAAGTCATCATTGAAAGAATTCTAACAGTGGTTGGGGGGTGTTTCATTTACTTTATCTTGCCAACAACACATTTCCCCATCCAGTTCATTATGACTTTGTTTTAGTTATTCACTGTAATCATCCATGCAATGTCCAAATCTTGACTTCTCTTGATATGCCCTCCTTGCACAAGGACATCCATAATCAGATATTTTAGCATTCTAAGACTTACCAAAGCAGCATGGTTTGCAAATCCTAGCCAAGTTGAACTCTTTGACTTTTCTGTTTTCATTACAAGCTACTTGTTCTTAGTTGTTTAAGGCATTTAGGGTGTTTTCCCCCAGTGGCATTGTACCTGGCTGGAACAGAAGTAAGTACGACTCCCTCTTCATTAATGATTGCCCTTCCTCATCCTGAGTCCTCATGTTTAACAGCTGTTCTCACATATCATCCTGCATGACACTTTTCATGTCAGCCCTATCTTTCTTCACTCTTGCTATTTATTCCTTATCACATTTTATTTTCTTCATGACATTGCTGATACTTTTATCATTTCAAGTCTCATTTGCTTTTTTGATTTTACATTGTCTTTTTAATTTCTAGTCATATAACTGTGCTGACTGTAGAAATTCTATTGCTTTGTACCACATAGAAGCCACTAAACAATAGAAGAGTGAATAAGAGTCATCAGCTTCAAGCAGAGATCTAAGGCTAGGAACTCGACTCAGCCAGTAAAACACTGGCTTCACAAGTGTGGAGTTTGAATCATCAGAATCTATATAAAAATCTGGGCATAGTGCCAGGTGCCTATAACCTCAGTGATGGCAAGATGGGAAGTAGAGATAGAATAATATTCCACATTCACTGGCCAGCCATTCTAGACTACTTGGCAAAGTTTCAGGTCAATGAGACACTGTGTCTCAAACAAAAATTTGGACAGCACCTGAAGTGATATCCAAGGATTTTTTTTTAACTTCCCCATATATGTACCATCCACACATAACTGTACCCACAGCCATGATCATAACACACCCATGTACATATACACACATATAAATACACAAACTCAAATATCTAAATTACCTCACTTGATTTAAATTGTGAGATATGTGCATTAGTCTAAATTAATTGTTTTAAAATAACAAATGTTTAAATGTTGAGGACCTAAAGTGGAAGGATATTTAAGGGAAAATTATGGTCTAACCTGACTGGGAAGTAATCATTAAAATTTGAATACTAGTTGGGGGTGGGGTCGGAGCGTGAGCAGGAAGTGGACGGAGCCCATTAGGAAATGACAATACTGGGTCATGTGCTCATAAGTCCTTCTCCTGACCATGCATGTCTTTCTCCTTCACTTGTGTATATTTTATCATCATTTTTTTTTTGAGTAAGATTTGCTGTTGGATGTCATTCTCTTCAAGTTTACAGTGGGGTTCTGTTCTCTAAAATGCTACCCACAGTGGCCACATATCAACTCATTTTCCCACAGCTGTCTATCAAAACAGCTCGCATAGGTGAAAGAAAGGGAGTAGAATTGAATGTATCATCAGCAGAAGCTGTTCTGCCACATGAGGGACCCTAACATCAGAGCTTCAGTTGCTTTTGTTGTTTAAAGCTCAGGATAAAGAGGAGCAGCAAGCTGAATTTTTTTTTTTTTTTTTTTTTTGGAGTTTAGGCGATTGGGAAGGAGTGATGTTTCCTGTGCATTACATGAGCAATAAGAGATGCAGACTGGTGACCTCATGTTCCCATCTTAGCTTATTAAAGGACCTCTGTTTTGTGGACTTCTTCCAATACTCCTAAGAACCAGGGCCTGCCTTTCAGCCAAGCTAAAGAAGGCAGGAGGAGCCCAGTCTCATACAAGCATGTAATGATGTCCTCATAACTGTTTCTGTTTCAAGTCTACTTCATTACTGCTCACTTCCCACTGCTCTCTGACTCCTTTGCTTCATTTATATTTAATAGTGAAGAGCACTGGTACTCTGCCCAAGAATTAGCTGGTTAAAACAAAAGATTAAAAAATGGAGCTGAACTGTCTTATGTGTGAATTATGTGCACGTGTGTGTATGAGATAGAGAGAGAGAGAGAGAGGGAGAGGAAGAGAGAGAGAGAGGGAGAGAGAGAGAGAGGGAGGGCTGAAGGGAGGGAGAGAGGGAGGGAGGGAGGGAGGGAGGGAAGGAGGGAGGGAAGGAGGGAAGGAAGGAGAGGAGAGAAGGAGAGAGGGAGGAGAGAGAGATTTGGGTACCTTTCACTAATGTTACCTCTACAATGGTAACATTATTCACATAGGTCTAGAGACATGTACCAAATCAGCCTGAATTTTAATCAGAAAAGTAAGGATATACTTTGTTTGGGAGGAGAGGCATAAATAGTCTCTTCTATTCCCCTTCTCTCCCCTCTGTCTCCTTCTCTCTTCTCTTCTCCCTCCTCTCCTCTTCTCTAGAATTAAATAACTTAAGCCAATTGGTAGTATATGTGTACAAGTGCAGAGTGCATAGCTGTTTTGCCATTTGGGACAAAATACAAGCTCAGTGTTCTGATTGTGTATAACATAGACAAGAATCTGCTTATATATTTACCTATCCATGTGATTTCTCAAACAATCATCACTTTCAGCCTTAAACAATCATCACTCTCAGCCTCACTACCCCCACCCCTTGTATATGGAGGCTTCTAAATTCTCTTATGTATTGTTAAAATGTATTTTCCTTTGAGTAATTTCTCCTCTGCATTGTACAACCACCTTTGATGTCTTGCTAATTGTGCTTATTTGGGGTTTTATTTTAAGCATTGGAAATGATTTGATCTTAACCTGTATCCCATCATGCTCTGGGGATAGAACATCCTTAAGAGAATGAGAGAGGGACAGGCTAAGATCAGAAAATCTCTCTTCTTTTCCTTTCCATTTCCCAACTCCAGAAATGTCCCCCAGAATGCAGCCTTGACACCTCAACATGGCGGGGTTTTGTGGATGAGAATATGTGTTGTGAGGACTAGTTATTCAAACAGGAACCTTCCACCATTTCAATTTGTAGCCATGACTAGAATACCAAAATGAACTTCTGTGATGAATTTTTCATTTTTTTAGACTCAAACCCATATAACTTACCTGGAAATATACAGTATGTAATTTCATTTCACGCATAATCAGTATTGCCTGCTGAAATCTGCATTCTCCTTGTGAAGGAGACACAAGATTTTCTGTTCTGATGTGTATATTATGTGTGGTGAAATATTTTGGTGGCAAAGTAGGACATGTTTGTATTTTTGGATTTAGTTTTATTTTTTTCCCATTGGCTTTCTTATAGTTTTCTAAAACACTGGCCTATTTTTTATTGATACTGACTATGTAGAATGCTAAAAATGCTATGCAATTAAAGCTCACTTAAGCAGCCCCAATGTATTTCTGTAAATATTTAGAAGCTATTGATAGTATGTGTTCAGAAAGACATACATGTGATAGTATACCACAAAAGAGTTTCCTTATTTCAGCTCACAGCCCTCATGGAACTTAAGCATTAGGTACTGACATGCTAACCATTGATCCTAATTCTGGTGTTATTAGGTAAAGGTAGTACAGTGCTACAGGAATTTGCAATTGTTTTCTAGTTGCATTTTCTCTGCCTCTCTAGTTTCTTAATGTTCAGTATTATTCACCCATCTCTCCATCACTTTGTAGTTCCACAAAGGTTAGGGTAGCTAAAACTTTTAAAAGCCAATTTGAAATATTAGCTTTATGATTTCTTATGGAAATCTCAGATTGAAGATGTTGAAGAGGTTTACAGGAGGTCACTCTTTGATTCATTCCTTTGTTTTATAAAGAGTTCTTAAATGTTTGCCACATAAAGGTCTGTGTTCTGGGGAAACAGTCTAGATCAAAAGCTGACCAGCTTCTGCCTCCAATGAGACTGCATGAAGAAACAAGGCTGTTCTGTTCATGTGTGGACTCAGATTCCAGCCATGTCGCCTATTCACTGATCAACCATTACATGTGTCCATACTTTTACAGTACTGGTGGCTAGTAAGAGGCATGTGTATAACAAACAAAGGAAAAGTTGTAATCTGTGAATGGAAGAAGGAAAGTGAATTTGTCTGGGTTGGAAAGATGTACGTCTATCAAATGAAAAACAGATTCTCTGAGGTGCAGGAAGTATTGCTGTCTAAACTAATAACAGGGAAAATCAACACAGTGAACACTGTTTTTTGCGTATTGATGATAAGAAATGCTGGTACTCTTTCCTCCAATTTTACCCAGATTATTTGGTTATTTGATATGAAGCTAGATAACATAGAGAATATGTAGAAATGCAGTTTGAGTTTCAATGTCCTCAGAGCCCACCCCTTACACAGTATACTTTCGTATTCTTCCTCTCTTAAACCTACATATTTGTGCTTAATTGCTACTCTTCCCCAGTTATCCTTTCAATATCTAATCTTTCCAATGTTCTGTAAACACAGCTACTCCAGAGTGAATCCTGGCAGCATTACCCTGCTCTTATTCAGTGAGTGGATGGTCTGAGAGCTTTGACTTCAAACCCAATGATTTTTCAGTATCCCAAACCAACTCTTATGTGACTGTTGCAGAAAAGAACACATACTGTTAAGATGCCATGAAAGCAGTTCTTGATGAGAGTAGCTGGGTAGATAGACTATCAGTTAGTTTACCTAGAAAACATCAGTACAATATGCATGCCTAGTCACCTTAAAAATTGGAGTAAAATATTTATAGGTACAAGCTACAGGAGGGTCATCCTTGATGTACCATGCACTTTTATGTTCCATTTGTTATTTCTTTTTTTTCATCATTTTCTTCTGTAATTTGCTTTGCATGACTACTAATCAACAGCTCTGACAGTGGTCATCAGGAATTGTTTTATGTGTATCCATCAAGACAGCTAACTGCTATCTCAAGCTAAGTTTTAGGATGCTTAATGTGGAAGGTGGCCAGTGTCTGGCAGTCTCAGATATTACAGGATTCACAAGGCAGTCACTTGTAACTCTTAGTAAAATGAGCCAGACAGGTGGTAGTAGTGAATGTGCATTCAGAATTTTTTTGTGTCTGATTCTGCAGTGGTGGCTGTTTGCTCCAACTTTATTTCTGCCATTTGAACTAATTGGAAACCATGTGAGAAAAACCTTTTAAACCCCTTAGAGTCTATGCTTGGCTACACTGGGCTTTATTTTTACTTTTAATGTTTTCAGCTCTAGACATACTGGAGCCGGGAAATGGCCCACAGTTTAAACTATCTCCTTTTTTTTCTCTTCATCTTATTCTTCTCCCTGGTTTCCTTTTTGCTTCAGAAAGGAAGAATATTCACATGATAATATATTTCGTGGGGGTGGATGATTTCAAAATGGGGTAAGGCTATTCTGTTCTTTCAAATTTCTCTTCTTGATCATCTAACAAGACATTTCCATTGATGTATCACCATAGTTTTAACTTGTGCTTAGGAATGAAGAGCTGTGTACAAGATCTCTAAATTGCTTTGGTGAGTCCAGATTTCAAGGAAGTCATTTACAGGCCAGCTGGTTGTGTGAACACTACAGCTGTAAGGTTCTGAGTTTAATCTCAAATTGCTACACTCCAAAAAATGGTCTGAGTGGAACACAATCATGGAAAGCCTTTCCCTATTCATCCATCTCTCTCTCTCTCTCTCTCTCTCTCTCTCTCTCTCTCTCTCTCTCTCTCTCTCTCTCTCTCTCTCTCTCTCTCTGTGTGTGTGTGTGTGTGTGCGTGTGTGTGTGTGTGTGTGTGTTTCATGTACCATAGGTTGTCCTTGAACTCACTGTCAGGAATGGTCTTTGTGGGGCTGCAATCGGAGCCAGCCAAGTGGCCCCAATTCCATATCTGAGTGGGAGAGTGTGGACGAGGGAAAGGCTAGCTATAGACAATAAAGAAAGACAGAGAGACAGAGAGACAGAATAAAGGTCAGGAGGGCAGATAAGTCAGTCAATACTGAAATGCCACGAGTTTATTTTTCACCATTCTTATATACCTTAACCAACAAGGGGAACATAGTATCATGTATATGGAACAAACAAACTTAATCACACCTTTGCTCTAATTTCTTGTTCCCTAGCCTTGAGGTCAGGAGTAGCCACACCTCAGATTCAGGTCTGTTGTTATTTAGATTAAGACAGCCAAAACATCCTTCTTAGCCATATCTTTGACCTTTAGGTCTTATGACTTGCTGACAGCTTTGAACTCTCTGTGTTTGTGCCAAGATGGAGTGTAGCCATCTTTATGGGCACCCACAACTCACTGTGTGTCCAAGGAAGACCTTGAACCTTTGTACTAGAATCATAGGTGTACATCAGCATTACAGTTTATCTGGTGATGGGTATGGGACCCAGGCCTTTGTGTATACATGTAGTACTCCCATATGAGCTGCATCCCCAGACCTACATTCTTTTCTTTTTTATTTAAATGGTTTTTCCTCTTACATACTAGCCTCAGTTCCCCTCACTCCCTGTTTCCTAGATCCCCACACTTTCCCATATCCCACCACCCATCTACTCCTTCAAGAGGAGTAAGGCCACCTTTGGGAAGTCAACAAAGTGTGCTATACCAAGTTGAGGCAAAACCAAACCCCTGTATCAAGGCTGAGCAAGGTGTCCCATCATAGTGAATGGGGTCCAAGAAGCTGGTTCATATACCCAGGATAAGTCCTGGTCCCACTGCCAATACCTCCCCCCCCCAAAAAAAAGATCCAGCCGCATAATTGTCACCCACACTTAGGGCTTAGTTCAGTCCCATGAAGGGTCCCCAGCTGTCAATCCAGAGTCAGTGATCTCCCACTTGGTTAGGATCATCTCTCTATTGTTTTCCCAGTCCTGATCTTGACCCCCTTGCTTATGTGACCCCTCTTCCCTCTCTCTCTTCACTTAAGCTCCAGGAGCTCAGTTCAGTGCTTGACTGTGGGGCACTGCATCTGCTTCCATCAGTTTTGAGGTATAGGACCTTTGATGACAATTAGGGTAGTCACTCATCTGATTATAGGCAAAGGCCAATTCAGGCACCCCCTCCACTGATGCTAGGAGTTTTAGCTGGGGGTCGACATCATGGATTCCTGGCAATTTTCCTAGCACCTGCTTTCTCCCTAACCTCATAATAGCTCCCACTATCAAACTATCTCTTTCATTGCTCTCCCTCTCCCCTCTGTGCCCCTCCCTCAACTCAATCATCTCCAGCCCTCATATTCCCATCTCTCAACTCCTCCCTTCTAGTACCTTTCCCAATTTACTCAGATATTAACTATTTCCCTTCCTAGGGCATCCATGTGTGTCCCTCTTCCGGTCCTCCTTTTTTACCTAGCTTCTCTGGGGTTGTGGATAGACAGGCTACTAATATGGATTCCTTTGTTTTACACCTAATATCCACTTATAAGTGAGTACAGGCATTAGTATACTCATATGAGAGAGTTTGTCTTTCTGGGTCTGGGATGCCTCCCTCAGGATGATTTTTTTTTTTCAAGTTCCATCCATTTGTCTGAAAATTTCAAGATCTATTTTCTTATGGGTATCCCATCATACCCAGTGTTGTCCTTTCACAGTTCAGACAGTGAAGCTAGCTCTGGAACCATGAAGATTTTATTAAGTTTATCCTGGTATTATTATGTGATGCGATTGGAGGTGCTTATTGATGAATCTTATTTTCTGTTCTGTGATTTTTATAGTCTGAGTTTATTAGGTGTTCCTGGGATTCAGCCTTCTGGAATTAATTAAAAAGACCCACGTCTTAAGCTGAACTATGGTAGAAGTGTTCAGGCAGCTTTTGCATGACTTATATGCTTTGAGTCTTAGTTCCTGTGAGGAGTTAAGTTAACTTACAGTAGCCTATAATAATTGCTATTGTCACTGTCATCTTTAAGAGATTGGATGGACCATGTTCTCATTGACTGCTAAAAGCATTTGCACATTCTAGCTTTTGGTGCTATGCTATCCACTATAAGTGCAACTGCTTTTACCCACAAAGTGTTCTATTTAACCTTTCTTTGTAATCTGTTTTCCTGGGATGGTGGAAGGTCATATTCCACATAGTATTCACATGAATAAGAAAAAAAATTGTTCTCTGTATTTTGAATTCATCTTATAAAGCATTTTTATAACCAACTTTTAAATACTTGTAAATGGACTACAGAATGCTTTTGAAATGTTTATTTGTTATAAAAGAAAAATAAAGGGTTTAGAAAATGTTCTGCAGTAGACATTTTAGTTCTCTGGGTTGAGCTGGGTTTTATGTTTTGACTTAAGCTGCAGGTAGTCTGTGTTAACAACACAAACTTCTAGATGGACTCTTTGAGCCATCTGTATTTCAGGTCAGTAGTCTTGTCTCTAGAATGTTTCTGTTCTATATAGAATGTTTCTGTTCTATTATTATTATTATTAATTATTATTATTATTAATTTCCCGATATGCCATGGATTCAGTTTTAAAGATCATTGCATAGTACCAGACCTCTCTCTCTTGGTGTTAAAACCTCACAACATTTGATAGAGTTTGCTAATTCCCTGCTTATATATTCTTTCCTCTCACTAAACATTTAAATGCCACTATACCAAAAATCTCATGGCCCTTTATGAATGAACTAATCACATTACTAATTAACTGGGAGTTACCAATAATGCGTAGGTGTTACATTAAGGAAGTCAATAAGAGGATTTCTCCTTGGAGTTATTTAACCAAGAATGAGTACTGATTTGAACTTTTTACTTCATGCTCCCTGCCTGTGTCTTCTTTCTGTCTGCCTATCCTTCTACCCATCTATCTATCTATCTATCTATCTATCTATCTATCTATCTATCCATTATCTATCCATCTATCTATCTATTTGAAACTGGATCTGTGCCTGCCTAAAGGCTGCTTGTACATTTTTCCCTGGGTCTGTGTTTGCATGTCTATCTGCTGTGTGACTGTGAGTCTGTTCCAAGAAAAGGTCTTTGTTCAATCTTTACTGAACAGTACAGAAAGCATTGTGTGGAAAGAGCAAGCTACTTTACAAAAAAAATTTAATAGAGTTTTAAAAGAGAGTAAGTCACTGGGTCCAACTGCTCTCAACTGACCAAGACAACAAACAGTACTACAAAAATCACTACTAATCAACCAATATCCATAAATGTTGTATTCAATATTTATGATAGTTATTCATTTTAGAAGATTGCTTTCAACATCTGTATTTGTTGCTATCAGCAAATAATACATAAGCATTTTTTTCTGGGTCATGAGCATAGAAGAATACTTCAAAGTGAAACTACAAATTAACTTAGGTTGCAAAAGCTGATTATATGGAGGATTCGAGACAAGTTACAGTTTTCATGTAAGGGTTTTGTTCAAATGCATATCCATATCTTGAGATTTTGTGTTCTGCCAACAACTCGTGTGTTTGCAAGTTAAGCTAAGTATGGTACAAAGATACACACACACACACACACACACACACACACACACACACACACACACAGTGTCCCAAAGCCTTTTTGATTTTTTTTTAATCCTTTAAATTACAAAACAAATGTGTACTGTCTTTGGTACTTAGGTTATATTTACATTACTCCTTTTTTTTTATTTTCATATTGTAAATCTAAAGATAGCTAAAGAAACAGTTTTAAACATAGCCCCTCTGCTGTGGATACAAGTTGTTCCAGTCTCCCCATTGGTGAGAATTGAGGAACTTGGAGCCAGCCATGTCCTGTCATGTTAGCTTATTTTGTAGGGAAATCGAATCTGGCACCTTTCAATTAACTTCTTTCTGTCTCCATCTGAAGGCAGATGGAGTGCACTGTGGAAAAAGAAGGAATGAGTGCTATCCTTGTATTGCCTTGACAATCTTAATTATAACTTCTGTCTTGCTAAAAACTCATTCTGTAAAGGCAAGAAAGTGCTCTCACATTGGAAGATGGTCCTGTTGAAACAAAATTTATTCTATATTTAGGTTGACAACACTTAGGATAATCACAATGGGTTATTTCCATTATACCTAGAGAGCCCAATAGAGGGGATAAGTGAAAATGTGTCTTGTATTGTTATTTCAGTCTCCTTGGCAATGAGTTTACGTTATTCCACAGGAAGAAACAGGGACGAGAAATAGAAAAGAGAAATCTTTGCCTTCATACTTGAGCTGTGTTTCATCCTGGTATCAGAGGAAAAATATGTGTGGTATGTTTAATGATACTGGTCATAGTCACCATGTACTGCTAACTAGCACAAAGGTAGGTAGGTGTGTGTGTGTGTGTGTGTGTGTGTGTGTGTGTGTGTGTGTGTGCGTTTTCACAGGAAAAAAAAGAAAGTAAGTAAATACTTGTTTTGAGATGTCCTTATTCTCTTATTACCTTTCCCCCTTCCTTTATAGTTCAGTCTCTAGAGTTCCCCATTAGGCACAAACAAGATGTTGTACTAGAATGTAAAAGTATATCTTGCAAGAGATGAAAACTTACAAATTTTCAGCTTCCTTACCATATCTAAAATATTACATAGTAACTGTGTTTAGGAATACAACAGATTTTGGGGAGTATTTCTTAATAGGGATATATTTCAAATGGATTAGTTCCAATTTTGCATTTTTGCAGTTGATAATTCCATAGAACTGCATATCATTTCTCTTAAATTTCTCTGTCTTCCATCTTGAAATAATGGAGTTTTCAACTAATCTTCATTAACAGACACCACGAATCCAACAAGATACCAGTTGCACTTGCCTATCAGAGCATGCAAAATAGATATTTAAGAAAAAAGGTTTTGATGAGGTTTAAAATTTGCCTAGGATTTTTGATAATAAACTGTAATAGTCCAGAATCCTTTTGAGGATTTCATATTTCAATCTTCTATTTCTTAAACTTCTTTCAAACTTAACTGTTATCATTTAAAATGTCACCAACCTGACTCCTAGTACTTGGCCCCAGTCACAGTTTTGCTCCAGGAGTTAGTTGTAGCAATACTTATTCCATTATTATACTTAACTGACTCTCATGTCTTCTTTTCTACAACAGATTGAAGACTCCGCTTAACTAAGGAATTCCTAGGGTGCTCTATGCTGGCCTGACTTACTATAGAAGAAGCAAGATTTGCCTGTCTGGCTGGACTTCGGTTGGCATCACTCTTGGCTTGTGTGGAAAATTCTCCCTGTTGAGTTGTTTTGCACATGAAGGACCTCTGTATGAGGGCAACATAGGCAGATCAGACTAAAGACATCAGAAAGATTGTTTTACCATCTGCCCTCAGGTCATTTCTTCTATCAGAAGTTCTGAACTTTGACGGAACCTGGTCCAGTCACTCTGATTTTGCTTTCTGTTTTTCTTTATTGTTTGCTGTTGCTTTATTTTTAATTTGCCCCCACCATCACATTGTATTTTATATCTGTCCTTCAGCAATGGGCCTACAGACTACAATGTGGCCCAGCCACGGGGCATTTTTTCTAAAATTTTGGCTTATCACTTCCCTGGGGCTCTACTCACAAGTGTCAAAACTCCTGGCCTGCCCTAGTGTATGCCGTTGCGACAGGAACTTTGTCTACTGTAATGAGCGAAGCTTGACCTCAGTGCCTCTTGGGATCCCGGAGGGCGTAACCGTACTCTACCTCCACAACAACCAAATTAATAATGCTGGATTTCCTGCAGAGCTGCACAATGTACAGTCAGTGCACACGGTCTACCTTTATGGCAACCAACTGGATGAATTCCCCATGAACCTTCCCAAGAACGTCAGAGTCCTCCATCTGCAGGAAAACAACATTCAGACTATCTCTCGTGCTGCTCTCGCTCAGCTTCTGAAGCTCGAAGAACTACACCTAGATGACAACTCCATATCTACAGTGGGGGTAGAGGACGGGGCTTTCCGAGAGGCGATTAGCCTCAAACTGTTGTTTTTATCAAAGAATCACCTGAGCAGCGTTCCTGTTGGACTTCCTGTAGACTTGCAAGAGCTGAGAGTGGATGAAAACCGAATTGCAGTCATATCAGACATGGCCTTTCAGAACCTCACGAGCTTGGAGCGTCTGATTGTGGATGGAAATCTCCTGACCAACAAGGGCATTGCTGAAGGCACCTTCAGCCATCTCACCAAGCTCAAGGAATTTTCCATAGTCCGTAATTCGCTCTCCCACCCACCTCCTGACCTCCCAGGTACGCATCTGGTCAGACTCTACTTGCAGGATAACCAGATAAACCACATCCCATTGACAGCCTTCTCAAACCTCCGTAAGCTGGAAAGACTAGATATTTCCAACAATCAGCTACGAATGTTGACTCAAGGGGTCTTCGATCATCTCTCCAACCTGAAACAGCTCACTGCTCGGAATAATCCTTGGTTTTGTGACTGCAGTATTAAATGGGTCACAGAATGGCTCAAATATATCCCTTCTTCCCTTAATGTGCGTGGTTTCATGTGCCAGGGTCCTGAGCAAGTCCGGGGGATGGCTGTCAGGGAGTTGAATATGAATCTTTTATCTTGTCCCACCACAACTCCTGGCCTACCTGTCTTCACTCCAGCTCCAAGTACAGTTTCTCCAACAACTCAGCCTCCTACTCTCTCTGTTCCAAGCCCCAGCAGAGGCCCTGTGCCTCCAACCCCTACCCCATCGAAACTTCCCACCATCCCTGACTGGGATGGCAGAGAAAGAGCGACCCCACCCATTTCTGAAAGGATCCAACTTTCCATCCACTTCGTTAACGATACTTCGATTCAAGTCAGCTGGCTGTCTCTCTTTACTGTGATGGCATACAAACTGACATGGGTGAAAATGGGCCACAGCCTTGTAGGGGGCATAGTTCAGGAACGAATTGTCAGTGGTGAGAAGCAACACCTGAGTCTGGTTAATTTAGAGCCCAGATCCACTTACCGGATTTGTTTAGTGCCGCTGGATGCGTTCAACTACCGCACTGTGGAAGATACCATCTGTTCTGAGGCCACTACCCATGCCTCTTATTTGAACAATGGCAGCAACACTGCTTCCAGCCATGAGCAGACAACTACCCACAGCATGGGCTCCCCTTTTCTGCTCGCAGGCTTAATTGGGGGTGCAGTGATTTTTGTGCTCGTAGTTTTGCTCAGCGTTTTTTGTTGGCACATGCACAAAAAGGGACGATACACCTCCCAGAAATGGAAATATAACAGGGGCCGACGGAAAGACGACTACTGTGAGGCAGGCACCAAAAAAGACAACTCCATCCTGGAGATGACGGAAACCAGTTTCCAGATCGTCTCCTTAAATAACGATCAGCTTCTTAAAGGAGATTTCAGACTGCAGCCCATTTACACCCCAAATGGGGGCATTAATTACACAGACTGCCACATCCCCAACAACATGCGATACTGCAACAGCAGTGTGCCAGACCTGGAGCGCTGCCACACGTAACAGCCAGAGGTCCCACGTTACAAAGGTGGACAACCAAGCTCTCGAGAACACACATGTGTGTGCACATAGAGACTCACAGATTACATTTGATAAATGTTACCCAGATGCATTTGTGCATTTGCATACTCTGTAATTTATACGGTGTACTATATAATGGGATTTAAAAAAAAGTGCTATCTTTTCTATTTCAAGTTAATTACAAACAGTTTTGTAACTCTTTGCTTTTTAAAATTTAAAAAAAAAAGTTGCTGAAGTACTGTACTGGGTTGTACAATGAGGACCCAATGCCAAGGCAGAAGAAGGAGTGATTCATACTTAAGATACATATTAACCACTTTGCTGTTGAAGCTGTCAGAATAAATCCCTTCTATAGAGCTGATAGTCATATGAAAGGATAGATTCAGATGGGCTCATCAGGGTAAGAGGGTTAGTTTGAGTAAAGAGAGAATGGCCTAGTTATTTCTGTTTTCTGTACCTCCTGGCCTAGAAGAAACACTGTTTGGAAAAAAAAATCCATGATATAATAATAGAGGTAGTTATTCCAGTTTGACTCAATGCAACATATAGAATGCCATGAGGAAGCCAGTTCCCATGAGATGTTAGGCCTGCTTGACCAAATCAAAGAAACTGAGAGATTTGAAATGTCCTTAAAACCCCAGGGTTTGCTTTCTGACTGTGAACTTCAACATCACTCTCCATGCTTCCCTGGCCTTGTGTGATAACAGAGTTGGAAACCTGAGTCTGATTCTAGTCATCTTCAGGGACCAATATGGTCAATTCTAGCAAGAAAATTCCCCTCAAAACTGTCAGTATTCAAATCACATGTCAGGTTGAATCATATCCAACAGAGTTATATTCTAGAATAATTTTTTAGAAGAGGCTAATAAAAATAATGGGAAGAATTATATTGAATGGAATTATTTTTGATAATGAAAATTATTTGGGTAGATTCACTGAGGCTATATCAACATGGTGTTTAGTTCAACAAAGAACAGTGTTTGGAATATTTTACAGTGATGTGTTTATTTAAAAATAACTAATACCACTTAGAAAAAAATCAGTGATTCTCTTACACTGTGTCAGCTGACTTTGTTTGTATCATGTTGAAATAGCTTGAATTAATAACTATACCCCCTCTCAAATTCTTGTCTTCCAATCATGTTGCATACATTTTTTTGTGATTATGTTGTATTTGCCACATGTGTTTCCCCCCTCTGTTTGGTATTTCGAAGAAAATTATGGACACAAATCTTGGTTGCACAAAATATCCCTGTGCATTTCTACATAATAAATTACATATTAACATTCATTGCCAATGATTCTGTGAAGACACCAAAACTGGCCCAAACAATGCATATTGTTAAAAAGCAATACTATGTTTCCATTTTGAATTAACTTTGATCCTTTTCCACATTCAAAAGTCCATTTGTCCCTTTTAGATTGTGGATGTCCTTCTAATTTGCTAATTATAGGGTGGTAATCTTATGCTAAAACACTACCAGTGAAAATGAATAAATCAGAGAGGGCAAGATTTTTTTTTTCTAGCCATAGCAGAGAAGGATCAATAGCAGAAGGTAGAAGAAATAGGGATGTCCATTATTGATGCTAGATATTTTTTAAAGCAAGTCCATTTTCAGAAAACATGCATAATTTACCCTAATTCTTGTCATCCCTTAGGTGTAGAAGGGCTATAGACCACATACATTGTCTAAAGAAATTTACCCTTGGGGAATCCTTTTCAAAGCCACATTTAGGCATTTCATTCTGTGTTCCTTTATAGCCATCCATCACTTTAGGGACTCATGAAGTAAATGTCTCACTCTTCTTGCTTTCTCTTTCTCTCTAAGCAAAATAAAACTGTGATTTGTCTTCTTATAAAAGTTTAGGTATAAAATGCTATGCAAGCTTTTCTTTATAGCAAGAGCTTTATTTTCTTTAATAATATACCATGACTTATATGTTTTAATCCCCTCCTCCCTCAGAATAAGCAGAAAATATAACTGCAGCGATAATGTTGTAGACACAAGCATTGAAACTGTGCAGTCAGTAGAGCTGAACATAGTTATGAATTAATTTAATTAATTCTAAAGTGACTCGGGTTTCCTCTTTAATCTATTAGCTAGAGGGTTTGGGCTGTTGGTTTCTGTAAAAGTAGGTTCACACAGTGAGGGAATAAGACCATCTGGAATGGTGATCAGTGTAGCATTGCATCATCTAAAATCAGGACAGTGACATGGGGCTCTGTGTATTAGCTGAATGTTTCCATTTCATTGTCTTCTTGCATTTCACTATAGGTAAAACTGTGTGCTGGAAAATATAATGGTACTTTGATTTTTAGGACTTTTGTTGTGTTATAAAGAAGATAATCATTCTTATCTGTTTGCATTGTATGTCTAACTCCCAGTGGGATTAGTGGCCGTGGAAATGTCTTTTCTTTGTCCCAGGAGGAAGAGCAGAGAGGTTCCCACAATATTGTATGGCATCCACAACACTACTGAGAGTTGAAGAGTTGAAGTGTACTGTAGAGAACTAGTCATGTAATATGATTAAGATACTTTCAAATTTACTCTGGTAGAGGTGTTTCTGGGAAAAAAAAGAATCTTTATTTTGATCTTATGAGCAGCATGGCAAAGACATCTACCATCGGTAATAGTGTACTTGAGGGACTCCTAAATCATAGTTGAAATCAAATCATATAATCTGTATTAGTTCATGAAACTTAAAAAAAAATAGATGAGAAGCATTCCTTACTGATGTCAATTTGGCTGACATCTTTAATCAGGAAACTGTCCTGTAGTATGTTTATTCTGTGTTTGGTCTTCTCTCAACCTCATTACTATTTATTTTGAGGTGATTAGTTACCAGTCAAAGGTGAGTTGATCTCAGATAGTGTCACCACCTGTCACTAAAATAACTGTACCTATACAGAGGACATTGCAAAAGGAAAAGGAAAGCATTGCCACATAGATGTTATCAGTAGTTAAAAAGAAAGTAGTCACCTATACCTCCTTGTTGTAGAGACCCTAGGAAGACCCTGGGTTTCACTTAAACACTGTCACATGCCTTGGCTTGGCAGTATAACACACTGGACAATCACAGCAGACATGAGAGGGGAGTTTCCCTGTTTATTTACAAATGAAAAATCATCCCTTGTGAGAAATAATGCTTTTTCTAATTTTTCAGAAGGTTTCTGAAACAATATTAGACATTTTCTCTCAAGGGTAAAAAAAAAAACTATAATGTGATCTTTTAGAAAAAAATATATTAATGGCACACTAGAATTACACCTCTGTTTCTTAATAATGGAAGTCATAATGATCTTAATCATGCCACACAGCCAGAACTTCCTTCTCCCCTAGAGAAAACATAGCTCTTGATGTGAGGAGAGCATCTATTCCAAATACAAGGCACTGCTGTTCTTCAGAGACAGGTGCCACACTGGATCAGCAAACCAGCTGCAGCATCCCCTGTGGCTTTTGACAGTGAAGTGGTTAATTTTCACTGATGTCTTTGTTTATAGCATTTATCTCTGACCTATCTAAAGGAGACATTGGATGTTGCTTTAGAACCTAAGGATAACACATACACTCATAACGCTCATAACTTGCTCTTCCCACTGAATGGGAAAGCAAAACAGAAGAGTGCCCAACCAGAAAATGATACACACGTAAACAACTCTCAATTCTTAATCTTGTCAATCTTAGCTTCTTTTTTATAAAGTTAAAGTAAGTAATGCTAGGAAGCTGTATCTATACCCTTCTCTGGTTTCATCAGTGGGATTGAAGCAATTGTTGGGAATGGGGATGCTTTTCACTGATTGTGGGGAAACCATTTTGTACACACTATGATACTGATTTAGCAAAGCAGGTTGTTTTGTTATAGTGTTTTGTTTTTTAGCTACACATCTACCAGAAGAGCACAAACCAAGGCCATTGCAACAGGCATTTTAAAATTATTATAAAACATGCAAATCCATGCATATGTATACATGGGGTGTTTGTAAAGGTGTCTGTGGGATGTGAGATTTGTAACCAGTTATGGCAGCATGAGGCATCGCCACTGTATGCCCTCATAGGATAATATTTACTGAACGTTAACTTTGATGATCTGTTACTGTTTGAATCATATGTTGATTTGATTCTGGTTTGTGTTTAGTGTGTTTTTCTGACAAGGGACTGGAAGGGGCTGGAAGATTCTGTGTCATGCATCCTCTGAGACCTACCATGTTGCACACTTTGTTAACTTCAAACTTCACTCTACACTATACAGTACCTTGTTGATATATTCAGTAAAGGCTTATTTTAAAAGAAAACTCATTGTGTTTATCTAAGTAAGTTCACCTTACTATAACCAGTACTTCTGTAAGTTAAATGAAAACAAGAAATTCTCCTCATACAACAATCATGGAAGAAATGAAGCAAGTTATAAAGTTTTTATACCCTTCTACTGAAAAATCAACATCTACTTTTAAAGACAGTGGTCTTTTTGTGTAAGAGAATAATGTGGTAGTCTAATATTTCTCCCTTTTCCCCCACTGAAATATTCAGAAAATTGTCTTATATACACAGTACCACAGAGAGCCCAACATTCTGTGTTTGAGAAATACGAACAGACACGTGTATCTAATATGCACACAATCACAGAAGTCTCTTTTTCACAAAATGCACTTGATTTCAAATGTTAACTTCAAGAATCCTTGTCCCTTTCATTCAAGTATCAACTCGCAGTGCAACTGTACTTTTTGAAGGCTACTCAAGGTAGTGAGTGCATCTCCTCAAATAACTGATTTGATTCTAGAGTAGCCTTAAAGGATTTTCCAGAACCCCTTTCTCTAGCATTCGACCATTTTACCAATGATGTATTTGACATGGGGTGAATGAATCGGGAAATAAAATGATGACTTTACATTTAACTAGAATTTCTAATTGTAGGATTCCAACTGGGTGGTGGACTGTGGAAGCCACGGTTAACAGGCAATTCATATTACATTGAGAAGACTTTACATATGATACTGTAATTGCTAATCTTGCTTACTTTTGGTGGGTTACAGAGTAACTAGGCTCTCAGTCAATAAGAGCCATTCATTTAGTAGAATTTTTAAGGTCTTTATTCACTGTCTAGGCTCTAGGGTGATTTCAGAGATTTTAAAGAATACAATTTAATCTTGGAAAAATCCACTGTATTTCTAGCCCCCAGAAAGGAAATTTGTGTACCCAATGTATTTACACCTAACCGATTTTTTTTTCCTATTTTTTTTCTTAACCTACTTTTTATGGGACTTTTAAATTTTACAACTGTTAGTTTCAGAGAAGAATAAATAACCTATTTAGGAACTCAAAGATCACTTCCTAAACAATTTTCTAAGACATTTTAATGTATTTTACATCATTTCCCTATAGTAACAATATATCCACAGTAATAAAAGAGGTATATCTACTAGTAAGTGAGATGATGCATTTTTCATATAGTGTCATAAATTGTTGCAGTGATAGCATATTGACAACTAGGGACTCAGTTGGAATTAATGTTTCCAATTCACAATAAGAAATTGAAACTATATTTGCAAATTATACATGCAACCAGAAAATGAACAATCAAATTGAATAAACATACCTGAGAAGTGTGAGCAATGCATGAGGATAAGTGACTCTTGCTCTCTCTTTCTCTCCCCTCCTTCCTCCCTCTTTCTCTCCCTCCCTCCCTCCCTCTCTCCCTCCCTCCCTCCCTCCCTCTCTCCCTCCCTCCCTCCCTCCCTCTCTCCCTCCCTCCCTCCCTCCATCCTCTCTGTCTTCCCCTTTGTTTCTCTAAGATAGCCAGGTAAGGTTCATTCTCAGTAATCATCAGTTTTTAAAATTGAACTTCAAGAGACTCTCAGTGTTTGATCCAAAACCCCAAGTGTTGTAGATAGTGGAGTTAGACCTTAGCTTCCAGAAGGACTACATAGTAAATTGACTATAAGTCTGACCTACAAAATAAATTATTATTCAATCTTATAGAGCTTTGATGACAGAGCTATTGCAGGCTTTCAGTGGATGCCAATACTAATTTCTATATATAGAAGGACATACCGATAATTCCCAGAGAAAGATAGTTCTTAAACTTTTGGTAATTTATATACCTCCAAATTGGGGTAATTTTTCCTTAATGATACATAACATGGTCTTGGATTCTGTTAAACTCCATGAATTGTCAGAATCAGCCAGTATTGCTTTATCTTTATTATCATTTATTGAATATTTGCTGGAAGTTTGGGTGTTGTATAGTACAATATTCCAGGGGAGCTAATATTGCTGCATCAGAATCTCTCCCAGAAACTTCAAGGACTTGAGACATGACTCAGATTCTCCAAAAGTCAGATCTCTCTTTTCGACATTTGAATCCTGGGATCAAACTTGGTTTGTCAGACTTGGCTGAAAATATTTTTACACACTGAGTCTAGTTTCTTCTAGCCACTGTTATGTTATTTTTTTTTTCATAGAGTTGTTTCATCCTTATACTCTAGACACCCTGGAAATCTTGAACAAGGACTACCATTTCTGTTAGCCCATCCATTGCTAAGTAAAATACCAGGTTCCCAATATGTACCAGTAGTCTTAAATCAAAAATGCCTCCTCCTGAATCATGTGCGGTAGCCTTGCCCAAATAGCTTAAATTATGCTTTGCATAAGCAAGGAAAATGATCCTCCTCCATCAAAAAAAATCTTTGACTTCCACTCATGTATTTTACAGGAAAAAATTGAGGCTGTATATTTGATTTGGAATTTTTCTATAGAATTGTGTTCTGCCCCAAGGGTGAGCTGAGTGAACAACTTACATGAATTGAAGAACTTCATTTTATGGTACAGACAAATTCAAAATTCTGAGCCAGTTTTTGGTAATAAATGCATATAAAAGGAAATCGTTAAAAGTATCTTGTAATAATATGACACAATCATGAAAAGTCAGCAAAGCACCAGTCCTCATTAAATCAAACATTCTGACAGTTGGAAGTTAAAAATCAATTTTCCACATTTGAAAAGCATTGGTAGATGTTCCTTTCATTTCTAGCAGCAAAACCAGAAGAGACCATCACTATTCATTGTCACATCCCAGATGAAAGCATGCAAATTATCACTCATATGGTCACATTGTATTATCTTATTTCCAGCCATAATGTATAATGTATAAGCCTTTCTAGAAATAATTTCTCCCTACATAAAGATACAGTTGGTGGTAATTAAAAAGTGAGACTTGAAATAAGTCAGATTAATTTTATAAAGTTGACACTACTATTAGCTAACCCACTAAATTCAGGAATAACTTGGATTTGAAGTTATCGGTTTCCTTTTCCTTTTGTGTAAATTGGAATAATGATATTTCAAATGCAGCAATTGGGGAGAAGTTGGCACAGCAGTTTTTTGAAGAAACATCAAGTGAGTAGTATTCAGCCCTATGCATTGTGTTTTTTGTTTGTTCAATACAAGCTGACCTATATCCACACCTCTATGATGAAAATTAAATGTTAGAATAGTTAACAGAATTCTATGTAGATATAATCTATTTAAAAGTACATGCCTTCCAACTCAAATTTAATTGTGCACAACAATCAGCATCATAATAAGACAGTTTTACATTGTCCTACTTTTTTATTATTGTTCTTGTTTTGAAAGTGCTGAAGGAAGTGTGTTGTCTCACAATAGCACACAGAAATATCAGGCTTGTTCTTTCTTGGTGACAAGGACCATTGAACAACTGTTGAGTGAAGTGAGAAGACACTGCCACTGCTTTGTAAATGTAGCCCATCCCCTCCATTATGCAAATAAATGTGGTTATTCTGGAAAGTCAGCTCAAGATATGAAAATAACACACATCTCTGAAATGGAGCATTCAGAATATCCTAGACTACAAAATCAAAAACAAACAAAAAACAAGATTTGTAATGCATTTGTCTTAAAACCATAGGTGTTATTATTATTATTATTGTTAATATTATTATCACCACCATTATCATTATTATTTGGTTTCCATGTTTAGAACAAAGTCCTTACATTAAGCTGTACTCTGAATTCCACAAAATACAATTTATATAGCTTGATCCTAGTTTATGCCACCATGCTAGCACCAAAACATGTAAATCCACCCTTGGATTGCAAAAGCCAGGTAGGCAGAAAACCAACCAGAGAACATTTCTATGGCTCAGCAATGCTGTTGTTGTTTTAACTACTTGCAGGTTACTTATTGCAATCAATAAGAGACTTACTATAGTAATTTATAGTTACGCATCCTCTTCTGCTTGACTCTATTTACAATATTTTATTATTTCATTGGTATGTTATTTTTGAATTTGATACATGCCAGTGTACCACATACATACTTTGTGCCCGTGGACCAGAAGAGGCCTTTGCAAATCCTAGGACTGTAATTGCAGACAGTTAACTGCCTCATAGGTGCTAGAAGTTGAATGTTTGTCCTATGGAATCTTTGAGCCACTTCTGCATCCCCTGTCATATTGTTCTTGTATTTTTTTTCTGTACATACTTTTTGTCAGTGAAAGTAAGTAATCTCAAAGCAGCTTTCGGACCATGGTTTGAATCAGCAATCCTTTCCTTCATATGTTCTATCCTCTTCGAGAAAAGGACAAAGCCAGACATTTCATTCCTATACTGAAATATATTTTCCCACCCTTCATTTTACTGTACAATTTAGCTAAATGAAATTATTTGCCAACTATCCTAGGGAACCAACATTATGTAATGCAATAGAACCAATCTCTATTCTCTTTGGACAGGTGTTAATTGGTTGGCCCTCATCTTATTATTTTATTGCCTTCTTTGCTAGCTTTCACTAGTAAAATGACTGTCAGTTTTCCTAGCCTTTCTGAAGTAAGGAGAAGTTGGAGTGAATTGTTTTGTAATGGAGTTCAGTCCCATGAGAATAAAAGCACCAATCTATAAAACCTTGGACTACCACACAAAAAAGCTACCCTATTCGAACATGACAGATCGCTTTAATCCCAAGGTGAAAGCTATCATGAGCTAGATTCAGATCTCTGTCACAGCTTGTACTAATGGGAATCAGAAGCACGTTTATACATTACTTTTCTCAACCAGATTAAGGAATTAAGTTACTCATCTCCATAATAACAGCACAGCACAGTGACTGGCAAGTATAAAATTCACAATAATAAAGACTACTTTATAAAATATGTGGGATTGGTTTTCAGAATTTGTTCTATATACACTAATTATTGACTGGACCATGAGTCTGACCACAGATTTTTCTTATTTGCTACTTGCTGTCAAAAAATAGAAGAGGTTGTTGTGGTCTCTAAAGTCCTGTGCTTGTGCCTTGTATCTTAAACATCAACAACAATTAAGGAAGGTGATAGGGGATATATGCAGAGAATGTCCATGCAATCAGTTCCACTGATCTTATTATAAAGCCTGGCATATTAGACATTAGCAAGTGATACTAGAGCTGTGGCTAAGAAATTTAGTAATGACTGACCTTAAAGAGAACCCAGGTTCATTTCTCAACACCCACATCAGGAGGTTCACAATGATCTGGAACTACAGTTCCAGGGAAATGGTTTCCCTCCCCTGGCCATCAAGGCACCTGCACAAATGTATGAGTGATGAATTTAACTCATTCAGGAATGCACATACATGACATTTTAAACATAAAATAGGAACCAAATTTAAACTAGGAGTGGCACTCACAGTCACAAGCAACAGGAGTAATGGAATCGCAATAACTAACTTTGAATCCATGTGAAATTCTTCAGTTCTCCCAAGCTTGGTGTCCTCACACATGAGGCAGCATATTAACACTTCTGGGGTTTAATAGAGAGTGTGATATGATGAGGTCAGTGACAGTTATCACAAATGAGAAACTGCATATCAACAGAAATAAAAACAGCTAAAAACCTTGCTATTAGTTCAAAATAATAGTTATATAACTAAGGAGACATATTTCTAAAACACATTGAGTTAAAACCTCATTTGAGTCCCTTGAAATGTTGAACTTGTCTTCTACCTCTGTGAGTCTTTGATGTCTGAAGCTGGCAATTGCTTCATATTTAGAGAAATGAAATTATGAGAATAAGACAAAGGACAATATTAAATCATCAGCATGTACTTTAGAATAAACAGAACACCAACTCTCTCACTCTATCCTCCAAATCTGGAAACACTTGCTTGTAAGAAAAATATCAGAGGATAAGTTCCAGAATAATTATGTGATTCTCTTCCAACATCTTCAGTATATTAATAAAACTACTGTTGAGCACATAGTAATGAGATGCTAATTTCCAAAAATTTAGACTTTAGTTGTCTATAAAGAGCTTCTTTTTATTATATCACACACCAGAAGCAATAATGAAACATTGTTTTAGTAAGGATGTTTATATAGTGTAGACTTCCCAATAATTTATAATTGTCTAATGACTAAGATCTTAAATTGATGGCTTTTAAATATTCTATTGGAAAATTATCATTAGGATTGAAATTGAAGTTTTATTACCTATTCTTTCATTAGCTGTTATTTGTATTTCTAGCCCTTTGTTACAAATTTTAAAACTTTAATTTTGTAAGGAAATATGATAAAAGATAACCAAAGTATTAAAATAATATTTTTGAAATTGTATAAATATTATATTTCCTCTAAGTAGAAGCAAATTACATTTTTAAATGAATTTAACAAAGGAAATTAAATAAAAGTATTTAGTGATGCATGTATTGCAAACACAGAAATTCTACCTGATAGTTCAGGAACATCAATCCTGTTATCTAAAATCAGAAAATCAGAGCTAAAATCACAAGGGTTAAAAGATGCCACATTCCTATTAATCTCACTTAATTTTTTACAGTGACAGAAAATTACATTTTTAAGAGATATATCTTTGGAACAATTTACTTTATTAAATATAGTTGCTATAAATGAACTCATCCCTATAAAGTCTGTTCTCAAATACCAGTGTTGTCCAAAAGTATGCATTGAATTAATATAAGGAAGGAGTCTATTGAAAAATAAAGTGTTTATATGAAATTGGTCACATTCTCACAAGCAACAGTAAAGAACAAAATATGGTTACTTAAATTGTGGCACTTCATATATCTAAGAAAAAAATCAACATACGTAGTAGATGAATAAACAATTATTAACCATAAAATGTTTGTGATATGGGTATACATATCAATCAGTCTAATTTAAAAACAATGGAAATTATAGTTAGACCAAGAAGCACTAACAAGCAGTTTCAAGAAGATAGCTTCCAATACTGAAAAGCTAACTGCTGACTTCACTGTCTCCTGTCCTCCCATAAGAACAGCAGTTACTTAATCCCAAATGTAGATCAATCACTTATTTCTGCCCATACCTTGCATGGTGATATATCAGTTGACTGGAAATAAGACTTAAATGATGATCAGTTATTTATGCAATTATATTCATATTTTAATTTCATACCAGTATCACAGAAGATTTAATTATATGTGCATCTATAACATGCTAGTAATAGAAAGCTTGTATTTCTGTTCTTATTCTTTGCTCTAGAATCCTCCATTTGGTTTAACATAATCTTTATACTTTGAGTCCAAACATCATCACCCAGATATATACATGTTACCTGGTCTCCTTCCCAGCCTTTAATATGACTCCTAGCTTAGTAATTTATCTTATGGATTTGAAAATGTCAATAAATGAGTGTTGAGCAAGGACACAGTTTGAGATAGGCAGAGCCACACCTGCCCAGCCATACTCAGATTTTATAAGATAAAAGTCACTACTCACTGCTCAGGGCTACTGAGACTAGCATACAAAAATTATGACATTAGCACAATGCTCATGGCACAGGGCTCCTGGGACATTTGCTTCATATCTCACACCACCTGCCTGATCATGCAATATAGTCTTAAAACATGAAAAAGAAGGAATGTTTCATCTAAGGCACTCTGACAAAAGTCAGTGACTTAATAAAAAAACTTAAGCTGGGCCTGGACCTTTAACAAACCTCTGTCTTAATTGATGGGTTCCATAAGGTGACCCAGAGTAACATCTTCTGAATTTTCATTGCTATGAAGTACAACTTGTATGATAAGACAGAAAAATAATTTTTGTTGACATTTTGGAAATTGAGGCTCTGGTCTTTTTGAACCATTTGGTCTGAAGCTACTACAGACAAGAGTTAAAGAAGCTGAATCCAGAACTTGATGACATTTCCCAGAATTCCTTGAAAAGTAACCATAATCAGTAGGTAAAAAAGACCACACATTTGAGGATTACTTGCTTACAATATCCCTGACTTGCACTGTATATTTGAATCAGTCTCTAGAAGGATTGCTTCTAAATCTGTAAGTCTTTATAGCTTACCTTGAATGATAAAATCCTCCCAACACCTGCATAGATAAGGGTAGCCAAATGGGGGCAATAAATAGCTCCTTGAAAGGGCAGGGGGCAGTGGCCAATGTTTGTATTGCTTGCATCTTTTAAGGAATGACTGAAATTATTGTACCCTTGTTGACATGGGACGTTTTATTTACTTATTTTTTTTTTTCTCATCAAAACCTGCCCATCCAGGCCCTTTGAAACCTAGGCTTTTAGCTTTTTCTTTGCAAACTTTCCTTCTTCTATAATGCAGTCTCCATTAACACCCACCTGACAGTCTGGCTGGTCAGTTGCTGTTGTTCATTGAAGAGCTGATTTGGGACCTTCACCCAGAGCACATCCTCACATTGCAGCCTGAGATGCTTGCTGGTGTGTGACCCTGCTTCCCAGTGTGGTTCCTGTCCTATTCATTCTGCCCTCCATAAAGCTAGAGCCACACTTTTCCCTGGCTATTGAACTCACCAGACATCAATGTGATTTCCAAGAACTTCTTGGGGACTCCACTTCTCCGGTATTCCAGTGGGAGAGTCCAGGGTATGAGGCTCCCTAATTCCAGTGATCTGTAGGGATAAAAGGCAGGATTTTGGAGCCAGGAAACTTCAAGGGTGAAGACCCAGGTTGGTGGAACTCCCCAGCAATGAAGCAGGATCCTGACTGTTTCTCCATGTTCTAAATTCCCTAGGACCTCATGGACTACATCTCTGATCCCTTCAGTGTGTTCTGTTCAGGCTGTACTGCTGCTCACCTGTCATTAGCACCATTAATTAATTAATTAATTTCTGATTAATCTCCCTTCTCCTCAAGTCCCTGTGAAGAAAAGTTCTTCATAATTTATTAAAAAGCAACCACAAAAAATAATTGTTAACTAATACTACAGGATGGGATAAATACAACCGAGATTGTATGAAGGCAAATGGAAGAAATTTGAACTCAACTCATTGGGATGGACAGACACTGAGAAAGATTTCAATTTACGGGCAGTGAAGAAAGGAAGCTTTGCCTGTGTGCTTGCTATTGCTGTAAGTTCTACTGAGTGATTAGTTAACCTCCTCCTGTCAGCTCCTGTTGGCATCACTTAAGCTGACTAGAGATATCAGAGGTTAGATCCACTTTTGCAGGAATAAGGCACCTAGGCACCTTCCACTAAATAGATTTGCTCCAAAGTGCCATATATTAATGGGATGCGGGCGTATCTCAGGCTTCCATTTAATTGTCATCATGACACTTCTTCCTCTAACCAATCTGGTCTCTTTACCATGCTTTTGACTGGGGTCTATGTCAAACCCCAAGCCTATTGTCTGCTTCCCCAAGAATGCAAACTGCCAAGCCAATTAAGATTTTGCAAAGACTTCCTAAACTTAATCAAAGACAGAACCATTAGCTATATGAATTTGAAAGCCTGAACTCACAGGACTGCCTGTTTTATTGAGAAAAGTGAAATAAAATTGTACTTCATCTTGTAAGTTCTCCTGTTTCTTCTCCTTCTGCGAATTAGATTAACCGACCATCAAGCACCTACATTTTGCAGCAAATCTTTATGTAGTAAACCTGTGCTGGTTTGTCACACATTCACCTTTCTCTGATTATGGTAGTTTCAAGGATACAACCCTATAATGATGTAAATAAACAGGTGTACAAACACAAACCAAATTCACCTATCACCCACAACTTTGAATGAAACAAAAATAAATTGTTTATCACTTCACATGAAACACATAAGCAAGTGGCAGTCAACTTTGCTGGTGTTATAGGGCAAGTGTCTGCTGGGATTACATGAAAGAAATTCAATAGGATCTTAGGAGCTGGCAGCCTGTACTCTTGCAGCCACTTTTCACCAATTATTTTAATGATACCTGCAGGATCCTGTAGACTGTCTCAATTGCTGAGTAGAAGATGAGAAAGTGGAGACTGCCGCTCATGGCTGCTCTGTTTTCTTTCTAGTGACAACACTCCCAGCAAATTCAGTTAATCAGATGGCATGCTGTTTATAAATAGGTCTTCATGTTAAGTTGACAGAGCCTTGACAGGTATAAAAGAGAATTGAATTCTCCTTCTGAAGTGGTTTATGGTATTAAAATAATCAGCTTTTCTTGAAAGTGGTTTATCTGTATGAGAAAAATGAGGAGGGACATTAAAGACCATCAAACATTTAAGGTCCAAATATACTCTCTTTCTTGCAAGCAAAACAAGCAACAACAAAAGTTTCCTTACTAGGAGTCCTGTGGCTTCTGCTGTTACCTTCTGATGCTTTCGTTTTAGAATCTGAATGATTGACATCTGCTGAGTTTGCTTTATACATAGGCATTTTAGCTTCCATTAAACACACCATCCATTTTAAAGTTAGAAAAGTGCAGCTGGAGAGTGGCTTCATCTGAAAAGTATTTGCAAGTGCAGGGATGTAAGGTTGATTTGTAGAAATTATTGGAGAAAAAGGGGCAGCAAAGTACTCCCTGATGTCTCCCCTACCTTCACCTCTCTCTCTCTCTCTCTCTCTCTCTCTCTCTCTCTCTCTCTCTCTCTCTCTCTCTCTCTCTCTCTCTCCTCTCTCTCATGCACACACACACACACACACACACACACACACACACACACACACACACACAGAGGCACAAAAACATAACTCTTATAATCTTAGTATTTGTGGTCAGAGTGAGGCAAATGTTTCTGCAACTGGATTTATGCCTGTTGACTACAACATAGAGAATTACACATTCTGACAAACACATCTTTAAAAGAGATCTAGTAGCCCTTGTTACCCATGACTTACTCTACTTGGTATAACAAAGGACCCAGAATCTAAAGTTCCTCTGCAACTTTTTATCCAGTATGGCTATGTTGCCTGTGTGGCCATCTTGATTTGCCTTTCTAGTAGACAGACAATTTTGGAGACTATTGTGTACAATGTGACAACAGTTGTACCACATAACACTTGTACCACATCTAGTACATGTATTCATAATGTAGGTAGTAATTATTCTAATACCACCCACAAAGTATTTAGCCTATGATTTAGTTACAAATGATAAAACCCACTGAAAATGACAAAAATGACATCTAACAAAAAGAAAGCTTTTACATATAAAACAAACTCAGGGGAACAGAGAAGAAAATCTGATATTGTAGGATGAGGTGGCAAGCTGTGAAGATTTACTCTTTTGGCAAAACCCTGGATATGATTATTGTTCATTATTCCTAATTCTTTCTATTCACTTGAATTTCTGAAGAAAAAAAAAACTCCACTATTAAATAGAATCATTTCCTTTTTCATTCTATAAACGAACTAAGCTTTGCTAAATATATGTGTATGTATCAAGTTTCTCAAAGAGGTAGAGAGAAGTTATCTTGACAATATTTGGACTTAGACAAACAAAGCAATCAAACAAAGAATGAATAATCAGTGTTTCTATATCCAAAGTCTAGTAGATGCAGGAGAGTTCTGAATCCTTGACAAGGGCTACTTTAATGTGTCCTTGGATGAAATTGTACAAGAGAGAGAGAGTTTTGCCTACAAATGTAAGGCTTGTAGTAAGATTTTTTTATGGGAAGCATGTGAAATACTTTCTATTTCCTGCATTTTGTTGATACTAATACCATAGCAGATTTATTTACTCAAGGATGAATTTTAATATTCATTCCCTATCCTGGGTAAATTTGAAAGAAAACAGACTCTTACTGAATTGTGAATCTGTAGCAATAGTGTCATGAAGTGAAAAAGATAAACAAAGTAAAAGTATCATGTAATAAATTATCACCTGAGGTCACATGAAATACAGGGCCTATTAAAACCAAGAGTTTCATGGACTGTATGATTGCTTCAATAGAATTTCATAATGGGAATATAAATTCAGCAATTAAGGGATAGGATCTCTTTTCAACTGGACTAAACAAATAGTTTTAAATACCTGTTCAATTTAAGTCTGTAAGCAAAGCATCATCCATGATTGCTATCTCAATCTGATAGGTGAAGACTGTTGTTGACAAAAGTAGAATGTCTGATCATATTTAGAGCTAAATTAAAAGTAGGTTGATTCTCAGCATAATTAGGCTTCTGCTGAATTTCAAATATTGATTGAAAGGGATCAGAAATATGGAAAGTCCAGACTTAATTGAACTAACAAATTTCATGTGTTTCATTGCCAATACAGGTAACTCATCCATTTGTGTATAAACTAATTCTTCCATTATTGGAGAACTAAGTCAGTGACGTGACAAATAAGAGAATAACATTTCTACTCATAACCTCTTCTTATTACCCCACTGCTACCAGCATTAGAGTTAAATTTGCTTCCAGAATGTCAATAAAGCTATGCCCTCCCATACCTACAACTACACACACACACACACACACACACACACACACACACACACACACACACAGTCTTGTGGAAAATGAGATGAGAGAGGGGACACATAAAGAGAGAGAGAAGAGACAGTGATAGAGGCAGATACAGAGAGACAGATTGACAGACTAACAATAGAAAATTGTCTTTTGTCTCTTCTTTAAAGAGTCTATCTTAGATCTCAGTTTGCATGCCACATTTTTCCAACGAACAAGCCAAGTTCTCAACCACACTCTACAATTGCACCATGAAGTCAGAGGGGATTCAAAGATTCAAATTTGTCCCCTATAAATAGGCAATGGCAACACTGAACTGACGATGTTTACCCATTTTGGTGTTCAGTAATGTCTTCCACAAAAGAAGATTTTTTTGAAACATGGGTAAGGGCTTTATTATTAATTGTCTTCTTGTAGTGATAAAATACCTAACAAAAGCAGCTTAAGGAAGGGTGAGTTTATTTCAGATTATAAGGGTAATGGAAGTTACAGCAGCAGGAGCTTAGGGCAAATAGCCATATTGAATTCATAGTTGGGAAGCACAGAGAATGAATATCCATGTTCAGCTTACTTTATCCTTTTTATTCAGTTCAGAATGCCACCCTGGGGAATAGTGATGTCCACAGTTAATATGGGTCTTCCCATCTCAACTGACCCAATTTATACATTCTTTCAAAGATGTTCTTAGAGGCTGACCTAAAGGGGATAGTCCAGCATAGACATTTGGAAATGCTTGCCTCCTAGATGGTTCTAGATCTCTCTACAACCAATATTAACCATTACATGTCTACCTCTTGTCAACTGGATATCAAAACTTATCACTTTAAACTCATAATCATTCCCTCCTTATCATTATAGGATCCGAGCTTAAGATGACTACATCCCAACTTCAAAAAAGTCCCTATAATATTTAACAATTTTACCATAGTTCAAAAGTCTAAACTCATTTCTGAGACTCAAGGCAAACTGTGAGCCTTTATAATATCAAGAGCAAAATTTCATAGTTGCTTCAGCCTCCGTGCCTTTCCCACCAAAGCATAAATGTGGTCAGTTACTTTATTATTATTTTAATTTTTATTGAGAATAGATATTTTTATATAATATATTCGGATCAAAGATTTTCCTTCCCTCAAGTCCTTCTAGACTTTCCTCACCTTCCCACTGTCCCAAATATACATCCATTCTTTCTCTCTCTACTTGTAAAACAAACAGGCAACTAAGAACAATTAAACCAAGCAGACTAGGAAAAAAAGAAGTAGGCATTTAAAAATAAGCCAAAATAGTCTGTTGTGATGGCACAGACCTTTGATACCAGCACTTGTGAGGCACAGACAGATGGATCTCTGTGAGTTCAAGGCCATCTTGTACTACAAAGCAAGATCCAGAAAAAGCATCAAAACAAACATACAAATGTAGAGAACCATTTGCGCATACAGAAATGCTATAGAAACACAAAATTGGAAAAAAATAACAAACAAATGATCTGTAAGATAAAAACATGTTCTAACAAAGCATTATAAGAAGAACTAAAAAAAAAACCTCCAAAAATAACTATGAGTTTTTTTAGGTTTTGTAGCAAATGGTTTCTTCCCACCAGCCTGGTTCCTCAGCCGCCTTGCCCCAGGTCCACACACAGACAATATATTAATTATAATACTGTTAGCCTGTGACTTGGGCTTCTTATTGGCTAGATCTGTCTTAATTATTAACCCATAACTACTAATCTATGTATTTCTACATGGTCTTATCTTACCAGAGAACACCTGACTCACATCCTCTTTTCCCAGGCTCACATGATGCCTCCTCTCTGCCTACACTCCCTAGAATTCTCCTCATCTCATAACTCTACTTCTCTTCCAGCTAGCCAATCAGTGTTTTATTCATCAACCAACAAGAGAAACATATACAGAATAACATCTCCCATCAAGTTTTGTTTTCTGCTGGCCATGGGGACTGTCTTTAAATGAGGTTTGTATACTTGATGAGACTCCATAGAAGGTAAAGAATTTTTTCTTGGAGCAGGTGTTGATTAAAGATAGCTTTTGGTTTAGGAAAGGGTTCTTATCTTCACTTCCCCTGTCAGTGCTGGGTACCTGTCTTCCTTAGACCTGAGCAAGTCCTAAGCATGCTGCTTCAGTTTCCGTGAGTCTGTATGTGTTTAGAAGGCCCTCTTTCTTTGGAATCTTTTATCCTTACTAGTTCTTACAATCTCTCCTGTTCTGAAAAGTTTCTTGTTTGAAGGAAAGGATATTAAGATGCTCTCCCAGTTCAGGCTTAGCCTTTTCACACACATTTGCATTTTACAGTTGGAGCCTTTGATACATATATTAACAAGAGGTTTCTTCATAGCTGTTAAGGCCCCTTTGCAGCATGTTCTTTGACCACAACTTAAAACTGATCCATCTTTATTCATTACATAATTTTTTTTTGTAAGTTTATTTTGGTGTCCTTCTGAAAATGGGTTTGCCCTTTCTCACTGCAGACCTGGATTTTGTGGAACACTACAAATAAGCAATATCATACCACAGCTTAAGAGTTCCTCTTTATTGATTTCTAATTTTGTTTCCACAGAAAATGAAAAGCTGTGGATTCCTTCCAGACTAATGTGGTTTGATTGAGCAAGACCCCATGAAACAACGTCAATGGGACAATGCAGCCTTGCAGACCACTACAGCCAGGATTTCTGCGTCTTCTCAGGATTCCCCCATGACAGTGCCCCCTACCAGCAGGAAGCAGTTTGGAAAGAACAATGCCCAAATTCCCAAATATTGTTTATAAATGTTTGTGTTCATTAAAAAAAAGCATGTATAGTTATGTCCAGCATAAAATAAATTTTTAATAAATAAAAAAGAGGTCTTCTTTATTGAAATTTATGTATGAGTTTATTATCTTTAAATATGATCTAATTTAAGTTATAAGAACACAGAACACAGACTTTTTCTTTTTTCTTTTTTATGCTAGAATAGTTACAGGAATGTCTGATAGGCCAGCATCTAACCCAGTTCCTGTTCTTCTATAAAACCTCTTGACTTAGGGCATCTCTGTTTCCAATTTGCACAGTGTTCTCAACTTCCAGGCTTCCACCAGGAAAGACCATAATGCTGTGCTCAGATTATTTAATGGCTTTTCAAGCCCAAAGTTCTAAATACTTACAAAGTCTTCCAACAGAACATTTCCAAATGTCTAGGAATCATGTAGTCAGGTTTATTACAAAAATGGCCCTTCTTCTGGTGCCTGTTTTCTGTATTGCTTACTTTTTTGTTGTTATGGCACAAAAGCAAACAAACAAAAGCAAAAAACAAAACTGGTCAAAGGGGCTTAATGAAAGCTTGGTTTATTTTTTCCCACAGTTCTATTTAAGCAAGAGCTTGACACAGATGGCCACATTTTGTCTACAATCAGGAAGCAAAGGAAATGAACACCCATGCTCAGATCACTTTTTGTTTGTAAGTGAGTCTTCACAACTCAATTTATTATAGATACTCCAGCTGAAGCATGCCCAGAAGCCAGATACTTCTTTTCTATGTGATTCTAGACGTCATCAAGATAACAATCAATATTAAGCATAACATGGGATTTTCTCTCATGGACATAGATAAAGGTATGAATGATACCCTTGAAATGAGCTCTGGGTTTAATTGGTAATGATGTAGTACTGGTGTGATCAATAATGAATAGCAATGCAAGGCATAATGTAAAGATGCTGCTTACATGAAGTATTAAGGATACAATAGAAACTGATTTAACCCATTTCTTTAGATTAGTAAAATTTCAGCATAACAGCATGGATACAATAATTGCTTAATTTATTAATACTAAATTATACAAGTTACACAATTAAAGAAAAGGCCAGGCTTAGCAAATACAACCCTGATTAATCATCACAATGTAGAACAATAGTCCTTCATTCAATTTCTGGACTGAAGGCACTCCTTGAAGTATATCTATATCTCCATGTGATTCTCTTGGTTTGTACATTAAGAAGTGACTGGGAAACTGGTAGATCAGTAGGAGCTTACTATAGTGGTAGTTCCATTCACAAATTTCATACAGGAACAAAGCCAACTGTGGCATGTTTGGTGTAGCTACTTATTAATCTAAAACTATTTTCATTGTAAATGACAGGAGTTAATGAAACTTCATGGATTGGTTTTAACTTCATCAACGTTACTAATGATGCCATAGTACTTTTTCCTATTGCTATAACAAAACATTCAAGATGGGCTAATTTATAAATAATAGATATTTTATTGGTTGGGTGCTAAGAACTGGAAAGTGCAAGTGTATGATGCAGCTGTCTGCTTCGCAGCTGGTGAAGGCCAAATTGTTTTTTTTTTATTTTAAATTATTTTTTTTTTTCATTTAAGTACCACCCACAGTTCCTCCTCCTTCCCTACCCTTCTGCTACCAAGACCCCTATCCATTCCTCAGTAAGGATAAGGCCTCCCATTGTGAGACAACAAAATTTAGCATATCAAGTCGAGGCATGACCAAGCCCCTTGCCCCTATATCCAGGCTGAATAAGGGATCTTTCCATAGGGATTGGCTCTAAAATGTCAGTTCATGCACTAGGGATAAATCCTGGTCTCCCTTCCCATGGCCCTACAGACTTCTCAAGCCACAGAACTGTTGTCTACATTCAGAGGGCCTCGTTCTATCCTATGCAGGTTCTCCAGCTATCAGTCCAGAGTCTGGAAGTTCCCACTAGCTCATGTCAGCTGCAACTATATTCATAGCAGCATTATTCATAATAGCCGGAATCTGGAAACAACTAGTTTCTTTGTTTATCCAGGGTGAAGACAAAGGAAGTATAGTAGCATAGGTCTTCTTCTTATAAAATCAGTAATGACATGAGAGAGATCCTAACTTGATGGTTTTACCTAAAATTAGTTACCATATGGAGGGTATTCTCCAAGGGTCATTGAAATGAGTTTGTGATTGAGTTTCCAAAATATTAATATTTTGAAAACAGAGTCATAGTATAGCATATGAGGATATCACTAATTACTCTGAAGGTTTATGATATTCTTACACCAGAAGTTGTCTCTTATTTGATAGATCAAATGACTGGAGATGGAGAACTGAGAATGAAAGCCATCCTGAGTAATTTGGAAATCTAAAAGCATTCAAGAAGGTGGAAATCCCCAAACTCGCCAAATTTCCCCAAATTTATGTGTTCTTTGGGATACATTGGAATAATTTGTCTAAATAATATAATTAGCTCTTGTTGCGCTCTCCAATATTTGAAAAAACTTACTCCACTTGTAGACCTGTTGTTTAGATTCTTGCAGCCAATCTCTATGACCTCATTCCAAAAGAAGGCACTTTCTAAGAATCACATCCTGGGGTACAATTTGCTATCTTTGCCGTCAGTTACTATGAATCACAAAATTCACTAATGCAAAAAGTGTTTGAATAATATGGTCATACAGTTAGGAAAATAATTCAAACCTAAAAAATATTAACATTTTAGAATATTGGGGCCTTAAAATAAAAGCAAAACTTCTTTAAAATATTAATTTTTTAAAGAATTCTTCATACCCAGTCTCTGAATTTTGAACACATTTCAGAAGAGGCCAAAACCTGGAATATTGGACCCAGGGGACAGAATCAAGCTATCATTACTGTTATATGCCACCAGCTACATGAAGCAGCTGGCTATTTAAAACATGATAATGGACTATTGAAGACTCAGTTATAGCGTCATTTCATTGAAAGCACCATCAGATATTGAGAGTGCTGCCATTAAGAATAAGATATGTGGTCTAGAGTAATGAGTGTAATGGGGCTTTCACCCACTCCTGTAGTAGGTGTCATGTGCAAACATGATGGGAAAGAGACAAAGATCATCCCTACATTTCCCAGAAGAAATTATTCCAAGTATATGTGCTATGACTATTAAAAAAAATCTTTGTCTTTTTAAAATCCTATCTATGTTTGATATAAAAAATATTTATTTTGGCTATGCTTAAATATCATGGCTTATTAACTTATTTAACATTTTTAGGAATACTAAATGTTGAAATATCACACTAATTTTGACTTTTCCATCAGACATTTTTTTTCTGAAAGCCCCAATGCATGAATTCTGGATAGCACTTTACTCAAGTGGAAATCACTTGACCCAAATTTGATGATTTAATAGCTTGTTGTGAGGGCTTGCCTCAAGAATATAACAATAACTCATATTTGCATTCATTAAATTTCTAGGTTATGAGATTTAATCATTTCAAAAACAAGAGAGTAATCAGAAACTAAGATGGATATGTGTGTTTTGAAGCAGAACATAAGGCAGTATAAAATATTTTGTCACATGAATCCTTGAAGCACCTTTCTTCTGAGAGGCATCGATTATAGTGGATCAAAATTTTACATGATATGTATTAGTGCTGCTAGATTTATTCTAGCAAATAGTCAGAGCTAGGGTATTTTTCCTACTACTTGTAGGCAAAAGATGAAGAGGTGAACACTTCTAAAATAAAATATGTATATGCTATATACTTCAATACCTGTTTGTTAACTCAGAGTTAATTTGTTTTTGCTTGTTTGATTCAATAGAATGACAACATTTTATGCAAAGAGTACATGTAACTTTTATAGTCTCAAAACTCAGGAAGCTATATCAGGTAGATTTCTGTGATTACAATGTATTCCTATATGCTGCCCCATAGATATCAATTAGTTCTAGTTTTCCTATAGTATATGGGTGCATATGTGAACTGTGTTACAGTTTTCAGAATTATAAATTATGGTGGTTTAATAATGATCATGGTAAACAAGTAAGCCAAATAGATGTTTATTCAGGGGGAATAAACTTACAAAATAGACAGATGAACACCAGCAGGTTCCACCAGATGCTCTCCTTTCTGCAACCTACCAGCAAGAGAGAGCTCCCGGCTCCTCCTCAGACCTAGTTCCCAGGTCACTTCTGCCCCTGTCTCCACCCCCCCAATGGGCGTGGTCAGTGACACAGATGCTGACAGATGAATATCTTACTACAATAAATAATCATTTTCTAAGCATTATTTTAATATTGTTTCTGTCATGAATGAAATTTCTCTAGTATGGATATCTAGCAATTGAATTGCTAGATTAAAAATTCTATTGCCATTTTTCATCTTAAAATCATCAAATTGTCCTACCAGTGGTACATGAAAATTCTCCTTTCAACATCCTTGATCTTTCCTTTTGTAAATTATTTTTGAATTTGTTTTTATTGAGCTATACATTTTCCCCAGTCCTCTCCCATCCTTTCTTCTCCCCTTCCACCATCTCCCATGCCCTCAAACAATTTATTTAGTTCACCTTGTCTTTTTCCCCCCTTTCTTGGTGGATTCATGTATGTCTTTCTTAGGGTCATCTTTGTTACATAGTTTCACTTGGGTTGTGGATTGTATGCTGGTTATCTTTTGCTTTATGTCTAATATCCACTTATGAGTAAGAATACATTGTATTTATCTCTCTGGGTCTGGCATAACTCACTAAGGATTGATTTTTCTAGTTCTCTCTATTTGCCTGCAAATTTCAAGATGTCACTGTTTTTTACAGTTGAGTAGTACTCCATTGTGTAAATGTATCAGTTTTTTTGGTTTGGTTTTTTGTTGGTTTTTTTCTTTATCCATTCCTGGGTAAAGGAACATTTAGGTATTTTCCAGATTCTGGCTATTATAAATAGTGCTGCTATGAATATAATTGAGCAAATGTCCTTGTAATATGAGTATGTATCCTTTGGGTTTATGCCCAAAAGTGATATTGCTGAGTCTTGAGGTAGATTGATTCCCAATTTTCTGAGCAACTGCCATACTGATTTCCAAAATATCTGTACAAATTTTCACTCGCACCAGCAATAGAAGAGTGATCCTCTTACTACACATCCTCTCTAACATAAACTGTCATCAGTGTAGTGTTTTTGATGTTGGCCATACTGGCAGCTGTAAGATGCTATCTAAGAATTGTTTTGGTATGCATTTTTTTCTGATGGCTAAGAATATTGAGCATTTTCTTAAGTGTCTTCCCACCATGTGAGATTCATCTCTTGATAGTTATCTGTTTAGATCTGTGCCCCTTTTGTAATTGGGTTATTTAATATTCTGTTGTCTAGTTTCTTGAGTTTTTTTTTCATATATTTTGGAGATCAGTCCTCTGTCAGATGTGGGGTTAGAGAAGATGTTTTCCCATTCTGTAGGTTGTTGTTATTTATGTATGTATCTTATTGGTTGTTCTAGCAATCATCACAGTGACATATTAAACTTTTGTATGTGTGCCAAAATCTGACAATAATGTCGTGTATTTGGTTCTTTGGCCTTAATTGGTTCAACTTTAGAATGAATATTTGAAATTACTCATTTTTAATTGGATCATGACTCATATTCTTAGATATTTTCATTTGCTAAATTTTGAATATTTTGATACATTCACAGGCAATTTCATTGCTATTATTTCTTCTTCTTAATACCATTTCTTAATGTTTTAAATTATTATTATTAAAATAATTATTTAGTCTTTGAAATTACCATATAGTTATATCATTTCTTTATTTATTTTCCTCACCTCAAACCCTGCTATGTATTTCTTGCTCTCACTCAAAAATATAGCCTCTTTTTAATGTCATTATTACATATATATGTGTATGTGTGTGTATTCCTAAACATGTAAATGAAACATAATTTGCACATGGCTACATATGTGTATATGTTTTCAGTGCTGAACATTTGATATTAAATAATTAGAGGGGAACCTCTAACTACCACTTTACCCAAACAGCATTAATCTTTAAATTTCTTCTCCATAGTTGACTTTTCTGTTTTTAAATTATGTCTCTTCCAGGGACATTTTTCCTTTAATGCTTTTGAAAAACACACATTCTGTTTCTTGTATTGTTAATGGTTTACTCAGATTCTCAGCATGCCTTTTGTCTTAAAGTTTGCATTAATCATCACTTTCTTGCTTTTTAAACAATAAAAGGAACTTCAGATATAGTATTAATGGTCACCACCTGCCTACTTCCATATGCTTTCTCACCAGGGCTTTGAGCAAATGAATATTATATTTTAAAAACAATTCCATATTAAGCATGGCATTAAAAGAAAATTAAGAAAATAATGTTTATCAAATAGGTCACACTGGATCAGCATTATTTGTAAAATGTAAAATAATGATGAAAAGCAACTATATTTTTAGACAGAAAGCAGAACAAAGTATTTTATCAGCATAATTGATGTTGGAAAAATCTTGTATAAATGATTCTATTTGAATTCTGTTTTAATGAATTTGTTGACTTGGGTGGTATTTTAAGTTTGAACTGATATACTGTTTATGGACTATGCAAATGTCACTTTTAGGCTTCTATAAATATTTTGAAATTTATGTGTGCGCATGTGCATTTATGTGCTGGTTCATATGTATGTATGTGTGTGTGTGTGTATGTATGGATGTCATAGGTTAAACTCAAGTGTCATTTCTCAAGTGCCGCCCATCTTAGGTTTTAGAAAGGGGAATCTCACTAGCCTAGAGCTCCTCAAGGAGGCTTGACTAACTGGACAGACAGAGACATTGACCCATGTATTTCAACTTACTCAGCTATGGGGTTACAAGTGTATGTCACCATGCCTAGATTCATTAATTGCTGAGTAGGGATAAAACACAGGTCATCATGGCTAGGTTATTGGAAGTTCTCTTTTGTTGGTTCTTAAAAGAATAAGAGGAGAAATCTCAAGAATATTTTTACTATATAATTTTGAGAATAAAACAAGGTATGGATATTCTACATCTTGGCAGCTGTTAGTAAGGATGTGGAGGTGGAGAAGAAAAGGGGGAGAATGATAAGGAAGAGGAAAAGGAGGAAGAGAAAAAAGAAGAACAGGAGGATAAAGGCGAGGAGAAAATGGAGGAGGACTTTTGAGTTGTGTTATAGGAAAGGAGCCTGATTTAGCAATGGAGCTTGGCAAACAGCTGCTTAGTGGTAAGGCTGAGGGCTTCAGAAAAAGAGTGAGGAAGCCCAGGGTGTCAGGAAATCATGCTTATGCTTATCACCAGTATCCAAAAGAAAAATTAAAAAGAAGGTAAAAGAAAAGTTACAATTTGATGACTTAGAATTCACAGAATCCCAGAAGACTTCCAGGGTGGGAGTTCTGAAAGAGACTGACAAGAGGAAGGGGATTCTGAAAAAAGAGAAGTAAGTTATCTATTTAAAGGGCTAATTATTTCTCCATTAGCCTTAGTATGTCCTTATGTGGAGCAATTTCCCTGAGGAATGTACACATGGCAAGGGGACTTTCTGGCTTAACTTGATTAACTCTTAAGGGAGGAGCTGAAAGTATGCAATATTTTAATCTTTGGAGTAAATCTGAACATCATGACTTTACCCAAAGCTAGTGGCAGCCTTTCCCTCCCCACCCCCATGGCCAAGCAGTGCAAGAAGTACAAATCCAATCATATGGGTGGGCTTCATTCTCAATGGCCTCTAATAGAGCTACAAATCCTTGTTTATATGTCTACTACTGGGATAGCAGCACTTTATGACTGAGCTATCGCTCCCAGCAAAGCAACTATATTGAGAAGTGGCTTTACCAAACTATTGAAGCTGGTCTGGAGAGATAACTCAAAGGTTGAGAGCACTGGATGTTTTTCTAGAGGCCCTTAGTTTAATTCCTAGCAACCACATGGTGGTTCACAAGTGTCTGTAATGAGATCTGATGCCCTCATCTGGCCTGCAGGCATACAAAACCATTAAAGGGAAGTTTTCTATGTTTTGACATATTCTGAGTAAGTAGTCTTTTTGAAGCAATTTGAATTTCTCATCTTGAAGATCTATTTGTTTAATCATTTTAATTTTTGAGACTTTATTAAATTACATTTCCCTAATCCAATTACAGAAACAAAGTAAAGGCCACTTTTATGTTTAGATTATCATTATCTTAATGAAATATCAATAAACCCATGATATAAGGTAAGAACTGAGTTTTCTTAATGTGTAATTTAAATATAATCTTCATTTATTAAAAAATTTAAACATTTTGTTATTACTGACATTGACAGTTTCTTAGAATAATACAAACCAGGGATATACTTTTCAATGATTTACAAGAATTTAGGAATTACCTATTACTTGACATTATATTATTTTGAAAATTTTTGCTTTGCAAATCTACTGCAGTTCTTTTCATCAAAGAAATAACAGGTTGTCACAGCACTTTAGCCATGAATCAGTATATAAACACCCTAACATCACTTAACTTTGATTCCACTTATTATATAGACCATTGATTTTTTTTTTCTTCATGGCCAAATACTAAAGTTAGGCTATTCATGGATGCTGGCCCCATTCTCAAATCCATCAGCTAATACACACTGAAGTGAAGGTCATCTACTAGAAATTATGGAGCAGGTGAGTTCTAGGTATTTATTTGTACATCTGAATTTAGAACACATATCATTTCCTCTCATGTTCCATTTGAGGGTCTAGCACAGATAGTCTGTTTATTCAAATGGAATGTTGAGCAAAGTTGCATCCCAGAAAATGAAGTCGTTCTGCCAGGTAATACAAGTAACTTGGAAAGGTGCCAGTGTGGTCATCAGAGATGACAGATCTTCTGGTAGCATCAGTGGATTGCCATTAGGCTAATCATGCCTGGGTGAAGAATATTTAGTCAATCACTGAGGGTGCCCCATTAAGTCACTTAAACCCAACTTTCCAGCAAGTGATTTCCAGAATGTTAGTATGTATATCATTTAGAGGTTTAAGGGAAATGACTAGCTGAGCTAAAGATTCTTCCACTATGGCACCTATTAGTATTCTCCCCAGTGCTGCTCTAGCTTGCTGCATTTTCCTTAGAAGTACATGAAAGAAGCACAGATCCAAGTATACTGTGCTCACTTCGCCAAAGCTGTCTTGGAGAGATGCTGCCCTGAGATGTGGAGAGGTAGACTTTATTAAGTGCTCAGCCACAGGGCTACTTTGATTGAGTTGTTTAACCTCTGTGCTCTTCGAAGCTCCCTTCCTCACCTGTTTTGCAGGGATGTTTCTAGGCTAAGTTTATCTTTATGAATCCTTCTCTCTGCTTTGCTATTAGATATGGGGACAGGGCTGTGTAGCAAGCTTTCTAAGAAATGATGGGGGCAAATGCATAATCAAGAATGATTACTTTGTTTAAAATTCAAATACAAAGGAAGTGCATTTCTAATTGTTGGACTAAAAGTATGTGCCTTCACACTTTGATCCCAAGTACTACATCAAGGAAAGGTGATTTTGTAGTAATTGAGTTAGTGTCATCTATTGTATGTTTTTCAATGTTATATGGTAAGAAATTAGAACAATTTAACTCAATATAAGGAACATTTTAAAAAATACTACTGAAAACAGTATCTTTACATTGATATGGTTTCACATTTACCCTGCTTGAGTTCTTAGCAACATGATTACAGGAATGGAGCCAACATGATGGCTTGGTAGTTTAAAACACTTTCTGTTCTTTCAAACAACCAGGGTTTTATTCTTAGCTCACAACAACCAGAAACTCCAGGTGTACAGAATCCAATACAGTCTTCTTGCCTTCTGGAGTATCTTATCTGTATGTACACACCCAGAGGTACATACACATAATTATATCTTAAGGACTACAGTGAGGAGTATGGTGTTTGTATTTATGGTCTTTTTATGCACAGTGTAGGTTTATGACCATTATTAAGTAGTTCCTACTACAAATGACTTGACAGATTTTGTTGATCCCTACTGAAAGGCATCACCCTCCCTGTGGAGTGGGGTGAGGGAAATTGGATGGGAGGGGAGTTGGGAGACATTGAAGGGAGGGAGGTAGAGGGAACTGGGATCGATATATAAAATAACAAAAAATAAATAAACCATGCAAAAAATCATCTAGCAACTGGCCAGGGAAGCTGAAAGACTTACTACAGATCTTCACATCTCCATCTTCTTTTCCAAATCCAATTCCCAGTCTCCTCCGCAGCTCTATAGCAGATGACTTACTATGGCCTTCCTCTCACTCTGCTCCAATCTCCAACCTTCCTTTCCTTTTGTCTTATCCCTTATTCCCATATTCATCCTTTTGTCTTTTTTAAATTTCTTCTTTTTCTTATTTTACATATCAATCCCAGTTCCCTCTCTCTCCCTCCCTCCATATTTCCCTCCCTTCCATGCTCTCCAACCACCCTCCCATCCCATCAACCCCCCCACACACACACACTCCACAGGTAGGGTGATGCCTTCTACGAGGGGTCAAAAAAATCAGTCAAGTCATTTGGAGTAGGGACTATTGTCTTATTCTCCAACTACAGCAGGCATTCTGGGGAAACACTGACCAAACCTTTCAGAGAAGTAAGTAGGTCAGTGGAACAGATCAGCACTTTATTACTTAACCATCATCAGAGATGCTTTCTCCTGCAGGAAATGGAAACAAATATGGAGACCCACAGGCAGACAATATGTAAACAGTGAGAGATCTCAGAACACATAGCTCTAAAAGAGATGTCTCCATCATGTCCTACACTCAGATATCAAGGAATCCTGTAAAAGAAGTAGCAGAAAAGGTATTAAGAGCCAGAAGAGTTGGAGCACATTAGGAAACAAGTCCTTCCCAACACTGAAGGACAGACAGACAGTATTACAAACTCACAGAGACAGAGGCATCATGCACAGAGTCTACGCAGGCATATAGCAGATGTTTTACTTTAGCTGAAAGAAGTGGACACATGCCCCATTTCTATGCCATAAGTTATCTGTAATTGATAACCTCTTGAAAATAAAAGAAGTGTTTTCTTCATGGGAGTCTTACTGGGTATAAGAGTATGCATAGGGCATTCTCTTAAAAGTATTCACCATACGTAGCATCAAATAGCTAAAGAAAATGAACTCAATTGCATCTTTGGTGGCTCCTTGTCTCATAAAGTCCTTTCAGGGATTTTTATTTAATTTAATTACATTTTCATTTTTACTATTATTTTATATAATTATTGTGTCATCATCATCGTCGTCGTCATAATTATTTTGCCTTACAGATTTTTTTCACAAATATATCATGGCTTCTGGTTGTTATAGTTATGTGATTACTCAGAGTGCAGAGGAGTAGGTTGTTTCTTGTACCTTTTCTTGAGCTTTCATCCTTGTTTCGTTTTTGTCCTATTCCAATGTGTTTGTTTTATCTTATTAATTTTTGTTTCATTATTATTCCTTAGATTCCTGTTTGTTTTCTAAATGGAACTGATTAGATGCAAAGGGATGTGTAGAAGAAGCAATAGAAGTAAGTGGAGCAGAAATAATAATCAGAATATACTATATGGTAAAAATAATATTTTCAATAAAAGAAAAATGTTATTCATTTATACATTACTTTCTCTATGTAATTGTGAAATATTCTTATGTTATAATTATAAAAATAACTATCTAAAATCCACAAACTACCAATTATCTGTGTTCTTTGTAGCCAAACCCAAATGTTCAAATATGTGTATATATATCCATCCTACTTGAACAATTTATTTATGGAATACACATAATATTTCAAACATAATACCGTATTACCTTTACATTGTAATTAATCAATGGTTGGGTGAAGAACACATGGATGTTTGTTAGTGCTACATACATCAACATGTATACACCTTTAAGTATTTATTTCAAACAAATGGTAAAACTGGATGAATGAAAGCATATTTTCAGCTTTATTTTATATTTCAGAGTTTTGAATACATTTTGATGCAATTTGCTGATAAAACACAGTGCATGAAAAATGTGATATTATAATACAATGAACAACACAGTTTAACAAGGCAGGAGATGTTGTTGATGTCAGCTTGGTAAAATCATGAAACAGACTCCAACCAGATGTTGAAATAACATCTGGCTATTAGCAACCCTTAAACAAACTGAAGAAGCATTTTTAAATTCAATCGTGAAAGTTCTTTCTCAAGACTTTAGAAGCTTTAGGCAACAAAATAAAAGGAATGCATTAATTTGTACCCAGGGGTCCATATGCTGTCTACAAATCAAACCTATTAGCTTGCTTACCTTATGGATTGGTTACACGTGGAAATCCTCTTGACTGGCAAGGACAGATAAAGGTGTACATTAAAAATGCATTGCATTTTATCTCCTGGAAGCAGGTGAGGAGGCGCTTATTGTTTGAACTGAGTGGCCCTAACATTTTGTAGCACATACTTAACAGGGACTCTGCCCCAGAGCTCATGCCATGCAATCTGAACACGTTGTTTAGGGAACAGTGTCTGCCATCTGGTTAGGCTAAATGGCAGTGGCCCAGCCCTTGCTTCTTTTCTGCCCCTGAAACTTGACTATTAGATTTTAATTACACTGGTATATGATTAAATCAAAGAGATTGAAAGGTTAAAGCTAATGTTCTTAGAGGTGAAGCAGGCCCCAAGGCCTCTGAAACAGCTGGCATTTGGGACCCAAGATCTCTCTTGGCATGCCAAAGAATAAGAGGTAATGAACTCCTCTGGGATGGGGCTACCTTAATTTTATTAGATGAAGTTCTCACCGAGAAAGAAGTTTAGTTCTCAAGTCTAGAAAATGAATTTGAAGTCAGTTGTTTTGAATTCATTTCAAGGGGGAAAAGTGCTTAAAAACATAATTTTTGTTTGTTTCTTTTTTTTTTACTAATTTGGTGTGTTTATTTCATTTGCTATTTGAGCCATTTGAGAGCCAAGAAAATATGGCTAAATTTACAGAAATAAGGAGACAATGGGGAATTAGAATCACATTTTCAGTAGGTGGATTTTCTCATTCCTCCTTTCAAGAATTCAAAAGATATTTTCTGATGGATTTTGACCTGGAAAGAAAATTTAGTAATCATTTCAGAATGTGAAGCAGAAATTAGTAAACAAGAAGTATTAATTGAAAATAATCTCCTGGGCTTTACAGTGCCATGTAGCACAGGGGTAGCAATGTCAGTCCTCACCAGGCTGCAGAGAGTACTAGGAACAAAAAAGCCTGGCTCTACCACCTGCTAATGTTTACAAATTGCTTAACATTTCTTTATTCTCATCTGCAAAATGGACTGATAATAAAATGTATCTCACAGGATAATTCATCAGGATATATCTATGTGTTTATGTTTACTACTAGATTTTTAATGTATGGATTTTGTAGCATGATCTCTAAATGCTAGTTTGGAGGAACTTTAACAATTTGAGGGAAATTTTCCTTATTTTACGTGATTTGTCCTATCATTTCAATATATTTCCTTCCTAGGAATCTATAGGTCACTATTATGACCTTTGGCAAGTTCTTCCCCAAGTCTGTAGAATATGCTGTAAGAATTTCAAAGGTCATAAAGAATGATTCTACTAACACATGATCACTAGGCCACAGTAATTTTCATCATTGCTATAATGCTGCAAAATATCTTTTCAGGAGGAGTGTTTTAATGAAAGTATCTGTGTTACCCAGAATATTTCTATTCTTTAGCAGTAAGAGTCTTATTTGTTTGTTTGTTTGTTTGTGTATTTATTTACTTGTTGACTGTGATGAAATATCATGACCAAGGCAACTTATATATGAGTTAATTAGGGACTCATATTTTTAGGGGATTAGAGTCCATAATCATTGTGTCAGGGAGAATGGCAGATAGGCAGGCAGGCATGGATTTGAAGCAGTAGTTAAACCTTATATCATGATCTGCACATAGGAGGCAGAGAGAAATAATTTGGAATATCATGGGCTTTACAATCGCTAAGCCATTTGCCAGATATGTCCGTCTTCCAAGAAGGCCACACCTACTAATCCTTCACAAGTAATTCCATCAACTGGGAATCTAGTATTTGACTATTTGAGCTTAGGGGGACATTCTCACTCAAACCACTACACAGGACTCATCCCTCATTCACCCCTGTGCTCATCTCTGTTTAGCTCTCTTGGAATCTGTCACTATTAGACATCCTCTAAATTAATGCTTTGTTTATAAAAATTGTATTCACACAAGACAGGTAGATTTTCTGGTTGCATGTGGGAGTCTGTGTTTTTGCCAAAGCTACCGTTACTTGCAGAGATTTAGAAGGAGAGGGTGTGACATATAAATCAACTCTAGAGAAGAAGGAAAATAGATTTTAAATGCAGAATAGCATAGTAGCTTCAGGTAAGAACAAGAATTTTGTTATAGTGATCATGATAGAGATAGCACAACAAAATTCATAAGCTCGTTTATGTTTAATAGAGTGTCCTTTGATGATCATGATCTTACCTTTAATTTCACAAGAAGGGTGATGTGATGCCTTGAAATCCAGCGTGTTGCAAACTCAAGCTTTCAGTTTTGAAAAATCATTCTATATTGAAATGTGAAGAATAATCTCCCCAGTATTCACAGACCCCTTTCTGTGGGAAGAGCTTCTCAACAGCAGTCCTCCAGCTGTCATATTGGGGTCTGTGCACTCCTATTAACTCAGGTCAGCTGGTACTGTGGGTTTTCTCAGCATTATTTTAAGGTATAAAAAGCAGAGACAAGAGACATAGATTTAGAGAGAAGACTTAGGTGATGGAGCACTTCCTTAAAGGTGTGAGTAATAGTTGGGCAGTAGTGATACATGCCTTTTATCATAGTATTTGAAAGGCAGAGACAGCTGGATCTCTGTGAGTTCAAGGCCAGCCTGGTCTACAGAGTTGCAGGACAGCCAAGGCTACACAGAGAAACCCTGTCTCTTGATAAACCAAAATCAAAACAAAGTGTAAGGACTAAAGTTCAGACCCCACAGACTCCTCATGCAAAAGCTAGACAGACTTGGTAAGCCCTTGAAATATCAGCACTGTTGATCAAAGATAGGGAATGATCAGGGTAAACTAGTTATATTAAGCAGAATCAGTGCACTCTGGGTTCAACATGATATTCTACCTTAGTTTAAGAAAAATGGAGAGCAGCTAAGATGACACACATTATCAACTCTGGGCCTAAACACACAGAAGTGCATGTATACCTGTACTCACATGAAATAGACATAGGTGTATATACAACAAAAGAACATACATGCATAAAAAGAAGAAAACAATGAGAGAAGACACCCTTTAAAGAATACAGACTGTATCAGATACTCAACATCGTTAGTTTTCTTTTCTTTTTTAAAACTCATTTTTGCAATAAATTTTTAATACTAGACATTTTACAAAAATACATTTACAATGGTGTACAGATATTTTTAAATCATGTATTTAGTTCTTTTTAAGATATCAAGGGAGCAAGCTTTTTGCATATACTGAAATATTTTAATATTATTATTTAAATGATATTATAACATTTTTCTTCCTTATTTTCCTCCTTCTATGTCTTCCTGGATAATCTCCATTGAACCACACCCATGTTTCCCAACTCAAGTTGATTGTATTTTTCATTAATTATTGTTGTTTCATATTGTGTGTGTGTGTGTGTTTGTGTGTGTGTGTGTGTGTGTGTGTGTGTGTGTGTGTGTGTACAAAACCAATCTGCTAGATTTGCTTTTGTTTGTGTATATGGTTTTAGATAAAACCACATGGCTTTATATGTGCTTTAAAATGTGTTTTTCATATCTTGAAGGAAGCTATAAAATCTTTTCTTGTATATTATATATGTGTATCAAAACATATCCCTTAGAAGAGACACATAGCACCAAATGTTGAGTGAAGCACAAAAAGAGAATGATTGAGTAAAGTCCTTTGAATTTGACAGTATGAAGGAATCTATAAATAGTAATAGTTGAGGATTAGAGACAACAAAGTAATGAATGATTATAGAAGAGAAATGTGAGACAATGATATATTGGATGTGAGTGATTTATATATATATATATATGTATATATATATATATATCTATATCTAATCAAACCATGTGAGTAAGCCATGCAGATCTTTGAAAACTGTAAAAGTAACCATATTTTACAAATAAAGACAATTTATGTACAAAAGGAGAATACAGACTTTCATATCAAGAAACACCATTTTCCCTATCATTTGCTTTTTGCTCCAACATGAATACAAAAGCAGAGAATATTGTTATATATAAATAAATTTTACATTTTTTAAGTTCTTGCCTAGAATTTTCATGCTTTTCAGGCTTCATTGGAACCATAGCAAAACCATAGCCCCAAGAAACTACAAACTTACTCTACCTTAAATTTCTTGCATCTGTTTTCTCAAGAGCTGTAAGAATAAATAAGAGGACAAAATTCCATCCACAGTGAGATATCCAGCCTGCTCACACCTGTTGCACTGACCATGTCCATTGGGGTGTGGGGACAAGTGTGGATGTGACCTGTGGAGTCTAGGTCTGGGTCCTGACCTGAATTTTCTCTCTTACTTCCAGGTCAGACATGAGGAAGTTACGAGGACATCCTTGGAGCAGGAACCCGCAGCAGTCATCTGTTTTGTGTGTAAGTGAATTCTCTGTGAACATACCTCAATCGAGAGAGAGAGAGAGAGAGAGAGAGAGAGAGAGAGAGAGAGAAAGAAAAAAAGATGCCTTGTGGTCATCAATGATTGAAGAATAGAGTGATCTAAGTTCTTCAAACAAGACATAGTGCTACAGAACTTGGAGTTCCCCACTAAGTTTTAGTCTTGTTGTGTTCTAGTACTTTTTTACTCAGTCTCTATTTTTCACTCTTAGAATGGTAAAGTACATTCTATGCCACTGAATGTTAGAAGTATGTCATTTATTTTGACTTTACAGGGGTTACAATTGAAAGTTTGCCTTCAATTTCAGAAGAAAGTCTGAACTTCTAAATTTTCATGAGACTGTGAAAGACTATAAAACTTTTAAAGTTGAACTAAATACATTTTACACTATGATAAGAGTCTACCAGGACCAGGAGTAAATAGAAAGTGATAGTTTACATGATAGTGGACCTCATAGGCTCACATATTTGAAACTTGGTCTACAGTTTGTGCAACTGTTTGGGAAAGATTCAAGAATGGCCTTGATCAATGAGGTATGTTATTAGGGGTGGGACAAGCTTGAAGTTGAAAGTCTCCAATTCCTCCTTAATTAGTTGCCTTGGTCAAGGTGTGTTATCATAGGAATAACATATTTGCAAAATGTAATGATCAAACCAGCAAAGGAATCATGACTTCTACATGTAATGTAATGATTCTATATCTCATTTATCATTTGCAATGTATTTCATAGGTTTGAAAAAGTTAATGGTCATGATACAACTCTGGTTTCATCCAGAACTATCAGTGCAGACCCTCAAAGTTTTGCATAACAACTGGACTACTTGGTTGAAATTCTAACTGACAGGTAAACCATAATATCCTGGAATGGAAGGGCTCAGAATATACTTAAACATGAAGTCAAGTTTTCTGTAATTTAGTTTCATATGACAAAAGGCTGTTATAAGAAAAGACAGAAAAGTTGTATAGGACACAGCCATGGTCTTCTATATTGTTTCATTTTATGTATGGACCACAGTGTCCCTTACAACTCTTCCTTCCTCTTCCCTGCAGCCCACCCACATCTACTCCTTCCAAGGGTAAGATCTCCAGAATGGAGTCAGCAAAGCCTGGCACTTTAACTGAAGGCAAGACCAAGCTTCTTCAACCCCATATTAAGGCTGAGCATGACATCCCATCATAGGGAATGAGTTCCAACAAGCTAGCTCATGCAGAAGGGGTAGATCCTGGTCCTACTGCCAGGAGCCCCTCAGAGGAAAATCAAACAGATAAGAGCAATCTCTTATTGTGGAGTCAGACACCAGTAAGCAACTGCCCATCGACTGTGTCACTGACAGTATTTGAATATATCTGCTTCCTGTCCCATCCACCTGAGGCTGCTCTTGTTTGCTTTAGGAGTCATTACTTAGACATATTCACATTTTATTTGTGTTCTTTTTTTAAAATTGTTTTGGCAGTAAAAAATTGTCATATATCAAGAGTACCAACTTTCAACTATGCTTTGTCATGTTGATGACAGTATATTAAAACAAATTTCTTCTAAAAATGTTCACACAAGTATAAACTGTGCATTGAGCTCATTACTCCTGCATCCTCCTATCCGCTCTTTTCTCAACTCTTTCATAAATATCCCATTATACTAGAGAGGCAGTTCTCAACCTGTGTGTCATGGCAACTTTGGGGGTGGCATGTGCCGCACCTGCCCTCACCAGCAAGGACAACGCGACTCTGGGAAGATCTTCATGCAGTTTTAATCAGGATCCTTGAAACATGTTTCCTCTGACATGCGAGGGCCCGGGGGACCCCTGCACAGGCTTCAATACCCTTGAGCTAACCAACTCCAGTGAGCCACGTGGACCCTGCAGATAGGCTACTCTAACACGGAAGCAGACAGGCTGAACAGACTTAACCAAATAAGGGCTTATTTATGCCAGAGAGTGCTCACCGGTGGGGAGGTGGAAGTGCCATCTTTAAGGCGTGGCACTTCACGGCTCTCTACAGTGGCATATCAATCATCTTACATTTAAGATATTTTCATTATGAATACTAACAGTAGCAAAAATACACATATGAAGTAGAGATGAAATAATTATATTATTGGAGTCACTACAACATGAGGAACTTACTGACATGTCACAGAAGCAGAAAGGTAGAGAACCACTGCTCTAGAGTACACTTATACTTCATCTTATGTATCTGTATAAAATCTAGAAACCAACTAGGAGAGTAAACATACAATGTTTAACTTTATGTGATGAGATTGGCTTATCCAAATAATATGCTTATTTCCAGTCACATCCTTTTTTTCTGTAAACAACATAATTTCATTCTTTATATAGCTGATAAATTAAATTTTGTTGATATACCACAGGTTGCTTCATAATGATTAAAGATTCAACTTACCAAGCATACATTGCAATTCTAAGATTACACACATCGAAATGGGTGCTTTCGATTCCGCAAAACAAATACTAAAAGTTTAGCACAGAACATTAGTAGATGATGTTACTATTGACTTTCATGAATAGATGTCTCTTCCAGAGAAAATAGAGGGGCATCATCCTGAAACTTTGATCATGGTCTACACATACAAAGTGATATTTGGGCATAGACACATATGGTTGCCTTTGCTGAAGGTTTCTACATTTTTACTGTTTCTTTTGTAATTAGAAAGCCTGCCAACATCACTCCTAGTTGCAACCTACCTACTTCTTCTTTTACTATACCATACAAGGTCTGGGGATAGTGGCTAGAAATATAGTCACTCTTACGGGATGGGAAGAGCATTATCGTACTATGGTTTCCCTGAGCTGATCAATTCATGACATGCTTTTGTTGCAGGACAGGAAATGAGTGGCCAACATGATGTTTCTTTTACATTAACTTGAATAACTGATCACTGCACCAATTGGTCTGTATTTACTTAAACTTGTTTATAAGTCATAATTCTTTTAATTTTTAAAGAGCTTTGAATATAGTTTAATGAGTATCTGTATTGTGATAGATTTTATAGACTATGTCCCATAATCATTAATATCTAATAAACTTTCTACTTTCCCTTGTTTCCCTTGTTTTGAGCCTTTATTTAGACAAGCTGAGGGTTGTTTTATATTCTTTCTCTGTTTCTCTACTTTTTTCAACAGTATGAGGAGTTGTAAATCCAGAACTTTGCTTCTAGCTCATCATCTGTTGATGGCATTGCATATCAGTTTGAAAACACACACACACACACACACACACACACACACACACACACACACACACACGAGGCTGTCAGTCATACAAATGTCAAAACCACTGTAGACTTTTACCCTTTTGATAATTCATAAAAACTTTCCAAAAGTCCTATGGATGCAACAAAAATGCAGGAGAGGAAGAAAAGAGAAAGCAGAAAAAGTAATGGCTATACTCATTTCCTCTAAACCAATGGAGCCATCAACTTTGCAATTACTGAGATCCATTTCAGTGGACTTTATAACTGGGAATGAAATGAGTGAGAAATGAGAATCCCTAATGAAGGCTCAGGTCCCCACCCACCATGTTATCATCGCATCCCACCCATGCCAGCTTTCACTCACCAGCTTTGCAATTTGCAGCTTAATTTCTCATAACTCGCCAAGCGGTTCACATTCATTTACATTATTGCCATTTAACATGCAGACAAAAAAAGAAATATGGTTTAAGATCTGATGGGCTAGGCATTTTTTCCTCTTTCTTTCTTTTCTGTCTAGTTGTGTTTGTTTTTGCTGCTGAAAACAAATGTCTCTGAAGCTCCGTTTAATTTACCATGTCAAACTGCTTCTTTTAAAGGTAATTTGGAAATGCTTTATATGTGTGATAGACGATAGAGGCAAAATACCCAAGCAGAATAGGAAGAGATATTTAAAGGAACAGTTGGAAATGTAAGCTGCATGCGTTTTAGCTGCTGGGAGAGTGCTGTTTTGATCATGGATACCTGTACTCCTTGATTAAAAAGTATTGGACACAGTGGCAGTGAACATTTCTAGATTAGGGACTAAGAGGATGCCTTTTTGTAGCTTTTATTATTTTTCTTCTGTTTCACTTTGATTTTAATTTTTTATTGACTATAACTGTAACTTCAAAGTGGTGCTTGTTGCTTGTAGAAGCCAAAGTATCATTTTCCTGAGGACTTCTGATGTGTGTGTAGTTTCTGTGCATTCTTGATTATAAACTTCATGCATTATGTATTCAATGTTTACCATTGTTTGGGTTAGTTTATTATAATAAATTATATCTCTTTGTTGAGTAATTTTATTTATTTATTCATTCATTTATTTATTTACTTTTGGTTTTTTTTAGACACAGTTTCTCTGTGTAGCTTTGGAGCCTGTACTGGAACTTGTTCTGCAGACCAAGCTGGCCTCGAACTCACAGAGATCTGCCTGCCTCTGCCTCCCGAGTGCTGGGATTAAAGGTGTGAGTCACAAATGCCTGGCTTGTAGACTAATTTTAAAAAGCACTGCTGAAGTCCAGTCTTTCTCTTTCTAGCTCTCAATCCTTTTCTCTCTCTTTTTCTTCATTTCCCCTATTCCCCCTCTTCCATTCTTTCCCATCTTCTTTCTTTTTCTTCCTCTTATTTCTCCATTCATCTTCCTACTTCTTTTCTTGTCTTCCATTTTTTTTTTTGCTCTTCCACTAGTTGCTTCCACTATATACCTTCCACATAAATCAGATATGGAAGATACATAAAGATATTCAACAGTCATTCTCTAAAAATGAAATTTGCATTTACTTTCTGAAAATAGGAATGCTGTTTTGTACTAGTCCCGGATTAGAACATAAGGTCTTGAAGATTTCTCTACATAACAGTGTGCTGTCCTTTTTTTCCTCTGTGAGTTAATTTTCTCTTCAGATAATACTCAACTATGCTTTAAAATTTGCCAAAAATTTATTTTGAGACTTTTCTTTGCAATACAATTAGACCATTGCAGAAAAATGCAGCCTATCAAATTGCAAAGATATAGGGTCTAGCCCCAGTTGATACATTCACAATAAAACTTTTACACGATAGGCTGGAGGATCATTGTGGAAGGGAGGGGCTGGAAAGATTTCAAGAGCTAAAGAACAGAAAGTTTTCTGTGAGACTGTGTCTCCTAGGAATGTCAGAAGCTATACCCACAAAGTCTTTTCAACAGGCCTATCACATCGGAACATGATGTGATAAAGATGGAGCCAGTGTACCTGCCAATGTGGAAGCAGGAAAGTTCTCTAGGCTTCAGTCCTAGACCAATAGCTATAGACAACTCAAGAATGCAGAGGGTTAAGGAAATTGTCTTTGACCAGAAAGAGCACATGAGTTGGTTTTCCAATAACAAGCAGTAAGTTCTGAAAACATTCATACATCTAACATTATTGAGACTGAGCAGGTTGTATTTAAGTATTTAGGGACACACACACACACACACACACACACACACACACACACCACACAAACAAAACCACATGTAACAACAATTAAAGAAAAAGAAGACATAAAATTGAAAGAAAAGTATATAAGAGCTTGGAGGGAGGAAAGGGAAGGGGGAAATTATGTAATTATGTTATCTCAAAAAAATAATAATCTTAAAAATTAAAACATTTTTGTATCAGAAAAGTTAGGAGTACAAATTCCAGCTAAAGACTTTTTCTTTATGAAATAATTCTGTAAAGTCAGACCTACCACTGAGAGTAATCATAGCTTATTAAGGTGGGGTTGGATAAATAATTTTAGTTATAGAGTGTTAGGGTAGTAATTCCAATAAGGAAAACCAAGTTAGTCACCTTCTGTATGTCCTAAGATTCTGCTATTTGTAGGGCTTCCAGCTCCCCTCGTGTGGACAATTTTCTTCCATTGGGCTGTTAATCCAGAACAGGAAACCTTTTATGACATGCAGAGTAAAAACGCAGAAATCCCTGGTGCTTCTACATCTCCTATTTTGCTTGGAGGAAATTATCTAACACAATCTGTAATATCAAATATCACTGTAAAGAGAAGCTGAATGTCAGGGCTGGGAAAGTTGAGTGATGCAGGATAAATGTGATTGCCCCAAGCAGGGGGAAAAAAAGGCTCTCATCTAGTTTTCAGGACAGACAACAGGGACACAAATTGAAGAAGTATACTGTGGCAACTTATACAACAAAACTTTCTCTTACCAGCGTCACTGGAATGTCAAGTGCCACAGGAACATTAGTATTTAAAGGATTGTGGTGGTCTTGAAGTAACTTCAAAGATTACAGTGGGTGGGGAAGTCTATAAGAGAATTCTCTCTCTCTCTCTCTCTCTCTCTCTCTCTCTCTCTCTCTCTCTCTCTCTCTCATCTATATATATATATGAAACAAGCTTGCTTTACATGTCAATCCTAGTTCCCAAATCATCCAGTCCTCCCCTTTCTGCTCCCAAGGGAGGGTGACATCTTCAAAGCCTGTCATATCATTTGGAACAAGGCCCAGGCCCTCCCCCATGTGTCTAGGCTGAGAGAATATTTATCTACATGGAATGGGCTCCCAAGGTTCATTTGTTTCCTATGGATAAATACTTATCCACTACCAGAGGCCCAGTCCTTTCAACCATTATCACATTCAGAGAATCTGGGTTAGTCCTATGCTGGTTTCCTATCTGACTGTATTCTATGAGCTCTCCCTTGTTCGGGTCAGCAATTTCTATGGATTTCTCCAGCCTGTTCTTGACCCCTTTGCTCATCTATCCTCCATGGCTACAACTGGATCCTAGGAGTTTGGCTCAGGTTTAGCTGTGGGTGTCTGCTTCTGCTTCCATCAGCTACCAGATGAAGGCTCTACGGTGGCATATCAGGTAGCCATCAATCTCATTACCAGGAAAGGGCTTTTAATGTAATCTTTCCACTATTGCTTAGATTATAAGTTTGCAGATCTCTGAAAATTTCCCTAGTGCCAGTTTTCTCTTAAGACCTATAATGGCTCTATCTATTATGGTATCTCTCTTCTTGCTCTTCTATTCTTTTCCTGACTCAATCTTCCTGCTCCATCATGCCCACCTCTCCCATGCTCTTCCTCCTAACTCCTTCCCCTCATGCTCCCAATTTGGAGCATGGGAATTCTTGTTCCTGTGTCCATCTCCAGGGAACCATGTATGTCTTTCTTAGGGTCTTCCTTATTTCCTAGATTTTCTGTTGGTGTGAATCATTTTTAGACATAGAGCAAAGGATTACCAGCCTACAATCCATACCACCAAGAATTTTTTAGCTTAAACAAATTTATCTTGGTTCAGTTCAAGCAGGAGAGGGAGGACAAATTTGTAGGCACATACTATCATCATGGGTAATTACGAAATATAAACTGCCAAGTACTCAATGCCTAAACTGTTTTATCATAGATCATCTATAAGTAAACAACCTATCTTTAGGTCATTTGCCTTATCACTTTAGTTATCTTGGGCAACTTGTTCTGAATTGTCAAGTTCATATGGATTTAGACATGGAATTATTTACTCACCTATGCTAGTCTAGGCAACATAGTTAACAGTTGCTATCTTCTGAAGAAGTGTGTGGAATAGAAAACAACACTTCTGCTTTGTGTACAGCATCCTGATAAAATCTAACTTAGTTAGTAATTCCAATTTACAATCCATCACAGGAAGGATTTCAAAGATGCAAGAACTCAACTAGAAACTGCTAGTCAGGAAAGAGTAAAGAGAAACAAATGAATTCATGCAAACTTGATAGCTTATGCTCTGCTCAAATTTTCTACGTATAGAAGTCAAGCCCCTGTGACCCAGGGAATGGTATATCTCACAGTGGGCTACGTCTTCCCACGCAAGTAACTTAATTAAGACAGCCTCCCACAGCTGTGCTTATAGCTACCCAGAGTAGACAATTTTCTCAGGTGATTCTAGGTCATGTCAAAATGACAATTAAATATAACCTTTGTACAGAATGATAACACATTTAGTACAGGAACACCCACATTTATAGGAGAATGTATTCTCTGACTACTAGCAACATTAACAGACTGTAATTCTTAGGACAAACTGGGTAGATTCCTGCAAAAGTGGGATTTTTTTGCACATGCATAATGCACAATAACTTTTTTCCCTGGCAGAGATAATATTGATCAAATGGCCCATGGAAATTGGCTATTCTGATGGAGTATTTCACTTTATAATATATACTTAGATGCACCTACTGAAATGATATAAAGTAGGAGAAAATAGTATCATTTCTCTCACCAGTGAATACATCTGAAGTATTTCCCATATTATGAATCTTAGAGTATATAAATGACCTCATGATCTGACTCTCAACTCTGAGATTTATGTGATTAGTCTGTTAGAATATCACATGAGAATATCACATAGAGCCCATTCCAATAAATGCATACTTATTTAATTAGCCTCTCTGCCTATCCATAACACAGTGTATAGGTCTTATAATAATCCAGATACACTATTATGAAGACCTTCTTTCTAATTTTAAGTTACATTTATTTACTTGTTTTCATATGTGTGTGTGCACACATGCCAAGATGTATCTGTAAAGGATATAGAACAACCTGAAGAAGTTGGCTCTCTTTTCCACCATGTTGCTCTCAGGGATTCAACTCAGCTACTCAAGCTTGGTGGAGATTCCTTTACACCTGATGAGCCATCTCACTGACCCTGAGGTGTTTTTTTTGTTTTGTTTTTTTTTTTTTGTTTGTTTTTTGTTTTTTAATATACATGGAAATAGGTAAACTATACTGATTTGGTATTAGTAATATGGAGTTTCATATATATTTTCTATACTTTTTTCTCATAAAACAAATGCTTGCAGATTTGATTTATCCCTGTACTCTTAAAAAGTGAACATTCTGTTTTCCTCAACGTGACTCTATAGCAGTGCATTGTGACCAGTAACTTCTTAAAGCTTCCTTGCTGTTTGTATTTAATGCTGTAATCCTCTCCTTAATAGGATAGCCAATTAAATCATGTGAATTATTTCCTAAATTTGCTGTGATCTACTTCCATATGATTGTTGTGATCATTAGTTTTATTACACATAGCAAAATTTACAACTTTCATTTTAAAATTATTTCAGGTTGTAAACAATATGATTTTTCAGCAGACCAAATGGTGTAATGTTTTAACATCTACATTTATAATGGTCAAGTCTAAGGACTTAGCAAGGTTATAATACACTTAATTCATAAAGAGTTGTGCTACCTTAGCTCTTTTTTTTTTTTTAACTGATGTGCTATGTTTTACTTTGGTGCAGAACAGTCCAAGTTCCCACACTGCATTTAGTTGCTAGATCTCCTTCTTCTCCAGCAAGCAGAAAGGCTCTTTGTCTTTCATGACTTTATACTTTAGAAGACAACTGGATATGTCCTACAGGGGTCCTTTTATTTGGGATTTGCTTGGTGTGTCTTTGTCATTAGATTCACATTTGTGTTTTTGACAAGCATACCACCAAAGTGTTACATTCTTGTCAGTGACACATTAGAAAGTACATGATGGGCTCTCTCATACTTGTGCTTATTAACTTTGATCACCTTTAAGTCTGACTACACGAAAACATTTGTATGAATTGCTGTATTATGGTTTGGCTGATGTCAGCTGCTAATTATATATTAAATTTTTAATTTGAGGAATGATTTTTGTTGTGGTAACAGTGTAAATTCTAGTTGGAAAAGGTGGGATTATAACTATAATTTGTGCTCCATTATGTAATCCTAGGAAACCAATTCCCAGATCTGAGCTTATTCTAAGTTTTCTAACTTAAAAGAAGATTAGTCTTGACTGGTGGTTTCCTTACCTCTTTGATGTATTTGGATGAAAGCCACCAAGCAAACAGGAATCTGCAAAACATTGTCTGTCCATCATCAGGAATAGAACTGCCTAGGACACTTTTCCAAAGGAAGTTTTGACATTTTCTTGCAATCCTCCCATTTTTGGTTCTCCTGTATAAGAGCTATTCAGATACGCTTCCTATTTAATACCATGATCTACTTCATCTATATTAGTTGAAGGGTATTGAATTTAAATTTGGGTAAAGGGAACAGAGAAACAAACCACATTGATTTTAATATGAGGAAAGCAAGAGAAAAAAAAAACCTGTAACAATAAATACCAGCAGGATACATTTCAAAGAAAGTTTAACTGTGTGTGTCCCCTTGTGGGAAACATAATGAAACAAGTCTCAGCCTCCTCAAACTCAGGAGAAAGGAGCACTGACTTAATGCCACAGGAAGGAGATCAAACCAGAAGCCCCTTGAATAAGTAAATCACTAAGGCCTATCTTTTATCACGTGATCACCCTACTTCTAAGACACTCAGAAGCAGGTATTTGGCTTGATAAATAATAAATAAAGTTGGTGCTACAATTTTAGTAAAGCTCTATAGTCATTCGATTCACTTAAGCGTTGAATATAAAAACTGTTTTATTTCATGACTGTACACTGTATTTTATCATTAAGTCAAAAAATACTTAAAAAACAAATCAATGTGTCAGGAGGTGATGGTAACACAAGCCTTTTATCCCAACAGTATGGTGGCAGAGGCAGGTAGAACTCTGTGAGTTTGTGAGTTCCAGGATAGGCTCCAAAAGTTACATAGTGAAATGCTGTCCCTCAGAAACAAAAACAAAATGCAAAAAACAATAACAACAAAAAATGTGTCAATAGATCTTTCAATTTCTACAACTCATAAAATTTTGTATTTGATGGATAAAAATGCAGGTATCAGGACAGGTGAGATGGCTTGGTCAGTAAGTATTTAAAATTCAATCCCTAGAACTTAAGTTTAAAGAGAATGAAGTTCGGTGACATGCATTTTTTATCTCCATACTAGGGAGGCCACAGGCAGGTGTCCCCTTGCAGCTTGATGAGCCATAATTCTAGCTAAATGGTCAAGTTTTAGAACAATTAAAAGATTGTCTCAGAAAAAAAAATAATAGATTGGAACTTAGGAATGATGAACTGACACATGAACACACACACACACATACAACACACACATATCTTACACACTACACACACACACACACACACAAACTCACTATACACACACACACACACACACACACACACACACACACACAACACATTAAACACTTTTAATTTATCCATTTGGAAGAGGATCTAGTGACATCAGAGCCAAAAATAATTTTAACTCCTTATAGGATTCAGATTGTTCAGGATGGAACTTACAATTCAGTGTCAGCATCTGTGAAAGATCCAACCCAATGTGTTCTAGGATAGAATAATAGCTGAAGTCCTGGCATCCTTCAACATGCAGATATATAGGAGTGACAAAGTACAAGAATTTGAGTTCATTGGCTTCATCCTACCACAGGGACACTTGCTCAATGAGGTTCATTGTTGCTCTATACTTAATAGCCAGAAACTGAATACAACCTAGATGTCTTTCATAAAAAGAATGGATAAAGAGAACATGGTGAAAATATACCATGGTATATTACTCAGCCATTATAAAAACAAAAGAAACTAAAATATGCAGGCAAATAGATGGAACTAGAAAAAAAATCATCTTGAGTGAGGTAACCCAGACAAATAAAGATAAATATGGGCCTGGGTAAGTTCACTCAGGATGATTCAGAGTGTATATTAAATGATATATATTTACTCATATATGAATATTAACTTTTAAATAAATGATAAACAAGCTAGAAACCATAGAAAGGTAAAGCATACAGGAAGAGATGGTGGGAGGGGGACACATGCATCTCCATGGAAGAGAGAAATAGAACAAGCTTATGGCGAGCTGGAGGCGTAGGAACTGGAGGATGACGTGGAAAAGGGGAAGGGTCTGAGGATGAGGGGTTGAGACAGAACTGAGGAATATTTAAGGGATAAAATGGAAAGCCCGTGCAGTAAAAGTTCCAAAAATACATGAAGGCAATCCTAATGAAGTCTCCCAATATTGAGGGAGACAGCCCCAATTGGCTATCTCTTGTGCCCAAATGAAGCTTCCAGTACATAACTTCGGTTACTTGAGCATCATTGTATAAGAAATGAAAGCATTTAACTTCATGGGTCTTGGAAATACATACAAATAAGCACAAGACACACACATTTCCATAATTATGAACAGAAGATACATGTGGTCAAGAGAAGGTAACTTTCTGTTTTTAACTCTGCCAGTTTTATTTTCATCTTCTTAGAGAAATTGTTATCTGCTTGGAACTAATGATTCCTCCTCCAAGTCAACTCAACTCTGTTTTGTTTTTTAACTTGATAACATGAGGAATTTTAGAGGATTTGGAGTTTGTCCTTTAAAGGGCAGAGACTGTAGCTGTGTTCTATTTGGTATCATGCCATGATCAGTCTCATCACTGTGGTGCCACCTCTTATTCTTCAGCAATAATAACCAGCGAATCCAGGTTCAATTAATGTGAATAAGGGTCTCTTGCTAATTTAAAACTGAGACTACACACACACACACACACACACACACACACAAACACACACACACAGAGGCAATATGCTAGACATTGTTACCACTGTCAATCTGTTTATAGTATTTGAACCCAGAATTCCCACAGACCATGCTTTGTGTCAAGTTCAAACTGCAGCGGAATCTGTGATATTTCCATAACCAGAATCATCCTTAACTTCACATCTTCTCCTATTTATGTAATTGTCTTCTTGTCTTGGCTCAAGTAGGAGGAACTAAGGACTTGTCGAAAAGCAATTCTTAATCCATAATTCTCTAGCATTGGCTTAGGGCAGTATTTTAAACAAAGCCTTATGTATTTACTGCACAAAAAGGAATTATTTGATTCTACAGTAAACTGCCTGTCAGATTTTGCTGTTTCCAGTATTTTTTCTCAGACTGTCAATTCTTAGCATTTCATCTCCATGTCAACTGTGAGTCTTTGCTTGATAACATGCATTCACAATCACCCTACAATCCACATTCTTGACAATATCATACAATTATTAACCCATCTTTTTGAAAAGGATGCCATAGAATTGAATGCCTTAGCTACTTTCTGTGCTGTTTTCTTAGTCATTTAAAAATAGCAAAACACCCTCTCTAGTTTTTGTTCATATTTCCATAACTGAGTATAGTTTTGAGCTATTTCACGATGAACATTGAAATATTTAAGCTGAAAACCTTAGCAGTTCTGTAAGAACCTAACACCTTCTAAATCTGACTTCAATTTAAAAAAGTAGAGGATCATTTAACCCTTATTATAACTGCCTGCTGCTTAAAAGATCATGTTGAATACTGAGGAGAAATCGAGGAGATTGGATGGAAGGAATTTCTGTGGCAGGCTGTTTTGGTTTCTTCTGTGTAAAATGTGCCTTCTCATTTAAATTAGACAAATGGCAGGGCTTCCTGGCTATTAGGACTGTTTGGACTAGTGGTTTGGAAGTGTCACCTCCACTTTTTATCAGGTGATCATAATTAGGGTGAATGAACCAACCAGAGAAGCAGAGAGCAAGCCAAAATGCATACTGAACAGAAACAAAAAGACCTCCAAGAAATAGACCACCAGGGCACAATCAGGATGACACAAATACATGTCACAAACACAGCCTGGAAAAGCCACTGGACACCAGTGCTGTGACTGCTAAATTACATCCCACTGCAACTTTGAATCCAGACTGTCTGGGTAGCCTGGCTGGTTGTATTTTAATTACATCTACTATTTCACTACAACCCCAAACATCCACATGTTTCTTTTGCCCCCCCCCCACATTTTTTCTGCAAGCTGAAACAGTTCATGATCAATCTGAAATGCATATTGCTGCTCCAGCTCTGTTCTCCTTTCTGGAACATTAGAATTCCCCTGCCCAAGGACAGGAAGATACATCTGAATCCCTAATGGCAGTATTATATGGGATCCAGAACTCATTCATATTGCTGCAAAGGTTTTAGTAAATATCTGCTTTTATTGTTTCAGTATTACTTAGTGAATTTCTTTAAAGATGATTCCTGAAGGAAATGTTCAAACCAAGTCAGATTAAAGCCCTGAACTCTGATTAAATACTCTATATACTTACTTTATCAAGAGCAGTTTTGTTTTTAGAATGAGGGAAAGACAGACACGAAAGGATACTGTAGGTAATTTATGTGAAGAAATGTAGAAATAGCCTTTGGGGCTGATGGTTCATGAACATTCCAAGGTACAAACAGATTCCAAGGTAGTAATTATTAGATATGTGAATGTTCACATTTGAATCATTTCAGTGTTCAGTTCACAGCTACCCTGATTCATCAAGTCCACAGTAGTTGGATTATAAGGATCTGTGTGTTTCTACAGAATCCTGAACCACTTTGACTGACAAAGGTGGGGAATGGCTTGGTGAACAACACTCTAAGTTGTAGATGAGCAGGTCTTCTGGAAAGGGATATGCATTCATTACAAATTTATTTTAGAAAAAAAGAAAAGAAAAGAAAAAGAAAGTGAGTGGCTTCAAGTCCTCATGGTAGACAAAAACCGTTTTTAAAATTCAGGTGGGATAGGAATCAAGAGCTGAAAATGTTATGTAGAAACTTCCTATATCTTTTCTGTCTACTTTTGTACTTGGTGGCTTTGTATCTCAGAACAGAGAATGGGAACTGTAGTGTCATGGCACTATAAATGGAAAAGATGGCATTAGCTTAGCAACTCCATAGGACAGACATCTCCTATTTCAATTAGCTTAATACATTTATTGGGTGTATATGGACTAGCATGATATATGGACATAAGTGGTTAAGTGCACATGTATGGGAAGCAGAGGAGCACATTAATATGTTCATTTTTATTTACCACCTTATTTTTCAAGAGAGAGTATGTCACCGAAGGTGAAGCTCACTGTTGTGGCTAGCCAGTCAGCAAGTAAGATCTATGACTGCCTCTGATCTGAAACACAGGAGTTATAAACATCACAGTGCTTATACACAGTTACAGTGATTAAACTCAAGTTTCCATGCCTGTAACACCAGCAATTTTTTGATTATCTCAAAGCTTTATTAAAAACATTATTCCTTGAGAAATTCATGCACCCACCTTCCCCCGCCCACCACATAATGTGTTTGCATAAAAGCTGCCCTCACCCTTTATCTTCCAGTTCTTCTGAACTTCATAGCACAATTTTCCTCACTCAATTTCATGCGCTCTTTTTTAATACCAACTGGGTTCACTTAGTATTTGCTGCCAGTGTGTGTATATGTATATAACCACTCATGGAATGATGGACAGATTATTAGTTACTACACTCATGAAAAAGAGTGATCTCTCTCCTCTAGGCACCAAAATTATCAATACATCTTTATGATCTGATGGGAATTCCATAGCTTTTTCTCTGTCCATATTTTAAAATAACACTGAAATAGAAGAGTATATAACAAATTTAATAACACCTATAGAGTATTTCAAGCATCAAAAATCAGTCAACCTTTTCTGCTAATATTTAATTAAGTCACATGCATCAGGGTTTTGTTGTTGTTGTTGTTGTTCTTAGATGGGAACAGACTTGGAAGTAATGGGAATTCTTAGGATGCCAAAAGCAGCAGTTATTATCTGGTGAAAAAAAAGTCAGTGTCTTATATCAGAAGGCAGCATGCTCCTGTCACACTCTGAAAGACATGAATTGAGAGCATCCTGTAAGCATGTCCGAATATATTTCAAGTCAGCATTTCTTAATTATCTGCTCACAAGAACTACAAACCGGGAAATGGAAAATTACATGGATATGGATATTACCCAGTGACTCTGTGCTGCCACAATTCCAACACAGTTTTACATCCAAAGAAAGTGCTTAATAAAAATTTTGAAGATTACCCAATAATACATGTCCCTTAGAACAAAAAAATCATCTAAGGTTGCTAAATTAGATTTAAAAATAAGTGTCTCGAAATGTCCTATGTTTTTTGAAAGTTGAGAGTTATGGTTTCTAAGCACAAAATTAAAAGCAACAAATTTTAAACAAGTTTAGATTTTATGTCAGAGACATAAAAGTATTTGGGGTTTATGTGTGAGATAGATTAAAAGTAAAACTTTAGTATCATTTTATCTGGATTGTTTGGCTTTTTCTTTCTCTGTCTCATGCTATAACTATTTCCATCAAAATACATCCTAGATCATTAAATTTTATCATACTTCTCTAGAGTGTGGATTACTGCAAAACCCCATTTTACTTTTAAAATATTAACATCATAGGGAGGCATTGAAAGTTCAAAGCTGACACGAGAAGGCTCAGCTAAATTTCGATTTTTAATTTTATCATCCCCATTATATGAATTCTGTTAATATTGTTAAACAGTAAATTATTTTGCAACTGAGTAAGAATATGTTAGAATCATATTTTCTCTCTAGTGATTTTTATGTTTGGAAGACAGTTTATTATATGTGCTTCAATTTTTAAAAATAATCATTAACATTTTATAAGTAAATATAATTATACCACCTGTCTCCTTCTTCTTCTTTTTCTATCCCTCCTATGCTTTGTCCTTCCAACCACTTCCTGTGGCCTCCACGCTAAAATTTTTTGTAACTAAGTTTTGTAACTAAACTTCACCACATATATTTTATCAACATTTTCTTAAATTTTAAACTCAAAGAATTTATATTTTTTCAAAAGTATTGGAAAGTTTAGAAAGTATTACTTTAACTCTTGCTATTGTCACAGGGATGATGTATGTCATGCAAATGAACTATAGATGTTATACATCTGAATTGTGTCAGTTAGAGTCAGGTTATAAAGCATTTTCAGGACATATTCCACACATCAGCATATTTTTGTAAAAATGGTTTATAATAAAATAACTTAATACTCCATAAAAGCTGAGCTATATCCTGTAGCAAATTGTAATGCACTTTACCATATGAATGTATCTAAGACAAACAGATCATTCTTGGCAAACCAAAAGACATTAAGGCTTTTCTCCTGACCCCATATTAAAGCAGAATGAGAACTAGAAAGTTGTTTTCTTGTCTGTAACTAGCTCCCATGGTGTATAAGCTCACACACAAATAAATTTTTTAAAATATTGTGTACACTTTGCACACCTTAAATGCACACCATACATCACGTTCTGACTTTATTGAAAAGAAGGTTGGAGTCTGTTGTCTTAGCAATACCGGAATGACTTTCTATGGACTTTAGAGCAGGTTCCACTCCTCAGAGTTTTAACAATGAAATGAGTCCTGAAAAATACCATAAGAACTGTTGCCTTAAGTGATTTGAGTGTGTAGTAATTGAGTGTGTAGAATACTAATTTAATGAATGATTCATTGCTTATTGTGGACTTGGTTGAGAATTTGGCCATGCAGGTTTTGGTACGGTCATTCCCTCCATCTGTCATCTTGTAGTTGGCGGTCTATTAAGAGGTCACCAGAGCACTGTGCTATAACCCGGGCTCTCTTGCAGCTGCGGTTCTACCTAATTTGTATTTTGGCAAGAGAAAGATTATAATAAATGAGGTGCTGCTTTCAAAATTTCAGACACACCGATTTTTTCACCTGTTTGGCAAAGGTGGATTTAATTTGACTTTCATGAGTGCAAAAATCCGTCTCCTTAGAAGTTGGTCAAACTATTAATTTTATGGCAGGGACAACTGAGCACAGTAAACCTTTTCACAAAGCCAGACAGCTTAACCTAATTAAGCAGTTGTTTTGACAGGTGGCAGAAAGTGGAAAGAGTGCTATCAAAAATGTTTCAAGACATAAGTTTGATGAATGCATGAATGTGTTCATGCAGGTGAAAATGTGTTTTGGAAGGGTGTGATGACAGCTCTATGTCCAAAGAGTGGAAGGTGTACCACCAGTCATTTGTGCACATGTCTGACAATTCCTTTCTGGGCTCTTTAATAGGCATAAGGATCTGGAGAGCTTCCACCTACATATTGTCAGAGAGTCTGGGACAAAAGTATTAACCATCATTAAGACAATGTGTGACTCACTTTCCAAACTCATTAAACGAAGTATTTAAAAATCAGAGATATCTTAGTTTGAAATGTTGAATTTTGAACAGAGATTTTTTTTTTCTGAAAAGGCACATATAGTTTCATGACCACTACTCACATGCAGAGGACTTCAGATAATATTGATGTATTTTCCTAAGCCCATTCAGTAACTAGTAGTCCAATTAAACATACAGCTTTTTGACAACATTTAAATCCTTTTGTGTATGTTTCAGTAATAGCAAGTTATCATCAAGTATCAAGTAAAATGTATTTTCAAGTAAGAAGTCTATGAGTGGTTTTTAAAGGCCTTGTGCTTTTTACTGTGTGTATAGCAAAGACCACCATTGCTACACATATTTCCCTGGTGATTTCCCACTTGTATCCTCTTTCTGTCTCTTTATAGAAATTTAATAAAAGTGACTTTTTTTTGATCATTAGAGCAAAATGAAGCTAAATCAATTTTGATATTTTATCATTTGATATGTTATCATTTGATAATGTGATGCATTTTCTTAAAAATTTGGTTGTTTGCAATAAATTGATTGTATCAAAACACTCCAAGGACCCTCTATTAAAATGATTTCCCTCATCAAATTGATAATTTATCTCTTTAGTTATAAAGAGAATAACGTCCAGAAACAATTCATTATGCCTCCAATTTTCAGTTAAGTGCTTTTGTAAATTTCAATCATAGCTTCAACAGCAATGATGTTATTGATGTAAAAAGTAGTAACTAAATTAGTAATTTTTTAAAGTCACATTAATCCTTGAGTCTGAAATTCAAGAAAAAAGTTTCAAATATGAGCCAAGTTTTATTAATCTTAATAATTCTCTATATAACCATTAAGACAAAAAAAGATCGGTTCTAAACCTGTGGGTCAAGACTCCTTTGTGCTTTGACTGACCATCAGAAAAAAAAGATATTTGCATTATAATTTATAACAGTAAAAAAATTAGTTATGAAGTAGCAAGGGAATAATTTTGTGCTTCCTTATAACATAAGGAAGTGTGTAAGTTCCTAATGTGTTACAGCATTAGGAAGGTTGAAAAACACTGTTTTTAAAAGTATCTTTATAATGTCGGTGAAAGTTATGAGACTTGACCTGTTGGAGGGTCCCCCTGTCAGGAGGATCAGAACTTTACCCTTGTGATGTATGAACTGGATTTTGGAGATCATTCCCTATGGTGGGATAGCTTGCTCAGCCTTGAAACAGGGGAGAGGGGCTTGGTCTTGCCTCAATGTGGTATGTCAGACTTTGTTGACTCCCCAAAAGAGTATGGAATAATGGGGAGATGGGGGAGGGGATGGAAGGGGGTGACAACAGGGATCGGTATGTATAATGAAAAGTGTTTTTCAAATAATATGTATGTGTATTATTTTCTTTTTACCCAAGGACAGTGTCTTATAAGATGGACCTTACAAGACCTTAGGCAATTATAAACTAATCTAATTCCTGAGAGATGCCTCCTCCAGTTTATCCCTATGAAGAAAAAGAAGCCAGGTGGAAGCCTTAATTCTAGGTAACTAATGAATCAGTTCTAAAGCCCTGGGAAAGTTTTCATGATTTTTAAGGTAATTAGAGCTATAAAAGTAATTAAGCAACTGATGGTTTGCCATACTTTGCCCTGGCTTTGGTGAGACAAATGTCACTTAAGAACATGCAGAAACTGTTCACTTTTCTCATCCTATAAATATGGGTGCCAAGTCCTAGTATGATGCAAGTAACTAGACTGAAGGACAGCTTTTCTCTGTCAACACTGGATCTCACACAGTAACACTTCTATTAAAATAAAGTTTTCTGTACTATATAAAACAAAGGCTTGAAATATACTGAGTGTTTAGTATGCATTCTAAGAAACACAGGTCCCATTGTTTTTTGTTAAAAATAACCAGTAAATTTTTGTTAAAGTACCCTCATGTTTGTTAAAATGTGACATAACCTTTTTTCTTTTGTTAAAAGTAGCACAACACAAAGAGAGAACACTCAGTTGCTCATAACTTAAGATAATGTTTAAAAATAAAATCTAAATGTCAAAATTATCAGAAAGCCCAGCTTCCTGGAAGAAGAGATACAGAAAATTTTAGTAGAGAAGAACTTGCTTATACCCACACTTTTATAGCATGTTATAGCCATTATTCTTCTATCAGAAGGTATATTTAAAGTGGATGCATATCCTATGAGACAGAGGCAATCAACAAAGGCAAATGTGTTGTTCAGTCCATCAGCAGCATACAATATATTCCTTTATTACAGTAAATTTGCACTTATGATGCAAATTCATTCACATTCAACATTATTTGACATTGCAAAATTTATAATATTCAAATATATTGATTTTATGAACTATAATTTTATTCCCTTTGTAATATTCTTTCAGGTACAATAGTTTTTAATTCTGATGATGTCAAAACAACTTTTCACATGTTTTCTTCTGCTGATTATAAATACAAACATCAAGTCACTCAGAAAATGCTCTTTACAGTCTGCAGTAGCTATGATGCAGATGTTTCCATTGGGGGCGAGCTCCCCACAATCTGTTGATTTCTGCATTCTGTCCTGTTGTGTGACTTTGTAAAAGTCCCCATTTGCTATAGAAAAATGCTTCTATGGCTCAGTGAACATTGTGGAAAAGGAATCAGAAATATTATACAAATTGTAATACAAGGGAATCTGCTGTGAAAGTCTCTTCCAGAAATGGTTGCATAAACAAGAATAGAGGACCAATGATATTACCAGATATGTCAACATGGAAGAATACAAGTTCTGCAATATCTCATTCCTAGACAAATAGTTTCAAGTGACTAATGCCAGCTAGGAAAAGAGATTTACTCTCTTCCAGGGGTGAATCTCTTTATTGGTTGTCCATTGCAAAGGGGTCTTTCCTTCACACACACACACACACACACACACACACACACACACACACACACACACATATATATATATATTTGTATATATACAATGCTAACTTTGAATTTTTACCATTATATGGCATGTTGCATGATAGAGCTGCAAGGCTGTAGAGCAATAGCCTCTGTAGACAGAAGTCAGCCCCATAAATCCTGTCAATGATCACTATATGCTGGAATTAACTGTGTTGTTAGGGAGTGGCATGTGATAGTGATAGTTTAGGTGTGCTAGTTCATTCTCAACTTCCCATACTTCCAACTTACAGTGTTTTTCTTCAGAAGGGAAATGACAATATGCAGAGAAGCAGCAGTGTTGTTATATAAAATTATGTCATCATCATCATACAAAGAACATTGTTCCATTTCAAATGCATAAATATGAGGACACATATTTTGAAAGCTATTTGTCTGCTATCACTGTAAATTAACAATAGTTAACTACCTTCAAGTGTAAATAAACAATTCTTGTTTTGTCCAACAAAGAAATAAAATACCCCTAGACTGAAGGGATGTCAGAAATTTTATTTCATATAGTGTTAGAGGACAAAAACTTAAAGATCAAGGTCCTCTTAGATTTTGTTGTGTGGTGAGAACAGTGTCCTTTGGGAGGGGAAAAGAAGGAGGGTTGCTCTGCACTCATATAATTGAAACCAGAATAGCAAGCTACCTGAATACTTCTGGGATATTCTTTTGAAAGTTTTAATTCTATTAAAGACAGAGCAGTTCTCTCAGAATAACTACATCTTAAGTGTACTATGTCTTAATAGTACCATGTTAATAAAATCTGAGCTCTGGAAGAAATACAATCAAGCTATCACATCAACATAGAAAGACTCCAGATGCACTATACCTATGAAAATGTCCCTTTCCTGTCAAATCACAAATGTAATTTGTTGATAGACCAGTTAGCACTTTGTAAGCAACAAATCACTACAAATGGCTAAATAATTACTTCCAAATATTAAGATCTAAATTCACTTAGCTGATTCCATCACTAATAGCAGTAGTTTATACATTTACACTATTTCTCTGTAGCATTTTTTCTTTCTTTAAGTAAATGAAACAATCACATTTGACTGTCTAGCTTATTGGTAACAACACCGAGTGGTGGACAAAGAACAAAATGAAGTAATGGGAAGTAGGTGGTCGGACATTTACCACACGTGGTTTCTATATATTAAATCATTTGGTATTCATGATACCTGTCAGTGCTAGACTTCTCTTGGACAATGTCCTTAGCTGTACCAACATTCTTCTGAGCCTCTGCATATAGTGCTGTGGTCTATAAAGATTATACTAGTTCCTGGTTAATCCTCTTTCTATATACATACTCTCCTTCTGAAGCAAAAATAATAATTTCCAACAGTGACTGAAAAGAATTTAGTTTAATACTTAAAGGCAATTCAAGGACAGTTCATGTTCAGGCTAGTGAAGATTCAACAAAGCATCAGCGTTTACATGATTTTTTTTTCACATTTACAGGAAACTTCATTCAGTGATTCACTGCACCCTGAGAGAAAAGACTTTCTAGTTAATTTCATTGTTTTGTTTTGTCAACTGGACACAAACTTACATCAGTGGGAGAGGGATCTGTTTGTTGCTCTACTTGCCAGTGTGAACCTGGGAGAGCAGAGCCTAAAACTGAGGCAGACTAAAGTATCCTGCAGTAGCTAACGTTCAGTAGAATATCAGACAATTTATACTCTCTATGTTAACAAGAGTCATCTGATTAAAGTATATAATCTCAAAGACAAGCCTCATGAGGCAAAACATGCTTTCCATAGAGACACAGAAACAAATAAAAACAGTTAGCTGTAATGAATAATCTGAAGTAAGCTCACTCCTTAGGCCATACCTGAGAGGCAAAAACAGAACATTACAAATCAACTCTGTGTTTTTGAAGAAACTATGGTCACAAGACGCTTGTCTTGCTTCCTTGAAATTTTTTTCACAAGCATTCAGGTTTCCCCTCGCACAACTCCCTTCTTGGAACTGGGTTCCAATAGGATTACTTATCTAACCTGATAAAAAGCCATGATCAAAATGGCCTGTAGGCACATTTGTAGGGCATTTTCTTGATTAATGATCAATATGTAAGGGCATAGCATACTGTGTGGGGTGCAGTCCCTGGACAGATAATCCTGGAAGGTATTAGAAAGTAGGCTGAGTAAGGACGAGGCAGCAAGCCATTGAGTAGCTCTCCTCCATGGCTTTTGATTCTATTCCTGTATCCAAGTCCTTGCTTTGAAGTCCTGCCTTGAATTCCTCAATGAGGAACTGTAACCTGGAATGTGTAAACCAAATAAACCCTTTCCTCCTCAGGTTGATTTTGTTGTTGGTCTTTATCATAGAACTATCAACAAACTAAGATAAAAAAGCAATGTTTGTTCAGTTGAATATCAGTTTTGGACTATATTTACATGTTCACAGTCTAGAAAATGTGATAACCCCAAGACACAGGAATAAACTACACAAAGGCATCTGTTTAACAGTGTGCATCTGGGAGTTTCTTTTCTGAGGATAAAGGGCAAATTTTGTGACAACTCTTAACAAGTATTAATGCTTAGTATACACTGTATGGATATCCAGTTTTATAATTTTTCTAAGAGATTCCCCACTGAATACTGTACTTACTAAATTTCTTGGTTGGAAACAAAGTATGTCTCTTTGGGGGAAAAATTATATGGAAACGTAAGTCCATGGTATATGAGCATGTGACACTCATCAGCTCAGTGCTATGCCTGTAGTACAAAGAAATGGAATACATAAATAAAACTAAGTTTTGTTTAGGAGATTGAGTGGATTTGTTACTGTTAAAATTAAAAGTACTATTTTTTTAAATGGCCTTATTCATGAGAGATAATATACTTCAAATCTTGTATTTAATGAACCCAGGCTTGCTAAGTCTAAGCAACAAATCGGTGATTCCTTAGAGTTTTAGATATGTATATTCTAGGTCATTTTATGTTTCTTCCTCAAGAAAAATTGGGTGAATAGACACAAAATGGAAAACAGTCACAGAACATGATATTGTTATTACCCAGGGAAAATCAGTCATTTAAAGAAGGTATATTAAAAACCATTGTTGCCATCCATGAAATTTCAAACTTATGGGATGATTTCTACACAATCCTTATTGGGTACATATCAAAGGTCATCATTATAAAGGGTTTTCACACCCTGAGGGAGTATAAGTTTTTCCCATGTCTTGCCAAAAGTACCATCTTTCTTATTGGGTGGAAATTTTATTTGGACCTACCACTTAGACCCTTTTTCAGGAGATAATCACTCTTCATCATTTTATTTGGAATGAAATTTAATGCACGACTAACTATCTGTTAGCATCTCATATGGAGGACTGTTTGTTTTGCTGTCATAGTTCTTTCAAATTCATATATATCATACTCATAGAATAGTAAAATAATGTATTAATAAGAAAATTGTCAAAATAGTTTGTTAACTCTAATATGAAATATAATGGATTACTGTTTCCAAGTAGCTTTACAATATTTTACAGAATAATACTCAGTAGGATGTTAATAGTGATGAGAAAACATGGGTTTTTAAATAGAAATACAGTGAGTGTAAGTGTTGGAACTCTGTACCTGCCACCCTACTGTCATCTGCTTGAAAACCGTCTTTTGGACAATGAAGGCTTCTATGATTCTTGGTTAATGTACTTATCCTAGAACGAGTTATTGCTGTGTTTTGACAACATTCTACTCAGCTACAGAAATGGGATCACAGTTTAAGCAGTGTGGTTTTCTCAAAGTGAGTTTCTTATTTTATGAATTTCTTCACATGAGGGTTGGGCCCAGTAAAGCAAAAGTAATGCAATAGACTACAACCTTGCACCACACATATTTTCCAAACTAACATTATCAACTGTAACTTATATGATATTTTTGAATACCTAAGATTAAAAATCAAAGTAAGAGGTTTACCAGAATGCTGCATGGAATAAAAAGGAAAAGTTGTGATAATTATAACTATAGAATCAATGTATTTTTGGAAGTATATTATATGGGAAAGAGGGGAAACAAATATAAAGAGGGCTCCAGGAAAAAAAAATAGTGGCTTTTTTTCTGAAGGCCTGGTAATAAAGTTGAGGAAACAAGTGAGAGAAATGACAAAAATGGATAAACAGGGATAAGGTTCATGGAACTGACTCCATTGAGGACAGCTTTATTCAGGAAAAGCAGAAAAATTTTGGTTAAACAAGAAAACCAAAAGATAATAAGGAGAAATGCATATCCAGAAAGAGTATCTATGTGCTAACATCAAGAAAAAATAGAAAATAGTTAGGAGTTATGAACTTGGAAAACATCAGATTAAGTTAGTATTTAGAATACAAGGTGGATTGCAAAATAATGTTCAAGGAATTACAGAAGCCTTGCATGAGCATGGTGTCTTTATCACAATACAGGAGTTTATTGCAGGGAGCCCTACAGAGTCTCTTGCTCCTTGATTCTGTAGTCCAGCTTAATTTTTCCTTTCTCTGATTTCAATACAATTACTAGTCCTTCAATTAAGAATATTAATATTGTTGTTGGGTTTGGTGAGTCACTTTTTAATCCCACCACTTGGGAGGCAGAGGCAGCTGGGTCTCTGTGAGTTCAAGTCCAGCCTGGTCTACAGAGCAAGTTCCAGGACAGGCTCCAAAGCAATACAGAGAAGCCCTGTCTCAAAAAACAAAACAAAAACAAAACAAAAAACAAAAGAATATTAATATTTTATAAGAAAAGTAAATAGTACTGTAGGAATTTCCTGGAAAGTTTCATAGCTTCTTATGCTTGTGTTTTCAAGAGGTAATGACAGGATTGTTTAAGGAACCCCACATTTATGCAGTGGTCTCAGCCTGTATGTCCTTCTCTAGAAGAACTTCAGTTGCCTCCTTCACTATGCATTTACATAGGCTTAATGCGAGCTATGCATCGTAGGAATCTGAAAAAGATGTGCCAAAGATAATGGGTGTATTTCTTGTGGAATACATATAAGAACCATTTATTTGAATTATCCAAACATGTTCTTCAAATTTTGGTAAATTTTGTTCCACTTATTGTTGGCTCTTACCAACAATAAGTGAAATAGAGGATCAAAATTTCTTAAGAAGGAAACCTCCTTCTTGAGGTGAGAACTAGATTACAACTGAGGCACTAAAGAGATAAATACAGCAGAATTTCCACAGTGATGATGAGAGAAGCATGCAGAACTTTTAAGACAGACTTATAAAGAAATTTAAGGTTAAAAATAGAACCCCCCTACACTTTTTTTGTGATAGAGTGAAATTTCAAGCCTGTTAACATTTAACATGACATGTATTTAACATGACACATTTAATGTCATTGTGATAGTGGAGATTCAATAGCATTGTGGAAAAGGGTCTTGATATATTTGCATAAAATTGCATGATACCCTCTGCTAGCTATACCATGTGTATGGGGTTGGTAACACAATCCCAAAAATACCTTGGCACAAGGACAGAGAGTTCAAAACTGTCCTCAACAAGTAATAAGACCTAAAGATCAAAGGTGTGGCCACAGGAGGGTGTTTGGCAACAACAGACCTCCTCTGACCCTCAAGACTAGGGACAAGAAGTTGAATCCAACGTGTGGTTACTGAACACTCAGAATAAGAGAGGAAGAAAAGTCTGTTTGTTTTGTACACATGATACAACGTTTCCCTTTTTGATTAAGGTATATAAGAATGGTAAAAATAAACTTGTAGCAATTGAGTATTAACTGAATCTGCCCTCCCAATTTTATTCTGTGTCTCTATCTCCTCTTTATTATCTATAGCTAGCCTTTCCTTCATCCACACATCCCCACTCAGGTACAAACTTGGGGCTGCTGAGCTGGCTGGTTCCCAATTGCAGCCCCACAAACACATCTTCTGACATAGCTATATGCTGGAGTAACCCTTGATTTATGAAAGAGTTCAACTAGAGCCTAGAACACAGAAACTATGTATTCTAGAGCAGTAGATGCCCACACCCATCTCTTATGGCCCTATCAAGAAAACAACTGACAAGAGCATTATTACAGTCTGTACTGTGGCACAAAGCCTTAAACCTACAACTCTATTCCACTGGGAACAGCCAATTTCCCCTCTATTAGAGATGTCTTCGGGTTGTATGAAGGACAAGCTCACATCCCATGTTGGGGAAATTATCTCCATGCAAGGACACAAATTTACATATACAGGTTTATGAAGCAGAATTTGAAGTGAAAAAAATAGTTAGCCAAGAAAAGAATTGTGTGAAGTGAAAACCCATTTTTATTAAAATATCCATTTTCCTATGTGTCTAAAGAAGTGGTGTTTAGAAAAATCACACAGGCAATTAATAAGTAAAATTAAAATACAAAGCCAAAACCTTTTATTTTGTAATAACTTCCTAAGGAATCTAGAAAGGAATATGTTTTCTGCTATTGCAGATTTGCCACAAAAATATTTTGCCATGTCTTGACATCAATGTACCTTTTCTTTATTTTTTTATCTCTTATTCTCTATTTTGCCCTTTCAAACTCTTTTCCATCAAGAGGAGAGAATCCTGGAAGGCTTGGATGTATGCTTTCTTTCTTAGCTAATTCTGAAACATTCTAATTTGCTATATCTTTAGGTACTACCACTTTTGAGTGAAAACTCCCCTTTCTTCAATTATTCACATGTTTGACTGATTTATTTTTCATCTTTTAAATTTTCTTTCAGATTTCAGATTTTCCAACTACTTAGTAAGGTGTAATGTATTTGGGCAGTCTTTAATATTTCTCATACAACACCCAATTAATGGAAAGGAGAGCATGATAATGAAGCATGGTATAACTGCTACAGTTGATGTCAGCTATGCTCAGTGGCGAGGTGGAAACAGAAACTCCCGAGACCAAAAATGAATTAAAGAATAAAATATTCCCCCCTATTCTTTCAAATGCAAACATTTTTTATGGCTTAAGTTCTTCTGATATGTTTTTCATGTGGCCATTTTATGTTGCTTTTTTTTTTTCATAATTTTCTCTTCACAGTAGTCTGAAGAATGGCCTATTCCTGGGTCTAAATGAGATTGTAAAATATTGTTTGAAATTTTTAAACTGTAAAAATTACAACAGAAAAATAATTTATGGATTCACTTGGACTAAGAATTTTGGTCAAATGAGCAACTTATTTCTAACATCATTAATATTACAGGATCATAGTCCACAGGTACTGAAGAAAAATCCTCTAATCACCTTGAATCATTTCAGGACTCCAACATTTAGACCATATTCATTCTAAAACTTTCATTTTCTCTTGACTCTAATTTTCAATTTGTCTTCTGAGAATTTACTATTTGCTTTGAGAAAAGCTGTTCCTTCCTCTGATTGTTTCCAGGGAACTTCTTATGTTCATTTGTCCTGGTCAGTGTGTCAACTGATTTCCAAAGCTCCAAATAAAATTAAACTCTGAATACATTATCATAATTTAGCAAAATCCATTGCACATTATCTATATGAGGGAAATCTTCCAAACACAAGAGGTTTTTGTTTGTTTGTTTGTTTTTTGCCTTTCAAGAGTAAAGATCAAAGTCATCCCTTTGAATTTTGTTTTAGGCACAAATAATTACATAGAGACAACTCATCATACAGTGAAACGGATAGCCAAACATAATGAAATGTAAAACACATGTCCTGGACTCTGACAAAAAAAAAATACAAAAGAGACCTCTAAAGATATTCAACTAATGTAAACAACACATTCTTAAAATTCAACAATAAGAAGTAATACCATAAGAACATTGGGTAAAACTCTAAGTAAATGTCCCAGATAACACAAAAATAAAAAATATTAAGAAAACTGAACATGATTCATGATTAAGGAATAACAAATTAAAACAACAGTGTGACAATACCTCATTCCAAAAGTTCAGACACAGTTTTCACAAAGCAACAGTAACAATTGCTAGCCTAGCTCAAAGCAAGAACTCCTGTTTTGTTGCTGGTAGGAAAAAGTAATGGTACAGCCCCATTGATAAGCAGTTGACAGTTTCCAGGAAATATAAACATATTTTTACCCAACAATTAATATTCTAGGCATTGATCTGACTGAGTTGAACATGAATTCTGTATGAGAATATTCACAGCAGTTCTGTGTGTGTGGGGGGAAATGGTGAACCATTTAATGGTATATTAATCTATCAACCAATGAAAAGATAGAGCTGAATCTTACATGCATAGAGTTAAGTAAAACAGGCCAATATTAAACCACACACTTAATTATACTCTATCACATATGTAAAATTCCAAAGAAGACAGTACTATGCAATAGGGACAGCAGGGTTTCACAGTAGCCTTGAACATGTTTAGGAAAATAAATAACAATTAAATAATTAGTTGGGGGTAGATGGAGCTTAAGGCTCTCATCATGATGAGATTGTACTCTATTATGCTGTAAGAGTAACTAAAGCTTTTAAGTACTTTCAGGACTCATAACACACGAAAATGTGCAAATGAAAAGCATAGGAGATGGGGTGACTTTATAGACAGAAAGCAGAATTTGACAATAAGTCCAAACATATCATATATTTGTGATAACCTCATTAAGTGAAGTGGGAAAATAACTTGTAGGAGGAAGATTTGGAAGCCAGTGGAGTCTATGAGACTAAGCACCAAATTACCTGTGTGTCTATCTCCAGTTCATAAGGATGCATTCTTCAGGGGATGTGTGCTAATAATTCTGACAGTACTTGGTGTTATGAGCATGTTTTTTCCTGTAGGTCAGGTCCCGCTGCCACACCAGCCCCCAATAACACACAAAGACTCTGTATTTGATACAATCGTGTTGGCCAGTTACTATCATTGCTTATGAGCTAGCTCTGTCTTAATGATTAACCCATTTCTACTATTCTAAGTATTTCCATGTGGCTCATCTTACCAGCCAGAGTGGCGCTGGCGTTCTACCTCTCTGGGCTCTCCATGTTGACTCCTCCTAACTACTTCCTCTTTCCTCCTTGTCTCCTAGCCCTGCCTATCTTGCTTTCCCACAGGCCACAGTGCTTTATTCATTAACCAGTACAAAAAAACATACTTACAGAATGACATCTCCCATCAACTTGGCATGAATAATGGACTGGAATAATTATGTATACTGATAGCATAAGATGAGGACCAGAACTCTCACTCTGAGATGAAGGATGGCAGATGAATTAGAGGAATAGGCTATGATGATGTGCACGGAAATAGATTGGATCTGGAGATGCCATGAATCATGTAGTAGATGATGTAGTCATAGATAGATATGTACAAGGGGATTTAGATTAGATAGTAGATAGATATAGTAGATTAGTAGATAGATATAGATAGGATGAATAGATACATGCATACATAGATAGAAGCTTAGATAGAGAAAAACCCTATTATCCAATAACAGTCTTCATGTTCAGACTTTGATCTTTGAAACTATTGTTCAGTAAGGGAATGAGACTCTCTTCATGAAATGGCAGGTTATAAGACTGGGACACAAACCTAAAACAAGTATAGTTGTACTGTTGGAAAAATAAAATGATTCAAGAAATAATTTAACAATAGTAACAACATATATGACTGTCCTGTCACAGTGAAGGCTGGAAACAAGTGGTTTAAGGACACTTAAAATGTAGAGACTAAGGCTGAGGAGAAGGCTAAGTTGATAACATGCTTCCTGTGCAGTTATGATGACCTGAGTTTAATTTCTTACCATGTATATGAAATTCTTGGTGAGCTGCTGTGAATTTTGCTTTTAACCCCAGAACTTGGGTGACAGAGACACGCGGATCCTTATGGACTCACTGGCCAGCTCTATCCTAATTGGTGAGGCCTAGATCCCAGTGTGAGATCTGATTTCAAGAAAGAGTAGGCAGTTTCTGGGAAATGATACCTGAAGCTGACCTCTGCTATTCACATGCATGCTCACACACACCTGCACCAGCATGCAATACCACTCCCCTACCACACACAAAATATAAATATATTCAAGCTTCAAGATGAAGGGATAATAAGCAAGAAGACAGGTAGAATATAGATGAAGAAGAAGCAGAAGCAGAAGCAGAAAAGCTAGAAAGGTCATTAACTCACAGAATTTATTAGAATACAATCTGTTACTGCAGCAAACACAGGTCAGCATGAAGAGAAAGGAAAAAAGGAGAAGTGAGATTGACACAGGTGAAGAATTAGCAGAGGCAGATGGGACATGCCACTGTACTTTCATGTCTGGCTTTGTTGGTTTGAATCTCAGACACATGACAATTTTAGTGGTTCACATAGCTATTAAATAAATAGCGACCTCAGAAATCATAGATGGTTTCAGGTACTGTCTAAACTTTTAAATAGTTGTAAAGTATTCCACAAACAAGTTAATCTGAATCTTAGTTATCTGGCGTGGATAGTGACAAATAAGGGGGGGGGCAATAGAAATCTCCTGGCATTGAGAGGATTAACTGACTCATTGTGTATACAGCAATCACTTCTCCAAAGACTGTCTAAAGGAATGAGTGAAGGCAGATATTCAAAGACTTTGGCATCTATAGTAGACCCAGGGCTTCTGAGGAAGGAGGATTGATGCCTACTAACAGTTATTTCCTAAGACTGGCTATGCCTTAAAATCAGATTGGGAGCTTTAAAATTATCTGGATGTGACCCCCAAATTTTCTGAATTCATCGGTCTGGAATGCAGGCTACAGCCCAGGTTCTTTCCACTTTACATTCTTGTCCTGCCCCTGCACAAGTCCCTTGTGGTGATTGTTTCCACTTGTGTTTGTTTTTACTATAGCTGTTTCATTCAGAAATGCCTGGTCTTGCAGCCCCTTGGTCTTGATTCGAGGTGTGGTAGAATTAGCTAAACTCTCCTATCATTGTGCCTCAGGTGTATACAACCATCAAAGTGGAAGAGAGATTTTGAAGCTCACTGCAACATTTGGAAAGGAAATACCTTGCTGTATTTGGACTTGAGGGGCAGTCACTTCTCAAATTGTAACTCCCTTCAGTTTGCCTTCAAGAGTACTAAAAGGTTTGGAGAAATCTAAACCTGTGGATCTTAAATCAGACATTCCCCAAACGATGCTAACACTTGAATTTTAATTGGTTAGCACCAATATATTTTTTAAAAATTTTTTTAGCTGAGTTGGAGTTGGATTTCTTTTGATTCAAATATATATATATATATATCAAACAAACACACCTGTTCCCAATTTCCATACTCAATCTCCTTCTCTATTAGTGTGATTCCTTATAATACCAGGGCTCAGATACTTGGGCTAGCATTTTTCTAAAAAGACATCAGTACAGCCTGGGATTACTCAACTCATTAAGATCCAAGATGCAATCTCCCTAAGCAGCTTGCTTAGGGCAGCTAGTGGAATGAGGCCTCTCTACAATGCAGGGCTCTCACCTGCTACCTGCTTACATTTCCAATTTTGAACAAAGGCCTCCACCGAAATCTGTTTCACAGGAGAATAGTAGCTTCAACATGAGTCATCTACCTGAATGGTTCTGAAACACTTAATTTCCATTTGCGCTTTAGTTACAAGTTGTCAGAAAATAGCTCGCCTAACACTACTCAGCAAATTCTCTCAAGAGTACGGATTCACACCATGAGTTTTTCTCAGGTTCAATAACTAAATCGCCCACTTCATTTATTACTCTGGCACTATCTGTTCTCCTGGGGGCAGCATGAAATACAAGGAGACAGTTTTTTCGAGTAGGTGGCGATGTGTGTGTTTATTTCTCCAATGCTGCGTTTTGCCATATCAGCTCAGTTTAAAGACAGCAGACTAAAGAGCATCTCCATGTTGTCTGATAAAGATAAGAGATAGACACTATTAGGTGGCAAGGAGCTCAGAACACACTTTAGTTCACTCCTTACAAGAAAAGTAACAGCAATCTCATCCCTTAATTTTGTGATAAATAGTGCTGTCACATTCTGGCATTCTGTGAAGGTAATTATGGGTTTTGTTGGAAAGCAGCCACTAGAGGGTCCCTCTTTTCAAATGCATATATGTGCTTTTGAAGGATTTGCATAGAAAGAAGGGGAAGGAGGGGGAAAGAAGGCAAGAGGAGATGGATAGGGAGATAGGGCCCATGCTGTAAAAATGTCAAGCTGGAATTTTAGAATAATGCGGTTGTCTTGGCCTGTTATTCTGCATCAGGAGGAGGTTGGCTGTGTATTTAAAATGAAATTGTTCTTTGACGGAAAGAGGAATGCTCTACATACTCACAAATGAATTATAGAGTATTGATGATTATTGCTTCTCCCTAGTCAGTTGTCCTCTTTCAAATCAGAGAAAACCATTGTTTTAGTCAATTGACAACATTGTTTCTATCCTTATCTGGTAGAAATTTTGGTTCTTGACTCAGAGCCCCTGAACATGGGTCTCAGAAAGAAGGCCTGGGCATTCTAAGGGACCTCTGACAGTAGAACCAGGACTTATCTCTGATGAACAAAAGGACTTTGGGAGCACATTCCCCATGGAGGGATACTCCCTTAACCTTGAGGCAGGAGGGAGGGCTTTGTCCCTACTCCAAATGACTTGACAGATTTTGTTGACCCCCCTCCTGGAAGGCATCACCCTCCCTGTTGAGTGAGGGGGGGAATAGGATGGAGGGTTTTCAGGGGGAGGGGAGGATGTTGGGAGAGAGAGAAGGATGGAGAGGGAACTGGGATCGATATGTAAAATAAAAAAAAGAAATTCTGGTTGTTAAAAGATGTTTTAAACTTGAGATGTTAAAATTAGATGCAACTCAGAGTACATGGGAAAGAACATGACATGTCTACCTTACATGTAACACCTACAATGCAATGAATGAAACGGGGATTTTAGGTACTTCCTGAGACAGCTTATGAATTTGAAATGTGTGGATTGTTGTTAGTGGAATATACCCAAAAAGTGAACAATTTCCCATATATAGTATGACTTAAAACTTGTTACTTTTATGCTTAGATCTTCTGGCAATGGGAAAACATTCTCAGGTTCTTTGGAACAGTGATTCAGATTAGAATATCTTTTGGAGAAAAGTTCATAACTTTAATTCTCTACTTTTAAACATAGTATTTTTTTGTGTTTATCAGAAACTTTGTGAAGTTTTCTACCTTTGTGTATTTTAATTTAGTGAGTATTGTGAGAAATTTAGAATTTTATATCTTAAAATTGTAGATGACTGCTTCTTCTATTAATCCTTATACATGTGAATTCCATCTAAAAATGTGTCATCTTCACTACATTTCTGATAGGAGATGTTATTCTGTAAATATGTTTCTCATACTGGTTAATGAATAAAGCACAGTTGGCCAATAGGAAAGCAAGATAGGTGGGACTAGGAGACAAGGAGGAAGAAGAAGTAGTTAGGAGAAGTCAACATGGAGAGACTGGAGAGGTAGAACGCTGCTCTGGCCAGTAAGATGAGACCACGTGGAAATACTGAGATTAGTAGAAATGGGTTAATAATTAAGATAGAGCTAGCCAATAAGGAATTAGGAACTGACCAACAGCATTATATCATATATACAATCTCAGTGTGTTATTGAGGCTGGCGTGGTGGCAGGACCAGACTGGTAGTAGGAAACACATTTCTAATGTAAGATAGGTTAATTCTCATCTGTGGTGATGCTTCCCATTTATATAAAAATGGAGATCTGAGATTTATTGTCATGTCTATTGGTTTTCATATATGTAAATAATGCATCTATCAAAAGAGTGTCTATATAGGGTCCACATCATGTCTTATGGGGGAGGCTATTGACAGAAGTACATATGATTCCATTATATACTTACTATATTAAATTATGTATGTGTCCTTCCCCATTTTATTTTACTTAGGAAAGAGTCATACTGGAGGCAGAAATCTTTGTCTAAAACATAGAGTTGATCCATTATCTTCCCCTTCTATTTGTGATCTATGCATTCACCTATCATATCATTTATTTATTTCTCAAAAATATACCAGAGGCATGTTGACAAAAAACTATAGTTTAGGATATTTGAAATGAATTAAAAATACCCACTGCAAATTCATTAGCCAATTATATATAACTAAATTGAATCTGGACATCATGATATACTTAATTCTGGAATGGTATACTCAAGCTTAACTTCTCAGAGCTGAAGAGATTCAAGTCTCTCATTTTTATGAGGCTTGAATTATAGTAAAATTGCTATCCAAAAAAGCATACAAGAAATTACTTATTTAAATAGTTGTCCACTAAATAAACACATACAGTATGAAACATCATTTGCTGCTTGCAGATATTAAGAGAAATTGTAAAATATTCATAGCATAATACAGGCTCTGCTGTGGCTTGGGGATCTACAATTACATTGAATAATTTTCACAGATTAGTGTATCTTGAAGCTATTAACATTTAAATTTATATTAGAAACTCTTCATACTGTGTAACCTGAGCCCTCAGTTAAAGGTCACATAACCTCTCACCATCCCTTTATAGATAGATAAACAATGGCTTTTTCTTTAAGGAATTGTTGATGCTAATTAACTTCTAAATAGTTTGAAAACAGGGAATGATGTCAGTTTAATTTGGAGATTGGAAGACTGGTTTGTATTGATTTTCTCTCAGGACATTAGTGTTTTGAAGTGATCAGGTTAAAGAGAAGCCTGGGAAATTGTAAATGGTTTAAGAAACAAATATTAAAACTGGCAGAACCATGTGCGTTTTTCAGGTGTTCAGTAGCAGCTTGGCTGACTTTAGGAACCACTGATGTATTTACTGTGCTGGATATGTCTGGAGAAGCAACTAAGGAAATTTGAATGAGTAACACCACCATAAAAGATTTTGAAGTCTCTGTTTGGGATTCGATTTTTGAAACATCAATAAACTAGCCACTAGTAGATTGGACCTCATGACTGTCCTCTCATAGTAGGAATCAGGCTTTTACAAAGTGTAGACTTGCCACCACAGTGCATACAATTGCTGATGTTGGTAACTGCTATGGGGGTATGAATAAGAAATACCAGCCCTCACCTTGGTATTTGAACCAAGTTGGTGGCACTGTCTAAGATGGTTTTGGAACTTTTAGGTGGTAGATCCTTGCTGTGGGAAATAATCACTAAGAATACGATTTGAGGTTCTATAGACTTGACTCACTTCCTGTTCATTCCTCATCTACTTCCTGTGTACTGATAAAATATGATCAATCTACTTATTGATAACCAGATTGGCATCTCAATGATTTTGAAGTGAACTGGTAAATATGTTTGATTTTTGTTTGTTTGGTTTTTTTTTTTTTTTTAATTTTCTAGAGATACTAGGACAAAGTTATACAAGATAAATGTCTTAAACACATTTAACTGTATTTGATGTTAGAATTCTGAGGACAATAGATTAGCCTGCTGGTGTCTTCTAAGGATTCTCTATGTTTTACATCTGATCTCTTTTCCTCATATCATCAAATGATTTTCTGTCCATACATACCTCTTCCCCAATTCATTCTCCTCCCAAGGATGCCAGTTTTACATCAATGCATCCAAATCTAATGATCTTGTTTTAATTTATATATCTGTATAAAAAAGAACTTAAAACAGTTTACTTTCTGAGGAGCTGAGGTTAATACACTAACATATAGGTTTGATGCACACAGTGGCTAGTTGCCAGGCTCAGTTGATCTGTGTAAGTGAGTGAATGGGCCAGCCAGCTGAACTTTCATGAGCAAATAGAACCTGGACTAAGAGAGGGGCCATAATTGGTGTTTAGGAAATTTAGGACAGCCAGAGGCATTAGGTCATCTCTACTGCTGGGAGGGGGGGTTTGGTTACTCTGCAACTGCTAGAAATAAATTCAGTGTATAGCATGAAGTAAATTATCATCTTGGGAAACTTTGTATTTATTTCTTAAAAAAAATGTAACTGTAAGTAGGCACTGTATGAAATAAAAGAATGGACATGTAGGAAGATGATGGGAGATGTTATTCTGTAAATATGTTTCTCATACTGGTTAATTAATAAAATACTGTTGGGCCAATGAGAAAGCAAGATAGGTGGGGCGAGGAGACAAGGAGGAAAGAGGAAGTAGTAAGGAGGAGTCAAAATGTAGTCTGGGGAGGAAGGAAGACACAGGCCGCGGCTCCCCAATAAGATGACCACGTGGAAATACTTAGATAAGTAGAAATGGGTTAATAATTAAGACAGCACTAGCCCATGAACAATAATGGTAACTGGCCAACAGGATTGTATCAAATACAGAGTCTCAGAGTGTTATTTGGGGCCAGCACGCCAAACCAGTGGCAGGCGGGCTAGCGGAAAACATACATGCAACAGGAAGATCTGGGTCTGGATGTTGATAGTTCAGCTACTTGGGAGATTTCTACACAATAGTTTACCTCTGTGTGACTTTGAGTGGAACATTCAAGTGTTCCAGGAGGACACACCCTAGCAACACATGTTGGGAAGAGGGCTCTGTTGGAACTTCAGTTATGGGAATGGAGCCACATGAAAGTGAACAGTACTGGAAATTAGAGGTGATCACAGCATACATTTTCCTCAAAGGATGCCTCACAGAACTGCAACTCAATGGATATGCTACTGGATGATCAGGCCCAAATAAGAGTGTCTGACAAAGCTGAGAGCATAGGACATGATTTTAATAATTCATTCTAACAGTTTTATTTTTTCTGTCCTGGCTATTTCTGATTCTTGATGTTAGAATTATTTGATTAGCTACCAGCCTAAATCATGGTAACATGGGGAATAGGAAATTAGACCACAGAATAAAGTATTTACTGGGGGTCAGTGAAGCATAGGACTCATGAGCTTATTGACCTTACTTACTTGGATGAAATGATCCATTATTACTAAAAATGCACATTTTAAATATTTGAAATATATAAATTGATGAAAATAATAATACATTATTTACTCCTTTGTGTGTGTGTATGAGACTAAGCCGATAGGAGCACTATGGATTTCAATTCATGACAAATTGACATAAAGAATTTCAGGATCATTTAAAAGCTCAGATGGAAGAGGTGACTAATTATGACTTTCCTAACATTCAGCAAGGCAAAGTATTTTATATAATAGTATGATGGTGACTCTAACCTTTTAGTCATTGCATTATTCTTTCAGAATTTAATTGTGTTGCTTATATACTGCAAAATAACTTCCAAAGACAGAGTTTCTATGCCCCAATTGAATCACTTCACCATAGCAGCAGGAAATTCAAATGAAAGGAAAGAAAGTACATTTTGAGTTCTGGGGCCAATCAGAGCAAATATCGCATCATGATGAACTAGACCTCCAACTGCTGAAAGCCTACATACCACACTTCCCCAGGGATCAGACACACATGACGGAAGAGAAAGCATGCACAGGGTAAAATCCAAGCCATCTCCATTGTCCCCCTGAATTGCGCTTCTATCCATATAAACTCTTCTTGGCTAATATCTCTCTCTCTCTCTCTCTCTCTCTCTCTCTCTCTCTCTCTCTCTCTCTCTCTCTCTCTCTCCCTCCCTCCCTCCCTCCCTCCCTCTCTCTCTCTCTCCCTCTCTCTCTCCTTCCTTCCCTCCCTCTCTCTCCCCCTCCCTCCCTGCCTCCCTCCCTCCCTCCCTCTCTCTCTCTCTCTCTCTCTCTCTCTCTCTCTCTCTCTCTCTGTTTCCTTGAAGAAGACACATGTCAAAGAAAGAATTGTGTGACTCCAGTCATATCAAATTTCTTTATTTCATAGGAAATAATGCTATTAGGAGCAGGTGCAGCGATTCTCTATTCTATTCTATACCTTTCTGTCTTTCTGAGTCTTATTTCTCAGGAAAACATTCTGAGGTTTTATCAAAACACCGATGCACACAGAAAATGTGGACTGGGAATAACAAACTTGAAATTAGGTATTTTTAAAGGGCATTTTTCGAAATTGGATTTGATAGGAGGTCTATTAACAGCCATGATGGCTGACTGAGGACAGCAAATCAAGAATTATGACAAAAGTTACTTCTGTTGTACATCTTCATTAATGATCTAAAAGGAGCAAACAGAACATTAAATTTGGATGTTATTAATTCAATAGCTTTCAAAAACTCAGCAAGGTCAGGCAAAAGATTTAAGTGCTAATAAAATGTTGAATTGATGGGGAAGGACAATTGAAATAGGGAAAAGAAGCCTTCCACAGCATTGAATAGGTAGCACCTATATAGTAGTGATAATGTTCTTTAAAACTATTGAATAATATTTCAGACTTATGATGAGGAAAATTGACATGAGGGCTAAAATATAAAAATAAATTAATGTTTTGTATTTAATTTGAAACTTAAGAATGTGGACATTTATGTAAAGTGAAGACATCACCCACATTTATTTCACTGTTATATAAAAACAAATAAAAGCTTCAAGACTTTCTGTGCATACCATCCATGATATGCATGCTTATATTTGTTGATATTTCCAATATCAATTAAATATATACCCTATTCTCCAATGACCTATAAGCTAAGGACACAATAGCTGCTGATATTTGTTGTAAATGCTGATGTGGACAAAATATCAAAATCCACTCATTGAGCTTATAGTTCAGTTCAGGGAGTATGAAATACATTAGGAAGAATTTTTATTGTTTAAAAAATATAAAAAATACAACAAAAAGTCAAGAAATAGGGAAAAGCCTGGGGACTTATTATAGTAATTTGTTGCTTTTGGCAGCACCATGAATTCAATTGCACTGACCAAAGGAAAGAATCAATAAGAGAGAAGAAAGAATGAAGAAAGACAAGTAGGAAGGAAAAAGGAAATACTGGGGTAACAGAAGCATTGCAAATAATTAATAAATTGCAGAATAAATTCAAAATATATATACTATTATAATGTAAATACTATGATGTTAAACTAATTTATAAGTCTAAAAGTTTAACTGTTCACCATGGGACTTGTGTGGTGGTACAACTTGGTGGTAAATGCCCCTCATTTTTTTGACTAGGTTATATTGCAGATTTCTGGTTTATTATCTGTGTATCCTGTATAGGCTCAACAACTGGGGTAGTAAAATGTTTTAGTCTTTATTTTCTTCTCTGTTTTCAGTGTTTCATATCCTTGAAATAATCTTACTATAGTATCTTCATCAACTTGAACTCTAGACTCCTAAAATGCATGGACTGACTGTAAGTATCTAATGATATTTATGAACCAGTCTAAGAGAAGTCACTGCCAATTCTATGAGAATCATTTGCTTGTAAAACATGTAAAGGTCCATACAAGTTAAACAAGAGAATAAAATAGCATATTTTATTGGAAAGAATGTTGTTATTTGGTTCTAAGAAGTATACCTGGAAAGTGCTGTATTTTATTACTGTTATCTTTACAACATACAATCTGCTATATCAATAAAACATGGTCTCTACTACATTCAAAGGACACTAAAGAACTCCCTAGTAGGTAAACTTGAATAAATTACAACTTGGTATTGTAAAATACTATCATTACAACATAAGTTAACAAATGTTATATAACAATATAAGTTTATAACAAAGTTGGCCATTGTCTGATTTTTCCTGAACTAATCTCATAGAGACAATATTTTCTGCAAACCAAGAGCACAGATATTGTAGAATACTATGAGGAATATCATGTTATAGGAAGAATTTGTTATCTTCATATATATTGTAGGCCGAGAAATGGATAAAGGACACCCTAGCTATAAGATGAATTAATAAATGCAAAGAGATCAGAGAATTCTTAGAAGGGCTTACCTGAGGACAGTCCAAAAAAAAAAAAAAAGAATTCTCTCAAGAGTATGCTCAGAATGATGGCAATGACAGTCCAAAAGGAACTAGAAACACCACAATTATGGGCAGCACCATGTTTATTTCCCTAGAAAAATCTAGAGATTAAAATATGGATAGAGAAGTTGCTAAACCTGTTAGCTAATTAACATTTATTTTTAAAAAGTCAATAGCAATGTGTCAGCAGAATGATCACAGATATATCTAGGGGGCTCAGGAGAATACTATGTTAGTAAATTCTTCCTTTGTAAGTATGTAAAACTTTATTTTGTTTCTCATGACCTATATATTAAAAATTATTCAGGCACTATGATACATGCTTAAAATCATTATGCATGACATAAAAGAGAAAGATGATTTGCAGGGTTCACAGAGCAACCAGAATTGTATACTTGGCAAGCTCATACATATTATAGACTTTATCACACTAAAACAAGATAACAAATGAATAAATATATGGTGAAAAGCTACTCTATATTGGTACCGCAGTCTTTCTGTGACTTCTATGTGCACATGTATACATATACAAACTACTACATCTCACACAAACCCCATTAAGAAAATCCTTGATTATAACTAAGAACGAGTAAAAAGCCATTATTTGGCATTAAATCCATTGATGATTGCTAACAAAGAAGAAAAATGAAATGACAGCATAGAGTATCTTCAGAGATATAGCAAGAACCAGATGTTGTTTGTTTCTTTTGTGGCCTTGTCTCAGACCACTGCTACCCAGTGGAAAATTCTATATGTTTTGTTTTGTTTTATGCATTTATGACTTGAAGCTTTATTTTGATACTAAAATATTCAGTTAAAATTATGGTTTTTTTTTTTTAGAAAAAAAAACATTTTGCATATTGATCCCAATTCCCTCTTCCTCCCCCCCTCGCATGTCCCCTAGCCTCTCTCCCACCACCCTCTCCCCAGCTCCACAAGGAGGGTAATGCCTTCTAGGAGAGATCACGTAAATGTGTCAAGTCATTTGGAGTATTGACTAGGCCCTCTCTCCTGCCTCTAAGCTAAGCAGTTTCCCTCCATGGAGAATCTGCTCCTAAAGTATTTTCCTGCACCAGGGATACTTCCTGGTTCCACTGTCAGACTTCCCACCCTGTATCAAAGACCTCAACATAAATCCAGCCATACTGAACCTTTTAGAAGAGAAAGTGGGAGGTACCCTTGAATAAATTGGTTCCTGAACATAACACCAGTAACATAGACACTGAGATCAACAATTAATAAATGGGACCCCCTCAAACTGAGTAGCTTCTATAAGGCAAATGACACAGTCAACAAGACCAAAAGCCAACCCACAGACTGGGCAAAGATCTTCATCAACCACACATCTGACAGAGGGCTGATCTCCAACATATACAAAGAACTCAAGAAACTAGTCATCAAAACACCTAATAACTCTATTAAAAAGTGAGGTAAAGAACTGAATGGAGAATTCTCAATAGTGGAATCCAAAATGGTTGAAAGATTTTTTTGAGATAATCTTGTAACCTGCCACTTTGCCGAAGGTGTGTATCACCTGTAGGAATTCCCTGTTAGTTTTTCAGGTCGCTTATGTAAATTATCATATCATTGGAAAATAGTGACAGCTTAACTTCTTCCTTTCCAATTTATATCCCCTTGATTTCTTTTTGTTTTCTTATTGCTCTAGCTGGAACTTCAAGTACAATATTGAATAGATATGGAGAGAGTGGACTGCCTTGTCTTGTTCCTGATTTTAGAGGAATCACATTAAGTTTCTTTCTATTTAATTTGATGTTTGCTGTTGGTTTGCTGTATATTGCTTTTATTACATTTTGGTGTGTTTCTGTTATCCCTGATGTCTCCAATACCTTAATCATGAAGGGCTGTTAGATTTTGTCGAAGGCTTTTTTAGCATGTAGTGAAACAATCACGTAGTTTGCTTATATGGTGGATTACCTTTATAGATTGGCAAATGTTGAACCATCCCTAGGATGAAGCCTACTTGATCATGATGGATGATTTCTGTGATATGATCTTGGATTCAACTTGCCAGTATTTTATTGAGTATTTTTTGCATCAATGTTTATAAGAAATATTGGTCTGCAATTCTCTTTCTTTGTTGTGTCCTTGTGTGGCTTGGATACCAGGGTCATTGTAGCCTAATAAAAAAAAATTGGCAATAACCCTTCTGTTGCTATTGTATGGAACATATTGAGGACTATTGGTATTACCTATGTTTTGAATTTCTGGTAGAATTCTGCACTGAAACCATCTGGCCCTTGGGTTTTTTTTTTGGTTGGGAGATTTTTGAAGGACACTTTATTTCATTAGGGGTTATAGGTCTATTTAAATTGCTTATCAGTTCTTGATTTACATTTTTGTAAGTGATATCTATCCAGAAATATGTTCATTTCCAATGAATTTATGAATTTTGTGGAGTACAATTTTCAAAGTATTACCTGAAGATTCTCTGGATTTTCTAAGTATATGTTGTTATGTCCCTCTTTTCATTTCTGATCTTGTTAATTTGCATGTACTCTCTCTGCTTTTTTGTTAGTTTGGATACAGCTTTATCTATCTTGTTGATTTTCTCTAAGAACCAACTCTCTGTTACATGTACTCTTCATATTGTTTTTCTAGTTTCTACTTTATTGATTTCATCCCTCAATTTGATTATTTCCTGGCATCTACTCCTCCAGTGTGAGTTTGCTTCTTTTTGTTCTAGAGCTGTTAATTCTCTAATGTAACTATTTTTTAGTGTCTTCATGTTGTCACTTAGTACTATGACTTTCCTTTTTAGTACTAATTTCAAAGTGTCCAATAAGTTTGGGTATGTTATGTCTTGATTCTCATTGTATTCTAGGAAGTCTTTGATTTCTTTATTTCTTCTTTGACTCAGAAATGGTGCAATTGTGCATTGTTCAATTTCCATGAATTTGTAGGGTTTCTGCAATTTGTGCTGTTGTTGAATTCTAACTTTAAAGCATGGTGGTCTGATAAGATACAGAGGGTTATTCCAATTTTTTTGTGCCTATTGAGATTTGCTATATTGCTGAGTATGTGTTTGATTTTAGAGAAGGTTCCATGTTGGTATTGGCACAAAAATAGACAGAAAGATGAATAGTATCAAATTATAAAACCTGATAGTAACCCACACACCTATGAACACCTGATTTTTGACAAAGAAGTTAAAATTATATAATGGGAAAAAGAAAGCATCTTTGACAAATGGTTTTGGCATAACTGGATGCTGGCATGTAGAAGACTGCAGCTAGAACTATATCTATTGCCACGCACAAACTTAATTCCAAATGGATCAAAGACCTCAATATAAATCCAGTTGCACTAAACATCTTAGAAGAGAGTGGGAGGTGCTCTTGAACAAATTGGTACAGGAGACTTCTTCCTGAATATAACACCAGTAGCATAGACACTGAGATCAACAATTAATAATTGGGGCCTCCTCAAACTGAGAAGCTTCTGTAAGGCAAAGAATACTGTCAACAAGACAAAACAGCAGCCCACAGAATGAGAACACATATTCATTAACCCCACATCTGACAGTGGGCTGATTTCCAAAACATACAAAAGAACTCATGAAGCTAGTCACAAAAACACCAAATAATCCAATTAAAAATTAGGGTATACAACTAAATAGGCAGTTCTAAATAGAAGATTCTCAAATGGCTGAAAGACATTTAAGAAAGTGCTCAAAATCCTTAGTCATCAAGGAAATGCAAATAAAAACAACTATGAGATGTCATTGTGCTCCTGTCAGAATGACTAAAATCAAAAACACCAAAGACAGTTTATGCTGGAAAGGATGTGGAGAAAGGGGTACTCTTCACCACTTCTGGTGGGACTGCAAACTTGTACAGCCGCTTTGAAAATCAGTATATCAGTTCCTCAGGAAAATGGAAATCAGTCTACCTCAAGATCTAGCAATCCCACTCTTAGTTATATACTCAAAAAATGAACATTCATAAAGGATATCAGATGGGAGATGTTATTCTGTAAATATGTTTCTCATACTGGTTAATAAATAAAGCCTGTGGCCAATAGGGAAAACCTGCCCGTAACAGACATCTGTTAAACTATTTTCATAGCAACATTATTTGTAATAGCCAAAACCTGGAAGCAACTCAAATGCCCCTCAACTGAAGAATGGATGGAGAAAATGTGGTACATTTACACAATGAAGTGGGACTCAGTGTAGAGAGCCGTGTATTGCCACACCTTAAAGTGGTGCTGGCTTACACCTTACACCTTCCCAGCTGGTGTAGACTCTCTGGGTAAACAAGCCATTAATTGGTTAAGTCTGTTCAGCCTGTCTGCTTCCGCATTAGAGTAGCCTATCTGCAGAGTCCATGTGGCTCACTGGGGTTGGTTAGCTCAAGGGTATTTAATCCTATGCAGGGGTCCCCCCCCCTCTCTCTCTGCGGGACAGAAGCAACATGTTTAAAGGATCCTGATTAAAACTGCATGAAGAAGATCTACCCGGAGTTGCGTCTTCCTTGCTGGCGAGGGCAGGCACGTACAACTCAGCAGAAAAAAATAATAATGGAATCTTGAAATTTGTAGGCAAACAGAACAAAGAAACCATCCTGACTGAGGTAACCCAATCACAATATGATGAATATGGTATGTACTTACTCATATATAGGTTTTTGACATAGAACAAATGATTACTAGCTGCAATCCACACTGCTAGAAAAGCTAGGAAACAAGGGAGACCCTAAGAGAAACATACATGGTCCTGTGGAGAAGGGGAAAGGGGCAAGATCTTCCATTCAAATTGAGAGCATGGAGAAGGGTAGAGGGTGGATAAAGAGGAGGGGAGAGGTGGGCACGCTACAGTAGGAAGACTGAGCCAGGGAAAGAATAGTGGAGAAGAAGAAAAGAGATACCATGATAAAGGGAGCCATTATAGGTTTTAAGAGAAATCTGGCACTAGGGAAATGTTCAGAGATCTACCAGAATGACCCCAACTGACAATCTAAGTAATAGTAGAGAGGCTACCTTAAAATCTCTTCCCCAATAATGGGGTTGATGACAATCTGATATGCCATCCTAGAGCCTTCATCTAATAGCTGATGGAAAAAGAAGCAAACATCCACAGCTGAATACTGAGCTGATCTCTTGGGATCCAGTTGTAGACAAGGGGAGTAATGAGCAAATGGGTCGAGACTAGGTTGGAGAAACCCACAGAAACTGCTGACCTGAACAACGGGGAGCTCAGGACTCCAGCCTGATAGCTGAGAAACCAGCACAGGACTGACTCAGATCCCCTGAATGTGGTGTTAGCTGGGAGGGCTGAGCAGTCTATTTGGCCTCTGGTAGTATATTGGTATTTATCTCTAGTGTACAAATGGGCTTTGGGAGCCCATTCCACCTAGACACACATGAGAGGGCCTGGGCCCAACTCCAAATGATATGATTGACTTTGAAGACTCCCCATGGAAGACCTCTCCCTCCCTAGAAGCAGAAAGGGGATGGGATGGGGGTTGGTGGGGGGAACATGGGAAGATAGGAAGGTGGGGGAACTAGGATTGACATGTAAAACAAGCTTGTTTCAAATTTATGTAAAAAATATTTAAAAATTTAAATTAAAAAACAAATATAAAAAAGAGCATAGTTTCTTAGGACCTGTGGGAATATGGACATTATGGGAGGGGACAGAGAAGAGGAAGGTAGGTTTGAGATCTTAATATGGCATGCTTCACTCTCCTACCTTCATTCCAATTAGCAACATCTACTAAAGGTTCACTACCTGCCAGTAGCAGCCTCTTACACATGCCCCCGGGGGAGGTCATTCATCCAAGCATAATACATGGACATATATACAAATGACAGTGATTCTAGGTCCCCTGAAGACATCTTACAGTTCAATGCAGCATAATGCACACCTCTAGTTTTTTACTACTTATTATTCTAGTCTCATCCTTATGTAGTCTGCTTAGAGATATATGTTCAATAGCTCTGCAGCAGTACTCAGTAATGTCTTCATTTTACCAATGCTCAAAATATTAGGAAAGCAGCAGGTAAGGCTTGAACACAGCATGGAGAATGGGAACACAGTATGTTACAAGGTGTTGTCAAACTTTCACCATGAAATCTTCTGGCTCTACTTAGTACAGATGGAACATTATACATTAATTTCATTCTTTAATCAATCCCCTATTCTGCTTTTTAGGTATAATGGTACTTAAATATGAGCTCTATCAACTATACTAACTAAGGAGAATGACATCCCCTGGACAATTTATATGGTGAGACTCTTGAAATAATATGTACAAATATTAGATTATTAGATGTAGAGGTTAGAGGGCAATTTCAGGGGGTCAATTCTTTTTCTACCAGGTTGTTATGTTTGGTTTTTGAGATAACTCACCAGCCCAACTTCTGATTCTTGAAGTAGAGAGCAGATTCACTTAAATGTCACTGCTTCCAAGAATACTACACAAAATGATGTAACAGGATTTTCAATGATTATAGATGATTATTCAGATTTGCTGTTTAAATTGTTTCTTCAACAGTTATCCAATAAACACCTAATACAGTCAGTCTTTCTCAACATTCTGGATGCTGTAACACTTTAATACAGTTCCTCATGTTGTGATGACTCCCAACCATAAAACTGCTTTGATAGTCTTAAGTGATCCTTGTGAGATGGTTGTTTGGCCCCAAAGGATAAGTGACCCATAGATTGAGAACCACTGACTGAATATTGAAGGTAAAATGCTGGCCAAAGGGCATAAATTAGTGACAATGACTGCTGACCTAGTATTATGGACTGAATTAGTGATTGAGGGAAGTAATTAAAAGAACCAGGTTGCTAATCATGTAGAGGTATGTAGATGAGTGGCGCCCATGAATAAAAGGTACAATAGTTTAGAAGAATTATTTCAGATTGTATACTTATTTAAAGGAAGAAGTAATAAAGATGAAATTGGAAGCCAATCATGTAAAGGAGAAGATGAAAGGTAGTAGTTGGAGCAAAGATAGATGTGGCTGAAGAAGAAAAAAATGTCTGCTGGACTAAGGATATGAAGAACTTGGCATTCTTAGAAGGCTGAAAAGCAGAGTAGTTGGGAGCTGAGATAGGGGCCAGACATAGCCCTGGGTTGGGTTTGCTTTTAACATAGCAGACAGTTAAATCATTCAGAAAAAGCAATGAAAGGTTATTTACAGAAAAGAGCTTAATGAAATCTCACACAGAATTAATAATTTCTATAGGATTTCACAGTACTTTGGAGTATTTAACATTGCTCCCCTGTTATGTCCTATTCCAGTATCCTGGAAGAAAACAAGTCCTTCCCAGCTGGTTCACATCTATGCACACAGAATTACCTTGACTATTTTGTTATTTAATTCTGTTTGTATGTGTCTCTGTGATATGTGAATGTATGTGTACATATGGGGGCAGAGGAAAACATTTGTTCATTGGTTCATGCTTTTGCATTTTGTTTGTGTCAGGGTCACGCTTATGCTGTGTAAGCCAGACTATCTGGCTTTCAGCATGTGAAGATTCTTCCTTTCCCTGTAGGCAGATGATGTGATTACAGCCCAGTCCAGCATGCTACTGTGTCTTAATATTACATGGACTCTGGGAATCAAAATCAGGTCATCAGGCTTACATGGCCAGCAATTTTATGCACTGTGCCATCCCTATAACCCCTAAACATTATGCATTTCTTGGAGGCCTCCAAACTGAGATCCACTTCTCTCATCCTCCAAGTGCTTGGGTTTGAAATTACTAATTTATACATTAATGTTCTAAAGATTTGTCAGTTGTTTGATTATATATTCGCTGTCTATAGTTGTACAATATTTCTCCTATATTTAATGGCTCAGTAGACAATGATTATATTATCTCACATTGTCTCTGTATATCAGGGTTTTTGCAGCAGCCATACTTGAAAATTTTGGGTGTGAGCTTTTGTGTGAGGAGGCAGATAAATGGGAGAGGATGCACATGGGGCATTAGTTTCCTGAATGGATGCCTAAAACTTCAGTGTGCACCTTCAAGATGACTCAAGATGAAGTCAGTGATGGTAGTTGACAAGAACTCTTACTTCTTTATAGTTTAACTCCACCAAGCTGCTCAAGATTTCTCAGATGGCTTTCCACAGAGTGAGAGACCCAAGGGACACCAATGTGACAGTTGTGATGTCTTTTATGAGTCAGTCTTGATTCAAATTATTACAAGGACATGCAACCAAGGCTACCTGGGGTAATACTATACATCAGCTATCACAGGAAGTAAACTGAGCATTTAACATTTACTAAAATGTGATTTGTTTATCATGTTTTATTGAAGAACAGTCCTTCCCTGATCTCTTTTGGTTAACACTGATCATTTTCACAAGGGGTTCAGGAGATGTTAACTTCACTTTTCCAGAATTATTCTAGATATTTGATGTTAGAAACTCTAACCAGTGCAAAAGAAGACCTGTAGATCAACAATTCAGTTTCTTTTCCATACTTGCCTCAATTCTTTTTGTACCATGGGAACCAGATGGCAATCCTCTCAGGGGCACTGGTGGCTTTTAAACCATATTTATAAGATTACATGAGACAGCATGCCTTTAATTTGCTGTTTAGCTGCAGAGCAATATGTTTCTCTATTTGGAAAACAGTTTTGCTAAGGTACCGGAACAAGGGTTCGGAAATGAGGATTTCTAGGATTAATTTCCTAACTGACTTATGGGTTGCTACATGCCTTTCAACAAGACACTTAATGTGCTTGCCTGTGAAGCAGGGATATGAAGAATAAATCCCCTTTGGAGGGAATGCATCATAGCTGAGTTCACATTAATGCAATAGGTTTTGGGGAAAAAAAATCTTACAAAAAAGAGTACCATGGAAATGTAAAGTATTGTGTTATAAAATTCTTTACAGAAAGGTGCTATGAGACTATTAAATACTAAATCAGTTTGTTTTATCTGCTTTGGAATTGTTTCCCTTTTATTTGAGAAACACTTTGCATTTTTGATTTGTGACAGGACAAAGGCAAGCTTGCATGGATTGTGTAAATGATACATTGTTTGAGGCTGTCTTTCATTGAGTTCTGTCTTTCTCATATGAAGTCAACCTGTAATCAAATAACATTACTCAAAAGATAATTGTCTTACTCCCATTCTAACCAGAAAAAGGGCATCACATTCATATCTACACTTTTTACCCCAGAAGCATTATTTTAATAATGAGAAATGTGTGGGAGAGAGGAGAATAGAGGAAAAAGCTATAAACACATGTCACAGATCAGTATATCTAGGATATGCAGACAATAACATATTGTGCACATTATGCATATATATTCAATCATGTAGAATGCTTGTTTTATAATTCCTGTGTGGTACATAACAACTACATTAAAGACTTTGTACTAAATATCATAAGAACATTTTTTTTTGCTATACCTTGCTTTAGACTGGAAAGGACATACAAAAGATAGATATTGATGGCTAGAGATATTTTACAAATGACACAGTTATGTAATGGATGACAGCGCTTTATGATTTGCACATTTCAGAAGTGTCTACCACTGGTAAAATGTAGAACAGGATTGTAACAAAGCTCCTTCCTTTGTCTTCACTTTTCCACAGCTGTTTTCTTCTATAAAGCATCTATTTGTCACCTGATGTTTCTCAATTAAAATCTCTATTGGGAATGATACTGAAATTTCTACTTGTGTAAAAAAAAAGGTGACAGAGAATAGTTTAAAATGTAACCTCAGTCAGGGAAATATTAAATTGAAGTAGGGGTATCAACCTGTGCTAAAATGTGACATATTTTAAAGTGTCTCTGAGTGGCAAGGTGATACCTTCTTCCCTACAAAGTATGAGTTTTTCTACTTATATTTAAATATACTTATATTTAACATACTTATATTTAAATATGAACCATGTGGAGTAATCAGTAGGATGAAAGAGCTGGCTGCACTTGGCAAAGGGCACAGAGTCTGAAGGATGGTATTGTAAGTAGATTCATTCTTCATGGATTTTTACCACTATTAATTTAATAATAATTTTTATTGTGTGTGTGTGTGTGTGTGTGTGTGTGTGTGTGTGTGTGTGTGTGTGTGTGTGATGGTAAGTATGTGCATTCGTGAGCAGATACCTGTGTAGGTCCAAAGACAGAATTAGAAAGGCTGGAGTTGGAGTGAAGTGACAGGAAACTGCATCTTTTGATGTTGGTGCTGAGAATCAAACTCTGGTTTACTGCAACAGCAGCAAGTGCTCTTAACAGCTGATCAGTCTCTCCCATCCCACTTACCACTGGTAAGAAGTGTTTGCTTTTCCTTCAGTACTGTTCAGTACTGTTTTCGGACTTCTAACTCTAGGTTGGTTTTGGAACATAAGGAAAATTGCTCTGAGGTACATAGTCATTATTGTAGTCCTTGCCACTGTCTTTTTATTGAGTAGAAGCTTTGGAGCAGTCAGTGTCAATGGCAGAGAGCCTTGTTGTGACCAAGAAAACACTCATCATTACACATGTCTAGAATTTTTACCAACAGCTAAGATGTTTCCAGCCAATATGTGTTGTCCTTTTCAAAAGCAATTTTGAATTGCAGTGGTCCTTTGTCTTCTGCATGTAAATCATACCCACTCTTTGTAAAATACCATTATTTTGTCCTAACTTCTTAGTGAATATTTCCATACATAATGTTTAGTTCCAAGTTTCAATTTTTGTTTCATTCAGTAGTATTGCTGTATCGCAATCTAACTCCCCTTATTTCTGGAGAGTATCCAGTCACTTGAAAATAACACTTCCCCTTGTAGGAAACAAGGTGCTCATTGATGTCTTACAAGATTCTCCTTCATGTTTGTCTCTGCAATTTAAGTGAGATGGATATAGGACTGATTTTCTCTTTGTGTATCCTAGTTTGTTTATTCAAATTCTCACATAAGTATTACCCTAACAGTTGAAGTTGTATAATTTCTTCTTTTCCTTGTTTATTTATTTGGGCAGTATCCCTTTGATCACACTACTAAAGGTCTGATATTGAGAGCACAGGGTAGAGATTTCTGAATTCCTTTTACTTACAGTTATATGCTGGTGTTCTAACTGCTCACTTCCTCTGACATGTTAATAGTTAAATTTTCTATATATCTCATGGTTTTAGATATAGCCAAATATTTGATGCTATCACTTAAGGAATGACAATAGAGACAGTATAAATTACGAGTAGTAATCATTGCAATCATTCCCTGTTTAGAAGTTTGATGATAAAGAAAAGGAGATAAGATATCACTGTTTACCCTATATTTTATATTTTAAGTGACTGTTTTAATCAACTTATCTTTTAAAATATTGTAATTGATGAATTTTATAGAGTCTGCCTTATGTGAGGTAAGTGTCATACCTGGTTCATATCTGGGTCTGCAAAATATGTTATGTACAGAGTCTGAAATATGGTGGTCAGGAAATTCTTGAAGAGAGTTATCTCTAAAACTTGGATGAGTTAATGCTATGGGGTTATAGAAACATTGGAATATATATTTCTTATTTCTCTCTGTAGATTAGAAGTTCAAGGGTGTAGTGATTCCTTCAGTGTGTTAACTGTATTCGGATATGACATGTAGTTCAGATATTTGCTTATAAGCAGTTGACTGTGCCCCTATGGATATTTTTAGATGAGATTAGAATTAAAAATAGCAGATTGCATGAAACAGGATGAATTCTGTGTTACAGGACAGCATAGCAAAATCAGGCAAAGGCCAGAATAAAACACAAGGCTCAATAATTATAGAGAACTCTTGTTTCATTTTCTAAAAACTGTGGCCTAGCTCTTTTTCTTACTTTTGACTCAAACAAGCATTAGTTATTTCTGGGAATCAAACTGGACACTCTTCAAGCATAACTTACTATATCATGAGTCCTCCTTGGTCTTGGACCTTTCGACTTGGACTCATAAACATAGAATATAGTGTCCAGCTTGAGCTTGTCAAAGCAAATTTCAAAGCTTGGAATGTCTCCTTTGCTAATCATGTGAAATAAATTATTAACTCTTTGTACATATATTCATATAGACAATACTTTATCTCACCAATAGTGTATACATATAAATAGATGCATATATATATATATATGAATCTATATTGAAATTATTCTTTTTCTCTGCAGAATCTACTACAGTAAATATGGTGGCATATTAACTCATTATTTTCTTCCTAAGTAACTAAGTCTATCAAATGTAGATTAATGGTTGAGAATTTCATTTCTGTGTAACCAAATAGATTGATTTGTTGAGACAGAGAGAGACCATAAAAGAGGGAACCATTATATGTTTGAAGAGAAATCTGAAGCTAAGAAAATATCCAGAGTCCTACAAGACTTACCCTAACTTGTAGGCGGCCGCCCGCAGGACGCCATTACAAGATGGCGAACTTCCTCTTTCTTGTATCCTCAGTGTTTTACTTTATTCGGGCATACGCCAGCTTGGCGGCTGCACTCCAGCGCGCCTGCTCGTTCCCTAGCCAATCCCGTGGCTCCAACACTGAGGCAAGTTCTTTTGAGCCTATGAGACCATGACCCGTTGCCTAGTAGGATATATAAGCAGCTGTCCCTTCCTGCCCGGGGCCCCTCACCTTCAGCTCTCCCTTTAACCAAGAAGCGCTCCAATAAAGTGTGATCTGAGAAGAATCCTCGTGTGGTTGCCGTCTTTCCTGCGGGTCGGGCTTGGTCAAAAACTAACAATTTGAGTAACAGTGGAAAGGCTACCATAAATGCCCTTCCTTGATAATAAGATCAATGACTAACTTATCCACCATTATGGAGCCCTCATCTTGTAACTTTTGGAAAATGAAGCAAGCACCTACAACTAAACACTGAGCAGAAGTAGAACCCAGATGCAGAGAGGGAGGACAAGACCAGGCTACAGAAACACATAGAGACAGCTGACCTGAACAAGGAGGAGCTAATGGGCCCCTAGACTGATAGCTGGAATCCAGCATTAGACTGACTCAGACCCCTTTAACATGGGTCTCAGCTAGAAGGCCTGTGTAGTCTAAGGGACCTTAGACAGTGGAACCAGGATGTATTCCTGGTGCACAAAAGGACTTTGCGGGCACATCCCCCATGGAGGGATACTCCTTTAACCTAGAGACAGGAGAGAAGTCCTAGTCCCTACTCCAAATGACTTGCTAGATTTAGATGACCCTTCCTGGAGGGCATCACCCTAAATGTGGAGTGAGAGGGGATAGGAGGGGAAGGTGCTTGGGGTGCATGTGAGGGTGGGAGAGAGGTAAAGAGGAAGGGAGGGAGGAAGGGAGGCAGAGGGAACTGGGATCAATATGTAAAATAAAAATAAAAAATAAATTAATATAAAAAATTAAATCTGTCAGAGTACTAACAAGATTGTTAAATTCACTATTCTATATTAATATTATGAAAGTCTACTATATTGAATATAATTGAGTAGTATAATTGAAGAAATTGTTCATTCAATTTGTTAATTTAAAAATAGAACCAACATATATCACAACTTATAAATAATTTATTAGTTAATTCATTTAGTTATCACATACTGATGAAAGAAACACTAATATAATACTTCTAAACTACAAATAAAATAATTTGGAATAATCTGTCTCTTGGGTGTGTGTACATGTGTGTGCATGTGTATGTGTGTGTGTATGTGTGTGTGCCTGTGTGTATTTGCATGTGTGTACATGAGTGTGTATGTGTATGTGCATGTGTGTGTGAATGTGTGGTCAGTGTGTTTATGTAAAACATATAGGTGGAGACAACAGGTGGAGGCCAGGTGTCTTCCTCAATAACTCCCCTCATGTTTTATTAGACAACAGCTCCTATTGAAAACATAGCCTTCTTGATTTTACAGACAGTGAGCCCCAGAGATTTTCCTGCCTCAAGCACTGAGATTCAAAGTCCATGCCCATTTATAAGCAATCATTCTGACCCAGATTTTAGAGATCAAACTCAAGTTCTCATGTGGTGTTGGTGGCTAGATTGCCTACTGAGCTATAGCCCAGGCCTGATTAACCTTTTTTGTTTAATAATAGCTCCTCCTGTTGATTTTGAACAAATATAGAAATATAAATAATCACTTCATTATGTCGTATAAACATATAAATGTAAACACATAAAATTGAGACTTAATAACTTCATAATCTGTGTTTATGGTCATTTTGGGATATGTCAAATTGGTTCCCACATCATATATATATACATATATATATATGTATATATATATATACATATATATATATGTTTATATTTCTGGACAGAGTTTCTCTATATTGCTTTGGAACCTGTCCTGGAACTAGCTCTGTAGATCAGGCTGGCCTCAAAATTACAGAGTATGCCTGCCTCTGCCTCCCAATTCTTGGGATTAAAGGTTTGTACCAGTAACCTCTGGTTAGGTTAGTAATATTAAGATCTCTTCTGTATAGAGTGTGTGTGTGTATGTGTGTGTGTGTGAGAGAGAGAGAGAGAGAGAGAGAGAGAGAGAGAGAGAGAGAGAGAGAGGGGGTGGGGTGGGGAGAGCATTTATTTGATTACAATTTGGTGGAATTTTATTGTTTTTGTTTCTTTTTTCTTTTTCTTTTTTCTATTTATTATTATTATTTTTTATTTTACGTATTGATCCCAGTTACCTCACCCTCCCATCCTCCCATGCCACCTGACACTCATCCCATCTCGTTCCCCATCCACTCCAGAGGGAGGTGGTGAGGCCTTCTAGGAGAGATCATGAAAATCTGTTCAAACCATTTGGAGTAGGTCCTAGGCCCTCCCTCCTGTCTCTAGGTTAAGGGAGTATCCCTCCATAGGGAATGTGTTCTCAAAGTCCTTTCATGCGCAAGGAATACATCCTGCTTCCACTGTCAGAGGTCCCTTAGAATGCCCAGGCCTTCTAACTGAGACCCAAGTCCAGGGGGTCCGCATTGGTTCAGTGCTGGTTTCCCAGCTATCTGTCTGGGGTCCATGAGCTCCCCTTTGACCAGGTCAGCTATCTCTGTGGATTTCTGTAGCCTGGTCTTGAGCCCTTTTCTTATCACTCCTCCCTCTCTGCAACTGGAGTCTAGGAGTTCAGCTCAGTGTTTAGCTGTGGATATCTGCTTCTGTTTCCATCAGCTACTGGATGAAGGCTCTAGGATGGCATGTAAGGTAGTTATCAATCACATTTTCCGGGAAGGGCATTTAAGGTAGCCTCTCCACTATTGCTCAGATAGCTAGTTGGGGTCATCCTTTTAGGTCTCTGGACATTTCTCTAGTGTCATTTTTCTTCAAACTTATAATGGCTTCCTTTAGTATGGTATATCTTTTATTGCTCTCATCTAGTTGTCCCCTGACTCAATCCTCCTGGTCCCTCATGTTCTCCTCAAGCATCCTCTTCCCCTCTTCTCTTTCTCATTACTCCCTCTTCACTTACAGGCCCCCTCCCAATATGCTCAGGAGATCTTATCCCTTTCCTATTCTGTGGGGAACCATGCATGTCTCTCTTAGGGTTTTCCTTGTATCCTAGCTTCTCTGGCGGTGTGAATTGTAGCCTGGTAATAGTTTGATCTATTTCTAAAATCCATGTATAAGTGAGTACATACCATGTTCGTCATTTTGTGACTGGGCTACCTACTCAGGATGGTTTCTTCTAGATTTTTATATGTTGAACCATCCCTGCAACTGAGAGATGAAGCCTACTTGGTCATGGGGGATGATTTCTCTGATGTGTTCTTGGATTTGACTTTCCAGTATTTTAATGAAGTTCATGAGGGATATTGGTCTGTAATTCTCTTTCTTTGTTGTGTCTTTGTGTGGCTTGGGTACCAAGGTAATTGTAGCCTTGTAAAAAGAGTTTAGCAATGAACCTTCTGTTTCTATTGTGTGGCACAATTTGAAGAGTATTGGTTGAATTTTTTGTAGAATTCTGCACTGAAACCATCTGGCCCTTGGCATTCTTTGGTTGGTAAACTTTTGATGACTGCTTCTCTTTCAATAGGGTATAGGCCTATTTAAATTACTTCTCTGTTCTTGATTTAATTTTGGTGATAGTTATCCAGAAATTTGTTCATTTCTATTACATTTTTGAATTTTGTGGAGTACAGTTTTTCAATGTATGATCTGAAAAATATCTGGATTTCCTCATTTTACATTGTTATATCCCCCTTTTCATTTCTGGTTTTACTGATTTGCATGTTTTCTCTTTGCTTTTTGGTTAGTTTGGATAAGAGTTTGTCTAGCTTGTTGATTTTCCCAAAGAACCAACTCTGTTACATTGATTCTTTGTGTTGTTTTCCTAATTTCTGCTTTATTGATTTCAGCCCTCAAATTGATTATTTCCTGGTGTCTACTCCTCTGGGGTGAGTTTGCTTCTTTTTGTTCTAGGGCTTCCATTTGTGCTGTTAATTCTCTAGTGTGACTATCCTCCGTTTTCTTCCTATGGGAACTTAGTGCTGTGAACTTTCCTCATAGCACTGCTCTCAAAATGTTACATAAGTTTGGGGATGATGTGTCTTCATTCTCATTAAATTCTAGGAAGTCTTTAATTTCTTTCTTTATTTCTTCCTTGACCCAGGAATGGTGCAACTGCACATTGTTCAGTTTCCATGAGTTTGTAGGGTTTCTGTAATTGGTGTTGTTGTTGAATTCAAACTTTAAAGCATAGTGCTCTGATAATATCCAGGTGGCTCTTCCAAAAATATTACACCTTAAGAGGTATGATAGCGGTAAAGGTGAGTATGTGGTAGATTTTAGAGAAGGTTCCATGTGGAGCCAACAAGAAGGTTTATTTGTTTGTGTTTGGATGGAAAGTTCTATAGATGTCTGTTAAAACAAATTGGTACAAAACTTCTGTTAGTTCTTTTGTTTCTTTGTTATGTTTCTGTTTGGTGTTCCTGGCTAGTGGTAAGAGTAGGGTGTTGATTCTGCCATTGTGAGTGTGTGAGGTTTGATGTGAGATTTGAGTTTTAATAATGATTCTTTAATGAATGTGGGTGCTTTGCATTTGGGGCATAGATGTTCAGAATTGAGACTTTGTGCTGATGGATTCCTTCTGTGATATGAAATTACCTTCTTCATCTCTTTTGACTGATTTTGGTTTGAAGTCTAAATTGTTAGATACTAGGGTAGTTACACCTGCTTGCTTCTTGGTTCCATTTGATTGGAAGATCTTTTCCCAATTCTTTACCCTGAGGCAGTGTCTGTTTTTGAAGCTTAGATGTGTTTATTTTATATAGCCGTAATATGGATTCAGTCTTTGTATCCATTCTGTTAGCCTGTGTCTTTTTAAAGATGAGTTAAGATCATTAATATTGAGGGAAAGTAATGACCATTAATTTTAATTCTTGTTTGTTTTAGATTTGGTGGTGGTGGTGGTATTGTGAGTATATTTGCCCCACTTTTTTTCTTTTTGTTTCTGGTAAAATGGGATTTACCCGATTTGTGAGTGTAGTTAACTTCTTTTGATTGGAGTTTTCTTTCCATTACTTTCTATAGGGCTGGATTTGTGGATATGTGTTGTGAAAATCTGGTTTTGTCATGGAATATCTTGTTTTCTCCAGCTATAGTGACCGAGTTTTACTGTGTATAGTATCCTGGGTTGGCTCTGTGAACTCTTAGTACTTGTAGAACATCTATCCAGGACCTTCTGTCTTTCAGAATTTCCATGGAGAAGTCAGGTATAATTTGATAGGTCTGCCTTTATATGTTACCTGGCCTTATCCTTCACTGCTATTAATATTCTTTCTCTATTCTGTATGTTATGTGTTTTGATTATTATGTGGTGAGGGGAATTGTTTTTGTTCAGTGTATTTGGTGTTTAGTATGCTTCTTGAACTTTCATAGGCATGTCCTTCAGATTGGGAACGTTTTCTTTAATGATTCTATTGAATATGTTTTCTGCAGTTTTGAGCTGGGCTTCTTTACCTTCTTTTATGCCAATCATTCTTAGGTTTAGTCTTTTTATAGTGTTCCACATTTCCTGGATATTTTGTGTTAAGGATTTATTGGATTTAATATTTACTTTGATCTATGAATCTGTTTCCAATAGTTTATCTTCAGTCCCCGAGATTCTCTTTGGATCTCTTGTATTCTGTTGATTATGCTTGTGTTTGTAGTTCCTGATCGTTCACCCCTTTTTTCTATTTCCATCATTCCGTCAGTTTGTGTTTTCCTTATTGCCTCTATTTCAGTTTTCAGGTCTTGAACTGTTTAAATTGTTTCCTTCATCTGTTTATTGTTTTTTCTTGGCCTTTCTTGCTTTAAGAGATTTGTTCATTTCTTCCAATTTTGCTTGGTCTATTCCTCTATTTCTTCCAATTTTTGTTTATTTTTCTTCTATTTCTGTAAGGGATTTCTGTTCTGTGTAATATATTAGAACTAACGCTAATATTTTCTTGGGAGTAGGAAAGAACACTTTTCCCTTGTATGCCATGATTGAAGTTAGGGAATCATGGCAAGTTTGAAAATATATTTCAAAGACTATTGAGAATAAATATATTAAACTTGTTTGTGTAAAAGAATATATTCTCATGAGTACTTCTGAGGAAACTCTAAATAATAAAAGTAGGACTATATAAATGTTAAGATTAATGGTTTTAAAAGTTCCAAAGAAAGAGAATTAAATTTAAAAGTTATCTTAAAGGAAATGTCTATCTTTACTAGATATCTACCACCCAATGAGCTTCCATCAGTTGTTTCTGTCTGAGAATACTGTCAGTACATATTTATTGTTTAGAGTTATAGCAAAGGCACACACATTGCGACAACATTATCTATTTGATTGCATATTTTCTAGTGTGCAATTAAGTCCAATGTGTAATTTTCCAATTTCATAATATTTATCTAGATGTACTTTTGCACTTAATCACACTTTCAAACCTTAATAGAGACAGAACTGCATATTCTTCAGGAAAAGAAATATGTTCACAATATTGGAATCCTAATTAAATAAGCAGAATGTAAGTTTCCCAAAGAAGAATTTTCTACTTATTATCTGCTCATTGGCCAAGTGAGCATTACAGGTAGAAAATATGTCCCTTATGAGCTAAGGAGATCTTTCTGTGGGTAAATCACTTACCATACAAGTTGACCAGAATTTAAATACCATGTTATAAAAAAGACATTCTAGTGTACATCTGTAATTACAACACTATCACACTATCACAGTGAAAAGGGGGGGCAATGAAAGAATCTGCACCTGGCTTAGCATCCACAGCACTAAACAAGAAAGAAATGCTGTATCCTGTAAGGCAGAAGGTAAGGACTAACATTACTCTAGGCTACCTTTGTCCTCAGCACATAAATTCTGACATGTTCACCTGTGAATGCATGCACGCACACACGTGCATGGGCGTGCACACCCACACACACACACACACAGGAAACACACACACACACACATATATATATAAACATATTCTTTAAGGGTCATACATTCAGTCATTGCTATCTTGGTTCTGATTTGATGCACACATTCCCTTTCCTCTGATCTTTGACAGGGTCGCTACAAATGTTTCAACTGTGTAAATTATAGTAAGTTTTCCTGCCTATGTGTAAGTTTTCTCACATCAAGGTAAATGATCCAACTACTTATATTATTTAAAAAGTGATTTTAAAAAGAACTTCAAAGTCATTATACTTTTAAAGTTCTCTAAAGAAAGAGATATTTCCTTTTGAATTATTTAACAAAGATTTATATTATGCCATAAGTATAATTAAGCTAATATAGAACACATAATATCAGAGATACTGTTTCTTAGTTGCATTAAAACTTTGTTTATGGCAGTAATAATCATGGGTGGTAGGAGCTCATCTGAAGATCTCAAAACATTTTAGCATTTCTTTTGGTAATATTTCAATTTCTATGTATAATTATCCTTTCATAGTTGTTTTTATAATTCTATTGGTGATGAGTTAATCCATTTTATATCATTAAAAATAGCATGATGAAATTGGGATTCTTGGAGTTCTTAAAGAGGCATTAATACTCATACATAAAAATATAATAAAAATTTTCTCTCTTGCTACTATAGGGAAAAAAGGCAAGAAGTATGGCTAAATAGTCTTAAAATAATAGTTTTGCAAATGTGTTAATATAATAACCATGTTATTGCAGAAAGGGAATATACTTGTGAATTTTAACTTATTTTCTCACTCACAAGGTCTATATATTTTACATGATACATGACCACTGCTAGTGATGCTTCCAAACTTATTCTTAGAAGAAAATTATCTGCATAATCTAGCAATCTGAGTATACTGAAAAATTAAATTTGTATAAGTCATTTTCAAATACCTCATAGGAACTTAGTTTTGGTAATTATTAAGATAAAATATAAAGCAGTAATAGTTTGTGATGGGAGATGTTATTCTGTATATATGTTTCTCATACTGGTTAATAAAGCACTGTGGCCAATGAGATAGCAAGATAGGAGGGGCTAGGAGACAAGGAGGAAAGAGAAAGTGGGAAGGAGGGGTCGAGATGTAGCCCAAGGAAGAAGCAGGACGCCTGCCTCGGCTCACCTATAAGACGACCATGTGGAAATACTTAGATAAGTAGAAATGGGTTAATAATTAAGACAGAGCTAGCCCATAAACAGTAATGGTAACTGGCCAACAGGATTGTATCAAATACAGAGTCTCTGAGTGTTACTTGGGGCTGGCACGGCTGTGGGCCCAGACTGGCCACAGGCGGGAGCGGGCTAGCAGGCTGGTGCAGGCGGGAACAACCTGCTGTAACAAGTTTGTGGTAGGTGTTTTTATTTGCTTCTTTTTGTTCTTTCCTTGGAAGAGTTCATTTTCTGAATTAATTTCCAGATAGTAATGTATGGAAAAGGAAGAATTTGGACTAAATATTATAGCCATAGTTATTTGGTTCCTTATAATGAAACAAATAAGAGTTAAAACAATTTAAAAATATTTTTATGTCAACAAACAAATAACCGTATAAATATGGAAATAGTTATCACTCAAAGAATTTATGTGTATGATCATTTTAGGAAGTAAGATCAATTAGTGACTAAAAAGAAAATAGCTCAAAAGGTTAAGAATAATTTGGGGCTCAGATATCTTCCAAGAACAGATATTTATTATACTATAAGATGAAATATCGAGGAAAGGTGCAGAGTGTAGAAAATAAATAGATGGTACAAGCTAGACAGAAGTCTAGACCAATATGTACAAAGAACTAAAACCTTAATTATCTCCATTCATCAGTCTGTAATTTGAAACACAATAAACTGAAAATATTGATATTCTATGAGGTCACGTAAACTCTACTCTTATCTGTGAGATGGAAACTCCTGCTAGAATTTGTCAAATTGAGTTTACATCTTTGTCAGGGAGAATGTGGAGAACTTTTCTTCCTTTTATTTTCTTTTATTTCCTCTCTATTCATAACATTTTCTTATCTCCCTCCATCCCTTCTTTCTTTGCTACATTCATTCTTTCTTTCTTTCCTGTCTTTCGTCCTTCCTTCTTTACTTCCATCCTTCTTCCTTCCTTTCTTATGTTATGCTTCCCTTCCTTTAGGTGCAGTGACACCAAGATTTTCTGTTATTTTTCTCATTCTTTCTTTATTAGTATTGTGGTGTGAAGATGCATGGTGTATGAGTATGGCAGAAAGATGTTCATGCATGCCACAGCCCTCTTGTAGCTGTTTGAGAAAAACCTGCAACTCTTCTTTCACTGTATGGGTCATAGATATCCAAAGTGGGGGCCCAAGAATTAGTGGCAAGTGCCCTTACTCACTAAGTCATCTTCCTAGCTCTCACCCCTTTTTTAGAAAGCTGACCCTTTAAATAAAATTTTGAACAAGACTCCAGCAGCAAAGTAAATAAGGCAAATTATAGATGAGTGGGATCTCATGAAACAAAAGGCTTCTGTGCAGCAAGGGAAACTTCCACTATGGAAATATGTTTGGAAGTCTCTCAAATGAGCAAAAAAAACCAAACCAAACCAAACCAAACCAAACCAAACCAACCAAACAAACAAAAAACCCAACCAACTAACCAAACAAACAAAAAGCCCAACAATAGCAAGTACAACAAAGCCCAACAGAAATAACAACAAATCAGAAATATAACAACCCAGGTATATCCAATGGAGCTATATCTTACTACAGAGACAATTACACATGTTTCTTTATTGTTACTGTATTCAGTAAAACTAGGAAATTGAATTAGCCTAGACACCCATCAGTAAACAAATAGATAAATAAAAAGTGATACATATATACAGTAGAAAAAAATTAAAATGCAAAATTTGCAGAATGACAGGTAGAATTTCAAAACTCTTATAGGTTAACTCATACAACCAATATGACAAATACCATGAGTTCTATTTCACATACAGGTGCTAGCTCCAAATCTTTTATGTTGTGGCTTCAGTATAGAGTACATGTTGGGAAGGGGGCTAATGCACTTTGGGCATGTAGCTAGTGGAATGCAGATTAATGAAAGTAGTGACGGGGAATAGTGGGGATAGAGTATTCAAGCAGAGAGTAAAGTGATAGGAATGGTAAATGAAGTGTGCCTGAACAAGCTACATGAGAATCTATGACCTTGCAACCCAATACAGATCAAGGGAACTCTGAGATACCATCTTACTCCTGTCAGAATGGCTAAAATCGGAAACACCAATGACAGTTTAAACTGAGGAGAATGTGGAAAGAAGGGAACACTCATCCATTGCTGGTGAGAGTGCAAACTTGTACAGCCATTTTGGACATCAGTATGGTGTTTTGTCAGGGAAATGGGCATCAGTGTATCACAAGATTCAGCAATTCCACTCTTAAGCATACACCTGGAAGATGCACATCCATGCAACAAAGACAGCTGTTCAACTATGTTCATAGCAGCATTACTTGTAATAGCTAGAACCTGGAAACAACCTAGATCCCTTCAACTAAAAAATGGATAGAAAAAAACTTGGCGCATTTACACAATCATTAGAGAACTACTAAGGAGAAAACAAAACAAAACAAAAAAACCAAAACAACAATGGAATCTTGAAATTTTCACGCAAATGGATGGAACTAAAGAAACCATTGTAAGTTAAGTAACCCAGTCACAAAAAGATGAACATGGTATGTACTCTCATATATGTATTTTAGACATAGTGCAAAGAATCACCAGCCTACAATTCACACCCCCAGAGAAGCTAGTAAACAAGGAGAACCCTAAGAGAGACATACAGAAAGAGAAATGGACAAGATTTCCTGAGCATATTGGGAGCTGGCAGGGGGGGGTAGTGAGTAGAGAGGGAGTTAGAAGAAAGAGAATGAAAGAAGAAGAGGCAAGAGGAGAATATGAGGGACCAGGAAGATTGAGTCAGGGGAGGAATAGAGAGCAAGAAAAGAAATACCATAATAGAGGGAGCCATTATAGGTCTGAAAAGAAATCTGGCACTAGGAAAATTTTCAGAGACCTACAAGGATGACCCCAACTAACAATCTGAGCAATGGTGGAGAGGCTACCTTGAATGCCCTTTCCTGATAATGAGATTGATAACTAACTTATATATCATTCTAGAGCCTTCATCCAATAGCAGATGGAAACAGAAGCAGACAAGCACAGCTAAACACTGAGCCAAACTCCTGGAATCCAGTTTCAGAGAGGGAGAAGTGATGAGCAAAGTGGTCAAGACCAGGATGCAGAAACCCACAGAAACAGATGATCTGAACAAGGGGGAGTTCATGAAACCCAGTCTGATATCAGGAAACCAGTATAGGACTGACCCATACCCCCTGAATGTGGGTCTCAGTTAGAAGGCCTGGGTAGTCTATGGGACCTCTGACAGTGGATGTATCCCTGGTGCAGGAAAGGTCTTCATGAGCACATTCCGCATGGAGGAATACTCCCTTAATATACAGATATGAGGGAGGGCCTAGGCCCTACCCCAACTGACTTGACAGATTTTGATGATCCGTTCTGGCAGGCCTAGTCCTCTCTGGGGAGTGGATAGGGAATGGGACTGGATGTGGGATGAGTCAAGGAGGCAAGGGAGGATAGGAGTGAGAGGGAACTGGGATTGATATGTTAAAAAAAAGAAAAAATATGAAATTTAAAAATCCCTTAATTTTTTAAATAAATGTTTTATATACATTATATTCTATGAAAGAAAAAGGTAAGGAATAATGAAAACTAAATATCTAAGCATGAATGAAGGAAGCAGTGATTTAACTAAAACTAAAGGTGCATGTGAAATCTTATGATACCCAACGAGTTTGTAAGTTGTGGTTACCTACACAAGATCAAACCAGTTAAAACTTTCGGCTTGGTGTGATGAGGGTCCTAGTAATAGACCTCTGGCTTGTTGTTGATAATTGATGAATGCTGTGTGGAAAGTCACATTACTTGAACAACATAAATAGATTGCCTGTACCTCAGTGAATTGATGGGAGATGTTATTCTGTATATATGTTTCTCATACTGGTTAATAAAGCCCTAGCAAGAACCAGCAGCAGCCGGCGGGGAAACCTGCTGTAACATAATGGTGTCAGAACTGGGACTGAGAACTTTCGCTTAAAACTTAACAAAAGCTTAAAAAATAGTTTTAGAAACAAAGGAACAGAGACTAGCAAGACTTCTTAGTAGCAGCATTTTCTTGGTTGGATTTGTTTTGCTGTAGACAGAGAGTTGTGCGGCTCCTTTAAGGGAGGTTTCCAATTAGCATAAGCGGCAAAAAAGGCGCCTTGCTTTTAAAGAGCTCTGCTAACAATTCATTGGTGTACGATAGCTGCAATGAAGGTTTGCACTGTGTTTTAAAAAATACGCTGGCTTGGGAGAGAAAAAGAAATGGGATACAATGGATTAAAAAGAAAAAAGGAATTAAATGGATGGATGTAATGGCACACGCCATTAATCCCAGCACTCAGCAGACAGAGGCAAGCAGATCTCTGTGATTTCAAAGTAAACCTGGTATGCAGTGAATTCCAGGACAGATAAAAGTTACACAGAGAAACCCTGTCTCAAAATATGTAAAAATAGAAGTAGAAGAAATAGAATAATAAAAAAGCCACGTAAAGATGGAAAACACAGAGAAATTTTGGATACTATACGTGCTTCTGTTGTCTTTAAATTATTTGATTGCTGAGAAAATAACTACTGATAAAAGAAATGCTGCTGGATTAATTCAATTTATATATTTTAAAAATGCTTTGACTCCAAAATTTAAGCCTAAGGACAAGTTACTGGGGAAAAAGATTTCTATTTTTGTTTCCACAGAAAATGGAAGGCTATGGATATTTCCAGAATTATGTGGTTTGATCAAGCCAGACCCCCTGAAACAACTCCCCAGGTGATCCAACATTCAAAGCAGTTGAGACAAAGCCTTCCAGACTACAGCCAAGATTTCTGCATTTTCTTTGGACCCCCATACAGCGCCCTCTATCAGCAGGAAGTAGTTTGGAAAGAACGACGCCCAAATTCCCAAATATTGTTTATAAATGTTTGTTTTCATTTAAATGGGCTTGGTTATAAATGGCTATAACCACAAGCAATCTTTTAAAGTTAAAAAGGGAATTATGATATAGAGATGAATACTTTGCTTTGGAATGGATTTTCATTAATTGACACAATTTAAGGTCAATTTTATGATATGTATATTTCTCCTCTTGTTTAGGTATTGTGTTTATATAGCTCATTGGAAAATGTAATGTATAATTTAGTACAGATTATAGAGAGTTACCTATGGGAGTTAAGTTAGTTTGTATTTCTAGATATGCAGAGATGTATTTGAGATGAATAGGCATTCTTCAAACCTTTCAAAGACCTGCAGAATATGGCATTTAAAATGGTTTAGGGCTTTTCTTGACAATGAGGCACAACTGCTCCTGGTAACACCACCTGCATCAAAAAGGAAGATGGACATTGAAGAAACTCGTTATGAAGTTTGCTTCTAATATGGCAAGACTAGCCATTTGAGCAAGGTACTTCTCTTGTCTAGACTGTTTGACTTTATGTTGTAGAAACTGGACATGCAGGACTCCAAAAAAGTGACTGCTGATTCAAGATGGACATTGCTACAGGATTCCTGCTTCATGGAAGAGGCTGCCAGACAGCCAGACAGTCTACAGGACACAGAGAAAAGTTTCCTGCCTTGTTGAGGAGTCTGGACACACACTATGGCCTAAGAGCTGAAGATGGAACATTACAGAAGAACTTGGGGTGACTGACCAGGCAATGAGTTGTCTCTGTCATTTCTAGAGTTTATATATTATCCTTCTGTGGTCTTTGATGGATTTGAAGACAGGTAGTTATGATTATAGTTTTCCTTAGTTAGGATTAAAGATAAGTTACATATAGGACTTTAGACTCACAAAAATAGGATAGATGATATTTTCTTTAAGTCTTACAAAATGTTAATGGACTAAATATTGTTAACTGTGATTCTTATTTGATAACTGTTGAATGGTATATTTTGCTATGTTAAGGTTAAACCCTTCTTTTTATTTTAGACAGAAAAGAGGAGATGATGGGAGATGTTATTCTGTATATATGTTTCTCATACTGGTTAATAAAGCTCTGTGGCCAATAGAAAACTAGATAGGCAGGGCTAGGAAACTAGAAGGAGGAAAGAGGAAGTAGTAGGGAGGAGTCGAGATGTAGCCAGGGAAGGAGCAGGACGCCAGCCGCGGCTCCCCGATAAGACGACCACGTGGAAATACTTAGATAAGTAGAAATGGGTTAATAATTAAGACAGAGCTAGCCCATAAACAGTAATGGTAACTGGCCGACAGGATTATATCAAATATAGAGTCTCCTGAGTGTTATTTGGGGCACACGTGGTTGCAGGACAATGGCGGCAGGACCAGGAGGCTGGCGGGAACAACATGCTGTAACAGTGAATGACCTCAAACACATGTATAAACAAATACACATATACATATATTTGCAAATATTTGTATATATAAATATATATGACTATATATACAATATATAGAGAAGTTACTAAGAAAACTCAGTGAATAATACATAAAAATAGAAAGTGGGAATTTGATATTGAAGTTTTGGAGCTGGGGTGAAAAGCAGGAATTGTAAGTGGATGAAAATGACCAAGACATATTGTCGTGATGCATATAAATTTTTATAACATATTTGTTATAATCAAGAGACATATCAATCAATATATATTTTTTGCTAAATTTAAAAAAGTAATATAAGAAAGGTTTTGTAAAAGAAAATAAACTGTTACAGAGGCTTTGCCAGATTTTAGGAAATCAATAAGATATTGTGGAGTGCCTCGGGACATGACAGACTTGCATGATAAAAAGCTAAAGTTCAAGGATATGGAAAGGGATAGCAATAAGTTCCAAAAACTTCAGACAAACATCTCCTACTCATGGTAGGGGAGGACTTCTTTTTGCTTTTATTTTCTCAACTATTATCACCTCTCTTGGCACAAAACTGACTTCTAGAGTTACACAGCAAAGAACACTTTAATATAATTGTAGTGTCTCAGTCATCCAGAGGTCAGAGCAGAGTGGTATCCTGTGTACTAAGGAAAAACTGATTTTTAACACAGAAATATACAATTAACTTCTAGGTGATTTGCACATGTATCTTGGTGCAATACTATCTCAGAACAAAAACAATTAAAACTTTTAGGTTAGATATTTGAAATTCCCAGTTTGTTTGGAACACATGATAGGAGCAAAAATAAAGAATGGACTCAGAATAATAATAAAAAAATACAAAAATATACTGTGCAGAGAGTTTCAGAAAATAAGGGTAAAAATAATTATCGAATTAGAAGCACAGGTGTATCATCTGAGATTTCCCAGAACAGAACACTGAACCTTGGTCATATCCAGCAAGCCTTCACCCCTCTGGTGATATGGAATCACTCTTTCTTGAATGCTTAATGAAATTGAATCACATGGTCAATTTATATGCAAAAGTTTCTGTATAATACCTTTTGTTATAGAATCTGGAGGTGTTTTCATCTCTTGTTATTTCCTTTGCCCATATTCCCACAATCCTCTTATGCTATTTAATGAGGGGTTGTGGTATAGACAGCAAAGAGGAGTGACAAAAACACAATGGCTTTGCAGAAATTGTTCTTTCTACTCTTACCAGAGAGAATCCTAATTTAAAATGTATTTTGTAAGTTGGTCTGATAATTGTAGGTTGGTGAAGGGGGTAAAATAACTGTGGCAAATAAGCAAACAATTGCACCAGCAGTTGCATGAACAAGAGGTATAATAGAGATGGGTAAGGTGAGTATGCAATACAACTTGGTAGAAAAATTTAAGAAGCTAGTATCAGAACTCTGCTCAGGCTATATAAAATTTAGAGAATATTTATCTTTTCAATATGTATAGACCGTCTCTAAAGTATTTCTAATAATAGGCTTGGACATATAATATGCATTTTCAGTCTTGTGTAGAAAAAGATGAATGTAAAATGTGGTTCACATATTAAGGATCATTCAAGTAGTTAGGAAGACAGAAAAATCTGTTTCATGGTGAATTACATTATATATTTCACTGCTGCTTAAGTGTACAGTGACTCTTACTATTCTTATCTATCAAAAGAGAACTCCATATGACAAGAAAGCCTGGATAAGAGGAAGGGCAGACCAGGAGCTAAGAAATAGAGCCTGTGAAGGTTAGAGGAGATACGTTTTCACAAAAGAAGGGTAAGGTTCTTTTACCATTAGATAACTAGAAAGATAGGGAGTAGGGCAGCAGCTGAGTTGGCAAGAAAAACAACATTCTTAACCTTAAGAATCTTGCCAAGCTACAATTCTCATGAGTTTCTAGTCATATCTGCAAAGATAAGATTGTAGATTCTGCATTGCATTCTTATTTTATTTGATATATATATCATAGCTTTTAGTGTTAAGGAAATATAAACGGTGACCCTTCAGTATTTAATAAATCTAGAATGTTTATTATGTGTCTGTGTGTGTTTCTCTGTGAGTATATGTACTATGTTGTAACTGCTACTGTGAACTCATGTGAGGTATCAGTTTCCAGTGTCTTTGGTATTGGGAATAATATGCTATTAGACATATGAATTCTATCTAGCTCTTAAAAGCCCAGTATACTTAATAAAATCATTCTAAAATACTTTAGCAGAAACTTTTAGTTTTCAATTGCTTTATTAACTCTTTATTCCATTAGAATTTTGTAAAACTATCATTTCCTTCCAGGTTGAATACACCATACTTTCTAGCTCTATGCTTGATTACTTAACTCAATAACAAAATTGTTTAGTTTGGCATGATCATTTAGAAAACAGGAATTTAAAGACATGCACATAAAACTGCATTCTGCCTCTTGATGGAAATAGTTATTTGTATATAATATTTCTTTCATAATCCATAGTAACATATATTTCTACTGATTCAAAGTATTTGAAGATAAAATCCTTCATACCATTTGAAGCTTCTATGAAAATTTGAAGCTTCCAAATATGAAGTCCAGTTCCAGATATATATTTCTGAGCATTTATTGCTCTAACTCTGGTCCATGTCATGTAATTTAGTGTTTAAATTCAGAAAGTACTGCCTATCATCTTCACATCAAATCTGAAATTGCTATAGGCTATTATTTTACACTATAGCAAAGAGAATTTATTAAAAACAACCACTCTCAAAGTGCTGAGATAATTCATGAATGTCTTTGACCTGAATTCCCTTAAGGGTATTGGGATTTTTCCACAATAAATTGTAACATCCCATTCACAATCTTATTTCCCAGTACATAAATGTTTCTACTTACCAGGTATACTGTTGCATCAGACTGAACAGCTGTAATGGAGTGACTACAAGAAGATTTCCTGTCATGTGATTATTAATGTACATACCCTAATGACAACATTTCTTCTTCTCCTGTTATGGGACTCTATGTCATTTCAAGCCATAATCATAAACATTGCCTCTTCTATATACTCAGCTTTTTTCAAGAGTCTACTAAGACATGCCACCCTTAGATCTGAATAATAGTGACATGTGTTAGTTCTCCACCTATTTTTAATATGCCTTTAAAAATTAGATATCTTTGGCCATGTAAGGCATGCTAGTTCATACTCATTTTTGGAAACATACAATTTCCAAACAAATATTAGTTTTATTAGAGAACAAACTGAATTTAGTGGACTAATAGCAAAAAAAAATCCAGCTATAAAATAAGTGAAGTAACCATGACAACGTTGCTTGAAAATAAGTGGAAATTATAATAGAGTACTTATGAGAGTGAAGGAAGGTTCTCTTCATACTTGAGTAATGAAACTGAGCCCTGAAAAATGAAGGGCAATATATATATTAGGGAAAAGTTGATGAAAACCTTCTAGTAAATTGGCAGGTTTAGCCAGTCAAATGACACCAGTAATGGATTCTGAGAGCTTACAGAAGAAACAGAGTAAGCTGTGCAATTAAACAAGCAAATAAAAGCAGTGTTTGTACTCAACTACATGTAGATACCCTGTTTTCCCAACAACACTATTTTTTAAAAACAGTAGATTCTCCCTCCCTCCGTGCCTCCCTTCGTCCCTCTCTCTCTCTCTCTCTCTCTCTCTCTCTCTCTCTCTCTCTCTCTCTCTCTCTCTCTCTCTCTGTATGGAGAGAGCATTTGTTGAAAACCAGGTTGTATCTTCATTCATTTGTAAATGTAAACTTTAGCTAATTCTTATTTTCAGCTAATTATTAGGAGCCAAAACATGGAAATAGCTGGTTTACATTTAAAAATAAATAGATAAAGAAAATATCAGGTTTATATTCATAATAGAGGAGTTTTTGGTTGTGTTTTGTTTTGTTTTTCCATGATAGGTTTCCTCTGCATTGTTTTGGAGAATATCCTGGAACTTACTCTGTAGACAAGGCTGGCCTTGAACTCATAGAGATTCACCTGCCTCTGCTTTCCAAGTGCTGGGATTAAAGGCATGTTCTACTAACTTCAGGCTTGATAGAGTTTTTTTTTTTTTTAACTGTAAAGAAAAGTGAATTATAACTTTTGCAGGAAAAAAGAATAGAATATGATCATCATTGTTAATAGAAGCAAGACAGTAATATGCAAAATCTAAAAACCCACATGTACACACACACAGGGACAGGAATATATTTGGGAGGAAAGTAGACTGATCATCAGGAAGAAAGAGTAGGTCAATAGAGGTTAAATGGAGGTGAATAAGGTCCGCACACTGCATATGCATTTATGAAAATACCATAATGAAGGCCATAACTTTATACAAGGAATGTGCACACATAAAATCAAAAGCAGTAAATATCATTTAATTTCCTGCTAGAAGGTTACAGGATAGGAAAACCTTTACAATTTTACACCTACCTGAAATGGTGTTTTGAAGACTACATAAATAACATTGGAATGTGGTGATATGTTGTTTATGATTTATTAAAGCCACTGGAGATCAAAATAGCAAAGCAGCCATATAAGTTAACTATAGAAGCTAGATGGTGGTGGTATACACATTTAATCCCAGGACTCAGGATTAACAGGCAGATTGATTTTTGTTAGTTCAAGGCCACAATGACTACATGGAATTGATTCAGTCTTAAACAGCTCACATAAAGGTGATCTCAGTGCCTAGGATCACATGCCCTTAATCCTAGCACTAGGGAGGTGGACACAGGAGTGATATAGCTGGGCAGAGAAAGGCATATAAGGAGGAGGAGGAAAAAAGGATCTGCGAACCTTTTGCCTCTGAGGATTCATAGGAATAGGATTACTATTTCACTTGGGTAGAGGTAAGAACTACTGGCTTGGATGCTTTGCTTTTTTGATCTTCAGCTGGAAGCTTGAATCCTATTATCAGTCTCAGTGTCTTTTTTTATTCATGCTACATCAACTAGTTGAAGTAGAGTCTTAGGAAAGTTTGTTGATTACTGGAGACTTGTTTGAAGTCTGATTCACAGGGTACAATGGGTCTATGAACCCATCCTGTGATTATTTATAAGCCCCAGAGCAAATAATTGGGATAGGCAGACTTAACTATTCACATTAGTTTGCAGGCCTGTGATGTGAAGGCTATTGTTGGAAAGGCCAAATGGAAGCAATTGGAATTGACTCTACCAGAGAAGATAGTGAATCCTAAGAAATATTGCATCTCTGGAGAAACTGCCAAAGCTAGGCCCATGATTAAGACAGAGACAAGCATGTAGCTCTCTATGAGTTTGAGGCCAGTCTAATCTACATAGTTAGTTCTTAGACCATGAACATAATGAGACTCTGCTTCAAAAACAAAACTGTAGTTAGTTGTTTTCCGCCAGCTCGCCTGGTCCCACCACTGTGCCAGCCCCAAATAATACGCAAGGACTGCATTTGATACAATCCTGTTGGCCAGTTACTAATTCCTTACCGGCTAGGTCTTTCTTAATAGTTAACCCATTTCTGACACCATTTTTTTACGAGCAGGTTCTTCCTGCTGCCGATCTGGTCCCACCACCACGCCAGCCCCCATTAACATGCTGAGACTCTGTATTTGATATAATTCTGTTGGCCAGTTACTGTCCTTTCTTATCGGCTAGCTCTGTCTTAAATATTAACCCATTTCTATTAATCTAAGTATTTCCACGTGGCTCATCTTACTGGCCAGAGGGTCTGGAGTTCTACCTCTCCGGGCTCTCCATGATGACTCCTCCTTACTCCTTCCTCTTTCCTCTTAGTCTCTTAGCCCCACCTATCTTGCTTTCCCATTGGCCAACAGGGCTTTATTTATTAACCAGTATGAGAAACATATTTACAGATTAACATCTCCCATCACAAAACAAATAGGACATTTGAGTATATGATAGATGTTGTTTTCAGTTAAGATAAGTTGTAGGTATGTAAGGGATGAAGACTGACCAAGTGCTCTTTGCGTAGTGTATGAACGTAAGCAAGCACTTATGAAAAAAAATTAAGAAACTCAGTTGTTTTCTATGAGTAAGGGAATTGGTTCATCTATTATATGGTACCAGGAGAGGTATTTAAAAAAAATACATACATATTTAAAATAATTACTGTTGGTGTGCAGAAGTATCTGACCAAGAACCCAAGGTGTGATGGCTAACCATAGTGCTCAACAACCTGAAGTAAAAAATAATGTTGATGACACTTATTAGATATAGAAATACAGAAGACAATGGTCTTATTTGAGGAAAATTCAAGAAGTTGAGGTAGAGTAATATTGAAAAGCAAGTATGGGTGATACAATGTGAGTTTCTACAAATTTAGAAGCACTAAGCTATAAAATAATCAGTGATTATGCTACAGAAAGGATGGCAGCAGAATTGACAGATGTGCTTTGATGGAAAAGAAACAAAATCCTATCAGACTATCATGTACATGTGGTCAATGATGTTGTATAATTGCTGTGTAAAACCACAAATCATAGGATAATTCAGCCATTTTTATAATACAGAAGTAATGTAAGAGGAATATCTCCTAATATTAGAATAACTATATAGCTATTGTTATTAAAGTAGTGTAGTCATGGTACCAGGGCAAGCTCATAAACCAGTAGAATGGAATAGACTCTTCTAAACCAGAATTAAACATGAAGTGTTAACCACTGTTTGAAAAAAAAAAAGCAGACTAATTCAATAGAGGAAAAACAATCTTTTCATTAAATAGCAGGAAGCAATCAGATGGACATATGCAAACAACAAAACAAAAAATTAAAGTGATGTCACTTAGAGTTTGTATGGGGTAGAAGGCTGTGTAGAACAAGAAGAACAGATTGTCTTTGTTTCAAGAACTGGAAGGCTAAGTATCAGTATTTTGTTTTTGTCTGCTTTCTCCCATGTACCAGTAGTCCTTCACCAGCTATTATAATCCCTGTGTACAACCATGGTTCCTCTAAGAAAACACTTCTTAACCAACAGTGAATTATACAAATATCATCTGAGATGTGTGAGCCTCAGCCCAAAGGATTCTGGCCTTCATTAGGCTTGTGGTACACTTTTGGTAACCATAGACACTAGGTAAAAAGTATCTCTCAGCTAGATGATGGTGGTGCACACATTTAATCCCAGCATTCAGGAGGCAGAGACAGATGGATCTCTGTTTAAAAAGCCACTTCCAGGATAGCTAGGGCTACATAGAGAAACCCTGTTTCACACACACAAAAATCTATTAATTCACCTAATGATCATCCAAAAGGAGTAATTTTAAAAAAATCAAGGAGACCAATACTTCATTTTAAATGTTTTAAAACAAAAACATAATAGAAAATATAAAATAAAATAATAAAGATTAAAAGAGAGAGTAGTGACATACCAAATAACCAAATAAATAACTGAAAATTTTCTTGCTTCACATGTTTTTCATTTTCATTTATTTATACACTTATGAATACATTCTTTTCATACATGGATACTATGTTATTTTATAACTATTCCTCCCTGTTCCAATTCCTCCTGTGTTGGTCCACCATTCTAACTAAAATTCAAGAATATATATATATGTATTTTGTCCTGAATATTTATATTCTTTATATTCTTACTGAATCCAGAAGGTGCCCATTTATACAGCATAGAGCTGACTACCTGGGCATGGGCAACTATTGAAAGTAGGAAAATAATGGGAAGAGTAGACAAAGAACACTGGCTTATAATATGGAAGAAACAAACATATTTTTGGAGCCTGATATGTTCTGTAAAACTATTAGAGACATACTTTATCAGGAAGTAGATGTGGTGGTGTAGTTTAATGACACATGGGAACATTTTATCTTGAAGAACTAAGATTCTTATCAGTGCCATAGCAAAATGATTCATGTGCTACCATTCAGCCAAGCAAAGTAATTATAGTTATTTTGAACTTGATGTAGCTACTTTTCATTCCCATAGTTATTTTATTTTCATCCTTATTCCTCACACTATTAAGTATCAGGCGGTGATGAGAATTCTAAATTTTCAATTAATGATAATGAATCCATGGGGCAAAATCCTATTTCAAAAAGCTCCAACTTGTCAAGCAAACACTCATGATTTTATATAATTATTTTATTTATCTTTATGTTTCTAAAAAATGCCAGTTTTCCATGGGGTTTGAGAGTGCATGTATTACATGGAGTGAATGGAGTGTGGCTAAATCTACTGGGATATGTCGAATTCTGTGTCACCTTGTGCATATCTCTGAGATTTGCTATTCATCATTACTCATGGTTGTTTTGTGTCCATGGTGATCTACTGTTTGTAATGAGTGCTATTGTTTCAATATTCCTTTTGGAGTCTGTCTTGTCAACAACACAGATAAGAACACCTGTACAGTTCCTGTCATCCATTGACCATGGGTAGCCAGCAGGTAACCTCAGCTCGTCAGCAGGGCATCATCTCCTGCCACAGTATCACAGTGGCTCAAAGCCCCAGGTGATGTGTGTGCAGCTCTTCAAAGAGGCAACAACACATCACAAGCATTCACCCAAAATGTAAGCATAATTTAACATTCCTCATTATATCTTCTCACCTTCCTATGTCTGAGTGTGAGTCACAGAGAGTTCATTTGCATGTCTCCCTCCATTTTACTGTGTATCACACTGCAAAAAGAACTTCTACTTTTTGTCATTGTTTCACAGGTGTGCCAGGGTTCCTTGCATCATATACCATTAAAAATTGGGGTGGCTTTTACTCTTTACCTTATCAGTGGTCACAACCATGTGTGAATATAAAACATGTAAAACCTTTCCAGAGAGAGACAGAAAGAGAGAGAGAGAGAGAGAGAGAGGAGATGAGATCATGAAGCTACTTCTTTGAGGAAAAAGTGCTCACTGTTTAAAAGTTTGATATTAGTTTTCCATCTTGTAAATAATCCAACAGAATCTAAGACTATACAAATAGAATTTAGAAATCATAAGGAATTGCAAATATACAGTGGTTTTCTACTTATTGCTTTAGGTTGTCTAGCCATTTAATTGAGAGCAAAAATAAAACAGTTAATTAAAAGATATATCTACTTAGCTGGAAAGTGGTTGGGTTAATTGAAGTGGTTTTACAGTTATATTTGTTTTATATAAGACTGGCTATTAACAGATTTAAGCATAACTCTAAAATACATCCTATGTTTAATAGCTAATTTTGAACTTTTGGACATGGTGGTCTTTTATTTTATTTTATATGGTTAAATTTCAGATGGCAGCAGAATATCACAAAAATGGAACATGATGGTATTCATTAAAAAACGAAGTAGTTTGCATTTTGTTTCAGCAGGACTTTGATAGGCTGCACATTGGTAGTAAATTCTGTAGGTGGTTAAAGCTTATGCTTTCTATTCGCTGGAGAGTCCAAGGCCATTGCTGAACCATGGTGAGATTTCTCCAGACTCTTTTGTCCAATCATCTCAATTCCACTCCACGTTCTATATTTCTTTCATCTCTCCCTAATTGGTCTCTACACGGATGTTTTTATTTTTCTCTATCTTTTTGAGTCCCTATATAACAGACTTTTCCAGAGCTCTATGTTGAGCTTTCCACACTCCAATCTCATACCCACCTTGAGATTAAATATAGCATTAACCATTATCCACACCATCATTAAACTAATGGTAAATATTTCTCTATATCCAACTCCAATCTCTTTGAATTTCAAGTATCTTCAGATCTCCCATCTGATCTTTTCCCATTATTGCATAAATCAATTTAATATGTCTAAGGCGGACTTCTTATTACATTTTTATAAATTTAATCTTCTTTCACTGTCTTATTCCTCAGGTATATAAGATCACAACTTCTTCCATATGTTTTGCGTGTATCCTCATAATTTTCCTGAGTCTGGGCAACTGCCACCTCTGTGACTGATCCTCTCTGTGTTGCATAATTTGCTCTTTGATAATTGTAGTTTTATGTCCTCAGATATGTGCATGGTTTGACACCTTTGTTTAGGGCCCTTGTGAACAAATTTTCACCTTTATCTCAAAACTTAACCCCCTTTAGTTAAGAAACCATTCAGAGAATCTACAGGCACTTTCAATGTACCAATTCTAGTAAAAATTTTGTTATATTACTGCACTGATGATTGTAACACTCTTAGGCCATGAGACATATTCTTTCTTTCTTGATCAGTTAATTCTCCCTTGTTTTCGCTCATAACCACTCTCTGATCTATCTAGTAAGTCAGTTATTATGCAAGGCAAAGATTTCACTGCAGAGGGTAAGACATATAGTATCAATTATTAGGCAAATACAAACCCAAGTCACAGTGAAATATCACTTTATACTTACAGAGCTGTGCCTTATTAAATGCATGTGAAATGCCAAGTTTGGGTGTGAGGAGAAAGTGAGTTCTTTTACATTCTCTTTGGGAATACAAAGTGGCAACATTAGAAATCAGCACATATAATCAAGATATGATTCATCAATTCTACTTCTTGATATGTTTAATCAAAACTCAGAAGCAAAAATTTCAGATAGTCATGCATTCACGTTCATAGCTCTACTCTTCCTACTTGACCCAATAGAAAAAGAAAGACATAGCCATCAAAAGTATACATGAGCAGATACAGAACCTGGAGCATTGATTAGACTTCAAAGAAGCCATCTGCAAAGGAACAAGCTTGTTTGTTTTGTTGTTTTTATTTCACTACTTTGAGTTTCCTAAAGTAGATAAAGTAAATGGTAATCACACAAGGCTGTGGAGCCAGAGGAGCATGCAGATGCTCTTTAGTGGGCTGAGAGTTTAGTGTCTGAAAAATGAAAACAAAACAAAACCTGGAAGGTAGAAAATGGCAGGAGTTGCATAAGACAGTGAATGCTCTTATGCCTCTCAACTGAACTATTTGAAGCAGAAAAGTCACAAATATTAATTGTATATGTATTTTTTATATTTATGTGCATAAATAATAGTAGGTATACATGATATGAAAGTAGAAGCAGGAATATGTAGAGGAATGTAGGAAACTAACAGAGGTTGAGAAATGGGATAGAGAGGGGATGACATGTTCCTGGGGGATGGAAATTTAAATACATTATTTGTTGTCTATGAAATCATGGATGATTTTACACAGTAGCTCTAAGTCATTACATATCTGCACACATTTGCACTCTACCTAGGACAAGGCAATGGAGAAAGTGAATGCCTAGCACAGGACCACCTCACTAAGAATTCTTTGCTAAGAATCTTTTCCAAATATCCCTATATACTATTTGTGTTTGCTCTTATAGTCTATGTTATACAATTAAAATAAGCTATCTGAGGAAAAGAGGGCCATGATTATTAACCTGATTTGATTCTAATTTTTCAAAGACTACATGGCATACTGGACAGAGTGTCTCAATGATTATCTGCAGAGCCAATGCATTACTATCACAGAAAGAATATCATTATTGGATAGCCGGCATATTCATGTAATTTCAGATGATTACTTCAATCCACTTTGGTGTTGACAGAGTATTCACAAGTGTTTAAGAGTGTGTGACCTGTACCACCTTATCCAGTTTACAATACCATTGGAAAGAGAATAAAGAATTGTGAGATCACTTGGCTGCATGTCTCCAGGGGAAAGTTTACTGTGTAAAAACTAGAGACTGGATTCAAACAAAAGACTCAGTATGCCTGAAGAACTGTCATTCATGTCTATATTGTGGGAGGTAAAAGTCATGGGGAGTTCACATTCAGGTGACTGCCTCTTTTCTAACTTCTAGAAGCAATTTCCATATCTCTTATTTTGCCTCTGAAGAAAGACAGGCAGTCTCACTAATTCTGCAAGCTGCATGTTAAACACGGATTTTGTCATTAACCTTCAAAGTCTATAAAGGGCTAAAAACAAAACAAAACAAACAAACAAACAAACAAAAACAACACAGAGGAATTAGCAGGACCCAGAAAACAATTTTCTGACTGAATTTTATTTATTTATTTATTTATTTATTTATTTACTGTTATTATCAAATCAACATAGCACTTAGAGATGAACAACATGAAATATCCTTTCCTCTCTAGGATCTAAATTCATATGCTGATTCTATAAGGTAAGACAGAGATATTAAGGAACAAAATCATTTGAGGATTAGCTGCTTTAAAGTTTTGTGTGTAGCTATGTTTTTTTCCCTGGTGAGAGAGAGGAGTCAATGGAAGATCCTGAGAGTATTCTCTTATGTTATCTAGCTTGTACATAAGGAAAAAATCTTTCTCTGATCTCCTGGAAGTAACACAGTCACCAAGGGCTACTGAATCAAGTCATTGGCAGGGAGGTGACCGTGAATGGTGATTCACTAGCCACCATCACAGTCTGGCAAGAGGTATATCCCAGTAAGCATCTTCCTTCATACTGAGTGGAAAGTTCTACATTTTGTATTTAGCATTGCTGCTAACAAAGAGTGTTCCTCTGTATGCACCCTTCACTGTACGTATAACGATTGGCAAGAACTTCAAAAATCACATCATTTTTATATGGACTTTTTAATATGCATGTATTTTTTAAAAAGCACTTTTTCCTTCTTGGATTTTAGCAATCATACCACAACACCATACACATGCCAATAATACTTCCTGGTCATAATTTCAGTTGTCATACATAAATATCCTGATATATTGTCACCAAATCATAAGGTAGTTTTATGTTTTTTAATTTTAGGGAGCCTGTGTATAGATTGAATGTTTTTCTACTCACCAAATTTATATTTTGATTATCAATTCCAGTGGTGTCTGGAAATATGGTCTATTGGAAGTGATCAGAACTTACCTGAAAGGGATAAATTCCTGTAGGGAAGAGATACCAAAGAACTCCTATATTGTTTCTGTTATAGGAGGATGTAACAGGACATGAGATCAAACATTAGGAAATAAGGCTGAAGCACACTTGGAGTCAGTTGGTGCCTGATCACAGGTTCTCCAGAGCTGTGAGTTATATATTGATGGCTCTTATGGGCCAACACCTGAGGCCAAGTTGATATCTGAGCGTCATGATGCCATGGGGCTGTATAGATCTGTGTGGCTATGCTACCACCAGTACCATGATGACACCCAGGACCAAGTTGCAGCCTAGGGCCATGTCTGTGTCTGAGGCCTTGCCCCAGCTATACTTCTGGTAACATGAAAAGTCATGTGGATGCCCTAGATCTGGGCCTAAATCTGTGGCCATGTTGGAGCCCAGGAACCACAGTGCTGCTGGGCCCATATCAATCTGAGAGAACTGTGCTGATACCAGGGGCCATGGTTATATCTGGGCTACAGCTACAGCTGATGACCATGTCTGGTCTGTCATCCTGCTGCAGCTGAGGTCTTTGTTATTGTCTCTTACCCCTGTTACCACAGTGACCCATTCAAACCATGTGTTGTAGTAGGAGGGCCATGCTGAACTAGCTGCAGAAGAGCAGCTCTCCTCCTTACCAGAGAGGTGACCTTGACTTTCTCAGGCCCTGGGATAACAAACCCCAATGGTTGGCACAGGAAAACTGGCCCCGTCCCTAATGGGAAAGCTGCTCATTCTCCTCATCTAAGGGTCATAATCCTAGGGGACAGGTCAGAATAACACAATTGTCACCCAGATATCACCTAGGGCTTTGAGTGGACACTCTGCAACATCTACCCCATCTATGATATGCTGTATTGTAGCGAGGGACTGGCCCTGTGGAATCATAACCACATGATTTCTGTGACTGAGGCAACTACAAGATATTCAGGAGGCTTTTTGGTTAGTGTCTAATATCGAGAAAATGCCTTATAGTGGAATCTCATGGATCTTTCCTTTCTAATGACTGTAGCCTGTGCCTAGTTGACACACAACAACTACAGGTAGAATCTCCATTTTTACTATATTAAACCTCTTGATCCATAAGCATAAGAGATCTTTCCATCTTTTCATGTTTTCTTCAATTTCTTTCTTCAATATCATAAAGACTTTACCATAAAAGTCTTTCACTTACTTGGCTAAAGTTAGTTCATGATGGTATCTCTTTTATTGGTCTCCTTTATTCTTTTCCTGACTCAATTTTCCACTCTCTCATGCCATCCTCTCCCCTCCTCTTCTCCCCTTCTCTTTCTCATAACTCCTTCCCCCCTATCCCCATGCTCTCATTTTTTTCTGGAGATCTCGTTCCTTTTCGCTTCTCTGGAGACTATGTATGTCTCTCTTAGGGTCCTCCATGTTTCTTAGATTTACTGGCGGTATGGATTGTAGACTGATAATCCTTTGTACTACATCTAAAATCCATATATGAATGAGTACATACCATGTTTGTCTTTTTGTGACTGGGTTACTTCACTCAGGATGGTTTCTTCTAGTTCCACCCATTTGCCTGTAATTTCAAGGTTCCATTGTTTTTGTTTTGTTTTGTTTTCACTGAATAGTACTCCATTCTGTAAATGCACCACATTTTCTCCATCTATTCTTTATTCTTCAGTTGAGGGGCATTTATGTTGCTTCCAGATTTTGGCTATTATATATAATGCTGGTATAAGCATAGTTGAAAAGATGTTTTTGTTGTAAGAATGTGCATCTTTTGAGTATATGCCTAAGAGTGGAATTGCTGGATCTTGTTATAGACTGATTCCCATTTTCCTGAGAAATTGCCATACTGATTTCCAAAGTGGCTGCTCAAGGACTAACCCAGACCTCTTGAATGTGGGTGTTTGTTAGGAGGACTGGTAAGTCTATGAGTACTCTGGTAGTACATCAGAATTTACTCAAGCATACAAATGGAATTTGGGAGCCCATTCCACATAGAGGTATACTTTCTTATTCTAGACATATAGGGGAGGGACTAGGCCCTGCTTCAAATGATATGACAGACTTTGAAGATCCCCCATGGAAAACCTCACCCTCCCTGTGTAGCAGAAATGGGATGGGATGGGGGTTGGTGGATGGACAAAGAAGGAGGGAAGTGTGAGGGCATTGGGATTGACATGTAAAACAATCTTGTTGCAAATAAACAATATTATCAAAAAAAGTTAGTTCATGATACTTTATATTTTTTGAGACTGTTTTAGAAAGTATTTTCCCTTGATTTCTTTCTTAGTTCAGTTGTCATTTGTATATAGAAAGGCTAATGAGTTCTGTGTATTAAATTTGCACCTTGCTAATTCACTATAAGTGCTTATCAGTGGTAGAAGTTTCCTGATAGAATTTTTAGAATCACTTATGCATAGTATCACACTGTATTTGAATGAAGGTGCTTTGACTTCTTTTCTTTATATATGCATCTCCTTTATCTCCTTTAGCTGTCTCTTTGCTCTAGCTAACTCTTCAAATACTGTCATAGTAGGTGTGTCTTATTCCTGATTTTAATCGAAATGCTTTGAGTTTCTCTCGATTTTGGTTAATGTTGGCTATATGCTTACTGTAAGTAGTCTTTATTATATTGAGGTGTGTCCTGTATCCCTGTTCTTCCAGGACTTTTATCATGAAGGGTTTTGGGGTTTTGTCAATTTGAAGCACACTTGGAGTCAGTTGGTGCCTGATCACAGGTTCTCCAGAGAGAACCTGTGTTTTTTTTCTCTTCTTCTTCTGTATCTAATGAGGTGATCATGACCATTTGTTTCGATGGTGGTTATTACATTTATTGATTTGCATTTGTTGAATCATCACTGCATCTTGGATGGAGTCTACTTGGTCATGATGTATGATCTATTTTATGTGTTCTTGGATTCAGTTTGCAAGTATCATATTGAAACTTTTTGAATCAATGTTCATAAGGAAAACTGGTTTTTAATTCTCTTTCTTTGTTAGAACTCTATATGGTTTAGGTTGCTGGGAAATTGTAGCTTTCTAGAAGAATTGATCAGTACTTCTTCTGTTTCTAATCTATAGACTAATTTGGGATTACTAATGTTAATTATTTGAAAGTCTAGAATTTGTCCCTAGTAGTTTTTGTTGTTATCTGCTTGTTTGTTTTTGTTTTATTGTTTTGAGTTGGGAGATTTTGATTATATCTTCTATTTTACAAGAGTTTTATTAGGTTAAATCATTTATCTCATCTTTTGTTTGTTTATTTTTTACTATTGTTTATAACTGTTAACTCTTACTTAAAAGCATTCAAATCTTCTCCCTGATTACTTTGGTCAGCTGGTTCCTAGGGACTGACATTATGGCCTTATAGTAATCAAATGACTCAAAAAACTATAAACATAAAATATTTACCTGGGCATGGTTTCACATGCCTTTTCTTTCAGTACTTGGAAGGCATAGTTGGGTATATCTCTACATATTTGAGACCAACGGAGTCTACATAAAGAGTTTTAGGCCATCCAGTCTATACAAATGTAACACTAAATTTCAGTTCATTGCCATTGCTATATATGAGCCATTGCCTGTTGTCCTTAGAGGGGCAACCAATCTACTGCTTGATGAAAGGTAGTCTTTTAAAATTGTATTGGGTGTTTTATTCTTGTCCATGCACATGACTAAGAAATCATTTCTTCCCCCGAGGATAGAAATAAAGGAAGCAATATGCTGTAAGAGGAGTAGAGGCTTGTTCTAGAGATATTACTGAGACACATATTCTTTGGTGTGTTGCTCACATAAAGGAAGATTAATCTGAGGGGAACTGACCTCAGCAGGTGAACTGTTCCTTGGGTCTGCTTCTGCCTATCATAGAATCAAATTGCCAACTTCAGAGGTGTTTAAAACTGCAAGTGATACATTATTCTAACAAAGTAAATGATATTGGAAACAGACCCTTCTGTTTTCAGCCTCCTAGCTAGGAACAAAGCCCCAACAATTACATTGTGTCAGTCATAAAATTATAAATAGAGAACCCAAAAAATGCAACTACATCTGAATTACAGACTTCTAGAGATAATAAACATGTTGTATAAAATGGCTTTTCCAGTATGTGTGTTGTCCTGAATTAAATTCTTTGTATCACAAAACAAATAAACACAAACTGCTTAGTTTGAGACACTCTGTTACCTGGCATTACATATTGATACACAAGGGTTCACAAAGATAGTTTCTGATTTATGACATTGAGAGTGTTGTCTACTCACACAAAGTCTGGCACAATTCTTGCTTTATGCTCCTGACAACCTGAAATCTGATGATGTTTTAGATGCACCCCATTCCTGGTCCATACTATAATGTGAACTACAATTTATATAAATTTGTTGTGATTGCCTCATCCTCTGAACCAACTATGTTGCTTTCCTTTGAATGCCCACTAGACTGCAATTACATTTACCTCTCAAGTGTAAAATAAACTGCCATCTGGATAAAAGTTAAAAAACAAATCAGGGACTGGAGAGTTTCAAATAAACAGATGTTCAAATAACTGACATTCTGGGTTACTGATTTCTACATATCTTTCTGTGAAAATGCTTGTGGAGCAAGCACCTGCCACCTCAGAGAGTGCTAAGAATGTGTAACGTGATAATGTGAGCAGGGATCTCTGAACTGCACATGGCGATGTACAATTGATAGCATGCTTCTGTTTATGCCTGTATCTGAGCATAGCATGTGTTTAAAGACTTACAAACTCAGTCTTCCAGACAACTGCAATAGCATTTGTGTTGTGGTCTCATTAATATCAAGCCTGCTTTCCTTATATTGTAACCAAGTTTTGTTCTCATGCTAGCTTTTCTGTGACAACAGAAAAATGCAACATCCTAAAATAAAAGGAGATTTTCAGCCCAGAGAAAACCTAATTGGATGAGGTTTGGAGATGTTTTGGTCAGACAGTAAAATCTACAACTTAGCACTGAGAAGTATATTAAAGCATTTTTTGTGTACTGATTAATTTAGAAAATGACTGACAAGCTGTCACACTGCTAACTCATAAATAATAATTGAAGGTTTTTAAAAATGATTTTATTCACTTATTAAGTATGCAGTGATCTTCATGTATGTATGCCTGCATGCCAGAAGAGGGCACCAGAATTCATTATAGATTCATTACAGATATTGAGAGCACCATGTGGTTGATGGGAATTGAATTCAGAACCTTTGGAAAAGCAGCTAGTACTCTTAACCTCTGAGTGATCTTTCCAGTTCACAAACATAATTTTGAGAGGTGTGGTAAGACACAATTATGGAGAAGAATTTCTGGAAGAAAAAGTAAGTTTACCTAACCATTTTTTAAATTAAACTAATTATATATACTTGATATCTAAAATCTGTAGCTTATAGGAAAACAATAAATGTATTAAAAAATCTGTGTGTGTGTGTGTGTGTGTGTGTGTGTGTGTAATATAGGTATGTGTTCAAGTGGGAGTGTGCATATATGGGTGGGTATGGATGATCATGTGTGAGTATGGAAGCCATATTTGATTTTGGATGTTTTCCTCTATTCTTTCCACACTTAATTTTTTGAAATAGGTTTTCTCACTGAATCTGATACTCATATATTTATCTAGGGTGGGTGGGCAATGAGTTTTGAGAATCTGCCTCCCTGTATACTCTTTAAATTTATTTACAGAAGTATGTAAACTACTAATACATGAGCTACCATTTTAATGGGGAACACCAAATCAGACTTTCATGTTTTTAGAGCAAACATGTTGCTGACTGAGCCATCTCTCCAGCCCCAGGTTATAAACACATATAACACATTTATATAAAACCTATAACATATAAACAATATATATATATAATATGTGTGTTTGTACATATATGTACATGTATATATATATATCTACATTTATATATTATGTTATATGATGATATAATATAAATAATTGAAAGTATTTTGAACACTAGAGTTTGGTGGTATAATTTAAAATGAGAAAGTTGAGAAGGTTTTTTCAGTACTTTATAATGGAAGAATGGATTAAGTCAGAAAAGTTAGAAAAGCACGTGTTTTTGGGAATGTCATGTGGGTATATTCCCAAATGTAAGACACTGTTAAAAATATGACAAGCTGGTAAAGATGTTTGTAAGATGGATGGAATAAGAGCAGCTCCTAGGAACACTTCTACAATTAGTTGCCTTAGTTACTGAAAGTTTTTAATTGTTCAGATGTTTTTTCAACAAATGCCATTGTCTTACTATCAATAATAGCACTATTTATTAATAGTGAATACTTGATGTTTTCAGTGTTTCATATATGTTATTCAAGGAGGAATGATCTCCTTTAACAGCGAAACATCTTTGTTTTCATTTCTGCTGAAGGTCACCTTGGGCTATTGAAAAGGAAAGCATTTTTATATATCCAGACTCATTTATTTTGTTGGCTTGCATTTTTGTAGCAAAGAAAAAGCACCAATTCCACACTGTTTACTGTTCTTAACAGGTCCAGCTGCCTGTGGGTGGTCCATAAAGTTGTGAAGCAAAAGCTTCACACAAAAAAGAAGTTGACCATAGTCTTCCAAATTGGGTCCCTAAACTGTAATTACACAAATTGGCATAATTTCCAAGGAGAGAATTTAGTTTGACCAACTCATCACCTTGATTACTAGAGTGTGATTCTATCCAAGAATATGTCTTTTGCATGTGGAAGATAGACTTAAAATTAAAACTACATATTACATTTGATTTTCATTTTAAACTTTAAATGAAATGACTGGATCACAAATTAAAGGTTTTGAATTTTACAATTTATTCAAAATGGAATGCATTTATTGTAACAGATGTTAAAATTATGAAGATATTTATAGAAATATATATAATATATAAAATATAGAAATCCTATATATAGCCTAGGATTCATACCAATCTATTGCCATAAAAGTCAAATTTTTGTATCTAAAATACTAAACTGTTGCTGATTTGGGGTGTAAATTGATATATTCTACTATGTGTAATTTAAAATGGAATATCTCTCATATATTTCACTTAAAATTGTTCATGATATTTTGTTTTGCAGGAATGATAACTTAGTCACTCATAGCTAAATATGATAACCTGGTATAGATTAATGGTAGAGAAGAACATGTACTCTAATGGGAACTAAATAAAAGAATCATCCTGATAGGAAGCCTTGTTTTAATCTCTTTTAACCAATGTAGAGATAAGAAATAAGAATGGCCCACTTACAGGCAGTTAATCATATTCAGGCCACTTGTACTGGTTGGCTGCCCTTGCAGTGTGGCTGACTATGCAAAAGTTATTATTATAGATGGAGAACAGGATGTGAGGAGGGAAAAACTCTGGAGTCCAATAGGCTGAGTGTAAATCCCAGGTCAACCCTTACTTCCTCACTGTGTGACCTCAGCAAGTAATGAGTATCATAGTGCTGCATAACTCCATGGCAACACCAGGGTATTCACCACAGTACCTCATTATGTAGAAAGGATTAAAGAGATGATCATATAAATAATGTATAACACTGAAGTGTTATTAATGACCATGTACAATGGTCTCAGAGATGCTGATTCTTTATAAACAGTAAGGTAAAAAAGATTCCTGTATAATATAACAAATTCCAAATACTTTGTACTAAACAAAACATAAAAAAAAAAAACTGCATGAGCTTTTTAAATATAGAATTGGCCAAAGAAAACAATTTATCTCCCAACAGAAAGGAATTTAGCAGGTCCCATAGGTAAAACCAATGGACTTAATTAGTGACTCAGTTAATTATAAACATTATAATTGATGTTTTTGAGTCTTCCTATGTATCTCAAACATGACTGAAACTTACTCTATAGCTAAGATAGTTTTGAAACCCTGGTCTTCTTGCTTCAGCTTCCTTGATTATAAAATTATAAACATTCATGTCCATGTCTGGCATAGTCTACATTTGAAATTGTAGATTGGCTAGTATTTATAAAGATTGTAGAGAAACATCACCCTTTACAATAGCCACAAACAACAAAAAAATATCATGGGGCAATGATTAACAAACAAGTGAAAGACCTATTTAATAAGAACTTTGAGTTTTTAAAAAAGAAATTAAAGAAGATACCATAAAATGGAAATATCTCCCATTCTCTTGGATATGGAGGATCAACACAGTAAAAATGGCAGTTTTGCCAAAAGCAACCTACAGATTCAGTGCAATCCCCATCAAAATTTGAGCACAATTCTTCACATTCTTTGAAAGAACAATTCTCAACTTCATATAAAAACAAAACAAAAGACTCAGGATAGAAAAAATAATCCCGTACAATAAAGAAATTTCTAGGGGCATCACCATCCCTGACTTCAAACTATTATAGTGCTATAGTCCTGAAAACAGCTTGGTATTGGCACAAAAAATAGACAGGTAGACCAATGGAATCTAATTGAAAACCCTGATATTAACAAACACATCTATGAATACCTGATTTTTTTTTGACAAAGAAGCTAAATTTGTACAATGGTAAAAAAGAAAACATCTTCAACAAATGGGGCTGGCATAAGTGGATACTACTGAGAAGACTGCAGATAGGTCCATATATATCACTATGCACAAAACTTAAGTGCAAATGTATCAAAGACCTCAACATGAATTCAGCCACACTGAATCTCTTAGAAGAGAAACTGGGAGGTACCCTTTGAACAAACTGGTAGAGGAGGCAGCTTCCTGAACATAACACCAGTACACAGACACTGAGATTGACAGTTAATAAATGGCACCTCCTCAAACTGAGAAGCCTACAATTCACACTGCCAGAAAATCTAGGAAACAAGGAGGACATGGAGAGAGACATATGTGATCCCTTGGAGAAAAGGAAAGGAGAGACAAGATTTCCTGAGTATATTAGGAGCATGGGGGGGGGGAGGGGAGAAGGAGTTAGGTGAAAGTGAAGGGGCAAAGAGGAGGGTAGAGGTGTGCATGAAAGAACAGAAATGTAGTGAGATATTTACTTATCTGCAACTGTGGCTTAGGCCACGCCTATTGGGGGGGTGGAGACAGGGCCAGACATGAACTGGGAAAAAAGGCTGGGAAGGGTCAAGCTGCTCTCACTCTCTTTGGTGGTGGACACTGGAAGGCTTAGGATCTGATAGAACCCACCGCGTTCATCTGCCTATGTTATGAGTTATTTCTCCCTTAATGAACATCTATTCAGCCTAATTGTTTATCCTGATTCTTATTAAATCGCAATACAGGAAGATTGAGAAAGGGAAAGAATAGAGGAGATCAAGAAAAGGGATACCATAATAGAAGGAGCCATTATAGATTTAAGGAGAAAGCTGGCACTAAGGATATACCCAGAGATCTTCAATGATAAACCCAAGTAACAATCTAAGCAATAGTGGAAGGCTACCTTAAATGCCTTTCTCTGATAATGAAATTTTATGCCATCCTAGAGCCCTCATCTTGTAGCTGATATGGAAGCAGAAGAAGACGCTCACAGCTAAACACTGAGCCAAACTCCTGAAATCCAGTTACAGAGAGGGAGAAGTGATGAACAAAGGGGTCAAGACTAGGCTGGAGAAACCCACAAAAACAGCTAACTGGAACAAGGGGGAGCTCATGCATCCCAATCTGCTAGTTGGGAAACCAGTTTAGGAATTACCCAGACCCCCTGAATGTGGGTGTTAGTTAGGAGGACTGGGAAATCTACGGGGCCTCTAGTAATGGATCAGCATTTATTCCTAGTATATGAATGGACGTTGGTAGCCCATCCCACATAAAAGGCTACTTTCTTAGCCTACGCCCTGCCCCAAATGATATGAAAGACTTTGAAGACTACCCCTGGAAGGCCTCATTCTACCTGGGGAGCATAAAAGGGATGGGCTGGGCTTTGGTGGAGGAGATAGGGGAGGATAGGAGGGTGAGGGAACTAGGATTGACATGTAAAACAACCTTGTTTAAAATTTAAATTTAAACAAGGAAAACAAAAAAAAAACAAAACAAAACAACAAAAACAAAATAAAGGAATTGCATTTAATACTTTAAGGAATCTGATGAGATTAAGTTTACTAGTCGTGTTTATAATCAGGATGCTGACATCAATATGGTTTAGGGGAATTACTCAAGGTTATATAATTAAAAACATACAGAATCAAGATTTAGACCTAGATTTAGACCTGGATCTTAGTATCTGAAACTTGGGTAATTAACCTCTTCCTGTTTCTTACTGGCAGAATGGTCATGAGATGGGTTTCCACACTAGAGACCTAGTGAGTAGAGAGGGAAAAACCTGTCATTATAGAAATCGAGTAAACCAGATGAATCAGCAATCTAGGGTTAGTACACACACAAAGATGCAAAATGAAAAACATTGGTTGAACATGAGATCAGTACAACTAGTAAAACATTAAAAAAAATTAATAGAATACAGTACTTAAAATCATTCAGCATGGTTTTTTCTCTTGATATATCTTGATATCTACGGGTAGGTATTATTAGGAAGAAATAAACAGGCTAACAGGACTGTGTGTGTGTGTGTGTGTGTGTGTGTGTGTGTGTAGGAGGTATTGACTATTGACACTCATACACATGTGCAGGCTGCATACATGTATGGAGAATACAGGTTGAGACTGAATTTATTTCTCAATCTCTTTCTATCTTATTTTTTGAGACTGAATATCTCACTGAACCTGGTGCTCAATAATATGGCTAGAATGGCTAGCCAGAAAGACTGGTGCTTCCCCCCACCTCTGACTCCGCACTGGAATTACAGATGTTGTACTATGTCTGAGTTTTGTATTGGTGCTGTGGATCAAACAGAGGTGCCCAGAACTGTGTACTAATCCATTTTCTGACTGAATCACAATCCCTACATGGTATTAGGAATGTATAATTTTGTGTGGATGTTTTTGTTGTTGTTTTGTGATGGGTTGAATTTTGTATTTGTGTTTGGACTTATAGACCTGTCTCAGTTCAAAACAGGAAGATGGTGACTCTCTCATAATTGCCTTCTCATCTGATCCCAACCAAGCACTCTGTTGCCTTGTGACCACGAGCATGACACATCACCCATAGTTTCCTCAAGCAATAAAGAATAAGAACATGGTTGATTATTAGTATAAGATTTACACTTTTCCAAAAATCTTTCCTGCTTCAAAGAGCATGGGGCAACTATAAGGTTTCCTTTTTTAATTGTACACATCATTCCCTAGGTACACACCATTTAGCTTTCATAGATATCTTATGCTTTACTCTTCCTTTCAATTTTCAATTTTCAGTACTCAGCCCTTATATAATCAGTGTCTATTCTTCAATATTTCTTTTAGAACTAGCACCCCAGTACAGCAAGTTTTGAAAATTTGTATAATTTCATAGATTCATGCATGATGTGTGTTAACTTAGAAATATGGATATTAAACACAAGGAATATATTTAATTTTCTTTTCTGAAATTCTTTGCTGTTGTTTTTTTGTGTTCACTTCCCTGTTAGAATCTTATATTTGTTAGGCCATTTTATTTGAGATTAACAATATGTAAGATTATTTTAAAACTTTTTCTTCAAGCTGGGCGGTGGTGGTACATGCCTTTAATCCCAGCACTTGGGAGGCAGAGGAAGGCAGATCTCTGTGAATTCAAAGTCAGTCTGGTCTACAGAACTAGTTCTAGGACAGCTAGGGCTCCATAGCTCAGCTTGAAATCAGGAATTGTGATACCTCTAGCATTTCTTTTATTGTTCAGGGTTGTTCTAGGTATCTTATGTGTGTTTTTATATGAAGTTTTATATGAGGTTGAGAGTTTATATGGGGTCTGTGGAAAATTGTGTTGGAATTATGATTGAGATTGTATTGAGTTGAGTGTCTGGATTGCTTTTGTGGCATTTTTTACTATGTTAATCCTACTGATTCACTAGCATGTGAGATCTTTCAATCTTCTCATATCTTCTTCAATTTCTTCAAACACTTGAAGTTTTTGCCATACAAGTCTTTCACTTGCTTGGTTAGAGCTACCTAAGATATTATGTTTGCCATTTGTATACAGGAGGGATACTGATTCTGTAGCTAAATAATGTTGTATCTAGCTACTTGCCAAAAATGTGTATCAGTTTTAGGAGTACCCAAGGGGAGTTTTAGTGATACTTATATATAGTATCATATCATCTGTAAGTAGGGATAATTTGAATTCTTCCATTATAATTTTTATTCCCTTTCTCCTTCATTCTTATTTTTTAAGTTCAGAATTATATCGAAGTACTTCAAGTACTATACTGAATAAGTATGAACTGAACATATTTTGTTTTGTTCCTGATTTGAGTGGAATTGTGTTGAGGTTTGTAGCATGTATGTTTCTGCCAGCCCACAAGCCCGCCAGTCTGGGCCCTCAGCCACGCCAGCCTCAAATAACACTCAGAGACTCTGTATTTGATACAATCCTGTCGGCCAGTTACCATTACTGTTTATGGGCTAGCTCTGTCTTAATTATTAACCCATTTCTACTTATCTAAGTATTTCCACGTGGTCGTCTTATCGGGGAGCCGCGGCTGGCGTCCTCCTTCCTCCCTGGGCTACATGTCGACCCCTCCTACTTCCTGTCTCCTCCTCCTGGTCTCCTAGTCCAGCCTATCTTGTTATCTCATTGGCCACAGTGCTTTATTAACCAGTATGAGAAACATATATACAGAATCACATCTCCCATCATCTCCTCTTTTCTGTCTATAGTAAAAGTAGGGGTTTAACCTTAACATAGCAAAATATATCATATAACAGTTATCAAATAAGAATCACAGTTAACAATATTTAGTCCATTAACATTTTTGTAAGACTTAAAGAAAATATCATCTATCCTATCTTTGTGAGTCTAAAGTCCTATATGTAACTTATCTTTAATCCTAACTAAGGAAAACTATAAGCATAACTATCTGTCTTCAACTCCTTCAAAGACCACAGAAGGATAATATATAAACTCTAGAAATGACAGAGACAACTCATTGCCTGGTCAGTCATCCGAAGTTCTTCTGTAATGTTCCATCTTCAGCCCATAGGCCATAGTGTGTGTCCAGACTCCTCAACAAGGCCGGAAACTTTTCTCTGTGTCCTGTAGACTGTCTGGCTGTCTGGCAGCCTCTTCCATGAAGCAGGAACCCTGTAGCAATGTCCATCTTGCATCAACAGTTATCTTTTTGTGGGTTCTACATGTCCAGTTTCTATAACATAAAGTCAAACAGTCCAGAAGAGCAGTACCTTGCTCAAATGGCTAGTCTTGCCATATTAGAAGCAAACTCCATAATGTGTTTCTTCGATGTCCATCTTCCTTTCTTCTGAAGGTGGTGTTACCAGGAGCAGTTGTGCCTCACTGTCAAGAAAAACCCTAAACCATTTTAAATGCCATATTCTATAGGTCTTTGAAAGTTTGAAGAATGCCTATTCATCTCAAATACATCTCTGCATATCTAGAAATCCTAACTAACTTAACACCAAGTTTTAATTATCATAGGTAACTCTCTATAATCTGTATTAAATTATACATTACATTTTCCAATGAGCTATATAAACACAATACCTAAACAAGAGGAGAAATATACATATCACAAAATTGACCTTAAATTGTATCAATAAAAGAAAATCCATTCCAAAGCAAAGTATACATATCTATACCATAATTCCCTTTTTACCTTTAAAAAGATTGCTTGTGGTTATAGCCATTTATAACCAAGCCTATTTAAATGAAAACAAACATTTATAAACAATATTTGGGAATTTGGACGTCGTTCTTTCCAAACTACTTCCTGCTGGTAGAGGGTGTTGTCATGGGGGTCCAAAGAAGATGCAGAAATCTTGGCTGTAGTGTTCTGTAATGTCCCATTGATGTTGCTTCAGGGGGTCTTGCTTGATCAAACCATATAAGTCTGGAAGAAATCCACAGCTTTTCATTTTCTGTGAAAACAAAAATAGAAATCCTTTTTCCCAGTAACTTGTCCTTAGGCTTAAATTTTGGAGTCAAAGCATTTTTAAAATATATAAATTGAATTAATCTAGCAGCATTTCTTTTATCAATAGTTGTTATTTTCTCAGCAAGCAAATAATTTAAAGACAACAGAATCGTGTATAGTATCCAAAATTTCTCTGTGCTTTCCATTTTTACGTGGCTTTTTTATTACTCTATCTATTCTACTTCTATTTTTACATATTTTGAGACAGGTTTTCTCTGTGTAACTTTTATCTGTCCTGGAATTCATTGATACCAGGTTTACTTTGAAATCATAGAGATCTGCTTGCCTCTGCCTCTCCAGTGCTGGGATTAATGGTGTGTGCCACCATACCCATCCATTTCATTTCCTTTTTTCTTTTTTAAACCATTGTATCCTGTTTTTTTTTCTCTCACAAGCTAACGTATTTTTTTTTTTTAAATACAGTGTAAACCTTTATTGCAGCTCTCGTACACACCAATGAATTGTTAGCAGAGCTCTTTAAAAGCAAGGCAGTTTTTCGTTGCTTATGCTAATTTTGGAAATCTCCCTTAAAGGAGCCGCACAAATCTCTGTCTACAGCAAATCCAATCGAGAAAATGCTGCTACTAAGAAGTCTTACTAGTCTCTGTTCCTTTGTTTCTAAAACATTTCTTAAGCTCTTATTAATTTTAAGTGAAAGTTCTTATAGCCACGTTGGGTGCCATCTGTAGCATGTATGTTTCTGCCAGCCCGCCAGCCTACCAGTCTGGGCCCACAGCCGTGCCAGCCCCAAATAACACTCAGAGACTCTGTATTTGATACAATCCTGTCGGCCAGTTACCATTATTGTTTATGGGCTAGCTCTGTCTTAATTATTAACCCATTTCTACTTATCTAAGTATTTCCACGTGGTCGTCTTATCGGGGAGCCGCGGCTGGCGTCCTCCTTCCTCCCTGGGCTACATGTCGACCCCTCCTACTTCCTGTCTCCTCCTCCTGGTCTCCTAGTCCCACCTATCTTGTTATCTCATTGGCCACAGTGCTTTATTAACCAGTATGAGAAACATATATACAGAATCACATCTCCCATCAGAGGTTCTACCCATTAAAGTTGGTGCTGGCTATAGGCTTGCTGTTAATGCCTTATTTTGCTATGGTCTGGCTCTTGTATCCCTAAGCTCTCTAGAAATTTTATCATAATTGTGCATTGGTTTTTTTTTTCCCAATAGCCTTTTCTAAATCTAATGAGATGGTCATGTGATTTATTCTTTCTGATTGTTTATTTAGTGGATACATTTATTGATTTTCACATATTAAACTATACCATCATCTCTGGGGTGAAGTCTATTTGATCATGGTTGATGATCTTGCTGTGTTCTTGGATTAAGTTTGTAAGTATTTTATTGAGTATTTTTGCATATAAGTTTACAAGAGAAATTGAACTATAATTTATTTCTTTATTGGGTCTTCATGTAATTTAGGTATTACGGTAACTGCTGTCAAATAAAATAAATTGAGCAGTGTTACATTCCTTCTGTTTCTATTTTGTGGAGTAATTTGAGGAGCATTAATGTTAACACTTTTTTTGAAAAGCTAGTAGAATTTTGTTTATGGATCTTTTTTGGAGGGGGAGATATTTTTAATGGCTGCTTCTATTTCACTAGGGGATATAGGTCTATTCAAATTTCCTTTCTGATCCTCATTTAACTTTCACAAGTGATACCTATTGAGAAATTATCCATTTCTTTATATTTACTATTTTGTGGAGTACTGGTTTTGTTTTGTTTTTTAATTCTGTTCACTGTAGTACTTGAAGTACTTCAATATAGTGCTTACCTATGGAAATAAAAACAACTAAAGAAGATACAAATTACAAAAGAAGAAATCAAAAATATTTATTTGCAGATGATATGATGTTATACATAAGTGTTCGTGTGATTCTCTGGTTTCCTTTTCTTCTGTTATGTCTCCCCACCTTTGTTTCTTATTTTGTTAATTTGGATATTATCTGTTCCCATGTTAGTTCATTTAGAAAAAGGGTTTGTCCACCTTATTGATTTTATAAATGGATCAACTCTTTATTTCAGTGATATATTTTTTTTTAACTCTTTGCTTCTGTTTTATTGATTTTGGCCCTCAGTTTGATTATTTCTTCTCATCCTTCCTCTGTTTACTTCTGTATGTATTTTGTTCAAGAGCTTTCAGATTTGCCGTTAGGTTGCTAGTAAGATTTCTCTCCAGTTTATTTTAATGTAGGTACTTAGTACTTTGAATTTGACTCTTTGAACCACTTACAGTGTGTCCTATAAGTTTGAGTATGCAATGTATTCATTTTCATTAAATTCTAGCAAGTCATAAATTCTTTTTTTCCCCCTTGCCCATTTTTCGTTCACTGTAGAGTTATTCATTTTCCGTGATTTTTAAGCTTTCTGTTGCTTGTTATTGTTGATTTTCAGCTTTAGTCTGTGGTGATTTGATAGGATGCAGGGAGTTATTTTAGTTTGCTTGTATCTACTAGGACTTGATTTGTGTCCAAGTATGTGTTCAATTTTTGAGAAAGTTTCATGTGGCTCAGAGATGAAGGTATATTCTTTGTGTTTGGGGAGATGTTCTGTAAATATCTCCTAGGTCCATTTGGTTTATAACATGTTAGCTCCAGTATTTTTCCATTTAGTTTTTGTCTGCATGACCTATCTATTGGAGAGAGTGGGATTTTGAAATCTCCCATTCTCAGTGTGTGAAGAGAAAGATGTAGTTTAAGTTGTACTAGTGTTTTCTGGATCAATCTGTTTGACGTGATGGATTATTCGTGTACCTTTATAGGTGTGCCTTTTTTTTAGGCTAGGATTTTTTTTCTATGATTTTGTTGAAAATATTTTCTGGGTATTCGAGCTGAGTTTCTTCTTCTTTCTTTACCAGTTACAAGCTTTACATACCCATGCAGTTTCTAATTGGGCTTGGTTTTGTTTTCTTGCTTTCCTACAGGTAAAGAACACTCAACACTGCATTTATCTATACCAAAGTACTTTTTCAAATTTCATGAAGGTTGACTTGTAGTCATTTTAGTTCTGTTGTTTTTGTTATTGTTTGTTTTTTTTGGAATTGTATTTAATTTGCAACATTTCTCCTTTCTCTCTCCTTCCTTCAAATTCTCCCATATCTTGTCCTCACTGGCCTTCAAACGTATGGTTTCTTTTCTCATCAATTGCTATTCCATGCACATATATTCTATGCACAGGACCAGCTGGACCTGAATAGCCAATTGGTGTGCTGTTCTCTGGGGAAGATTATTATTTTGATCTCTGCATATTTATTGGTTGTAGTTTTCTTTAGTGGTCTTCATCAGTTGCAATCTGTGGTCTACAACTCTTTCCTTGATGAGAGGTAAAGGCTACACATATCTCAGGGTATAAGGACAAATATTCATAGACATAGGGACTATGTTGGTTTAGTGTTATCCATTCTCCTCCCATAACCATGATATCACTAACACTGATTATGTAGCTGTTTCCAGTGCCAGGCACTATAGAAAAAAAAGTGGGAGGAGGATAATGGTGAATAGAAGTGTAAAAGGGGGAAAAAGAAGGGCTCTGTATGGATATGAGATGGAGGCAAATACAACAGAAGGAGGTGCAATACCAACCTGGATGGCTAAAAAAGCCATGATGTATTGCGATTTAATAAGGGTCAGGATAAACAAATAGGCTGAATAGATGTTGATTAAGGGAGAAACAACTCACAACACAGCAGTTAAAACTGGATCCTCTCTCCATGTCCCGCCAGAAAGAGCGTGTTCTTAGCCTCCTTCAGAGACCAAAGCCCCACAGCTCACTTCTGCCCCTGGCCCCACCCCTCAATGGGTGTGGTCAGTGCCACAAAAGCAGACACAGTGAATATCCCACTACAATGATGAATCATACTATTAAATAATACCTTAAATACCTACAATACATGTAACTCAGACTATAAATATGCATATATAATTGTAGTAGCATTTTCCTATGCAGGCTGACCATTCTCTCTCAAAGAGCCAAATACAATTTTAAAAAGCCCCAATACCAGAGATTGAAATTTAGCATTTTGAGTTGTTGGCCAGGACTATCTAAGAGTATCCATAACACAGAGCCCATTTGCTATAGAACTTGATTATATCCCAGACATGGAAGGCAAGTCCCTATTACTTAAGACACCAAGCATTTCAGAAACAGGGCCCAAAGACCCCTCAGCTGGAACTAAACTGAGTCTCCCCTCCCTAAGGACTAGCTTTTATGTTGCTAGAATATGTCATGAAAGTTTCCAAAGGAGTTAGACAACAAATAGTCCCACCTAGCTATGATGTCTGTGAACCACACTATTTTGGTTCTTTATGGATTTAAATAGATTAAAAATAGATAGTTAAAAAGTTCAACAGTTACATACTGTCTGTGAGGTCTCCAGTTTCTTTCATCTTCCCAGAAAATGGCATGTGGAATATGTCTATGGTATGTCAGTCCAGGGCTACCTGTTGTTAGCTCACTGCTTTAGGAATTTCAGTTCCCTTCTCCTGAAAAAATGTAAGGCTTTAGTTTGTGATATGGGTTTCCTTCACTTAGTCTTTCTTTTCATTGTTATCATCTTTATTTACTGACTTTCTTACTTTTGTGTATATTAAGATATTAGGGCTGGTTAGATGGCTCAGTGGGTAAGGTGCATTCCTCTAACCCTGAGAACTAACTCTCATATACTTCAGGAATTATATGTTGGACAGAAACAACTAACTCCTGCAGATTATTCTCTGACCTTTCTGAGTGTGCACACACATTCACACAGAGCAAATAAAAAAAGTGTAATTATTTAAGATGTTCACAATATCTATGGGGTTAGCTCATACGTTTTCTGAATACATCCCTCGTAAAACTCTCTCCTATGAGTTTAAGACTCAGAAACCTGTTGATTTAAATCACCATTTTAGCACATTGAGATTTTTACTCTAACCCAGCTTCATTAGGGTTAGAGACATGATACAACAGTGAAGAACATTTGTTGCTCTTGCAGAGTACAGGTGTTTTGTTTGCTGTCCCCATGTAGCTTCTAACAATGAACTGTAACTACAGGTCCAGTAGATCTGACCTCCTTGGGCACTGCATGTACATGGTATGCAGACATGTATGAAGGCTAAAAACCTTTACACATAAACTAAAAAATATATACATTTTTAACATCAGACAAAACAACTTCATGAGGTGGTCTAAAGCTGACTTTCAATTGTGATTGATGAAGGTAGCCAATCCATATATTTTCTCCTGGAAATTTGAGAAGAGAAACCTGCTTGGGAACATATCTATGATCCCTGAGACGTTAGTAGTTTAGAGAATTGAGTACAGAGTTCACAACCAATCTCAACACAAGCAATGACTTGTATAAGAATGCTTAGAATACAAGTAATCAGGTTCTGAAATTGATATACAAAACTGTCTTTGGTTTGATCAATACATATCAGGGATGGAGATGGCTCTAACATCAGCGTTTTCAGAGCTTTCTTTCAGTGCTTTAAGCTTTGTTTCATGTATACTTGCTGTCATTCATCTTTACTATTCCTGCTTTTAAAAATAGTGATGGCTATCAGATCCTGACTATTTCTATTTTTGGTCTTTGGAACAGATTTGACTTATGTTGTAGGTTTGAATATTTATTTCCCCTCATTATATGCTAAGATCAAGCCACAATTTAATGGTATTGGTAATCCCCAGTCTTCAAATAACCTATATTTATATGAATATAGCATAAAGTCTCCCTTTGCACATCCTACACATTTTAGGAGATATTGGTAATTAGGATCAGAGTTCAGGAACATCTATTTTTAGGGACCAGTGGAGGAAACTACATTTTTGCATTTATACAAAACTATTTTAGTGCTTGGAAAAGGATCAGTAAAGTACTTGCCAAACAAACATGAATACCTGGGTTTGGATATCCCTGTAGCTGTGTAAAAAGCCAGCTACAACAGGGCATGACTGTAGTTGCACACAGTGCTGGGGATTTCTGCTCTTTAATATGAATTTGACTTGTGTTATGAAAAGAATATGTATGTTTCCCCATTCAAATGATGAAACAAAACCACAATGGTATATAAATATATAATATTTTTGAAGATGAGCCTTTTAAAAATAATTTCGTGCAAGTGGAGCGGTCTTAGTGAGATATACCAAGAAGACAACCATGTACAAGCCTCAGAACAGGCTTTCACTAGGCATTAGATTAACTCATGTCTTATTCATACACTTCTTGTCCATCAGAACTTGAGGAATACATTCTTGTGATACAAGTCACTTAATCTAAGGGATATACAGCTTCAGTTGATCAGAGAGCTTGCAATGAGAAGTGCCTCATTTTTAAAACTTTGTTCTTTAAGGGTTAGAATGTGAGTTTTCTTTTTACTAGTTTCTCAGTAAAGTTGGAGTGGTAGCTACTGTGGTAATAGAAATATATGATTTTATTCTTTCAACATATTATTTTTATTGATTCTTTGGGAATCATTCACTACAATCAACTTTCAATGTCTACCACACTCACCTTGTGACAACAAAAACAACAAAATGATACAACTCCAATTTGTGTACCCATATATTCACTGGAGCCTGGTTAAACTCTCAGAGGTCTCACCTCTTAAACAGATCTGAGTCCTACCATTGCCCCATCCCCACCCCCAGTGAAAGCCATCTACTATGAAGAGCCACACTTCATTGTCCCATTGTAGTTTTTTGAAGAGTTCTATTCAATGACTTCCTGTCTAGGCTGTTAATTCTGGGGTGGAGGCAGTAATGCTTTTTAAGAAAAAAAGGAAGTGAATTTCATTCATTATTTCCCTTTTTGTTGAGACAAAATCTCTGAAAATGTCATCTTAGTTAAAAAAATGTTTATTTTGACTCAGTTTGAAGTTACAGTACATTCTGATAGGGACTTAATCTTGGCACAAACATGACCTAATCACATTGATCTACAGTTAGCAAAAATAGAACAGCAATTAATGCTGGTCCTTGCCTTCCTTTTTCGGGCATTGTAACCATTGACGGTGCCTGCCACACTGAGAACAGACCTTCTCACCTCTGTTAATCTAAGCTAGCTAAACATTCACACATATACATACCAGAGGTTTGTTCCTTTGGTGAGTTTAGTTCCTACTGAAATTGTTAAAATTTATCTCAGTAGCAGAGTAGGTTACTGATGTTGTTGGATGTGTGTATGTGAATATGCTTCTGTTTTTGTGAGTACACATGTACAAGTATGTATTTGCCATGGGTCAATGTCAGGTATCTTCCTCAATGTTTTTCAACCTTGTACTTTAAGACAGTGTCTCCAACCCTGATCCCAATTATTAGAGTATTATAAAACAAGTAGGATAAAGATGGGTGGGGTGGGAGTCTTTTATATTTTGTATTAGGTTGTCTGTAGCTTAGAGAGTTCTTTGAACCAATGTTTCTGATAACTGAGTATGGGTGGGTTTCTCTTGTTATTGACTTCTTCAAATCACTGAGGAATGAAAATTGTTAGGGAATGTGAGAAAGCAGGTGTATTAGACTATATGAAGTTTGGACCAGAGTCTGTGTGGTCATACATGTACACTCTGATAATGATTTATGTCAAGTTAGAAATTTGGGCATGAAAAAAGAAAAGAAACCCTGGCGGGCAAAGGCAGGCATATGCTAAACTCAGGCCTTAAAAATGCTGTGGCTAGGCCTTATTTATGTAAGTAGCAGGAGAGAAAGAGCTCAAATAATCACATTTTAATTTGAGTCCATTATTATTATCACAGTGCTGTTTCTTAGGGAAAAGTTACCCGGAATGCCTGTGCAGCAAATGACAGGCTGTGTCAGGGAGATCTGTTTTGTTTTCTTGTCTTCTGATAGAAAGCAAGGACACAGAGTCACAAGAAAGGCGGGAAAGTGATGCTGTGCGCTGAGACAATTTTAATTGCTACTGGGAACCCAAAGCTGCTTTTATCGCATGAATCCAAATGAAAACATAGTAACTATCCAATGCTATGAGACTTTTGATGCATCCTTGGAGACAGCTAGCTCCTATAACTCTACCCTCCCCAGTGCATCCTTCCAATTAACTCCAGTTCCCAAAGGCTCCATTCTATTTCTTCCAAATTGTTTCTTCAGACTTTGAGTAGCTAGACCAACCTCATTGTCTAGAGGAATAATTATCCCCAACACAAATGCTTCTTTTTCTGCATCTATAGCACCTCTAGTAAGAAAAAGAATTCTTAAATTTATATTTGGATTTGAATCTATAAAATCAAAACACTCCAAAATGCAACAAATCTGCCCCTGTTCTTTTCAGCTGGTAGGAGATACTGGGTTGATAATCCAAGACTATTTTGCAGATGAAGACACTGTCCTGGGGATGTCAACTGGTCTGAATCAATGTCCCTGTCCCCACACAGTCCCAACCCGCCATTTTACCCTATGTAATCACCCATCTTTACATTTACACTCCTTGACTCTACATACTAATTGAATGTTTTGGAAGGTTAGTACAAAATCCAATACCTCCTCCAAAATTTTTCCCCCTGGCTTTTTGTCTCCCCTGTTATAGGTTTCTTTGGCAAAAAGTTGAGTACTTCATCTCACTGACCTGCCACACAGGCACATTGTCCTCCACAGCTCTAATTTCTAACTCCTGTTGAGAAGCATTGTGTGAAGGCATTGTCAGACTTCTTTGCTCACTGGGTCTCCAGTCTCTCTTCTTAAACTTCCAGCAGAGCCAATTAGCAGAGCATGTGGTGCAAATTTGCAGAGTGAATGTGGTTACCAACTCCTGAATATGTGGCCTAAATGCTAATTGGCCTTCAGACAAGTTCTTGGGTGTGAGTTCAGGGGAAAATGATTAAGTGCAGCGCCCATGGAGCATGAGTATTAATCCTTTTACCCCTGAAGGTTATGGTGTACTTTTGAGAAATATGTGATAGGACTTGGAATGCTCTAAATAAAAGATGTGAGAAAAAATTAAGAAGAGATTGAAAGTAAATGAAATGAATAAATGGCTGAAAATTTAACTGAGAAGCTTTGAAGAAAGAACAGGATAGGTCTGGGTTTTCAAACCTCTGCATGGGTCTCATCCCTGCCGGAGACACTAACATCAACTTGCTTGATGCTAACAGCTTGCTTCCTGCTTGCTTCCTGTTCCTGTTCTGAATCCACTGAGCCTTCATTTTCAATAAAAATGTCATTGTGCATAAACGGACTTTTTCTTATGATTTGTCTAACTAATTTTGTCTTTCCCCATTTTTTTTTCTCAGTGGGTCTAATCTTCCATTGAAAGTGCCACAAATTCTCCCAAAGTTTATTGTCACATTTTCTGTCATGATACTTCTATCCTCATTCATGTAGATTCACTGGAAAGTTAACAGAAACCTTTAATAAGTCTTCTTGCTGGTCATCTGAAGAGAGAAAATTCATAACAATGGATACAATCAAATATCAAAATCTCTAAGAGCTTTGTTGCACCAGTGATTTAGTAATCAGATGGTCAATAAAGATGCTTTTTAAATCCATTATAAGGTGGGAGGGTGGTAGGGAGGCATGGGAAGGTGGGAGAGAGAGAGGGAGGGAAAGGGAACTACTATTGATATGTAAAATAAGAAAAAATAAAAAAGAATAAAAACAAAAAAAACTAAATCTATTATAAAAACAATATTATATTCATACAGGACAAAAAATTTTCTTCTAATCCATACACACCTACAAAAGAGAGATCCAATTTTCCAACTTGTTGCTGTCTCATTCACCAAGTGAAATTACCATATGAGACAAATGTGGTCCCAAGGATTAGCATTTATGTAGTGTTATCATGTACCAGCAGAATGCCAAGTGCTTCACACATGCTTTAAAAGGAACTTGTAATATTGTGAGTTTTATGTCAAGGTGGGCTGAGGAATGATATATACCCAAAGGTTGCAGGGGAAAAAGATGTTAAATAAGAATCAGCTGACCTTCCTTATCTAAGCTTAAGAAATGTATATTCAGAATTTTCTGTATTTGTATAATGAAATATGATCATATTTTTACCCCATTTCTCCTCTTCTCTCAAAAATCAAAACAGATCCTCTGTGGGGCATTCACTGCAGCATAGGAAACTTACCCATGGCCATATCTTCAAAATGAGGGATTGTCCCTGTGCTAGTCAATACCTGCTTTTATTTTAAATTTCATTGTACAACAGTTTCTGCTCTAGTAATGTCTAAGACAGCTGATCTTTATGTCCCCTAATACTTAAAAAGAGATCTCATGTAATATGCCTCACTTTTTCCACTGCTGGAGAATAACAGATTCAGCATATCCTATTCCATACACTCAACTTCCCTCTCTGAAATTCCCTTGTCTTCCATGCTGTAGAAAAATCAGTGCATTCATTAGGAACCCTACTACCAAGTTTACTAAAATGAGCAGAATATTGACTGCTCCTGAGTGTCGAAGCCCCTATTTTTATGAGATCTTGTTTCCTCAACTTTCTTATTTCTTATTTCTTATGTGAAGTGTATCGTACAAGCAAAAACATTCAGAGTAAATAGCCCCATGTTCTCTTTCAGCCCACCCTATTAAATAGCCACATGTGTGCCTGCCTTGTTAGATCACTTAATGAAACAGACTTGTACTGCCCTGGCCAGTTAGCATTTTGGCCAAGTCAGAATGAAGCTGTTTCTCTATTTCCTCCACTTGCTTTGCCAAGTGGTTTTTCCCATCATAATTTGGGTTTTAGCAAGAACAGAAAATTCTTGCAGAGTAATATATCAAGCTTTCATCTGAAGATTAGAAAGGGTCACTCCTGGTCCAGCTGGGTTTAACTCAGTGACCTGGTCCACGTACATATCCTATTACCAAAGCCCAGCAGCACAAACCACAGTCTGTCTAAGTATTTTCATGGAACCTAACCCTAACCAGAGATTACGCAGTTTGGGCTGGCAAAGGCAACTCAGTCCATTTACAAGCATCTGCCAGGAAGGTCAGATTCAGCCTGGCCACTTCCTGGATTCTGATTTCTGGAGACTGCTTTGGTTGCAAGTACTATGTCCAAGGAAAATCAAAGAAAAGGAGAGCTTAAGTGCATGCAGACATCTCTGGAACTTGAATCAAATTTATCCAAGCTAAGATTTCTTATTGTTTTCCCCAATGATGTTGAACCAGAAAGTTTTAAACAAGTAAGAGAAATTTTTATTTCTCACTTCTGTTCAAGTACATGAAACAGTGTGAAAGAGATGGCAGGGAGGAAAGAAACGGACAAGAGATGGAGAGAAGGAGGGAGGGAGGAAGGGGAAGAGAGGGAGAGGGAGAGAGAGAGAGAGAGAGAGAGAGAGAGAGAGAGAGAGAGAGAGAGAGAGAGAGAGAGAGAGAACTGTTACATCATTCTGAATTCAGACATTTGTTCTTTTTTCCATAAAGAAATTGTTCTCACTCAACCAATATGCTGCTAACAAAATACGGAACATTTGATTTAATTTTTCTTTTCATGAAAAGCTATGCTAGTACTCAAGTTAATTTAAAAGAAAGTCCTTCATGATAATGTGCAGTTTAAGCAATGAAAACAGCAGAGACTATCACTTTCCATTTAGGAGTAGTGTAATAAAATGTTTCTTCACACTGGGTCAGTGAATACATATTGGTACAATCCATATAATCCTGTGGCCCTAAAGAACTCATTTTCGCAATCTGATCTTCCTGACTATGTATTCTGTCAAAGAGATTCATTGCTAGACTCTCCCCAATAACAAATGAACTGAACTGCTCAGACTAGCACACTGCACAAGCACAAGAATCAAAGCCTACTACCATTTATTGGCTACTATGAGAAATTTCCTCTTATGATTCACAAATATGGCTTTAATTTAGCAGAGTTTATTTTGAGGTTGTGGAAAGGGATGAAGGGATAAGTAAAGAGGTGAAGTTTAAAACAATTTCTCATGTTAGGGAACAACATGTCTCCATGAATGGATATTCTTCGGGTTCTAGCAGGAGGCAAACAGCAAGCTTCTAGAATGTGTCAAATTCTTGGGTTAGTATCTGGGGTATGTAGTAAGGGAAAATCCAGAGAATATTTTATCCCTGGGTAGGTTGGAAAGAAGCATGTGTGATCTATCCTTTGTATTTTAATATTTTTCAGAGGATGGGATTGCCGGGGATTGAACCCAGGGCCTAAGCATGTTAATCAAAGATTTTGCCACCGAGCTTCATGCCTGTCCCTAATTTGATTGTTATTCCAGGGTAATATGTAACAGATGTCTGATCTCCCTAAGCCACATGATGTGATCTGTGACATGATGTGATCTATGTCACTTATTGAGATAATTTCAGTATACATGGGTGTTTGTAAGGGTGGTTATTAAGTCTTTATATATAATTTTTCCTCATTTTACATATTCATCCCACTTCCCTCTCCCTCCCTCCCTGACTCCCTCCCATCCCCCTCCAACCCCATTCCATCTCATTCCCCCAACTCGACAGGAAGGGTGATGCCTTCCAGAAGGGATCATCAAAATCTGTCAAGTCATTTGAAGTAGGGTCTCAAACTTTCCTCTTGCCTCTAGGCTAAGTGGGTATTCCTCCATGGGGAATGTGCTCCTAAAGTCCTTTAGTGCATCAGGGATACATACTGGTTTCACTGTCAGAGACTATCACTTCCATTTAGGAGTAGTGGAATGAAATGTCAGAGGTCCCTTAGACTTCCCAGGCCTTCTAATTGAGACCCATGTTAAGGGGTTCTGAGTTGGTCTAACGCTGTTTTCCCAGCTATCAGTCTAGGGGTCCATGAGTTCTCCCTTGTTAAGTCTTAATCTTTCATCTAATACACTATCATCAGCTTTGGGTGTTGTCTCTAATGTGATTTACTATCAATTATAGTAGAGATCATATTAAAGAGACCTTGAAATTCAAACCCCATTTTTTTGACTACTTTAAAAGACTTTGTCTAGGACATAGAAATAGTGACATATTTGGACTTTCAAAGATTAGATTGTCAGAATTCTGACAGATGCTGATCAAGACTCTTTGAGTGTTCAGTTGAGGAACTCTCAGATATGATGGATGACATCTGGCAACATGGAGCTTTAGACCAAACCCATAAATGAACTGAGTCCAGCATTTGGATAATGGCAGCAAAACTCTCCGACCTGACTTAGATTTAATAACTTGGCCAAGGTACCTTGGACACTGGCAGCCTTGGGAGCAAAGGAGATTTTTTAGCTCATCTTTCAACTCCAGAAGCCACAAGGTAATTTTCATTTTCTGTACTTGATAAGCATGCATGAACATCTAAACAAGGTGTTCTATAATATTGAAACACAGTACTCAGTCCATGAGAGTAGTCACCTGATTCTTTTGCTTCTTTGTTTGTTTTTGGTCACCTGATTCTTGTCTCTTTGGTTAAAAAAAAAAAAGAAAGTAATACAGATAACGTGTTGTTTTCTAAAATCTTTCCAGTACCTGTCTCTTCCCTAGCCTTGATTCTCAGTACTTTTTTGTTAGTTAGTTTGTTTGTTTTGCTTTGTTTTTAGCCGTTTTGTTTTAAATTTAGTTCCCCAGTGGTAGGTCATTTTCAAATTTAATAATCATATATTATTGCAGGAAGCATTTTCTGTGCATCTACAGGTAGAAAATCATTTTATTCAGTACTGTAAAGGTCTACCATGAGTCCATACATCAAATATGAGCATGTGCCTGTATGTGACTGTTTTGTAAGACAAAGTGCTAAAAGTAAGAAATAATAATAAATCATTTGGGTAGACATCTTTCAAGATTCTTAGGATTCATTTTAGCAGACAGTCAAATCAAAACTGACTTAGACAGTATAGGGAAAGTACAGATTCATACTTCTGTTTAAACTGTTTAAAGTTTTGCATCTACAGAAAAGGCAGGAGGTTTGAAGAGTACCAGGAGTCCTCTTAATCAGGCCTCTAACTCATTTCGGTTTCACTCTGAAGTCACTCTAAGCTAGCAGATATGTCATAGTTATTGTTGTCAAAACCACCTACCCCAGCATGAGGATGTGAACTTCTTGCTTCATCAACACAGAATGATTTTCCTTGATCTCTTTCTCATATAATCACATGGAATCACATGTCTATCACTAATGAGTGGAATAGTAAAACTTCTGTCTGAAGCCTAGGTTGAACTTCCATTGCTGAATCAACAAGTAGTATAAACAAGTTGGTAGTTTTTCTATGCAGTTATGTTTCTCATATCTATTCATCATATTGAGGTTGGACTTAACACTACCAAGGAAGTACTGCTATTCAAAGTGAATAATGACCAACAGTGACATCCATATTGCTTGTGAGGGTTCACAGTGTATCTGAATATTCTCTTTCATGGGAATCACATTGTATTTTACTTTGCCCACATGTTTGTTTGTTTATTTATTTATGTGCCCACATGTTTTTTTTTATCAGATGTTATACATGAGGAAAATTGATTAAATAAAAGATGACTTACATGTAGAACTCATCAAGCTAGACAAAGGGACATTTCATTATTGCTGTTTGATGTTAGGCAAAGTAAAGATGTTTTTATCTATGGCCTAATGAAGCAAACTTTATCCCATCTTTTTAAAGAAGTAACCAGTACTATACGTGGTTCAAATCCTTGCAACAAAAAATCATTGGCAGAAATAAGAATTAATACAGCTAGACTATCTCTCAAATCTATATCCTCACATACAATACTTCTTTATGATAAATTCACTGAGAACTTCCAGTCTAGAAAGAAAACATATTCAATATCTAATTATTTGGGTAAATTTTACATTTATATAAATATTTATATCTATAATATGTAATAGAAATATATATAATTATATATTATTTAATATCTTCTTGAAATTTTAGGGAAACAGATAAGTCATAAACAGAAAACCTTCCAAAAATACATTATTTTCTTATTATTAGTCCACAGATACCTTGCATTTTTTGATTTATTCACTAAAATATTGCCACCTGCTTATTCAACTTTACTGGTGCCTCAGTTTAGATATTCAAACAATGCTATCTTTTTTTTTTTTAAATATTTATTTATTTATTTAATTTATGTGTTGGCTGCAGTTTCTCCTCCCTCCCCCCCCTCCAGTCTCTCCTGCCAAGCCTACCCTTATTATTTCCCTTCCTAAATCCACTCCCCTTCTTTTTCTGTTCTGGAAAGGGCAGGTCTCTCATGAGTATCAACAGAATATGTCAGGTCAAGTTGCAGTAAGACTAAGTATTTGCCAAGTATTAAGATCTGGGCAAGGCAACACAGTATGAAGAAAATCTCTCATTTCTGGCTCGAAGACTTGTGGTTTTTGTCTTATTTATAAAATTATTGGTTAGAAACTATCCTTAAGAAGACAATATGAGTTCTTCATGCATAATAAATGTAAGTGCTTTCAGACTTATATGATTTTTAAAAAATATCTAGCCATGACTTGGTTTTTATGTTCTCAGTTATGGTATAAAGTTAACCCAGGTATGCACTAAATTCTCTGGAAATAATTCAATTACTACTTAATTATTCAAATCCTTAGAACTTTCTCAAAATGTTTATTTGTGATTGTTGTATTACAAAGACACAAGAAAGGCGGCTTTATCTTAGTTTGAATTCTGATAATGTATTCTGATACTGCTTCATACAACAAGTGGACATTTTGATAAATATTCAACTATTTTATTTGGATTTCATAAACATCTCTTTATTGACATCTAATTTTTATTTTTTATTTATATTGGGAACAATCCCAATATATCAATCAATTGATATATCTATATCTATATATATTTTATATATCAATCCCAGTTTCCTCTCACTCCCATCCTCCCATGCCCCCCCCCAGCAATCCCTCATCCTATCCTCTTTCTGCTCCCCAGGGAGGGTGAGGCCTTCTATAGAGTATTATGAAAGTCTGTCACATCATTTGGAGCAAGGCCTAGGACCTCCCCCATGTGTCTAGGCTGAAAGAATATCCCTCTACAGGGTATGAGCTTTCAAAGTTCATTTGTATTGTAGGGATAAATACTGTTCCAACACCAGAGGCCCCATAGACCCCCCCAGGCCTCCTAACTGACATCCACATTCAGGGAGCCTAATTTCTTCCTATGCTGGTTTTCCAGCTGTCAGGCTGGTGACCATGAGCTTCCCCTTGTTCAGGTCAGTTGTTTTTGTGGGTTTCCCCAGCCTGGTCTTGACACCTTTGCTAATCATTCTTCCCTTTCTACAACTGGATTCCAGGAGTTCAGGTCAGAGCTTAGCTGTGGGTCTCTGCTTCTGCTTCCATCAGCGACTGAATAAGGACTCTAGGATGGCATATAAGGTAGTCATCAATCTCATTATCATTGGGGAAGGGCCAATTTAAGAAGGACCAATTTAAGGAAGCCTCTCCATTATTGCTTAGATTGTTAATTGGGGTCTTCCTTGTAGATCTCTGGATATTTCCCTAGTACTAGATTTCTCTTTAAACCAAAATGGCTCATTCTATTAAGGTATCTCTTTTCTAATTTATATTTTAAGCATAATTTAAACTATTTTCTTGGCCTTGAGGTAAAAAGTGAATAGATGGATCAAAGTTTAAGTTTTGCCATCTTTTTCAGACAAACAAAGACCTAGGCCTGGTTAGGCACAACACCAACAGGACAGCATAACTTTTAAATAACCTGTTTAAAGATTAGTTTTGCCAATGTTGAGTAAATATGTACTCAAACAGCATTAAGCCTGAAGCTAAAGAACAGCTTTCTGAATATATCTATGCTTTGTATTTGACGCTTTTATGGTTTTATAATGTAAGGTACTAGTTAAAAACCAAACAAGCAATCGAATAAAAAGAACTAATTGTAAATGTGAAATTAACTGAAGACCACAAGAACTTGGACATGAAGATAGCCTAACATTAGGGAATCTGATCTCAAATGGAAATTTCATGGGTGCAGAAGACATACATCAATGTCTTTTGTTTTTTTGTCCAGTCTCTTTACCTCCCAAATTTGTGTAAGCATCAATGGCAGGAAATTATTTCTACCATTTGCTGTGAAATAAACACATCGGTTGACATCTGACCTGAAAGGAAAACAGAGAGGAACGTAATTAAAACAAACATGCTGTACATGGATTCTAAAATGAAAAAAAAAAAACTTTGTATGAAGTTAAGGATTTTTTTACAAAACAAGTGAACAAAACTCCCAAAGTTCATATAACTGATGTTCACCCAGTCACTTTCGCCTCTAAACTTAGTTCTAAAGATGTATTTATCTATAATTTTTTGTGTGTACACCATAGCTATTTGAATTCATGTTCATCATGTCTATGCAGGATCCCACAGAGGACAGAAGAGGACATCAGTTCCCTTGGAAGCAGTTATAGGTTACCATGTAGGGAGGAACTCAGGTCCTCTGCAAGATCACTAAACAACTGCTGAAGTATTTCTTCACCCACTGGTATTTATTGTTGCCTGAAAAGCTAATTTTTCAAAGCAGTTATCCATGATTCAAAACACTCCATAATACATATTTTACTACATTTCTTCTCATATCACAATTTAACTCTGTTACATGTTATTTTGAACATGCTAAAGATAAAAAAATCTCAAGGATTTTAAAAGATGGTGAGATTTCTGAATGATTAGTTAAATATTGTCAAAGTATTCAAACATCCACAGACATAAAAAATATTCTAGTTATTATATTATCATTATTATTGGTGATGGTGATGTTGTAACTTATTATAAAAGCAGATGTGCATAAATATATTTCAAGACTAAACTACCAAAAAGAACTTGAAAACATTAACCCAGTTGTTGCAAGTGTCCTAATGACCTAATGTTATATTTTCATTGGTAATCTCAGGAGAAGGGCAGGAGATTTACTTACTGTAGCTTTAGCTCTGTTTCTATGAACTCAGTTTCTCTATTTTTATCATACTCATTTTCTTTTGAGTTTTGTATGATTGGAATGTAGTATACAAAAACATTAACAACTAATGTTGTTTAATGTCTTAAGGGTTTTCTTATCAATGTCTGTAGGCTCCAGCTTCTACAAGATATGTTCATGCTTTGGATGACAGATATATAATGGACTCCCTGTTTGACTGAATATTGTTGAAGACCAGAGCCCTTTGAGGCCTCAATCTGAAAATATTTTAACTAGAGGTTTTCAAAAGTTTAGAGCTGTTTCAAAAACATATGACATGGCACCTTGGGTGAAGACAGTAGGATTATGATCATTTCCATCAAATACTACTGTTGGTATTGTTCACTTTGTATTATTAGGGATACTCTATGTTGGGATAGCATTTCTCTTGAAATGAATTCTTAGGTAAAATTACACTTCATCTTTGGTGATAAACTTTGTCAATATTCCACTCAGATCACCTCTGCCCACCAAAAAATCCAGGAGATACTGAAGGAAGTTTCTGTGTTTCACAAATCCACCTAGCCTACCACTTGCCTCAGCTCCTAAGTTATTACCTCTTTAAAACATCAGTTTTGTCTTGTTATTGGACTACCAGTGGTTCTAGGATTGTAGGCTAGATATGAAGCCACTCTGAAACAAAACCATTAGAAACAGTTACGTTTCTTATCATGTTTTAGTGTTCAATAAAAAATTTATTATCAAGCTGGTGCCATGATCTTGGAGACACATCTTTGTGTCAAATATCTTTCCCCTTCCTAGAATCTGAAGGTGCAACAGAGATCCTTCCCTTTCATACTACAGCTTCTCCTCAAATGCAATCCAGTCACATAAAATAGTGACCGCCACTATTCACTACTGTCTACATTAGAAGAAGAGGAGAATTGGGAAGATTATGTGTGATACAATTGGAAAGTATCAGTAAGCACAATCTAGCCGCATTCATGCAACTTTTGAGAACACAAAACATTCTAAAAAAGTGTATTTAGGTAGTATTATCACTGGGTGATCATCATAGTCCATTAGAATAAACTAAGATATCTTTAGCATGGTTTCTTGATGCAAGAAAATGGTTATTGCATTAATGTTGGATCATATTAATCATATTGACTATAAATTCAACATGTGATTTATGTAGCTGATACTGAAGTGCCAGGGAATTGTGCAGTATTAGTTATCTTACTCGGTACTGTGACAAAACATCTGACAAAAACAACTTTAATCACAGTATTATATTTTAGCTTACATTTCAGGGGAATAAGGTATACCATAGCAGGGAATAGAATTTGTCATAAGCAGGAGGCAGATGGTCACATTGAGTAGATCAGAAGTCCACAAACCACAAAGTGACAAATGCCTGCACTCATTTCACATTTTCCTATTTTATCTGGGACCCCTCCTCCATTGGAATAATACTCCTGGCACTTAGGGTGAGTTTTGTCACCTCAATTATCCTTATCTAGATAATTCCTTCACAAGGACACCCAGAGATTTGTCCCCACGGTGATTTAAAACCATTTCTAATTGGTGATCAAGACACCATACTATCTTTAAAGTCTGTGAGTGTAAATAGAATAATATAAAATAATAGTTAAAGAGTATAGAATAGCAACTACATGAACCAGTTGCTATTGCTTATTATAAACATCAAGGCTTTCCTACTATGTGCCATTGAATGTTCTCTTCTTCTGAACTACACGCAATAGGTTTGTTCACATCAGCATCAACTATTGCTGCAAGTATTTGAATAATATGTTGCCCAGTGATGCTGTGATGATAAGGATGATCTCATTAGGAACCAGAAAATTCCTTCTTTATGTACCCTCAGCAGCTATGCGGCCTGTCACACACACTTATTTAATACTTTGGGGTTCTTTGTAAAGTCTGGTTTCTAAAACTATTTTGTAAGGATTCTTTAAATTTAATGCCATCAGGAAAAGGCACTTTATGAGGGTTTGTTAAGTAATGTTCAGCACAATTAGAATCATTCTTGATGGTAGATGTCATTCTATAAATATGTTTTTCTTATTGGTTAAAAAATAAAGCATTGTTAGCAGATAGGAAAGCAAGATAGGTGGGACTAGAAGACAAGGAGGATTTGAGGAAGTAGTATGAGTCTATATGTAGAGACTTGAGAGAACAGAGGTTTGGGCCCTCTCTCCGGTGGTAATACTAAGATTAATAGAAATGGGTTAATATTTAAGATAGAGCTAGCCAATAAGAAATACTAGTAACTGGCCAACAGAATTATACGTATTACAGCATTTCTGTGTGTTATTTGGGGCTGGCGCAGTGGTGGGACCAGACCCACCAGAAAAATCTGCTCTTAACACATCCTATTGAAGAGAATAGGGACTTTGTACTACTTGAAGCACAAAAGTCCTCGAAATCATTTTCCATAATCTACTTATCATCAGTTTTATATAAGTGTTGATTGTTTTAACAACAAAGTTAATTCAAATCTACTTGAGTAACTCCTCACCACAAATATTGAGAAAATGTCTCCAGTATTACATAATGCTGTTTCTACCTACTTTTATTGAGCCCTGAATACTGAGTTCACTCTTTGTTAATACAACCTTTAGGTCAGCCGACTACCCAAGCCAGAGCTTCATCTTGTACTGCCTCAAAAATTTGTAACAAAATCTGAAACTTTTGACCTCATCATAGGAAAGTAATAACTTATGTCTGATAAGCCTTGATAACACTATTAAAATTGTTTGTAACCTTGGAACAGCTAATTATAGAGAGAAGATTCCTATATTACTTTACCAAGCAGGATCCCATAGTGCCTATTATCTTCCTGATTAAATACAGTACAATTTCCAACACTTTGGGGAAATCATCAAATGAGCCATGTTTGGCACAGGATGTGTTTATATAGGGAATGTACTAAAACAGCAACTTTCCTCTGTCATTCAGAAAGCGACATGACACTTTGACCCATCACATTCTTTACATGGTGATGGTACAGATTGTGTTTTGAGAAGTTATGAAACTTGGCTGAGGTCAATGTTGGGTCCTTCAATCTTGTACAAGATTAATATTTTTCAATATATTTTGTGGGTGTAGAGAGGATCAGAGGGACTATGAAGGTCATATTAGTGTCTGATGAAATTTTCCTGTGGCACCTGCTGTCCATCCTATATTTTTTACGTGAAAATCTTTTAATCGTAACATACCAAAAATATTTTGCCTGATATAATGTTTACTAAGGAATTAATAAAACTCTAAAACCCTACATTATTTCCAGATTCTATGAATTCTAGCTAAAGCTAGAAATTAAATCATATTTTGCACTAAATTTTTCAACATTTCATACTAATTAAAGGGTAAGACACATTTGGCAATGCTATTAAAGTAATTTTTAAATCCAAGATTTCAGACTGTCAACACTTGGTCAAAATATTCTCCAATCTTTTTAATAAATCTCATGATTAGTTCACACAGTATTACTGGATTTCTTCGCTAAAGTAGCTGTGGTATGTAGGACATTTTAAACTGTTTTTTTTTTTTCTTGTGACTCAGATACTAAATGGGGAAACAAAACAAAGTTAACATCAGTTTGAATCTTTGAAAGTACAACTTTTCACATGAAGTTAAAAAAATCATCAAAGGTACACACACACACACACATATAAGTTAAGTTTTAAATTATAAGCATTACCCTTAAAGCATTTTGCAAATATATGTCTGAAATGAATTGATGATGTCAAAGGGTCTGCATACTTCTTCTGTAGTTTTGTTCAATTTCAAGGATGAACTTTGGTGGTTGGTATTGGCTCACATTTGTATAAAATTGCACACCATATACCACACTCTTTATATTTATTTCTTCCTTCCTCTTTCTTTCTTTCTCTCTTTCTTTCTTTCTTTCTTTCTTTCTTTCTTTCTTTCTTTCTTTCTTTTTGAGACAGGGTTTCTTTGTATTGCCTTGGAGCCTGTGCTGGATCTAACTTTGTAGACTAGGCTGGCCTTGAACACACAGAGATCTGCCTGTCCCTACCTCTCAAGTGCTGGGACTAAAGGCATGACACACCAATGCCTGTCTTTACAAACTTGTTAAAACTACCCTTGCATTGGGTACATGTCTGGTCATTCCTGGAAGCACCAACCTTTTATCTCTACTATTGTCCTCCTAGACATTAGGACACCCAGTCATTCATTTTTACCAGATTTAAAACAAAACAAAACAAAACAAAAACATAGTTTTAAAAATATAATATTACTCTACTTAGATCTACTCCCTTGTATGGTGTTTATGTGTGGGGGGAGCACGAGTGAGCATGTGCATGTAAGCACTTCTCATTGTACACCATTATGAGACATACCAATATAATGAATTGTTTTTGCTTTATTATGTGTATGGCATGCACCTCCTTTAATTCTACCAGTAATCTAAGAAAGTAAGACTTACTGAATTCATTACTTTGTAGAAGTATTTAGCTTCAGAGGAGTTGAATCATATTTCTGAGGATATCTATAATCCAAATATGTATATCACGGCATTGTTTGCAATGAGACAATAATCCAAATGCAGCAATAACTGTGTATGGGAGAAGAAAGAAATCTTTCTAAAATGCCTCCTGATGTGCTTAGCAGGATTAAGCTTCAAGAAAAAGCGTTATCCTATCCTGTGTAAGTCATTTATTTGCATGACTGGTCAAATAGAAACACACACAAAGATATCCCCCCCACTACCATAGAGAGAAAGAGGGGAGAAAGAGAGAGAGAGACACAAAAACACAGACAGAGATGGACTGAGAGTGACAGAGAAAGAGACACAGAGAAAGAACCACAGAATTTCAAAACAGTTGGTAGTGATACTAACACTTGAATAGCACTTGTGTAGCAGGTACTTAAAACAGTAGGAGCTACTTCCTATATTTTAGATGAGGAAGTAAACTGCACAATATATGGAAATAATACAAGGTGATCACATCCTAGGTGGTGAAATTCTAATTTGAAATCATAATCTGCTTAAAGTATTTATGTACTTTCAGTGATTAATTTTACTAATGAAATTTTTAATGCATTTAGTTAAATTTCTAGGGTTCAATATAGCATGTAAAAGATCAGAAGCATAAGAATTTTACGAAGGTACTTTAAAACCTAAAACTATTTGCCAGACATTATACAGTTTTCCAATCTGTAGTTTCCCCCTCCCCTAGGAAAAGCAAAATAGCAAAAAGCAAACAAACAAGTAAAAACAAAAAAAGTCTTGGAAAAACCATAGGGAAGATAAATATTAAATTATTATTAAATTAAATGATTATTATTAAATTCCCATTGACATTGTGGTATTGTTAGAGAAAGAACAAAAACAAACTAAGAAGATGAAAGTAGATTCATATAGGAAAACTTAAAAATTGTTAATAGAAGAAAATATATTATTATGAACAGAGGAACCTCCTTTTATTCCCTCTGGATTTTCTATTCCAACCTGGAGTGATTTCTGCTAGGAAAATATGTTATCTGCACCACTTGGGTTTCAGGATAGACCACCTTAAATCTTATCATTATCTTGTATCTTTTCTCTCTTTCAGTCAACATCTATGTCCAGTGAGAGGAAATATATACCTTGTGAAAACAGACCTCATGAGATGGAGGTCTACATTTCTCTGTTTCTCTGTAAAGTTTGCCTGTACAATGTTGTTCTCTGGACAAGATTGGAGCAGACATCAGGAAATTAGACCAAATGGTAGTGTTAAATCCATTAGCAGGCCTGAATTCTGCATTGAAAAATGACATAAATTTTAACAGTTCGGGTGAAAAAAATTAAATATGTGGCTAGGATCTTTAATTCCTTTGTGGGTTTCTCCTCGCATAAGTATTTGCTAGAGTTTCACCATATGCATTTACTTGGCTCATGCTTTGGGTCACGTGCAAAATTTATTTAACAGGCATATTCTCAAAATGGGTTAAGCCACAAGAGGTCTTTTTTCTATTTCCTTGGTAGTTTTTTATTCCTTGTTATTTATTGAGGGATTCAGGGGTTTGGTGCATCTTTTTTTGAATTTCTCTCTTTCTCCCCCACTTTTCCACATCTCTGTCTCACTCCCCAACCCCGATGTGTATGTATGTGTGTTTGTAAATGAACTTTTGAATTTTCTGTTTTGTGCAGTTCTGGGTACAAAGGAATTTCATTGGAGATTCAAAGATAAGTTATAAAACATAATTATTTAGCCTTTTTCACTTTGGACTGTAATGTTTTATGAAAGCTAAAAGAAACACCATATATCAAAGCAAAGCACAAAGAAGAAATAATCCTTGTTACTCCAAGAAGTTGGACTTCAATTTTATCTTTACTTAAGGAATGCTTTGCAAATGAATGTCCTTGAAGTCATTCTGTATGAGTCCCAACTTGAAATGCCACTGTTTTATTTCAGAAGGCAAAACACTTTACAGGACTATCAAAGTGAATTATTAGCTTTAATGTGCTTTGAGGCTTCTCAAAGGGAAAAGTAGGAGGATGAACACACACACACACACACACACACACACACACACACACACACACACACACACAGCACTAGATCTTATTTATAAGGAGGAATCGCTCATGAAACTGACTTCTTTCAGGCAGAATGCATCATTTGAAGTCTTTATGATTCAATACTGTCAATATCGTGCAGGAGCAAGCAGGAGAAGCTAGTATTTCCATACCCAAAGACAAGTCCATCTCACTAGCAGTCCAGAGCAGTCACCGTCAAAGAGAGTACGGCAATAGTTTTATGTGAAAGAAACCCAACTCTCACATCTAAATTGAGGAAGTGAATGTAAGGCTTATGAAATTGGGAAACCTAGAAAATTCAGTTAATTTTAAGTTTTATCTGTTTAGAAATTTAATCAGTAACATCACCCCTTAAAAATTATTCTCCCTGTATCTGTCTTTCTCTGTCTCTCTGTCTCTGTCTCTCTCTGTGCTTGTGTGTGTTAGTGTGTGTGAGTGTGAGTGTGTGTGTGTGTGTGTGTGTGTGTGTGTGTGTGTCCCTTGGGAATAGGTCATCAGATCTCCTGGTGCTGAGATACATTGTTGTGAGCCCTCTTGCTGGGAGCTAGGAGCAGAACACAGGTCTGCCGGAATTTCAGGAAATTCTCTTATCCACTAAGCTGTCTCTCCAGCTTGAGATCACCATAATTTGTTGATTTCTCCCTTTGTCTTTGATCTGGAACATTGTGCAGTTGCTAAAGTGGCCGCACACTCCTCATGTCTGAGGCATCTGTTTACCTGAATTGCAGAGTACAGATGGCATTTTTTTTCTGTGTACTGTCTGAAACACTCTTTATGGAAGCTGTAACATTAACACTTTCCATTTGCTTTTAACGGCTTTAAGAGGCTGACTGCAGTTCTGCTCTGCAAATGTTGAAACTCTCTGTTAATTCTGAAGCTCAGAGGAATTTTCTGGGGAGACGTAGCTAAAATGTGTTTTGTCAAATGCTTGGGCCTTTACTTCAGTCAGGGTGATATAGATGACTCTAGTCTGATAACTGCCATTAAATCAAAACTTCAGATGATTTGATAAGGTATTATCGACAGATGTACCATTCACCAAGTTGCATGTATGTTACTAGAGACAAATCCTTTCCCTGTCAATCTGTATGAAAACAACATTTTAACTCAGAATTGAGTGTGTTTTTCAGGTTAATTTCTTTTAGTTTGTGGGTACTTGTGCACACATGTGCCATTGTGCATGTCAGAGGGCAGAAGGCAACTTGTTTGGAGTCAGGTCCTCTTTTGTTCATGTGGGTTCTGAGGGTTGACCCCAAGCCTTCAGGCAAGTGCTTATTGGTTTAGCTGTCTCACTGGCCCCTAATTAATTAGTTGTGGGGTAAGTTCCAAGCACACTTGTGATGGGAGATGTGATTCTGTATATATGTTTCTCATACTGTTAATAAAGCCCCGTGGCCAATAGAAAACTAGATAGGTGGGGCTAGGAGACTAGGAGGAGGAAGAGGAAGTAGTAGGTGGAGTCAAGATGTAGCCGGGGAAGGAGCAGGAAGCCTGCCGCGCGGCTCCCGGATAAGACGACCACGTGGAAATACTTAGATAAGTAGAAATGGGTTAATAATTAAGACAGAGCTAGCCCATAAACAATAATGGTAACTGGCCAACAGGATTGTATCAAATACAGAGTCTCTGAGTGTTATTTGGGGCTGGCGCGGCTGTGGGCCCACGTGGCAGCAGGACCGGGAGGCCGGCGGGGAAACCTGCCGTAACACACTTGTCTAATTTATTTTTGGTAAAGTTTGAAAAGGAGCTGAATCTTGCAAATACTACCAGAAGTTGAGGAAACTTACCATCCTTTTCAGTGTTTAAACTTTGTGGCAGATTGGAAACGATGAACGTGAATGGAGTAAAAACAGTGAAGGGCAGACTGAAATGGTGTTAACATGAGGTCACAGAAGAAAGGGAGGTAATGGAGGTATATCAGCAAGGTACCAGGATATACACGTTCAAAGTATAATAAAGCAGCCCATCATAACACATACATAGTTCAAAAACAAAATGAAGGCAAATCAGTGTTAGAGCAGGTTCATCAGTAAAATAACCACCTAAAGGTTTTACCATCAATCCTTTAAAACCTGTGCTAGTTGTTAATGAATTTTATCATTTTGTCTTAGATACAACTGTTGAAAATATTAGTGTTTGGATTAGAGACATAAAGCATTAGTAGATTGTGTGCCTGGCTGGGAGATTCTAAGTTCATTCCATAACCATCACCATACCCCACTGAGCTGCCTCTTCCTGTGCATGCCTTTGAGCTCACAGCAGGTAATTTTCAATTTGGAAACAATGTTTATTGAGTGAAAGAAGGTAAAAATAAGCAGAAACCCAGAGTAAAATGAACATGAAGGAATGTAGAACATAATTAAGTCAGAGTTTGGGAAATAGACATTCATGGACACTCAATAAACAAATGCATAGCAAGAAGATAGAATACTGACTCTGAAGTCTTTGTTCCAAATCTAGACTAGCTGCCGAGAAAAGACAAAGCATTACCAATGACTTTAGAATACCATGATCCTGGAAGTAGAATGCTCATTGACTTAGTGTTGAGTACAGGGGAAAAGCTCATGTCTGTTTATTTCCTTACCCTAATTCAGAATATATGTCATTAAACAAGTGGCAAAAATTTATGAAGCTTGCATGTGATTTTCAGTTAAGACTTAGACCTACTACAGATAATTTAGCATAATCTCAGCAAGCATGCATATCACAAAGGAAACACACAACAGAAATTTCTCTTTGGTTTTAGGAAATGGCTGAAGTGACTATTTAAACTTGTTATTGCTCTGAATATTCTTGATAGACTAACAGAATATACATAGAATGAGTAATAAACAGTTGTAAAAGATAAAGTCTCATGAATTCCACACTGTTTTGTGGAATGTTATCTATAGCAATATATTGATCCTGATGTTTTCCTGTTATACTTTGAATCTTGGGTAATATTTGAAGCCACTAAAGATATTGAAATTAAATTTGTCAATAGCATGCTGCCTGTTTCTAACAATCACTATCATGGCAATTTATGAGCCTTATGTGTAATACTATACTAAACAAACATTTTAGGAAAAAAATGAAAGCATATAAAAAAAACAAGCAAATCTCAAGAAAACATAATTTAAACTACAGTATGGATTCAATCATTCAGTTTTCACTGTTCTCCACTATTTTTTTTCACACAGTTGAAGGCATTTAGTCTTCCAAGTCAGAGTGTATATTTTTTAGGCCTTTTTTATCAGCATTTATTCCTCAAAATATCATAGGCCCATCTAAGTTCTTCAACATCTATGTTTCTTTTGATTCTGACATCAAATCCTAGAGAGATATTTTTATGTTTGCAATGAAGACCTATACATGTTATACATGTTTAACTTGTGTTAAAATTATTTTGATTTGTACCTTATGCTTGATATTAAACCATTAACTATGGGAGTAGGAAGCAAGCTTTGGGGCTTATTCTTTTTTAAGGTTTTGTGTATATGATGCCAAAGAAGAGTGCTTTTAAAATTCAATTATTAAATAACTTTGAGTCAAGAGTCAGCTATACATTGCTAAGAAAGCAATGGTTCTGAACATTAACTTAGCCTAGCATCTATTCATGGTATAAGCTGTTTCTACTTTAGTTACAAAGTAGAGAAGAAGCATCTGTAACTTGTTATTACTGAGACAAAAACAAACAAACAAACAAACAAACAAACAAACAAAACCAATTCTTTGGCCACCATGGCTCCTCACATTAGTGCACAAGGCTGAGAATGAACTTTAGGGCTAAACTCTCCCTTTATGGCTAACTCACCAGTTGCTACCCAAAATTACTTAGCTTACATTGAATTCCATTTATATATGAAAGAAGAGATAGAAGATTCTCTAGTTGCAATGCTGTCAGAAAATGAAAAATATAGATGCCGAGTTATTCTTCTAAGTCTCTTTCATGAGTCTTTCCCATGTTACCCATACCTCAGCCTTACCCATTTCTAAATCTCACATGCCCTTTTCACTAGGATTTCAACAGCCAACAGACATTAAAACTATCATCAAACTATTAATGTTTTAATGTATGATCATAAGAAGCACAGAGCATCTTGTCCAATTTCTTCCACATATGCATATATGTTGGTAGAAGATAACATACCATCTTTCATAGTTCTCTCCACAGATTTTTCCACTCCATATCTTAAGGTATAAGTGATGTGATGACTGTATCAAGAAAAGACAGAAAACAAATAGATGAAAAAGGATAAAATCTTGGCAACTTTCAGTGATTCAAGACTTGTTGACCTTAGTTTAAATTTAATATTTATCTTCTAAAATGAATACACATTTTACTGCTTAATAATAAGCAACATAGAAAGGTTGAGAGTACTTTGAAGTTCAATTGATAAATTATCTCCAGGCCTTGTAAAATGATCATGATACAGCTGGCTTACTGTATATTCAAATTCAATTTGAGGCAATAAGAAAATTGCAGCCATGTGTTGAAGTCATAATATTGTGTGTGTGTGTGTGTGTGTGTGTGTGTGCATGTGTGGCTATATGAGTATGGTCACAAGAGTGTGGTTAAACAGGTCCATTCTTGATATGTGTATGCATCCATTCAGAATTATGGCCAGTCAACAAAACTTAGCCTGGATGATGAATTCTCAATGGTAGGTTTATATGATCCTAAACTATATGATTGTAAACTGTTAATTTTCTCTGGTATGTTCCAATATTCTGCCAGGATGTATAGAATTTCTCCCCAGTGAATACTGTTATGCTATTCCTAATTCTGCTGCAGGGAGTAGAGGCAATAACCACAGGATCACTGAGAATAATTATTTCTTCATATCAAAAAAGGAACTGTACTTTGCTGTATGCAGATGGGATTTTCTTTCATCCAGTTGCCTGCTCTCAGGGCCCTAATAGTCCAAGAAAATGGACTGTACATTATTCTTGCTAGCATACATCTCATGATGCTGTTTGTGTCATTATGCTCTTTTTAGTACTTTTCCCATTCTTTATTTCACACACTGTGAAATTATTGTGTATTGTTCATGGTAAAATCCACAGTTTGTGTTTCACCTTTCAGTTAAAACCATTTTTCCTCCTTTTCCTGAACTCACTCTTCTGGAAATTGAAATTTATCTTCTTTTGCTAAACTACAAGGCATGCCAAACCCCAAATAGCTCAGGGATAATAATTCAGAAGCCACTGGTTCAGTTTCTTGCATGCAAAGACTTTGCGAGTAACCATAGGCATTGGGATAAATTTTTTTAGAGCAGCCAGAAAACCCAGCAGGAAGATGCTGAACTTGCCTTAAAGAACTTTGCAGAAGAACTGCTTGGGAAATGGTCCCATATTTTACACCATAAGGTAATGCAGACTAGGTCTCTTCCAGGTAGGTGAACCTTCTTTTACAAGTAGATAAGTGAGTCCTTGGGACACAGCACTTGTTTCTCACCTTCCTGATGATTTAAGAGGACAGGACTGGGATTTAAAAGATTTAAATGCTAGTCTCTGTTGAAATGTTAACTAACTGTGACCTTGGGAAAGTTGTACATTCTAGTAGCCTTTTTCCTCATCTGAGATTTGAGGGGCTTCCAAGAAATGATCTCCATGGCCTTGTCTAGCTCCACATTTCAGTGAGTTTGCCTGCTGGCTCTTTTGTTACATGGCTTCCTTCCAGGAAAATGGAATCACAAAGGTCTTGTGTTTATTTAGCTTTGTTTGTGAGTGAGTGTGTGTGTGTGTGTGTGTGTGTGTGTGTGTGTGTGTGTGTGTACATGTACACACACATATGTGCACACATTCTTTTTTGTTTGTTTGTTTTTTTATTTCATCAATTAAAAAATAAAAAAGAATGCCACTGTAGTCTGTAAAGATATTTCACATTGAGTCTTATGTGGAGCAGTCAGTTTTCCATTTTAATTCTCTTAAAATATTTGTTCATGCAAAAACAAGCATGGCTTCCAACAAAGCTTTCCTGTGAGTTACTCTATCTTGAGGGGTCTGTCCCCTTCCAGCAGTGCTCAGTTGCTGAGAGATTAGCAATTCAAATGTGCCCTGCAACCATTTCTGGTACTTGAATGGCATTGGATGGAGATAGAGGAAAAGGGAGTTCTGGTGAATAGCTGCACCTTCCATCTTGTGTTGACTCTCCTCCCACAGGAGATACAATGCCATCAGTTATATTAAACACACACACACATGAACATGCCTGTAAGGAACACTGTCATGAATAAAAGATTGATGGGAAACAAAAGAGTGCAAGGGCAAGCGTGTTAGAGGGAAGAAGACTAGAAAGGAAAAACAAAGAATAATGGCAAATGAAGAAGCTAGTGGGAGAATAAGCCAATAGTAGAAATGACATGGTAATGTATGATACAAGAGGAAAGGAGAACATGTGATTGAGTATGATCATGGATCTTTGATAATTGTGTGGAGGGTATCTCCTTATAGGGGTAGAAGCTGTGTTCAAACAAATAATGATTTCTACCTGATTAGGAGGTGGATGAGGGCTTTGAGGGTGTCAGCAGAGAGATGCTCAGTGAAGTAGCCCAAGGGATTACAAGGATTTGTCTCTAGATGATACATTTTATTCCAATAGCATAGAAGAACTGTAGACATGAGAGCTTATTTGGACTAAGGTTGAGTAAATAGTTTTATCTTAATATTCTCCTTATACAGTGCTTTCAGGAAAACTAATGTAACACAAAAGAGATCAAACTGAAGGCCAACAAACTCAAGAAAGTATGCATTGGTAATTGCGGCATATCAGTTTAACTATGTAAAGATGTGTAATATTTGTTTATATTGCGGGACATTTCTTTAAGTATGTAAAGGTACGTTACCATTAATTATGCTGTATTTGTTCAATGATGTAAAAATGAGTTACATTTGTTTATGCTGCATTTGTTTAATAATGTATAGGTATGTTGCTTTGCCTGCCTAAAGAAACTGATTGATTTAGGAAAATTCTGAATGGCCAAAAGCTAGGTGGTAGAAGGATAGCTGGGGCTGTTGGGCAGAGAGAATAAATTGAAAAGAGGAAACGGGGAAGAGAACAAGAGGAGAATGACAGAGAAAGAGAAGATGCCTAGGGCCAGACAGCCAGGCAACCACCAGCCAGCCAGACATAGAAGCAGGAAAAGTAAGACAGACAGAAGGAAAGACAGGTTGAAAGCACTTAAGCAAACATGGATGATGAGAAACAGGTTAAATTAAGTTATAAGTGCTAGTGGGACAAGCATTAGATACAGACAAGTAGTCATAACTAATATGAAGTCTCTATGTCATGATTTGGGGGTGGTTGATGTCCCAAAAGCCTGCTTCAGGTGATTGATATTGACTCAAACAACTAGTTTTATGTAGTATTTTATTCTGCCCCCACTACAAATACAGTTCCTGCAACATAAAGTTCAATTTAATGTACCTATCTATTCATTCAACGTCTCTCCACAACCTATAGTGTGCTCAGAGTTTGGTGGAATCAGAAAGAAAAAGAGATTTTTTTCCTTTGATATTGCAGTTTGAGTTTATTCTAAAAAAGCAAACATTCTTGTATGAATATACACCAATATACCGACAATGTTTCTAGTAAAAATATAAAGTTATCTTTATCAATCATATTTCTAGGGATAGTCAACTGCATTGGATTTATTTGCAGGTTGAACAAGGATTTCAATCTCTTTTCAAAATGAAAATTCCTTGTTCACTTGTTTCCATTGTGTAGTTCTTTGGTGATTCTTGCCAGCAGACAACCCATAGCCACATACATCCCCACATCTGAAATCTAGAAGTTGTACAATTCCTAAAATCTCTAACTCTCACCTCTCCTCTGAGTACCAGTCACTATGAAAATTTTGATTACTTATTCTTAATTCATATTTCCAGAACGCAATCCACCAATGAATTCATAATAAAATCAATACAGAAACTTCTCCATTGTGCTACTCTACTTGCTAATAAAAAGCCAATCTTTATATAGGGTCATTTTGCTTTGAAGTCCAGGACCTTTAAATAATACTCTTCCTCAGTTCACTTGCCTTTGACCTTATTCAGTCCAATCTTTCAATCTTAATGTACCAACAGCATCTCAAGTTTTCCTTTATGATCTCCAAGTTGTATGTTATATGTGTTCCATATAACAATCATAGACAATTTAAACTGAACAAAATAATATATACAAAATTAATGACAACATTTGAAATGAAGTGCACACTTGGCCACAACAAACTCCTAAGTGGTAAAAATATTCGTAGAAATACAACTGTCCTGCTAGTTTGCTGAAAGTGTTTATCAGCTGTAGGAGTTCCCTGGTAGAGATTTTCGAGTTGCTTATGTGGGATCGATATGTAAAATAAGAAAAAAAAATAAGAAATGCAAATATTCAATAAGGAGTCTTACCTTTATTAACTTTGATTTTTTTCTTTAATCTCTTTCCTGACTCACCTACTGTTAGCTGATGGTATGACTGGGTCTCCTATATATCTTCTCAATCATGTGTGGAATTTCGCTTGTGAGCATTAGTTAATTGAATAAAATAATTATTGTGACTATTTCCTAAGTTCATTGGAGTAAAATATCTCATGCAGCACAACTTTACAGTGGTGGGGCTGGGTTGGAAAGGTGGAGGCAGAGGCTCATTTTCCAAGGTGAACTAGTTTCTCTTTGTTTCTTCTCTTGCATCATAAGATCTTGCATTGTGGATAGAAGTCTTAATTCTTAGCCTCCCTGCTCCCACCTTCGGATCTACTATTACTCCCAATATTTTCTTTCTCTATTTTTTATTTGTTGACAAGCCACTATAAATGTATTTTTCTTATTTTCCTTATATTTTAACCTGTAATTAAGTAAATAACTCTCAAATGTGGTACAAGGGGTTCCAACTATTAACTCAAAAGTTCCTTAACATCCATGTGTAATAAAGGCCATCCTTTGTTACACTTTTATAAGTGAGTAAACTGAGGGTTAAAGGGGTTCCATAATTCTCCTAGGATCCCACAGCAAGTAAGCAATAAAATCAAGTCATAAGTTGTCCTAACCAGCTTTATACAACAGTGCTCTGTTATATGTAATGGAATTATGATGTTTAATTTTGTTAAATGATTTATTTTTCTCTACTAAATGATAATGTAATAATGTGTGTGGTTAATTCTCAAAAGGAAATGGAAAAACAAACTGGAAAGGGAAATTAGTGAAATTTAAGGAGACTCTGAAAAGTCATTTGAATCTATCTCAGTTCTGATCTAGTTGTCAAGGATGTCTGACTCAGAGGATCTTGCCTTTGTAGTTGCAGAAAACTATTATAATCTTTTCTTATTTCAAGGCTTCTTGCTTTCCCAGTGGTTATCAGTTCTCTAATTAAGCTGGAGCATAAACATCACATGCAAAAGGTACAAGAATACAAACACATTCAAACACACACACACACACACACACACACACACACACACCACCACCACCACCACCATATACTTACACAAAGCTCACACCCCACCTTTGTAGTGAGTGATACAGAATCATTTAAGTATGGGTCATGATCATGTGAATGCTTATTCTACTGGATTTATGCAGTGTTTGAATGGGCTATACCAGAGAGCCATGCTGTGTTAGGCAATACCAGGAACTTAAAACCTCATCACTGGCTCCTTGCTGTGAATTAAAGTTAAATAAATGCAAAAGTCATATATTGGAATTTTGATCACAAGTTGATATCCCTAATGAATAGGCACATTATTGAAAATCAAATTTAGATATTATATGGAATTTTCAGAAAGAATTGGTGATTGGAAGGAACATCCTGATGGCATCTCCACCAAGTTCAAGGCTAAATTACAAATAAATGTTTTCTGCATGTATTTTTTAAAGTGAAGAAAAAAAATGGAATTATTGATCCTCTGAGTCTCCACTGAGACTGATGAAGGGCTTAGACACTGCAATGTTCCTGTTCACATAACATCCAAGTTTTACTAAACAGGAAGGAGAAAGAGGAATTTACTAGCATAGTGAAGCTCTAGGTAGGCTCTACAGCATTGCATTCTTCTGAGTCTGTTGACAAACTCTTGAAATCTTAGCACTCAGAAGATGAATGTAATAAGTAGTAAGTTGAGTTGAACCTGGAAAACAGGATTTTGCCTTAACACATACACACTTGGACACCCACTCACACATGACAGAGAGAGAGAGACAGAGAGACAGAGACAGAGACAAATAGAATTTTTTTTTATTTCTTTTTTTCCCCTGCCCCTCCTACACTGGTTACCCAGTGCTGTGTGTATTTCAAATACATCTTTCCACAGATGCTTCCATGCTCCACCATGCACTGTCCAGGTTTAGGGACACGATGAGAGACACAGGCCACAGCTCTTATGGGACCAGTGAGACACAGGCTTTCCAGGAAAAACCATTCAAGAGCCTAGTATGACAAGCTCTGCTAGGGCCACCACTGAGGGTCCTAGCCCAGGTTGGGATGACAGTTAGTTCCATTCATGAAAGTGCTACTGGGCTGCTGCATGGTTGAATATGTAAAGCTGTCAAGGGAACATGGGTGTGGCTTCGAGCAGAGATTAGGGAGGCAAGGAGGGGAGTTGCTTTCATATGCCTGATGACACTTTCCATGTCTTCCAGTCTCAGGACCTCAGTTTTTAATGTAGGGCCTTCTCCCCTACAGTAGAGAACCCCCTTCCACAAGCGGGAATGTGACCCAGAGCCATGCCAGTCAAGACATATCACCTCAAAGCAAGGGCATGTGACAGATGTTGGGCTAGTGACCTCTCCACCTAGGACTTTTACAAAAAAGCCTTGATCATCAACAGGTTTCTAAATCTGGGCTGACACATCTGGAACAGATCCTACCTGAATATAAGTGAACATAGAGGAAGACAGAAATGAGGCAGGCAGAGACCCAGTGAATATTGTTGGAGTCCTCAGATCCAGTCATGCCTGAAGGCAGAATGATTCCCTAAATAATCAAATTACATCTAAAAAGGTACTTTATTTGTGTGTGTGTGTGTGTGTGTGTGTGTGTGTGTGTGTGTGTGTGTGTGTGTATGACTTCAGAAGAGGATCTTGCATCTCCTGGAATGCAAGATGGTTGTCAGCCACCTTGTTGGCGCTGGGAATGGAATCCAGGTCCTCCATAAGCACAGATTGTGCTCTTAACTACTGAGCTATCTCTCCAGTCCCCGTCCCCTCATATTCTTGATCGCCTTTTATTTCTATCTTTTCATGTCTCTGCATCTGTTCGACCTCTCACTGAAAGCTGCCCCTGTCTGTCAAGACAGTTTCTTAGGCTTGCCTATCATGACAGATGGTATTTTTATGTAGGGTGTGTACTAACTATATCATGTTAATATCAGTAACAAAGTGAAATACAGTCAATCTTTCAGAAGAAAAATTAACTACATGTCAGAAAATTGTGATGAAATCAAAATGGTTTTGGTGTTTGTCTTTGACTCCAATATTCTAAATGCCATCATTTACAAGGGCATGATTTGGTATAAATAAACAATTCGGCCAAGTGAGTGAAGTGCGCTAAGTGGCCTAAGGGCACAATGAAGCTGACGCCCAGGACTTGTCTCCTGGACTAAGATTTCTGCAAGGAGTTTAGTTATGGAAACTTCCTAGGCTAAAATGTAGCAAGAAAAATTAAATCTTATTTTCATCAAAATCTATATCTAGCCATTATAAACATAAATATATTTTGCTTGTAGTCTCTTCTATTTCCACCCTCATTCTCATGGCATTGTTCAGAATTTGTTTTTAAATCATTTATCACACATTATCATCTTTAGTTAATATGTGTATCTTTAAAAATACAGCCCACTAACATTAAATACTCTACACGTTTATTTTATCTTAGGTATTTTATTCGTTTATCTATTTCATCATGCTATGTGTCAAATTCTGCACTTTTTACATGTTCAATAAGTCCTTTCCAGCCAAGCTACTAGAATTTTAGAGATGTAGCCATATTTCAAAATCTTGTTTTATAGCATAAAATTTTGCATCTCCTTCAAAGATGGAATAACTAGAGTTGGCATGAGTTTTAAAAGGTTTTTAATTGTCATTTTTGCGAAAATTAATTGTAGAAGAAATAACTCCTAATACAGATTTTTCATAAATAGTCTCGATTCTATCAACAACCCCAACATTCATTTCACTTTGGTTTTTTTTTCTTCATGACAAACTTTGCATAATAAATTTACTTCTTTATAAACAACACATCAATTTAAATACAAAATTTAAAAAATTATCTTCTCTTTTTCTTGATTTTCTCCACTGAAAAGTTTATTTGCAAAACACTGGGGAACATTATAGAAAAGTGATAATTTTTTACATAATATTTTTATTTAAATTTGCAACAAGCTCATTTTACACCTTGATCCCAGTTCCCTCACCCTCCTCTCCTCCTGTGATCATTTCCCAACCCTCATCTCATCTGCTTTCTGTTCCCCAGGGAGGGTGAGGCCTTCCACAAGGGATCTTCAAAGTCTGTCATATCATGTGGAACAGGGCCTATGCCCTCTCCCGTCGTGAGTCTAGGCTGAGAGAGTATCCCTCTATGTGTAAGGGGCTCCCATATAAATTCTGATCCACTCCCAGAGGCCCCATAGACTTCCAAGTTCTCCTACTTAATACCCACATTCAGGGGGTCTGAGTTGGTTCTATGATGGTTTCCCAGTTATCAGACTGGAGTCCATGAGTTCCCCCTTGTTCAGGTCAGCAGTTTCTATGGGTTTCTCCAGCCTTGTCTTGACCCCTTTGTTTATCATTCCTCCCTCTCTGCAGCTGGATTCCAGGAGTTTATGGTGTTGTTTTTGTAGTAAAGATACAAATAAATATCATTTTCCTCACTAATATGATGTTTAATTAGCTTAGGAGTCTAGAAAACATAATTTATATTAAGAAGGCTTGAGAGATTGCTCAGCAATTAATAGCTACTTTTGTTTTGCAAAAAGCCAGTGTTCCATTCATGATACCTGTACCAGGCTGCTCACAACTTTCTGTACATCAAGTTTTAGAGGATATGATGCCTCTGAACTTCAAAGATATCTGCACATAAATCCCAAATAATCATAATATTAGATAATAGCAATTTTTAATACCGAGACTGGGGCTTACTATGAAAACCGATTGGCCAAGAACTGAAAACACTTCTTCCTCTCTTGCAAAGAAAGGTAAAGACAGAAGATGTTTGGTATACAACTGGTTATTTAATTGCTTTTGTGTTTTGTTGCTACTGCTAGACAAGTGCTCTATCACTGAGCCACATCCTTAACATTACTTTTATTTGACATATAAATGTAAATCTCATAGAAGCAAACTTAAATTCGAAATTTAGATTTATTCACAAAATTTGCTTTTATAGAGGCCTGATATTTGGATACTCTCAGGCTTTTCAACATCTTTCCAACTCAGGATAAAGCTGGAGTGTAGTGGGAGTTCCACCTAGCCACACCTGTGACACTGGCCACGCCTTTTTGGGAGTGGCCACAGGTGTGTAGTTGAGCATGTGGTACTTGTTCTGGGGTCCAAGACAGGCTTGCTCTCTCTTACTTCTGGTTGGGTCGCAGAGAGCAGCCTGGGTGTGGATCTTTGGAGAAAAACTTGTGGGCCATTGGTTTCTCGTGTAACTGACTTTTCCCAGAATAAAATATATAACCCAGATTTTATCCTTGTCCCTTGTGTCTTAATCTGTACATCACTACTGGAGAAGTGAAAGGAGCAGAGAAAACAGTGGAGAGGGAACTCTTTGATTCTTTAGCAAATCTGACATGCAAAAATACCTGTGGTCTGCTCGCTGATTTGTTTAAATAGTGGAGGTGAATATAGTGTGATAAAACTTTGAGAGTTGAATCATAAACTGGAAGTTTAGGGACTGGAGATGTGACTGAGCCATTAAGACTGCTTTATCCTCTCGAAGAGTAAATGGGTTCAGTACCCAACGCCCAAGTAGGGTGGGCTAAGAACTACCTGTGACACTAGCTTCAGGGGATATGATGCTCTCTCCTGACCCCTATGTGTACCTGCACTGTTGTGCAAGTCACCACCAACATATGTGTACACCCACACCCACACATGTATCTTGATAAATAAATTGGAAGTATAATGCAAACTCTGCTCAATTATCTACTCTTTCTGGGTTTGTCATCATCTGAGTGATTTAGGTTATTGATATTGAGATATAAATTTGCTATCTTTCTAATGGGAATGATAGACTTCTCAACACTACAGCATCAAGCTTGTCCCAGGAGTTTGCAGAGTCTCTTTTGGTGGAACTTAAAATACATTCCATTCTAAACTCTTGACTTAAATATGAATTAATCAGGCCTACAAAATAGAGGCAGAGTTGAATTGTTTCTCCTGTAACAAATGGTGTCTGAAAAAATCTCCACTTTTTTCTATTCTGTAAACTACAATATTACCCAATAGAAGCTTAGCCAGAACTGACTTGTCAAGGATTAAATGTAAAGTGAAGAAGACATCAGAACTGTTTGTGGAAAGCTGCTAAGATGTGGTCATTTGTGTTTCAAAAATATTATCATTCCTGGTAGAGATGAAAAGGACAAAACTTTCTTTTTTAAATGCAAATTTTTATTTAAATTAGAAATAATCTTATTTTTCATATCAATCCCAATTCCTTCTCCAAGTGAATGGAAAATACCTAATTTCTCTGTATCTTACATATGTGTGTGTTTTATAATGAACAAGGATGATAATTAATAACTTACACAAACTTCAAATTTTAGCAAAATAAGATCTTATAGAATTTAGGACTCAAATAATGGTCTGCCTTGCACTGAGTCTCAGCTGTGTTGATGACTTGAAGCTGAGAAATATAAACTCTGTGGAATTATACAAAACACTTAACTTTTCTGAACCTCAATAAAATCCCTTTCCTGATTTTGGCAGTAAGGGCTATATATATAAAAGTATTCATTTATGCCTTAGATCCTTGTCAGTATTGATTTTTATATTAAAATGCCCCAACATATAAAGATAAAATATTTTACTAAGAGTTAAAGGCTTGGAAATCAGAAAGTTTCTTTTGCTTGTGGAAAACCATGTATATTGTGAATGATTAGTAAATATATAAGACTTGGGATTTTTTAGTAGAAAACTACAGCAAATAAGATATTTATTATTTAAAATAATCCTACAAGAATATTTTGAAAAGCAAACAATCCCTTTTCCTGCCAATTCAGTCCTGACTCCTTGCTATCTCCTGTCACTCAAACATTGGAAGAATATATTTTCAAGAAATTTGGTTAAAAGGTACTAAAATATCAAAGCCAGACCTATTTCACACTTAAGGAGGAATAAGGTGATGAAAAAACAAAAATACGATGGCTGTCAGTTTCAATTTGTGTGACATAATCAATCTTCTGTAAGTTTTATGACTGCTGTTTCAAAGTGAAAAAAATTTTTGAGTTAGAGTGAAGCCTGTCTACAGTACTGGCCACTGTCCTTGTGTTGTGAGACATAGGAAGTAAAACAAATTCCACACTGCTACGAACAGCTTTTATTCCGAGGCTGGATAAATTTGAATATGCAATCTACAAGAGGTGCAGGACACAGATAGTAGGAGGTTAAGGGGTATGCACAGAGACTGAAGAGTTTGCTATGAAAAGGTAACTTTGATCTTAGAAAAAAACATTGAAACACTCTGGGAATGAAGCGAATGGGTGCTTTTGTCATTGATGTAGAGGCCACAGTAAGTCTAAAACAGCTCATACTTTGTGTGTCTGAAAAGTAAGAATGAGACCAGATAATGGAGATGTGTGAGCTACTTGGAAAGCACTGGGATCAAATTTCAAAGAGGTAACAGGAGCTGAGAAACCAGGAGTGTCTTTCTGTTGATTGTATGAGCTTGAGATTTTAATCTACCAGGAAACTACTGGATGTAGCTAATTACACACTGAACAAAGGTAAGCTTCAAAATGGAAATATTGAACAAAACGAATTCTAGAGTGTTCTGAAAATAATTCAAGTCTACTGCTTTCTTGATTGGTAGAACATGGGGTCTCTGAAATAGATTTGGTTATAACTGAAAAACTACCTTCCTGCAAACAGAAAATTTTTTGTTTAACTGTCCTTGGAACTGGAATGAATTGTTTTCCTCTACCCAGTATAGCTACTCCCCCCACTCCCTCATCACCCCTATTGATTGTAAATGACTTAGTCACATAGGTGTTGTTTTTATTTTTACCATTATTACTCATACCAGATATTGAGAGATATACAAGCTAAAAACAAATAAACCTAAATAGTAGAGTCATTATGATTTTTTTTTTTTTAAATTGTACTACAGGATTTTCAGAAAAACGGATAACAATTTACACATGGAAATATACTTGAGTCAGCACTGACACTGTCATGAAACTCAGAGTGAATTTACTGCTTCCCTGTTGTCCGGATTGCTCCATGTTTACTCCACCATGTTTCCTTGACATGTGACTATTTTGTCTGCTTACACAGAGAGTCACATGCTTCCCCCCTCAGATAATCCTGGATAGGCATGCGGAGCTCCAGTTTAAATTCACATGTCAGCTATTTGGTTAAGTTATGGCTTGACTCAAGTTGTCTTCTGACCCCTCGTGGACCACAGTACTTTTCATACTATTTTACATCTCCATAAATTTCTCATGAGTCATCAGTCATCAATGTTCTCTGTACTGTAATTTTGTATATCTGATTTCCATGTATTTTTATACATTTTCCAACTAAGCTGTTTTAAATTAAATGATTACTTGTAACCACAGTGGGCCCAAGTAAGAAGAAGCTAAGTCAGAATAGTCAGACAAAATGATATGTAAAGAGTTATTGATTTTCATGTAATTCTCTAGAGTAGACTTGTTTACAATAGTATTTATTAATTCCTAATATCTTAACTAAAATTAAATGAAAGGAGACATGGAAACACAGCTTTAGATTCAGTCTGATTGGTGAAATATATGGCAGCATGAGGAGCATTGACAAGCCAGAAAGAGATAAGAACTGCATTGGGTATTAGACTTGGAAGAATGTTGCGAGAGTAAATTCCAACCATGAAAGCAATGTCTAAGAGTTCTCCAAGTATGTAGAGGCAACTGGTAGTTTCCTGTTATAGCAAAACAGATACTAGTCTTCACTCACTGATTATAGAAAAGAAAACTAAGCTGTAACCAAGTTTCAATTATAATAACAAAAATCATTATTCATTTAATGATACATTCTGGCATTGAAGTGATTTGTTTCATGAATTTTCCCCTTGAGTATTTATGGTAATACAATGAAGTAAACACCTTCCACTAACCGAGTACCTATATTTAACTGATATAAATATAATGAATAACTGTAAGTTTTTTTCTTTCAAATATTGTGTGAAATTTCCTTGAAATATCTTTTCATTCATAAGTGAGGAAACCAATCCTACTTACTGACAGTCACCAGCAGCGCTGTTCCTGAGAGATCAGCATCATTTTAGCTTAGACTAAAGCAAATCTGGCTATGGGACTCATCTTTGTATATAATTTATGTTTCCTATGTAGAAATAATTTTATGTCATGGAATAAGAGAAATAATAATATTGGTGTTCTCATCTTTATTGTTTCTTTGAGGTAAAAGTCAAAAACATATTTACCTTGGATTTCCCAAGTATTTTTGTCTAGTAACTAAGGACACACAGAATAGGCGATATAATTTTCTACACTCAAATATGACCATAAATAAAAACATGGGTGGTTCATTCATTATTTTCTTTAGCCTATAGGATTTAAAGTATGTGCCTCCATTATTTGGCACAAAAAGTATCTGACTTGGAAGGCCACTGGGCTTTCAAGCTGGAGGCCTGTAGACAATCATTTTTTTCAATGTAAAATAATAGGTTTATTTTTAGAAGCTCAGATGAACCTTATTTGAGTAGTTTCTCATTGTTCTATACAGAAAACAAAAGTTCAAAGGATATAAAATATGGGCATAATTCTAAATACTGGAAATTAGTTAAACTAATTTATAAGAAGCTCGGCTATAGAGTTCTTTGAAGATAGCATATTGACTTTCTCTGGCTTTATTGAAACTACCATCACAACAGTAATGGTTCAAACAGTAAGGTTTGCTTCTTTTTATTCTTCCATCTTGAAAAATAGACAAAAACCAAAACAACATGTTTTTAATATTTTGTTTTGAGCCATGCTATTACTATGTAGGGTATGGTGACACAGAGATTACTATGTTGCTCTGGCTGGCTTTTGCCCTCAAAGACATTTTGTATATCAGATGAATTCAAAGTACATACTTTAAACCCTATAGTACAAAGAAAACCAAGATCATCAACTACCAGTCTTTTTATTTTAATTTTTTAATACTGAGTCAAAGTCCAAATTGGCCTTTTCCCTTGACTTCCCCTACTGAGTACACAAATTATATGCATGAGCCAGCATTGAAGAAATACAATGTCACTGGATAGCAAATTTAATTTACATAACTGAAAATAAGAAAAACAATTTAGTATTTTTAATTGAATACATAAGTCTTACAAAAATATGATTTGCCTTTTTTCATATTCAATTGTAGTCTTCATAAAAATGTACCAACTTATTATCATTGCATATTATTTACCAATGCATGTATTGATGGGCACTTTTTATATCAGAATGTGGAAAACTAACAGTGAATTCAGCTGTAACATTTTGTCCATAATTGTAAGCAAAACAAAGATTTTTTTTCTTTATTGACAGTTCCCATGCTTAGTTCAAATAGACTAGCCATATTAAGTGCAGTTTTTAATACTTTTTAAATTGGAACCATTATCATGTCAGTGAAAGTAAACATTCTTGTAGTGGGCCTTTTTTGGCTGAAATAGGAGCATCCCTTCTGAGTTAAGCGAGGTCTGATTACAGACACTCCTTGCTCTGTGGGTCCTCATGGGGATTGAGGGACTCTAGACTGTGATTTCTGAAACAATGTCACATAGGAAGGAGAAAGTTTTAGTAATCACAATACATGTTATAAAACACCTGCCCTGAGCATAGTGTTTGCATATCAAAGATATGTGTGTGTGCTTGAACTGAGCTGAGACCTGGGCCCCAGTCAAATCCTTCTTATCGTCCATAGAAATCCAATTCCCTCACACTTTTCTTCATTCTTAGTCACCTTGGAGACCCACAGAGATCATTTACCAAAAATTAAGGGAGTTTTCATTTTCACACTGATGGGAATCACACATAGTTCCCATCTATTTCATTTGTGATGCTAGTATTATATGCTGGTGGCCAAGATCCCTTCTGGCTTGAATTTGGTATCCTGTATACTGAAACCCTAGAAGCAGTACATGCAAAAGAGATTTGCAGTCCAGCCTCCACTTGGGTAGATAGAGCCTCAAGTTTTTGTTTTGGCTTTCTTGTATTATTTAGAAAATTAGCTACAAACTGATTATGTCAGCTCTAATTCTTGGTTCAAATGAAGCAACTATATTAAGCAAAGTTTTTATATATGATGTAATATATATATGTATACTATACACTATAAACTATAATTTATATATATAAATTATATATATATATATTATGTCACAGCACAAATATGCTTGTTAAGAGGAAGTATCATGAATCATGAGAAGGTGGGCCTGAAGTAATACTATGTATTGACTCTCTTCCATACCACAGAAAGTGTGCCCATATCCTGTTTGCATTCCCAGACCAACTCACCAAGGCAAGTGCTTATCTCCATTTATTAAAAGAAAATTTGAATAGTGGATGAGACCTGAAAGCAAAAGGCAGAATGAAGGCTTTGCAACTCTGCACTCATATTATATGTAGAAGGAATTAAATATAAACGTTTAAAGTTTTGATGTAATAGCTATATTTCAAGTTTTGTTTCAAAAGGGGGGATTGCTGGCTTAGACTTTTGATTTAAAATGTGGCAAAGGATTTCATGGTGACAGAAATCATCGCACTCACCCTGAAATAACACTCATATGTGAGTAGGGATGTTGATTAGTAGGCATAGAGTTATGTCACAGTGGCATCTCCTGTCACAGCACTGAGCACAACATGATTGTACACCCCTGTAATCCCAGTACTTTGGTGATGGAGGTAGGAGGATCAGGAGTTCAATGTCTTCCTTTCAGCCAGTTTGAGGCCAGACAGGAGTCACATGAAATACTGCCAAAAGAAAAACCAACATCTGGCCCAGATTTGTGCATGTAGTCTTCTGGTGTTTAGACTGTATATGATTAGGATTATCATTGCTGTAATAAAACACTATGCCCAAAGCAACTTGGTGAGCAAAGGGTTTACATGGCTTAAGCTTCCAAATCAATATTCATCACTGAAGGAAATATAGGAACTCCAAGTGGACAGGCACCTGGAAGCAGGAGCTGATGCAGAACTCATGGAGAGGTGATGGTTACTGGCTTGATTGCTCTGGTTTCCTCAGCCTGCTTTCTTTCTTGTAGAACCCAGGACCTTTAGCTCAGGTACAGGACCACCTGTGATAGGCTGGGCCCTCCCCCATTAATCACTAATTAAGAAAATACCCTACAGGCTCACCTACAGTCTGATCTTAGGGAGACATTTTCTGAATTGATGCTCACTCTTCTCACATGACTTTTGATAGTTTTAAGTTAACATTTAACTCTCCAGATAATAAGGCCTAATTTCCTTAGATTTTTACAACCCCTCTGGCTCTTATAATCTTTGTGCTCCATTCTCTACAGCGTTTTCTGAGTCTTGAGGTAAAGTAATTGAAGGAAACATGCCATTTATGAGAGAATGCTTTTAGATTCCCCATTCTCTGTACATTTTGCAGCTGTGGGTCCCATATTTATTTCTGTCTACCACTGGAGCAGAGTTCTTTGATGATGGTTGAGCAAGCCAATGGCCAATGAATATAGCAGAAGATTGTTAGGAGTTATGCTCATTGAGCAGAACATTCTAAGTTTCACCTAGAACTCTGGATTATCCAGTGTCAGGATCTTGGCCCCAGAGCAGTGTTGTGTATGGGTACCAAATCTAGGAGTATGACATAAGCCCAATTACATATAAGTTGGTTTGTCCTACAAGCTTTGTGCCACTATTACACTAATACTTCTAGCAGGCAGGTCACCACCCTAAATCCAATGGTATGTAATCAAGTTGGTCTTTACCTTTCTCCTTTTTGTAGTGTGTTCTATATGTTGTAGTACCTTGAACACTAGTCAGAAGGAGTGAAGTCTCTAGGCAATCATCAGCTAGACATTGTTATGTGCACGTTTTTCCCCACCGCCCTGCTACCATGCCAGCCCCCAATAACATTCAGAGACTCTGTATTTGATACAATCCTGTTGGCCATTTACAATTATTGTTTATGGGCTAGCTCTGTCTTATTATTAAGCCATTTCTACTTATCTAAGTATTTCCATGTGATCATCTTATCCGAGAGCTACAGGCCGGCATCTTGCTTCCTCCACCCTCTACATGCTGACCCTCCTTCCTACTTCCTCTCTCCTCCTACTTCCTCTCTCCTCCTTGTATCCTAGCCCCACCTATCTTGCTTTCCCATTGGCCACAGTGCTTTATCCATTAACCAGTATGAGAAACATATTTACAGAATAACATCTCCCATCAAGAAATCTCCATGATCAATGAACTGTGCACATGGGGTATTTAGTAATTATTCATTACCACATGTTTTTATTGAGCAGCCAATAGCCATGGAAATAGACTGGGTTGTTTGGGGGGGTTCCCATTGGACCACTTTGACCAACATCCCAAATAAATGCAACCTATTTTCAGAACTGGAAAACTGGGAGGACTCATGTTTGGAGGCTCTTTGTCTTATAATGCTTTGTCAAAGATATTTTTCTGTTTCTCTCTCTCTCTCTCTTTCTCTCACTATTTCTCTCTCTCTCTTTCTGAAGGTCCTTTGCATACATATTATGGTTTTATCTACATTTATCCACAAATTGATTATATTTCCAAAGTAATTTTTCTTATAATTTAAAAATATTGGCAGTGCCATAAAATCTTTAGGAAAATATAATAAAATATACTTTACAATTAGAAAATTCTCATGTACTAGTTAAACTTGGTGAAAGCAAAGCAGACTCTGGGAATGAGGGCTCCTCCCTTGTTTCCTTCAAATTCCCTGTCATGGAGCATCTGGTTACCTAAATCAGTAACAAGAAGAAACTAAGAACAAAACATTATCCTTAAGAAGAGGTAAAAGGGAAACGGCTTCCAACTTCAGTTTCTGTTGTGCCTGAATATAATACAAGAGTGCCTGGAAGGGAAAGATAAACTATTAACTCCTCCACGAAGAAAATGTTTGCTTTATCCTGCCCAAATCTATGATGGAAAGTTCTAGCAAGACTCTTTCAAGGCTTCCTGATTGATGGCTGTAAGCGCCTGATGGGATGGTGTTCATCTATCTGAAATCTCACCAGAGGGACATTCTTCTGTCCTGGACCCTTGATGGGGAGCCCCTGCTGTCTCCCTCAGCAGGATTTCTTCAGTCTCAGTTTGTAAGATGTTGTTAACACTCTAACTGATGATGCTACCTTATATTTTTTCCTTTAATACTTGCTCCTATTTACTCTCGGCATATCTGCTGTTTGTACTGTGCACCTTATTTCCTGACAGTTTGACATTTATCTTGTGTCTTTGTGTCTGCTACTTGCTTTTTACTATTCTCTTCTGCTTGCTGGGCTTATTATAAACTCCTTCAATCAAAACAGAAAATGTAATTATGGTACATCATTCTCCTAACTGTACGAAACATATAGACAACATTGCAGGTTTGTTGGTTTCATAATAACCTTGCAAACATTACACATAAAGGAAATACCACTTAAAGAAAACCATTGTATAGTCCATACATTTTTCAGTCTTCTCCATGCTAAGATAGAAAATGAAACAGACCAATTTATGTACAAAACCTATGCTAGCTACTTCATACCAAGCACATACAATTCCCAAATGTAGGCTTGAAATATCTCAAAGGACAGTTGTGCCATTCTGCAAGGGACTGTGTGTACAAACTTGGAGCTGAAACCCCTCAAGGCACGTTCATTTAAGAATTAGAGGCCTCATGGATAGCTGCATTTCTCATTGGCCTCTTATATAATAAGAAAAAGAGGTCAACAGATCAGCATCTTGCAAGTAAGATGTACAAATTACAGCAGTGCTGTGGAAAACAGAACTCTCAAGTATTGGGTGCTGCCCAGACAGGAAGTTGCAGGAATTCTTGGAGTTTTCATCTAAGCAACTTGAAGATGGAGAGAAGTGTCATTGGTACCAAAGCAAAGTCATAGAAAAAAAGAAGGCTGGCCATTCCCGACAATAGGGATAACAAAAAAAAAAGTTATAATCAAGAGGGAAGGATTAGCGGCATTATAGAAACAAGAACCAGATGCTGTTCAGAGTGAAGAAAGGAAATGTACTCTTAAATACATTGTGGTGTAGTTGGGCATTGGCTAAGTCACACAACAAAAGTAATACAGTATGAAATACAGAGAATTGGCAGATATAAAGCATCCAGTTTATGAGCAGGTAAAACAAGAGTAGATTTGAGCTATTACTTATACCAATCTCCCAAAGAAACAATGAGAGTGCATTGGTCACACCACCAACAATTTTCTATATCATATATTCCATTTTATCAAGATCTAAAAAGTAAATGATGTGATTTAGTAAGTACATTGACTAGTCAAGATGTAAAGTATGGGTTGTTATATAATAGTAGATTTGATTTGAATTATTCTTTGCAAAAAGAAAGCATGTAAAGGAAAGAAAAAGAGAGAAACATTCATTCCCCAGCAATATCAGAGTAAACATAACTTATTTCTCTCATTCCTACATTCATTCATTCATTCATTCATTCATTCATTCATTCATCTTTTGCTCCTTTTTTCTCTCTTTTCTCTTTTTCAGATTACCTTATTACATCACACTGAATCATCTGTCTGTTCCTTTATTCATTCTAAAGGATTAAATGCATCCTAGCCTGGCAGCCTTTCCATCCAGAGACTTTTGTTTATGAATTTTCCCTCTCCCCATTTTCCAGAGACACGTTTAGCTATACTTCAACTCCAGGAAATCTGTACTTACAAATATTTATAGATTTATTATCTCATTTTAAATATTTTTAATATTATAGTGAAATTTTACCATTTCTTCTTCATGTTTCTCCCTCTAGACCCTCCCATATATCACTCCTTGCTCTCTTTCAACTTGTGGCCCTTTTTTTGTTGTTGTAATAAAGCAACATTTTGTTACATGCTGTTAATACAAAGACATATATGTGTATACAGAGACACACACACACATTCATTCCTGAATATAACAATATCTCTCTGTATAAGCTTTCTTGTACAAATCTTTTCAGGGATGACCATTTAGTATTGGATAACTAATTGTGTCTTTCTTGGAGATGATTGTTTCTATTTCTACCATACAGAGCATTCTTTAGTTCCACTTTTGTCTGCTATTCCCACTGAATTTTTTTTTTGTAGCTTATTCTATCACTTACCTATTTCCCCCCCCCACTGATATGTGAGTAAAAAAAGGTATATGACATTTTCTACTCATTTTAGTACACATAGTGTTTGCCACAGATACTGAGTGAATGCAAAGTTGCGTGTACACAATGGGAACATGTTCACTGTAACTACTGGTCTAACTGACGTCATGACTGATATATTCTCTTAAAGACTATATCTGAGTCTGCATTAATAACATTATTCTTAAATGGATATATCATATTTTAAGTTTTCAGCAATGTTTATATCTGTTGGGATGGAAACTATTTTATTTGATTTATTGTTTTGAAGAATAACAATTTACTTGCTTCATGTATTCCCAGATAGACTCCTACCTATCAGTTAAGGATCACAAATATTAACTCCTTTGGTAAATAATATGATAGAGTTGTGACTGCTGATTTTTGGTCTATAATATTTTACTGATTATCTTCCTATCTCTTGCTCACATAGTTGAGTATCCAAGAGTATTTTATCATCCTGCTCCCATCATTGTAATGGAAATTCAAGTCAAGCTTTGATTCTTACATACCTAGTGAGGCTGTTCTTAATAAATGCAGTTGTTATTTCTAAGCCAGTTGTTGTAATTATATTTTTGTTGGCTTTCTTTATTATATTTCTTCTCCAGATGGTCCACAATTTGGGTTTTGGCTTCCCTCCTAATATCAAGCTATAGGAATATTACACCATCTTCTTGAAAAACAAATCTCAATTGGTTTCTTATTTGCCAATGGCCAGAACCTTAAAAGCCCTCATCACAGGACTCTTCATATATCAGTGATTTTTATTATGGATGAGAAGCCCATGAGAGGCGGTGTTTTTCATTTGAGTCTGAACAGCATTCTGATTAAGCTCTGATATCATGGATTAGATTTTGACATCCTTACTTCCTTTCAAAATACATGAAAGGATTCTCTTCTAAAATTCTGCTGAACTGAAATTCAAGAAATACCTAACTCATGACAGCACTGACTGCAAAGCAAGATCTTTTCTTTAAAAACAATCAAGAATAATGATGTACCATGGAAAGTTTTAAAGAATTTGTTGTTCATTTTCAGTGAATTGCTACATTCTAAAGGATGTCTATGCATATTAATTCATTGCCCCCCCAAAAAAAGGTCAGTATGGGTGTACAAACTCTCCAAGCTTTGATTTCCTTGTATTAAAAAGTAGAAAAAAATCAGTTCCCATCTTATTTTTCTTTGAGAATTCAATGACTTATTTTCTCTTAGCATGGACAATAGTGCCTGACTTAAATTTTTTTTCACAAACTCAGAGTATTAAAATGATTAGCAGTAATGGCAGAAGTGTGCCTGGATTTGATATAATATGTTATTAACAATAGACACAAAATTACTTACTGTTCATATATAATTAGTGGAGTTTTACAGGGGTGATTATCTTCCCACCTCTGTTTTAAAGAAAATGAATACCAAGAACCATAATCATATGTAAATTTTAAAAAGTGGTCAGTTAATTTAACATACTTCATGAGCAGAAATGTTAAAGTCTTAATTGCTACAATCAAATCCTAATGATTTAACAATGAATACATAAGTGAAAAATAAATAGAAGTTCTTTTCAGAGGGATGAAAATAATGAATTGAGAGGGAAGGATAAGAAATTCTCACATGGTTTCCTTGGGATTGCATAGCGAAAACTGTTTGTGAAGGATTTCTTGTCTTTGTTAATACCATTCTGACGCATTGTAATTTTTTTGGCAAAAGTAGTTGCCTACATGACTGGAGCAAATTTCAGTCAATCTAAAAATATCTCTAAAATGGAACAGTGTAGATGGCCATTTTGTGTAATTGACTGTACTGGTGGCTATGACAGGGAATGCAGAAGTATCCTGCTAGGTCCTTTCTAATGGTTGCCTCCTCCTGTTGCCCAAAAACCTACTTCATTTAATGAGCTAATAATCAATACTTATGTGGGATGGATAAAATACTTATGTGGGAATTGGTTTAAAGTGACTATGAAATGTAATAAGTAGCATCTAATTCTAAATAATTATACACTTCACAAGTTAAAAATGTTAAACAGGGTTGTATACCTTAAGTAAATGATATTGAACGAAAACAACAAACAATCAAAACTTGCTATTCACACTGTATCAGGATTAATTAAATTAAGATCTTAGCTCTGGCATTGGGATCTTGGCATCACATTTAAAAAAGTTTCTTCAGGTAATTACATCAGATATCCAATGTTGATAGTTACTGAACTAAATCTGAACCAATAGCCAGATTAAAAAATATACAAAAGAATGGATCAGTATTTTCTTAACATAGTCATTTGACCATCCTGAGTCCCATACAGAAAAGAGAATGTTGTTTAACTTTAGAGAACCCAAATTCTCTTGGAGTATGCAGATGTTTTTGTATATCATAATGTCAAATGAAATGATTCAATTACAAAAAATCAAATATTATATGAACTCATTCATGTCTAGTTTATGGAATCTCAGATTCAAAGAGATAAAAATAGGTCAATATTTTCCAAGGGCTCGAGATTAGAAGAGAAGGGGAATGTCAATAAAATAGTGAAATTACGAACTATGAGAGAAGAGGCTCTGGAATATCCAAAATACACTGTGGGTGGTAATAGATATGCTAATTTTGTTTGGTAGATCATTGTACAACATATATAAATCATCTCAAACTTTATTGGTCCAAAAAGATTGATTGACTGAAATTAATAAAAGATTGCTTCACAGATCAGCATTGCTTCATGGGGTTTTAATTTTAAATTTCTCTGTGTATGTATGCAAATATTTTCATATAAATATATCTGTGTATGGATTCACAGGTTTGGTTGGACTTGACAATATCTTAATTTATAATATAAGAATTTGGCTTTGCCTGTGTTTAAAATCTACTTTGAATCACTCCTAGTATCTTTGTTTTCTTTTTACATTTATTAAAGACATTCAAGATAAAGTGTGAAGCTGTAGTTTATTTAGTCACATTATTTATAGAACCTCATTTTTACTTTTATTCACACAACTGTCTCTCTCTCTTTCTCCTTTGGAACCTCATATACTACAGCACTAATGCTGGTGAGTAAACACTCATTTGAAGTGTATTTGCTACAGTGGAATTTCGGTTTATATACACTTTCACTTTTAGTAAGGTACATAGTAAGTTTAGTGGTTTGGCAATGATTAGGGGATTAAAAATGTGAGATGATTCTGGATTGATTGGCTTACAGTGAGACAGAGATAGTTACTATTATGTGGAGGCTCCAAGTTGGTTTGACTTAAAAATCAGTGGATGCGTAAATGTTTTAAGCAATGAATAGCAAAATCAGTTAAATTGAAACAGATCATTATGGCAGTTAAATAAGAAAGGTCTAGTAAAACACATAAGGGTGCAACTGTAGTTTCCTAGAGGAAGAAATTTGGAGAGTTTTATGTATGGCACTTGTCAGAGCAATGTAGAGGAGGTGATGGTCTTAAAATACTTAGAAGGTGAAATATGAGCTCTGGTATCCTCAGGGTGGAGGCATGAATAAAAAAGAGGAGATAGTCAAGGCTGCCCATAACCAACACTTGGATTGCTACATTAGTAGTGAGATCTAAAAGAAGCATACAAAGAAATCAGATTTCAGAGAGAAGTTTAAGAGAAAAGTGATGGACATTCTGAGTTCTGTTTGTAAGAAGAAGTCTGGGTGGTGTTTTCAAATAAAAGTTCAAAGATAGGCTAGGGATGGAACTATTGGTAAGTTGCCTTGCCAGTATTAATGACATCCAGAGAGTGGTGTCTCACAGTAATAATTTCAGACTTGGGAGGTGAAGGCAAGGGTACCATAAGAACCTGCTCATCCATCTCACCATAGTTTCTTCTTCAGGTTCTTCCATCAGAAATCATACATGCTCTGAGATGACCTGAAAAAGTCTGTTGCATCAGAATAACAGTCTCAAGTAAGAAATCACAGAAACTCAGTATTGGCATGGTAGCAAAGGAAGAGACTCATAAATGTAGAAGTATGGTGTGTGTGGGGATAGTAAGTGGGAAAAAAACATGTTGACAAACACAATAAGAATTAGATCAACGCAAGGTAATAGAAGAGGGGGATCTGATGCACTTCACAGCTAGACAGGTGCGCTGATTTTAATGACTGATGTTTGCTTGAGTTGTAGTAGTAGAAACCAATTAAAGGTTGAAATTGAAGAATGCTTTAGTGGAATGCAGTAAAGTCTGTCTATTCAGTAGTTTTCATGAGAAATAAAGGCTGACAGAGTTGTAACTGAATATAAATAGATTGTTTTGCTATCCATTAGTTTTTATTTTGGAATTGGAAAACAGAAAATACTGAAACAATTGAAAGAAAAGCATGAAACAAATTCGCAAGGATCTACCTAGTGGAAAGTTTGAGTAAACAGTCGTTGAAAAGCTTAAGATAGCTGGGATGTCTTCAATATACATCTGTGCTATTTGGTAATGGGCCCAGATAAAAATGACTGAGCAAACCCCCAGGCCTGGTCAATGTGGCTCATTTCATACATCATATATCATTGGGAGATCATCATTCAGGTGAAAATAACATACTCAATTTAAAGATCAAAAACAGTATCACAATACTATAAACAAATCAACTAAGTAGGGAAAACAATAAACACATAGCTGAACTGGGATTTAAAGGCTAGTCAGCTTCGATCTAAAAATCTATGCTATATCAACAAATCTATGCCAATATCCATAATGTTTATACTTAAATATCTATGTCATCTTGATAAAAGTTCCTCTCTGTTAAAGGAAGTAAAACTAATTGTCTAATGCTTCAGCTTTTCATGTCTTGAGAGTAAAGTATAATACTAAATGTCCCTTGATACAATCAGTTCCTATGTTCTACTACACCAACCATATGAAAGCATTTGCTGCATTTCTTTCTGAGCTTTCCATATTGTTAGTTCTTGTAGAGAACATCAAGATTTGCCATTTGGGGGTGGCTTTCTAACAAAGGATGTTATTAGCTTAAGATTTTTAAAATATCAATGAATTAATTTTATAGCTTCCTATATAAACAAGCTGTATTTTAAGTAGTGCTTTTTAAATATCACAGCAGCCTCTTTACTAACAATTTGGAAGTGAAAAGAGAGAGACGTGAATATATGGATAACATCACCAAGAAAATTGGTCTCCAACTCAGGCAGATCACATACAGCAGAATGAATGGCTCTTATTAGAATAAACTAGTTTGCTGTAAGGGAACTTTATAGGGCCAAAAACATTCTTTCTGAGAAATATAATAATATTCAGGATATATAAAATGATTATAAATATTGGTTATTTTAAATGAGTAGTGAAGCTACTCATGCTACTACTGAATTCCAAGACGTGAAGGGAGTGTGGCTGATCACACTTAAATCTGCTCCTTGACTTTAGAAGAATCAAGTGTGCCTGGGCACACACACACACACACACACATATATATATATGTGTGTGTGTGTGTGTGTGTGTGTGTGTGTGTGTGTGCGTGTGCGTGTGCGTGTTGATGAAACAAATAAATTGAGTTATTCCTCTGTGAATGGTATATTCTTTTTATAGGTAAGCTTAAGGAAGGAATTATAAGAGTAAGAGTATATATGACATTAAAAGTTGTAATCAGTGTAGCAACACACAGGAGGTGAAAAGAGTTTACAAAGCCTGGGATGATAAGTTCTGTTGTTAGAACTCCTTTGAGATTTCAGCATTTAGAATGAAACCTGAAATCAAGGGTTAAATAGATAGAGCAGTTTCCTGCATTATATGGTGCAAAACATGGGAGAATTACATACTTAATGATATTAGGCAGTGTGTTTCCTGGTATTCTAGAGGAGTGATAAGGGAAGTTTAATGCAAGGTAGAAATCAATATTTACTGAAGACATGTTAACATCTGGAGATTTTCTTATTTATTCCTTGCCAGCAGTTAAATATATTGCTGTTATATTTATTTTATACATGAGAAATTGAAGGTCAGATTCAGTAATAGATCAACTAAGGTAATGACAATTTCTTGCCACCAACAACTTTGTTTAATGTTCATATGCAGATACAAGTCTGCATCGTAGACAGATTCAGTCAAAGACAATATCATGCACACACAAATATGCACAAGTACCTTGGTTTTCTTAGTATAATATTGGGTATTTTGAAGGTATTAAATCTTAATCTAGCCTCTAATTCAATTGATACATGTGTGATTATACCAGAGGATCCATTGATCTTAGAAGACCAATAATTGCTACTTTGTTTTCATTCACATTCAATATTAAAAAGTAAAACAGGCATAAGAATGAGATAAAACACAACATAAGCATCATCTTTACTTCCCAAACCATTGACTTAAGGGAATTTGTTTTTATTTGTCACTTACAAGGCCTTGTTGATACTTTCCTTTAGAATCACACAGATTTCTCCAGCTTATTCCATAACAGGAAAGGTTATACTAGATTTTAGCTACACGAAGACAAAAATTCAATCCAATCCTTTTTGCAGAGAGTTGCCAATAAAAGAGAAAAGTTTCATTCTTTCCCTTAATATTTTGAACAAGAAAGTTACACTTTCTCAGGAAACCAGGCTAACAGACAAGGACTGGGAGAATTATTTTGAAAGAAATTCCTCCATGAGAGGAAAATGGAAACATATTCTTTGCTTTTAAGGACCAGATAATATAGATGAGATTTTATTTCTCCATTATTGGGCATTTTGTAATTCTTGCTGAAGCACTGCAGAAATGTCTATAGTCCTGAGAAGGACAACTGCTTGTTTGGTTCATTTTGCAGGTTGCTATGGTATTTTCCAAAGATTTCCATCCTCCTAGTCTGGTCGTTTGGAAATTGTTGATGAAAACCTTGGCTCAAAATAAAGATGAAAGAAAAAATTGGTATCACAGGCTACTTAATTACTGTGCATTCATATTCCTTAGGAAATTTAATTATCTAGTAAACATGACTTAATAGTGATTCTATGTTGATTATTTTCTAATATGATGAGTCAAATTATGTGATGCCATTTGAGCAGAGAAGATTGGGGATTTTATGGCAGAACAAATCAAATAAGGGATATTGACCTTCCTTTAGGAAGAGTTTGTGTCCTTTTAAAGAAGTTATCTTCTTATCATCTCAAAAACAAATGGAGATATGAATGAATAGTCATATCAACAACAAGGGTCATATTGCATACAGTACTTCATTCCTTAATGGTCGTCCCTGTGATATGAAATGCTACTTCAATGTCATTAAAGTCTGTTTGTCTTAAATTACCATTCTGAGTCAGAAGCAAGAATACTTTGTGACCTCCAATTTTAAAATTAATGGAAGAAGAGAATAACAAAGAATGTTTACCATTATGTAAACTGTATATATACTTTTACAAAGACATCTTATGGGTTATTTTTTTTCTAGCAGGAATCTATTACCTATATTATTCAGGGTTCTCTAGAGGGACACAAGCAACCTTGCATGATACTGTAAAGGTAGTACAAAAATGCTTGTACTACATACACCAGAGAAACTGCAAATTTGGAAATGCACAGTCCATGAGGCTGGATGTCTCATCAGTTCTTATGAGTTCTGGTGCTGACTGCTTCCTGCACTTTTGGAGAGCATCTAGTGTTCACTCAAGCCAGAAGAAACTGATTCTAACTAACCTCTGTGAATTATGGTAGAGATAGAAGCCACTGAACATACAAACTTTCCAGAGAGTGTGAAGGCAAGCTGGCAAATCGTAATGTTTCCTTCTTCCATCTTGTTTTTGTCTCAGTTAGTATTGCAAAGTGTGCTTCCCATGTGTAGAATGATTCCTCTCTCTTCTGATATCCTGATCCAACAAAACAAAGCAAAACAAAACAACTCTCATATTTCAAAACAGCTTGCCTTTTAGTTGATTCCAGTTGCTCTTAAGTTGATACCCAAGAGTATTAGTCATAGTTGCAAATGAATACATTGGACACAATATTCTATAGAAGATATTATCAGGTTTGGTGGTAATATAAATTCTGAAGATTCCTTGAATAAGTTCTTTTTAGTTTGTTAAAATGCACTTTATAAAGAATGCTGCCTTTATTCCTTAACATTTGTGCCCCATAGCCTTACTAAGGAAACTGAGCCTATATATGGATGTCAAAGAACGACATGGCTCTTATAAAAACACATGTTCAGTATTCAGTTTTAAATCATGGCTATATGCATGAATTCATTTTTCCTGAGTTAATAGCTTCACAGCTTCATCAAACCCTTTATTGAAATTAAAATGTCAGGAGAATTCTGAGATGTTCAGGCTGAAAGTTTATTTCTATTAAGAACTACTCAATAGTCATGTTTCCCAGGGATTATTGCTCAAGCTTCATGGTTCATAAAAACGAAGGGAGGATTTAAGAATTAAAATAATTCCTCACGATCTAAAATGTGCTTTCCTCCAAAGTTCAACTATATGTAGATGAACTATTCTCTATATTTTTCCTAGCCATACAAATTTTAAGTAAAAATAATATGTCAGGGTTTTATAAAATTTAAATGAGATTTTGAGTGGACAACCAGTGACTGTTAAATTGCACACATTTTATAATGCTCTGCTTGTTTGGAAAAGCAAGTAAACTATTTTCTTTCCCTAGGAATTTTATGTTTTTAAGTGTTGCATTATGACCAATATCACCGGTGTAAAAATAATTTTGTAAAAGCCATAGTGAAAACAAGGGTCAACAAAATGTTTAAATGGATAAAAAAACATGTCAGTATGGAATACTTTTATTTGATTCCTAAAACCCACCACTATGGCAGAAAGAGATGGCCAATCCCTCAAGTTGTACTCTAACCACCGTATACAATGTGACACACAGGATCCCACAGACACACAAGCACACATAAAATAATGAATAAAATACATGTAAATAAAAAATATCATATATACACAAATACCTATTATGTCTAGGACAATAATAAGTTTGATAAGTATTAATAACTTAGCATGGGTAAATTCACATTGAAATACCCGCTTCTGATATGCTTTTTTGTACGACTTTTGTAAACTTTCAGAAGCTGTTACTTTTCTATATATTCTTTAACATGAATCAAACATGAAATCTGACTTTAGAATCTTCAATATAAATTGAAGTTCTCATTGCCACTTTTCCTGGACACTTCAAAGCTCATTAACTTGTCTACTCCATTATAGAGAGCTGTGAAGTGCAGCGCCTTAAAGATGGCACTGGCTTCCGCCTTCCACCTCCCCAAAGGTGAGCACTCTCTCGCGTAAACAAGCCCTTATTTGGTTAAGTCTGTTCAGCCTGTCTGCTTCTGTGTTAGAGTAGCCTATCTGCAGGGTCCACGTAGGTCACTGGGGTTGGTTAGCACAAGGGTATTTGAGCCTGTGCAGGGGTTCCCCGGGGACCCACAGGTCAGAAAACATGTTTCAAAAATCCTGATTAAAACTGCATGAAGAATATATTCCCGGAGTTGCGTCTGCCTTGCTGGCAGGGGTAGGCGCGTACACTCCATGTGATTTTGTAATGCATTTGGTTATTGTAAACTTTTGGTTACTCAGAAACCAAGATGTTTATTCCTCAATAAAACACTTAGTTTCTGTATTCTCCAGCTCATTTAGCTAGCTTCAACTCTTCTTCTATTCTTCTTCTTTGGTCTTTGAAGGATTGATTTCTGATGACAAATATCTATAAATTTTAATTCAATGTAGTTTTCTGGTGAATTAGATTCAGTTGAACTGGCTCATAGGAAGCTGGTAGGGTCACAAAGACTATTCCTTTATATAAGTAAATATACATATTTACTCATTATTTCACTATATCATCACAACTTACAAAAAGTACAGATATTCAAGGCATTTGAAAAAATGAAGTTTAAATATATGCTTCTGATTTTTAAAAGTATGTACTTAATACGTGTTATAAAAAAGAAAACTGAAACATGGTCAACAAAACAGATTAATTTACAGTTCACTAGTCATGAAAGTTGTTATTTTGAAAGTAAAATGTAATTTAATAAGTGGTGAACCCTAGCTGTCACCAATTTCACTTGAATTAATTTATGGATTGCTTATTATGGACCTCTGTTCAAGTGAAAGAATATAACATAAATATTAGTAATATCAATATTACTATATTGATTACTATACTATATAATTAAGAAGTCCACAGGTCACTTCTTACATGGTAGTAGTTTGAGAGCCACTGAAGGGAAATCAACCCTTTTTTGCCTAAGATTCCCAACTGGTTGAAGGTTGAAGAACTAAATAAAACTGAAAACAATGTCTTCACAACTAGTGAAAAGAGAAAATATAGTAATAACCAAGATTATTACTCATTTTACTGTCTTTCAATGTCTATATGTGAGCTTGAAGGTGTGTGTGTGTGTGTGTGTGTGTGTGTGTGTGTGTGTGTGTGTGTGTGCGCGTGACTGCAGGTGTAAATCTCCATTTGTAATTACTTCCATATGCCTGTGTATGCCAAAGAACTTCAATGATTGCATTTGTCTTTGAGCTTTACCCATTCTGCTTTTAGAGGCAGGGTTCCTCACTACTTAGGAGAGACTGGTTTACCTGCAAGCCACAGAGATCTTTACATGGGTACACTACTCTCTCTGGTTTGCTACATGAATGCTATGATTGAAACAAGATTCTCATGCTTGTACAGAAAGAGTTAATCTCACCGGTCAAGAATAGGAGGACTGCAACCAAAACTTAAAACAAATTTCAAGCAAGCATTAATTAAATACTGACCAGGTTGTTGGGCTCTGGCCATGTCCATCGGCAGGTATTCCGGAAAATGTACACAAGTCATGCCTTTCAGAAAATTAATAAGGCAATCCCACAAGGCCAACATATTTTCCATCAGGTCCAATTTTGGGCAATCATATATCCTGATTTCCTTTCTATGTACCTCCTGCACACATCCAATCAAGGGTGAGTGCACTCACTGAAATATTCCTTGCCCATTCATCTCCTGCCTACATGTGATCAAACACATGCTGTGTGGTGCAGATGAGTCAAACAAACTTCTTTAGGAGAGCGAACACAAAGAGCCTCCATCATTTAACTTTGGTTCTCACAAGAGCACTTTACCTGCTGGGTAGCCTTTCAAGCCCCATTTGCTTGGAATGTCTTAATACAATGCTAGTTGGAACATCTGGGGAACAGTGGTATTTGTCATCATAACAGATATCTCCATCCAGAAGAACACAAGGGCATGATGTATCTATCTCTAGTACTATGCATGGACAAACACAACTCTGGTTTTGAATTACATTTGAAAGGATGTTATTCAATATCATAGCTATGGTGATTATTTCTTAGTAACAATAGAAGTATTCCATAGATTCTTTAATGTCTGATAAAATAGGACATATTTATTCTATCTCTTTAATGGAACATTACAACTGATGGGAGATGTTATTCTGTAAATATGTTTCTCATACTGGTTAAACAATAAAGCACTGTGGTCAATGAGAAAGCAAGAAAGGTGGGGCTCGAAGACAAGGAAGAAAGAGGAAGTAGATGGGAGGGCTCAGCATGTAGAGCCTAGAGGAAGCAAGACACTGGCTGTGGCTCTCTGATAAGATGACCACATGGAAATAGTTAGATAAGTAGAAATAGGTTAATAATTATGACAGAGTTAGCCCATTAACAATGATAGTCACTGGCCCACAGGATTGTGTCAAATACAGAATCTCTGTGTACTATTGGGGGCCAGTGGGGCAGTGGCGGGGAAAACCTAACATGTAACATAATGGTGTCAGAAGTGGACTGAGAACTTTCATTTAAAACTTAACAAAAGTTTAAAAAATAGTTTTTAGAAACAAAAGAACAGAGACTAGCAAGACTTCTTAGTAGCAGCATTTTTCTCGGTTAAACTTTGTTTTGATAGAGACAGAGATTTGCACGGCTCCTTTAAGGGAGGTTTCCAAAATTAGCATAAGCGGCAAAAAACCACCTTGCTTTTAACGAGCTCTGTTAACAATTCATTGCTGTGTACGAGAGCTGCAATGAAGGTTTACACTGTGTTTTAAAATATACGTAGTCTTGGGAGAAAAAGAGAAAAGAAATAAAATGGTTAAAAAGACAGAGTGTGGCTGGGTGTAGTGGTGCACTCCTTTAATCCCAGCACTTGGGAGGCAGAGGCAAACAGATCTCTGTGATTTCAAAGTAAACCTGGTATGCAGTGAATTCCAGGACAGAGAAAAGTTACACAGAGAAACCCTGTCTCAAAATATGTAAAAATAGAAGTAGAAGAAATAGAGTAATAAAAAAGCCAAATAAAGATGGAAGGCACAGAGAGAAATTTTGGATACAATACATGATTCTGTTGTCTTTAAATTATTTGACTGCTGAGAAAATAACAACTACTGATAAAAGAAATGCTTCTGGATTAATTCAATTTATATATTTTAAAAATGCTTTGACTCCAAAATTTAAGCCTAAGGACAAGTTACTGGGGAAAAGCATTTCTATGTTTGTTTCCACAGGATATGAAAAGCTGTGGATTACTTCCAGACTAATGTGGTTTGATCAAGCCAGACCCCCTGAAACAACTCCCCAGGTGATCCAACATTCAAAGCAGTTGAGACAAAGCCTTGCAGACTACAGCCAAGATTTCTGCTTCTTCTTAGGATCCCCCATGACAGCGACCTCTGCCAGCAGGAAGTAGTTTGGTAAGAACGACTCCCAAATTCCCAAATACTGTTTATAAATGTTTGTTTTCATTTAAATGGGCTTGGTTATAAATGGCTATGACCACAAGCAATCTTTTTAAAGGTAAAAGGGAATTATGATATAGATATGAATACTTTGTTTTGGGGTGGATTTTCATTAATTGATACAATTTAAGGTCAATTTTGTGATATGTGTATTTCTCCTCTTGTTTAGGTATTGTGTTTATATAGCACATTGGAAAATGTAATGTATAATTTCATACAAATTAGAGAGTTACCTATGATAGTCAAAACTTGGCGTTAAGTTAGTTAGGATTTCTAGATATACAGAGATGTATTTGAGATGGATAGGCATTCTTCAAACCTTTCAAAGACCTACAGAATATGGTATTTAAAATGGTTTAGGGTTTTTCTTGACAGTGAGGCACAACTGCTCCTGGGAACACCGCCTGCGTCAGAAAGGAAGATGGACATTGATGAAACTCATTACAAAGTTTGCTTTCAATATGGCAAGACTAGCCATTTGAGCAAGATCCTGCTTTTGTCTAGACTGTTTGACTTTATGCTGTAGAAACTGGACATGCAGGACCCACAAAAAGGTGACTGCAGATGCAAGATGGACAATGCTACAGGGTTACTCCTTCATGGGAAAGTCTGCCAGATATTCAGTAGGACATAGAGAAAAGTGACTGACAAACTGCCAATACAGATGGACAGTTTAAAGTTTCCTGCTTTGTTAAGGAGTCTGGAGAACACTATGGCCTATGGGCAGAAGATGGAACATTACAGAAGAACTCCTGGTGACTGAACTGGCACTGAGTTGTCTCTGTCATTCTCGAGTTTATATATTATCCTTCTGTGGTCTTTGAAGGTATTGAAGACAGATAATTATGGTTATAGTTTTCCTTAGTTAGGATTAAAGATAAGTTACATATAGGACTTTAGACTCACAAAGATAGGATAGATGATATTTTCTTTAAGTCTTACAAAATGTTAATGGACTAAATATTGTTAACTGTGATTCTTATTTAATAACTGTTGTATGGTATATTTTGCTATGTTAAGGTAAAAACCCTTCTTTTTATTTTAGATAGAAAAGAGGAGATGATGGGAGATGTTATTCTGTTAATATATTTCTCATACTGGTTAAACAATAAAGCACTGTGGTCAATGAGAAAGCAAGATAGGCGGGGCTAGGAGACAAGGAGGAAAGAGGAAGTAGTTAGGAGGGGTCAGCATGTAGAGCCTAGAGGAAGCAAGACTCCTGCCGTGGCTCTCTTATAAGATGACCATGTGGAAATACTTAGATAAGTAGAAATGAGTTAATAATTAAGACAGAACTAGCCCATAAACAATAATGGTAACTGGCCAACAGGATTGTATCAAATACAGAGTCTCTGCGTCTCTGTGTGTTATTTGGGGCCGGTGTGCCAGACTGGTGGAAAACAACATGCAACATACAACCATAAAATTTAAAATATTGAGCTAAATAGAAAAATTTTGAGAACTCAATGGCACACAATAAGCTATTAATTAATAGAAGATTATAAAGACATCTATATTTATCCTATAAGATTCCGGTAATAGACAGATGTTGGCTTTAAATTCTAATCTCCACATGATAAAGGAGAACCAAATTCATCATCTTAGCATGAGCATGATTATCACTACCTACCCTCAAATTTATTGATTCAACAGAACAGATGATAGAATAACACACACACCACTTTGTTATTTCATTATACACTTGCATCAACAGATCTGAAAAAAAATACAAGAGGGAACTGAGTAAATATGGTAGCATTAGCATATTAGTATAGGAGTACTAAAAAGCAATGTATGTTAATTTGCTTTTGTAAAAGAAATCTTTCTATGAGATTCAATATAGCAGTAGGATATCCTTTAAACTGACAAAAAAAAATGTAAGAAGGAATCAACACTTAGGACTCCAACCTAGTTAAATGAAGGTGACCATTTTATAGGTGCATTTTATTCTCATTCTTTTCTTGGGTAGATCAGGGAGGTATTTAAGTACAGTGCTGGCATTTAGCTGTACTTACAATGAATTGCAGCCATGATTGCAATTGTTTTGTGATGCCTGTGGTGTCATTACCAAGACGCGATTACCAATTGCTATATGAAATTAGTTATGCATGAAATGAATGGGAAGCATAAATACGAGAAAGGAGCACAGACATCATCCTCATTGTCTTCCAGACCCACTGATGCTTATGCATAATGTGCTCATAAAACTTTAATTTATTTCAGAGTCAGAGGACTAGAAGGGATCTTTAAAGGTCATCTAGGACAACCCCCAGTTTCCAGGGCCTTGAGCAAACCTAAAATGCTAACTGATGAACCTATCTCTCAGGAGCCAATTAAAAACTTTTATTGACTATGCTTTGAAATGAGTCAAGTTGTGATAGTAAGAATTTCTACCAAGTAATATTGTACAATCTTTATTGGCCAATGAGTCCAATATAGTTATATATATTTTGTGCATCAAATTAATGTATAGATATAGTTAACTTACTTTTATATATTTTAATGTCAGAAACTTTTAATTTTCAAAACTTTAGGTATGCAATTATGATTGTACGTAGTCCTTCATTTTGAGAATGTCATATTCTATAACTGATTTCTCCATAATTTATGAGACTTGTTGTCTCTCTTTGTTATATATGCGGTGTGTGTGTGCATGCATGTTCATGCAAAAGCATGTGCATTGGTGTGTAGGATGAAGTTTATTCTGAGTGCGTTCCTAATTACTCATTTTAATCATAAAATTTGAAGCAAGGTCTCTTTACTGAAATTGGACATTGCTGATACAGGTAGAGTAGTTGTTTAGAAAGATCCAGAAATACTCTCTTCACTTTGCATTTGCTAGAGCTAGTTCTTTTTCAAACTAAAAAGTAAATTAAAAATTTCATATTATGTGTTCTTATACTCACGCCCTACCCTACTCCCAGACCCACTACCTGTCTTTACTTACCCAGATCTTTGTCCTCAGTTTTTTTTCTCATTTGTCAAATCAAATTAATGTTGCCAATATGCTATCAAATGTGTGCTCCTTTTCTGGAGAATGGTTGCCTGACCTGTGGCTATACTTTTAAAGAATACTGACTCTGTTTTCCAGCTGCCATTGGTTGGTAACAGCTTCTCTGTGAAGCTTTATGCTTGTGGTTTTCATGCTAGAATTTGGTATGAGATGAGCTTGCATAGGTTTTGACATACTGTCCCAATTACTGTGAACTTACATGTGCAGGCTGCCCTTCCATGTACAAAAGATAATAAATTTCTTATATCCATGTACTGCATGACACTTACATTTTTTTTCTGTTCCAATTTTTGCAATGATTTCCTGAGTCTTAGGAGTTGGAGGTATGGCATATATTGTCCCATCTACAGCTAAACATTTCCCAGTATTTTATTCTCTACATTTGGCTAGCAGTTGATATCTTGGATAGTAGCTATCTACTATAAGGAGACGTTTCTCTGAGAAGGCTTGAGAAACGCTTTGATATATGAGTGTGACAATAAATCATTAGAAAATAGTCTAGTTGGCTAAGTGGTGGTGGCTCATGCCTTTAATCCCAGCATGATTAATAATCTGGGATTAATTATTAATCCAGAGGCATAATCTCTGCCTCTGGAGGCAGAGGCAGGAATATGTCTGTGAGTTTGAGGCCAGCCTGGTCTACAGAGCTAGTTCCAAGATAGGCTCCAAAATAATATAAAGAATTCCTGTCTCAAACAAACAAATAGAAAGAAAGAAAGAAAGAAAGAAAGAAAGAAAGAAAGAAAGAAAGGAAGGAAGAAGAAAGAAAAAAGAAGAAAGAAAGGAAGGAAGGAAGGATGGAAGAAAGAAAGAAGAGAAAATAAATTAGTCTAGTTAGTATTTAGCAGAATAATAGCAGTGGCTTTTCCCCAAGGATTTAAGACCTGTCTAGACACAAATTCTTCCATCAACAATGGTGCCATGTGCCATGTGAAGGTTTTGTATTGTGGAGGAGGACATAAATTCAGTAAGAATGTGGTTAGTACATTCTATGATGTTTATGCCATCATTGTACCTGTGGACATGTTTTAAGTTGTCAGTTCTTATTGTAGTTCACAGGACTAGCAGCTGAGTAAGACTGACAATTACAGATCTTCTCAAGTAATGTGCTCTAAGGTACTATAGTAGTTTCCAGTGATAGGAAAGCTAGTCAGAATGATGCTTCCAGGTCAGCAACAGTTCTGTACTCCCACCTATAACCCAACCATATGTTGTCTTCAGCATTGGAGTCTTCCACTCATTTTCATAAGTTAAATAACAGTTGAAAAGTGTATGCAGTTTGGAAAGAATGTTCAATGTTTGGGGGCCTATTGAACTTCATGGCTTCACTGGTCAACAATTCCAGAAATGGTAACCTATTTCTGACATTGGGCTTTACATTCTTATCCCCAACCTCAAATTTAACCCTTCATATTCCACTCTTCTTCACCCCTACTATTCTTTTTAAGCAATTAGAGCATGATATTCTATGTCCTCTTCCTTAAAAGCCTGAACTTTGATGTGGCTTTCTTCTTATATTTACAGGAATTCCAAAATTAAAGCATACATCTTTCCAGATTCAAATGAGCATATGAGAAAGAAGATGGGATTTTGATCTCCTCGGTCTAGGTTACTTCACCCTGAATGATTGTTCCCAGCCCAATCTAATTAATTACCCATGAATTTCTTACTCTTAAACCTGAATAATATCCCTTGTGAAAATAGAGTACATTTACATAATTTATCCATCAGTTGATGGAAATATATAGACTGTTCATTTTCTTACTATTGTAAATAAGGCATACATAAATAAATGTTATAGTTGGATATAGAATCTGTGGGTTTAGAACCATATGTCTGGATAACATCGATCAATTTCTAGCTTTTCGAGGAACTCTGAATGAATTTCCTTAAAAGGTTACCAATTTGTACATTCTTCCTTTTTCCCTTCCTTCCTTCCTTCCTTCCTTCCTTCCTTCCTTCCTTCCATTTCTTTCTCTTCTCCTTCCTTTCTTTCCTCCTTATTCTCTCTCTCTCTCTCTCTCTCTCTCTCTCTCTCTCTCTCTCTCTCTCTCTCTCTCTCTCCCTCCCTCCCTTCCTCTCTCTCTCACTCTTTCTCTCCTTGTGTATGTTCAGGGATGACTATTTGTTATTGGATAGCAAATTGTATTTTTAGTTGGCTTTCACTCTTTTCAGAATTGAGTGCTCTTGAGCTTCCTCATGATATTTTACCTCTCCACATTACCATTTCTGATATTGGTGAGTACTTTGTTAGGTTATGTTTAGACAACCATATCCATTAGATGTCATGAGTATCAGTTCCAAATTTTTAGGAGACACAATCTCATAGAAAATTTCCTCTTCTACTGTTTCTTACAATGTTTTTCCCTTTCTTTCATAGTGTTTGTTCAACCTTATGTGAATGAGTTGTGTTGTAGATCCATTAGTACTAACCTCAACAATGTATTATGTATTTAGTAATTATATTCGTTACTTTTTTATTGCTGTTATAGAACATGGTCAAGGTAACTAATAGAAAAAAAATGTTTATTTGGGCTTAAGGTATCAGAGATTAGAGTACTTAATAGTGGTACAAATCCATGATGACAGGAACAGCTGACAACTTACATCTTCATCCACAATGAGAGAGAGAGAGAGAGAGAGAGAGAGAGACAGACAGAGAGAGAGAGAGAGAGAGAGAGAGAGAGAGAGAGAGAGAGAGAGAGAAGATAGCGAGAGCACATTGGGAATGCTTCAAGTCATTTGAAAACTCAAAATCTACTCCAACAAAGCCACACCTCTCTAATGCTTACCAAATAGTTCCACTAACTGAAGGTGAAATATTCAACTATATTTACCTTTTGCCACTCAGATCATCACACACACACACACACACACACACACACACACACAGACACACAGAGAGAGAGACAGAGAGAGAGAGAGACAGAGAGAGAGACAGACAGAGAGAGAGAGAGAGAGAGAGAGAGAGAGAGAGAGAGAGAGAGAGAGAGAGAGAGAGAGAACAAACACACAGACACCAAGGCTAAAAGCAAAGAGTACTCATGAATTAGGATGGAAAGTAGCAGAGAAGAAAGCAAGTACTTAAAATGGTACAATTTGATCATGCTTCAAGGAACACAGGAAATAAAATACCAGTAATCATTTCACCTTTTAAAAACACATTGACTGTTCTTGGAAGAATATATTTAAAACACCATGTACCCATGATACATTAGGCTAAGTTCCACAACAAAGTTGAGATTTGGGATTTTTAAAATAGATGAAGTAAGAATAAATCCTTGAGGTTTCTGATGTGGGAAATACTTGTGGAAAAGTGACTGATTTCTAGTAGAAGGAAGACTAAATAATTCCGGTTAATGGTGCTTGCTGTGAAACACTTTCAAATTACAGACAAATGGCAATTCATGTTGAAGGGAAAGGGTGGACTCAGATAAAGATCTTGATGTTTTCTTTCTAACTCTATCTTTACTCTTGATGTTTCCCTTCTAATTCTCTCTTTCTTTTGTGTAAATTCTAACTCATTTTTATCTCTGTAACTCTAACTCTTTTTTTCCCTTAGAGCTTATATACCCCAGAAAAATCTTTCTGGCAATATAAAAATTACAATGTGGTTCTATTCTGTTTTTCAAGTGAATGAATACAAGTAAAACTCAACATGTTTTCCATATCATTCCCATGAATGAACATTTTATGTATTACAGGTAAAAAACGTTATCCCAAGAGGTCATGTACATTTATACCCAAGCAACTTGTGTAGATTAACTGTTTGGGCATGCAAGCTATTCTTGGCAGGTGTTTTACTAATAGGCTTCATTTTGCAGTCATAAGAAAAGAGTCAATTACTTTATTACTTTCCTTCAAAGAAGGTAAGAAGTCTTAAAGGAATCACAAACTGAAACTTTTATATATAAAAAAGATTCAGTCAGCTTTTTAAATCTTTAGGGCATATACTCACTCATTAATAGTTATTTATCTCAGGAGATTGAGGGCAGAAATGGGTATAAGGGATTAATCATCATCTTTGGTCATCAACCATACCTAGCAGGGATAGTATATTAGGTAGTAATTATTGGGCTGCTTTGTTCTTGTTCCCTGACCTTAAAGAGTGCCTTTCTAAAACTTGAGATTGTCTTCTTGAGTTTTTTCACCTAAAATATATTGAACAAAAATATCTTAGTCTAACTTTGTTATTTTTAAAGCTTTGTCTCATCTGTGATTCACTCCAAAATGATGAACACATCTCCTGACATTAAGATGAAAAGAATTTAAACCAGCAAGGCTACTAGGGATCAAGTGTTTTTCCTTAATCATTAATATGTGCTGCTCCTTAGGTGAAACTCACAGTTCCTGGCTGTGGAACATATTCTTGTATCTATTTTTATTCATTAAAACTCTGTATAGGCTATATTATTATTAATTATTATTATTATTATTATTGTTGTTTTTGTTGTTGTTGTTATTATTATTAATTTAGACAGTACTGTTTAGGGAGAGCTCATCTTATTGACAATCTGTAGGTAAAGATGCCCAGTAGAACAGGAGGTTTCCAAGAAATAAACACACTGCATTACAGGCAGAGGAGATCTCCCCACTTCCACTAGCACCATGCCAGAAACCACAGAAAAGGGCTGCGAACAAAAGTCATTCCAGGGTCTGCATTTCTGTGGCCTTTGCAAAATGAGATTAGCCAAACAGAATTTCTTCCTGGTGGGCTGACACCTGGAACTTCAATTCCCACTCATTGCTCCTCTGACATGGTGGCAGGCACTGGACATACGTACAACTCTTGCTAGTCTCATTGTCATAATCAATATCATCCTCACCACCATCAACATCACAAGTACCATCACAAACATCATCAGTGTTTTGATTTGCCGTTTGGCAAAATCCTGGGTTTTGATGAAATAAAACTGCTCAGTACAGTCATTAGGCAAGCAGCATGTTTCTAGAATGTGGCAATCTGTGGGACCATCTTCCTATCAGCTGCCATGCCTGGGTCCCTGCCCTCTATACGGTAGGCATATTCTTAATTTAGCTTGATTTTATCTTAGATGGTAAGTGGATTACGTGCTGACTCCTCATTTGATTTCTTTTCTTTTTTTTTACTTTCCAAATGTCTATTGAGCAGCTATAACTTTCAAGAGTCTAGCTTTGCTTCCAGGATTAATCTGTTTCAGAGCTGAGAGCTGACTTCTCATTCCTCAAATTGCGTCTAATATTTTATGTATCCTGTAATAAAAGGACAGAAGCATACATATCTGGGTCATTTCAGGACCTGGACTGGAGTCCTAGGTTTGCTGATGCCCACAGGAGAGGGGACACTGGAGGGGCATACTCCATGTTCCAGAGCTTGCCTGCATCACCAGCAAAGGAGTGGAAGTAGCCTTCCTCTTTAGGAGTCATTTGGCCTAACTCTAATTAATACTTCACCTAATCTTCTAGTAATACCACTAATTGCTCACAAACTGGCAATCTAATCAACACTCTGCCAACAGGCAAAGTTTTTTTTTTCTTCCTTTCCACTCCCTTTGTGCTCTGACACTGTGAGAACTTAGGCAAGTATGTCCCAATTGCTATGTTTCCATGTAATTTAACAGCACGACATTATTTTCTCATAAGAGGTGCTTTGAATTTTTACTGCTAATGAATAAATTAACTAAAAAAGGTTAATCTGCCTACATGTTTATGAAACATTATGCAAATCACTCTCTGAAAGGTTTAATGGTAATTGAAAGCAATTGGAAACCATGGTACATTTCCCCCAATTTTCATTTATTTTTTTAAAGTATACAGATTACACAGATTTTTACATTTTACAGACATGTATATAGAGGAGGTTTTGAGAAACTCTTCTATGGTCCCTCAGGTTTAAGTAAAGCATTGGAAACAATGGCTCCCTCCATGTGTGCTCAAGAATGGACTTTGGTAATTAATTTCAAAACAAAGCTGTTTTGAAAAGAATCAGTGTGATTAATACTACTACAGTTAGAAGCAAAGGGGTAACTTTGTTTAGACTCTCATTGTAAAGCTTTGACAATGGTTGCTGTATTGATTTCAAACTCCATGCACCTTGTGACATGCTATTCAGGTTAGTGATGTTTTACATGAATGGCTCATGCTGATGTTAAAATCAGGAATCACTAACAGTTTATAAGAGCATCAGTATATAGGACACTTTTGCCTCATCAAAGACTTTCCTCTTCCCTTTCTCCTGTCTGCTAGAGTCAGAGAGGCTAATTGACAAAATTCTAATGAATGTAATGTACGTGTGTGTGTGTGTGTGTGTGTGTGTGTGTATTCGTATATGCAGTATGTGCACCTACATGTGCATGCATGTGTGTGTTTGTGTGTGTGTGTGTGTGTGTGTGTGTGTGTGTGTGTGTGAGTATGTACACTGTGTGATCAGGAGAGTAACAAGGAATATAATGGGAATCTGTATTAAAAACAAACCAACCAATCAACCAGTTTTTAAATATTAATCTAAAAGGCTATTGGTGTAAAACTTGAAATTAAATAAGTGGCTAGTGAGCCCTGCCACAGTTCATGTTATTATATTTGTTTATTTAGATGTGTATTTGCTTGCACAAGTGAGCCACGGTGTGTTTGAAGATCATACAATGTGCCAGAATTGATTTTGTCCTACTACCATGTGAGTTTCAGTTATTGAGTATTGAGCTAAAGCTATCAGGGTTGGGGGCAAGTTCTTTCCCCACTGAGCAATTTTAGGGAACAACAATTCTACTTAATTTTTGTTTTAGATGTATGAGTGCTTATGCGGGTATACCAGGTGTGTTTCTTGTGCCTGCAGAAGTCATAAGAGGGCATTTGACGCCTTGGAACTGGAGTTATTGATGGTTGTGGGATACCATCTGGGAACCAAATATTCTTCACTGCTGATCCATCTATCTATACAGCCCCATCTCAATAGTTTCTAAAAATACGTTGTGTAGAAAGAGCTGAGCTGAACAATGGGAAGCTCATGTCCTCAGAGTGATAGCTGGGAAACCAGCATAAGACCGACCCAGACACTGTGAACTGTGGGTTTTAGTTAGGAGGCCTGGGAAGTCTATGGTACCTTTTACGATTGGAACCAGTGTGTAACCCTAGTGCACGAAGGACATCAGGAGCCCATTCCCCATGGAGGGCTCCTCCCTTAGCCTAGAAGCATGGGGATGTCATAGGCCCTCACCCAAATGATTTTACAGACCTTGATTATTCCCTCATGGAAGGCCTCACTTTCCCTGGGGGAGTGGATGGGGGATGTGATTGGGGGGGCTTTGTGGGGGTATGGGAGGATGGGAGGGAGAGGGAACTGGAATTGATATGAAAAATAAGAAAAATTATTTTTTAAAAATTAAAAAATATGTTGTGTGAAAGTATAGTCCTCAGACTTCTCTTTTACCTCAAATATTGTTGCAGTCTTAAAATTTCTGAGTTCCTCAAGCAGATTTTGATTATATAAATTATGCACAGTGATATGTTATAAATGTTAAACAGTAGTCCCTTTAGAGGGGAGAACACTTCTGTTTGCTACTTTTTGTGCTAAAATTTATGTTATTAATACTGACTTTATCCTCCCACATCCAGGTCAGCAAAGAGAAAGCTTCAAATACATTCACTCATAATTAAATACTTCATTCAGCAACTGGTGGCATTCGCATACCTGTTGATACTTTAAAATTAAAAAGAAACAAAATTCAAAGAATTTATTTACTTATTTGATTATTTATAACAAAAACCAGTGTCAATACAATATCAGAAGCTCAATACAAAACAAAATGCTGAAGTCATTTAAAAAAGACAAAATATTGATGATACTATGAAAAAATAAATAGCTTAGGCTTTTACTTCAAAGTTCAGTCTTCTTTTAAAAAAATATAAAGTTAAGTTATAAGCATGTATTTTTACCATTGATCTTTTTGCATGGTGCTATGTCAGTTTTTAGTTAATTGTATTAGTACATTAAATGCCTCTCTGGAATAAGTGGAGTCAAATAATGTGTGATTCCATAGGTAGGTGTGTGTATATTTGTGTGTGTGTGTGTGTGTGTGTGTGTACAAATATGGCTAAAACAGTAAAGATAGTACATAAATACATAAACACAGTACATAACTAAACCATTCAGTTGTTTCTATCGCAATTCTTAAGGAATGAAAAATCACAACACTATCTTCTCCTAAATGTTTTTTAAGAAAGGAATTGAATGGAAATAGAATCCTAGGTGAACCTTCATTTTTCTCCTGTGTTGTCAAATCATTGTGTTTGCTTAGCAGAGGAAAGTAATGCAGCTGGTAAAGGAGTTGGTGGTATTCTTCTTCTGCTAGAAGTTGTCTATAAGAAACCAAGTCATACACTAAGAGGCATATTTGTTGTGTGAAATTTTAATATTAGGGACTTTTGCTTATATAAATCGGTCTTTGGGCAGACGTGGTTTTATCACACCATGCATTGCACAATGGAAAACCTTGGCACACTCAATTGTGTTTTGACATATTTCTTATTAGGATAAATAATCTATGCTAGAATCATCTCCAGAATTTCGAGAAGCTGACAAGCTGATGGTGACAGAGACAAGTTTTCAAACTTGTTTTGATTTTAACTTAAATGCCAGTTTTCTCTGTGACAAAAAATAGTTTTGTTTATGTTGTTTTACAAGTAAGGGGTCACTCATTATCTGGACAATGGAGTCCTAGTTATCTGAATAAGTATTACTTGATTATTGCATTTCAAGAAGATAGGATGAGCCATAGTTTTAAAGAGGCTAGTTTTTCTTGGCAATTCCAATTTCTGCATACCCTCACTTTTTTCAGCTTACCATGGTACTTGGGTAGACTCTGAAAGTAGTGTAATTACACTAATTGTTTTTGTCAAACAAAGTATTAAAATGTCATACACCCAAGAGCCCAATATTCATAGTGTTTTCAGTTTTTACCCTCAAATATGATTGAAAGTGAATCTTACACTTAATTTTAACTTAATTACATATAGGACACAGTGGCTGCCTACAAACTTTTGTCTAAATGTGTCTGATGTCTTGTATTTTATATTATTGGTGTCTACAGTGCAAATATTACTAGTGCTAGAAAATTACTTTGGTATTAAATACCCTATCCATGATTTTGAGAATTCAAGGGTACGCATATTGGAAACAGTGATTAGGAACATAGTGCAGTAGAAGTCTCAACAATCTCACCTGATAAAATGCTCCCAATGCTTCTGTTTTCATTCTTTGAATGTTACATTTTTCTTTGTGAAGTGTGCGCAGTCACACATGCTCTTCCCAGTGACTCTAAGGGTAGAAAGTCTTATAGATTTCTGAGTGTTGAGATTTTAATGAATCTCATGTTTGTCTTCATTTCTTTAAAATTGTCATTGCTTTTGTATGCTTCACAGTAATAACACACATATTTGACCATCAATTCTGGCCTGCAGCCAACATTTGTCACCAATATTACTACATGGAATGGTTTGTTTTTAAGTATTCATCTGTTTAGTTCATGATAGTAATAGCTACTGTTTGAATAGAACCCTGTTTTTTTCCCATGTATGTCAGAATTTTCCTGTATGCTGGCATTAATATCAAAAGAAAAAAGATGGTGGCATAATCACCAGCTTAATGAAAACACTTGAACAATTTTTACTCCTGAAATGAGAGAAAACATCCTTGAAAGTCCTGTTAAGATAAGCACAGAACTTTATAGATCTGAAGGACACACACTGCACGGCTGAACAAGACAGTTGCACTTCAAGAAGCTAACATTGCAAAATGTATGCAAACATCTATCTCCAGTCTAGCTATGTAAGAAAGAAACTAAGACAAATCCATGCTACTCTGCACAGCTTTGACACAAACATTCTGCTATCTATCTCGGCTTTCCCCTAAATTATGTTTAAATGCTCTGTAGAGAGGACACATCTGGAAACAATTTATTCCCAGGTAGTTGTTCATGAGTAACAGGCTCTTATTTTCTTAGTAAAAGCACTCCACTTGGTACATTTTGCACAAATACTGGGGTTTAAACACTTGAAAATCCATAGTGAACATGTAAGAGGAGAAGTATAAGCATTAAGGCAGAGCGATGAGTGTATCAATGGCATCAGAAGTGCAATCCCTGGCAGTCAGGCTGAAGTTCCCATCACTGGGTCTCATGATGATTCAATTGTGTTTTTAAAAATGTTTCTCCAGTGTCCTAATATAACACTGACTTCAGTAGCCTTGTCCTCAAGTGGTAAATAATCTCTCTTCTAGCAAGTCTATCCTGCCACAGTTTAGAAGAACTTAATATTGTTGCTGTCAATATAAAAAACCACTGAATCTCAAATGTATGTGTTGATAAAATAATTCCATATTTTGTGATCCTAAAAGTGTATCAATTAAATTATATTGCAATATCATTTTCAGTATTTTATTTGCCTTTAGACAATTTTCTATTTGATTATTTTTTATCATAGATAGACATGCATTCATGCTTATGTTTTCCCAACAAATATCTTCAATTTTCACTATTGTGGCACTAAGGGACTGAATTTATTTTAATGAAATATTTTTTCTTGTCTTTGGGGTATTTTGGAAATAGCCATTAGCATTTTGCAAATATTTAAAATATACCATTAAAATCTTCCTAAGAAGGGCCAACAAGATGGCACCAATAAATAAATACTGCCAAGCTTGAAGGCTTGAGTTCTATCCTTGGGACCTATCTTATGGAAGCAGAGAACTTACTGCTTTCAGTTGTCCTCTGATGTCTCTACTTATATGGTGGCCCTAGCATGACCACAGGTATACAGAAATAAATATGGCCTTGTGTTGTTACTGTGGTTGGACATATAAAGCTTGTCTGAAGATCAGAGGATGGAGTTTGCCACTAGCTAACTAAAGAGGACTGGAGATCTGCACAGTAAGTGAGATGGTTGGACAGAGAAAGGAAGTGAGATAGCTGGGTGGAGAGAGGCTAAATGCCCATAGAAACAGGAGCTTGCTCTCTCCACTGGGAAGCTTATGAGGAAAAGGTGGCTGTGGCTTGCTCCTTCTTCTCTCTGATCTCTCAGCATTTTCCGCTATATCTGATTCCAGGATTTTGTTATTTAGACCAATTAAGAACATCATTTACATAGCATAGTATGAATGCTGAACCTCCTAAACTTCAAAATAGAAATTAAATTATCAACTTTTGTGTGTAATGCTTTTGTGAGTTTGGAAATGAACTTTGAGCTAGACTTAGTGTTGGGTTCACAGGTAGCTTTTAGGAAAGTCGAAGAGTGTCTTTATTCAAGTCTTTCTGTCCAATGCTAATTGCAGAATTCTTGGCTAATTGGGCATGCTGGAGGATACCTACAGTACTCACATTCAGGGGTTCAAGGTGAAAGTGTCACCACACATTTGAGGCCAGCTATACCCTGTCATAAATGAAAAATAAGTAAATAATCATGTTATGAATATTTTCTTGATATGACAAGTCTACAAGATTCTGGCTAAACATCACCCCAAACATTTCTTTAGACCTCCACATATTACTGGTCCAGTCTCACAACTTGAAACATATATTGGTACTATTTCAGTACTTTAAAACTTGGGATGTCTTAGCACAGATTTCCTCAGGCCTTCTGTGTGCATGGCCAGTGTCATGCTACAGTATGTTCTCTGAAGAGAAAAGTCAGAGAGAACAAATATGTGCAGAGATACCTTAGACTTTAATTTGCAGTTCCTTGCATCCTGATTCTCACAGTATTGCCCAAAGAGGCTGTTTTCTTCTTTTGTACAGCCAAATTGTGAGGAATTGAGATGGTCGTATGTTAAAATTATGCTGGATTTCTAAGTAAGAGGCTGAGGTACAAAGCATAAGGACACACAGGCTAGGAATCGAAAGATTTGGGATACAGCAAGCATGTAAAACAATTTTCATGTTTTGTTACTGAGCAATGTGATATTAAATCAAACTCTCAAATGTGTTGTTTGAATTCACGTGTGTACAATATACCAACATGTAATATATATGATTTGGATAATTTTGGCAGTGTATTTAAAAGAATTTAACAGACGTTTGATATTTTACAGTTTATATTCCTTTTCCTAATTGTCACTTGTTAAAAACCAATGAAAATTACTGTAATCTGAGGTCGGAGAAATGTCTCAGTGAGTAAATGCTCACTGCACAAATATGAGAACTTGATTTGGGTCCCTTGTTCTAATGTAAAAGCTATACATGCATCTATAATATTATTAGGATAGAAAAATCAATCCAAAGCCAAAACTGATATGCTCCAAGGATTCTCTTGTCAGCCAACCTAGTTTAGTGTTGAGCATTGTGTTCAGTGATAGACTCTCTGATAACGAATATAAGACAGGGACTAAAGGAGGATGCTCAATGGATGTTGATCTCTGGCCCCCTTAGGCTGAGGCACATTCAACAACACCTGTATACAATAGACGAAAGTTGCTCTTATATTTTATAGGACTACAAACTAAAAGCAAGTAAGGAATAGATAATGTTAATGATCTCAAGAGAATAAATATCAATGCTGCAAGTTTCAGTGAAGTGGCTAGATGGCGGTATTGCCTGAACATGTCAATAGCATATATTTTTGACAACCAACATTGTGGTTTTCATTCAAAATCAAAATGCAGTGTCCAAATAAGTAACAAAGTTGTGCTTGATTCTTCATATGCTTGAGACACGTATTCTATAAATCATGCCCCATAAAGATGCATGTTGATGGTAATAAAAACTTTATTGTTTTTCCAAAACTTAATTCTGTCACAGAAATTATTTTTAAAGGTTTTGTTGCTTTTCCTACTAGCTTTTGCAGTTCTCAAGGCATTGTGGTCCACAAATCCACACCTTTCACAATCTAGGTTTACTTTCCCTGAAGAGATTATATTGAGACCAGTCTTGTGATGTCAGGAAGTAGAGTGGATTCATGTCTTATTGCAAAATAAACACTTTGAAATAATAGGAATCTCATTTAAATGAGACAAATGACAAAATGTCCATATCTCTTCACCTCAATTTCATTCTCTAACACATGAAATCATGAACCAAGTGGAATGTTTAGCTTCGCTCCTGGTTGATTTCTTCCATGCCAAGTGATGCCCAAGGGAGCATATCACCTGGTATAATAGGAAACTTGGCAGATCTTAATGCAGGACAACAATGTTTTTCTCAATTATATGCTTTTTTGTGCTTTTTGAACATATTTCAGATGATCTTGAACATAAAGTTGCAATAAATGAATATAGTTCAGAAAGTTATTTAAAAGTATTCCTGTATAGCTATTAAATAGCTTCATGATGGCTCCTATTACACAAAATTACTTGTTATTTAATATGGAATATGTAAAAGTAAAGCTGAATAAAATAACATGATAGAAATATGCTAGTTAAAACAAACAATTGAATTTTCCACTCTGTGTGTCATCAATTAATGGTGGAAAACATTGGACATAGTTTTGAAAGATGAGCTAAAATGTACAACTTTAGAAAATGACCAATACTTGCTAGAGCTTTGGGGATAAATAGTGAATAATATTATAGTTAACATAGGAATGATAATTTCCTAGTTGTCCCTCTAATGTTATCACTGTAATTTTATTCTCTCTCTCTCTTTCACTCTCTGTCTCTCCCTCTTTGTGTGTGTGTGTGTGTGTGTGTGTGTGTGTGTGCGTATTTACATTTTTTGAGAAAATTTTTCATGTACAAAGGCCAACCCCAAACTTATTACATAGCTAAAGATGCCTTTGAACTTTTCATCAGTGCTGGAATTATACACATTTATTAATATACCAGGTTATTCTGTACCTTTTGTTTACTTTTTGTGATTCACTAAATCAATGTAAGTTTATGAGGAATTGAGGGTAGCAATCAAAGTAAATTATATCTTGTGTAACAAACAACAAGAGATAATAACATGCAGAATATGAATACATAGAAAAATAAAAATTGAAAAGGTAAATAAATGAAAATTAAAATTGAAAGTCTAAATAGAAAGGATGCTTTGAGAAATTATGGCTACACTGAATTTTAAAGTTTGGAGTTATATGTAAGAAAATGTAGACTCTAAGATTAAATGGATAGTTAGTTAACATGAAAGAAGGGCATTGTCTAAAATATCCCATTTTTCCTTTTAGTGGATAGTCATTTTACTTCAGCCAGTTTCACAATCAGTAACTAATCTTCAAATTCTCAGTGTCCTTCAACCCTTCTGGGATATAAACATTACAGAAAAAAATTCATAGTTTAAATTTTTTTGTGGATTTTTGTGCCCAGGAAATATCGGAAAATAGAAAGTTTCTTTAGTTGGAGATGGATTTCATATTTGTGTAAAAATGTAGTTGAATACACAAAAGGCATAAACATAAATATTAAAAATTCTACAAATTATTCAAAGTTGTAGAATTCCCAACATTCAAAATGAGATTTTTTTTATTAAATTTTAAAATTTATTTTACACACCAACCACTGTTTCCCCTCTCTCTTCTCCTTAAATTCCCTCCCCCACTTTCTTTTTCCCCCACCCACATTCAAGTCTCAGTTAGGGTAAGGCCTCACATGATAGTCAATAAACCCTGGCACATCAAGTTAAGTCAGGACCAAGCCCCTTGCCCTTGAATCAGGCTGACATTGGCATTCCACCACAGAGAGACTAGGCTTCAAAAAGCCAGCTCAAGCTCTACAGGCAGATCCTGGTCCCACTGCTAGGGGCCCCACAAACAGACCTACCTACACAACTGTCACCCACATGGTCCCATATAGGCTCCCTAGGTATGGGTATATTATCCATGAGTTCCCATGAGCAGTGTCAGATTTCCTTAGGAGTTTCCCTATCATGATTTTGACCCTCATAGTCATATAATCCCTCCTCCCTTTCTTCAAATGGACAGTCAGAGTTTTAATAAAGAATATTGAAAGTAGAGATCAATCAATATGTCTGAGAAATAGACAGCTGAACATCGGTTTTTCACAGGGGAAGAGTCACTACTCCTTCAGGAAGAGGCTGAGTCCCTAAAGCACTGAGCAAAGCCACATTAGAAACCCAGTGGTATTTCTTTCACTCTAAATTTAAGGACTTGTAATGGCAAATCCTGATATGGTCATGAACTTTAAATAGGATGATTAGTAATGCATTTCTGACTTCTTGAGAAAATCTAAATGTTGAGAGTATTTCATACCTTGTCTATCATGGAGCACACCACAGAAATAAAGCAAATACCAAATACATTACAGTAAAAAAAAGTAGGTCTGTTGCCAGCATGTGAGTCTGGATACCTAAGGCATGTTGGTACAAATAACACAAATAGTATCATTACAAATATAGGAGATTACAACCAAACATTTTAAGAAACATAATGTAAACTTAGGTACATCACTAAGACACTCAACTAAGCTCAAATTTATAGCATGTTTTAATAACAACTAAAATGTACCAATAAAGTTCTCAATTTTTCAGTCTATTGTAGAAATAAAGTCATATTTATCATTTAAATGTATCTTTTCTGCTGACTTATCTGCCTAATAACATTTTTGTTAAGACTGGAGACTCAACAGGATATCAGGACATGAAAGCTAATAATTAAAACAAACAAACAGAAACAATAAAACACCCTGCAAATTAACATATTGCATACACTTGAAAGTTGATTTCATTTTAAATGGAATATTTTATTTTTATAGACCCCAAACTAGCTTTACTCACCTTAATATGCATGATACATATAGTTTTCAAATCACAAATATTAGATATATGTTAAAATCCCCTAAGTATTTCTTTGAATTGCAAGACACATTTTTACAAAAAAAAAGTATATGGTCAGGGAAGATGGCTCAGCAGTTCAGAGCTTTTGTTGCTGCTCTTCATGGACACAAGTTATGTTCCCTGAACCTATAAAGGGCAGCTCACAACCAACTCTAACTCAGGGATTTCAGAATCTGACTGTTCTGGATGCTTTCTCATAATCTGCGCAGACATGATATACACACAAATATGGAAACATGCATAAACATGAATTTAAAAGTATTTATAAAAAATGTATTTACATATAGACATATATATGAGTATTTATTTGAATATATCAGGCTATGTAACTATACTCTTAAATTTACTGAGATTCATTAAAAACGTTTAATTTCTGTAAGTAACAAATATGACATTATAACTCATTATTTTATTATTTTATTAAACAATCTGCTTTTTGAAATATTAAAATATTAAAAAAGCAGAGCATAGATTTTTAAAACTTTATTGTAGGCATGCTGGGCTTTGCTAAGCCTCTAATGGGACTATTTTTTCTTCTCACAGTGATGTGAACAGCACTCTTAAGTTTTTCAAAATTGTAAAGATCAACAATCCATTGACCTCTTATCTTTAACAGTGCTTGTTTTCCTTAAATAATAAAAAAAATCATTTCATTTTGTTTCCTCAATAAAAACACATCTTCCTTCAAATATTTTTGAAATTTTATTTTTGAACTTGAACTTTTGACTGTTTAGAATGAATATGAAAGCCACTTTAATACACTTTCTAGCATACCATTGAAATAAGTGTCAAGGACACCAAGAAAACAGACCACACAGAGTCACCTGAGCAGGGCTCATATGGACTCACAGAGACTGAAGTCTTAACCACAGAGTGAATCTTTATGAGTCTGCACCAAGCCCTCTGCATATATGCTGTGGTTCTCTAGCATGGGGGTTTTGCTGGATTCCTAACAATGGGAGTTGGGTGGCTGACTCTTTTGCTTGCTTGTGGAACCTTTTCCTTCCTACTGGCTTGCCTCCTCCAGCAATATGAAGGTATAGGCTTATTCATATTGTATTTTGTTATGCCAAGTTTGGTTGATGTCACTGGAAGGCCTGCTCTCCCCTGAAGAGATAAGGAGGAACAGTGGTTCTGGAGGAGATGGGGAGTGGAAAGAGGGGAAGGAAAGGAGGGTAGGAAAGAAGGAAATTGAGGGGAGGCTGTGGTTAGGATGTATTGTATGAGAGAGAAATAAATAGTAAGTAAGTAAGTAAATAAATAAATAAATTTAAAAAAATTGTTAAATAAATTTAATTTCAGCTAATACTAAAAAACACATTTTGTTACAGGAGTTGATTCTTACCCAGTTCTACAGCTCTTTTACTGCCATCCTCTTGATGAACTGAAATTATAGACTCTAGAATGGATAGTACATCATTTTAACTTTGAGGGTACTATATAAAAGCACATGACCTCTATGTCATAGAATATTGGTGAGCTTTTCTTTTTGAAAATTCTTACCACAAAATTGCACCATGCTTAGGATGGAAGATATTTCCAAATATTACAAAATACTTTCTCCATGCATAAAAAAAAAAAACTACAGGGTCTACTTTATGGTAACAGTGTTTTGGTTTGATACTATTAGGAATCTTTTCATGGAACTGAGGCTTATCAGAAAAGCTTATTATGACATGATAATTTTTAAGCACATGATAAGCTTAAAAATAAAGAGAAGATTCATTATAATAATTACTGTCAAATTCTTCTTGAGTTCTTGTCTTTCCTAAGTGGTTTTAAAAAACTGAGTCAGAGTAACTATTAGACACTTTAGTGGAGCCTTGAATTGTCCTTGATTGAAAAAACAATGGAGTAGAAAAATAGCAGGAAACACAACTAATAAAATTTCTATGGTCACAAAATGCTAACTCATTTGATTTTCCTGCCAGACAGAAAGCAATTGCACACACATTGCTAGATGTAGCCTGTGGCTTCTATTAGACATGTCACTTGCTGAAGCCCTTTGAGGGTTTTACATGTGCGTACAATACAATGCTGCTTCTCTAGAGCGGAGGATTTCATTCTGTGATCAACAACCTGAGGATTTTGCATTGAACTTGAAAAATGTTGCTTGTCAAAATGACTGCTGTACTATGCAAATGCATGTGATTCAAATTTTCCTCTCTCTGAATACTTCTCCTTAGATGTATAGTGTCCCCATGTTTCCATCATGGTTCTTATTGAGGAAGCAACATGTCTTTAATTTAAATGAAAAATAAATCATTGAATTGGAAAGGGAATGCAGAGCCTTAAAATCAATCACTCCCTCCCTCCTGAATACAACACAAAGTTACAAGGAACAACAACATATATACATTCTGTTATAAATGCCAGTTTTTGAGACTCTCAGAACCCTGCTCTCCTTGCACAATTTGGCCAATTACCAAGCATGCATTTCTTGAAATATTTTCTATCAGTTGTACATTGTGCTTACTTCAATAAACAAACCAATGGTAAACCCTGACTTCCTATCCATTAAGAAATTGTAAATGAGTGTATCCAGAGAGCTAGTAAAATACAAAGCCAAAAATAATAAGTCCTGTATATAAACTGTCATACTGCTTAAGCTGCACATACTTGTTGGTATGCGAGAATAACATGCTTAGTAGTACATAATCTTTCATCTTTCTGCACAGAGATGTTGGCATATTTTCATAAACAAATGAACATTTCCGTATCGTGTATACTAATGTCAAATACAGTGAGCTATGACTTGAGCTATTTGATGTCTCTACCCTAATAGCAAAAATATGAATTTAAGCATGTATAATACATTCATTTTATAGATATTATATTTAGTTGTAACCTCAAGGTGAGGTCAGAATAAATATATTCATTGTCCTTGTTGAAATTTTTCCTTTTCTGACACAAAACAGCTAAGAATGCCATATCCCATTAGCTGGAATCATAGAGTAATGGGAAATCTGAAATCCTCTCTGGATATCACAAGTCCTTATATATCTGTAGAACTAAAATCTAACATTCCATGTAATATCAGAAGAATATCAATATTAACAACGACAAACTATTCACATTTCATAGTAGTAGGTAATTTGTCACTTGAGAACTCTGGCAATGTCTATGGACAACAGGAAGAAACTTAAAATGTTAGATTCCAGACAGTTGTTTGTCAAAGAAGCAGTACTTGTATATGCTTAAAATGATTCAAACTCCATACTGTACGACAGACTTGACACCTTGATAAGGTTTATGTGTCTCTTTATGTGCACAGTATTTTTGGAGGTTCACAATAAGTCAAATAAAATACCATAAGAAACACTAATTCACTTTTTTGAGTGAGTACTAGGTCGATATTTGCAAACATAAGTTATCATTTGATAATTATAGCTGAAAAATCCAAAAATGTCTTGGAAAGGTGATCAAAAATACCCATAATTATTCTGCATTCATTGTACCAACACCTCCCCTATCTCTTTTTAAACTTTATTTTTCTCTTTATTTCCACTGTTTTATTGAAAATTCTTATATTTTTACCACATCATTTTCTTCTCCATCTCCTCCGTGATCTTCCCTACCATCCTACTCTTACAATTCTATGCCTTTTTCTCTTTCTTTAGAAAACAAGCAGGTAATAAAAACTCAGAAACAACCATAAAAGTAAATAAAGCACTAGAAACACACAGACATGCACAAATTTATAAAAACACATAATTGGAAACTATAACATTCAAGCAAAAGACCAATGCCAGATTAAAAAAAATTCTCAAATATAGCAGTATGAGAAGACCCAGTTGCTCTTTTAGAATAGGCATATGGCAACTAGATAATTCAATAAGTGAAATGTTGAATGCACCAATGTGCTGACGGAATTTTCTGTCCCGCCTGTTCCTGCAGCCATTTGTTCAAAATAAACACACATGGCTTATATTAATTATAAACTGTTTGGTGAATGGCATAGACTTTTTATTGTCTAGTTTTCTCTTAATTATTAACCAACTTCTATTAATCTGTGTATCTCCACATGGTCGTGGCTTACTGGTGATGCCTGGATCTCTTGCTCCCTTGACAGCTAGATGGCATCTCACAACTCATTCTCTGTGTTTCTCTTTCCAGCATCCTTCTATTCTGGTAGCCCCTAAGTGTTATGAAGAGGAATCAAAGAAGGAAAATGCAACTCTGGGTTGGTAGTGATAAATTCTGTCAAAAGAAAATGAGGAAAGCATTAATTGAGAAGATGATATTTTAAAAGGATGTGACGATGTGTTCATGTACAGATTTGTGTGTGAACATTCTAAACATAAAGAAATGGGATGACAATGAACATTTCACTTAACCACATTGCATGATCCATGTGGAAGGCACTTAGAGTGAGCATCATGTCACAAGAGTTCATTGTATTTCTCTACGACAGCAAAATTTTAAGCAGAATAAAACTGCACAGTTAAAATTCACTTATTTTCAAACATGTGCAAATTAAGGAACTTTAATTGCAAATGCTTATTATTATATGCCAAGGAAAGGTTATTATAAAGGAGTTGGAAATAAGGAAAAGATTACTGGAATTGAGAACTGATCATCTATATTTTTGTTTAGAAATTGTACTTTGATCTTTGTTTGGTAATTACTACAAGAACTTCAAAGATTCTTTGTAACATATACAACACATATTTAGTCAAGATTTAATTTATATATGAATAAATAATGGAATTTATGTATCAGTATGCAGGCTTGATCTTATTTTAATATATTATAAAATTATATCAACAGCAAGAAATTTTTAAAATAAAATTCTATTTATTTCATTTTATTTTAGTTTGAATAATGCATATATGTGTTCTTCTGTAGGTGTACCTGAAAGCAGGTGCCAGAAGTGTTGAATTGCTTGCAGTTAGTTTCATAAGAACTTGTGAAAACCTGATGCAGGTGCTGGAAACCAAATTCAGGTCCTTTGGAAGATCAGTGAACTCTAAACTAAGCCATCTCTCTAGCCCCTAAATAATTTTTTATATAATTATTAGTAGTATATGTTTAATTTGTGCACTGATTTTGTATGTCTTTGTATGACTTTGATAAGTCAAAAATTTACTTGACAGAAATAACTCACAAGTAAAATTAGGTTAAGAAGCCCTGGTATAGATAGCAAAAGGATAGGTATGGAAATTCACTCAAGACAGTATTTTGGACCTTCTACTTTAGTTCAGTTGTTACTCTATGTGATAGCTAGCATCTGTCCTTTTGTTTTTTAAATTATTTTTAAAACAATCTTATTTCACGTACCAATCTCAGTTTTCTCCCTCCTTCCCTCTCACTCCCACCATCTACCCACCCCATGACCAATCAACTCCTCAAAGATGGTGAAGCCTCCCGTGGGGAATCATCAAACTCTATCACATCATTTGGATTAGGACCAAGCCCCTTTCCACAACCCTCTGTATCTAGGCTGAGCAAGGTATCCCTTAATAGGGAATGGGTTCCAAAAAGCTTGTTTATGAACTAGGGATAAATACTGTCTCCACTGCCTGCAGCCCCATAAACTGCCCAAGCCTCCCATATGTCGCCTACATTCAGGGGGCCTAGTTAGGTCTTTTGCAGATTCCCCAGTTTTCAGTATGGAGTTCATGAGCTCTCACTTGCTCGGGTCAGTTTTTTCTGTGGGTTCTCCTCCGCACAGTCTTAACTCTTGTGTTCATATTATCACTGCTCCCTCTCTATTACTGGATTGCAGAAGTTCTCCCCAAAACTTTGTTGTGTATCTCTGCATCTGCTTCCATCAGTTACTGGATGATGGCTTTATAACAGCATTTAAGATAGTCATCAATCTGACTATAGGGGAAGGGTACTTTAGGTACCCCTCTGATATTGCTTATACTCTTCATTAGTGTCATTCTTGTAGATTCCTGGGAATTTCTCTTGTGCTCATTTTCTCATTTACCCCATAATGAGTCACTCTATGAAGGTACGTCTTTCCTTGTTCTCCCTCTCTGACCTTCCACTAACTAATATAATTTAAGATATTACCAGTAAGAAATAGAAATCAATCAAAAATACCTGGATTAATCATCAACAAGTGTGCATTAAGTTTACTAGGATATGGGATTGCTTAATATTTCAAATATATAATACAATAATAATTTAATTATTGAAGTCAAGGGTATATTGTTGTTTTAGACGAGGAATAATCCATTCAATTAAAATTCAGCTATAATAGCAGAAAGAATGGCATTCTGGTGTTAGAATTCAGAGTTTGTATTTATTTTTTATTATATATTGTATTATTAGCTTAAATTTCCATGCTAAAGAAAAAGAGATATCTTATGAGATTAATCAATGTAAGTAGAGTTTTTTTTTTCCTGTCCTGGCAGCTGTTTCCCAAATAACCATGCAGAGATGATATTAATTATAAATTATCATCAGATAGCTCAGACTTGTTACTAGCTAACTACCCTTACATTTAAATTAACCCATAAATTTCTGTCTATATTTTGCCACGTGGCTCAGGCCTTGTTATTACATTTTCTACACAGCTTAATTGGCATCTGGCTCTGTATCCTCTAACTCTGCCCTTGCCCTTCCCATCCTTCTCCTAGTCTGGGTCTCCTGCCTAACTGTATCCTGTTCAACTATTGGCCAGTCAGCTTCTTTCCTAAGTCAATCACACCACAAATCTTCACAGTGTACGAAAGGATTATTCCCCAACCAATCATTTTCATCCTAAATATAGTAAGCTAATAAACTTCAGATGAACATAGAGCTGTAGATTTGACAAGAAATGGTTTAATTACTGTCCTCATGAACTTGTGTGGTAGATCTCTGGTGCACTGAAAGCAACACTGAATTGGCATCTGAAATCTAGCCTTACTAACTTCAATATCTCATCTATGTGATTGTGTTGGAAACAGTAAAATATCTGTGTGGTTTTCCTCACTTACCAAACAGCTGCTTGTTCAGGGTACAGATTCAAATTATTTGCTGTTTTAGGCACATGACAACATGCACCATTATTGAGTCTCTCTAGTATTACATAAGACAACTTTTTCATGAAAAGGTTGAATTTATATTTATTATTTCTGAGAACTATTTTAGCTCTTAAATTCCAGTTTATTCAAATTAATGTTTATTTCTCCCTGGAATAAGAAAATAAATACCTTGCATTACAAATGTTGGTAGCTAACCAGCAAAGGAATCTGAAGCCTTTTCGACACCTGCCTTATCCCATTAGTGATACATGGATACTGTGCTGAAATGTTGACATGAAGTTTAGATTTCTCAACCCTTGGTTACAGAGTTTCATATTAGTACATGAAATACAACTTCTATCTGAAATAATAGAATCACTGGGGAAATGCGAGTTAATTAGAATATAGCTGTGAAATCTTGGACAATATCCCATTAAATGTCAGCTTCGATAAACATGGAGTGTTTAAAAATGTGAGTTCCTAGAAACACATTCATATCATGTAGTTATGGAACAACCTCTAACTCTTTGCCGCCACTGTAACGTAATAATTGTTATTGAGGGTCTTGAGGGAGTCGACACATTGTATTAGAAACACAAAACAACGGCCCATATGTTCCTTTTACTATTTTCAAAAATACATGGTTCAGATAATTCTAAGAAATTTGCTGAAAACTCCTGTTCTAATAATTCACTTACACAAAAGATGCTATGAATATATCAGCATTCTTGGTCCATGTTTGCAAGGTAATTTCTATCTATTTGAAATGCAAAGAAGGAAATGCTATCTTATGCTTATTTGTAAATTTTCATTCATCTCTGCAAAGGTCTCAGAACAAAAGAAATGTTTTGGGAGATAAAAGTAGAATAATTTGTTTAAGTATACAGAGAGAAATGAAGGCAAATTCTTAAGTGCTGGTTTGTATACAAGCATGCTTCTGGTTAACTGTAATTATTGCTTAAGTTGACATGCCACCAAGTAGTTATAGGAAAATGTTTGTGAAAATATAGTATCATTTTACCATTGTTAGCCTATAACTGCCTGCATGAATAGCCACTGCTCTTTGTCACAGATTTTTCTTCTGTCTCTGTTCTGGTGAGGAAAGGAAAACTGGACACCCTATACTAGGAATACAGAAGCTCAACTATCATTTGGATTAGTAGAAATCTCACAAGACCCCACTACATTGAAATGATCGATATTAATTCAAGAAATAGACTTCCAATGAGCTGATGAGCTGGTATAGCCCATACAACATTAATCTCTGTTGAAAACTGAGTGAGATCCCAGGGAGGGAAGCTGGCCAAAGGCTTTCTTCATGACAAGTGGTTTCAAGAGATCAATGATAAATTTTAATATTTGCTTCAATAATTAACAACAGGAGTTTATGGCCAAAGACTGGATAACATTTACCAAAGCAGGTTGCACAGAACAGATGTGGGAAAGCTACAGGAAAACATTCAGCTTGGAGACCATCTGCTTATGAGAAGTTGGAGGGCCTGCAGGTGATGCAGCAAAAGCTTTAATGTTGTGTACCTGATTCAAGGTACTCAGCTTGCGATCAGGCTCTTCTACTAAGCATTTTTAAGAAACAAAAAACAAATATTTAGAAACACTTTAACATTTGTGGATGGTTTCAACCAATTTCTAGCAATTGGCAGAATCATGAAAATAGAAGATAATCAGAACAAATTGTTAAACAGACAGCTTATACATTCCTGGGCTTGTGGAAGTTGAACCAGAAGGGTATTACAGCATGCTGTCTGCCAAGTATTACATGGATGTAGTCATCTTAAATCAGAGTAGCATTGATTTACCATCGGGGGAATCTCACAAGGCCAGGCAGTCTCGCCATTCTCTTTGTAAAGCAAGGGGAACTTATAGGGCTCCTGAGACATATGTACTTAAGAAGGCTCATTATGCACCTAGATTCTTTCTCCTCCCTCTCTCCTCCCCTCATCAGGGACAAATAATACTGTTCTTCAGTGGTGTAGTTGACATTAAGTTGCCTGCACTCCTCTGCTATGCTTCTAGAAGTAACACCATGCCAATGTCCCTGTAAGTAGTCCTCTCATGTGCTTCAAATGTACTCACTGAGCCACGCTCTTGTAATCAATCACTCATCTATATGGCCTTATGTAACCTCATGAACTTAGACTTATACAGAATTGTTCCTTCAGTCTTCCATTGATTGCCCTTTCAATCTCAGGTAGATAAACATTTGTTTGAATCTTCTGAGAACAGATAGTAAATGAAGCATTATGCATGTGGTACTATTCTAATTTATTTACTGTTGCTGTGATAAAACACCAACCAAAAACAACTTGTGAATGCAATGGTTTATTTCAGTTTACAAATTATGGTCCATTACAAAGAGCGGGAACTCAAGGCAGATACCTGTAGGCAACATCTAAAGTCAAATGGAGGAAGGCTACTCACTGGCCTGCACTCTCTGGCTTGCTCAGCTACCTTTACTATGCAACCCAAGAAGAGTTACCTATGGGTAGGACCACTCACAGTGGACCAAACCCTCCTACAGTGATTAGCAATTTAATGAAAAAAAAAAAAAAAACAAAGGCCAGCACACACACACATGGCCACAGCCCCTCTGATCTAGGAAGTTCCTTATTTGAGGCTCTTTGTCTGAGATGACTGAGTTGTATCAGGTTTACAAATAAATATATGACATTTTATTCCTTGTCAATGTTGACACACTAGGACATAATTTTGATCCACTTATACCCCTTCATTGCTTACCTCTAATATCACATGTTCACATCACAATATAAAATATTTTGCATGCTTAAAAGTCAGTCATGAAAACTCCAATACACTAGATTAAAACTTCTTTTCCAAAGCTCAAAGTCTCTTACTTATGGGCTCTTATAAAATAAATAAATAAATAAATAAATAAATAAATAAATACATAAATAAATAATTTTCTACCTCTCAAAGGGAACAATTCGGGTATAAATGCAACCATTTAAGGAAAATTCAAGTCTAGCAGTCTTTGTCTAAATTTTATAGAATAATGTCTGATGTCTGTGACTTGCTCATCAACTTTTGTTCTCCTCAAATCTTGAGCAGTTCAACTTCTCTGCATTCCTCAACACACAGTTTGTTTAGTAACCTCAATACCCTTTCCTTGTATGGTGTTCCATAGTTCTGGCATCTTTAATATCTTGTGTTTTCTACTATAACTGACGCTATACCCACTAATGGCAGCTCCTGGGTTTTCTACAAGGATTCACATCCTCTCTCATTTTGCCAAGCTTCAGCTTTTCTCCATGATTCCTCCATTCCTGCAACTCCCATGACACAGTACTATCATCACACGAGAGACTCATGGGGTATCTAGTTCAAATGTCAGCGATACATAGCCTTTGTAAACTCTGGACCACAGCTTCATTGTCTCTACCTTGAGTGAATACTTTTTCAGAAGACTTCATTTAAGTGACACTTTTGCTCTTCTCTTAATAACAATATATCTTTGAGTCCCAGAGAACCTACATTTTCTCAGCAAAACACAAAACGCTTTAGTTTCACAGAATCATAATAGACTGTATCACATGAACAATTCCAATGCATTCTTGCTTCCCTCAGAAACAATACAACCCATGGTTCCACTGTGTGTTTGTTCAAACTCTGATAAAATATCACATTCATCTCTGAGTACTCAGTGGATTTTCGGTGAATTTCCAAATTTACAATTCCAAATAGTTACATAATTCTTCCCCAAATCACTGTGGTAATATCAGTGACAACAATACCTCTTTCTTCTGCTATGACTTTTAGTTCTAGTTCATTTATACTGTTGTGATAAACACCAAACTTCCATGCAAATTAGAGAGGAAGGGGTAGTTTCATTTTTCAGATTTTAATTCATCATTACAAGAAGCAAGGACAGGGTCTTTAGTCAGGAACTTGTAGGTAAGAATTAAAATGGAAAATAAGATTACTTACTGGATTTACTGGTGTGATTCCTTTGGCTTTATCATCTACTTTCCCTATATAGGTCAGACCCAATTACACATGGGTTGTACTACCCATGTTAGGCTGCCCCCATCAATTGGCAATTAATAAAGTGCTGAAAATACATGGCCATAGGGCAATGATCATATTAAGATAATTTCTCAATTAGTTTTCCATTCCCATAGGTGATTCTGGATTGTGTCAAATTGACAGCTGAAGCTAACCATTCACTTCTGAAATTTGGGACAAACATTTTTAAATCAAATGTTAACAGTTGGCAGAACACAAAAGAGACATGGTGCCTAGAACATGACTACATGATTTCAGCCTATGAGATAGTAATTTAGAGACATGACAGGGATGGCTGTATCCGTGAAATCATAGCAGTATAAAATATCAAACATGATGTGGATAATTATAGTAAGTTGTCCTCAGAAGGGGACACACACACACACACACACACACACACACACACACACACACACACACACACATATATATATATATATATATATATATATATATATATATATATATATCAAATGAATGGGATGGGTGTTGAGAAAAGAAAATCTTCCCCACGTATGATAGCTTATGCAACCCTTAGGGGTCATCTCTAAAAGCATGTACTATACAGCAACACTAAATGAACTGAGAAGATTGTATGCATACATTTATGTATATGTGAAAATAATAATTATCACTACAGAAAAATGGGGTGAATTGGAGAGAGAAGAGAGATACAATATGACTGGAGATTTTGTGATAGGGTTGAAGTACTTATATATGAATTTTTAAAATAATACAAAATTCAAATATAAAAAGTATTTATAAAGGAAGAACAGTATCCTGATTTGATCTCCAGTATTCCAGTATTTTATATATATATATATATATATGTATATATATATATATATATATATATTTGTGTGTGTGTGTGTACTATATTGTATATTACTAAATATATTAGTATGAAAACTCCTGAGATAAATGAATATTGGACTTTGTTGAATAGATTGCAAGCTGTAATAGGTAATAGGAAATGTAATAGGAAATACATATTTCCACCATAAAATATTGAAAAAAGTTCTTTTATTTTTAGTCAAATTACTAGATAATGAACACTTTCACATAAAGCTGATAAAATATGTACACACTAACTTTTGTGTAATTTCAAAATGTGAATAGCCAAGATGCCTCTCAATGGGTTATGGGCATACTGTGAAACATCTGAGCAATGAAATTAGTTGCCACTATAATAAAATATTCTCTTACAGCAGAAATTGCAAATGGATTCAAATCAGTAAATGCAACTTACTGGCTTAAATAAACTACTCTAAAAAAAGAATAGAACAATATGTTTTCAACAATGACATTCTGCAGAGGCAAAAACAACAATCAGTTTTTGCTAGGATTTCAGGAGTCATAGAGAACTGGGTAAATGAACTTATATTTGTAGGCATTTTAATGCAGTGAAATCATCTTGTGTAACATTTAAGTGGATTTGTGACTCTCTGTGTATCTGCAGTCACCCCATCTCACTCCATCCTCTCTAACCCCTCCTCGTGTGTGTGTGTGTGTGTGTGTGTGTGTGTGTGTGTGTGTGTGTGTGTATGTGTGTGTCCCAAATGAAATAGACTTTGGATGATAATAACATGTCAACATTGATTGATTACTTCAGCAAATGGACCACACTACAGTAGAATAAAGATGATGCAAAAGGCTGGGTGTGGGGATATGGGTGTGTAAATTCCCTCTCTCTTCCTCTATGTGATTCACACTGCTCCAATAAATAAGTAAATAAATAAATAAACAAATAAATAAAGGAAATTTCTTGGACAAAGAAAACATTTTAGGAATTATTTTTACTTTTTGCTACCATCAAATGATATTTTTGAACTTGAAAATTATCATATGCCAAACATTCTATTTCTCCCTCACTTGTTTCGCCTTCTTTACCACAAAATTCACATGCAGTGGCATTTAATGCTTGTCAAGTTTTGCACTTATAAAATCTAGGATCAATGCTTAGATATATAAACAACTACCACAGGAGCCGTGAGAAGTGTACTAGCTCTGGATGACTTCTTTTTCAAACTAAAAATAAATTCCTCTTTGATGCAGTACACATGGACTGCCATTTCTCCTCCCTCCACTACTTCTGTCTCTACATCACCTCTTTCTCCTCCAGATCAACCACCCCACTTTGTTTCCCTTCAGAAAGGAGATGTTCTCCAGGAATGAATCAAAAAACAGGACAAAACATCCAATAATATAAAGGAAAGTCTTCTTAAGTAAAAGTTTTAAAATCTTCCAATGTTATGTGTGCAAGATAACCATGGGAGTTAAATAAGTTGCGTGATTAAGCATTCAGTGTCCTTTTGGACACCTCAGCTTAAAAAGTTTATTCTTATTTTGAGTGAGGAGAGAGATAGAAGTTGCCCACAATAGCCTTCTTTGAGCTTACTCATATTTTTCTGCTAACATATCTTTATATTCTTCATTGCAGATGCTGATTTGTGATTGGCAAACTCATCTATCATGTATCTTATAAGCATGTAACCCCAAAATTTTAATTTATTTATTAATCTAGAACACATATTTTTGGACCCTGGCTAGTGATGTAGATAAGTGCCTTCTTCAGCTATCTCCAGAAAACCTTCTTCCTGCAGCAGATATGAAGAAGACCCACAGCCAGACAATATGCAGAGTTAGAGAGCCTGAACCACTAAGCCTAAAATGGGATGTCTGGATCAAATCCTTTCCGCCAGAGCTCAAGAACTACATGCAATATGAGGTTGAAAGAGTTGACATCTGAATCAACAGTGGCTTACATTGAATCTCCTATACATGAAAATCTGTTGGCATGCTGGCAGAGGATTTAAATTATTTCAAAGACAGCAACAAATGCCTATTTGGATATAGTTCTAAAGGGATTCCTATGACATCTCTGAAACACAATATGAAATGAACTTAAGGCTGTATTAAGCAATAGAATCTCATTCTACTCATGTGTTATGAGGGGTCATGAATGACCCATGTTCAAAAGTCATTGAACAGAAATTGTCAGCATCATTTTGGAATGTTTGGGAGGCACACAAGACAAGGAATTGTTGAAATAATTGCAAGATATACATGGAAATGTTTTCAGCCATAAAGAACAAAGTGGACCTTTGTTGGAAAATATTTTCAATTGGAGGTAATCATATTAAGCAAATTAAGCCAATCTCAGAATAAAAATAAACAATGACAACAAAAAATATTTGCAATGATCTGCATAAAATCCCAAACTTTATTTAAAACTTTTCCTTCCAAAATCAAATCTTGCTTAGAAAGAAAATGTCCACAGACAGTACATTTTCCTGGGCCCACAAATTGTAGATGTTTCTTTGATTCTTCTTTCAAAGAGAAGAGATTATTCTAGGTGCAGTCTGAAATATAAATCCTAGGTGACTCCTTTAAGAACAAGGAGGTAGCCCATATCAATTTATCTAACAATTTCATCTCTTTATGTAGTTCATCAGTCTAAGCATTCCTCCTATGCTGAGATACTAACTGAACCCCAGTATGTGCAACATACTTGCTGAGTATGGAGTGAGTGAAGATGTCTACCTCACTGCTCCCCATCCCAAGGTGTGACTGCCCGTGGTGCATCATACAACTGCAAGCACACAAAATTACATTGGATTTTATGCTTCCATTGGCCCAAGCTTTTAAGCCTGAAGGTTCAAGCATGTCCATGGGAAATTCAGTTTTATCACTGCAAATAAAATTTGGAAGCTGGAGTTACCATTTAGTACTTGATTGTCAGGGTTGGTGTGAAGATTAGAGAAGGGATGAAGTCATCGCTTTCTTTTCCTTCTTTATGTTTACATTCCCTGAAGTATTCATCTTCTCCACATTTTTTTAATCCTTTGAATTTAGAGGTGATGCTGAGAATATTCAGTAGTCTTGGTTACAAACAGTTCCCCTTTGTGCTTCAGCTGCAGTAGGAAGACTGCTGGCAAGGATATTGTAATGGCAGAATTAGTTCCATTGAGCCACTCACTGTTTTGCTTAATTATAGCTTCTTTCTGGACTTGTGTGTACTTTCTCCTTGCAATCTCTTCTGCCAACGGTGTCAAATCAAGCCATTCCTAGCACATGTTTCCCTTTCATTCCTTTATGGGGGAAATAGAGCAAGAGATGGTTAACAATTGTTACTCTTCAGTTATTTAAGCTAATGAAAGCAACTGCCATGCTGCCACTATGGGCTCTCAGGGGTGTATGTGCAGTGGGGAAAATGAGCTGCATGGGCTCTTAATTACCTCACACAAAGGGCAGTGTTTGCTCCTCAATCTCAAGAGATTGATGGCCTACTTTTTCCTCTCCTGTCACTGGAGTCTCTGTGTGTAACTCTCCCTCATTCTCCACAGCATCAATTCTAGAATTGATGCCAATAGAGTTTGGCTTTGTCATATACTCAGGTTCCAGATGGGACACAACAGGTAAAATAGACTTTGAACTTACTCATCCTTCATGCACAAACTCCAACAGTATCAGCCTTTCTGCACCTCCTTTCATTTATCTAAGAGTGGCAGAAAACTAAGTTCCCTCTATTTCCCACTTAACTGCTTCCTAAGTCCTTCAAACCCATTTCTATTTCCTTCTCAGGTTAAGTGAAGTTACTCCACTCTCCCTGATATGAATTGATCATGAAAAGGATCACAAACTCCAAAGACCCCCAAATAAAAACCTTTTACAGGTATAACTTCCTTCGTGTTCACCAGACATGTGGCTATCTTACCTCTCCTGAGACTACTTATTCAACACTTAGAGACATCATTTTGCCACTTTGCTCTTCCTCTCTTCTTTCCTTGTTAGTCTCAAGGTTCTTGTATTTGTAGTGCAAATGTTTTTCAGAATTCTTGAATCTCTACAATCTCACACAAGCAATGATATTACTACTTGCCCATACAAAATCCTTTGTAAATGGAAACAAAGCAAGTTGCAATTAGCTATGTATCATCTCTCTCTGTTGTTTATGCTGTCTCAAAGTCATATCTTTTACTATAATTCCTTTTAGTTAATTATTTTATTGGTTTATTTAAACTTGAGTATACTCAACAATGTATGGGCTTTGTTTGCCTCTTTGTATTTCCAGCTACTTGTAATCAATGTAGTGAGGAGAGGGATTTAGGTTTCCCTGGAATCTCTAAGAAAATTAGTTATTCAAAATATCAAAAGAGTTGGTCATTAACTTAACCCAAGTTGAGTTTGAAGATGTCTAACCAAAAAAAAAAAAGGAGAGTATGAAAGGAGGAGAAACAATGAGAAATAACGGATCAAACAGAGTTATGAGAATGTGAGTGGGAGGCTATGTATGTAAATTAATTAAAACTAAGTTTGTATGAACAAGCCTTATGGAAATCAATAGTTATTAAACTAATTTTAAAACAAAACTAGAAGCAATAGTTTGAAAGAAGGTAGCTGTGTGTGGTCATTTGACTAAGAATGATTGCCATAGAGTCCTATATTTGAATATGTGATCATTGGAGAGTGGAATCCTTGGGAAGGATTAGGAAGTGTGGCCACTTTTGTACTATGTGTGGCCTTGTTGGAGAAGCAGTGTGAGTGTGAGTGGGCCTGAAGGATTACAAAGCCCATACCAGACCCAGTCTTTCTCTTTCTTTCTCTGCCTCTTTCCTCCCACATCACCCTCTTCTCTTATTGATTCTTTTGTATTATCATGTAGAATTCTTAGCTTCCTCTCCAGCAACATGAAGGCCCCCATGCTTCTCTCCATGATAATAATGGAGTAATTCTTGAAACTACAAGCAAGCCTCTACATAAAATGCTTTCTTTTATTAGGTTTGCTTTGGATATGTTGTCTTTTCACAGTAATAGAACAGTGACTAAGACATACTGCTCAGGGTGATAAGGCTGCTCCCAGAAGACTTGAGCTATTAAACAAAAGTCACAGTGCAAAGCATGGGATGCTCTTCTATAAGTTATTGTGTAACCCTGTGTTCAACAGCATCAACCTGCCAGGAAAGATGTGTCCACTACTGCAGCAATGACATAAATAGTGCTGGTTAGTTCCTGAGACATTGAAACTGATTACATTCCTCAGAGAATGGATTGCTGACTTCAGCATTTAGCTTTTGCTTTTTAAAATGGTTACAAAAGTGTAACTGTACCATCCAGCCAGATTCTGCTATGCAGATAGATGTTCAAGAATTGAGTTCCCATTTTCCCTTAGGAAGAATGTACCTATTATTTATTTTTCAGTTTTCTTTTATTTTCTAAACAATTTCATACATGTATACCATGAGTTTTGGGCCCTTACTCTTTCTCATCCCCACTGCTCAAAACCCCTTTTCCAGGCAGACTTCTCCCAGTTAAGTATGTTTCTTTCTACTCTTGTCTTCTCTTCTTTTCTTCTCTTCACCCCTCTGCCCTCTCTTCTTTTCCATTCCCTTTCCTTCCTTCTTTCTTTCATTATTTTCCCCACTGAATTTAATTAGATATAATTGGATAAAATCAAACTTTATTCACCAGAACATGGTCTACGTAACAGCTGCTATTCCCCTAAAACCGTGGTACCCTTTTCCTTTGTTTCCATTAACTACCAAGTAATAAGGGGCAATGTCCATGACCTCCTCCCTTGTTGATAAAACTGCATTTTAATTTTGTGCTGATGTCTGCTAGAGCTGCAGTAAATTCATGAGTTCAATGGCCACATCTTATACAGGAGACGTTTTTCATCACTTCTCCCCAACTTCTCCTACAGTCTCTATCCTCTCCCTCCCAAGTAGTCTTTGATGAGCCTTGTAGGAGGTGATGTAGATATTCTGTTTAGGGCCAACCACTGAATCTTTACTTATTTTCCAGAATTTTCAAACTGTGGATCTCTATTAAGCACTGCAAAAGGAAGCTTCAGTTGATGGGAGATGTTATTCTGTAAATGTTTCTCATACTGGTTAATGAATAAAGCACTGTTGGGCCAATGGGAAAGCAAGATAGGCAGGAGGAAAGAGGAAGTAGGAAGGAGGAGTCAACATGGAGAGCCCAGAGAGATAACAGGCCAGCCTGCTGCACTCAGGTAAGAAGACCACGTGGAAGTACTTAGATAAGTAGAAATTGGTTAATCATTAAGACAGAGCTAGCCCATAAACAATGAGAGTAACTGGCCAATAAGATTGTATCAAATACAGAGTCTCTGCGTGTTATTGGGGCTCCCTGGCAGCAGGCAGAGAGGAACAAAGAATGGGGCCAGACTGGCGACGTAACATTCATTGATGAAGTCTGAGAATAAACCTAATGTAAGGAGTGTGATCAACCATGGTATTCCATGTTTCAGCACACTCCATGATCATCATTAGTAGGGGAGTCTAAATTTCTGTTCATCCACTTGATATTTTTATTGCCTAACTTGCAGTGAGTTCTAAGTCAATGATATATTTGGCTTTATTAATTTTCTAAGAATCTGACATAGTGAACCAATAGCTCTCTCTGATCTGCCAACAAAGATACTCAGTGGACCAGTGTCTAGGATTCTAGATCTAGCTCTGGAAAAGTGTCTCAATTTCCAAGAGCATTAAAATGGCCTGATAAGATAATTCGGAGCAAATGATTTTGCTGGCAAGGTTTGTGGTGCTTGATACATTTCTGTATCAAGTAGAAGGTAAAGACTAGGATGAGGTGAGAAATGGAGGAGGAGTCTGACTTAATAGAGAGGGACTATGACTTACTAGTATTCATAGAGAGCTAGTGAGGTGAGAGATTTGAAACTATAATATTGGGAAAATCTAGTTGATTATCTAAAAGTTATAAAAGTCTAAAAAACTAGGCATCTTAATTAAAAGTGAAACAATTTGAAAATCAATGCAGTATAGATTTTAAATAACTTTTTTTTAATTCCGTTAATACATCGTCACCCTCACCTATATAAGCCTTGGATTTAAGTTCTCAGAGAGCAATGTTCACTCCTAAACAGGCAGGAAATCTTCTCCACACAAGTTGAAGTGGAAAAAAAAAAACAGAAAGACAAGAAAAACACACACAAAACAAGTTGAAAGATACTCACCTTTTGTGTCTCCCAAGTGCTGAAGCTGGAGTTTGGGAATGAGAAGTCTGTGTGGTTATAAATTAACTAATTTTCTACACAAGCACCTTATTCATATATGGGATGATTAATGTCCAGAAGCCATGTCTTCACACCCAGCACCATCAGCAGGCTCAATTTGATTGGCTGTGTGTTCAGTGGCTATTTATTGTTTCAACACACTCAGTGACCTCTAGTAGTAAGGTCTGCCCACTCTTCTCCTTCTGCTTCTTTTGAGGCCCTAACTGAAATATTGTGAAGACTAAATAAAGTGGAAAAGCACTCAGCAAACAGTAGGTTCTGTGTTGTTTAGCTAATAGTTGTGGCTGTTATGTTCATTACCATCATGAATCACAGTAATATACAGACACCTAGACCTGTGAATGGACTTTCTCAAGAGGACAATTGAAATAAGAGTATAAGACAAAAATTCTGCTCTATAAATTATGCATGATTCTGTGGCATTGAAGACAGAGGGTACAATGCATGCATAAATAATGAAAGGAATCAACTAAACAGTAGGAGAAAATGACACACTGAGATGAGAACCCTATTTTCTTCAGTGAAACATAAGGTTATAATGAGCCCCCAAATTCACACCCCAATGATTTTTTAATTTAAGAGAATTAGAGAACTCAGAGACAGAAAAAAGCAACTGCTATAGCTGTTATGAAGTACCATCCCAGCACCTGGCCGAAGGAAATTTATTATCTGAGTTGATCTTAGTGAGTATCGCTAATACTATCGCCTAAATCCCCCACCTAAGTGTTAGTGGGCATGCCTAACTGCTAAACGTAGATTTAGGGTACCTACCCAGTATAGAAAATCCATATATTGTATGTGGGGGAGGGGGCTGTAGAGCCCACATTTTAAATAAACTTCAGTTTTAAGGCCATGAACTTGGATAGAAGATAATGCCAGTGAAATTATTGTCATTTACTTAATTGATTAATTGAGAGTCATGATTTGGCTTAGGGACTTTGGGTTTTCTAATTTCTGTATATTCAAACCTAAAGAAGAGTATAATATATATCAGAAGGCATACTGGAAATACAAAATAATAACCCAAGGATGACTGTAAGAGCTCTATCTTTCAGTCATTACCCAGATATATTTAAGTTTCCTGGGTGTGTGTATATAGATGCTAGGTAGCCAGAATCCTGCTTCCTCTCTAGCTGTCAAGACTATCTTGCACATTATTCACAGGTAACCACACTTCCCTGTAGAGTGCTGACATCAACTCACAATTTGTTTTAACATATTCTTTCATATAATGAACTTCAGTCAATTGGAATTACTAGAAGTGATGAAGCCTTCATGCCAGACTGCAGAAATATAATTAATTCTTGTTACCTTAACAGAAATGGGTAGAGGAATAGCCAGTTCTTCTCCATAAATGTCTATGGAGGGAATTCTGAGTTCACTTTTTCTCACTTTGTTTTCTCATACCTGATACTATTAGTATTTGAGAGCAGTCTTACTAAGACAAAACAAAAAAGCATGAGAAACTGAATTGGACTCTAGGGCAAGAATAAACATTGTGGTCAGTTTAGACAAATTTTTCCTCATAGGAAATGTTCAGTTGTAGGTAGTGAACTGGTAATAGGTTCAACCAGGCTACATAGGTTTTATTACAGCCTGTGCCTATCTTCACATAGATGGACAAGCTGAGGTACAACATCTTCAGTCACCTCTTCTGTGATCTGGATTCCTCCTTGGTGGATGGAATCCTCAATAATGCATATGGTCTGGCTTGTGAATCCTAGTCATTCTGTGGATCTACCTGCATGCATTTCTTTTGCATGCTAGAATGCTAGTACCTGGATTGGGGTATTGAGCTGAAACAATTGAGCTGCCTTTGAAAAATGCAGAATTAAAGGTGGGATCATGTATGATCTCAGGCCTTTTACAATATGAGAAAAACACATGTTTGATTACACTTTAACTGAAAACTATGCATTGTCTGTGAGAAAGGTTTGGTTATATTAGAGGGATTTACACTGTATGGCTGTGATGAATAATGGTGGCAGACTGACACTTTCAAGTCAGAAAGTAGTAGGAAATTTATACCCCATAAGTGATACACTAAAGCCAGGTGAGATAGTTGGAATTCCAACTCTTTGCCTAACATAGCATTGGGGAATTACACAACACTGCTCATAGATATTTCCTTATAGGGTCCCTTGCAGCTAATTATGTGGCATAGAATGTCCTGCAGTATGTCTCTGCTCGGGTGAGCGTCTGTTTATTTCCTTCCTCTGCGTTTTGTGAAAGTAATGAACTGCTGCCTATAAACAGCTGAAAACAAATACGAGAAGGTCATTGTACTGTTAAAATGTGATATGTTGAGAAATGGAAAGGTTTGGAGGACTTCTAAAGTACTGTCATGCAGGAAGCAGTGAAGTAAGTGGGTTCATCCATCACTGGTAAAAACATGGACACAGCATTACTGCTTAAAGGTTGCCATAGAAATGCTCAACTCTGATTAAATGGTCATAATTCCTCAAGGCTATAACATGGTGGGCAGGCTTGGGAAGTTTGGGCCTTAAAACATAAATGGGTGGAATCTGAAATAGAATGTCATAGAAGAAAATAGATGTACAAATTCTTCATAATACAACTTATTGAGTTATATTCAATAATTCCAAATGTTTATTTGCAAATGAATTTGATGGTCAAGAAAGAAATATATATTTTTTTAAAAAAAATTAATATGAATATCAAGGATTGTGTATGTGTTTTGAAATGTCTTTTATTTCTCTGAATCCCATTACCTCTGATAGTTTTGATGATTAATTGGCAGTGCTAACTTAGTCAATAGATTGTAGGGTTGACATAATTAAGGATATTGAAAGATAGACATCATTCTTGAAATTTCAAATATACCATAAAATTTAAAAAAATTGTGCATTTAATTATATCCCATGAAAAGGCCTTCCTCACATATACTACACTTCCTTCTGATCTTTTACAGAACAAAAGAATGTGCAGATAAATTACTGAAACAAGAAACAAATCATATAACTGAACTGAAATTCTGATGCCTCAGTTGGAAAAGGCACTTTATGTCAAGCCTTATGAGATGACTTTAAAACCTTGTACCTACCTGGTGAAAGGAAAAAACAAATTCCCACAAGTTGTTCTCTGAACATCACATACATGTTGTGGAACAAACCTATGCACAAATAAAAATATTCTTTGTTTTTCAAATTTAATAAAGAACTATGTTTCCTTTCTATTTAAAGTGGTATTCAACCACATCCCTAGGAGTCAAGGTTATGTCTTCTCTTTTATAATATGCAGCCTGAGTATACTGGACAAATAAGTTAACACTGTATGAGAGGAGATCTGATTAGTAGCCTTAAGAATTTGAGATATGTAAGCCAATGAAAGACATTGTCCACAAGTGTTTTAAAAGGGTTTTCAAATACCTGGACATGTCTGGTAGGAGCAAAATTGTTTAGTTAGTTCTTATTACTTTCCTTGATAAGATAAAAAAAATTATAAGACAGAAAAGTAAAGCAAGGACTTCTTCCTATAAGTATCTTATTATCTAGGAAGTTACACCCCAAATCAAATAAGCACTGGATCTGCTTAACTGCACACATGTAGCTGTGTTCAAAGACAAATAGAATCAGGTGGTTTTAATTCCAGCACTTGGGGAGCAACGACAGGCAGATCTCTCTGAATTGGAGGCCAGCCTGATCTACAGAGTGAATTTGAGAGCAGCCAAGGCTACACAGAGAAACCCTGTCTCAGAAAATGAAAAGAAGAAAAATAGAATCACAGGAAGACAGTGGTACTAACAGGACAGCCAGGGATGGCCACTGGGAATGGACTGGTCTTCGAGAGCATACTGAATTTACAAAGACACCTTTTGATGTCATAAGAAATATTTTAAAGAAAATTGAGTATAGTACACAGAAGACCCAACAGCTAACAAAAGTTAAAAGTTAGAGGCTAGAAAGGATTTCTACAGGTGTAGAAATCATGAACATCAAGAAAAATCATGAAAATCAAGAAAATCATGAAAAGCAAGAGCAGTTGTAGAACATGATGGGAAGAATTTCTTTGTGGATGCCACAGATGCAGTGATCTATCACTACCAAATATGCTTGTATCCTTGTGCATTTTACTTCTTCATGCTTTGCTTCATACAGTATACAACATACTGTGTCATCATAATCTATCTATGGAGATTTGTGAACATTGCATGCTATTCCTGTTGCTGGGAGAGACACCAAGCCTCACTATGTTCTCTGTATTCTGTCACATATTCATATCCATTTTTTTCTGAAACACCTGACACAATGTTCAGCTTACTATAGACACTGTGTAATTGCGTGTTTACATAAATTCCTCACATTCACCCAACATGAATAATATGTAATTACATGATGACATTTGATGAGGCTAGGAAGAACCAATGCTTTAAAGAAAAATTATGAAGTGCTGGTAGAAAGAAAGAGTCCCTTGAAAACTGGCCTGGTCTTATTCATTTCTGTATGTTGCAGTATCACTACAAATGTGTTTCAAATGAGTAAGTCCATATGAATTTTTTCATGTGGCTGTTCATGTACTTCATGGTGCTCACATTGTGGTGAAGCTGACCTGTTACTATCTTCAAGTTCAGACAGATGAGTTAAATATACACAATCAGGGTCCTGATTGGATATAACCTGCCACAGATCCATTTCTATTTGTTTTCTCTTTTTGGAGAGTTTTTCTATAATAGAAAGTATGCTGCCATGGTAATAGATAGACATCAAATTCAAACAAGATTGTGATTCTACATGAAAATAAGTGTGACTCTCTTGAAACAAAAATATCAAACATTCAGAACTTTTACTTTTATTTTAACTTAAAGCCATTGAGGTTTTACAAATAGGTTCTTACCAGCCATGTTTCTCCACATTAAACAACACAGCAGTTATATCTTCAGTACTATGTAATTTGAGTATTTTCCTGCTGAAAATTATATATTTTCCTTAATATGTAGGTTTTCATTGTTTTGGACCATAAAGAGATATAAAAATAATTTTTCACTTTGAATATGCATTTTAAATTTGAGGCCGTAGGTAGAAAAAATAATCCCATATTCTATGAAATGGCAATGATGTATATCTTTTAAAAGACAAAATTAATTTTTTAAAAATTTGTTATTAGAATATATTGATAATACACGAGTTTCATGATAACATTTTCTTAGATGTGTAAGGATGTTTTATTATATTAACCCCCTTGGCCCTTGTATCCCTCAGTGATTTCCTTCTTCTGCTAGTCTCCCTTATACTTGAATGCATTCTGTCTCACTTTGTCTCTCTCTGTCTCTGTCTGTCTGTCTGTCTGTCTGTCTGTCTGTCTGTCTCTCTCTCTCTCTCTCTCTCTCTCTCTCTCTCTGTGATGGTGAGATTGTGTGATACCAAATGATTAATGTAAGTAAGGTCTCTTACACGATCATGGGTGTGGGATTATTTACAGGGGTATAGGAGTTTTAGCATTGCCTGTATAATTGAAGATTATGAATGTGTTTCCTTCCCCCAGCAACTATAAACTATTGTTTCAAAATGTTATAAAATGGAGATGGCAACTCTCTTGCAGATGAAAGACTCCAGAGAAGCTCAGTACTAAATGACCATTATATTAATGCTCAATATTAGAATCATATTAGGAGTATTTAAGTTGAAAAACCAGGTACATTATGTATTAAGGGGAGGAGCAAGGGGCCACATGCCAGCTGGGAGTTCTGAATCCTTTTAACATTGCAGATATTAATACTTGTATATATACTTTATCTTATTCTGTGTTAGCAATGCAATTAGTTTTCTCCCCAAACCTTGGAAATTCCCATTACACACACACACACACACACACACACACACACACACACACACACTCACACACACAAAGAAGCAGGCATCATAGCCAAGTTGGCAGATGCAGGCATCCAGCCTACTTTTACCATACTAAATCTACATGAGAAATTGCATTCAACAACAAGGGTCTATCTGACTAGTTCAAAGTGATTCATTAGCATAGAGAAAATTCAAAGTAGCAACAGATCTCAGAGCCTTTGGCAAGCATGTTGAAGGGAGCCCATAACAGATGAACTCGGTGAACTAACATCTTAAATAGCAGTTGGGAACTGAGTGAAACGAATGGGCTGACCTCACAACAGTGAACAAAACTTCATGACTAGAAAACACAAACTTTTATGTCCTTATGAGAGAACTTTTCCCATTATGTATTAAGGGGAGGAGCAAGGGGCCACATAGTTATACACATCATCAATTAAACTTACCACAGAGAGGCCACTAATGTCTGTGTTGCTGCCTGATTAACATATTGGATGAAGGATGTTAGATATTTACTGCCTGTTTTTGCATCAGAAACCATAAGGGAAATGGCCCCTCAGAAGTACATCTATAATTCATGGACCAAATCAGAAGCTGTGTGTTCAGGCTTACATTGCTATGCATCCTTTCCCCTGATTCAAGTGGTAACTAGCCATGCATAAGGAAGGTCAGAGCATGCTGTGTGATTCCATTTGTTTGCATGCTTTTCAAGATGTTTTAGATATCCTGAGGCATGGGCAAGGGCATTGGAGGAGAATGGGAAATGTAGGTTAAATTAAAGAAAACTGGTTTATTTTAGTAAATCTTTCAAGGACCTGAAGGTACTAATTATGAAAAACAAATTATTATAAATCTTGTATGTATAATGATACCTAATAGTCATCATTACAGGATTACATTATAAAAGGAACTATATATAATTTATTTCATTTGATACTTCCTATTATTTAGTATAGGTACAAAATCTGTAACTATGAGAAGTCTTCGCAAAGTATTTATATTTGCTTGTATCCTTAGGTTGTTTTGTATGAAAGGTGTCATTTTTGTTAGGTTTTGTTTTTAACATCTGCTATGAATATTTTGGGGTACATGTATCTTTGAAAATTAACACAATGTGATTGAAAGTGAAAGTGGAATATCTCTGATTTTCTTACTTAAATATATATATATATACATATATATATATATAATCCATATACATATGGATTTTTAAAAATGAGCACTTTGAGTAAATCTTTGGAGAAGAAAATAAAACAGCTTGTTATCTCATTATAGACTCTATTTTTTGAAAAAATATTTTTATTTTTCTTATTTTACATATCGATCCCAACAGAAATGTGCTAGGCCCATAGACATTCTATTTTTAAGCAGAATTTATGACAGCAAAGCTTGTAAGTCAAGCATAAAAGCTATGTAACTAATCAGTGTCACAATTCAGATCAACCCTTTGCTATGGTACCAGGAAGTAGCATGCCCATCTCATTCAATTACTTTGAGGTCTAATCAATCCATTGCAAAAGTGTAGTGATAAGGCTGAGGCCTGGAGCTCATGGACTAGAAACAGATATTAACCACAAATAATAAAACAAATTATTCTCCAGTATTATTCTTTACCAATACTCTAAACCTCTTCTAAAAATGTTCTTGTTCAAAGTTGTAAAAATATATCAGATTCTGGTAACTACACTCCATATTCTAAAATACTCACAGACAGAATCAGGACTGGTTCTTCATCTCTCAGCATGTAGTATGTTGTGCCTTTCCATACCCAGCTCAGACAAAAGAAGTCCAGAAGAAATATACATTAGGTTGTCAGGCTTACTTTTTTTTTCTCTGCATGTACTAAGATAAAATAGTCTGATTTAGGCATATACTCTGAGAAATATGATTTGCTTCCTATGTTATATAAGATGTGGTTCTAACATTTTCCAGAAACAAGAGGCTGAACTTGACTCCTTCTCTTTCAAGGATATTGCTACTCTATAGCCATTTGTTTATAGAACTTAACTTGGAATCTAGGTTCTGGGACTGTCACACCTCTCATTATATTTCAATTTTGACAGTAGAAACGCATCTATTCTGAATCCTTCATTTTACACTACCACATCTAAAATCCCTCTCAGTTTGTTTCCACAGACCACTAAACACAGGGAATGCATAGGTTTCAGAACCATCAAAAGAGATCAAAGTTTGATGGTTGACCAGATGGCTGGTGATTGACCACCTGGAACTGGCTGCACATTTAATGGGGTTTTCACATGTGCATAGGCTGTTTAAACATGGGTAAATTTGTTCACATCTGCAAACCATCTGTAGCCTGCAGCTCAATCTCATTCAATGTAAGGAGCCCAAGTTACTAAATGAAAGAGTTCTCTCTACTGCATAGACAAAATGTTGGTTCAGATAAATTCTTGTCCTGTCCATTGTCAGGATGCAGAGGAGTGAAGGGTGGGAGCAGTGACTTTCCTTTCCATTGTTTTCATTAGCAGTATGCATTTCTGGGATACTTGCATTAGTTGGGACAAAGACTTTGTTCTTTTTCTAACCATGTGGAACTAGTAGAAATTACTAAAAATCTTGATGATTCTTGTATTTGCTATTGTAAATGAAATAATCATTCAGGTAAAGTGGGCTGTACTTTTTTTACTTATTAATTTGATAAAACATATAGCAAGTTAAGAGAAAGGGGGTTTATTTTGGTTCATGGTTTTGTAGGGATTTATCTCTATCAAAGTTGTGGTAGGGTGCATGGTGGAATTCATGGCAGTGGAAATTGAAGTAGAGGAAGATATGCTTTTATCAAGATGAGCCAGACTGCAGAGAAAAAAGTTCAACAACAGAGGTGACTATAATATGAGAAGGCCTCCATTAGAGATCTAGTTGTTATATAGGCCCCATCCTCTAAGTATTCACTACCATCAATGTAGCATCACAAGATTGGAACCAATCATTTAAACTATGAGCCTTGTGGGGGCATTTTAAATTAAGGCCATAAGAATGAAGATGATGGTAACTTGCAGGGGACTCAGCCTTCAGAGTTTGCTTTAAAAGGGAATTTCAAGGCTAGCTTATTCTTCGTGACATCATTTATCTTTGCCTTCAACTCCTTAGTTTCTTCTGGAGAAACTATCATCCAAAATGGGAAAAAATGTGAACTAAAGTCAAGAAGGGATTTGAAAATAGGAGAGTTGGTAAAATATTATGAGCATTAATTACGTGTTTAGAGATTCTTTAGGAAGAGTCAAGAATAATATAAAAGGTGATAGGGAATTTCTTTCTTTACAAGACAAGAAATCTGAAGGATGATCCTACCAGGCATTAGGGACACAAATGAGCATCCCTTCGGGATGTCTGAGTAGAAGAATACCATTACAAGTCACACTGATACTTGCTTGAAAGAAAACATTTAATAGGTATAGGCCAAAGACAAACTATATGGCTGCCTGCTCTAATCCTTCCTCCTTGGGCATTCTTCCACAGATTGTCAATCAGGCATCTCTCCCTGATTGAATATAAAGAATATAAAGGAATATAAAGAAGGGGAAGTTTTTCTTACTTTGCAGAAACTGTAATGATTTTTCCTCATCCTTTACTCTAATCTCCCCTATTACCTTGTTTTGTTTCTTTGTACACAACTGTCTGTACTAAGTCAGGTTTGTGGTTATGAAAATGGATCTACCAAACTCATTTGTAGAATGAAGTTTTTTTTTTTTTCTTTTTGCCTTGGAAGATAATATTATCTTTACTTTAAAAAGGAATGTTTATTTAACTATTTTAAAGTCTATCAATGATGAAACATTCCATGTATGGTGGGTATAGTTAGAACCTAAGTAACATATTTAGAATAACTCTACATCTTATCCCTTCACTTTCTTTACTGTAAGATGATATAGTATCGATATTTTGTGAGAACATGTCAGTTTCAAAGGAGAATGCCTTGGTTCCAGCATAGAAATACACATGGGCTTTTACAATAGATCTGAGAAGCTTGTCTGGGACTGTAAGCTTAATGATAAATCCTTCTCCTACTATGTGCAAAGCATCACAGTTCAATAAACAAAATGCTAGGGAAGAAAGCTATGTCTGTAACATACTGATTAAAACAAGTTGTATCTGTTTCTATTTTTTTACAGTACAATCTCAGTTCCCCTTCCCTATTTCCTACTCCCCCCACTTCCCCTCACCTAGCCACTCTAATTCCCAAATGCTCCTTGGAAAGGGTAAGGTCTCCCAAGGAAATCTAATAAATCTATCCCATCATTCTGTTGAGAGACAAGGCACCCCCCACCCCTTTGTCTAGGCTGAACAACATATTGCTTCATAAAGAAAGGGCTCCACTAAATCAGTTTGTACATTAGTGTTAGATCTTGGACCCACAGCCAGTGGCCTCATATATTGCTCCAGATGCACCATTGTCAACTGTATTAAGGGAGTCTAGTTAAGTTTTGTGCAGGGCCCCTATTTGTCAGATCAGAGTCAGTGATCTCTCATTAGCATGGGTCAGCTGATATTGTGGGTTTCCCATTTAGGTCTTGACTCCTTTGCATATCTTCATGAAATCTTTTTCTACCTAAATGTTATCTCTGAAACTCTTGTTAGAATAGGAAATAGTCTTAATTATCAATATGCTTGTAACTTGCTTTATAAAACTAAGGGGCTATTCTCTCATTAGTGAAAATCATAAAGCTAGATAGACATGTCTCTGTGGGTATTGAAGATGTGCCTTTTTCATAATCCTTATTTTCTCCTTGATTCTATGAGTCTAGTTATGGATAATGATTGCACCATAGATGTTTTAATTGAATAGCTTTCTCTTGTTAATTTGCCTCCAGATAATAATTTGGTTTCTTAATTAAGGCAGTGAAAATACATATTATGATCTTTACCTGAAATATGTTTTGATTAGTTCCAATACCTACAAATGCATTTGACTAAAGTACTCTCTTTCCCCTGTAGAGTGACTCAATGTGTTAAAAAACAGGTTGTGTGTGTGGGAAAGTGGGGGCTGGGCAGTCTATGTGGCCTCTGGCTGTAGAACCAGTATTTATTCCTAGTGAAAGAATGGGCTTTGGAAGTTCATTCCCTATGGAGGGATACTCTCTCAGCCTAGATACATGAGGGAGGGCCTAGGTTCTGCCTCAAATGATGTGATAGAATCTGATGATCCCTCATGGGAGGCCTCACCTTCCCTGAGGAGTGGATGGGGAATGGGATGGGGGATTCATGGAATGGGGAGAGAGAAGGAGAGGAGGGAGAATGAATTGGGATTAGTAGTAAAATAAGATTGTTAAATACAAATTAATTAATAACAAAACAAAATTACAGTGGTTTCATTTTACCCAGAAGTAGGTGTGTTTCCTAACTATGAAAAATATTATTTATTCATAGTAAAGTTTGTAAAGATTTTATATTCGTTTATTTAAAATCTGCCTATTTCTCTGAGAATATTTCTCCATGGGTTTTCTTTCTGCTCTTATTTGCACATTTTTTCTGATGTGGATTGAATGGGAAATGTGCTCCACAAGCTTACGTGTTTTAACATTTGTTCCCAAGCTTGCAGTGCTCTTTGGAAGGGTTCTGTAAGTTTCATGAGGTACTTACCATAGCAGTGCTTCTCAACATGTGGGCTGTTGAGAAGCCTTCTGGGGTAGAATGACCTTTTCAGAGGAGTCACCTAGAGCACCAAAATATCAGATACTTCCATTATGATCCATAAAAGAAGCAAAATTGCAGTTATGAAATAGCAACAAAAATAATTGTATGATTGGGGTCACCACAACCTGAGAAACTGTATTAAGGTGTCACAGCATTAGGAAGCTTAAGAAACACTATTCTAGAGAAAGGATTCTACTTGGGTCAGCCCTTGATGTTTTATAGGACATAACCTCTTCCTGTTTTCATTCACATTTCTAATTATCGATGCAGTGAGGCCAAATTCTTCATGTTCCTGATGTCATGTCTTCTTCTTTCTGATGGACAGTATTCTTTTGGAGCTGTAAACTAGATTAGACTTTTTCGCTTTAAATCATTGTAGTCAAGTGTTTTGTTACAGTAATATGTTAAATAATTAAGACCCTACTGATGGAAGATGTTATTCTGTATATATGTTTCTCATACTAATTAATAAAGCCCTGCTGGCCAATAGAAAACTAGATAGGCGGGGCTAGGAGACTAGGAGGAGGAAAGAGGAAGTAGTTAGAGTCAAGATGTAGACCTGAAAGAAGGAAGACGCCTGCCGCGGCTCCCTAAAAGGACGACCACGTGGAAATACTTAGATAAGTAGAAATGGGTTAATAATTCAGGCAGAGCTAGCCCATAAACAGTAATGGTAACTGGCCAACAGGATTGTTTCAAATACAGAGTCTCTGAATGTTATTTGGGGCACACGTGGCGGCGGGACCATGGCTGCAGAACAGGAGGTAGCCGGCAGGGAAACCTGCCATAACATAATAATGTCAGAACTGGGATTGAGAACTTTCACTTAAAACTTAACAAAAGCTTAAAAAATAGTTTTTAGAAACAAAGGAATAGAGACTAGCAAGACTTCTTAGTAGAAGCATTTTCTTGGTTGGATTTGTTTTGCAGTAGACAGAGATTTGCAGGGCTCCTTTAAGGGAGGTTTCCAAAATTAGCATAAGCGGCAAAAAACTGCCTTGCTTTTAAAGAGCTCTGCTAACAATTCATTGGTGTATATGAGAGCTGCAATGAAGGTTTACACTGTGTTTTAAAAAATATGCTGGCTTGGGAAAGAAAAAGAAATGAGATACAATGGTTTAAAAAAGAAAAAAGGAAATAGAATGGATGGATATGGTGGCGCGCGCCATTAATCCCAGCACTCGGCAAACAGAGGCAAGCAGATCTCTGTGAATTCAAAGTAAACCTGGTATGCAATGAATTCCAGGACAGATAAAAGTTACACAGAGAAATCCTGTCTCAAAATATGTAAAAATTCTGACACCATTATGTTATGGCAGATTTTTCCTCCCCGCTGGCCTCCTGGTCCTGCCACTGCCATGGTCCCGCGCCATGTGTGCCCCAAATAACATTCAGAGACTCTGTATTTGATACAATCCTGTTGGCCACTTGCCATTACTGTTTATGGGCTAGCTCTGCCTTAATTATTAACCCATTTCTACTTATCTAAGTATTTCCACATGGTCGTCTTATCAGTGAGCTGCGGCAGGCCTCTTCCTTCTTTCAGGTCTACATCTCGAATCTAACTACTTCCTCTTTCCTCCTCCTAGTCTCCTAGCCCCGCCTATCTAGTTTTCTATTGGCCAGCAGGACTTTATTAATTAGTATGAGAAACATATATACAGAATAAAATCTCCCATCATCTCCTCTTTTCTGTCTAAAATAAAAAGAAGGGTTTAACCTTAATATCGCAAAATATATCATACAACAGTTATTAAATAAGAATCACAGTAAACAATACTTAGTCAATTAACATTTTACAAGACTTTAAGAAAATATCATCTATCCTATCTTTGTGAGTTCAAAGTCCTATATGTAACTTATCTTTAATCCTTACTAAGGAAAACTATAACCAAAACTGTCTTCAACTCCTTCAAAGACCACAGAAGGATAATATATAAACTCTAGAAATGACAGAGACAACTCATTGCCTGGTCAGTCACCCGAAGTTCTTCTGTAATATTCCATCTTCAGCCCATAGGCCATAGTGTGTCTCCAGATTCCTCAACAAAGCAGGAAACTTTAAACTGTCCACCTGTAATGGCAGTTTGTCAGTCATTTTTCTCTGTGTCCTGTAGACTGTCTGGCTTTCTGTCAGCCTCTTCCATGAAGCAGGAACCCTGTAGCAATGTCTATCTTGCATCAGCAGTCATCTTTTTGTGGGTCCTGCATGTCCAGTTTCTACAACATAAAATCAAACAATACAGAAGAGCAGTGCCTTGCCCAGATGGCTAGTTTTGCCATATTAGAAGCAAACTTCATAACCAGTTTCTTCAATGTCCATCTTCCTTTTTGATGCAGGTGGTGTTACCAGGAGCAGTTGTGCCTCACTGTCCAGCAAAACCCTAAACCATTTTAAATGCCATATTTTGTAGGTCTTTGAAAGGTTTGAAGAATGCCTATTCATCTCAAATACATCTCTGCATATATAGAAATCCTAACTAACTTAACTATAAGTTCTCATTATCATAGGTAATTATTTATAATCTGTGTTAAAGTATACATTACATTCTAAGTGAGCTATATAAACACAATAACTAAACAAGAGGAAAAATATACATATCACAGAATTGACTTTAAATTATATCAATAAAAGAAAATCCATTTCAAAGCAAAGTATTCATAGCTATATCATAATTCTCTTTTTACCTTTAAAAAGATTGTTTGTGGTTATAGCCATTTATAACCAAGTCCATTTAAATGAAAACAAACATTCATAAACAATATTTGGGAATTTGGGCGTCGTTCTTTCTAAATTACTTCCTGCTGGTAGAGGGCGCTATCATGGGGGTCCAAAGAAGACGCAGAAATCTTGGCAGTAGTCTGCAAGGCTTTGTCTCAACTGCTTTGAATGTTGGATCACCTGGAGAGCTGTTTCAGGGGGTCTGGCTTGATCAAACCATATAAGTCTGGAAAGAATCCATAGCTTTTCATTTTCTGTGGAAAAAAAATAGAAATCCTTTTCCCCAGTAACTTGTCTTTAGGCTTACATTTTGGAGTCAAAGCATTTTAAAAATATATAAATTGAATTAATCCAGCAGCATTTCTTTTATCAGTAGTTGTTATTTTCTCAGCAATCAAATAATTTAAAGACAAAAGAAGCATGTGTAGTATCCAAAATTTTTCTGTGTTTTCCATCTTGACGTGGCTTTTTTATTAAACCTGCCATAACACACTTCCTGTAAAAAAACTTCTGTCAGCATTCTTGAAAAAGTCTCATCATGATTATGATAAAAAAAAAACAAAAAATAAAGGCAATTATTACAACTTTTGTGTTATTTTGATTGTATGTCTTTTTATGACCTAATTTTTGCTCTTTTACATTGAAAACTCATATATTCTGATCATGGTTTCATTTTCCCCATCTCCTCCAAGATTCTGCCTTCTTCGTTACACATCCAAACCCATGTCTTCATTCTCTCCTTCTTCAGAAAAAACACAGGTCACTAAAAATGTTAAAAAGTTCAGAATAATCAAAATATAATTTTAAAAAACACAAGAAACACATTCACACATAAAAACGAAACTCATAAAAACAAAGATCACTAACATAAAAAAAATGCATGAAAAAAGTAATATGTGACAACAAATATAGAAACATCATTGGCTTCAATTTGTGTTGGCAATCTACTGCTGTGCATTTGGCCTGCACTTACATGTGGTTTATATACCCAGTAAGACTCTGTTGAAGAAAACTATTCTTTTCCTTTGGAAGTCATTGTTGATTGGAGCTAGCTTCTTGATTAGATTTGTGAGCTCATGACTACTTCCCTCATGTCAAACTTGCTTTTTTAGAAAGATAGTTTCCTTGATATCATCTATCCCTTCTGACTCTTACAATGTTTCTACCTTTTCTTCTACAAAAGTCTTGAGCCGTGATATGATGGGCTTTATATAAAGAAATCTCATTTAGGATTGAGTGTTCCAAAGTCTCTCACTCTATGCTCATTATATAGTTGTGGGGAATGATCTAGTCTTATGCATTTCAAAATAATCTTATATAGTAACAAGTCATGTACTAGCAGAAATGCAGAGTGTTTATGCAGTGCCCAATCAATGGCTTGATAGCATTTTGCCTATTTATGCTTTGAATTGAAATGAAGAATCCAGCTACAAGCCTCATTTCTACATAGCAATCAGAGTATTTGTTCTAAAGTATAAAGTTGATCATGACATTCTGTAACTTAAAATTATTCAATTGATCCCAATTTTCCTTAAAACCAAGTTCAATTTTGTTACTATGGTGTTTGTCTCCTTCATGCTCATCATTGGCTTACATACTGAACTCTGCATCTCACACATATATTCTCCTGTAAATCAGCCTTATTTCTACCAAATTTTATGTTTTACCTTTGTCTAACTGTAACATATTTCTACTACTACTACGCAGGTGAATTTAATTCTTTTCAAGCCTAAGTGAGAAGAATTCTTTACATGGCAAATTATCCAGAACACCCCACATATAGCTTTTCTCTTTATCTTGTCACATTGTAAGCTTTCCTATTTATTTGTGAACTTGAGTTTTTGTTCTACTTGTGTTACAATGAGGTCTTGAAGATACAGATTCTCAAACATTCCTTTTTTCTTCTGCTCAGCAGCAAATGTCATAATGAATGTCCAGATACTGAATACATGGGAAACTAAAACATGAGTTTATTCAACATTTTGGTACAACTCTGAGTTAACACACACTGAAGTGTATTTCTTCAACTCTTCAATAGGAAAACAATTGTTTCCACTTTGTGGTCAGTATATAGTAGTTGATTGGTTTAAAAGAAGCATGTAAACAAATAAAGAGTTTAATCAGCTCATTTTAGAAATGTGTAACTTCTCTACTAAAATACTGATGTTTTCCTGTCATTTAGATTCTTCTGGTTATTATCTTGCCTTTATTTTTTTGTCAATTATTACATATTTTCTTGTATCATTATAGAATGCAAATATTGTCATGCTACTTTTATTCTTAGGATGCTTTAAACGCTGGAGGTATTGTTCAGTAGTTAAGGGAGTATGTTGCTGTTCCAGAAAAACTGACTTAAGTTCACACTAACTGCCTGTAATAAACTACAACTCCAGGATATCTAATGCCCTATTCTGGCCTCTGGAGAAACCTGCATACATGTCATGCATTCAGAAAAACACATGCATACAAATAGGGGAAAAAAACTTTAATGGTTCCCTGTTACTCTTTGATGACTAAGTTGGTCTTAATTGGATGCCTTAAAGTAAGAAAAAATAAATCACTTTTATCCTATTGATTGTTTTGCAGAGTTTGCAGCTTTAACATATATTTGTCATTCACTATACATATGCATCTCTCTTCCCTGAATAGTTTTGTAAACTTTCCTGAGAAACACCATGTCTCTACATTGATTTTTATGGAACATGAGTTTTTTATTTCTTGACTGGCTCTCAATGGGACATCTGATTCTTAGAGACAGCATGAGTTATTTGTTAATCTTTGCAGCTTTATTCTATAAATGCAATGTTTTAATGGATTTTGTTTTTCAAAACTGTATATATTATATATTGATTGTATTCCACCTTGCAATTCCTTATCTTCATTTCTTAGTCCTCCATATTCCCTATAACCACTTTTGATTCCAGTTTCATGTTATATACACACAATCAATTATATGTTTGTGCATAACACCTTGGAAATAAGAATGAATAAAATCATCTGATTTTTCTCTTTTAGACTTGTTTAATTCACTTAATGTGATTATCTTCAAACTTGATTTTGTTATTTTATTTATTTGGTTTTTCAAGAAGGGTTTCTCTGTGTTGCCTTAGAGCTTGTCCTGGAACTTGCTCTGCAGACCAGGTAGGTCTCAAACATACAGAGATCCCCCTCCCTATGCCTCTAGATTGCTGGTATTAATGGTGTGTGCCACAAACTCCAAGTGGCTTTGTTATTCTTTATGACTAAAAAAAATATATATTGTATGCGCCTACCCCTACCAGCAAGGTAGATGTGACTCTGGGAAGATCTTCTTCATGCACTTTTAATCAGGATCCTTGAAACATGTTTTTCTGACATGCAAGACCCCAGGGAACCCCTGGACAGGCTTAAATCTCCTTGCACTAACAAACCCCAGTGAGCTACGTGGACCCTGCAGATAGGCTACTCTAACGCAGAAGCATATAGGCTGAACAGACTTAACCAAATAAGGGCTTGTTTACACCAGAGAGCACTCACCCTTGGGGAGGTGAAAGGCAGAAGCCAGCGCCATCTTTAAGGCGTGGCACTTTGCAGCTCTCTACACATTTTGTATATATAGCTCATGCTTTTATTCATGCCTCGGCTAATAAACAACTAGTTGGCTCCATAATTTAATTACTGTAAAAAGTGTTGAAGTAAACATCAATGTGAAAATATATGACACGTGGAATTGTAAGGCATTGGGTAAATTCCAAGGAGTGGTATGGCTTAGTAAATAATCAGGTCAAGTTTAAGATACATTAAAAGATTCCTTAAGGGTGTGCACCATTCTGAGATGTACTGCAAACCCAAGTCAACACACAAAGTGGAGGAAGCAAAATCCCATTCCATATCCCTGCTCCAAATACATATTTATTATGCTCACCCCATATAGAGAATGCACCTCATATTAAGCTAATAAGAACTTAATCTACTTACTTTCAGTTTAAAGACTCGAAATCCATTGGTTATGCCCTTTTTATTACTGTATCAATATGAAATGATGTTGACAAACTTTTTCTCTAAATGACCAGAGTGTAATCAGTATCATAGTTGGAGGGACTTCTTTATGTAAACACAGTTATAAGATTATTATCATAGTCTTATGTTTTTCACTCACCTAATTGTGAGGTATTTTATGGTTTTCAGTGGCTAGTGTCGTCTAAGATTTAAGCTGGCCCAGTCAGAAGCATAGACTTGGAAGGAGATGCAGAGTTCTGAATGAGAAGATTATACATGAGCATACATGGAAATCATTCAATTATTTGGAGGTCATCTTGTGGACAGTGTCTGTTCAGCCCAGCTGGAGCTTAATACAAAAACCCTCAGGCTCTAGCAATACCTTCTACCCCTTCAGCACATTTCTCCAAGAGCCACCAGGCAATTCTGCATTCTAATTAGGTTAAGCTTGTGACTAAATTTGTTCAAACCAAAAGGCACTTTTATGCTGATATGATATTGGTATGACTGCATCCTAATTTTTTTGGTGTGTTTGTGTATATGTAACATTCTTATTGCCAAATTATGCATATGTATTTTCTTCTCTTTCATTTCTGTTAGATCAGCTTAATGGGTTCAAGGTGGAGATGTTTTGGAGGGGTGTTTTATTTTCAAACAATGTGAAAAATTTGCCTTTCAATTTTTTATGAGTGGTCTATTATTTGTTTTCACATTGTTTAAATTTTAGAAAAATTTGCCTTCAGTGTTTAAAATCACTTGAAAGGCTACATTGCTACAAATAGCGTGGAACCTTTGGAAGAATGGAATTTTACATTGGCAGCTTACCATCACAAAATAAACCAACTTGAAGTTTTCCCAAAATTTAGTGTTATTACATCATAGGACAAATATAGATCTTCTCTATGAATGAAGAATCCCCATAGAACAGAAACATATGTATATTTTATATGTGTATATGTTCTTATATATATATATATATATATGCTCATTTTATTATATATATATATATATATATATATATATATATAAAACATATGATGGAGGTCGAAGTAAAGAGACATAAAGAAGAGAATGTATCTTTTAAGGAAATGGCTCATGTGACTTGAGATGAGGAATCTGAAGATTTTAGTATCAGGTGGTCAATGGGAAACTCAGTGTGAATATCAAAGTTGAAGTTGTACTGGTCTTGTGGTGATATCAGGTTTGAGAATGGCACTGTAAAATACTTTTGTAGTAGATCAGTCACATTCAGGACCATGCTTAGTTGACTTTTTAAGAACACAAAAGCTATCAGCACTCTTCTGGTTGTCTTACCACATCACCCTACATGCTCAGTATATATACCAGATGGCTTTTTATATTGTATAATTCAGGTTTTGGGTTCTGGTACCTGATAACTCTCACTAAAATTTTACAGGATGCAGTTAAAGACTTTTATTTTAGGATTTTATCATTAGAGATATCATTGCATTGAACAGAAGCATGTAAAGATGCTCTTAGGCAGCATTTTATTTTAAAAAGTTTATAACAAAGACTAAATCTTAGGAAAAAAGAGAAAAGACTAAGTACAGGAAAAAATCATCAGTAGAGATTCAGAGAAGGATTATATTGAACCTAAAATCTTTGGTATGTGTCTATTTATATTTCAGATTAGTGTAGCCTATCACATCTAACATACTTCTCATTCCTTTCTGTTGGTATTAGAAGGATCTATAGTAGATTTCCCATATGTGTCTTGTAAGATCAGCTGTATGTTAAAGTAGTAATTTTCATTAATTCATTTATTGTGTGTATGTGCATGTGCAAGTATATGACTGTGTGTATGTATGGTATATGCAACCATGAACATATGGGGATACTAGAGAAGGATACTGAGGTTTTATTATGTTACTGTTTCTTTTTATTATTCCCAATAGACAGTGTCTGTCGCTGATCCTGAAGCTAGACCAGCTGATAGCAAGCACCAGTGATCCTTCCATCATAAGACCCCATAGAGCCGGTGTTACAGGTACTCACAAAGATTCTGTGTGGATGCAAAAACTTTATTCAGCCTCTTTTTCCTTTTGTTTAATGCACTATCTTTGGGTTGATATGAGATTTCCCCCAGGAGTTCAATTTCTTCATCTGTTAGATCAAGATGACATCACACAGGTCCTTTAACTGAGTGGTATAATTAAGTGAAACAGGATATTTTTAAATGTTGGGAGTACCTATATTTTGAATTTGAATAATCTGCAACCCTAAAGACGACTATAGTGGATTAAAGTGAGCTAAAAATCTGTGATTTTTCCCTTCCACAAAGAACTGAGGTTTAATTTTCCCTTTTCTTTCGGATTGGCCCTTTGGTAGTTTCATCATGACATGGACATGGGAATGATACTGGGTCTTTCTATTGTATTCAGGTAACCAGTCACAAAAACTCCTAGAAATTGGGGAGACTAGTCTCTCTGACAAGGTTATTTCTTTTTAATGGTAAGGCATTAGCAACAATAGTCCATGCAAGAAGAAGATTAGGTCAGTTATTTACTACACATTTTTTTTTTATAAAATATCTGCCATTTGAGGTGTTTCTCTCAACAATTGTAAAACTTAAATTCTCATCACACTGCTCTTAATTCACCCATGTGATTTTTCCAATTAAAAAATATAAAAGGTAAGTATTCATATTAAACAACTGAGAATTTATTTTCATTCTACTAATAAGAATTATATAACATGAATGTGACTCATTGTATCATCATATGAAAATAGCATAAGGTTATGTAAAATCTAGGTTAGTTCCACAGAAAGGAACATAGCACTTTAATAACTAGTACAAAGTAGCACAAATATTTATCTCATAATACTTGAAGAAAATTGTTCACACCTGCTATGGGAAACTATCCATTTGATGAGTTAAATTATGGGAAACCATAATTTATGAAAAATGTAAAATGAACAACATTTTAATTTAGTGATATGAAGAGAAATCAGTTCTTATTTTGTTTCTACCAATGAAGGAACAAGGGTGATTTCTTTGCACAAGGCAAAGTAGAAAGAAATAAGAAAAGGAAAGCCAAATGTCAATTTGCAAATGTGAAGTTTATAGTTAGAAAATTTGATTAAAAAATTTAGAAAAAAGGCAATGGTAGTGTAAAATCAAATATTGTCTTATGAAAGTAGTACAAAATATCTCAATTAATTACATACTACTCTAGCAATTATCTCTTACTATTCCTTGTCATCACAGATCATAAAAATGAGTCTTAAGCTTCTTTGGATATACAAGAGAAATAAGGTATTACAGGCTAGTGCATGTATTGGAAGATGAGTATGTTCCAAATTAGCATCTACACAAAGTATGCTTCTTCTCTCTTGTAAACAACATTATATTTAAGAGCATACTTTTGTAACCATAGAATTATATCCTGAAATTTGTCAAAGCACTAGCATATGAAACAAATCCCAAGAGCAGATAATTAGATGATTTCTGCATGTCACATTTTAGGATCAGATGACCACATCAACTTTAAACATGTGGGTGAGTCAATCTGTACAATACTTAATTTGAGATGATGCTCAGTTGTACCATGTTCATTTTTATTTATTGTGATGTTAATTTTGATTGCCAATTAGCTGTATGCAGGAACAACTCAACCAAAACATTGGTCAGGCTGTAAGGTATGTTTCTGATTAGGTAAATTGATCTGGGAAGCCACAGACAAATATAGGTCAATTGAGATGGGAAGATCTATCCCACATCTAGGCCACACCTGAAAGTCATCAGTCCACATGAAAGGACTTACAGGGAGGAAGCTTTTGTTTTTCACCTTTTTTATACTCACATTCACTGGCAAATTCATCTATTCTGTTTCAGGAGTTTTCCTTCACTGATATTAGAACTTATTTCTCTGCTGTCATTCCATCATAGACAGAAGGCTATAAGCTAATTTTGACTTCCCTTAGACTCCATCACCAGATTGAGACTAATGAGAAATCCAGTCCCATGAACTGTGCAACTAGAATCCTTGGCCTTCTTGTTTGAAGACCATGATTGTTGCCATCATTGGACTGTTGGACTATTCCAACCAAAGGCATGTGTGTGTGTATGTATGTATGTATGTATGTATGTATGTATATATATATATATATATATATATATATATGTAAAAGAATACACGTCAACATATATATAATCAGTTCTGTTTCTGTAGAAAACAAAAGCTAATACATTTGTTTAAGTAAACATTGTAAAATTGGTGTAGGCTGAGCTCTTTTTATCTCTTACTGAACAGAATAATTCCCTAATTCAGTGTTTTATTCCTTATTGAATAACAAGAGACTGACTCTGGATATTCTCAAACATAACACATGATGGAGAAGCAGGAAAAGTCCAAGTTGTGTTTTGTCTTGGAATATATAGTGGAACATGATATAAAAATATAAATTATAAAAACATGATAGAAAACAGAAGGAGCAACAGCATCAATAATATATGGATATATGTATGTAACAAAAATTAATGAAGCAAGGACAGGGATTTTAAAAAGAGCAAGAAGGTAAATATTGGAGGGTTTGGAGGAAGTAATTATATTGTAATCTCAAAGATAATAAACATTTTTTAATATTACAAAATACCAAAACTCTGTTCATACATGAGCTAGATAGATTCCCACAAAAACATATCTCCCAACAGTTTGAATCATAAAATAAAGGTTAGATTTCTCTGATGAAGAAAAGATGCCCACTTACATGGAAAACATAGGGAATAATATCATTTAGAAGTTGTAGCATTCAAGACACTCAAAACGGTGATCCATAAGAGATTAAGACCAAAACTCACTTTAAAAATAAATGGCAACTTTGGGGAAAATAAACCCTGAGGTGTTTTCTTTTTAATATTATCCCCTTAAAGAAGACATTCTTTTCTCATACAAAATATATATCTTAAATACAGTTTCTCCTACCATTACTCCTCCCAGCTCCTAGCCCACTCCACTCCCATCTGAATGTATTCCCTTTAGTTTCTCATTATAAAAGGACAGACTTCAAAAAGATAATCAAACATGAAAAAATCAAATACAATAAGATAAAAAATTCAAATTTCAGTTTCTCATTATAAAAGAACAAACTTCAAAAAGATAACCAAACATCACAAAATCAAATACAATAAGATAAAAAAAATTCAAATTAAAGTTGGTGAAGGCAATCAACAGAAGGAAAAGAGCCCCAAAGGGAAGCACAAGAATCAGAGATATACTCACTCATACATTCAAGATCCCCATAAAAAATTTATTCTGAAAGCTATAATAATGTATAATCATAGGACCATGGGGCATACTGTGCACTTGCTGCTTTAGTCTCTGTGAGTTCATAAGGTCTTTCTTTGCTCATGTTGACTTAGAGGCCCTTGTTCTCCTGGTGTACTTCATCCCCTCTGGCTCTTACATTAATTCTCCCTCCTCTTCCATAGGGTTCTCTTTGCTCCTAGTTGAGATTTGATGGAGACATTTCTTCCATCAGTTATCCTTTCTCCTTCCTGCTCCTCACTTTATCCTCCCATTCTTGCCCTGTGACACCCCAGTTCACACATAAAATATGTTCTTTTTCACATTCTCAGGGAGACCCATATCACCATTCTACTCTCTTCCTCTGTACCTGTCCTCTATGTGTCTATGAATGACTGTGTAGATATCATTTATTTGAGGGCTAATACCTACATACAAGTGAGTGCATACATATTCTATTAGTGGATTACTTCACTAAAGTTTTTTTTTGTTGTATTTGCCTACCAATTTTTAAACAGCTGAGTATTACTCCATCATGTAAATGTGTGATATTTTGTTTATATATTTCTCTATTGAGAAACATCTAGGTTGTTTCTAGTTTTTGCCTAATGTAAATAGAGCCAACATAACCATGGTTGAGCAAATTTCCTTGAGTTAGGATGAAGTGTCCTTTGGCATTGCCAAAAGTGGTATAGCTGGATTTGAGGTAGATTGATTCCTATTTTTCTGAGGAACTGTCATATTGATTTCCATAGTGGTTGTACAACACTCCTGCCAGCAATGGATGAGCATTGCCCTTGCTCCATATCCTCACCAGTATGAGTTTTATTTGTGTTAGTGATCTTAGTATTTCTTACAGCTGTAAAATGGAGGCTCTGAATAGTTTTCACTTACATTTCCTTAATGGCTAAGGATGCTGAACATTTATTAAAGTATTTATCAGCTATTTAAGTTTCTTCTATTGAAAATTCTTTGTTTAGATCTCTACCACATTTTTAATTACATCACATTGCTTTGCTGTTGCCAGATTTTATTTGATATCATCTTATTAATGTTAATTAAACTTTTATTTTTAAAAATACATTGAGGTTTCTTTTTATGCAGTGGTATACAGTTTTTCTTGTTTGATGAATGACATGGAGCCTGAAAGGGATTTTTTGTTCTTGAAATGTTGGGTTTAATATTTTGTAAGTAACATATAGTTCAAGATAGTTGATCTACTCTTCTGAATGAATTTTATTTTGAATTTTGTGCACTGGTGTAGGCATTATCCTAGGTACTCAGATTGTTTTTCAACATTGTGGTTGTGCTCTTATTTTCACTTGTGCATTGTTAGTTCTGGTAAATTAATTTTATTGTGTTTATAAGTGGAATTATTCTATTTGAATCTACCCTTGTAATTGATGCAAAAATGACTTCATATTTTGAGCTGTGAACTATGAAAATATGACTACCACTTGGTTACCAGGCATTATAAAATTCTAGCACAGTAACTGGAAGAGCCATAGAGTATTGATCTTGATATAATCTCATCATCTACACTCCATCCCTGGAGCTGGCTATATTTGTTAAAAAATATTTTCCTATTGTATAGGATATAGCTGGATCCATCAAGCTTAGTATGGAAGGCAGGAGAGCAACTACTTGCATGAATGCCTTAGTCAGTTCTGGGGCAATACCTCATTGGCACAGAGCTCATATAGCATTCATGAGGCCAACTCAGATTCAATACTCAGAAAATAAAAGGCTAACAGAAAAAAAGCAAAATAATAATCAGGAATGAAGAATGATCTCCTCATCTGTTTCTATCAGTTACTGGTTGAAATTTCTGTGATGACAGCTAGGCAGTATTAGGAGTGGTCTCCCTCTCCTGACATGTGTCTCATGCTGGACCAGTCATTGATTGGCCACATTTACCACAGCACATCTTGTATGCAGGACAAATTGTAGCTTGAAAGTTTTGTAGCTAGGTTGATGTCCTAAGCTTTTCACTGGAAGACTTGCCTGTGTTGAAGATGGCTGGTTCAGGCTCTGTATCCCTCTTACTAGAAATCATATATATATACATATATATATATGTATATATATATATATGTGTGTATATATATTATATATATATATATATATATATATATATATATATATATATATATATTCTTATTTTACATATCTATCCAAGTTCCCTCTTCCTCCCATGCTCCTGACTACTCCCACTCCACAGGGAGAGTGATGCCTTCAAGGAGGGATCTTAAACATCTGTCAAGTTATTTGGAATAGGGTCTATGCTCTCCCTCCTGCCTCTAGTGTTGCCCTTGTAGATTCCTGGGAGTTCCTATTGAACTAGGTTTATACCCCATACCCCAAATGTCCCCAATTTCAGTGTCTACCCCAGTAGTCTTTCCACTTCCCCTAATCTGAAACCTCCTTTTCTTGTTCAACCTAGCACCTGCCCACCAACAAAATATATTCTATTCCCATACACCAACACCCCACAAACTTGAGCTCTCCTTGTTGCTTAGTTTCTTTGGGTTCTTAGAATGTGGATGGATTATCCTTTACATTATTGCTCATATCTACTTACAAGTGGGTATATACCACATTTGTCTTATTGGGTTTAGCTTACTTTACTTAGGATGAAATTTTTTTGTAGCTCCATTCATTTGTCTTCAAATTTCATGATGTTATTCTTTCTAGCAGCTGAGTAATAGTCCTTAAGAGACCCACAAGTAATCATTAGGAAGAGTTCAATAACCCTGGCAGAAGAAGGAAAGGAAGGACTGTAGGAACCAAACAGGTTAAGGACAAAACCCACAGAATCAACTAGCCAAGAAACATAGGGGATCCAAGAGAATGAACCAACAATCAGGGAGTCTGTATGGGCCTGGCCTAAGTCTTCAACATATATGTTATGGTTGCATAGCTGTGACATTTTGTGTGTGGGACTCCTAACAGTGCAAGTGTTGGCTGACTATGACTATTTTGTCTGCTACTGAGACCCTTATCCTATCAGTGGGTTGCCTAGTCTAGCTTTAAGGTGATGTAAGACACCTACTCTTATTGTAATTTGATGTGCCATGTTTGGTTGTTATTTCTTTTCTGAATAAAAGGGAGGAAACATGAATAAAGGGTGGAGGTCAGTGTAGAGGGACTGGGAACTGGGAGAAGAAAAGAGAGTGGTGATTGCATCCAGGATGTAATATATAAGAGAAGTATAAATATACATATAGATAGATATATCCTAATCACTAAAAGAGAAAGATATGAAGAAATTAAGAAAGAAAAGAAAAGAAAAATAAATGGATAGAAAGAAAGGAAGAAAGAAAGGAAATAAAAATCTACTGAGACCCCAACATCAGGAAACTGTCTTTCACAGTAAGAACAATATTCTTAATTACTATGTCGTTTGCATTTAAAGTCATGTATCTTCTCTTAAGTAACAATTTTAGGGCATTAATCATAATTTTATATTAGCCCACAAATGTGCAAATGGATTCATATGGCTGAAGAAAACGACAATATTTCCAACTGTAGCTAAAGACATACAAGCCATCTCAACTGCAAATAGCAGAATAACTGCAGAGACTGAGAATTGAGCCTGTTTTTTTTATTTACTTTTTTTCCTATGCATTCATTCATTCATTCATTCACGTATGTTGTAGCAGTTTCTCACTGAGCATCCCTGTCTGTTATGCAGCCTAAATTGTCCTTGAACTTCTGCAGTCTCCCATTACTTCTTCCCAAGTGCTGGGTTTATAGGCATGCTTCACACCCAAACTGATTTTAAACTATATATTGTATAGTGCATGAGTATGAAGAAACACTGGTTGGCATTTATTAGGCATGTAGCTCTCTATATAAAAGATCACATTCTGGAATGGGGTTAAGGACCACTCACACTAGACCAAAGAATTAATAATTTATTGCAACCTAGTACTAAACTCTTAAGAACCTACATCTGAACACTAGAGAACAAGGCCTATGACAAACGGAACCAAGGGAAGTAATGGCAGGAAGAGATAGATGAGAGGGTGAATTCTTGAGTCAAGAAAATCTGGGAGTTTATTGACTGATCCACTCTTCTCAGACCTGGATGTAACAGGCACATCAAAGTTGGGTCAGGCTTGCTTCACAGGGCTTTAGAATGTGCATGTACACAATATACTGAGTATATATAATTATAAATTTATATTCAACATATATTGCTTTGCTTATTTCCAGAGAAGTCCAGAATTAAGCATCTCTAGAATTTGACTCCCCCCCCCTGTTTAATTGTTCAGTACCTAATTGTAGAATTAGGGCCTCAGGCTCTTAAAAAGTGGATTGTAAACTTCCCACTTGAGGACTTTACTGCAAGAGGAGATAAACCTTAAAATGAACAATTTAAGAAGTCAAGCTAACCTGAGCTAATTAGAAATCTGCTTTCCCTTATTTTATTGCTGTTTTAATACCCATTATAGATTGTCATCCTGGCCAGCTATTTCAAATGCCAACTATTTTAAATTTGCTCTTATATAACACACCTTTTTGTTGGCTTTAGTGTTTCAGTAATTTCTTTTATTTTTAGTGTTTTAGAGATTCAGTAAATTATTCGAACTTCCCCCCAAAACTAATTGTACAATTTACATGAGCTTATGAAGCTTCCTTGGCAAACAAAGATTTCTCATATATAAAACTATAGAAATTACTAGGTTCAGTTTAGAGCTACCAGATAGGAGAGCAAAATATCTTTTGATTCTATTGAGAAATGTATTTTTATTTACATATTCAATCTCTTCTTAAATTTAATTACAACAACTTTTTTTATATTGTATTTAATTTAGTTTTATTTATTTAGACAAAACCCACTTTCCTTATTATGGAAATCATGTTTTATTTGCTATCTTTTCCATCCCAACTCCAAATGGGTACCACTGAATCATCTAAGTCAATATCATATCTACAGATTTCAGAATTTATATTATTATCTGTCTCTATTTTTCTCAATATGAATCACATTGATGCATTATTTTAAAAAGTATTTCAACTGAAATTATTTTAATTTTTTATAGAACTTTCCAGATGGATATTGTGAATAGAAACTTTGTTAAGCCACAATATGTTCAGACCTTAAAACTGATTTGGGTGGTTGTTTTTCTTCTTCCTCTCTATTCCAAATTGAAACTGAACTTTACATAATTTCTAATTGAAAACCCCCCTCCCTATTCTTCTTTCCTAACTGGACCACAGTTCAGTTTTAAAGTAGTACTAAAGCATACTTTAAATGAAATTTTGAAGGCATTAAGTAATTACTGAACTGTGACATTAAGTATTTATCAATAAAATATTGTACCCTTGGCTGTGAAATAAACATTAGGTACAGCTAATAATTTCTTCTCATAAAATATATCCTGTACAAAATTGTGCAGGCTAGATACTGAACTTTACAAATAACAAGTTCATAAAGTGACAAAACTGAATTGCCAAATGTTTGACCACATACTATACTGCACGAGGAAAAGGCCACATTGTTTATACAAGTGTGTTTTGTTCAATGTTTGGCCTTGGTAAATAAACAGTACCAAGCTGCCATTTATAAATTAGTCATTGTTTTCAAGTAACTATAGGACGATTGGCAGAAGTAAAGGAGGCTCCAAAATTTAAGGATAGCAACACCAAAAAAATCAGAAACCACTTTCTCCTGTAGCAATGAAGAATTGCCTATTAGTATTTATGAGGCTATAGTCAATATAGTGATTTCTTTTAGCTTGCTGATTCTTTTATTTAGAAACAATCTTGTTTTACATTTCAATCCCAGTTCCCTCTCCCTCCCATCCTCCCATGCCCGCCACTGACCTCCCTACCGACCCCCACCCACTTCCCAGGAAGAATGAGGCCTTCCATGGGGGATCATCAAAGTCTGTCATATTATTTGGGGGAGGGCCTAGGCCTCCCCTTGTGAATCTAGGCTGAGAGAGTATCCTTCCATGGGGAATGGGCTTCCAAAGTCCATTTGTGCACAAGGTATAAACATCAGAGGTCCCACAAACTGGCCATGCCTCTTACCTGACACTTGAATTCAGAAGGCTTGGTTTGGTTCACTGCTGGTTCCCTACATTTACAACTGGAGTTTGTGTGCTCCCACTTTGTCAGGTTATCTGTTTTTGTGGGTTTCTCCAGCATGGTATTAAACCCTTTGCTTGTCCATAGACCCTCTCTACAACTGGATTCCACAAGTTCTGCTCAGTATTTAGTTGTGGGTGTCTGCTTCTGCTTCCATCAGCTACTGGATGAAAGCTCTAGGATGGCATTTAAGGTAGTCATCAATCTCATTATAGGGGAAGGTCATTTGAGGTAGTCTCTCTCCTATTGCTTAGATTCTTAGTTGGGATCATCCTTGTGGATCTCTGGACATTTCTCTAGTACCAACTTTCTCATTAAAGATAATGGCTTTCTCTTTTGGGGTATCTCATTTCTTGCTCTCCTCTATTCTTCCCCTGACTTAGTCTTCCTGATCCCTCATGTTCTTCTCCCCAATCATCTTCTCTCTTTCTCTTTCACCCACCTCCCTCTCCCTTGCCCTGTGCTCTTGACACTTTTCCCTTCACTGGGGGACCATGCATGTCCAGTAGTACAGACACAGAGATAGACAATTAATAAATAGAAACTCCTGAAATTGAGAAGGTTCTGCAAGGCAAAGGACACAGTCAATAAGACAAAATGGCAGCCCACAGAATGGGAAAAGTTATTTACCAACCCCACATCTGACAGGGGACTGATTTCCAACATATACAAAGAACTCAAGAAGCTCGTTATCAAAATACCAACTAATCCAACTAAAAAGTGGGGTAAAAAACAAATATGGAATTCTCAATAGAGGAATCCATAATGGCTAAAAGACACTTAAGAAATTGCTCAACATCTTTAGCCATCAGGGAAATGCAAATCAACATAATTCTGAGATACCATCTTACACCAATGAGAATGGCTAAAATCAAAAACACTAATTACAGTTTATGCTGGAGAGAATGTGAAGAAAGGGGAACACTCCTCCATCAGTGGTCAAAGTGCAAACTTATATAACCACTTTGGAAATAAGTATAGCAGTTTCTCAGGAAAATGGAAATCAGTCTACTTCAGAATCCAGAAATACCACTCTTAGGCATATACCTAAAGGATATAGTTTCATACAAGGATATATGATCAACTAAGTTCATAGTAGCATTAGTTGTAATAGCTAGAACCTGGAAGCAACCTCAACAAAAGAATAGAAAAAGAAAATGTGGTACATTTACACAATGGAGTACTACTCAGCAAAAAAAGAAAAAAGAAAAAAAGAAAAAAGAAAAAGAAATTAATATCAGTGATATCTCGACATTCAGAGGCAAATGGACAGAACTAGAAGAAACCATCCTGAGTGAGGTAACTCAGGGACAGAAAAACAAATATGATGTATAATCACCCATATATGGATACTAGACATTGAGTAAAAATTACAAGCTTACAATCTACACACCTCCAGAGAAGTTAGGAAATAAGGAGGACCCCAAGTGATTGTTTATTTTAACGTACTAACATTTTTATATCCAGAAGTTATTGATTTGGGGGGGGGAGCTGTAGTGATTTTTAAAGAAACTCAGAAGTAAATACTAGTTAAAGGGAATATGGTGTGGATGAAATGCCATTATGTATAACAAAGGCTGATGTTAGTGATATTTTACATAAACTATCATTTTTATAACTAAATATATCATTGTCAAAAGAAAAACTAGAAGGCAAACCTGGTGTTGCAGTCTTACAGTAATGGTGCAGTGGGATGTTGAGGCCAGATCACGAATTTAAGGACTGCTTAAGCTAAAGAAGTTGATCAAAGTCATTCTGAAAAACTGTGAGACTCTGTTTCAAATTATGTATTTCTCCCCCTTCTAATATACAGCATAAACTTTCTGGAAATCAAGACATGAAATGCAATTTTGATCATATAAGGCCATTATTACAAGCTAGTCTGTTTTTCCAGTTAATGCCCTCAAATGACTAAGGTCATTTAAGGTAGTAAAATCAAAGGGGAAATGATGTGGATTTAGGAGGGAATGGGGAAAGAATCATGCCAGCTGTCAACATGATTCTAATATAGGCAAAATTGCCATGCCACAAATAACAATTTTCCAAACCTCACTTGTTTTCCTCATGCATATAATGAATAAATAACAACCTGTCTACAAAGATACACAGAGGAGCAATCACTGTCCCCTTAACCTCTATCTTCTTCCATATCTCTATTTCAATCTTTTAACTACTTTGAAACATTAAATGTGGTTCTCACCAGTCTTATATGACTCATTTAATAGAAGGAGATTGGCAAAGGATGTTTCCCATAGTAATAAGCCCAAGTGATGGAAGAAAAAAACCAAAAAAAATTATCATGGTATCTTTCCAACTGACTCATAATTCTTATGCTAAATTCCTTATGTATCTCCAGAGAATCTACTGTCAGTATTTGGGTTCCATGGCCATTACTCTATGGGGCACTCCTTCAAGTCACAAAGATATTGCAAATAATGAAGCAATAGATATGAGGATCTGGGGTTGTAAAGAGATCATCCTAATATCTTCTATTTACCACTCTTGATATAGCACCATGCTATCCCATTGTAAAGGTGCAGTAAACTATAGTCAACTATGTAAGAATTACCAATGAGATATTAGAAATGCTAACTTTTAAAAACATCTTTACCAATGTGAAACTATGTTTTAACCTAGAGTCCACATCTGAGAGATATCAGCCATTTATAAGCCAATTATTAAACAGATATCAGAAAGATTATACAAGGCCAGCAAATTGGCATAGTAAGTAAAGAATCTGGAAGCCAAGTTTGAGATCCTCAGATCAGTTCTTGGAACACACAAGGTGTAAAGAGAGAAATGACTATTACTGGCTGTTTTCTGACATCTTCATATATGTGATAATGTGTCCATCTAATATACTAATATACAAATAAATAAATTGATCAAAAACCTCATATTCTATCTTTAATATTAATATATTTTACATTTATCAATACTTATGCTGCAAATAGAAGATTCCAACCAGTACAATATGGTGTTTGTCATTTGGTTTAAGTGTAGAAAAAATATCTTATTACTAAAAGTAAACAATTAAGAAGATAATTTAATGAACCATCCATATATTATCTGTGGGACTAATGCTAAAAATGGAACCTATAGACTCCTCTGTTCCTAGTTATTCCATGAAAATCAGAGAAAAACCGGAGTGGGCTAGGAAGCTCCTGTAAAGTGGTGTCTGCTCATTTGTAACATATGTTTAATAAATCTATATATGAAACCATTGTAGAATTTACTCTAGATCATATTTTCATTATAGCAATAAAGCAATGTGATAGGGTAAGCAATTATGTTCACTACAAGACCTATTTGGCAGCTATGACTAAATGTAGAATAATATGATATAATATTTTACATGAACCATTATAATGAAGATCTTGTCCCATACATGATGACTGAGTATCTGAACTTTTAAATTAAGTCATATTAATATTTTATATGTGGTTACTCAGCTTCAGAATTTTTACATAAAATTACTCTTGGAAAAAATAGGAACACTTGGAAACACTTTTAAAATCTAAAATCAGTGCTAATTTGGTTGTTTTACTAATAATGAAAATTGCATTGACAAGATTTATATTTGACTTGTGTATTTCTTTTACCTATGTTTCACTATAAAGACTTTTTGGAGATGCCATCTTCATCCTCATATTTAATGATAACATTTACTTGGAAATGATATAAGTTCACAGTCCTCCTATTACTGTTTTGCGTGGGAAATATCTCCCACAATTCATAAATAACATTACTTGACCCCTAGCTTGTAGCTTGCTTTAAAAAGCTCTAGACCATAAGAAGTAGATTCCACCAGGAAGAAATTCAGTTGCTGAAAATCTGGTAAACTAGGTGTTATCGGCTATTCATTATCTATCTCCTTCTCTTTGGTGTCCATACCTGATAAGATACGAGAAATCACACCCATAGTAACTTGCTGCTGTAAATTCCGACATGCCTTTCCTACCATGATGAAACATGCATTAATGTACACACACACACACACACACACATATATATATTATTTTATACACATGTTAGTACATATATATTAAGATATAAATAATATACTGCGTGCTTATAATTCTATACACAGATATTTAAGACTTTCCCTAAAGTACATCTGCCATTAGTGAGCAGATATCACATTTAATAACCACCATATGAGAACACAAGGCAGAGAATAATATAATTTTAATATAAGTAGATTTGTCTTTCAGTGAGCAAAAGGGAGAAGTAGATTATCAGAGCCCTGGTAGGGAGAGACCTTATTAAGTAGGCCTGGAGAACAAAAGGGAAATAGAGTGTTCACCTTGATAAATATCATCATACAAAATTTCATTTCATCTCTGGCATCTGCAGGAAGGAACTAGGTACTATTAAAAACCCATCTGAGTTAGGAAATGGCCAGTTATGTGAAAGAAAGATATATTGATAATGAGTACAAGGGATCATGAGTTTAGAATGTTGGTGGTGGAAAAAAACTTATATTCACCCTTATGTTTGAGTATTCAGAGACTAGAGAGAGGAGTTGGTTAATGACTTCTACATTTATGCTGTCCTCTAGGAGAGTGACATGCACTTTATCATCTCACAATTTCACATGTAACTGTTTGTTGTAACATAACCCAAACTGGATGCCTTGCCAAGTTCTTCACAGATTGTTTTAATTTTCTGTTTGTCTTCTTCTTTGAGTCAGGGTTTCCCTGTACACTCCTGGCTGTCATGGAACTTGCTCTGTAATCCAGGCTGACCTGTAACTCATGCTTCTGCCTCCCGGGTGCTTGGATCAAAGACATATGCCACCACTACCTATCTTTTTCTCATGGTTTTCAAGCACAGGGCTCCTATAGACAACACTCCGGGGCAATTCAGATTTAAACAAACAACAAAGATTACCAAAATTTATAATTACCAATATGTCAATCCCATTTAAGTTTATTATCCCTTTATTAATTGATTTATCATATAGATACCTAAATCTCTCTATTGTGATTGGGTTTCCAATTTTTAATGTGGGAAAGCCTTCATTTAAAAAAAAAAACAAACTAATTTATTCCTTTAAAAAAATCCCAATAGACTTGCCATATATACTAACAATGTCAGTAGGTGTGAGGCATAGCATGTGGCTGTGAGCTGAGAGTAGCAGCCTGAGGAGAGAGTGAGAAAGAGAGAACAAGAGGGAGCAAGTGAGTGAGCAAGAGACAGAGATTCCTAGTTCTGTGTTCTCAAAATGGCTTTTGTGCTTGCATGCGTGTGTGTGTGTGTGTGTGTGTGTGTGTGTGTGTGTGTGTGTGTGTGTGTGAATTTATTTCCTACCATTTTATACCAATTGTAACATGAAAGAGGAAAACTCAGATACTGATAATGGAGTTCCAGCTGATGGTCAGAAAAGCAAAGCAGAAGCCAGGAGCTCCTCCTTCTACCTCAGGCTAAAAGGGCTGTCCTGTCCTCAAGGTGTTTATAGAATAATTCTGGGACTGAATTTGTTTCTTCCTTATATATCTCTCTCTCCACCTATCCATATCATTCCAGTCTCCACATCCCTAATTCTGGAATTAAAGCTATATGATCCCAAGTGCTGAGAATGCCTTTGTATGAACAGTTTCTCTTTATGACTGCATCAATTTCATGTAGATCAGTGTGGCCTTGAACTAACAGAGATTCGTCTGCTTTTCTCTTGAGTCCTGGGATTAAAGGTGTGTGCCCCCACCACCTGGTTATATGGCTTGATAATATGGCTTCTGGGATTAAAATTGTGTATCACTACTGCCTGGCTCTATGGCCTGCGGCTAGCTATGCATTTTGATCTCCAGTCGTTTTATTAAATCATAAAAAGTATGATTTAATACTTTTAAAACCACACCAATGTGCAAGTTTCTATTTGAATACGAGTTCTTAAATCTTTTGTGTGAATACTAAAGATCATGACTACCGTATGGTATGAATATGCTTGATCTTTAAAATAAATTTCACTCTTTCAAGGTATGTTTGCACTATTTTTGAAATTAGTGAAAGTATGTGTGTGTGTGTGTGTATGTATATTGCTGTATAAATTTATCAGCATTTGGTGATGTTAGCATTCCAAGTTTTACTTATTATAATCTTTATGTAGTGGTGTATCACTGTGTTAACTTGAATTTCCTGAGTGATATTCAAAGGGGTCAAATTAATGGGCTCTGTTTTGCTATCATTATATCATTTTTTGAGCTATTAAGGCCTTCTTTAAAAACAAATGGTTTTTAGAAATCGTGTTGTTTGTCTATATAATTTGTTGACTTTCACTAATTCTTAAGGTCTAGTTTATTTAAGAATATGAATCACATGGCTAGCTAATTAAGCATGCAGATTTGGGACATTTTTCAGGTCATTGGAGTAAAAGTGAATAATTCTGTTTCTAAATAAATGTTACTTTTTTAAACTTAATTAGTCCAAAATGTTATAAACACTCTGCCAGTCAACTCTTTCAACAAATATAGATGTTTTTTACCCTGTGTTTTAATTTGATTTTAGTTTTTTTTAAATTTACTTATATCCAAAATTTATTTCCCCTCCCTCTTCTTTTTCATTCTCTCCCCTACCTCCACTTGCTCCCATCAATTTACTCCTCCTCCTTCAGAAAGGGTAATCCTCCTGTAGATTCCAGGAAGACTAAATACATTTCCTTGTATTAAATCTTGGCAAGGCAATTTAGTATGAGGAAGGGGATCCCAAAAGTCAACAAAAGAGTGAAATAAAACTTATGCTCCCACTAATAGAAGTCAAACAAGAAAACCAAGTCACATGTGTCCTATACATACTACAGAAGGCCTTCATTAGCTTCATGCAGGCTCCCTGGTTAGTTCATAGTCTGTGAGATCATATGAGCCCAAATTAGTTGATTCTGTGGAATTTCTTGTGATGTTCTAGACCCTTCTGGCTCCTGTAATACTTTCTGCCTCCCTGCGGGCAAGATTTCCTGAGCTCAGCCTCATGTTTGGCTGTGGGTCTCTGCATTTGTTTCTATCAGTGGCAGAGAGCAGCTTCTGTGATAATAATTGAGCTAGGCACCAATCTATGAGTACAACAGAATATCATTAGGCCTCATTACACTGCCTGTTTTCCCCTCATTAAAGTTTTGTGTAGCCTATATCCCTGGTTCTTACAGCTTCTAGGGCCTGGTCCTCCAGTCATTGTCAAGGGTGGGCTCACTCTCATGACATTGGTCTGAGGCTGGACCAGTCATTGGTTGGCCAGCCACTCAATCTCTGTGCCCTGCCTATGGGATGTGCTGGGGTAAATGTGGTACAGAGATTGAATGACTGGGTGTGGGTACATTCATGCCATGGGTCATATATGAAGGGCAGCGAACAATTTATGGAATTTGTTCTCCCCATGTGGGTCTCTGAGGCTGAACACAGGTCTTCAGACTATGTAGCAAGTACTTTTTACCAGTGAACCATCTTACCAACACAAGCCTGGCAGTGTTTGCCTTTAGTAATTTTATGCTCTTATAGGTTTTCTTCACCATAGGTTTCAATGACTCCGGACTTTGTTTTCCTGCCTTCTCTCCTCTGTTTATCTGATCATTCTGTACTTCTCTATTATCAGAGTCATGCTTACTTGGTCTCTCCTCCCTGGTTTACAAACTTAGCTACATGTACTGTGTGCATGAGTAGTGTTGGTTTCTGGGAGAGCAGCAAATAATTATAAGCCATTAGGCAACTGTCCACTGGTTAGTATGATGTGAGCAGTTGAAATAAAACCAAGGTTCTTTCTTTTAACAGTTCAGAAACTGAAAGAAAGCTCTGGACTAGAGCTGATAATGCAAATGACCAGAAGACTACTTCAGTCCACATATCAAAGGCAGTAGTGGTGTCAAAACTTCAGCTGAACAGGTATAACATTTTCTGGGCATTTTGATATGTAAAGGGTTAGTTTAAATGTTGATGGTCTTTTGTCACCATTTTTGCAAGCATTCCACTTCCACGAAATCAGATGTGAAATTGGAATTGTTGAATAAACAGTGCCTGAATCATGGCTGTGAAATTCTCACAGAAGCCACAAGTCTTGCAGTAATTCTCCAACATTTTAGACAGATAAAAGCAAAACTTTGTACTACATATTTATGGAGAAATGTATACTTTACTGGGAATTTCTTTTAAGAACATTTTATATTAAATGCTGCAGTGAAGAAATGAATACTTGTTCCCATTTATCATCTCTGGATTTTCCACTTGTAACCCTTGTCTTTTGATCACCAGCTCAGTTTTCCCTCTTATATGGTCTGGATCTTAGAACAGACATCTTCATAGTGATTATTCCTAATTAATTCTTCCATGTTATTTATCACACCATTAATTTAAATATATAACAGTCGTTATATTATTCAGGTTAATTCCCCAAATAAATTTCCTTGATGCATATCCAACTAATCACTTTGTTATGAAGACCCACTATATGGGAGATTGCCACATATGATGGTCTTTTCTCTTGTTTTTGCAAATAACACACACACACACACACAGAAATTTTATATTTTTTATTCTCGGATACATTCTTAACCTTCTGATATTCTTGTTACTCTGGTAAAATAAACACAGTCATCTCAAAAGAGAATGAAAAATAACATAAGTACATAATTCAAAATTGTTCCTAGCCCATATTAAGATTATACAAGCATGATTAAAAATGCATTATATGAGAAAATTATTTAATATTAAAATTTATTCTTAAATCTTAAAAAGATTACAGAAACAGAAACTAATTTTGTTCATTGCATATATATATATATATATATATATTTATATAGTGATTATAAAAATAACATTTTGCTATAGACTGCTATAATCTCAGAAATTATGCATAAAAAAAGCAAATAAACTGTGGTTTCAAACCTTATTTTAAACTAAAGTATTTAAGGAGAATTATAGGTTCATTTTACCACTCATTAGTAGAGTTGACAAGACTCAACCGCAGTTCTCTGACTTCAGTTTGTACCCCATGAAAATACCCTATCTTCCTCAAAATCTCTGTCCAGTTGCTTTTGGAGGCAGGAATCAGATGTTCTACTCTTACACTTAGTAAGTGTCAAAATTTACATAGGAACTTGAAGGAGCTGTCACGGAATGGCTTCAGGCATCTTGCCAGTTGTGTATTTGAATATTCAGTTGGATCTGTATCTCATCATTACAGCTATGGCCTTCCATGGAGGAAACCAAAAGGGCCAGACAGCCATGAATTAATGAATCTCTGTGGGAAGTCTAAATAGAGACAAAAGTTTTCATCTATATTTGTTTAAGAATGTTGAAGTTGAGCCTGCTTTCCAAATGCCATGTCTAATTTAAGAGCAGGCCTGCAGTGGTAATAGCCCGATATCACCATGTCTCTACTGCCTGCTGAAGCTGATATCAGGAGACATCAAGCTGTGGAAGCAATTATATCAACATAATTGGAAAATATTTTTTTCAGTGCCTTTCTGCCTTAATTAAAGCTCATTTTACATCTTGGGGAAGGAACTATTTTCACAAAACTTGAGCGTATATTCAAACTTCTTTCAGAAAATAAAACTGGAATAATATACACAAAGGAGGACCCAAGCCAGTGTAGATTAAGGACAAGGAGAATCAAATGGAATTTTCTTCTTCCTCCTCTTCTTTTTAAATCAGGAGGCAAACGTTAGAATTCTATATCTGGCTCTCTCTGGCTTTATGACCAGGGATCAGTAATTCCATTATCTGTAGATCTAGATTTTATTTCTTATGTAATTTTCTATGAAGAATATATAGTTATGAGTATCAAATTGAACAATGAACTATGCTCATGAAAAAATCTTCAGAAATGCAAGGAGGTGAAGTGTTTTTCTTTATGAGAAAATGATGAACATATAGAGTAGACTAAAGTTTAAGAAGGAGACAAGAAAGTGGAAAAGAGACCGTAAAATGACAGAAAACAGAACCTTTGTGGATTCCTAGACATTTAGTAGCAGGTGATTGGCATTTAAGAATTTCAGTTTTTAATCAATATTGACAATTTAAAGTTGCTATTGGATTGAAATATGACTCTTGTGTTATCATGGATTGTCAATGATATCTTCCATATACATGTGTATGTGATCATGTAAGTATCTTATGTTCCTGGTGACAATGGGGAATGTGAGGAGGAGTAGCACTTAAGTTCAGATATTGTTATAATAAATTTGTATTTAAATTAAAAACCATCTTATTTTATATATCAGTCCCAGTTCCCTCTCTATTCCATCCTCCCATGCCTCCCACAGACCCCCTATCCCACCCCTCATCCACTCCCCAGGGATCATGAATCCTCCCCTGAGGGGTCATCAAAGTCTGTCACATCATTTGGGGCAGGACCCAGGGCCTCCTGAGTGTATCTAGGCCAAGAGAGTATCCCTCCATAGGGAATGTGTTCCCAAGGCCCATTCCTGCACTAGGGATACATACAGTGTCCACTGGAAAAGGCCCCATAGGCTTCCCAAGAGCCCAACTGACATCCATGTTCAGGGTTCCTGGTTTGGTCCTATGCTAGTTCCCCAGCTGTCAAACTGGGGTCCATTAGCTCCCACTTGCTCAGGTCAGATGTTTCTGTGGTTTTCTCCAGCCTGGTCTTGACCACTTTGCTCATCACTCCTCCCTTTCTGCAACTGGATTCCAGGAATTTGGCTCAGTGCTTGGCTTAGCTTAGTTTTATCACTGGTTTAATTCACCCCATAAAAGGTCACTGTTGAAAGTAGGATATTTGCCAAAGAGTGACCATAAAAACTTTATCTCACCAGGAAAGTCACATATCTTAGGAATAAGACCACATAGAAGTACTTAGATTAATAGAAATGGGTCAATAATTAGCTCTATAGCTAGCCAATAAAAAATTAATAACTGGCCAACAGCATTATATCAAATACAGAGACTCTGTGTTATTGTGGGCTGGTGTGGCAGCAGGGAAAAACCTGCTTGTAACCTGCTTCCATATCCTCAGGAAACAAATATATCTTGCCTAGTTATGTTCCCTTAATTTTATGCTTAGTTTTTTTCTTGCTTAGTTTTATGTAAAATGCCTATTTGGTAACTAAGAAAAAAAATGTTGGGTGGGTAGGCCAGTTTATTTCTTAGTGTTATACAGGCATAGAGCAGTCTGTTCTCCTTTATATGTGAGGTAAAATAAAGACCAGGGAACTAGGTTTAAGGAAGCAAAACTAATGAGTGACAATCACACATTAGACTTGAATTTTCAGCACATTATGAATCTTTCTCACTATACTTTTCAGCTAAAAGTTTTTCCAATCACAAAAGTCAAAAAGTAATAGAACTTAAAATTTCCAAGATAATTACCTTACTTTCAGGGAAAATTAGACAATTACCTTGTTCTAATGGTTATTATTCTAAAATGAGATTGGAATCTTAATGATAGATTTCATAAATTTGGATCCATTGGTGCTGGATTCATACTTCATTCCTCAAAATTAAATAGCATCATTTTAATTCACTGTGCTATTTTTAGCTGAAAGAAAAGAATGCTCTTTGTGTAGGAGGAATGAATACATGACCTTGAAATGGAATGACAGTCCTACCCTTACAATCTTTCCCTAGATTATCAGTTACTGGCTACCATGGCTTTTCTTTAAATTTAGTCACATTTTCTGGCAGCAGAACGTAGATACAAAGATAATCCAGGGGAATCCCAAAGATAGAGTAGACATCATGGTCACCTATCACATACTTTCTTTATTACATTTATATAAATTTTACCTCAAACTCAACTCTTACCTAAAATAATAATTTGAAAATCAGTTACAAACTTTAGCATTGTGCTCTTTTCTTGCTACTCACTCAATGTGTGATTTAATTTTAGTGTATTTGAGTATATGTCATGCCCTGAATTTAGATATTTACTATAATGCTGCAGGAAACATAGAAGTAGTGCATGGTTCATGTACTGGCTTTTTGGAACCCATTTCCTATGGAGGGACACCTTCCCCAGCGTATATACAGGGGGAGGGCCTCGTTCCTGCCCCACATAATATGACAAACTTTGATGACTCCCTTCGGGAGGCCTCATCCTTTCTGAGGATTGGGATGGGGAGTCGGATGGGGATATTGTGAGGGTACTGGGAAAACTGGAGAGAGAAGAAACTGAGATAGATACGTAAAAATGAATATCAGTTGCTATTGCACTAATATCCTAATTTGCAGTGCAGAGGTATACAGAGGGAAAGGGTTGCTTTCTTAGAGATGCTCTCATTGCTGCAACTTCATTCTGTCTTTTGGGGGTCAACCAGTAGTATGTGGGTGTCAGAGTAATGGTGTACCTTTTTCACATCTTCTGTGAACTTCAGGTTGGAAAAATGAGGAATAGATGAGAGAGAGAGAGAAGAGAGAGAGAGAGAGAGAGAGAGAGAGAGAGAGAGAGAGAGAGAGAGAGAGAAACACAGAGAGACAGAGAGAGAGACACAGAGAGACAGGGAGACAGAGCGACAGATAAAGAGTTTATGGAAAGAATGTCTGTTTATTCAAATATCAGTCAAATAAAAGGTCAATCTCAGGTGAACAAAGCTAGTGAAAAAGTTTGGAGGCATGATTGTAAATTATAATCTATACACATTCTTATTTCTATAGCAACTTTACATTGGCACCAGAATCCCAGAGTCTTATATTCTACAAGGACATCAGAGGTCACCTATAGCAATTCTATATTCAAGGCCAATTTTCATGAAAATGTATTTACTCAGCCTTAGAAAATCATTGGCAATTTCCAGAAGCCACAGGCTGGCTGAGATTGAAGTCTACACAGAGTGGCTTTGCATTTGTTGTAGATATTTTAAATGGTACCACCTACCAGGAAAAGTGGCCCTCTGCTCAGCATATTCTGTTGTCCAAAATGTGTGTGAGTGAGAGAAAACAGAATATACAAGATTTTCCTCTCTGGAGCTTTTTCCCCTGGGTACCTGCTTCTATCCTATAATAGTAACTGAAAGCAGCAACGTCCTGAGGGTGAAATTAATGGCTAGAAAAGAAGTACTGAAGGAAGTCTGTCAACTGTCTCCTTTGGTGGAGCAGTAAACAGTGTCTGTGTAGTGGATAGGAGTGTTTAAGAAGTTTGTCAATTCATTTTGCTGGATTACAAAGCAACAGATATTAGACATAAGGACTGTTGGTGGCAAAGGTGGCTCCCCCCACATTAAGACTGGATGCAGGAAGCTATTGACAGGTTCAAAGGTAGAGATATTTGCCCAGTGTATTTAGAACATAGCCCCACATATCTGGGTAAAAACTACTGATAAATACTTTAATAGTTAGGAAAATAAGATCAAAAGTGGTGTCATTTATTTTTAAGCGCTCAATCCATAATTTAATATTCCCACAAATCACACAGATTTGAAAAACAGAACTATGAGAAAAAAATCAGTTCACTGAACTTATTATTCCCATTGTTGAGGAATGATTACATTAGAATATGCATAACGGCCCTTTCAAAGTACTCTGAAAATTGATCTGACTGAAAACAACTTTTCCTGCACTCTATTTTATTCACAGTTCTGACATATTTTAGATTATGTGGGAAAGCAAAAAATTAAAATCTCTTAAGAAGAGAAAAAATAAATCTGTGATATAGAAATTCTGCTATAACATAATTAATTTGATACAAATAATGTTACACTATTTTTTAATTTTGATAATAAATTGTGTATTTTTCATTGTTCTTTTAAGATTCCCAAAAGAATTAGCAGAATGTGGTCAACAAAGTGCCAAAATTTTAATCTGATTATATACAGGAAATTCTTTAACTCATATTTATTGTATTATTTTTGACAATTCTGAAAGAATTTTTTCTTTTAGGTATTAACTAAACATACTTGCACATATAACTGTACATATAAGTACTTTATCATCAGCTTAACCCTACATTGCTATAAGAGACCATTGATTTTATGTATGTTATTATTAGAAAACTTCTCCTATCTACAGAGCTTTATGTAGCCTAGACTGTCCTTAAACTCACAATAAAGCCAAGGATGACCTAGAACTTTTATTCTCCTGTCTCTATCTCCCAAGTGATATATGGGGGGCATGCACTACTCTTTTTTAGGTATTTTGGAGGCTCAAAGGGCTTACTGTGTCCCAGGGAATCGCTCTAGTAATTAATTCATATTTCCCTTATCCACACAGCCTCTTTTATGTCAACACATCATAGGTAACCTTAAAAAATTTCCATTTGATTTCTATCAATCCCCCCCTCTCTTTCTCTCTCTTTCTCTCACTCACTCTTTGTGTGTGTGTGTGTGTGTGTGTGTGCCAGTGGTATGGTGGTGGTGATTGCACAAATGTGTCTGGAGGTGCACATGCTTGTATGAGGAGGGAAGCTAAGAGAGGTTGCCTTCTGATGTATTTCTCTATCACTATTTCATCTTTCTTGAGACTGTTTCTCAATGATATTTGACTTCACCGGGCAAACCACAAGCCACAGAGATCCATCTGTATTCACTTCCCACCACAGTGAGTACTAATATGCTCAGTCCGTGTTCTGCTTTCTTGTTGTTTGTTTTATTAGACCTTTTGTTTTTAATTTTGAGATTACAATGTCAGTACAAAATTTCTTCCTTCCACTTCTCCCCTGTAGTCCCTCCTATACCCCTCCCCACACTTTTCTTCAAGTTCATGAACTCATTTTAACTAATTGTTGTGATGGCCTTTCCTGATTGTCTACACGAGTACATCTGGAACTAATTAAAACCAAATGAATGACTAGGTACACCTGTGAGGGATGCTGTCTTAATTAAATTCTTTGAAGTGAGAAGACCCACTTCTCATCCATATCTTTGAGGTAGGAAGATACAACTTAAATGTAGATTTTTGAAATGGAAAGATTTACCTTTTATCTGGGCCACACCTTTTCTTGGCACTTGATGTAAGACACGGTCAAAGGAAAGTCTGTTTTTCTCATTTTGACCTGCTTGCTCTTGCTAGTTAAGTCCATCCCTTCACTGGCATTAAAGCCCACTTCTGCAGGATTCCAGAGTATACTGAGGACCAGCTGAAATATCAGATGCATGAACTGAGAAACTACTGCATCCTTAAACTTATTTTTGTAGATAGCCTCTTTGGATTACCTAGGCTACAGCCTGTAAGACATTCTAATAAATTCCCTTCCTATATGAATGCACTCTATCTATCTATCTATCTATCTATCTATCTATCTATCTATCTATCTATCTATCATCTATCATCTATCTATCTATCTATCTATCTGAGAGACAGAGACAGAGACAGAGATAGAGACAGAGAGAGGGAGAGTTTGTTCCTCTTGAGACTCCTATAAGTTTGTTCCTCTTGAGACTCACTGACTAATACAATTGTTATGTGGTTGTTGAAGAGATATATGCTGATTTTTCTTCTTTTTTCTTTAATATGAATATGCAGGATTCAAACCCAGGCCTTTGTTTTTGTTTTTACTTGCACTGCAAACACTCTTATGCAGTGAGTTAGATCTCCATCTCCCTATTGCAGTCTTAGTTTCCTGAAAAGCTCAGACATTTAAGCCCATCAAACCATAAAGAATAGAAATATAAAGCATAGAAAAATGGACAGAGAGATGACTTATGTGGTAAATAGTGGATAAATAAATAGACATGTAATTAAACTCATGGGCTGTGTTCAGTAGTTAGCTTCTCTGTATCTTTTTTCATTTTATTATAAATCATCTTATTTTACATACCAATCCCAGTTCCCTCTCACTCCCATTCTCCCATGCCCCCCACAGACCCCCCATCCCATTCCCCATCCACTCCCTGGGGAGGGTTAGGCCTTTCATGAGGGATCATCAATATCGGCCCTGTTATTTGGGGTAGGGCCTATGCTTTCCCCCCTGTATATAGGCTGAAAGAATATCCATCCATAGGTAATGAGCTCCTGAAGTCTGTTCATGCACCAGGGATACAACCTGGTTCTGCTACCAGAGGTCCCTCCATAGACTGCCCAGTCTTCCTAGCTGACACCCGCATTCATGGGGTCTGGTTTGGTTCTATGTTGGTTCCCCAGCTGTCATACTGTGGTCCATGAGTTCCTGCTTGCTCAAGACAACTGTTTCTGTGGGTTTTCCCAGCATGATCTTGACCCCTTTGTTCTTCTTTCCTCCCTCTCTGAAACTGGCTTCCAGGAGTTTGGCTCAGTGCTTAGCTGTGGATCTCTGCTTCGGTTTTCATCAGTTACTGGATGAAGGCTCTAGGATGCCATTTAAGGTAATCATCAATATCATTATAGGGAAAGGGCATTTGTGGTAGCCTCTCCACTATTACTTAGATTCCTAGTTGGGCTCATCCTTGTGGATCACTGTACAATTCCCTAGTGCCAGATTTCTCTTTAACCCTATAATGGCTCCCTCTATTGATGTGTCTCTTTTCTTGCTCTCCTCTACTCATCGCCCCATTCAATCTTCATGATCCCTCATGTTCTCCTCCCTCTCCTCTTCTCCCCTACTCTGGGTTTTGAAAAACTTTCCTGCTGCCTAAAGGAATTTCTTGAATAATTTATAGAATTTTTCTTCATTAGCAAAAACCATAACCATTATGAAATAAATTAGGATTGTTTAGGCAAGAAAGATATTTTCCCACTTTGAGCTTATACTACTTATATTCCTTTAATATTTATGAGAAAACATTACTCAGTAATGTGTTATATGATGATTGTCATACGTCACCTGCCTTTAGGATCTGACCTCTTTTTGATGTAGTGAGGTGAAACATTTACTCCAAATTGGATTATGAAGACCTTTAACAAGAACAGATAAAATACTACGGAAAGAAACCTTATACAATTTTGATGATGGCAGCCCTTTGGCTTTCCACCAGCTACACATATGCCTAGTTTATTTGTGTGTGTGTGTGTGTGTGTGTGTGTGTGTGTGTGTGTGTGTGTGTGTGTGTGTTTATACATATGGCACACATTTGGCTACCACTAGTGACCAGCTCTACATGTGCCCACAATCCTATTGGTCTAATGTGTCTCAGAGGTTTGTTCTACTTCATAAATATTCTGTTTTCACCGCATTCCTTTGAGGTGAATCGACAAAGCCTGAACTCATTTCTATTCTTGAAGGAGTGATATTGGTCCCCCAAAATTATAGCTATTCCAAGTACAGGACAGCAAATGAAAAAGGAGACAAAATATTCTCCTTTCTCACTTGTTTTTTGATGCTCACTTTTGAGAAAAATGTGTATCATCCAGAGAGATAAAGATTTCTCTAGCTCAAGGATTATGCATCTTTTTTCCTCTCTTAGTGTACCTATCAGCTTGTTTCCGTGTGTTTATGTTATTCCTTTTGATTTATCTTTATTCTTATATAATCTATTTTGCATTTGTGATGAGTTAATAAAATTTCTGGTGTATGTTTAATTTTAAGTCTAACACTTAATAGAACTAAAAAGTGAGTCACATAGTCTAAATATGGTAGCAATGAGTATTATACCACATTTATTGTTATAATACTGTATATATGAAATAAATACAAATATAAGTTGCAACTATGACCACCAAATACAGTTGTTTGTTAACAGGGGTGATTTATTGCATTGTGAAATAAGAGTGTATAACAGGCAAAGGCTTTCACTCACCCACATGTTCACTCATTAGTTCATTTATCTATTCAAATAAGAATGTTTTAAAGACCCACTACCTATGTTAAAAATAATGCAAATTATCAAATGGAATATGAAAAAGAATACATATTGTGCATATTCTCAGAAAACTCCATATAGTGAAGGGAACCACATTAGCTAACATTTTTTTTTCATTCCTTTGTGAACTCTTCCAGAATGTAGAGAATTATTCCAGACAAGAACTGAAAGTATTGAGTATATAGATCAGGAAAGTGGCCACCCTGTGAAGGAGACCTAAAGAAATACCATGCTGTCTGTTCTTTTTGTTCCACTCCCTCCAAGCAATCCCAGTGTTCAATGTTAGTCAATGCAGCTTGAAACATGCAAGAAATGCACACAGGTCTGCTTTCAGGAACACAAAGGATTGATGTGAATAAAGAAAGCACGTGGGCACTTTGATCAAAAGCTCAAACTCAAAAATCAGACTGCTCAGTTTCAAACCCTGGCTTTGCCACATGTGAACTACAGTCTTAGGCAAGTTGCTTAAGTGTTGGTTGCAGCAATTTATTTTTCTTTTTAATGGAGAGTAATACCAGTGCTTCCTAATTGAATTTCTCCCAATAAACATTTTTTAAAATTCAGACCAGTTTTAGATTTACAGAAAAGCTGAGATGATTATGACAAGTTACCCAGTGCCTGGTATCCAGTTCCCTTTTGGCTAATGCTGTACATGACTGTGGTTCATTTGTCATAATTAATGAAGCAATATTTGTACATTAAACCGAAACCCATGCTTTAATCGCATTTCTTTACATTTTAGCATTTTGGGTTTTTATGTTTGTTTCTTTTGTTTTCCTCCTGGATCTCATCAATATACACATTGCATTTAACTGCCAAGCCTCCTTGGCTTTGTTTGGTCTGTATCAGGCTGAAATAAATTCTTCCTTCTTCATCTTAATGATCCTTGTATTTTGTGGAAGAACTGATCAAGTAACAGTGATGAATATTAGTCAGTGTAGCCTTTGAGGTTTAAAACTGAGATTTCATTTTTAAATTTGCATACTCAACTTATATGTATCTGTACTATGAGCTTCTCGATCTGCTTGTAGAGCATTACATTTCCCATACAAGTGTTGCCATTTAAGTATAAAATATATTTGGTTGTATTTTTCTTATATGTTTGAGTTTGTATTTTAAGCAATATGTGAAATTGCAATGGAGAAGAACAGCTTTCTTTTTTCCATGCTGAGAAGAACGTTTCTACTTTCACAGCATTCAATACAAAGTTAACTTTTTATTTTAAAAAGTTGAATTCTAGGGATTTCTCTATTTCTTCTTTACTCAGTTTTAAAGCAAAGAAATCTTAGATTTACTCATGTAATTTGATAAAAAGATGTGCTTTTTCTTTGTGGCTTATGTTATTGAGTGTATAATATAATATATCATTTTCCTTTACTTTTCTTCCCCATACACTCCAAATTATGACTTTTTGCTCTCTTTCAAAATCATGTCCTGTTCTTTCGTCAACTTTTATTATATACACATGTGTGTGTATATGTATGTATTTCTACATACTTAAAAAACAAACCTGATTGGTCTAAGCAATGAAACATGAATGTGTATGTTTCCAGGACTGACCATTTTGTGTTATAATACCAATTGATATGTTATTCCCAAAGGAACATTAATTTTTCTCTCTGTGTGTTCCTTAGTTGCCTGTAATTATTAGTGTGGGCCAAAGGCCTCCTGAGATTTATTTTGTCTGTGTTAGCATGCGTTTTGGTATCATCTTTGTTCAACACATTTCTAGAGAGTCATGTTCATGAAACTCTATGGATATTGATTCTGACAATTCACAGAAAACTTATTGTTCCTCTGGATTTTAAAGTCTTTCTGCTCATCTTCTGCAATAGTCCCTGGGCCTTTGATTACAAAGAACATTATTAATCTATCACTTGGGACTGGACTCAACAGCTCTGCTTTTTGATTGGTTTGATTTTTCTGAACATTTCACCAAAAGCCAAGAATAGAGAAAACAGAATTCCAGTCAAATTCAACATCTATTTTTTTTTTTACAAAAATACAAAAATGTGAATCCTAAATTTATATTAAAATCATAGTAAAACAAAGAGCCCAGATAGTCAAAACCTTCCTCATCAAAAAGAGCAATGCTGCAGGAATTGCCATGAAAGATTTCTAGATATATTATAGAGTCATACTATTAATAATACAATACTGGCACTAAAAAAGACCCAATGAAACAAAATTGAAGACCCTACATTGAATACATATAATTTCAGCCATGAATACATATAATTTCAACTCAGTCCAGTCACTGTTATTATCAGTGTGGAGAACATGCAAAAAGCAATAAATAAATGAATAAATAAATAAATCTATGTTATTATCAGCTATATTACACCTTGGCACATTTACAAAGGATGGAACATCCTATTCCACAGATACTTGCTCAACCATACTCAGTGCATCTCTAGTCACAATAGGTAGGAAGTGAAAACTGTGGTCCAAATAACCAAATGGAGACTTATTATTAATTATGAAACATTGCCCAATAGCTTGGGCTTTTTAAAACTACCTCTTATAGGTTAAATTAACCCATATCCTTTAATCTAAATTCTTTTACATGACTTATTTACATTTACTCAATAATGCCCAGCCTGATTGATCTCCATCCAGATGTGATGCTGCCTTTCTTCTTCCCAGTATCCTCTGTGCCTGGAATTCCTTCCTAGCTATTGACTAAGAAGGCTGTTCACCTGTTGATTAAACCTGTCACAGTGACACATCTTTATAGAGTGCAGTTATATATCTTGTAACAGGAAACAACATAATTTTCCTTCAACTGATAAATGCATAACATATTTTTGAAAAAAATCAGTTTTTCATTCTTGGAATAAATTCTACATACCTTTCATATCATCATACTATGTACCTTAGTACTTATTTGAAGAGTTTTGTATCTATTCTTGAAGGAAACTATTCAGTTGCTCCCTTTTACAATTCTTGTATGGTTTGGGAAATGGGGTGACTATGACATCGTATATGAAGTGATAAAGTTAGTCTTCTTCTTTACTATCTGGGAAACATTTTTTCAGTAGTAGAAACCTGGAAACATTTCTTTTCTAAATATTTGGTAGAATTCATGATTGAATTTATCTAGTTCTTCTGTTTACCTTCTGATGGATGTAGAAATGATCAATTCTATTTATTTAATATATATATATATATATATATATATATATATATATATATTTATCCACACATATATTACTTACTACTCTGTCTTAGATTTTGAAAGTAATGCAATCCAAAATATCTGATCACGTAAACTGACCTATCAATGTAGTTAGCATAAGCTTTGCTCAGAGTTTTCTGCTTTTGACATATTTTGAATGGACATAGAGCTAATAAATGACTCATTTCTGATGATGGTCATTTTGGTCTATTCTTTTTGATAGCTTGTCTGATGTTGCATCAACATTATTGATTTTCCTCTGAAACTCACCTTTTGACTTATTTGATGCTCTTTATCACTTCCCTGCTTTGATTTTATTTTCTTCTTGTCTCCATCTGCATGAGTAATTTTAATTTTTTATTACATTAATTTAGCATCAATTATCCTTCCTATAGTTTCATAAGTTAAGTTTTTGATTCTAAATTTCACTCCACTTTGAGTAATAGTTCAAAGCTATAAATCTCGAAAGAATGTTTTTCACTGCATTCAGTTCAAATTGACAAGTTGAAATCATATTTCTTTGACAAAAACTATTTCACCATTCTTTAGAATATGTTTCTTTGATCTCTTTGTTTTTTATAAGTTTATTATTCTTCAAATACTTCTGAGGTTTCAGCTATTCTTCTGATTTTTCTGTCTTTAATTCCACTGTGATCTGAAGAAACACTTCCTATATGTATACCTTGAAAAGTTTACCTAATGGATCACAAAATCTTGAAACAAATTATATTCCTCTGTTCATTTTATAAATGTCAGATAAAACTGATTTAAAATATTGTCCAGATTGTTTTTCTCTTTACTTATTTATCAACTATTTTCCAAAGAAAATTGAAGTATCAAACCTTTCTTTGGAATTTTATTTTCTTACCAATTTTATGAAATTTTGCCTCCTTTAATTTTATACATTCTGCTTAAGTGTTATGTCTTTTTTCATTTAATCTCTTCATCAGTATATACTATCACACTTTAGCCAAGATACTCTTGTTTGCTTGATTTCCTCTCTGAAATTAATTTTTGTTTATAGTACATTTTCCATGAAATATATATAAATAGATCTTCTTTATTTATCTACTTATGCAATCTAACTACAATAAATGTGTATAGAATATTCTGATTTAAAGTGAGTCATGTTAATGCTGAGTTAAAGTACATATTTACTTTTATTTTTAATATTGTAGATTGTTTTTCCAATGTTCCGTACTCTGGTTTTAGTTAAATGTTTTTATGCTCTAATTTCCATCTTAATGTGTATGAATTGTATTTTGCCTCCCAAAATAATTTAGCAAAAACAATGACTTCAAAAAATGTAACTATATGCAATATATATATGTGTATATATATATATATATATACATATATATATAACACTTAAAACTGAAATGTTTTTGCTAGAGATAGAACTGTAAAATACAATATAAATTATTCTAAGTTGTATCAAAATAAAACACACAGACACACACACACACACACACACATATATATATATATATATATATATAAATATAATATGTGTGTAATGCATTATAGTCAGAAAGAAGACCCTACTAGACAACATATAACAATTGAACAATTTAAGGTATCTATAGCTTATGGTTGCTAAAATTAGTTCATAAGAAGATATGTTAATCTACGTATATCCCTTCCTAACCATATCCCTCCCACCACACCCTTAAACATTTCTAAACTCATCACTTTCCGTACCCAACATAAACTAATGCTAATCAAATGATAATTATCCTTTCTTCAGATGATAGTATAAAAGTGTAACAAGCTATTAGATGCAGCATTTTCTACTAACATAAATTATAGCTATCTCACTGTTTAGGCATACAATTTTTTGCTGTATCGGCTGACTTTTGTAAAGGCAAAACTCTCCACAAGATTAGATAAGAACTGGGTTCTCAATGAAACCTATTTAGCAAAACCTATTTAGAAACTTATTCTGTAAAGGGTCAATCATCAGCCCAACAACCCCATTAAACCATGCTTCAAGGAGCTCGTTCCAAATTCAGATACTGCCTTTGATTTCTTTCTTCAGTATCTGAAGGTTTTCATTTTAGAGTTACTTTGTTTCCTTCAATAAGTTTATAACTAAGTGGTTTGTGTGTGTGTATGTGTGTGTGTGTTTTATAGAAGCTGACTAAAACATTTTTGTTAAGAAAAGAACACTGCCATTAGAATGAAAAGCGAATATCCCAAATGGAGAAACATCTTTGCCAGCAGCAGCTATTTTGATAGCAGATTGCTATCTAGAACATATAAAATAACAAGGGCAAAGAAGAACTAAATGTCAAGAAATAACCCCATTAAATTGTGCTATGTAACTCAAACAGAAAGTTTTCAAACGAAGAGAAGCAAATGGCTAGGAAAGACATAAAACATGTTCAATATTCTAGGAAGGTTAAATAACACTAAAGACTTCTTCAAAAAGATGAAAACTCACTATCATAGAAGCCTGCTAAAATATGTCTGTAAACATACATAAATGAGTTAAAATGAGGTCATCCTATAACAAGAAAACAATGGCCCTTACTAGGTACTAAAGAATAGCAAGTAAAAAGCTCAGGCCCAGGTGTTAATTACTTTACTGGAGGTGATGGCAAGTGACATTTCAAAGGTATTTCCAGGGCTCCTTGTCAAAAAAGCTTCTGTTTATAGTTGGTAGTTATCAAGACAGAGATGCACAACATGCCAATGCTCAGATGATAAGAGACTGCAGAGTGTCCATGCCTAAAATATAACACATAAACACACTGTACCCTGTACTCAAAAAGCTCAGAGTCATTGAAAGTGAGTGGGAAGAAAGAATTTTAATTCCAGAAGTGGTGGATAAGTAATTGGAAAGAGTTTCCTCTGGACACAGCTGGACAACATGCATATATGAACTCATAGCAGGTGTAACCATATGCAGCAGACCTGTGCAAGTCCAATTCACAACAAATCACAGCATGGATACAGAAGTTGAACATATATTATGTCTAACTAAGGAATGGTTAGCATCTATTAGAGAGAACACACAAAACACACACACACACACACACACACAGAGAGAGAGAGAGAGAGAGAGAGAGAGAGAGAGAGAGAGAGAGAGACAGAGGGACAGAGAGAAAGAGAGAGACAGAGAGAATTTTCTGTAAGAGTGTAGCCCATGATAAATTGAGATAAACTGAACAAGCTAACAACCTCAAGTGAAAGACTACACAGCCAGAAATACAAGAATACAATAAGCAAAAGAAATGGACCTTTATGGGGGAAAAGACACAACGTTGGGTGGGGAGTGAAGGTAGTAGCATCTGAGAAGAATTAGAAGAGAGAATAAATATGATAAAATCCCATTATATATAAATTTCAAAAATTAATGAAGTATTGAATATATGTATTCAGTAAGGAGTCCACAATAAAATCTTATAAGATTTCATAGCTTCCCAGTCAGAATGACACCCATTAAAACTAGAAATGACAACAATTACTAGTTGGGATATGGGGAATGGGAAAACTCTACACACTGTTGGAGGGAGTAAAAACTAGTAGAGTCACTGAAAATCATTCTGGAGTTTTCTCAGAAAAACTAGAAACAGCATTTAATTACCACCCAGCTGAGACAGGACTGACATTTTATCCAAAGGACATTCGACACAATTAAAAATCTATTTACTCAACTCCGATTCTGATCTGGGAAATGATACCATCTTAGGAACCAATCAATAGATGAATGTATAATTAAAATGTGCTGTTTGTACACATGTCATTTTACAATATGAAGAAATCATGAACTTTGCAGTACAATGAATGGAACTGAAAATTGTTATACTATGAGAAATACCAGGCACAGAAAGATAATATATTGTCTGTTCTTTCTCATACATGGATGTAAATTTTTGCTTCTTTATTTATTTTGCTTATTTAACCTATATACCTGGGGACATCAGGGAGCTGGGAGGAGGGAATGTGTTAGGGAGATAGCTTCGGGAAGAATAGGAAAGTAAACAAAAAAACAACAAGAAAACAGATAAAAAGATAAGCAGGAAAACATAAGAGTAGAAAGTTCTAAGCATAGAGAGGTGTAGAATGAAGAGAGTAAACTAAAAGTATAAAAATAGTCATATGGAATCTTACTCATGTGCAACTCAATATAAAATAAATGAGAAAAAGCTAAAAGTCCACAAAGCATATGAGCCATTTGAGCAATATTACACACCACTATTTTTTGTTGTATTATACAAAATTTTAATCAAGTGCTATAATTTAATCTGATTGAGTTTACTCACCAGATGTTCATGCAAAACTTATATGAAGCATTTTGCTCACCTTTTACCAAATTCCATTCATCTCAGTGTGCACTGTTTTTGTAATTAAATTTCTCAAAGCATTTGCATTTGAAAAGGTTAACATCAGCATGACATATCATAGAAACTGCAAAAACAATTTTCAAACTCACTATTTCATTTTCAATACACAACACCAACTATCATTCTTTGCTGATACTTTGAGTAAGAAAGAAAGAAAGATTCAAATTCAAAACAGTTGAAATACACTTGTTATCTGTGAAGAGAGGTTAAGGAAGCATTTTCAAGCAAAGGGTCTTGAAACTAAAACATGGTAGTGTTCATCATAATAGGCTGAAAATTTTTATATAAATTTCTATTAGACATATATACTGTATGTCCTTCAGCAGTAATAAGATTGTAACAATGCCATTATTTTTCAAAGCAATAATGAAATATTTTATGTGACATATCCATCCTTTTCATGAAAATTCAATTCTATAGCAAGGTACTAGCGACTCTTTGCATCCATTTAATTTCTTTCAGTTATACCACAAGCAATTTACTTTCAAATAAAAATAACAGAAATTGCACATCTCATTTCACAAGTCATATTTAACAGCAAACACTGGCCTGAAATGCACAAAATATGACTGTCTCTACAAAGAACTCTCCATAAATATTGAAATTACATCTTCAAGTATGGAAAAATGAGAGATACTAACCCCATCAGAGTTCATTAGATATGTTTTTTTATGTTCGGGGTGTCCAATGTTTAGGATTAATGTGAAAGTGATGTCATTAATTATTTAATTAATATAAATTGAGCATATATATGTTTCAACAATGTTCTAAGTGTTTGATACATATTAGGACCAATGTACATATTGATCCTTTTCTCTATTTTTATATAATTTTATTTAAATTAGAAACAATTTTATTTTATATAACTATCCCAATTCTCTTTCCCTCCCACCTCCCATGCTCCGCACAAGCCCCACATCCCATCCTCCATCCATTCTCCAGGTAGGGTGAGGCCTTCCATGTAGAATTTTCAAAGTTCGTTGATTCATTTGGGGCAGGATCTAGGCCCTCCGCCATGTGTCTTGGCTGACAGATTATCCCTCTGTGGGGAATGGGCTCCCAAAACCATTCATACACCAGGGATAAATACTGGTTCCACTGCTAGTGTTAACTGCAAGCACTTTTACTTGTGATTTTTATTATGGAAAATAATGATGAGTAATATGGGTCTGTATGTGATGAAACCCCAGTTTCCTACATTGAGGCCTTCTCAAGTCTCTCTTACATTTACTTTTTCTTCAGAAAGCATGTGAAAATACATGCAGCATCTGATAACTTTTACATGGTGATGGGAGATCTTTATTTTCTTACAAATCAACTACTTTTTCCTCTACTATTTACTGTGATAATACCTTACTGAGATATTTACCTGATCAAATACTTAAATACATCCATGCTATACTTCCCTTTAAATCTTAGTAATTTCATTGACTTAAATCCATGATGCATAATTGAACATTTCACCACACAATAATCAACCCAAGTCTACCTCTTAGGCATCAAGTATAATTTCTCTAAAACATGATTAAATATTTGATTTTCATAAAAGCATAGTTTGATCTTATTCTGTTTTATACATTGTATGTTTTTTGATCAGCCAATATCCCTATTTGCCTTCTTTGTCTGCCTTATATACTTATATATTATAAGTATATATTATAAGTATATACTTATATATTATTTATGATTTATTAAATCTGACTGAGGATTCAGAAAAGCAAAGTCAGCATCAGACAGTGGTGATACACACTTTAATCCCAGCACCAGATTCTAGGAGGTAGTGCTACATAACTTTAATTCTAGGACTCAGGATTAAGAGGTAGACCATACTTATCCATCCAAGAGTGAATCGCTCTAAAAGAGAATAATAACTCACACCTTTAATCCCAACATTAGGGAATATAGAAAACAGAATCAAGGTCTCCAAGAGGCATTCCTTCTCCAGCCACACTGAAGAGAGGCAGCAATTTGAGACTTCTGGAGGGCTAGTGTGTGGATCATCCCTTTCAGCCTGTGCTAGAGCAGAGAGCTAGTAGCAGGCTGCTTTGCTTTTCTGATATTCAGCTTGAAGCTTGAACTCCAATATTAATATCTGTTTCTTTTATTAATTCATGTTACAATTTTATACTTTCAGATTATCTTTGATTCTCTGATTTTCAAAATGGGGGAAAGAAAAGTAAGACTATACACTAGGGCTTCAATGATAAACACATGTTTTAGCATCCTGTAGACTGTAGAAATAACTGTTTAATATCCAGGGTTATATGATTGGTTTTGATTAGAATGAGGCCATTTGCACTAACATGCATCATTAAATGCTTAATCAACCACATATGTAAAACTGTCTTACAACCTGGAACATGAAGAACTTGTCCAAATCAGTGCTAATAATTATTGCCACTGAAGGGACACACACACAGTGAGGTACTACATCTTAGACCCTGAATTAAGAATAAACCACATCCAAACACCTATTTTGACAGAGATCCTTTATTATATCGGAAGAAAAATTAGCTGATTTCTGACTCAGGCAGAAAGCCAGTGTGATTTTTTCCAATGAAAAAGGGAAAATCTGTGCTTGAGTGGGTTAAGATACAGTGGTATGTTTTGATTGGGTGTGTTAATTAGAGTCAAAAGAGGGCTTTTGCCTGTTGGACTTCAGTTATTTGATAGATGGATTTGGTGGTCAGCTTTGGAAATGAGTCTGGCACAAGAAAGTGTCCAAACAAGGGAATAGACTATGGTGACTAGCTTCAGGGATATAATCTAATGGTTTCACAAGAGAGAACTAATGAAGGAAGGGCAAAACCTGTTAGAGCCATACTTGCCATGCTTGAGCCTACTAGAGAGCCATTCAGCTGCTGTGTACTGTTCTTAGAGTTTACATGATCAATCTACGTGTTCTGGTTGCATGTCTGTAACAAAATTAACACAGTGCACTGAAACAGATATTTGTAAATCCATGTGTCTGAAAGACTTATAGGGTGCACCATTCAGGTAATAACAGATTAGAATAATAAGATTGTCAATATCTCTTCAAGCTTTCTTATTCTCTCTGTAACAAACTTTTGCAACTAAATATCTGCAGTCAACTAAATCACGGAGCTTCCCAACTCACTGAATGTGTAGGTGTTAGTAATTTCCATTAGCATAAAGGAAATAAGGCCCAGTTGAAAAGCAATTAGACATTTTCTTTGGTTTGCTTTAAATATAGACAAACGAAATAATTTAAGCATGGCTCTGAAATGTGAAAAATTAAATTCACAAATTATATTCTGGATATAAATAGAAAAAAGAATCTTTAATTTTTAAAAATATACTGAATTTAATAAACTAATAAAGTGAGCTTATCTATAAATTCTAGAGCAGATAATAAATGTTATTAGGCAAATTATTTGGCTAGTATACAAAGTTGAAAAGCAATTTTTGTTAATAAATCTTTAATTATTTTTATTTATCTAAGAAATTTAAAATAATTTTATGGTATTTATAAGCAAGTCAATAGCCCTGCAAACTGTACAGTGAAAAAAAGTTTGAAATCATAGAAATTAAAAGCCCATTCCCCTTGGTGGAATACTTCCTTAGCTAGAGACATGGGTGGAGGGCCTAAGCTCTATCCCAAATGATAGATTTTGATCCCTCATGGAAGGCCTCACCCTCCCTGGGTAGTGGATGGGTATGGAGATGAGATTATAGGAATATTTTGGGGGCATGCAATTATGGGAGGGAGAGGGAACTGGGATTGATATGTAAAATAAGAAAAAATTAAGTAATATTAATAAAAAATCAAAAAGAAGAATGTAGCAATGGGAATGAAAGGTAAACTTTTGAAATTCCCCATCAAAAGTTAACATTTGCATTACTATTTGGTGGTAGAGGATTATCCATTTGAATTTTTATGAATGAAAAAAATGTAAATTTTCTATTCTTAATATTAGAATTACTTCATATTCTGACCTTTTGGGGGTAGGATATGGAAGATGTGGTTTTTTTGGGGTAGGATATGGAAGATGTGGTTGGGCAAAGAAGGTATCTTCTGGGAAACAGAAATTTCCAATCTTCCCCTGGGGTAAGTACTAGCTGTGCAATTATCAGATCCCTTGATGAGGAGAAACACATTGTTCTAATTTAGTGTTTTCAACTTATTTTCTGTACTATTGTTTTCATGATTCACTATCTACAATGTTGCTTTTCTTTAAATTGTTTTGATAATAGAAATGGGAAGCAACAAGGGTTGTCAACTGGAAGATAGAGTCTGAGAAGTCTATGGAGTGTTGAGCATGAGAACCAGGATAGTTGAAGCAGACGGATTGTTTCAGAAAAGTGATACTTGTGAAAATATCCTATTATTCCCCAGTTTGTGAATCCTCCATTCTTACTTCACTTATTTTGTATTGCTACTAATAATGTTGTTTCTCATCACTGTGGCCTCATAGTATAATTTATATATAAGGTACTGCTATGTCTCTAATTTTCCTCTTTTTGATCAGTATTGTTTATCTAAAATGGTTGTATGAGGTTTCTTATGAATATTCAGATTTTTTCTATTTATTTTATTGAAATTTTCATAGGAATTCAGTTCAACTTATAGTTGACTTCCGTAATATAGCCATTTTCAAAATATTCTGCAACCTATTAATAAAGGAGTTCTTTTAATCTTTCAGTTTCTTCAATTCCTTCTTTTCTTTATTTTGCTTTTTGAGGGTTAATGTTTTTAGGACAGGCAGATGTGGTGCACACCTTTAATACTACTAGCACTTGGGAGGCAGATGAAGGTGGAGTTCTGTGAGTTTGCTGCCATCCCAGTTGACCGAGCTAGATCGCAGACAGCTAGGACTGCTACAAAGAGAAACCCTGTATTGAAAAGAAAAAGTTTATTTTTTTATTCATGTGTATTTGTATGCATATGTTCATATAGTACCTAAGAAGGCTAGAAGATGGCACCAGATTTCTATCAGGAGCTAGAGCTACAAGTGTTTGTGAATTGACAATGTGAGTACTAGGAATCTAACTCTGGTCTTCTATATGAGCCACTAGTTCTCATAAATTCTGAACTGTATCTTCAGACTTTGTGTGTTTTCAAGTTTTCATTATAGATGTCTATTCACCTCCTTGACTAAGCTTATATTTAGATTGATTTTATTTGTTGGATTGTTTTTGAAGATGTTAAACAGTCATCCCCTGTTTATCAGTTATTTTTTCACCTAACAAAATGAAATTGTAGATGGAACTGGACATTATCATTTTAAGGAAAATGAGCTAGTCTCAGGATAAAAAGGACAATTTTCTCAAATGCAGAATATTGACTTTTAAAACTAAGAAAGAGGAGGAAAGGAAGAAAAAGAGGGATGCGGGTGGGGGTAAGGAGAGGGAGAGAAGAAAATCATGAACAAAAAATAATACCTGTCTAGAATAATAATCAGCGAGCAAGGAAAGATGAGACAAGACAGGGAAATAGATAAATATGATCAAAGTACTTAACATTCATTCATGAAAATTCATAATAAATACCATTACTTTGTATAATTAATAAACCCAAAAGTTCCTTAAAAGTAAATAAAAAGACAAAAAAATATAAATTAAAAGAGGAAAGAACCTCACAATAGACACAATAGACCTCTAAATAGACACAATACCCACATGCCTACTGATGAAGTATCCATTCCTGAATACTTTGCTTAATTACTTTTTTCAGGTAATGAATTCTTCAAGTTCTCTTTTGTCAAATCATCGTCAAAACTCTGCAGGAGAAATCACCATAGCTTTCATGCATTCTTTTCCACAACGGACCATGGTCCATTCCATGACTTCCCTCCCATATTGTAACTGGCAAATACAAATGAAGCACTTGTATGTTTCATTCTTTGGAATCTATACAATTAATGTACCTCTGAGCAATTAGGAGAAGAAAAACTTTCATTATCAAGAAGATTCTTTTGGGAGTTCATGGAGGTTGTTACTAAAATGATCTGTAACTGGTCAAAATACAGAAAATAAGTGATGATGAGGTTCCCAGCCCCAATTAGTCCAGCTACAACACAAACCATAAAATTAAGGCTAAGATGAAAAGAAGGAAGTAGTGGTGGCAAGACTGTAAGAGTTAAAAGCTCCAGAGAAGTGCTTAAAAATGACAGAAATTACCACTGCAAAATCTCATCAATATGGTTGTCTAATATAAAATGACCACAATATGCCAATAAGGATTAGATAAATTTCACCTGTTCTCACTCCTAACTAAATGGTTATTTATGGCTTTAAAAGACAGAACCAGTTTTCTCTAAGCATGAGGCGTGTGATGGATTTTCTAGTCCCAAGTGTTCATATCTAAACACATACCCATATAAAGAAATCTAAATTAATACAGTATAGTGTGTAAATCTGTCATCTGTCAATTTTTTAATCATCTATTATTTACTGACAATAATGATCAAAGACAAGAAGTCTTTTCTTAGATTGTAGGGAATACACAAAGAAGTTGGAAGGAGAGTAAAGGGTTGTAGAAATATTTTGAAAACAATATTTATATATGAAATTGTCAAAACAAAAAGAAATTTAAAAAGTGTCTAATTCCTTTCTTCTAAGGCAATTCTGTTTCTTGTACATACTTGAAATTATTATTATATTCAGTCTTCAGAATCAAAACCGTTAGTGTTGGTTTACTCATGACATGTCCTTAGCCATATCATTATGAAAATCACTAGAGTATATTCTATTCACCAATGATTGTAATGATAGTTAATTTGAGCATTAAGGAAGTTGTATTATAGCAATAAAATATTTTTTCCTAACATGAAGATGAGTTGGATTGTATATTAATTGAAAAGATCTGCCTAAAATGAAGAAGCTGAAATGCTTATGTGTAATGCTTATAAGACATAACCAAAAAGCAGATCTTTATTAGGTTCTTGTGGTTCATGTACCAGCTTATGACATCAAACAGAAACACTCAGTAATAGAAGAGTCAGATCATAAAGAATTTATAACTGACAGAATGTATCTTGGAGTATAGAGTGCTATTTTGTTACCTGAATTTTCAGATTTTAGTTCTGAAAAATGTTTACTGGAATCATAATCATACCATCCCTCTCTCTGTGTGTCTCTCTCTGTATCTCTGGTGTCTCTGTCTAACTGTCTGACTCTGTGTGTGTGTGTGTGTGTGTGTGTGTGTGTGTGTGTGTGTGTACATCCAATTACTCATTTCTACATTTTAGGAATTAACTTTTCTTTTCAGAATTAAGACTTTATAATGCCATACCAATTGTGAAGCTTTTCAGAAGTATGTCCTTTTTTAGACAAATTGAGCCAGGCACATAGTGATGCATGCCTTTAAACACAGCAGTTGGGAGACAGAAACAGGTGGAACTCTCTGAGCTCTAGGCAAGCATAGTCTACAAAGGGAGTGCCTGGAAAGCCAATAATATTACACAGAAAAAAGCATGCCTCAAAAAACAAAACTAAGCTCTCTCATTCTCCATATATATATATATATATATATATATATATATATATATATATATATGTTATCCTGAAAATAATATGTAAATTTCTTATGTTTTAAAAGTACGTTAGTGTTTAGTAATATATTTAACATAAGTTCCTAGGAAGCTAGTCTCTATCAAAAACATAATTTATGATGAAGAATAATAAATGAGTTTATTACATTGATATATGAATGGGTTTGTGTATTCAGATAGCACATTATTTGTATTTTCACTTTTTCTAAAATAAAGTATAATTGAGTAACAGATTTCTAGGAAGATATTTTACAAAATTCAGCAAGTTTAATCTCTACATCTAGAAATGCAAATTCTAAAAACAGCCAGTGTGAACTCACAGAAGTGTTTAAATAAAAGACCTATAGAAAAATGTTTCAAAAGGTAGTAAAATGATATAACAGAATGGAGATATAAGTCCAAGTTAGAAAACTTATCTGGCAGAAGAAGGGTTCAATCAAAGGTAACATCATCAAGATAACAACAATGACAAAAACAAACTCAAATAGCAAATTCTAGTAATTAAAATGAATAAATAAAACAAGCATAGCATGCATTTGAAAGACTAGCTCCAGAGGACTGGCATTGGTGGCACAAGCCTTCAATCCCAGCACTTGGGAGGGAGAGTCAGGTGGATCTCTATGAATTCAAGGTCAGCCTGGTCTACAGAGCAAGGTCCAGTACAGGCTCGAAAGCAATACAGAGAAACCCTGTCTCAAAAACAAAACAAAACAAAACAAAAAAACAAAAACAAAAAAAAAGAAAGGAAAAAAGAAAAAGAAAGAAAAGAAACAAAAAAATAGTCCCAGAGAAGCAGAGATTATAATGTGTATAAACTTACATGAATATATATTATTTTACACATACACACATACATATATATTTACACACACTGTTTTCATTGAAAAGTGAAAAGAAGACAAGATAATTTCCTACAAATTGGAAGAGGACCTAAAGTTATACTTCAGGAAGGCCATCCAAACTGCCAATAACATACAAAGGCACCCAACTTCATTAGCTGCCAGGAAAATGCAATTTTTTAGCCAAAAAGGGATGACAAAAATGAAAAAGACAGGGAAATATCCCTTGTTGGCACAGAAATGAAGCAAATTGCAACTCTCATAATTACCAGTGTGAATGAAATCACTTTGGAAATGAATAGTTTCAAATTCTATAATTCCTCAATTTTAGGTCTTGGTTTATATCCAACAAAAATGTGTTAGTGAGAAGTTGAAGTAGAATGTTAATAACAGCCCGGTTAAGAATCTTCAAACTGGAACCTACTCACATGACTCTTGGGAGTAAAATACATATATATTTCTTACTACTATTCAGCATTAAGAAAGATTGAAAATGATGTAGAATGACAATACAAGAATCCACAACTTGCATTAACCCCCAAAATTTCTTAAGATTGAGTTAAAGAATCCAGACACTAAAGATAACAAACTATACATGAGTGAGGACAGCCATTGCATTTGGTGGTGGACACTGGCTGGGAATTCAGCTAGTGTTTTCCAGATTATTTTTCTTTATCCATGTACATGTGACAGGAAGGCTACAGAGGGCAAGAGTAAGAATTAATTTTCATGTTCTCTAAGGGGAGAATACTCTAGTAAACTTTCTCTGTGAGACAAACTTAACAATCAATTAATGGGATTTTGTAAGGAAACAAATTGTTTACTATAATAATTTACTATAATAATACACATTCTTTATAAGGCTACATGGTCAATACATTCTTACAGAACTGTTCCATTGATATGGATATTATCTAGCAGTTTTCTTAGAGTTAGATTTTAGGTTGAAAATATGAAGGTAAAAGATTTAATATTTGTGTCTTGGTAACTATATTTTTTAAGCACTGGAACCAAGGCACAGATATACATTTTTTTCATTTACCTACAAACTGCCCTGAAATGATCTTTTTTCACATGTCTCCAATAAAGGAATGTGGCTTGCCTTATTCACGCTCAAGTAAAATTACATAATTATAGCTCTCTTATTAATGTTATTGTCCTCCCTTGTCTACAAAAAATACTTTATTTTTTTTATTTGTATTTTTGTCTTCAACCTATTGAAATATATTCCTATAAAAAAACTTTGCAGTAAATGTGTTATTGTTTCTTGCCTATACTTCTACATCTCACAAATATTTAAAGAAAACTCTTTTGTTATGATTGGCCAAAGAATCTTTTCCTCTGAAAGAAAAAAAAAAGCACCTCCAGCATCTAGTTGATCTTGCCTTACACAATATACAGGACAGCTAGATCTACTTTGTTTATGCTAGAAAGTACTTTCTCAAACCCAGTAGTATTCATTATTTGAGGTCTGTAAGTCTGGCTTTACTTTATAACCAAGTCTCTGGTTCTTGCTGGTTTCTTAGTTTATCATGAAATGAATTCTTAAAAAGTAGTAAGAGCTGACTAACAAAGTGAAGTGAAAAGTACAATGCAGATACCTGAAATTCCTACAAGAACATGGGATAGGTCTATTGTAATTACTGAGAAAATAGGACTCGAAACAAGATTGTAAAGTAGATAGATTACTTTGGAAAATGGAATAGATCCTGCAGATCCTACTTGTTTGTGAGGACATGGAATTTATAGAGCTGAAAGATGTCACAATCTTGTAAATAACTGCAGGAATGTAAAGGTTTCTTTTCATCTAGACTCCAGTCCAGAATTGGGCCTGATACTGAAGGACAGTTTCATGGTTCTGTTTAGATTACAAAGTTTATATGTCCTGTGCTTGAATTTGCTTCCTACCATAAGCTTAGGTTTCTGACAATTTTTAGGGAATTATCATTGGAATGATTTGATTAATTTCTACATTCAAATAGATAGATGAGAATTTTAACAAATGGAGAAAAATATAAATATTCACTTTTTGTTGCCTGCACTCTTTTTATAAAGGCTTCCACAGTCCTCAACAGCGTATGGCAGGAGTCCATGTCAAGACAATATTACTTTCATGGACAGAACTGCAAAATTCCCCAAAGAGATGCAGAGTCTAACCAAGTTGGTGACATTAAATTCTGAAGCAGCCAAGACCCTTATACTTTGCAACAATTGAGCATTTTCTTCAACTTGCCACCCACATTTTTCTTCCTAACCACAGACAAGAATTCTGGTATAAAATATCAAGACACATTTTTTTAAATTAAGAAAAAAAACTGACTGGATTTAACTGTAGATTCTCAATAGCATATAAAGAGATATGACCATTTTAATTTATAAATGAAAACACTTTTTCAAATGTACCCTGTTATCTTTTTTGATGTTCCCTGATCATTTTGTAAGGTACTACTGACTTTATCTTTGTCTTCAGTGCTTTTATATTGTAATCACAGAGAAGCTAATCAATGAATGGAAGAGACTTGCATGTTATATCATTTAACGTAGGCTTAAATACATGATAGCACATATGGAGAAGAATAAATAACAGAAATTATTTTCAATGGTTCTAGAGTTTCTAAGTTCATTATGGAGATCCTAACAGCATTTGTTTGATTGGGTGAGACCAATCTTCAGGGTTTGCAGGGGACTGTTTGCTGAAAGTGTCTTTGTGTGACCCTTTATCTCTGTGCTTCAAGATAGAAAGCCCCAAGCTTTCTTCCCTTTCTTATGAGGCCAGTAGTCCTTTGGGGTTATATTCTCCATCTAATGGCCCTCTGGAATGTTACTTACCTCATTGCAAGTGCTATTTTAAATATAATCAATGGAAGCTTAGATGGTAATATTTGAATATCACTGGAATATGATTCAGTTTTTAAAACTATTTGTTCAATTCCTGTTAAATGCAGTAATGAAACCAAATAGATACTTTGCATATAGATTTCATCTGCTTATATTTATAATATATAGAATATAAATTAAGGCAGTAGAAATTAAGAGTAAGAGTATCATTTATCTATTGAAAGACCCTCAATTACAAAACCCAACTCGTTCCTTAGTGTAGTGAAATATCCACCCTTCCAGAACCTGTTTCACTGACCACACCCATTGGGGATGAGGACAGGTGTGGGTATGCTCAGGGGAAAATAGGTCTGGGGTCCCAGATCCCAGGTCACTCCTGGTGAGAGACAGAGAGCATTCAGAGGCATCCTTGGGAAGGGAACCTGCTGTGGTCATCTGTTTCTGGTGTAACTGATTTCTCCCCAAATAAACATCCATTAGCCTATTGTTTCCCAGATTCTTATTTACCACATTATACCCTAGTTATGATGAGGAATAATTTTACATCGAAGCATACTCTCAGAATTGATGTTTCCAGCTATAAATTGATAAGGATAACTACCATAAACATCATCAAAGCCCTCTTTAATCATTGAAATGAAGAATCAGAGATGTGAAATAAAGAATAAGCATTTAATATTTTGTTATTTTAGGTGTAAATATCATAGCACCTGTCAGTATGTCATGACTAATTTACAAACTATACCTGTGGAAATTTGCTTTCAAGGAACCAAAAATGCAATTTAGTAGTTTAGAGTCAATCTAAATGTAAACACTTTTTTTTTCTTTCAATACTTCAGAGAAGTTACACTATTAGTTAGTACTTCATTGCTGTCTTACACCAAATTTGTTCTCTTTTATGCTATGATAATATATGAAAAGCATCTGCTAAAGGATATTTGTGGTGATTACACCCACACTTACTGAGATAGAACTCACAGAGATAGCTGAATTGAACCTAGGGGAGCTCAGACTCTGGCCCAAAATTAGGGAGCTTGCATGGGACCAACCTGGGCCCTTTACGTATGTGTGACAGTTATGTAGGTTGGTCTGTTTGTGGGGCTCCTAAAAGTACATGTCCCAGACATTTAAGCTGGCTTTTGGAAACCTCTTCCTGATGCTGGGTTACCTGTCCGTCCTTGATGCAAGACAAGAGTTTGGTCTTGCCTCAACTTGATGTGCCAAGTTTCGTTGACACGCATGGGAGACCTGCTGCCTTCTGAATGAGACAAAAGAGGTAATAGGGAGGTGGGGAGAGGGAAAGGGAGGAGAGGAGGGACTGTGGTTGGTATGTAAATAAATTTAAAATAATTAATGAAAAAGAAAAATAAAAAAGTAGTGGAAAATGGGAAATGGATTTCACAGTAGATCTAGTCTCATATTTTGATACTACACTTTCTTCATCAGCATGACCTCTGTTGTGGTAAATATTCACGTATTTTGAGTGGTTTGCAATTTTAAACATAAAATGAATTTGTGCTTGCTATGAAATTCCAAACTAAAAATTGGAAGAAAAGCCCATAGAATTTACTGAACCGACGTGCAGCTGGATGTTGAGGACCTTTTAGTTCAAATGCCTGTCTTGGACACAGTTTAGAATAAATCCAATTGGGCATAAATGAATTTCATTCCTAAGCAGGTTCAGATGGCTGATTCTCCCAGCATTCACCATGGAGATCATCATGCCTGCACAAAACGCCATGCTAAATTTACATCTCATATTCATCTTTTTCATAGACATTAATACAATCTCTGCTTTAGCAGACACACTTCCAAATAAATATCAATTTACATACAATTGGTTCAGTTTGGATGTTGATTTCCTAATGTTTTGGTGTGGACAGTTCAAGAAAAATTATGATTTTGGACCATATCAAAAGCAGTAAATAGAAAAGAATATTGGTGCACCTGTCTGTTTGTTCTGGCTTTTCTTTTTTCCATCTACACTATTATTGTTCCTCCCTTCTTCTCTCATTTTTTGAAGTATAATATACTAACTTTTAAATAACCCATAATTTTACAGATTGAGAAGGAAATATGGTATGAGCTATGATGTAACTCTTCTCATAGTTTTTTTATGTTGGTATTCAATTCACTTTTTGAATCACAATTATTTGACTAATTCATGAACAAAGAGTGATGCCAGATTTCAAAAATGAAAATAATTTTATTAGGAAGAAAAAGATTAAAAGCTATTTTGTCTGAACCTATTAACGCAGAAGCTTTCCTTGAGTTCACAAAAACTGTCTCACAAATTTACCAAAACTCTGAACAAACTCTGCAATCTTTCACTGACATCACTCTGACTTGCTTGTAAATATCAATTCAACATCATTGATCTTATCTTATAAATACTATTTTTATGTGTTTAGTTGAACTACCCACAACAGTAGGCTCTAATCTATAGTAGATCAGATCTAAATATTTGGCTTCTTTGTTTATTGCTAGCATTAAAAAGAGAGTTAATGTTTGTCAACTGATAAATGTATAAAGAAATTGTGACACACAAACAATTCATGAATAGAATGTATAAAAATTAAATTTATACGTAAATGGATGGAACTAAAAATATATTACATTGAAAAAGTTAACACAGACCCAGAAATAGAAACATAGCATGTTCTCTCCCATCTATAAAATCTAGTTCCAAAATTTCTGACAAAGGTATGTAATCTGAAGTAAAGTGACAATCCAGGAAAGTAAAAAAAAAAGGACCATGAAGGACAATTGAAAGAGGAATAGAGGAATACTAGGGTCAAAGTAATTTTAAGGGATAAATGGGAAAAACAGTGGGGGGTTAATTGGAAGGGTGAAGAAGTCAAGATAGTCAAAAGGAGAGCAAGGTGAAATGGTAAAATAGAGTAAGGGCATCTCCAAAATTATACAGAATAAAATTGTTATCAGTTTGTCTAAAATTACAAAGTACAAAGTCTACATGTATGCAGTAACAGGTTATATTTAAGAATGTTTGTATATACATGCATGCATATGCATGTAATAATAATTAATGGGAAAGGGGCATGTACTTGAGAGAAAGAAGAGCTATAAGTGAGGGTTTTGAAGAAGATTATATTATAATCTTAAAAATTTTTAAAAATAAAATTTTAACTTAAATCCATTTACAATTTAAATGACATTTTCTAACTTAATCTGACAATGTTCTTTCCAAGAGTCATAGGCTATCTATTAAAAAGCCAATATCAGTCACGAGAAACTCCTTTACAAATTACTATTCAAAAGAGCCAAAAAGACTGCCAAAGCATTGATTATCTCTATTGTCCATGGTTGTCCCCAAACCTATTTGAATATAACTCTCTATTGGTGGAAACAACATACACTTCCAAAGTAGAATCTAGCTGATTTGTGCTGGAGATGACACCAAATTTTCTTCCTTAAGGGCTAGTTTCACAATGCTACAAGGTACCATTTAAACTTCCACAAAGAGGGAAGCAACTGGTACTTTTAAGCAATAATGATACGCATGAACTACAACAATAATCAGAATGTCCTGGTACTCCTAAAAATGCAATAAGGGCAATTGCATCTTGGTGGTAACAAACAGTTCTCTGATTAGGCTTGAGCCCCACTCAGTAAAAGGGAAATCATGCTTGATACTGGACATATGGCCAACTACCCAGTGCTAGTGAGGCCATGGATTTGGAGAACTTTCAACATTTGATTTTACAAAATTAGAATCTTTTTTTTAAACTGTATTATAAATACTTATCCTTATTCTCAAATATAAGTGTAGTTCTTATTCCTCAATAAAGCATTTTTTTTCTTTGCAACAGAATGAATCCATTACAGAAAACCAAGATAAGTCAAAATAGAGAGAACAAGTGATCATATATATATATATTATGTGGTATCCAAGCCAAGCTGATTGTCCTATAAAACAACTTCTGGACCTACCTAAAGCTTAAGAAGCATCCCAGAGAAAGGTGTGGAAAGATTGAAAGTGTCAGAGAAATAGTATGTCTGCTGTGAGATTGTATCTCCTACAGACATCATGAAATCTTACCATGAAGTTATAGCAACATATCCGTATAAACAAGACTTTGATAAGTAAGACATAAATAGATATTTCACACAGGGTCCAACACTTGATAAAGAAATTGAGGCTGCTTGGGAATGCTGAGAAAAAGAGAAATTGTCCTCAGTTGGATTCCTACTGCAAAAGGGTCAGCCTGGTAACATTCAAGAAACCTTACATATTATGTATACATACGTATATATACACATACATACACACAAATATCTATACACACATACAATTAAAGAAAAAAGGTAGAAGTCATTAATTCAGAAGAGTGGAATGTGCATAGAAAGTGTTGAAGGTGAAAAAAGAAAAGGGAAATTACATAGGTATATTTTAATTTGGAAATATAAAGTTATAATTACAAAAGGGAAAACATTAAATAAAACTTATTTAAATCATTAATTTATAGATGTGAAGTATTTTCATGAGAATTTTGTGAGCTTTCATTTTGCTATTTATAACTGGTGCCAAAATATACTGTCTTTTACAGGAAATAATCATCTCTTTTCCTAGGGATTCTCACAGATTCTTTTGATTTCTGTCCTAATGTTCAAACTTCTTAACACATCCTATGAGAATGAGCATCAACATCACCCACAAAGAGGAATTGTTGAAAATAGTCCAGCTTTCGATACTAGCCTAGTCACTTTATACCTGCATGATTTTTGTAACTTACATTTTATCGGTAAACCTTCATTTTGCAATTAGACATAAACAATATTTAAATTAATAAATGATATTAAAAATTATAAGACTGAAAAGCTCCAGCCTGCCCAACATGCTGAACTTGAACAATGGTTAGGGACTCTAGAAAAAAGAAATTATTGATATTTATTTTATTATATAATTTATAGTAAAATATTTAATTACTTATAATAAGAATAATGTTATGCTAGTTTTCAATAATTATCTGCAGTACTGTAATTTGTACTGTAATTACTTTTTCTAGGTTCTCTGTGGAGATGCTTGGCTATAGACAGATAATTTTAACCCAACTTAATTTTATGGAGATGTCAGTCAGTGTGAGTTTTGGCTCTTTTCTCTTCCAAATGTATAGAATAGCAACCTCTTAACTAAAGATGGTATTTGCCTAAACTCTTCATTTGAACAGCTCAATAAACTCAGCCTCTAGAACAGACTTGATAGAAAGTACTTTAAAGTTGAAAGTTTTGCTGACTATTGAGTTTACAGTCAAGTTTCTGTTTGCTTTAAGATCTAATCTTCCAAGGCCCTGCTTGCCTTCATTTTTTAATTAATTATTTTTTAATTTTAATAAAAAATAATCTTATTTTACATACCAATCCAAGTACTCTCTCCCTCCCATCCTCCCACTTCCTCCATTATCTCCCCAATTCCACCTCCCCCATCCTCTCCTCAAGGAGGGTAAGTCCTCTTAGGGGGGATCACAGATGTTTGTTGCATCAATTGGGGCAGGACTTAGGCCCTCCCCTCTGTATCTAGGCTGAGAGAGTACCCTTTCACATTGAATGGGGTTTAAAATCCCAGTTTATGCACTGAGGATAAATACTGGTTTCATTGCCAGCTGCTGCATAGACTGCCCAAGACCCCCAACAAACAAATACAATCAGGGGGCCTAGTTCACAGTTTTGCCACTACACCAGCTGTTGATCTGGATTCCATGAGCTCCAACAGTCTCACGTCAATTGTTTCTGAGGGTTTCTCTAGCCTGGTCTTGACCCCTTTGACCATCACTCCTTCTTTTCTACAACTGGATTCCAGAAGTATGGCTCAGTGCTTAGCTGTGAATCTCTGCTTCGACTTCCATCAGCTGATAATTAAGGTTCTAGGAGGGTATTTAAGGTAGTTATCAATTTTATTATAGGGGAAGGGCTTTTAAAGTAGCCTCTCCACTACTGCTTAGATTATTAGATGGCGTCATTCTTATAGAGTCCTGGGAATTTCCCTAGTGCTTTGATGGGAGATGTTATTCTGTATACATGTTTCTCATACTGGTTAATAAAGCTCTGTGGCCAATGAGATAGCAAGATAGGCGGGGCTAGGAGACAAGGAGAAGGAAATAGGAAGTGGGAAGGTGGAGTCCAGATGTAGCCCAGGGAGGAAGGAAGACGCCCGCCGCACGGCTCCCTGGTAAGACAACCACGTGAAAATACTTAGATAAGTAGAAATGGGTTAATAACTAAGGCAGAGCCAGCCCATAAACAATAATGGTAATTGGCCAACAGGATTGTATCAAATACAGAGTCTCTGAGTATTATTTGGGGCACACGTGGCTGCGGGACTGGCGGCAGGATCGAGAGGCCTGCAGGGAGGAACCTGCAGTAACGTAAAGTGGGATTGAGAACTTTCACTTAAAACTTAACAAAAGCTTAAAAAATAGTTTTTAGAAACAAGGGAACAGAGACTAGCAAGACTTATTGGTAGCAACATTTTCTCGGTTGGATTTGTTTTGCTGTAGACAGAGATTTGCACGGCTCCTTTAAGACAGGTTTCCAAAATTAGCATAAGCAGCAAAAAACAACCTTGCTTTTAAAGAGCTCTGCTAACAATTCATTGGTGTATACGAGAGCTGCAATGAAGGTTTACACTGTGTTTTTAAAAATATGCTGGCTTGGGAGAGAAAAAGAAACAGGATACAATGGTTTAAAAAATAAAAAATGGAAATGAAATGGATGGTTATGGTGGCACAGGCCATTAATCCCAGCACTCCGCAGACAGAGGCAAGCAGATCTCTGTGATTTCAAAGTAAACCTGGTATGCACTGAATTCCAGGACATTTAAAAATTTCACAGAGAAACTCTGTCTCAAAATATAAAAAATAGAAATAGAAGAAATAGAGTAATAAAAAAGCCACATAAAGATGGAAAACACAGAGAAATTTTGGATACTATATGCGCTTCTGTTGTCTTTAAATTATTTGATTGCTGAGAAAATAACAACTGATAAAAGAAATGCTACTGGATTAATTCAATTTATATATTTTAAAAATGCTTTGACTCTAAAATTTAAGCCTAAGGACAAGTTACTGGGGAAAAGGATTTCTATTTTTGTTTCCACAGAAAATGTAAAGCTATGGGTTTCTTCCAGACTTATGTGGTTTGATCAAGCCAGACCCCCTGAAACAGCTCCCCAGATGATCCAACATTCAAAGCAGTTGAGACAAAGCCTTGCAGACTACTGCCAAAATTTCTGCATCTTCTTTGAACCCCCATGACAGCGCCCTCTACCAGCAGGAAGTAGTTTGGAAAGAACGACGCCCAAATTCCCAAATATTGCTTATAAAAGTTTGTTTTCATTTAAATGGATTTGGTTATAAATGGCTATAACCACACACAATCTTTTTAAAGGTAAAAAGGGAATTATGGTATAGATATGAATACTTTGCTTTGGAATGGATTTTCTTTTATTGATACAATTTAAGGTCAATTTTGTGATATGTATATTTCTCCTCTTGTTTAGGTATTTTGTATATATAGCTCATTAGAAAATGTAATGTATAATTTAATACAGATTAGAGAGTTACCTATGATAGTCAAAACTTGGAGTTAAGTTAGGATTTCTAGATATGCAGAGATGTATTTGAGATGAATAGGCATTCTTCAAACCTTTCAAAGACCTACAGAATATGGCATTTAAAATGGTTTAGGGATTTTCTTGACAGGGAGGCACAACTGCTCCTGGTAACACTACCTACAGAAGAAAGGAAGATGGACATTGAAGAAACTCGTTATGAAGTTTGCTTCTAATAGGGCAAGACTAGCCATTTGGACAAGGTACTGCTCTTCTAGACTGTTTGACTTTATGTTATAGATACTAGACATGCAGAACCGACAAAAATGTGACTGCTGATGCAAGATGGACATTGCTACAGGATTCCTGCTTCATGGAAGAGGCTGCCAGACAGCCAGACAGTCTACAGTACACAGAGAAAAGTTTCCTGCCTTAATGAGGAGTCTGGACACACACTATGGCCTATGGGCTGAAGATGGAACATTACAGAAGAACTTCAGGTGACTGACTAGGCAATGAATTGTCTCTGTCATTTCTAGAGTTTATATATTATCCTTCTGTGGTCTTTGAAGGAGTTGAAGACAGATAGTTATGATTATAGTTTTCCTTAGTTAGGATTAAAGATAAGTTTCATATAGGACTTTAGACTCACAAAGATAGGATAGATGATATTTTCTTTAAGTCTTACAAAATGTTAATGGACTAAATATTGTTAACTATGATTCTTATTTGATAACTGTTATATGATATATTTTGCTATGTTAAGGTTAAACCCCTTCTTTTACTTTAGACAGAAAAGAGGAGATGATGGGAGATGTGATTCTGTATATATGTTTCTCATACTGGTTAATAAGGCACTGTGGCCAATGAGATAACAAGATAGGCGGGGCTAGGAGACCAGGAGGAGGAGAGAGGAAGTGGTAGGAGTCGACATGTAGCCCAGGGAGGAAGGAGGATGCCAGCAGCGGCTCCCCGATAAGACGACCACGTGGAAATACTTAGATAAGTAGACATGGGTTAATAATTAAGACAGAGCTAGCCCATAAAAAGTAATGGTAACTGGCTGACAGGATTGTATCAAATACAGAGTCTCTGAGTGTTATTTGGGGCTGGCGTGGCTGAGGGCCCCTACTGGCAGCAGGACCAGGAGGCCGGCGGGGAGGAACCTGCCGTAACAGTGCTTGGTTTCTTATTAAGCCCATAAGGCTCCCTCTTTGAAGGTATCTCTTTCCTCACTCTCCTTCTCTGTCTTTCACCCTACTGGACCTTCTTGATCACTCATGTTCTCCTCCCATCCCCTTATCTTCTCCTCTTCCTCATACCTCCTCTTCTACCCCCTCCAATATGTTCCCAATTTTCTCAGATCTTACTCCTTTTCCCTACTCAGGAGATCATGCATGTGTCTCTTAGTGTCCTCATTGTTTAGTAGCTTCTCTGGTGTTGTAGATTGTAGTCTGATTATCCTTGGCTCTATGTCCAATATCCACTTATGAGTGATGGCCAGGTGGTAAAGTGTGTGCCTTATTTTTTTTTTCGAATGCTTTAAAAGATTATTTTAAAGGATGATTTTCCTCCCAACTCTCTTGTCTTTTTCCAGTAGGAAAGGTGTTTACTTGGAAATTTTGAAATGACACTTCATTCCACAACTCAAAACCAGCCCTTTAAAAACACTGTGCTCTAGTTTGACAAATTCCCCCACAGAATAATGACAGATAGTTAAATATAAATCATATTACTTATCTTTGTGCTGAATAATAATTGCAACTAATTGTAATCAAAATGTTAAAATTCCCAAGACAATATTGCTAATATTGAATTTTATTTTCCATTTGCTTTTAAATATTTTGTATTATGCACCAGCCTATGGCAAAATAGAATATATCATTAGACAAATAAACCCTGAAGGATTTAACAAGGTTTGGACCAGGATCTTTCCAATGCTTGATGAAGAAAATGAATTCTACTTTTGAGAATTAGGTTGAAAGTCATCTTGTACACGGGCAAATTTCCATCAGTGCAGGTTTACCTGAATTATTTTGTTTACTTTCCACAGATGGATGACAGTGAGGCTTCATAGTCAAACTCCATTATCATGTGTGTGTATAAAAAATTGATCAACAGACCTAGCAACTCACAGCACTGTCCCCTTAGAGCCTAAGGTTAAACATCTGTCTGGAATGATGTTTCCTGAAAAGCTTTATGTAATGGACAAAGAGCTGAGAAGTGGGCACTTAGTGTGGATGGAAGGGCAAGTTAGACCCTTGAGAGGAAGTGCTGGGTTTTGGTGAACTGACAGCCTCACCCTGGTATCAAAAGGTTACCACCTTAGACTCAAAAAGCTTTTAAAGCTTCATGCTTCTGTGTTGCCTTACTGCCTTTAGCATTAAGTGCTTATGCCTATGCTTCTCTGAACATACATCTCTTTCAAAGTGTCGTTAATGTGGACAGGCCATCAGGAAATACCCATGTTAGAGATCAACTTTACTGAATTTAGTAAAAATGCTTGTTTTTCTTCCATTTTAACTTGTTAAGGTCATTCAGTAAGGGTTATAAAAACAAGTGGATGCTGGCTTGACCATGAATAAGTTTCTTCTAATATGAGAAAGACTTATCAAGTAGAATGATATAAATGCGAAAACACCATCATGGGGTTTGATCCTGGGCTCTGCATTTAGCAATGTTACAGAATCTATTTCCTTGTCAGATACCAAACATCATGCTATCTACTTATCAACATCTCAGTAGTACAGTTGTGCTTATGTGCCCTCTACAGACTCTAGAATCAGATAGAAAGTCACTCTTTTACCAGGATCACTAAATTCCTCCTATTTTGTTGTTATTATAATTGATATTTAAAAAAAGAAGATTGTCTGAATATATACAAATAATCAATTATTGAAGAAAATAAAGTTCAATACTGGCAGAAAACTCTTTGTCCTGATTATTGAATGGAAAGGTAATGAAGTCATGACTAACCTATATGTATGCTACTTATTTAGGAGGGAAAATATTTAGAGATCTGTGAGAGGTACCATGGGGTAAATGAGTGTATTAACATTTACAAGTTATTTGGAAGTATTGGAGGTAAGTGATATTCAGATACCACTGGGCTGAAAAGTAGGGTTCCAGTTCAGAATGCTTGAAGATGAAAAGTAAATTTAGTTTTTATACACATTTCCTTATGCCAGTCTGATAATAAGCAAGAAGATGTTTTCAATTACAAAATGAGCTTTTATTAAATATGTAACTCCTATAGAAATTTAATGGGCTTCTAGCACAAATTTTGAAGATTAATAATTCTTTTCACACATCCCCTTTGACCTTTAACATATACACATATACATATATATATATATATACATATATGAGCATATGTGCATATACAAACATACACACATTTGTACATGCATATACATACATATGAGCAAAATATTTGCATATTATTTGTGAACATATATGTATATGTGTATATATAATTCTCAAATATCTATTGATTCATCTTTAAATGAGAATTGAAAATGCTATCTTTTCAAAATAACTGCTTTCTCAAAGTCCATGAGAAATAGGCTGAATGCAAACTATTCGCTGGATTGGTAGCCGGGAATTGGAAGCAGGGGACATCATCAGTCAAGCATTATTATAGATTTCAAGAATACAAGTTAATTTTGTAGACAGATGCATGTAGTTGGCAGAATAATGCTCACATAAAGACATCCAGGTCTTATGAATATGCTGTTTTCCATGGGATATGACAGATATGATTAAATATGACCTTGAGATGGGAAGATTAGCTTTGATTATCAAAGGAGCAAAACGTAATGAGCAGCACTCTTAAAATCAGAAGAGACAGGAAGAAAATGTGGCATGGTTGATGCCTTAATTGGTGGAGTTTGTCCATGATCTAAAGAATGTAAGTGGTTTCTGAATGTTTGAAAACATAATAAATGAATTCTTCCATAAAGAATACAAAATATGTTATCTAGCTAACAGCTTTCCTTTATTTGAACTTCTTACCTCCAGATTTGTTTGAGGAAGTTTATTATTTTAAGCCTTTGAATTTGTATCAACCTATTATAGTTATTATTAAAAATGAATCCAGTGTCTAACATGGTAACCAACATAAACTATTCATCAGTAAATGTAGAATGTTTCAGGTTTGCTGGATTAACAAATGAACAAAGAATGAAAATATTACTAAGTCCTATGAATGTTCCCAATGAAGATATATAAATGGTTAAAGATATATCTTCCCATATATTTTTCCCAATCTTTAAGTTCACATGAAACCCCCATCCTTAGTAGCTCACCTGTCAAACTACCAAAATCTTATCAGGTTTTCTAGGATACATTTGTTGGAGTGTAAATACAATATTAGAAATTATTTGTTTATAGAAGAAATAAGTAACATCAAATCTTAACCATGATATCATCATTTATATCTCCTCACACATAACATAACCCTTGAAAATATAATATATTAATGAAGTGGGTTTTAGGTGAAGGAGAAAATGAAACAAAAGGTGGCAAACACAAATCTACTTAGAGTTTCATCTCTCTGCTAAAATACATCAATGAAATATTAGAACATTCTAAGTCATGAAGTGATTTTGAAGCATCCAATGTTAGATTATTTTTCACTATGAGAAATGTATCAAATTATGACTTCAGCATTGATGTGCTGCTATTTGCTAATGCTTTAAAAAGTTTAAATTTGCAGAAATTGGCTTTCATGATACTTATCCTGTGGTATAGTAGCTTATTAAGCTGGTGGACATGTCACAGAGAACACTTCCTCACATCAGACTGTTTTGAAACAGTGATTATGAATAAAGTAGACATCCATCAATGCAACCCAGGTTTCCAACCAGACCTTACCTGACAACCCTGAGCAGTAAAAATATTAAAACATTCATATTCATGTGCGTTTGGGTAGGGGTATGTGAGTATAATTGCCACTGTGCACTGAGGTCACAAAATGGTATTGGGTCCACTGGAGCTGAAGTTACAGTATGGTAAGCTGTTGAACATTCAGTGTAAATACTGGGGACTGAAGTCTGGGACTTTTAAAGAATAGTAATTGTTCTTGGCTTCTGAGTCATCACTCTAGCATGTAGACTATACAAAATGTGAAGCCACATTCTATCAACCCAGTATTTTCTCTATATAGCACCCACTGAGTTACACTAGTATAGGGAACCACACTTGCAATACATAACACTTTTCAAGGAACAGTTCATAATCTCATCATGATACTTGCATGCTAAGATCCTTTTCTAAGTTATTTATGTGATAAAGATCAAATTTAGTTTGATAGGATATCTTGAGTATATTAAACACTTCCAGAATTCCTGTAGCTTTATAAAACGAAAACTTATTTGTGTTTTCCTTCCCGCCGGCTCCATCCTGCCTGCCGCCAGTCTGGGCCCACAACTGCACCAGCCCCAAATAACATTCTGAGACTCTGTATTTGACACAATCCTGTTGGCCAGTTACCATCATTGTTTATGGGCTAGCTCTGTCTTAATTATTAACTAATTTCTACTTATCTAAGTATTTCCATGTGGTCGTCTTATCAGGGAGCCACAGCAGGCGTCTTCCTTCATGCTCTACATCTTGACCCCTCCTTATACTTCCTCTTTCCTCCTCCTAGTCTCCTAGCCTTGTCTATCTAGTTTTCTATTGGCCACAGTGCTTTATTAACCAGTATGAGAAACATATATACAGAATAACATCTCCCATCAGTGTTTCATGTGTAGTTCTCTTTTATTGTACTTATTGGTAGGCACTTGAATGAAGATTGATGCATGTATAAAGATTCATTAGTTGCAATTTAGATAAGTTGTTCATACATTGAGTTTGTCCCTTGGTTTCTCTGGCCATCTATGTGCAGCCATTAGTTGAAGAATATAATTACAGTAGGAAAATATATATTAGTTCTTAATTAAATCATAACAAGAAGATGTTGCTGTGTTCTTGGCCTGTGAATACACAAAAGTCCAAGTGCTGGGAAATGGACTTAAGCTTGTTGTTGCTAGTTTATTAGGTTCCCAGATACAGCTTTGTTTTTTGCCTACAGGTAGCATACTATAAATCCAACTTCATGGGGGGAAGCCAAAACTTCAATATAATCATTGCGTTTATACAAACTCCCAAATCTCCCAAGCTTGAATATTTCTTCCCATATAGTCTGAAGATTCCCTTATCTCTGGAAAAGCAAGTGTCCCTTATCATTGGTCTTGGCCACTATGGGGAAATAAATGCATTGTGATAGTGATTTTCATTTTAAAGTGGAAAAATGAGTCACATGCAGAGTCTCATTGGGAAGATGGTTTGAGAATGGCAGAACCTGGAGACATATCTCTCTGGCCCTTATGACACCCTCCAGATTTCTCTTGTCATTCATGCCATATTTGGCTTCAAATATAGGGAGAGTACAAGTGTTTATTATAAATCTCAAAGTATTTTAGTGTATATGTTAGAATTTATTCATCCTTTTAAGCATATGTAAATTGATCACATCTATAGTCAGCTACTTTTTGGTCTCTTCCTTATATCCATATTTGTAACTTTGAAACTGTAGCTACACTGAAGCTATATAGATTCAATGTAATGGTATCACAAGAAATAATCTGTGCTGTAAAGCTGTGTTTTTGAGGTTAAGCTTAAACATAATTAAATTTAGCAAATTCATGTATACAATTTGATGATATTTACAAAATGTACATTTGTTTAACCTCTGCCACAGTATGATATAAAACATTTCTATAACACTAAAGACTTCCATCATTCACCTTAGCAATCAACCTCTGTTACCCTATACAACTGCTGATCTGCTTTTTGTCAATGGAGAGCAGTTCTTTCTGTATAGAATTTCTTGTAAAAGGAATCACATGGTGTGTGCTATTTTGTCCCTAGATTCTTTTTTCTCAGGTTAGTGATTTTGAGAGTCATGATTTTACCCATCAGTGTGTGTAAGTGCTGTGCTTTATATTTCTTTGGGTTTTATTCTGAGTTTTGTCATGGCCTATGAATACAATGTTTGCCTCTTTGTTACTCTTTTGATAGATCTTTGGATTATTTCCATTTTGGAATTGTCATGACCTATAACCCATAACCATTTATGTGAATATGCTTTCATTTCTTTTTGAAAAATATAGATGCAATAAATATGAGACATTATGTTTAATTCCACAAGAAACTGTCAACATGATTGTGTGTTTTTTATATTCCCACCAGTAATTTATGAATCTCAACTATTCTCTCCAACATGGGATATCTTAACTTGTTTTGATTTTAGCTATTTTAGAATTATACTCTGATCTTTTGGGTGATATTTACTTCCTTTCTATGATAATTATGCTATATGTCTTTTTATGTGCATGTATATCTTCTTTTATAAAGTGTCTCTTCAAATATTTTGTTTCCCTTTGTCTTTTTGAGTTATAGAGCTCTATACATAGAGTTAGAGGGGGGGATCATTTGTCAAATATTTATATAGCAAATATTTTCTCTCACTCAGTGACTTGCCTTTGAATTCCCAAAAAGGAGTTCTGTACTGAGCAGAAGTTTTTGATTTAGATAAACTCAATATATCAGTTTTTGTCTTTTATGGCTTTTGCTTTTTTCATTCTTTCAAAGATGCCACTGCTCTCCTCAAGGTTGTAAATTGTTTTTTCAAAATCTTTGTAGTGTTCTACTTCTTACATTTGAGTTGATTCTCTCAGTCAAAGAGATCATTTTTTGCATATTGTTACAATAAGTAAAAAAAATCATTATTTTCAACTTTCATTTCACTATATTTAAAAACATTTCATTTCTCCAGTGAGTCGTTTTGCAAATATTTTGAAATGTCAACACACTGTATACACATTCTCTTTTGAATTTTCAATATGTCCTACATGTTTGTAATATTTCTTACTAACTGCCATGCTTATACTCTTATTAGAGTGTATTGAATTATTGCATAGCAAACACTACAACTTGGATTTATTTATAAGTCAAATTCAGACACTTCATATATTTGTACTCTCATGATTAAAAAAATGAGATTATCAAAATTTTGTTCCAAAATGAAACCAAAGAAAGTGGATTTGAATATTTATTCAAAAATGCCTGAATTCCACAGACTAATTTTAGGAGAATGACTATTTTAATGAGAGATTTTAAAAATCAATTTTTGTCTCAATTATATAGAAAATGATTGATGATTTCCAGTTTGGAAATCTTGATTATATTGATATATTTTTAATATTAATTATGGAATCTGATGTTATTATAAATGGCATTTCTTTGACTTTGGTTCATTGAATTGCTCATGTATGTACATACAATGTTAAGCATGTATACTATAGCCTTAAAAGATTCATTAACATGTCTAGCAAGTTTCATAATTTTGATGTTGTTTAGTTTGTAGAATGTAAATATATTTTTACCTTTTTCTTCTGAATTTTTATATTAAAATAGTCATCTAATTTTTTACATCCATTATAATCTCAATTAACATTATGGCACAATCTTTATCTGTGATCTATATCATTAGATATGTTTTAATATGCTTCTTCATATTTAAAAATTTAGTTGGTTCTCTACCCAATTTGTGATTATTGTGTTAGATAGTAAGAAATTGATATTGCATATATTATGGTGATATAACCTATTTTATTTTTCTTCTCTCTCCTTTACCATTTCTTCCTTCCCTTCACTTTTTTTCTTCCCTACACTTTTTGATATTTCTTAATTTTTTTTACTGTTAAGGCATTGTTAGAATCTTAGAATAAAACAGAACAGGTTATGCCTTATCATGTTATTGTAGTGAGATATTCACCTTGTCTGGACCTGTGGCATAGACCACGCCAATTGGGGGTGGAGACAGGGCCAGATGTGACCTGAGGGAACTAAGGCTGAGGAGGGGGCTCAGAGAGCTCTCTTGCTTGCAGCATGGGGACAGGAGTACACCCGGAGACATCCTTGGGACCAGGAACCTGCTGGTGTTCATCTGTCTATGTTGTGAGTTATTTCGGCCTATTTGTTTCTTCTTATCTTTAATAAACATCTACATGTTATGTATCCATTTTCTTTTTTGCGCCTAGTTCCCCTGTCAGAGGTCCTTTAGAGTGCCCAGGCCTTCTAATTAGACCCATTTTCATGGGCTCTAAGTTGGTTTCCCAGTTATCAGTCTGGGGGCCCATTAGCTCCTCCTTGTTCAGGTCAGCTGTCTCTGTGAGTTTCTGTAGCCTGGTCTTGTCCTCCCTCTTTGCATCTGGATTCCAGTTCTGCTCATTGTTTAGCTGTGTCTGCTTCTGTTTCCATCAGACACTAGATGAGGGCTTTATGATGGTGGATAACTTAGTCATCAATCTCACTATCAAGGAAGGGTATTTATGGTAGCCTTTCCACTGTTGCTCAAATTATTAGTTGGCGTCAGTCTTGTAGGTCTCTGGACATTTCTCTATAGTCAGTTTTCTCTTCAAACCTACAATGGCTCCCACTTTTACGGTATCTCTCTGTCTCTCTTTTTTTTTTCTCTCATCTATTCCTCTTCTGACTCAATCGTCCTAGTCCCACATGCTTTCCTCCCCACCCCTTCTCTATCTCCTAGCCCCTTTTTCACTCACTGCTCCCCTACTTCCAATATGCTCAGTAGATCTTTTTTCTTTCCCCATCTATGAGGGACCTTGTATGAATCTCTTAGATTCCTCCTTTTATCCTAGTTTCTTTGGCGGTGTGAATTATAGGCTGGTGATCCTTTGCTCTATGTCTAAATTCCATATATGAGTGAGTACATACCATGTTCTTCTTTTTGTTACTGGGTTACCTCCTTTAGGATGGTTTCTTCAAGTTCCATTTATTTGCCTATGAATTTCAAGATTCCTATGTTTTTTGTTTATTTTTTGTTTGTTTTGTTTTGTTTTCCACAGAATAATATTCCATTGTGTAAATGTGCCGCATCTTCTTTATCCATTCTTCAGTTGAGGGACATCTAGGTTGCTTCCAGGATGTTATTACAAATGATGCTGCTACAAACATAGTTGAACAGATGTCTTTGTTGTGTGGATGGGTACCATTTGGGTATATGCCTAAGGGGGGGATTGCTGGGTCCTGTGGTAGACTGATTTCCAGTCTCCTGAGGAACTGCCATATTGATCTCCAAAATGGCAGTACAAGTTTGTACACCCCCCAGTGGTGGAGGAGTGTTCCCCTTTCTCTACATCCTCTCCAGCATAAGTTGTCATTGGTGTTTCTAATTTTAGCCATTCTGGCAGGTGTTAGATAGTATTTCAGAGTAGTTTTGATTTGCATTTCCCTGATAGCTAAGGATGTTGAACACTTTCTTAAGTGTCTGTCAGCCTTTTTGATTTCCTCTATTGAGAATTCTCTCTTCTATTCTGTACCTTATTTTAATAGGTTATTTGGTGTTTTGTTGACTAGTTTCTTGAGTTCTTTGTATATTTTGGAGATAAACCCTCTGTCAGATGTAGGGTTGGTGAAGATCTTTTCCCAGTCTTTGGGCTGCCATTTGTTCCTGTCAGCTATGTCTTTGTCTTACAGAAACTTCCCAGTTTGAGGAGGTCTCATTTAATAATTTTCTATTTCAGTATCTATGCTACTGGAGTTATGTTCAGGAATCAGTTTTCTGTATAAATTTTTTCAAGGGTACCTCCAACTTTCTCTTCTAAGATGTTCAGTGTGGCTGGATTTAAAGGGGTGGTGGCATTATGCTTGTTTATATTACTTTTTATATGCTTGACAAATTACTAAGAATCTTGTCTTTCATCTGAATCTGAGTCAAGAAGATATACCTTTAATATGGGCCATGCTTTCTGAAGGAATTATATAGAAGGACATAGAAGTAGGAAGCTTTTGTTGCTTGACTGCTTGCTAAGTCTTGCAAGTGAATCCATCCCTTCACTGAGAGAAGAGCTTATGTCTTTGGGATTGCAGCATATACTGAAGACAAGTTGAGATATTCAACCTTGTGAAGTGAATAATTACTGGATTCTTGGACTTTCCCTTCACAGCCAGCTACTTGTTAGAATTACTGGACTGCAACCTGAAGGTCAATCCAGTAAACCTAGTGAACTCCATATATATACAAGTTTCCTATGTCACCTTTTCACATTGTTCCCCGAGTCTTAGGCTAAGGAATGTTTTGTACATCTGTATTTGGATATGGACTCCACAACTCTGCATTTTGATGGGTTGTGGTTTTCTCTAGTGGTCTTTGTCTATGACAAAGAGATGCTTCCTTGATGAGGGGAAAAGTTCACTTTCCTATGTACATAAAGACAAATGATGAATATCTGTGGAACCAAAAGGCACCATGTATACTACATAAGAAGGGAGGGAGCCAACAGTCCACAGCTATGGTGTCTATCATATCACTAGCTGGGACTGCACAATAACCCTAAGGATGAAGTAGTGGCCCACATACCTTAATAGTTCTCTAGTTGAACTTAAGACCCACTCAAGAAGAGGGAAACCAAGTTTGGTATTCATACTCACCTAACTTCTCAGTGCTAGTGGAGTTGCTTTTGGAGGAATATCTACAATCACTAATTTACTAAACAAGCATAATACTTAACATTTCATTTCTCATAAAGAATTTTGAACCCATGTAAGATGTATTTTTAATCAAATCCACTCCCTCATTACTTCCCCAATTCTTCCTCTACTCCTTTACCAATATTACCTCTACTTATGCAGTCCCTTTTAATTATTTCCTTTTAAATAGTGTTTTTATAGGCAGTGGGCTGAAATTGGTGGCAGAATTAACACTCACTAAAAACCAGTCACAAGAGCAGCAACAGTGATGAGAAATAAACTGGAAGCCCTCTATTCAAGAGACAGTGCATAAGTTAAGACCCTGCAGTATTGATGGTGTAACTTTAGCTTACCTCTAGTTAATAGGCATGGTCAGGGACAAACAGGGGTTTACTGACTGTAGCTCCAGATTGAACACATGAGGCTTACTTTCCTTGACAGGTGAGGCTTGATGTATTTCTTCTGGGCAATGCTCAGTTTTTATCTTTTGCTAGGCTTTAGGGCAGAGGCCTGCACTGTTCAGCCATAAGAGAAAGTCAACATCCGTGATTTCAGCAAGGGTCACATGTTGATAGTGTTGAGTTTCCTACTGAGTCTAATTTTTTCAGCTTGCATGCTCATGAATGTAGGGCCATCTGCTGCAGTATTAAGTGACTGCTTTGCCGTTTACCATATACATCTTTAAATTATTATAGTGCAATTGTCCCAGTTTTGTATCCATTTGGTAATGATTTCATAATTGTATTTTTTATAATCTCTTTCTCAACTTGCGGGATTGTTGTTTCATACTTGATTTTGACATGCATCATAGACAGTATAATAAATTGTTATTGCTTTATGGAGTTACCTTTAAAGAGATTAAGCAAGATATTAAAAATATATTTCTGTTTATTTCCTTCTTGGTGCTACAACCTTATTTAGAACTGACACATATTTACATATCATTATATTATATTTACTGGAATTTAATTTAACACTCCTTTCAATTATAGGATGTCAAGAATATATATGAGCTTGTATTCTTAGAAGATAGCTTTATTTTTCACTTGTCATGTGTACATATTATAATTATTACTTTAATATTTCAATTTTTCTTTAGGTTAGAAATGCTTATGTAGATGCTTGATGATATTTTTGTTAATGTATTCTAGAGATCAAATTTCTTTTGTTTTTCTTAATCCTTTTTTTTAATTTGTAGGTATATTACTAATGTATATTGTTCATTCTGATATTCAGTTAAATCACTTAGAAACAGTTGAATTACTTAGACTAATACTTTCAAACTCACTCTGAGTAGCACTCAAGAAGTTTCTTCTTTTCCTAAGTTTTATTAGTCCCAATAGTAATAGAGAATATTGTGAACTCAGTATATAGTCCTCTTTGCAGCTTGAACTCTTCTATGAATAGTAGGAAATGTATTTGCAGTATCATGCTTAATTTCTATGTGACTTTAGCTATTGTCTAGTTCTGTCTAGTTCTTTTTTTAACATTCTGTGATTTTTTTTCCTACACAGTCTCCTACACTTTCTTTGTAATCATGAAATCAATCCCCTTGGACATCATAGTAGCTCATTTTTGTACAAATTCCCTCTCTTTTATATTTTGGTTTGAAAGTCCACAAACTTCAAACTTAAATTCCCAAAACAATACAGCTTTGGAGATATGTTTCACTTTTCCTTTGTAAGTTTTTACTTTGGATTATTTCCAGAGCCATAATCAGTTTTTGTTTCTTTTTCTCAGAGTTCTCAGATTTATCTGCTTGTTGACACCCCTCTGAAAAACATTATTTTACATTTTTCTGTTTTTCTAATTGTTGAAAAGGAAAAAAAGACCAAAAAATTACATGGTTCTGTATTATTTCCTTTTTACTAGAAGTTGTGCTGCCTGTATAACTCTGTTTGAGTATGAGTATGCTATTTGAGGCATCTGGTATTATTTACTGTTTTCAGATGGGAGGCAGTTAGCATTCTCACCATGACACTGTATTTTCAGAAACCTGTTTTTTTTATTTCTATTGCAAAATGGCCAATTCCCTCCAGGAAGTGTCTTTCTTATAGTTTTTCCACAGCAGAAAGCAGTTGCAGTCAATAGATACTCATGTTTTGATTCTTCTCAATCTCTTCTGCATAGGTTTCAGTTGGTAAGTCATATGAATTTTCAAGAGGAAAAAACAGTCAAGTGGTTTAGTAATTCTTTGGACTTATATACTATAAATTAATCACCATTATCACTTCTTCTGCCTCGGATATCTTTGTTAGTGCTGGTATATTTTGTAGTACATCTTTGTCACATACTTTACACATAGACACACACACACACACACACACACACACACACACACACACACACATATATATATATATATATATATATATATATATATATATATATTCTTGTTGTGGTGAATAGCTTGAGCTGACCTTAAGCATAGATACCTAGATTTTAGTGAGATACAGAAATGACAAACTAGAGATAATGTACTCCACTGATGTGTCCTCCAAAACTTATTGGGTTGAATGGGCTTCACAAGGCGGCTGTATGTAAAAGGGGTAGGGAAAGTCGTTTAACTGTGCAATCAGAAATAAGATGACAGATTTAATGTATTGTTATTCCGAACTTATGCAAAGTTGCTGTGTATTTAGTAATGCCGTTATTGTGTAAGTGTATATCCATTTACCTCATGACCATGCACTCCCAAAAGAAGTGGGTGTCAATTGCTTAGTCAAGTTTGAAAAGAAATTATGACTCACCTAGAGAAACTTGAAGCTTGTTGAATGTTAGCTGCAAAAGTCTTCTTTCTGGATTTGAGAATAGACTAATGACGTTTGTCAGAAAGAGGGAGAATATTTATGAGTCTAAACCCATTACAATTACTAAACTTTTTAAAGCCCTTGGATTCAAAATCTTCGCTCAAGCAGCTGTGAATAGTAACAATTGTTTCCTCATAATTACTCACTCAATGGTGTCTCATACTAAATCTAGTTTAGATGTCAGCCTTTAAAAACTGATAATGATAGAGAACTTCACATCATCAGGAGAGAATGAAACAGAAGAGGAAATGTTTCCTGAGAGCCCCTGCTGCCCACGCATTCTGTCCTTGAAAGCCCAGCAGATTGATGGCCACAAGAACATCTGTGAGAGGAACAACTGCACACGTGAATCCATTTGGAAGTATAAAAAAAGTGTTGCAGTTATAATAGGTCTTCTATGTTTAGAAGAGAGGCTAATATTCCATAGCTGTTCCTAAGGAGAGTACATGAAAAGAAATAAAACCTACCATGAAAACTAGAATGGTCCAATAACTTGGTCTATATTTTGCAATTTAATTGATATTTCTGAACTAAATATTGGAAGTGATAAAGCACCTATCAAGTATCCTTTAAGTACTATTGTTCCTTGAAACGTTTTGACAGTGAGCTGTTGAAACTCTCCTCCCGAAGGTCAAGCATGAAGACCATCAAACACAAACTAATTGCAATAAAGTTTGAATCCTGTTAAACAAAGATTCTGTGTGGAACATATGTCACAATCAACAATTCTAATATTTTCCTTCCTTTTACACAATATAGCTGACAGTCATTTTATGTGTTTAACATCAGATGGAAGAATATATCAATGTCATTGATAATGTTCATTAAATATAAATTTTGAGTTAACAGTAATCAGAATGAAAATTTCATTTAAATTTACCACTGAATAATGATACCAATGAAGACCAGGAGAAAACAGTTCTCATTTATTATTTAGTCATTCACTTAGTAAACACAGCAAAATCCTAACTCTTACACTATAGTTTATTTCTGGGCTATAGGAAGTGAAGAAAAAGAAATGAATATTTCCCAGTTTCACATGACTTGTATTCTACTAGTTGAAAAAAATGTAGACAAACTATTACAGGTATTAAAAGTTATTCAGTGAAATAAAATCCATAGAAATTTTAACTGCATTGGAATGGTAAAGGATGAAAAAAAATTTAATTAGAGTGGTTCAGGTTAACAAAATCTGACAAATATATTGTAATTAAATATTGGTCTACCTGTAAAATTGTAATCATAGGTAAAATGTTGGACTAATGCAAATTCCAGCAGGCCAGAGCCTCCGTGATCTCTACCTAACCAACATGTCAATCTTGACATAGAAAACAGATGAGTGTATGAGAAAATAATCTTCTGAGATTGAATGTTCCAAAATTCTGGATGTTCAGTTTACAGTCAAGGACTTTCAAATGTAACCTTAGATACATGCCTATTAGTGACACAGCTTTAGTGTTTTTTAGCTGTGTGCTTACAATATGAAAGAGAGAAAGAAAAAACCCCAGTGCATTGTTTATAAGGATGAAATCTTCACAACAACAAAACAACACCCAAGATCAAATTCATGTGGTGCTAGAATTAGCTTTCAACATTTAAATTTCTAGGAGAGGCAAACATTCAAATTTTGGAATTGGTTGAATTAAGGAGCATAATCTGACTTATACTCCCATTGGGTACTTTTCTTATTTAATTATTTACATAATTAGTATGTTAAGGAAAGTATCAGACAACTTAGATCATGACAATTATCTAGGCTCAAGATGACTATAGTTTGGACATGATGGGCATGATGGTAGGAGAGAATGTGAAGAAATATTGTTCTGGACAGACTGAATGAAATGTAAACAATATTTTCATTGTTTAGTCTAGAAACGGATGCATTAATGCAATGTTAAAGATTTGACCAAAGCATTTGGAGAACTATGGGGAGCGAGACTCTTAAAGTAAGAAAGAAAATTTATGTATATGATGTTATTATTACATAAATAGACACTAAGTTGAATACAGAACTCAGTGGTTTGATACAAAATTCAGTGGTTGTATACAGAAAGTTTTAAATCTGAAAAAGAAGTAAGGTAAAATGATATGCAAACTTGAGGATTACTAGTTATTATATATATTCAAAGCCATGGAATTTTGGGGCCTCTAAATAATAAAACGTGTGGCATATGAAGAAAAAACAAATCCAAATAACTGATGTAGGTTTCTTAAAATTGATATGATACACATTTTAGGAGGCTAAATTTTTTGAATAGCATATATGATGATTAATCTTCATTGTGAACTTGGTTGAAATTTTAATTGCTAGTGAAGGATTTTCCAGAAATGTCTAACTGTTTAAGGAGGAAATATCTATTGTGAGTATGGAAACACTATTTCATTAGGCAAAGTCTCAAAACATATTAAAGAGACAGACTGAATTGAATACCAACAGTCATTTCTATTTTTTATAATTTTCAGATCTCAATTTTATTGAGCTTGGTTTCTGATTTCACCATTTCAGGATGTACCTATAAGAGATCCTTTCAGATTTAAGAGAATGGTTTCCCAAGTTCGGTGAGTGGCTTCATTTTCCAAATTCTTAGAATGGTACCCTAAAAAAATCAGCAAGAGTAACTTATTCTTTCCATGGCTTGCTTTTGTCAGAAATCGTTTTCCAGGGATAAGAAAAGTAATATAAAATATTGGTATCAAAAGGGAGAAACATTTCTATGAGCAAACTTCACATTCATGGCACTGTTTCTTGGGATGAACATGGAATATCTTGCTACTTTGGGCTAGGGAAGCCTGTAGTGCTGAGGGTAGAAATGAATTATTATTCTAAGGGCAGTTTAGAACACCAGAAAGCCAAGGGTTATGTGGGTGATAGAGTTAAAGGCATTCCAGAAAAGCACAACAACTTCATGGAAAATAAGACTGTAGCCTGCTTACATCATATTTTGGTGAAATACTCTTTGTTCCAATGTGTTCATATACCGTGAACTTGAGAAAAGCTGAATTATAAACTAACGGGCTAATTTCTTTGGGGAAAGAAATGAAAAGGTAGCATAGCCACAGCTCACTGCTATTATCAGGATGTATGCTGACAGCAGATGTGTCTGGAAAATTTTGCTGTTTGGTTATAAAATGAGGAAGTGTTTACTCAGGGTCAACCCGTAGAACTGTGCACCACAGGGTGCAGCAGGTTATATCTTAAGCTGTCATGAAGATTTGACAGCATGGTTTCCATAGTATCATGAAATGAAAATGGTGTAGTTAAAAGATCACATAGGGCAAAAAAATGAATCCAGGAAGACATGGAGGAAAGCCAATGCATATTAAGATTTGATCTCCTGAAAGGAGGTCATCACATGAAGCTGGGAACATGAAACTTAAGCAGCAGTGGATCCATCAATATTTTTGAGAAGCCAGTACTGGGAAACACTAGAGTACAGTACACATGCCCTGTGGGCAGCAGAATGGGAGAGGTAGTATAACAAAGTTCATCAAGAAACACATGGTGCTAACTGGAGTCACAAAGACAGTTTGGTGTTTTAACGTCTTGGTATAGGCATAATTTGCTCATTATTTTGAATCCCCTCAATGTTAAAATATTGTCTCGAATCTCTGAAAAACTATGAATCTGAGAGTATTAAAAAAGTGTTGTATATGGGTGTTTTGCCTGCATGTGGGTCTGTTCATTGCATGCATGGAGGCCAAAAAAAGGCATTAGAGTTACAGATATTGTGAGCCAGCATGTGGATTGTGCAAATTAAACCAAGGAACTCTGGAAGAGGAACTAATGTTTTTAACCACTGAACCATTGCTCTAGCTCTGGTCCCTTTGACATTTTAATAGCATTAGAAATATCAAAAACCACATAAACTTTCAGAGATTAATTAATTCTAAAGTGTGAAATAAAAATACATTAAGGGCTACAGATATGTTGTTTGCATATAAAATTACTTGGGTTGTCTCATTGATAAAGTATAGAACTGATACGGATAATTATGTGGACTTGACTGAATTTAGTTTCTTAATGAATGTGAATAAACTCATGGGTCTATCTCTGAGAGTATTTCTCAAAATGTTTAACTAAGCAAGAAGTTTCACTTTGATTTTGAGGAAACCACCCTGTGAATAACTCTGAATGCATAAAACGGAGAAAGCAAACTAGGAACAACAGCATATCTCTCTGCTTTCTGAATACAGAAGAGTATCTCCATCTGTATCACCCTCTTGCTGTCATGTCTTACCCACTATAATGGACTGTACCCTCAAATGAGAGCCAAAATTAACTCATTAAAAAACATTTGTTTGATCATATTATTCCTTTCTCCAACTCCTCCATCATCACCCTACTTTCCTATCCACTCAAACTTATCCTCTCTCTGTGTGTCTCTCTGTCTCTCTCTTTTAAATAGTAAGAAAAAGAAGGAACAAAACACAAAACATTAAACACATAAAGTAAGCCTGAACACACACACACACACACACACACACACACACACACACACACACACACAAAATGAGAATTTAATAAAACATGTTATAGACCTAAACCATAGCTAAACCTCCAGCCCCTTAAGACAATTTGACAAAAAAAAAAGTCAGAACAAAGCAAAAGAAAACAAAAGTAAAATAAAAAAGCATTGGCTTTATTTTGTATTGGCCAACTACTTTGGATATTGGGACCTACTTTGGAATGAGGTTGATATAACCAATAAACACTAACATGTAGAAAACTGATATTTTTTTCTTTGTCAGCAAGGATAAGTTGTAGGTAATTTATAAGTTAGAAGTAGAACCCCATATCTGTTTCCTATTCTCTGTGGATGGACCCTGCCTGGCTTGGTCCTTTGTAGGTCTTCTACAATCTATTAGTTCATATATTCATCAGTCTTGAGCCTGAAAGACATGGTTAACTTGGAGTCATCTATCACCTCTGACTATTAAAAACTTTCTCTTTCCTCTTTCTCATATATTCATAAGCCTCACAGGGAATTGTGTTTTATGAAGCCATCCCATTTAAAATTTAGTGTTAAGAATTTTCTCACTTTCATCACATTGTTCATGTGTGGGTCTCTGTGTTAGTTCCCACTTACTCAAAGAAGCTTTTCTGATGAAGTCTGAGAGAGATACTAATTTATAGGAATCACAAAATGTCTTTTGGAGTCAAGCTTTTTCTATGTTCATTATCAGAAAACTAGTATTAGAAATTTTCTTAGCCCCATGTTATACCTAGTCTCAGGTCCCTGCAGATTTTAGAAGTGAATAATATGGTTTTTATTTCACAGAGTGTGTATTAAATCCAACCAGAAATTGGCTGGTTACTCCCATTACATTTGCCTAATCTTTCTGCTAGTGTGTCTTATAGGTAGTTCACTGCTAGGTGTCACAGAGTATGTAGCTTATTGACATTGATAATTGCTTTTCTCCTCCAGCAGCATGCAAAGTGCCTTGCAGTAGAACCTTGAATGCTAGTCTTTAGAGATGGAGCTTCTAGTTAGACACTATAGCTTGACTTCCCTGCTTTTGAAGACATGAGTGTGGTTTTCACTTATAGGGTCATCAGTTTTTTTGGAGAGTTAATGATAGAGTTTTTCAATCACCTTTGATGTTTAGGAGTTCCATGGAACCTCTTTGTCCAACTATTCCATTCTTAAGTTACTTTGTCAGGTATTGAATATGAAGTTAATACAGAAAATAACTTCTATATGTACAAGTGGGATTTTAATAAATTCTAATCTTATTTCTTTTTCTTTGTTTCATCTTCTAAATATCCAAATGAAAAAGTACAATCAATTGCAAAATTGATAAATTTGTCATAGGATTGATGTCGGGAGCCGCATTCGCCATTACAAGATGGCGCTGGCTTCCTGTTTCCTGGTTCTTGTTTACAGCATTAGCTATGCTGACTGCACATGCGCCACTGTATGGTAATTTCTATATGGTAGCTCTCCCTATCAGAGAAGCTATATCATTCGGGCGTTTTGCGGAGCACCAATTACAGACGAATACGTCACCCTGCAGGCTATTTAAGCCGTGCGTATTCGGGGCTTGGGGTCCTTCTCCATCAGCATGTAAAGAGCGCTACAATAAAGATTCTGCTGGACACATCTTCGGTTGCTGCGTCTTCCTTATCGGCAAAGGTTGCGCGCAACAAGTGGTGCCGAAACCCGGGAACCTGCCGACCCTGGGCGGAGGGACGACTCGAAGGACCCTCGACTGCTCGTCAAAGGAAGATTCAAGCCAGCGGAGCGAGAAGCTGCAGCACTTTTCAGCAAGGTATGACCCCTGTGGTCTGGGTGATCCCGTTTCTTGTTGTTTGTTTCATTTTTCGTTTTATTGTGCTGTCTGTGTTTTAATTGTCATAAATGGGAGAATACTCGCCGCTCACTCTTTTGTGACCTAGCATAAGTGGCCTTAAGTCTCAGGTAAATAACTGAGCCATCACACCCTCTCCTATAGATAAAGGAGTTATGGGGAACCAGCCGACCAAGCCTATTGCAGATGCAGCGCAGGCGCTGCTGAAGCAAAAGGAGCTAAAGATTCCAGATAGAGTTTTGTGGAACTTCCTTAAGGAAGTTGACCGTGTTGCTCCCTGGTTTGTGGTCTCTTGGACCCTCTCCAAAGGAACATGGGATAAATTAGGAGGAGATCTTATGCGGGAGAAGGAACAAGGAACTTTAAGGACTGGTGTATGGCCGTTATATAAATTGTTAAAGTCTTGTATTGAAGATGAGAGATGTAAGGAACAGGTCAAAGAGGGACAGAGAGTGCTTTCAGACCATCAGGATAGTCTATCAGAAGCTGAAAAGGGAAAGGGAGAACAAAAGAAAAGGTTCTTCAGAAAGAAGTCAAATAAGAATGAAAATGTGCACAGTAAACTAGCAAAGCTAGAAAAGAAAGCAAAACAGCTCGCCGAAAAGGAAAAGGAACTTAACCGACGAGCTAAAGATTTAAAGCTTGTGCCTGCTCCAAAAGGAGGAGCATGTTAGGATTGTGAATGTGAGGATCCAAAATTATACCCTCTCCTCACTGAGTTTAAACATTATACTATAGATTCTTCCTCCGAGGAGGAGACGTCCCCCGGAGAGGAGGATGAGTCTGACCTATCTGGGTCAGAAGGGGATCCAGAGCTGAACCCTGCCGAGCAGGCAGAATTAGATGAGGAAGCTAAAAATTATGAGGCTGGGAGATATGGGCGTGCCCCACCTTATGCTCCAGGCTATGAGCCAACGGCACCGCCCTATGATGTTGTACAGCAGCAAAAAATGGCCAAAAAAGGAAGAAATTCTATGATATCAGATAAGGAGACAAGGAGAATAAGGGCAGCGTTCCCCGTATGGGAGGATGCCCAGAATCAGAGACAACATACGCCATTGGATCTGAAACAATTGAAGGCCTTAGTGGAAGCAGTGCAAACATACGGAGTTAGCGCTTCCTTTACCACAGCCCTTATTGAAAGGCTGGCCTTGAATGCAATGACCCCAGATGATTGGAACAATACAGTTAAAGCATGCTTATCTATGGGTCATTATTTAGATTGGAAGTACATTTATCAGGAATTGTGTGCGGCCCAGGCAAAGATGAATATAGCCGGTCAACGACCTCAATGGAGCTTTGATATGCTCACAGGTCAAGGTCAATGGGCTGTAAATCAGACAGCCTACCCACTAGAGGTTTATGAACAAATAAATAAGGCTGCCATCAGAGCATGGAAGAGTCTACCTAATAAAGGGCAAGTGACAGGAAATCTTACAAAGATCATTCAAGGAACAACTGAACCATTTTCAGATTTTGTGGCTAGGATGATGGAAGCAGCAGGAAGGATATTTGAGGACCCTGAAGGGGCAATGCCGTTTGTGCAACAATTAATATATGAACAATGCACAAAAGAATGCCGTAACGCTATCACCCCCTGGAAAGCAAAAGGAATAAATGCTTGGATGAAAGCTTGTAGGGAGATTGGGGGACCTCTGTCTAATCAGGGGATAGCGGCAGCAGTGCTATCTGCACAAAAGGCAGCAAACATGAAATGCTTCAACTGTGGTAAGCCCGGACATATGAAATGTCAATGTCGGGCTCGACCTGGGGCTCGACCAATGAGCCCTGGACCCCAAAGTTTCACTAATCAGAAACAACCAGGAATATGCCCCCGTTGTAAAAAGGGGAAGCATTGGGCCAATGAATGCCGCTCTGTTCGAGATGATCAGGGCCGGCCTCTTCCTGGACGATCTGCTGAGCAGTCAAAAAACGGGAAATGGGGCCCCCGACCCCAGGGCCCTGCACAAATGTATGGGGCAATCCAACAACCTCCATACCCGTTAAAGAGGTTTGTAAAGATGACACCGTCAGAAGAGCAACCTCCGGATCAGCCGGACTGGACTTGCGTGCCACCGCCCGAACAGTATTAACTCCTACTATGGGCTGTCAGCCTGTGCCCTCTGACCTTGCAGGCCCTTTGCCTGATGGTACGGTAGGATTAATCATTGGTCGGTCGTCCACTGCCCTGAAGGGGTTGATAGTTCATCCTGGAGTGGTCGATCAAGACTATACAGGACAATTAAAGATATTATGCTCCTCCCCTCGCGGGATTAGTGCAATTTCCCCTGGAGATCGTATAGCTCAACTCTTGATTTTACCTAGTCTACATCATCAATTTCCTAGCAGAGAAGTTCAGAGAGGGGAAAAGGGGTTCGGTTCCTCAGGAGGACAACATACTTTCCTTTCTATGCAATTAGATAAAAGACCCATGATGGAATTGGTTGTTGAAGGAAAGAAATTCCAAGGGCTGTTGGACACTGGCGCGGACACTAGTATTATCTCTACCAGCTGGTAGCCGTCAAACTGGCCACTTGTTCAGTCATCCCAGTCTCTACAGGGGCTGGGATATGAAGAGGCTCCAGCCAAGAGCGCAAAAGAATTACATTGGCGAAATGAGGAAGGAAAAAGAGGAACTATTACCCCATATGTGCTAACCCTCCCTATAAATCTATGGGGAAGAGATGTATTACAACAACTAGATTTTGTGCTCACAAATGACTATTCACCTCAGAGCCAGCAGATAATGAAAAATATGGGCTGCGTCCCTGGTCGAGGCCTTGGAAAACACTTGCAGGGACGTACAAGTCCCCTGCCCTCTAATGGGAAGCAAGACAGAACAGGACTGGGTTTTTCCTAGGGACCGCTGGGGAGGCAATCCCCATTCCTTGGAAAACAGAGGACCCGGTATGGGTTCCTCAGTGGCCCCTTACCTCTGAAAAACTTGAAGCCGCCAATCAATTAGTCCAGGAACAATTAAATCAGGGACACATAGAAACGTCTCAATCTCCTTGGAATACCCCTATTTTTGTAATTAAGAAAAAATCTGGTAAATGGAGATTATTACATGATCTGCGAGCCATAAATAAGCAAATGCAGGTCATGGGTCCCATTCAAAGGGGTTTGCCTTTGTTATCCACCTTATCAGTTCGCTGGAGAATTTTAATAGTGGATATTAAAGATTGCTTTTTCTCTATACCCTTACATGAGCAAGATAAAGTTAGATTTGCCTTTACCTTGCCTAGCATTAATCATGAACAACCTGATGAGAGATACCAATGGAAAGTTTTGCCGCAGGGCATGGCGAATAGTCCTACTATGTGTCAACTTTATGTAGCAAAAGCTATTCAGCCAGTTAGATCTCAATTTCCCGCCATTAAGATATGTCATTATATGGACGATATTTTGTTATGCCATTCTGATCAAGCCCTTCTGCAGCAAGCTTTTGGCGTTCTATCTAAAGAGTTGAATAATAAGGGTTTGTTTATAGCTCCTGAGAAGGTACAAGAAGGAGATATTGGAAATTTTCTTGGCTCTACCATTTATCCGACGCAGGTAAAGCCGCAAAAGATTGTTATCAGAAGAGATGTTCTTAAAACACTTAATGATTTTCAAAAGCTTTTAGGTGATATTAATTGGGTAAGATCATATTTAGATCTAACTACGGCAGAACTTAAACCTTTATTTGCCATTCTGGAAGGAGACCCAGCCATCACATCTAGTAGACAACTTACTGCCGAAGCTGCCCAAGTGTTGGATAAAGTAGAAAAGAAATTGGGGGAAGCTTCTTTAATTCGGCTAGATCCATCTAGCCCATTCCAGTTATGCATTGTTCCCTCACCTCAACAGCCTACAGCTGTGCTCTGGCAGAAGGGACCGCTATTATGGGTCCATCCTCAAACCTCCCCTGGCAAAGTTTTGAGCCATTATCCCACTCAACTGGGAGAAATGGCCTTAAAAGGTCTACAGCTGGCGTTAATTCATTTTGGCTGTGAACCAGAATCTGTTATCGTACCCTATACTGCTTATCAAGTAAATGTGTTATGTGCCACCTTGGATGTTTGGGCGATTCTTCGTTGCACCTTTTCGGGGCATGTTGATAATCATTATCCTAAGCATCCTTTGTTGCAGTTTGTTCTTACTAATGCCATTATTTTTCCAAAAATTACTAGAAGTCAACCGATTGTAGGAGCTACTGATGTTTTCACTGATGGGTCCAAGACAGGTGTTGGCAGTTATGTTGTTAATAATCAGGTGTTTCAAAAATGTTTTAATTTTTCATCCCCACAATTGGTTGAATGTGCTATTGTAGCTGAGGTTTTACGAGTTTTCCCTCAACCTCTGAATATTATTTCTGACTCACATTATGTGGTAGGAGCAGTACAGATTTTGGAAACAGTGGGATTAATTTCCTCAAAAAGTGCTGTTGCACAAGTCTTTGCTGATATTCAGCAATCAATCAGGACAAGATTGCATCCTTTTTTTATACAACATATGAGAGCACATATGCTATTACCAGGACCCATGGCAAGAGCTAATGATCTGGCCGATAAAGCCACTAAAGCAATTTATCTTATACTTAATTTTTCACTATACGTTTACAAGTAAAAGATAAAAATGTCCCTTCACAGTACCTAGTTGCAATAATTCTCAGCATACCTGCACAAATAAAAACTGACAACGCTCCAGCATATATCTCCAGCAAATTGAAACCGTTTTTTGAGTATTATAACCACCTAAGTTCATCAAGATCCGAGTTGAACAAGAGAAACATCTTAATGAAGAGAAATGACAAGTCATCCACCAATGTAGTTCCCATGAGTTGTGCGGAGACTTCTCAAAGGTAGGGGAGGTGTTCTGTTCTTGTCTTTACAGGAGAACAGAAAGCACCCATCTTCAAACTGCCAAAAGACACTGAATGTGTAGGTACCTACAGAAGAGAATACAGCTCTCCAGAAAGAACTATTTAATGAAGAGGAATCTGATATATGGTAAAAAAAAAAAAAAAAAAAAAATTTAATTCTAGTGAGCTATTTCTATATAGAAATCTATTTCTCTTTACTATCTAGAATTCCTCTAGTCCCAATTTATCTAAACCAATGCTGGCTTTGGAGTTGGATTTGGCTTTCCTTCTCTAAATTCAAGCATGTTGTTAAGATTAAATTCACAGTTTCTGCCTTATATCAAGAAGCCAATTGGTGTAAGGCAGAAGAAAACAAAATCTGGGCACTGTCATTTACCTACAGTCAGTTTTTCTCTCTGAAATCTTAATTTTCCTCATATACCTTTTAATGCTTATTGTTGCCTTTCCCTAATGCATACCGTAAAAATTAAAAATTTTACCTTGATTTTGATATTTAAGTTTTCCACAAGGAATATAACAGTTCTCAACAACAATCTTTGAACGCTCTGGAAAAAAGATGGGGCCCCAATTGGACACTTCCACTTGACTCAGCCCAATGCATCTGGACTACAAACTTTACCCTAAACCGGTCTGAGACTGCTTTGCTCGAGACAACTCATGACTAGCTAGCTGTATTGGTGCACCTTCTTATTACAACCTGGCCAGAGTTTCAAGTAGAATTCCAGTCAAGCATTTTCTGCCACACAATGACTACCTACATATGTTACAGCCAGTTCTGTTGACAAATTTGGTTGCTTAAAATTTTCTTCCAACAGGATCCCATGGAGAAATCATCGTCCCATTTCAGCAGGAAGTAATCTTAAAACAACGACGCCCCCTTTCCCCACTCTTGGAATTTGGGGATAATATTCATCTTCATAGGGTTGGTCATAGTTACTTGGGGTTGGTTTGGAAGGTGATACTTAGACTTGGTTATATCTTTTAGACAGGAATAGGGTATGGTTGGGAAAGGTATGGTTCAGAATGGATATAGGTAGATTAGCCTATTTTCTTGTGAATTATTTAGTAAGAGTGAGACATTAGTATTACAGCTTACATTGTTATATATTATTATTTGTGGTAACCTATGTAAAATTAACCTCTGTTCAATATAATTTTACCAAAGCAGCAAATCTTTCTAAAGAATTGTCCAAAATGTTGCAGTTCAATTGGAATGCAAATTTTGATGCAACCCTGAGCAAATTACGTCTTGCAATAGTTCAAATTAATTCCACTCATTTGGATGTCTCTGTTACACAAGGGTTGTTTTCCTGGATGTCTTCTGCCTTTTCCTACTTTAAGGAATGGGTCGATATAGGAATGTTTGGAACGACCTTGTTTTTGGGACTGTTCCTTTGTTTTTGGTTGCTTTGCAGATTCAAAAGACAACAACATGCTAAAAATGTGGCCATTGTGCAAGCTATGCTGGCTGTTGAGCAGGGAGCATCCCCCCAAGTATGGTTAAGTATGCTAAGCCGTTGAGACGCTGTCAGAATTCCAAGCACTCCTGACGGGCACAGGTTCCCATTGCACCAGGGTGTTGTTCTGGACAGACCTTTGCATCTCCCAGGGCTCAGGTTCCCATTGCACGGGATCTCAGATGCAAGGGGTCTCCTTCACTGTGTAATCTCCTTGATCGCTCAAACTGTTGATTCAGCGGGCTGATCGGAAACTTCACAGTGTTAATTGTGGCCTTGCATATAATTTTAAAGAAAGGGGGAGATGTTGGGAGCCGCATTCGCCATTACAAGATGGTGCTGGCTTCCTGTTTCCTGGTTCTTGTTTACAGCATTAGCTATGCTGACTGCACATGCGCCACTGTATGGTAATTTCTATATGGTAGCTCTCCCTATCAGAGAAGCTATATCATTCGGGCGTTTTGCGGAGCACCAATTACAGACGAATACGTCGCCCTGCAGGCTATTTAAGCCGTGCGTATTCGGGGCTTGGGGTCCTTCTCCATCAGCATGTAAAGAGCGCTACAATAAAGATTCTGCTGGACACATCTTCGGTTGCTGCGTCTTCCTTATCGGCAAAGGTTGCCCGCGACAGATTGAGAACTAACATGATACAAAGAGTTAAACCATAGTTTCCAGAGTTTGTTATTCTAAAATTAATAAATGAAAAACAAGTAATAATTCTGAGCAAAACAAAGAAGATTATAATAAACTTGAGATATGGTGACAGTCAATATGAAGAAATTGCCATTAAATCTGATGTCCCAAATGCAATCTGTAGAACCAAGTCAGTAGAACAAGAGAACTGAATTTGGTAAGGTGTTCTCTGACATCCATATGCTATATGACATGAAAGTGTGTAAATATGCATATACATACAAGTATCCATGCTAATTAATCAAAATCCAATAATGTAATTAATTAAGATGTCTAACCAAATACTCTATTGCCAGTATTCAAAACATTGTATTGGCAATTAACTAGTCCTGTTATTCCAATTGTTCTATTTTTTCCTTTATTATTGATATTATAATGTAATTACATAATTCATCCATTTGTTTTCCTCTCTTAGAACCCACCTACATACCACTTCTTTGTCTCCATCAATCTTGTTTTCTATTTTTATTAATTTGTTATAACTGCATATATGTATAAATATCTACACCATACATTATATGGCAATTATATATAAAAAATATAGCCAGCCAGTACGTATAATTTAACTTGAATTCATGTTTACAGGAATTAATTTTTAATATTTGATAACAAATTCAGTTTATTTAGCCTAGAGAAGTCTATTTCTTGGACTCTCATTATTACTTAGTTGCCTACAGTACATCTATATATCTATAACATCTCTAATAATTAAGAGGTTAATAAAAAAAATTTTTATTTTTTGCATCTTTGTCTCAGTTTGTATGGTGTTCTCAGCTGCAATGAACTTGATTATCATTCTAAACTTTGTCATATTGGTTTATCACAATGTTGATAACTTCTAAAGAAACACTATAAACATCCTATAGAACACTTCCTTTTTGGATATGAAAAAAATCCTCTCATATACATATATATATGTATGTACACACACACATATACATATATATATGTGTGTGTGTGTGTGTGTGTTTGTGTGTATAGTAGGATATATATCATCAAAATATAATTTGATGATTAAATATAGTAGTTTTGGTATTACTTAAATGTTTTTATTCAAATGAGGAGTCTTCTTATTGAATTAAAGTGCAGATAAAATCCAGTCTGCTCTCTCAGCAGGTGAATGCACTTGCTTTAAAGATCATACATTATGATTTGACCAAAAATGGGTATGGTGGAGGAACAAATCATCTCCTGAAATTTGTTTCAAACCTACAAGTGGGCAACAGAACAAACATGTGCTGGTGTGTATACACATACTCAAAAGTAAATAAACAAGTAAATAAAAATAAAAACCATAAAATGCAAACAGGAATACTTTCTGGTTGAAAAATATCTAATTTACATATTAAGACAGTTTCCATATCATGTAACATGACAGTTATAGTTCATACATTAAGTAATGAATTCAGCCTATTTATTGGTACTAACCATCAACACATAAATATATATAGATACCTACATAAAAGCTTTGAAACTTTCAAGAGAAATACATTAGCATATAAGCTATCAGAAGTAATGGAATGATGAATTGTGAAAACACATAATTTTAAATTTTTATAATGAACCCATGTGGAAAGAAGAATACGGGAAAAGTTAAATAATGACAATTGAATTTGTATTACTATAACTAGGCCAAAATTAGATTGTAGAGAGAAATAAACAATGTTTTTAAGACATTCAAACTAAAATAAAAATTATAGTTTTCTTGTAAAGCTTAAAGCAGTACATTATTTAGAAGATAAAGAAAAACATTTGGTCCTAAATGTGCTAATAAAATAGCATATAATATGAAAAACCATAAATATGTAACAAAAATATTGATCAAAGTAGAATAGCTTTAATAAGACAAAAATGTAATTTATTTTCTTCTTTTAATATATGAATGAAAATAACTAACAGGAAATAAGTAAATACAAATAAAATTATAATAAAAGTTGTTTAACAATTTTTTAATATCATGGATTTTTAGATTAGGTACTAGAATGCACTTTAAGATACATGAAACATAAAGAAGTATTATGAGAAAAAGCTAGATAGCTAGTTAGCAATGGTAAATTTATGTTAATTGTGTTATCAGATTCAGGACATTATGTATTATTCCACCATGAAAAGAAATAGTTTAAATTATTGAATTTCAATTCGTACTTAGAAAGTAAATGAGACAATGAAAAACACATGGCTTGATTTGCTGAGAGGAAATTGGGAAGTACAAACATATAGTATATGTACATGTGTTTATCAGGGATTTGTGCAAATCTTTAAAAAGACTATAAATATAGGTATAATGAAGATTTTTTAAAGAAAAGCTATATTTCTCATCCTTTGTGAATAATAGAAATGCATGTAATTTTATTTGTGGAATGAGATAATTCATCTACCATATGGATATAAGATAAAGTTAAAGAATGTTACTTTCATCATTTTGGGAAAGACATTCTTCCAGGGCAGACTCCGGTGAATTCCCTCATGAAGCTGAAAGAATCACTAAACTCTTAAGTCTTTGGAAATGTTCAGAGAAAGCTACTGACATAGTCATTATTTTATAGGTTTAAGTGTTTTGTTTGCATGTAGCTATGTGTGCCATGAGTGTGCAATGCCTGAAGAGGTCAAAAAAGGTGTTAGATCTGCTGAATTTGGAGTTACACATGGTTATAAGTCACTAGGTGGATTCTGGAAGAGCCTGGCTCCTCTGTAAGAATAGAATTCACTCATACACAGAGTCATTTCTCCCACTGCAAGAAATAAATGATTAAATAGATCTATTTTGCTTTATTCTTGTCATTGACTGATAATTAAATCTACATTAAATATTTGATAAAAAATAGTTAGTAAAATTAAATTAGAAAATATTAATTTAATTAGTGATTAACATGTTTCCATATTAAAGAGAAAAAATTTACTATGTAAGCTATTAAATTAGAATAAAATTCTCAATCACCAAGTCTTCTGATATAATATTATAAATAATAAATAATATGAATCATGGATAAATTAACTATTTTTATGAATATAAACTAGGATGAAAAATGAAATTCAGGGCTGAATTTGCAGCTCCATGATAAGCTGTCTGTCTCCCATAATTTTGTACTATCCTAGTATTATGAGAAAATGAGAAAAGGAAAAAAAATATTTTAGAAAAAAAAATTGCCCTCAATAGGCATTAGTAGTTTAAAGAGTAATTACTCTAGTATTCTTCATTTATGTGCTGAAACCAAAAGCGAATCCAGTGCTATAGCAACAGTATGAGATATAAAAAGCAAACCTGACGAGAATACAAAATTTATTCTAAGTTTAAGAAACAGTGGTCAACGTTAAAGACAAAAATATCACGAATGGTTTTATGGATAAGTGTAATCACATCACACATGAAGCTTCCCTGTAAGATTGGGCAATGGATTTTTGAGGGGAAAAGTAATACCCTGTTTGGGATGAATTAAACAGTAACATTACTTATTTCTCTTAAATGAAAGAAAGTCTATAGGTAAGAAACCTAGATTTTATATGATTGAGATATTTCCCCAAGAGCATACACCTGCTATGTCACCTTTAGGTACTTCTTCTTTTGATCATAGATTATATATGTATTGTTTCCTCCTAACTATCATATTTTAAGATTCCATAGTTCCACAAAAATATAATTATATTGTGTTGTTCTTGAATTAAAAAATTAATTTAAAAGCAAGGGTTATAGATTTGAAAGAGAATAAAAAAAGTCATATGAAATGGTTTAGAGTGAGGAAAGGAGAAAGAGCAATGATGAAGTTATGTTGTACTTTCAAAAATTGAATGTATTATCAATAATAAAACAAAATAACTGCTCAAATTTCTTCAGAAAACTAATTTCTTGGCTCAAGTACAACTCCATCAATGCTCATTCATGCAAATTTAATTAGATCAAATATTAAATGGAACAAGAACACTAGGTTAGATATTTCTTTTTTAACTGTGTGTATAACATGTATACATATGCATATGTGTGCATGTATATGATTGTATATATGTGGAAGGCAGAAGACAGTCTCAAGTGTCAAAACTTGCCTCACTTGAGCTGGAGTCTTCTACACCTCCACATTCATCACGCTCTTAGGCCCAAATGGGTTCAAAGTGTGTCACGTCATTGCAGAGAGGGCCTAGGCCTGGGCCAAAATGGTATCCCTTCGTAGGGAATGGAATCCCAAAGTTCATTTGTGTACTAGGGATAAATGATAATACTGGTTCTCATTAGGTCACATCAGCTGTTTCTGTAAGTTTATTCAGCAAAGTCTGGTCTTAACTGCTTTGTTCATCCCACCTCCATCTCAATAACTGAATTCCAGGAGTATGATTCAGTGCTTAGCTGTGAGTATCTGTTTCTGCTACCATCAGCTACTGGATGAAGGCTCTAGGATGTCATTTAAGGTAGTCATCATTCTCATTATACAGGAAGGACATTTAAGGCAGCCTCTCCACTACTGCCTCTCAACTACTGCCTGGATTCTTAGTTGTGAATTATCCTTGTAGTTATCTGAACATTTCCCTAGTGCCAGATATCTTTTTCAAATTATATTGGCTCCCTCTATTAAGGCATCTCTTTTCTTGTTAACTTTATACTATTACTATTATATTTTTGCATTACTATTATATTTTTGTGGTGGAAGCTTTGATGTTTATTGAAAGAAGACTACCTTAAATAAATGATATTTAAAAGAGGTTGGACAGACAGGCTTATCTACAATGCCATTCACATTATAATATACATATGTGTTTGTGTGTGTGTGTGTGTGTGTGTGTGTGTGTGTGTGTATTTCAAAGAACACTGCACTTTTCCTTCTTTTTAGTTGCCAGAGATGTTAGAGCAGATGGATGTTGGGAGTTAATAAAAAACAAAAAGATTCAATTCAGTTTATGAAAAGAATTGCATACCCTGTCTTTTTCACAAGTGGCTTAGGTTTAACTGCCCTTGTTTTGTTGGACCTGAACAGAGAAGTGAAGTACGTTAATCTTCTTTTTTAAATATACGAAGTTATGGAAATGTAAGGCAACAGCTGTTCAACTGTCAAGTCACCAGCTAAATTCAAGGTTTAGAACAGAAAGCAGTCTGTTTAAATGAGACCTCCTTTGAATGAAGGCCATTGGTTTCCTAATTTGTGCTTGAGAAAACTGTATTTTTTTTTTTCTATCAAGAACTTGGCGTAAAAAGAATAGCAAATCGGATTTCATGACAATAACCATGCTAACTCAGGTGACATGTATTCACTGATTACATAGAAATTGCATTTTTCTGATGACTGTGAATGTGTAATAATTTTTAAAAATGTTATTTGTCATCTTTAAATAATCTTTTGTTAGTTTCATTACCCAAAGGGTTAACTGACAGTTTTGATTTGGTTGTATGTGTGTGTTTAATTTTCACAGTTCTTAGTAAACTGTATATATCAGCAGACATAGCAAGTCATGATTTTCCTACCATCCTGTGGGCTATTTCCTCTATCTGTCAATAGATTTTTTTTTTCTGTGCATAAACATTTTTAAGAAAATATATTGGTTCTTGAGGTTGGTTCCTATCTCATTGAAATTGAAATTCTGTTTAGAAAGGTCTTTTTATTTTTTCTACAGAAACATCTTCAACAGAATTTCTTATGTTTTACCATAGTAGTTTCAGCAGTTTGTGTTTTAAATTAGGGTATTTTTGTTTCTTTAAGACAGGATTTTTTTGTATAGCTCTGGCTGTCCTGGATCTTTCATTTTAGATCAAGGTTTCCTCTAATTTATGAAGATACACCTTACTATGCCTCCAGAGGGCTAGGACTAAAGTTATACATGATCACACATGACTAATTTAGGATACTAACTGTACATAAAATGATTTTTGTACAGGAAGAATGTGATGGAGTAGCTTACCTCATTCTTATAAGACTCTAGTTTTGCAAGCCTCATTGCTTGAATGGGTTATTATTTTTTTATTTTTTTGTGCTGGGGTGGATTTAATTAATTAATTAATTAATTAATTTTTAGAGAACTTTGCAAAACATTAGCTTGTCTCATTTGTCAGTTTACTTTAAGGTCCTAATCCTTTGTTCTATTTGTCTACTTGTCTGTCTTTATGCTAGTGACAAGATGTATTTTCTCCTTTCACTCTGTAGTATAATTTAGGTAAGGTGTTGTGATATTTCCAGTTGTGTTCTTTCTCCTTTGCATTCACTTGGTTGTCCATGATCTTTTATGGTCTTACACTTGAATTGTATTTGTCCTAGTTTTGTGAATTATGTTACAGGATTTTCGATACATATTGCATGGATTTGTAAAGTAGCTTTGGAAGTATAACTCTTTTCATGAGGGTAGTGACAGAGTACATAAGAAGATCTACACAAACGATGATCCTCATGTTCACTATTTAAAATACATTTCATAACTAAATTCTACAAATGTTAACCCAATGTTTCCATTCCAAATTTTATGCAGTTTCACAATCTCCAAGGGGAGGGACCCAATGGAGTCTGACGTCCATCTTACTGTTAGACTCTGCACCTGCTCTCTCTGCTGCCAGAAGTGTCTCTGATGAGAACTGAAAAGGACCTAATCATTAGAAATCATCTGATAGGTTAATTTTGTCAGTTGTGCTTTGTTATATCACAGGTCCCCGTGCTAAACAAACTCTGGTTCCCAGTCATCCAGGCAGTGGAGGGCATGGACTCACTTTCACACTTTGGGCCTCAAGTTAAGCCAAATATTGGTTGTCCACTCACACAAGATCTATACCACCATTGTCCAAGCACTTATTTTAAGCAGGATAGATTGTGACTGGAAGGTTTTGGAATGGGCAGTTAGTGTCCAGACTTCTCCTTCCATAGCCTGTAGAGTTACTTTTTGTCAAAGGGACTAGAACATAGGTGTGAAAGCTCCAAGACTGCAACGGCTCAACATGTCTACTTTCAATGAGCTGTGTAAAAGTTTTTCTTGACAATGAGTCCTCATTGTCATTTTTCAGAGAGAGAACTTCTCTTCTAGCATAATCCTGGGTTGTTGAAAGATTTCCATGTGGACCTCCTAGACCAACAAAGCAACCAACTTTAACTAGTCTCACCACTGTAAGCCATGCCTTACTACAAATGGCCACGTTGGACTTTGTATTCTACATGACTGGGAGTCCTCACTTAGGTGACCCTCATAGATTCCAGGAAATTTCCACTGTACCAAATTTCCACCTCACCAAATTCCATCCAATTCCAGCTGTCTCTACTCACACCATCTTTCTCCACTCCCTACCTGACTCTTGCACTCCTGTGTGCACCCACCCTACTCCACCCAGAGAAACTATTCTATTTTCCTTCCCCAGGGTGATCCATGCTTTACCACTATACCAGCTCTCCATTTTATTGACTTTCCCTGGGTATTTGGATTATAGCTTGACTATCATTTACCTAACAGTTCATATCCACATATATGTGAAAACATACTGAATTTGTATGGATCTAGATTTCTTCACTTGGGATGATATTTTTCTACCTGCGTCCATTTTTCTTTAAATTTCATAGTATCACTTTTAACAGCTAAGTAATACTACTTTGTGTAAATGTGCCAGAACCGGAAATACCATAACTGTCCCTCAACCAGAGATTGGATAAAGAGTGGTATAACAGTATAATTGGACCGAAGACACATCAATATTTGGGCATATCCTATGCATTTATTGTTGTCCTCTTGTAGTTCGATGAAGTGTCTTTCATGTATTCTTTAAATTTAAATGCCTTTACTTATTTGATCAAGTTTATATTGTTAATTTACTGGGGTTAATCTGGTTAACTTAGGTATTTCTTATTAAAGATAACTTCCATATGACTAATGATTTTGATGAGAGACATGTTTTTTTTAACTACCCATGTATTTGTTTTTTGTGGTGTGATCTAGACATATAGACTATATTCTTTGGCTGTATGCTGATAATTTGGCCATCCTTAGGTCAAGCGAATGTTAAAGATATGAGACCTGAGCTAGGTGAGGTAAAATAGTAGCTATGTATTTTAATTAGACAAAGCAAACATAGCACCCAATCCATGAGTCTGGAGCTAGCTTGTTGATGCAGAGATGGCACTGGGCAGAGAAAGGGATGGAGAAGAACCTCACCAACCAAAGGTGACTTTCAAGCAAAGCAGGTTCTCCTGTGTGGAAATGGCTACATGGAAAAGAGGAAGTATATGGGTGGTATGGATTGGTGAAGGGACATGAGATAAGTTGCTTACTCAACAAAAGTGCCTTAGGAACAAAGAGGAACCTTGAGTCACAGATCAGAAACTAGGCTTATGCCTTTACAGTTGATGGCTGGTTAGGTAAAAAGGAAGGTAAAGGGAAGGAGAGATGGAACCAGCAAAGTCAGCTCATGAAATATATATAGTCATGAGTCAGAGACCTAGGAATTATTTGTGGCTTATTCCATCTTATTTTTTTTTTTTTGATAAAGGTACTCAGGAACCTGAAGCTCAACAGTTTGACTTGGCTAACTTCCTAAGGATATTTATTCAAAGATGTTTTCCTATGCTCACTACATTATTAAAAGTGTGCTCCAACATACCCAGATTTTATATAGAAATAAACCAAACTCATGTTCTTATGCTTGTGCTTCAAGTAGCTTAGCAACTGAGCCTTCTTCTAGGCCTTTAGAATATTTTGTTTTTCTTCATGAACTGTTTCCTTCATTGATTGTTTCTAGATGTAAATTGAAAGTACAAAACAAAATATATGCATTATTGGATAATACTAAAATATGCTTTCATACCTTAAAACTAAAGTTTTGAATTAAATTAATTAAAATTAAATTGAATTTGAATTAAACTAAATTAATAATTATGAATGGATAATCATAATTATTAATTTACAGAATAGTGTCTTTTTTATAAGTACAGTAAATTTTCACCTTTATATAACAGTTTTATGGAAATGAAGATCAGTTGTTATATGGATTGAAAAATGGTTAAAGCAATAGAACTTCTTCTAATGATAGTATGTAAAGCTTTAGCTCCTATTAGTGATTCTCTCTTCCTGTATAGTAGAAAATAAAAAAATAAAGTTCTACCACTCTTCCCTTCTCCCCTTGCTCCTAGTGCACATATTTGCATATGACACTGAAAAAAATATTTAAATAACCAATAAGCAGTGTACATAAACATTCACTTACCAGTGTTTACATATATTTTCCTATCACATATATGTGCTTAGACTAATGGTTACATCACAATAACAGTAGAGACACTATGAGGCTTCTCATTTTTATTATATAAGCAGGTGTTTCCTCATTTATGAATCTCAAACTTACTTTGCACTGAATGCTGCATCTACTACAGCATCCTCTTTTATTTGTTCTTTACAGAGCCACTACAAGAATTCAGAAACAGGAAATGCACTCGTTTGACTGATGCAGGATTTCAGATTAACACCTATATCTTAATGCATAGTGTCTACATATTTCCTGGATTTTGAGCATAAATGTGATCGGGTGTTGATAACTGTTTATGTTTAATACCATTTAGTCAAAACATCTGGTGCTTTTTTATAACTTTAAAAGACTAAGTCATCAATACTTACTGTAATGAACTTCTCTTAAGGTTCAGAAATCAGAATTCCCATTGGTCACATTAGTTACCTTCTAAAAGTCCAAGCCAACTGGTACCTGAGGAACCTGCATAAGACCCAACTAGGCCTCCTAAATGCAGGTGACAGTTGGGGAGCTTTGGCAGTTTATGTGGCCACTGGCAGGGGAACCAGTATTTACCCCTTTTGCATTTACTGGCTTTTGGATGTCCAATCATGATGGAGTAATGCCTTGCTCAGCCTAGACACCGGGGAAAAGGCCTTGGCCCTGCCCCAAAGGATGTGTCAGACTTTGATGATTCCTCATAGGAGGACTCACCCTCTCTCAGAAATGGATCTGGGTAGGGTGGGGAGATGGAAAGGGCAGAATAGGGAACTGGGATTGGTATGTAAAATACGATTGATTGAAAAATAATAAAAAATTCCAAGCTGACATGGAGAGTTTAAGTATTGGAATTCTGTCTTCCAAGTACCAAGAAGTACGTAACACACACAAACACACACACACACACACACACACACACACACACACACACACTATAATTTTCCATTCTTTAATTTTTATTTTATTTTACATGCGAACCACAGTTCTCCTTCCCACCCCTCCTCCTAACCCCTTGCCTCTTCCCACCCACTCCCCTTACCTCTTCTCTAGCCCACCTTCAGTACATTCTTCCTTACAGGTAAGGGATTCCATTAGGAGTGAACAAAGTCTAGCACAATACATTGAGGCAGGGCCAGACTGTTCTCCCATACATTATGATTGAACATTGCATCCTACCATAGAGAATGGAGAACTGACTCCAACAAGCTAAATCTTGTACTAAGATTGTATCGTGGTCATACTACCATTGAGCATGGCATTCCACAATGAGGAATGGGCTCCAACAAGCTAGCTTATACACCAGGTTTGAATAGTGGTCCTACTGCCAGGCACTCTTCTGATAGTTCAAAGCTTCACAACTCTTTCCCACATATGGAGGGCCTAGTTTGGTCCACTAAAGTCTCCACATTTGTATGTTTAGAGTTCATGAGTTTCCATGAGCTTGGTTCTGCTGTCTCTGTACATGCTTCTATCATAATTTTGACCTCTTTATAAGTGTTATGGAAAAATGATAAACAGATATTTTTGAATATGTGTATGTGTATAGAGCAAGGAATTTTTAGGTCAATAGAAGTAATCTTCGTCTCTGCATTTAAAATTCTATATAACATGAAGGAGAGGGCTTTAAAACTAAACATATCACTGTGGCTCTGATGAAAAAATGTAAAGGGTATTATGAAAACACATAAGAAGAGATATTTACTTTTCCCTATATTTTAAATTTTGTTACAGAGACAAAACCTGTAACTGGGTTTTTAATGTTAAGCATAAATTCACCAAGAGGCATAAGAAACGAACTTCCAAATGTAAAATTATATGAGCAAGAAGTATAAGGTATAAATATTTATATAAGCTCCCAAGTGCTTAGAGTAGAGATTAAAATCTCAAACATTTCTGTGGCTCAGATATGCACTGCACTCATAACACCTAGATTTCAATATATATATTGAATCATATATACATATACATACTATATATGAGATTCTTCATAAAAAATAAACTCCAGCTAATTTCAAACATTTTGGAATGATGGACTGGCACTATCGCATATTCTTTTATATAAAAATGATTTTTTGGTGTGAAGTATTCTATTTTAAAAAGCTAGTTACCACATATATTTTTCTTTAAATATTTACTGTTACCACAGTCTGGCACTGTTTAGGGAAATCAAGCATGACTTTGAGATCATGTTACTTTGGAACACCGTTTTGAAAAGTAAACACTTAATATGTGATGGAAGGGCTGACAATATTTCTCAGAGGTAGAATGTTTGCCAAAAGAAGTTTTAAAAATGTTCTAAGAGACATTCATGCTAAGATAACTTTGTTGTTCGTGAACATGAAGCTGCAGACCTACACTCAATGTCTGGCCCTTCTAGAGTCTTTCAAAAATTTCTTGGAATCTTCTGCCATTTTCTTGTTATTTTTGTGGAATCGTTCTGGGCTTGGTCCTCTTCTTTCATCTATCTTGAACCAGCTGTATGAAGTCAAGTATAGCTATACATATGATCAAGCATATAATCATAACCTTACTTAAAATGTGGTAAGGATATTTTTTCTAATATTTGCATAGTTCTAGAGCATGAACTAACAATTAAAATTTTATTTTATTTGTTTATTGTTATGAATATTTTGCTTGTATTTACATATGTATATGTACCATGTGTGTGCTTGATGTCCATGGCAGTCTGAAGAGGGCAATAGAAACCTGATAATTGAAGTTACAGATAGTTGTGAGTCTCAGTGTGGATGCTGAGAGCCAAAACTGGGTCTTATGCATGAACAACAAGTGAACTTAACCACTGAATCATCTGATGCTCCCATAAAGCCTCGATTTAATAGATTGTAGTGTAATGTTGCAAAGTTCAACATCTTTGTCAGTCTCTTTCATTTAATTGTGTACAGACAACAGCAGACAATCTCAGGACCTGTTCCTAGGAAACTTCCCACCTTGATTATTGAGATAGAATCACACTGACTTGGTGCTCATCAATTGTACAAGACTGATTTTCAATTGGTCTTCATGAATCTGCTTGTCTTTCTTCACAAGTGCTGAGATTACCAACAAATACCAAGGTACTTAGATTTATTACATGGGTTCTTAGGAAGAAACTCAGGTCCCCATGCTTACAATGCAAACGCTTGACTCATGGAGCCACATTCTCAGTCTTTGTGTCCAGTTCTTAATCTTCAAATTATTTGCATGTATTTTTCTTTCATCTCATTTTGTTTAGTTTCTTAAAAACATATCTTACAGTTTTCAGTTTTTATGAATCACTTTGAGATGTGTTCTTAAAATTATGGGTTCCAATCACGAGAAAAGATTCCTCCTGCAGCTGATGGTACAAATACAGACACCCATAACCAGACATTATATAGAGAGTCAGAGACCTTCAAACACAAAGCCTTAAATGGGTTGTTTCCATCAAATTCTTCTCTTCAGAGATCGGGAATCCTGTGAAAGAGGAGGAGGTAAAAGTAAGAATCAGAGATTATGGAAGAAACCAAATAAACAAGGCCTTCCTAGTCAACTTGATAAGCACATACACAGATACACACAGACATACACAGAAACACACACACAAACATATATACTGACACAGAATGCACCTCTTGAATGACCTTGAATGTCTGATATTTCTGGTTTTAGCTCACTAGTGATTGGATGCTAGTAATAATTTATGCAATTATTTGGGAGACATGGGTCACAAAGCTTCATCAATAATAGACAAGCACTGTCTATCATTAACTTAACAACAGTTCTAATCTGTTACTGGCAGGTTTTACTCTTTGTTCCTCCTTGCCGGCCTCCCAGTCCTGCCGCCATGGTCCCGCCACCACGTGAGCCCCAAAATAACACTCAGAGACTCTGTATTTGATACAATCCTGTTGGCCAGTTACCATTATTGTTTATGGGCTAGCTCTGCCTTAACTATTAACCCATTTCTATTTATCTAACTATTTGCACATGGTCATCATATCGGGGAGCCGTGGCTGGCGTCTTCCTTCCTCCCCGGTCTACATCTTGACCCCTCTTTACCACTTCCTCTTTCCTCCTCCTTGTCTCCTAGCCCCACCTATCTAGTTTTCTATTGGACAACCAGGCTTTATTAATTAACCAGTATGAGAAACATATTTACAGAATAACATCTCCCATCACTAATCCCTCTTGTGATTTCTACCAGATAAAATATTAATCAGTTTTGAATAGCATTTTCTGTCTCTGTGCTGATTATTTCAGAGGTAAGGGTTGTTGATATATGCTATATTCTATTTCAAGTAGGTATTTTAACCCTTTTGTTTTTGTTAATATTAAAGTCTCAGTTAAAGAATTACAAGACATGAAACATCATCTGATTCAGCTATTACTGTTTTTAATAATCATTTTAACATTTTTGTCTGTTTTCAACATGTTAACTGAAAGTTATATTTTTTTATGAACAAGAAAAGACCAATAAGTAGTATGTATATGTGGATTTCATTAGGCATGGTATAGGTGAGAGTAAAAAGAGAAGAAAGGAGAGGATTCAAGGAGAGGAAAGGACAGGAGAGGAACTGAATAAAGTCAGAGCAGGGCAGAGAAGAGAATATGGACATTTCAAGGAATTGGTTCAGGCCAGGAGAAGAAAAAGACAAATGGAATACTAGTAGTGTTAACAGCTCAGTTTTGAATCAATGACATTTAGATTCTGAGTACTATCTTTTCTGAAGAACTGATGTCTTTCTCATTAAGACATTTAGCTGGTTATTTTATGCATCACCCACGCAGAAATATTGTGGAATAATGCGGTCAGAAAATCTATTAACTGAAGTGTTAGTAACATGTAAAATTAATTACCTTTAAGGCAAAATGTGGACTGGTAGGATGCTATTTGTCTCATTAGTGTGACACCTTGGCTCACCAAAATTTACACAACAGATTAACCATCACAGAACTGACCACATGGAATGATGTGAGTTAGTTTACCCTACTATTGCTATCACTACTTTCCATGGTTTTCTGTTTAATTTTTTTTAAATATTGGTTAGTGGAGGCAGAGAGTTTCTGGGATTATTTTTACTCTTTGCATCTCATGCATATACTTTCATCTTGTTTTAAATGTTCTAATTAAAAGTGGTCCTGGATTACCTTCCTCCATCTATCTTTGCTGCTATTGTTTCATGCTAGGTTGTTTGGAAGTAAATACTTTTCTGTTCTACTCTACTTTGATTCCTAGGAAGACTTTGTATACCATACTGTGATGGCTCATCTTGATGGTTAAATTGCTTAGAATCATGGTGAAAACATACTTCTGGGTGTCATAGGAGTGTTTCCAAAAAGGTTTAACTGACAAGATTTGTCAAATTTGGTAACTGTATCCTTTAGGTTAGTTAAAAACAAGAATATATGCTAAGAATGGGTGTTCTTATCTCAGCTGCCTGCCCATAGCCATTTGTGGTGATATGCCTTAAGTTCCTGGCACTATAAGGACTATATCATTCAAGGTTAAATAAATATTTCTATTCATAGTTTCTCTAGTTAGGCTTTTTATCACAACAACAGGCAGCAGAGGTAATACACTTACCTTTGGTATTTGGACTTACCATTGTCCTTACCCATAGCAGCCAATCTATACCTGTCATTTGTATTAGGTGGCTCTCTCTTGTTCTGGTGGTTAGTATTGACTAATTATGCCTAGCATGGCATCTTATATGAAGTATACTCCTACCATACTCTGGGGATATCTTTTATGATTACTTTTCTTTTATATTCTATTCTTGTCCTTGTGATCTAGATTGTTAACTTTTAATTCCTCAGCAGTTAGATGTATTTCCTTTGTAGTGGAAATAAGGTTGAGTTTGTGATATCTTCAGTTTATTTCCCTTTATATATCAGTACCTTCTTGCATGTCCACTACTCAGAATATCCTTATTTGCTATCCTACCCTTTTATATCTTCATTATTTCTCCTTTCTTTTATTTTTATTTTTTTTTACATGTCGATCCCAGTTTTCTTCCCTCCCTTCCTTCCTCTTACCCTCTCTCCCCCCTCACATGTACTTTGACTACCCCCCGTCCCCCCCCATTCCATATGTAGGGCTATGCTGTTCTCTGCCAGCCCACCCACTGCCAGTCTGGTCCCACAGTCACACCAGCCCCTAATAACATGCTGAGACTCTGTATTTGATACAATCATGTGGGCCAGAGAATATCATTGTTTATGGGCTAGCTCTGTCTTTATGGTTAACCCATTTCTTTTATTCTAAGTATTTCCATGTGGCTCATCTTACTGGAGAGCGGCTGGCCACATCTTGCTTCCTCTATCTCTACATGCTGACTCCTCCTTACTACATTTTTTTTTTCTCCTTGTCTCCTAGCCCCACCTATTTTGCTTTCCCATTGACCCAACAGTGCTTTATTTATTAACCAGTATGAGAAACATATTTACAGAATAACATCTCTCATCATCTCCTCTTTTCAGTTTAAAATAAAAACAAGGGTTTTAACCTTAATATAGCAAAATATACGATGTAAAAGTTATCAAATAAGAATCACAGTTAACAATATTCAGTTCATTAACATTTTGTAAGACTTAAAATAAAATATTTTATCACCTATCCTATCTTTATGAGTCTAAAGTATTTATGTAACTTATTTTTAATCCTAACTAAGAAAAATTATAACTATAACTATCTGTCTTCAACTTCATCAAAGACCACAGAAGGATAATATATAAACTCTAGAAATGACAGAGACAACTCATTGTCTAGTCAGTCACCTGAAGTTCTTTAATGTTTCATCTTTGGCCCATCGGCCATAGTGTGTCTCCAGACTCCTCAGCAAAGCAGGAAACTTTAAACTGTCCATTTGTATTGGCAGTTTTTCGTCTGTGTCTTGTAGACTGTCTGGCAGTCTTTTTCCATGAAACTGTAACCCTGTAGCATTGTCCATCTTGTATCAGGAGTCACCTTTTTGTGGGTCCTCCATGTACAGTTTCTACAGCAGGAAGGAAGATGCCCGCCACGGCTCCCTGATAAGACAACCACGTGGAAATACTTAGATAAGTAGAAATGGGTTAATAATTAAGACAGAGCTATCCCATAAACAACAATAGTAATTGGCCAACAGGATTATATCAAATACAGAGTCTCTGAATGTTATTTGGGGCTCACATGGCGGCAGGACCATGGCAGCAGGACCAGCTGCAGCCGGTGGGAAAAACCTGCCATAACACTTGTCCTTAGGCTTAAATTTTGGAGTCAAAGCATTTTTAAAAATATAAATTGAATTAATTCAGCAGCATTTTTTATCAGTAGTTGTTATTTTCTCAGCAGTTAAACAATTTAAAAATAACAGAACAGCATACAATATCCCAAGATTTTCTGTGTTTTTCATCTTTATGTGGCTTTTTTATATTACTTCATTTCTTTTATTTTTATTTTTATGTATTTTAACACAGGGTTTTTCTGTGTAACTTTTATCTGTCCTGGAATTCACTGCATACCAGGTTTACTTTGAAATCACAGAGGTCTGTTTGCCTCTGCCTCTCGAGTGTTGGGATTAAGGGCTTGTCCCACTATACCCAGCCTCATTCTGTCTTTTTAAAACATTTTATTTCTTTTCTCTTTCTCCCCCAAGTCTACGTATATTTTAAAACACAGTGTAAACCTTCATTGCAGCTCTCATACACACCAATGAATTGTTAACAGAGCTCTTTAAAATCCTTGTGGTTTTTTGCCGCTTATGCTAATTTTGGAAACCTCCCTTAAAGGAGACATGCAAATCCCTGTCAATAGCAAAACAAATCCAACTGAGAACATGCTGCTACCAAGAAGTCTTGTTAGTCTCTGTTCATTTGTTCCTAAAACATTTTTTTAAGCTTTTATTAGTTTTAATTGAAAGTTCTTATATCCACGTTGGGTGCCATCTCTAGCTTGTTTGTTTTCTGCCAGCCCGCTGCTGCCAGTCTGGTCCCACAACCACACCAGCTCCCAATAAGGTGGGGTCATGTAAATCTGTCAAGTCATTTGAAGTAGGGACTAGGACTTCTCTTCTATCTCTAGGTAAGGGACTATCCCTCCATGGGGATGTGTTCACAAGATCATTTTGTGCAGCAGGAATGCATCCTGGTTCCACTGTCTGAGGTCCCTTAGACTGCTCAGTTCTTCTAGCTGAGACCCATATTCAGGGCGACTGAGTCAGTCCCATGCTGGATTTCCAGCTATCAGTCTGGGGGCACGGCATTTGCTCCTCCTATAGTTAAAACTTGTGAGAAAGTTATAGCATGTGCCCAGGTCCCCTGTTAATCAGATATTTCCCAAACTTGTGTATTGATATGTCAGCGTATCTTTGTTCTCAGAAATTAGTATGTTCAGTGGTTAATTGCTCAAATGTGTATGTACACGATTTTAACCCCACAATTTTTACCCTCCAATCTTCCACTTTTGTTTCTACTCCTTTCAATTTCATAACTACTCTTCTTTTATTATTATTGTTACTGAGTCTAATTACCATTAGTCCTGTGCACACGTGTTTAGGACACATATTTTGGAGTTAGGTAATCTATGATTTTTTTCATTGGAGAAAGTGGATTATCTCTCTTTAATCAGTCACTGGTTACTTATAGCTCTTGATATAGTGTTGATACCTTTTAAAGAGTCCCCATTGTGTTTCCATGCCTAGTGATGTTGTAATTGTGCAGTTCCTGTTTAGGAAACCATAATGTTGAGATTTCATGAGCACAGCTTCCTTGAACTGTCTAGAAAACACTACCTTGTATCATATCATTCACTCCTATAGCTCTTGGAATCTTTACAAACCAACCTCTTTCTCTAATGTCCCTGAAGATTAGTTCTAGAAGTCATGTTGTAGATGAAATAGTTAGGTTTGGGAACTGAACACTCATTTATTCTCTGTGTTTTTTCCCATAAAATAATTTTCATATTTTATCTTATTTTAACATGTTTCAATAGAAATAGAATTACATTACTCAACTTTATCAACCCTACTCTTTCCAATTATTTTCAGTTACCCATCCACAAACTTCTGGATTATTCAATGCAAAGTGGTTAAACATGAAACTATATACACAGAAGGAAGCACAAAAATGGAATAATCATGTTATTCTATGAATTTTTACCACTTGTGGATCTCTGTAATGGTTTCCATCTGTGACAAAGAAAGGTATTTAATGATGTATAATAGATACACTTATCAGGCTTCACTAGATTACTATATTTTATCTTAAAATATGCTATGCAAGTTAACACAAGATGTTATTAAAGTGCTGTGAGTGGGCTGTTACATCTTTAGACTTCATGCTTATTGTTTGTTCTGAGAATGCACCTTGTAAAAAATAAGTTTTCAAGTTGGAATTTTTATTGCTGTTAGAAAAAATAACATTCTTGGCAGCATCTTTAGCCTATAACAGAAGAACAAGCATACTTATTTTCTACAACCCACTTCAATAATATAAATTTTTCAGCAATTTAATTGGGTATGTTACTTAATTATTCTAGTTTGCATGTCATAAGATAGTGGGAAATAATGAAGCAAGTGAGATGTGACTCTATTTATTGGGACAAAGAGGTGTCTTGATTAGTAAAGTGCATGCAAGTATGAGGCTCTGAGCTCAAGTTCCAGAAGCTGTGTAATATTAGGTGTGATACCACATACCTATAATATAAGTACTCCTATGGTCATACAGGCAGTGGAAACAGGATAATGTGGCAATTCCTGCTAACTGGCTAGTTAAGCAGTAGTATACAGAGGGAATAATAAAACATCCTGTGTCAAACAAGATAAAAAACAAGGTTATAGGCTTGAGGTTGTCCTGTGATGTCTATGTGTACCACAAAACAAGCAATGCACACACACACACACACACACACACACACACACACAGACAGAGAGAGATAGAGATAGAGATAGAGATAGAGATAGAGATAGAGAGAGAGAGAGAGAGAGAGAGGGGGGGGGAGAGAGAAAACACTAATAATTCAGGATTAGTGATCAGTTCATTTTGCATGCACGAGGTTGATTCTCTGTAAGTCAGATCACATATCTCAAAGTTACATTCCATGTTTTAAATAGAACATGCAACATTTCTTTATTTTTATTTACAGTTGACTTTGGCCATCAAATCAGTTGTACTTATCTAACATTTTAAAGACCATTACTTTGGTTCCTCATCACTCCCATGCAGTTTCATTATACTTCTGTTGTTTCCCTCAATTTTTCTCCAGGTTTATGATCCAGAAATACTTTCTCTACAAAGCTCTTTAGGTGAGGATAGTGTTTTCAATATATCCTATAAATAAGGCTAAGCTGAAGTGGAAGCTTGTACTGTTGATTGTGTTTTTAATGGCATTACTATTTGGAGTAATACACATTGATTAAATGCCTACTGTGCAGTAAGCAAAGAAAGATGTTGAAAACCAATGCCCCTTTTCTAAGTAGTATCCATCCTTGAAAACATGGCAGACCCCTTCTCCCCAATTATACTCTATACCACATCAATTCAGCTTATCTAGTTGAAAATCTAGAATTGTAAAGTTAGTAGTCAGTCACTTGAAAGTACCCTTGCCCACTCAAATTCCTGAACAACATCCCTCCAGTAAAATAGTTCCTGTGCATTTCCAGGAATCAAAATGAATTGGCAGACAAAATTAAGTATAACACAATATTAGGCTCACTTAAAATATTCTGGAGGATATGAAAGTTTGAAAATTGGTACTATTGAATGCAAAACCCTAATAAATGTTTTAAATAACTTAAGGTAAACTTAAGATCTGATGATGTTAAGCTCTCTATCAATAGGTGATTCTGCACAAATATGATTGTACATTAGATCAGTAAGCACTGTTGAGGTTTGGCTAATAATTTGGGATTCTAATAGCTAATGATTATGTCTTATCTCAAATCTGTAATATAGTGACAATCCTATATAACTCAGCAATAACGTGCCTAGCATGAAATCCTAGCTGTTTATACTAAATACTGTGAACCAACCAAACCCAAACCAAACATTATACCCTGTAATAGGGAAGAGAATGAGAAATTGTTCAGTTGCTTTAAAAAGTATGTTCTTTAGCTTATCCATAGCTCATGATTATTTTTAAGGGTAATAAATCCAGTTAATTACAAATATTGGAAAGAATTCCAAGCCCTCTACTGACTATATTTTCCAAAGCAACTTAACAGCCAGATTTTCATTCTCTGGGATATCATAGAATCTTAAGGGTTGGTTTGGTTTGATTTGGCTCATAGCACTTAGTCTCAGTTGGAAGGTCTTTACCATTTGGGGTTCTAGAGCTGAAATGAGAAATGAACACATGCCTTCATCCCTAAGCCAGAAGTCATCTTCAATTGTTTAACCACTTACAAATTAAAATTTAGTTTCATTCAAGGGAACCTTACTGGGGTAATAAACTACATTTCAGTGTGGTTTGAATGATTAAGGTCATTTGGCTATCACAAAATTAACTCATTAGCCTCTTTGGGGTACCTTGTTTTATAATCTCATGTCAAGACTCTTGTTTTTTATTTTTATTTTTAACATATATATATATATATATACATATATATATATATATATATTCTCTACTACTCTACAACAACTTTGCATGATATAGATGATGGCTTCCTGTTCACTGTTTTTATGGCATTCCTGACTATGTGAATTAATGGGTCTTTGAGTCTCATTTCTTTCTGTTTATTTTTTTTTGTCTAATTATGATGTGTTAGTTTTTGATTTTTTTCATATTTTGTGTTATTATAATATACTTATCTCATTATTGTCTATAGAAGCTGGACTAATTTCTAGTAAGTGACAGAAAGGGGATGGATCCATGTTGGTGTTAGGTAGCCAGGAGTATTGGGAGGGTAACCATAATCAGAATATATTATGTCAGGTAAAACACATTCTCTTTCCAACAAAAGGGAAAGAAAGAAATGAAGAAAGAGAGAGAGAGAGAGAGAGAGAGAGAGAGAGAGAGAGAGAGAGAGAGAGAGCCAAAAAGCTCATTAATAACTTAGCAATCTCTTCTAATACAAATGTATACATTTCTCCTGTACTATTTATAAATACTATTTGTTTGTGAATTTGGCTTCATAATAATGCACTGGCAATACCTTTTGAATTCACAATATTTGCTTCATTTCTTGTAAACAGGTCTAGTTTTCTTCACCCCAAGAACATTTCAAAAAGTTTGCAGTGTTACACCTGGTTCCACAGCCTTCTCATAAACACACAGACACTATATTAGATGTAATGCTCTTGGCCATTGGCTTGGGTTTCTTATTGGCTAGCTCTTTCTTAATTATTAACCCATCTCTATTAACCTAAGTATTTCCATATGGTCTTATCTTACCAGAAAGAAGCCTCACTCTAATCCTCTTTTCCCCTGGCTCACATGATGACTCCTCTCTGCCTATACTTCCCACAATCCTCCTTGTCTCCTAACCCCACCTATCTTCCTGCCTCATTACCCAAAGTGCTTTATTCATAAACCAATAAGAGAAAAGAAGACATCTCCATCACAAAAATATTTCACCAAAGTCAGGAAATCTTCCCCCTTAATACCTTCAAATGGTTTTCTGTTTCATATTTTTTTCCTGTTTGCAAGTAAGCCAACAAAATAATTGAAAATGAGTTTAAAATGTTAAACACAAAGTGCCAATTCAAGGTACATAAGTATTCATTGGGTTTCTGTAGCTTGTTGTTTTCCGGCCAGCCCGCCCGCCACCACTGGTCTGGCGTGCCGGCCCCCAATAACACGCAGGAGACACTATATTTGATACAATCCTGTTGGCCAGTTACCATTATTGTTTATGGGCTAGCTCTGCCTTAATTATTAACCCATTTCTACTTATCTAAGTATTTCCACGTGGTCATCTTATCGGGGAGCCGCGGCGGGCGTCTTCGTTCCTCCCTGGGCTACATCTCGACCCCTCCCTACTACTTCATCTTTCCTCCTCCTGATCTCCTAGCCCCACCTATCTTGTTTCCTATTGTCCACAGGGCTTTATTAACCAGTATGAAAAACATATATACAGACTAACATCTCCCATCATCTCCTCTTTTCTGTCTAAAGTAAAAGAAGGGGTTTAACCTTAAAAATAGCAAAATATAACATACAACAGTTATCAAATAAGAATCATAGTTAACAATATTTAGTCCATTAACATTTTGTAAGACTTAAAGAAAATATCATCTATCCTATCTTTGTGAGTCTAAAGTCCTATATGTAACTTATCTTTAATCTTTACTAAGGAAAACTATAACCATAACTATCTGTCTTCAACTCCTTCAAAGACCACAGAAGGATAATATATAAACTCTAGAAATGACAGCGACAACTCATTGCCTGGTCAGTCACCCGAAGTTCTTCTGTAATGTTCCATCTTCAGCCCATAGGCTATAGTGTGTGTCCAGACTTTCAGCAAAGCAGGAAACTTTAAACTGTCCACCTCTATTGACAGTTTGTCAGTCATTTTTCTCTGTGTCCTACAGAATGTCTGGATGCCTTTTCCATGAAGCAGGAATCCTGTAGCAATGTCCATCTTTCATCAGCAGTCACTTTTATGTGGGTCCTGCATGTCCAGTTTCTACAACATAAAGTCAAACAGTCCAGACAAGAACAGTATCTTGTCCATATGGCTAGTCTTGCCATGATGGAAGCAAACTCCATGATGTGTTTCTTTTTTGTCCATCTTCCTTTCAGATGCAGGTGGTGTTACCAGGAGCAGTTGTGCCTCATTGTCAAGAAAAACCCTAAACCATTTTCAATGCCATATTCTGTAGGTCTTTGAAAGGTTTGAAGAATGCCTATTCATCTCAAATACATCTCTGCATATCTAGAAATCCTAACTAACTTAACACCAAGTTTTAATTATCATAGGTTGCCACAGACTGCTCAGTGGGTTGCAGGTCTGTGTGGAGACCAAAACTCGGATGACCAGGTCAGGAGTGGCTTCGGCTTGACAGACAGACACAAACACACCTGAGGAGGTTTGCGAACTGCTGCAAAGTTTACTTCAAAGTATTGGGTTTTTATACAGAAAGCTCAAAGAACAGATCTTTGGTCACAGTTTAAAGATAAACAGGCATTCTATAGATGTTAACAATTCCCTTTGAGGTTTCTCAGCAAGTGCATAATTAGGAACCTCGGTTTATTTTGGCCTGCTTGTGGTCAGCATATCAGAGATTTGATTTGTTGAGTTTAGAGGCTAATCTTTGTCTCTAGATAGTAAACTTTTATAGTGTTGATTTAGGGGCCCTAAGATCCCAAATTAGAGTATTGTTGTGAATCCCACAGCATGTTTGTTGTGGGCGGGTTAATTACAGGCAGGGTCTCATTGTGGGCTGTTTCCTATAGCCTTAGCCCTAATTGATTTATCAGCCCCTGGCTGACATCTGAAGTCACAACTGGCACCTTAGGATCTGTGTCTGAAGGCACAGAGGGCAATACCCACCTATTGACTGCTGATCTGTATCTCTTTCAGTTCCTGAAACTATATCTAAGTGCTCTCTAGGCATCTCTGAATTACTAGTGGAGCTTACAGGCTAAAATACCCCTTGAATAAAATATCCCTTGAATAAAAGGCAATATTGTTATCATAGCACAAAACACATCTAGCATCCATTCCAAACAGCCAGCCATGCAAGCAGCTGCAGGGACCTGAACCATTTTTCCCCAGGAGGCGTAACCACGTGTGGTGCGAACCTCTGGACAGATAGCCATTGAGATTTCTCTCAGCATTGCTACACTGTCTCCACTGGGGCTGATGTGGCAATAGGTAACTCTCTATAATCTGTATTAGATTATACATTACATTTCTAAATGAGCTATATAAACACAATACCTAAACAAGAGGAGAAATATACATATTACAAAATTGACCTTAAATTGTATCAATAAAAGAAAATCCATTTCAAAGCAAAGTATTCATATCTATACCATAATTCCCTTTTTACCTTTAAAAAGATTGTTTGTGGTTATAGCCATTTATAACCAAGTCCATTTAAATGAAAACAAACTTTTATAAACAATATTTGGGAATTTGGGCGTCGTTCTTTCCAAACTACTTCCTGCTGGTAGAGGGCGCTGTCATGGGGTTTCAAAGAAGACGCAGAAATCTTGGCTGTAGTCTGCAAAGCTTTGTCTCAACTGCTTTGAATGTTGGATCATCTGGGGAATTGTTTCAGGGGGTCTGGCTTGATCAAACCACATAAGTCTGGAAAGAATCCATAGCTTTTCGTTTTCTGTGGAAACAAAAATAGAAATCCTTTTCTCCAGTAACTTGTCCTTAAACTTAAATTTTGGAGTCAAAGCATTTTTAAAATATATAAATTGAGTTAATCCAGCAGCATTTCTTTTATCAGTAGTTATTTTCTCAGCAATCAAACAATTTAAAGACAACAGTATCACTTATAGTATCCAAACTTTCTTTGTGTTTTCCATCTTTACGTGGGTTTTTTATTACTCTATTTATTCTACTTCAGTTTATACATATTTTGAGACAGGTTTTTGCTGTATAATTTTTATCTGTCCTGGAATTCATTGCATATTAGGTTTACTTTGAAATCACAGAGATCTGCTTGTCTCTGTCTGCTGAGTGCTGAGATTAATTGCGTGCACCACCATACCCATTCATTCTACTTCCCTTTTTCTTTTATAAACTATTGTATCCCATTTCTTTTTCTCTCCAAAGCCAGCGTATTTTTTTTTTAAATACAGTATAAACCTTCATTTCAGCTCTCGTACACACCAATGAATTGTTAGCAGAGCTCTTTAAGAGCAAGGAGGTTTTTTGCCACTTATGCTAATTTTGGAAACCTCCCTTAAAGGAGCTGTGCAAATCTCTTTCTACAGCAAAACAAATCCAACCAAGAAAATGCTGCTACCAAGAAGTCTTGCTAGTCTCTGTTCCTTTGTTTCTAAAAACTATTTTTTAAGCTTTTGTTAAGTTTTAAGTGAAAGTTCTCAATCCCAGTTCTGACACCATTATGTCAGGTTGTTCCTTCCTGCCGGCTATATCCTGCCCCAGCCTGCTGCCAGTCTGGGTCCATAGCTGCACCAGCCCCAAATAACACTCAGAGACTCTGTATTTGATACAATCCTGTTGGCCAGCAACCACCATTGTTTATGGGCTAGCTCTGCCCTAATTATTAACCCATTTCTACTTATCTAAGTATTTCCACATGGTCGTCTCATTGGGGAGCCGCGGCGGGCGTCCTGCTTCTTCCCCTGGCTACATCTATACTCCTCCCTACTACTTCCTCTTTCCTCCTCCTGGTCTCCTAGCCCTGCCTATCTTGTTTCCTATTGGCCACAGAGCTTTATTAACCAGTATGAGAAACATATATACAGAAAAACATCTCCCATCAGGTTTCATCTTAAATAAAAAAAAAAAAATAATGGGAAGGAAAGAAAACGGTTTATTTTGGGGGCTAGAGAAATGGCTCAGTGGTTAAGGGCATTTGTTAATTCACAGAGGACCCAGATTCATTTCTCAGCATGCAAGTAACATCTCTCAGCTGTTTGTAACTCCAGTTCTAGGAGGTTTGAAACTCTCTGACTCAATCAAGTTCTTTAGAGTTTCAAACACTGTGTGTCTGTGTCTGCACCCTTAACCTCTTAGAAAAACTCACACAATTTTGTAAATAGCACAAAGGTATTCATGTCAGGGACATGACTTAAAAGTGGTTGTTCACTTTTAAGTAGATCTGAAGGTGACCTAATGATACATTTTCTACACATAGAAACTTATATGTTTTTGAAGATTAATTTTTTTCTTTTTTTCTACAACAAGGCTTCTGACATTTTAGTCAATTCAGTGAAGATATCTACTTGTTTACATGGAAAGCAAATCCACCAACAATGTTGGTACATAGTTTGATAGAACCAGTCTTGACTTTAGTGACTACTGCAAAGAATAGCATTATTGTGATAACTATTAAAATAATTCATTTATTCAGAAAAAAATGCTTCTTAAGAACATGTCTGTAAGCCTTGGAAGCTTAGTCCAATTTCCCACACATATAAACATGGTATTTGGGTAGCCAAAGAGTCCAGAGAAATTTGGGCTTTTATGTTAGAAAATTTCTATGTTAGATGAAGCAGATCTCTAAGGAAAGAGCTTCATTTTATCCCCCATCTTAGCAATATCACTCTGATACGAAAGTTTTCATTTTTCTTGATTAAATTCTATTGGTATTAAGCATAATACCTTTGTGTGACTAACTAATTTAACATTTTTACCTCCTAATAATGATGCTTTTCACTTCTATTACCTGAACTCCCATTATCCAATAATTCCTTTGGTTTAAAATTACTATTCTTTAGTTTCTTTTCATTTCATTTGCTGGTTCTGGTTCTCAGTCTATGATATATCTTCCCTTTGCTATCACAAACTTTTGTATAAGATATAGGCAAATTTATTTAATGAGGATAAAAGTACACTTTTTTATACAAAATAGAATCATATGAGGCAATTTATGTCTTTTGTTGTTAACACTCTTGGGACATTATAGGGTGCATCTGCCAACAGCCAGCTGCTTTGCAATTTCCACTAAGACAATTAAAACCAAATAAAAATGATGACTACAACAATTAAAACTAAGAAATAACAGTACTTCTTAAAATTTAATTGTTACAATCACAAAACTGACTCTGTTCTATAATTAACTAACATTTGGCAGTTTGTTACTTTTTTTGTTTTCCTTGCCTGATTTTATGTCACTAATATCTTCTGAAGTATCAAATTTGAAATTTTGCTAAGATCTCTTTGACTTGTGTGTGTGATATTATCTGATCCTATTCATGGTAATAAGTAAACTTTATTAAAATTATCCTAATAAAGTGTATAGGAATTAGAGTAAGATAATGTATCACAATAAGAAAATATATCTTGCCTACTCGTTGAAGGTAGAGGTTGATTGGTAAAAGAAATGAACAATGACAGATTTATATATTGCTACCAGATATATTAATACAAATTTGCTAATGACTAAAGTTGAGTACTTGGAGTGTGGTTAAGATTAGAGTAAATCTCATATGTGTCACATATTAACATGATCATAAAATGTTCACATTTTTGTTTTGTTGTTTTGATCCTGACTTGTCCCAGTAACTTCTTGTGATCAGTAGAGTGTAAGGAAAATGACAAATGATAATGTTGGAATGGCATTTCAAAGTTCTTGCAAATTCAAGTCTTATGTTAGAACACTCAAATGATCATTCAAAAAATCCTGACCCCCTACATCAAAGGAAAACAGACAATACTATAAAGGTATCCAATAGGCAGTCAGACACACCAGCAAAGTAGACACAGTGCAGCTCATTTTTGCAATAAATGCTTTCGGATGATTGTAGACATGACTGACATCTAAGTGAAACCATTAGTATTGTGCAGCAAAGCTAGAGCAGCTCAGCTGAACAAGAATCATGACCAAAACATTTTCCTTTATATTTTGGGAATAGCTTGATATACAGGAAAGGAAACTAATATAGAAACATACAAACTAGTGGATAAAGCATCAGGCATTTGTCTAAATGATACAAATACTTTTAAAGTTTTTTTTTTTTGGTGTGTGTGTGTGTGTGTGTGTGTGTGTGTGTGTGTGTGTGGTAACATAAGAATGAGCATTACCTGGAAGTTTGGACTAGGGCTATCTTAATGTCAAATGTATAAGCAAAGTCAAAGTCAAGTGATGATTTACAAACCAGCCCTCCTTTGCATATCTTTCACAATAATCTAGCCATGCAAAATTGGACCTGGATCTTTTAATTTTGAAAAGGTTATTCAAACTTTTAAACATAGTTGAGCAGTCACTAATATGATCTATATATAAGAAAATCAGATCATGATAATTCTGTTGACATTTAAAAATTAGTATTTGTAGTTGAGTAGTATATGTCTAAATATTTATATTTTTATTTTTCATATTTCTCATCTTTATTTCTTAGATACAATACTCAAAGAACTCAATGCTCTCTTCTATGTTTTTATTTTTGAGTCCCAAATAAAATATATAGTACATTATGTATCAGTTTTAGATATTTCATTCTTGATTTCCTACCATGGGTGAAAAGAATTTAGCATTCATACATATACATAAATAATCTCTCTGCCACATACTTCACCTTTCTCTTTATCCCAATATATTATTTTAGATTTAATTAATTTATATCATTAAATTGTCATTATGATATAAATAATCTTCAAAGTAAATCCATGCATGTACTTCTTGTCATTATTTTTCAATTTATTTTCTTTTAAGTTAATAGTTGCTTCCATTATTCACTTTCATAGCCTTCAGTTTCCTGTCTATTAATTTATAACCAAATTCTACTCTAGAGATGTAAAACTTGACATAAATGATGAAACACAACTGGCAATGAATGTTTTCATTTTTGTTTTTTTACATAGTTTGTGACTTTTATCCTCCATCTAGAATATTTTGCTCTCAACAAACAGCTTTATTTTCAAGTTGCCTTCTTTTTAATGTTTAAAATCTTTCTTGATAGGTTACCTTTTTTCCTAAGGGTATATGTCAGCAGAACCGTCCTGTTTTGATACCAGGAATGTCACCAACATGTAGTTTTAATGGGAACATGTTGTGACATGCACAACATGAATACCAAGCATTGCTTTAGATATGAGGCTTTGTGAGAACTTTGTCAGAACTAATGCATACACTAGATTCTTACTTTGTTTGATTTCTTAAACCAGTGTTACAAACTAGAAATTATTTGGGGGAGATGAAGAATCATTGTTTCAAGGTGTTTTAGCTTTTGGTATTGATATTTTCTAACCTTTAATCTATACAAATTTTAAGAAAAAAAGTAAACTTGTGGAAAAATGTGGTCTAAGGTTGTCCAGTTGTATAATGCAATGTATATATTGTTTAAGTTACTTTTATGTTTCATGATAGACCATTATAACTTGAACACACATGTTTTCAAGTCTACAAAAATATATGTTTGCTTAATTAAACAAAATTTTACTAGCTCTTTTGTGTAACAATTATTTTGAATCACATTGTGAGTTTTTTCTATTAATACCTTTCTTTTTTGTTTTATATTATTTATTTTATATGTGTTTGTGGATTACGAGGTGCCACAGCTTGTATGCAAAATTAAGAAGGCACATTTTGATGTTAGTTTCTTCCTTTTACCTAGTGAGTCCTAGAGCCCTTTTCTGGGTTGTCAAAATTGGCATTTGGGTCACATCTCTCCTGCCAGACTTTTCTCTGTCATTACCTTTTAAAAATTAAGTTTTTTACTTTTAATATAATATAATTAGGTCATTTTCCCCTTAATTTTCCTCTCTCCAAACCCTCTGATATACCTCCTTTGTGTTTTCCTTCAAACTCATGTTCTCTTTTTTTGTTTGTTTTTCTTAAGTATCTATAAGTATATGAATATGTCTCTATACTTCCAAATATAGCTCAATCTGCAAACTATTTGAATGTATATTTCAGGCTGACAATTAGGTAATGGATAACTTTTTCTGTGGAAGATTACTTTTACTGAACTTGACATTTCTTAGTTGCCTGATGTTCCTTGTGTAGGGTTGAAGTCATGTTGTCTATCTGCCTATAGACTTCTGAATGTCTAATGTTATTTTCCTTGTAAACATAGCTCGATTGTGTTTTACATATTTGACAGACACATTTTCTTTTACTGTATTATTTCTTAAGGATATTTGGACAGTTTTTATATAAATACTCAAATGCTTAAAATTGAAATGAGATACAAGCTGTCTGCTGTCTTCCAATATTGTTAATATGTTTTGTCTGTGAATAATGCTGTTCCTTTAATTTTTTGTAGCTGAATGTTTTAGTTTTCTTACTTAGTGTTTCTAGAATTGTTTTTATTTTATCCATATGGTATTGCCATTCAAAGGTAAACTTTTTTTCTGTGTTATATTCTAATTATATTATCTAAGAATTTGTTTTTTTTCTGGAAACAATTTAAGACTCGAATATACAGTAGAAATAGTAATTACTATTACTACAAAGTCATTCACTATTAACATTTTTTATTTCCATTCCCAAACATTTATGCATTATGTGACATAGTACCTTAATTTTTTTGTAGAATTTTACCAAAATATCCGATGATTTATTATCCTTATTTCATAGATGAAGCTGTATCATCAACTGTGTAGTTAACCTTAAATAACATAGCTAGTAATCCTAAGCACAATGGTCTAAAAGGTAGGCTTTCTTATCCCAGGTGTGATTCTTGTAAGAGTCATGTGGTCTGAAATCCTAAAAACAAATTCTTACTAGTTTATATCTAACCCTCAGTTTTTTTTCTCAGTTCAGTTTACTCTGACTTTCCTTGAATTGCAGAAGTTGGTGATGTTGAGTTCAGAACTATAAAACAAAACCTTTCCATGTGTTCCAACCCAAGCTTCTCCTACCACCAGAAATATCTGTAGTGTATAAGAACTCTAGAATATAAGTATTTTGTATCAAACTCATGTGGACTAGACTTCTCCTCATGGTTTAATGTACTAGAAACATTGATATTGATCAGTCATCTCCAGAGATTTGAGTTCTGGGAGATAGAAGCATCTACAGTCACATCAACTAGGACTATATAAATAATGGAGTGGTGGGCCTATCATGGTATAGGGGGAAATGAGGCAGATTGCTTACTGATTTCTGAGAAGAGGAGTTATTCAATCTGTGAAATAAAGTAAGTGCTTTTAAATGTTTGTACTCCAGCCAGAGTTCCAAGATTGTCTTCATTAATTTTGAATTACTATATTCTTCATACTTTTTTCCACTTGTATAAATTACCAATCTTCTAATTATCTTTTAATTATTTTATTTTGTACAGGCATAGATTTACACTGTTCAAGTTTGTTCCTGCTTGGCTTTTAAGAAACTTAATAATAGTTCAAACAGATCCCTTTATCTTCTGAAAGTTTTACTTACTATTAGCAACCTGTGTTTTGCAGGAAAACCAGGAAAAATACCTATCTATGCCTTTATAGTATCAGATAATTTTGATGGAACCTGAGTTATTGTATGGCTATATGATTATGAAAAACCAAATATTGCAACTGCTGAGATGTTTGGTCATTTTTAATGTTTAGGCAGGGTTTATTTCAAATCAGTTAGTTCAAGACTTGTGTTATGCACTCCAACTTGATGAAATGACAATCAGTCAATCAAAAAGAAAATAAAGCCTTTTGAGTAAAATATTTGTGGCCACTAAATAATACTCACTACTAATATTTGCCAGTGTCTACAAGTGAAAAAGTGTGAATGATTTGAGTTGCATGCAAATATGTTGTTAAACTTGCTTGAAATATTGAAATGCATTACTCTATCATTATTCAAAGAAAATTGCAAACCAGAAAGTAGAAAACAGAAAATAACTATTCAGGACTAGCTTCTTTACAGCCCAGTTATCTGCATCTAAAGATAACATTCCTATTCTTCTGCAAGACAGTCTTCTAAGGCAGGCTTACTTCAGTCACTATCCAGACATCACCTATGCCTTTGAAAATTACCTGAACATAGGTTTTATCATTGCCTGAGAACAAGTAACTCAGAATGAACATATACATAGCCCATTGAACTTTGAAAGCCTGTCAGCATTTTTTTCACTTTTAAGTAACTCTATTTGGATTTGCACAGAACTCTCTCCTAGATTGCAATTTGAACTGGAAGGAAAAAAATAGAGGAAAATGAAACAGTTTGTCTATTGAGACCATCATGTAGAGCACTGATGGGGCCAAGCTTTGAAAGGGAGATTAAATTGCATTAGTGCAGCAATGGAAAATTATCATCTTTCTTGTCAAGTTGTTCTCTTCTTTTGATAACACAGTGGATGATATGTACTTTGAGTATTTATCATGGCACTTAACCCATCTGAAAGCACACTCTTATTCCCTTAGGAGAGCTTCCATTACCAAGTTATCCAATATTCATTTTGCCCTAAGTGCAACCTCTAAAGATAAAGTCCAATTTAAATAATCAATTCTTCTTAATCATCCCACCCAACAATGACTGGAAATGACTCCAAAGAACAGAAGAGTAAGCTGATCAACATGGAATAAAGCTTTATATCTCAAATTTGAAAGTGATTTTCTTCATTGTAAGCAAACATATGGTCAAGCACACAATTCAAGGAAATTGCTTCCACAAATAACACAATGGAAAATAAAGAACACCGAATTATTCAAATAAATTTATTTTAAGTCTTGCAAACCATTTTTAATTAGATTAACATGACATCAACATATATCTGGATTGTATGTTTATTTTTGTTTGTTTTTAACATGATTCATATAATACAAATTGCATTTTGGAGTTAGATAATATGATTTTAGAATTTAACTGGTTATGTTGGAAATGCAAACAACCTAAGAGTGTTGGGACTAGAAGTATTCCAGGAAGTGATGATGTATGGATTACTTTAGCTTTTTAACTCATCATTGATCAAGAAGCTCAACAGTAACTGCTCACCATGGCACTACGCAATACCAGTAACCAGCACTGGAACAAAAGGAAAAAGAATAACTCAAATTACAATAACTCAGTCTTTTCATGACACTCAGTTCTCTTGATTATTTCATGTCATCCTTACAAAGCACCCCTGGATTTGGCAAGGGGAAGTTGATGCTGCAGTAGAATCTGTCAACCATTGAGGAAAGTATTACATATACATATGCAACTTTCACATCTAAAGAGCTTCACATAGTGAATATTTGAATCATACAAAGTAAACTTAAATAAATTTGAATTAGTGCTGCCTAATATTATGCCTTAACATACCACAATGATACACTTTCCTGTAATGTTTGTTCAATTTACAAGCTGCTTCTGATTCTTCGTGTCCACACTTAAGCTGGCCAACAGACCCTCTTCTGTCACCCCCCGAAAGACATGCTCAGGAATGTCACCACATCTTTTAAATTGCACAGTACAAGATAGAAATATAATGACACTTGTCAGAGGCATTTTAAAAGCTAAATTATACCTTTTTAAATAACTTTAATATGAGTTTTAAATTTTTCAGAACTTTAGTGGCAGTAGGCTGAAAGATCAAATTGGAGATACCATTTATTGTACAGTTTCTTTCCCACCTGGTCTCATAGCCATTTAGTCCCAAATAAACACACTGAGGTTTATTTTAATTATAAACTGTTTGGCTGATAGCTCAGGCTTCTTATTGGTTTTCTCTCTCTTAAATATTAACTCATTTCTGTTAATTAATTAATTTATTTCTATATGGCATATTCTTGCTGGAGAATGTGCAGTGTTCTATCTTCCCCATAACTATGTGGCATTCTCAGCTGATTCTCTCTGCCTTCCTTTTACTAGAATTCTCCTAGTCTGGTAGTCTAGCCTATATTAACTCCCTGGCTACTGGCCAATCAGTGTTTTATTCATCAGCTGATAAGAGAAGCATGTATTAACATCATACAGAAGGACATCTCCCATCAATTTTGATTGTATTTGGTCTTTTTTCTCTTTTTTTACCTGACTATTTTGGTGGGTTTGCCACCACTCAGCTCCCAAATAAATCACACAGAGATGTATTCATTCTTATAAATGCATGGACTTAGCTTGTCTTATTTCTCGCCAGCTTTCCTTAACTTAAATTATCCTACCTACATTTTGCCTCTGAGATTTTACCCTTCTCTTGTTCTGTTTACCTTTTTTTTTACTTCTTACTCTGTGGCTTACTCTGTAGCTGGGTGGTTGACCCATGGAGTCCCCCTTCTCTCATTCCTAGATCTTTTGTTCCCAGATATATTTTTCTATTCATTCTCTCTGCCTGCAAACCCAGTGTATCTTCTCTCATTTTTCATTATTGGACATTCAGCTCTTTATTAGATCAAGCATGTGTTTTACACAGGCAGAGTAACATAGCTTCACAGAATAAAGGAATGCAACATAAAAGAATGGAAAACATCTTCGCATTTTTAAAACAAATGTTACACAGCATAAACAGATGTAACACATCTTAAAAGAATACTCCACAACACATAATCATTAAAACTGTGTCTCTTGAGTACATTTTAGTGTGGTTATATAAATGTTTAATCTCAATCAGGGATATGCATGAATTATTTTTTACCTTGATTTTGGTTTTCAAAGTTTGAACAATGAAATAAAAACATTGCCTTTATTCTCAATATTGTTAATCATGTAATTCCCTTATTTCCTTATTGATATCAAAAGAGTGAATGTGGAAGTGGAGGTTGCATTTCCTGATTGTAACTTTTCTTACTGATAATTTTCTATGAAGCTATGCTTATTACAAAGACAGTGACAAAATTGAGCATGAGGGTATATAATTCAAATATACCCTCAGATTGACTCATCTCGAGTAATATTTCACTAAATTCCTAAGAATCTCTGGACTGACGAAGATGAAAATTAAAATTACTCATCATGTAAAGAAGAAGCTATGGTTAAAATGAAGGGCTAAGGAATTTTAAATATTTTGGTTAAATTATAATAGTGAAGGTCATTTTTGTGATTTTTCATGTTCATTACAATGAGATTTCCCTCTGATAACTTCTTGAATCCTTACACTTGCAAAATACAATGCTAAAGTTTGCAGGAAGTTGACAAAAGGCCCCAGGTTAATAATTAGTTACTAAGAAACACATGTTTGTAATTGCCATAGTAAACAGAATATGATGACATAAGACTGATAGAGACTAATTATGAAAGTGAAAAGGGAATTACGGGAATCATTTTTTTTTCTTTTCTCTTTTCTCTTTTTTCTATTTTTTGTGCAACAAGTAATACATCTATGAAAGGTCTGACTTTTCCTGGAAAATAGAGGATGGGACTGAAAGCCTGGAGATGGTTGAACTTGTTATAATAACTGATTACTAATCAGCACATTGAAACAAATTTGATTCTGAAGTCCAGGGAATTTCCTGAATGAAGGAATGTGGATCATGATTCCTCTCATGGGATTTTCATTGTGACATATTGAGAGCTTAAATTATATCCACAGGACCCTAAGGAATTTTCTGAGTACATGATTTTCTGTTAGACTATCCCTCATCTTTATACCATATTTTACCATTATACCATCTTTATACCATATTTTAACCATAAAGATATGGTTATTCAGAGAATCTGTTGCTTATTGAATAGCAATGACCAGGAAAATAATTTAGGTCCATGTATAGTCTTGAAAACATCTTCAAAATATTTTCTTGCATAAGATAAAATGCACCAAATTATTGTTATACCTTTCAGTACCCCTACTGAAATCTTGTCACATTGTTCCTTTATGTTCAACCTCTCTATGATAAATAGTAGATAACACAGAAAATAACAGTCAGACCACTTAATAATTCATTCTCATACTAAGTGAAAATTCTTTGTATAGAAATTTTGCATTTTTAATAAAATAGAACTGTAATAGTCACTATTTATGTAGTAATTAATAGTTGATAGGTGTTAATTCTGCTTCATAAATCTGATCATTCATTATAATGACTATGTTATGCATGTGCAGAGTAGCAGTAGATATAGAAAACTAGAGTTTTTAATAAGTAATAAAGGAATATAAAATCAAGGGAGATTAGATGATATTCAACAAAGCAATGTCTAAAAGTAGAAACATTTTTTTTTCTGTGAGGAACGTTAATGGTTATGCTTGTTATGTGTTTGCTGGTTAACATTTATAAAGCTCAGCATAGATCATTTAAGCACTTGTGTTTGCTGTATTATTTATCATACATTAAACAAAGATTAAAGAGGCTAAGAAGATGCTTCAGGAAATAAGAACTATTCTTGCTCTTCCAGAGGAACTGGGATTTTAATCCCAGCACTGACAGAGTACCTCATAATCATTTACAACCCAATTAGAGAGTATATCATTCGCTGGCCTCCATCAGAATCAAGAATGCAAGTGGTAAACATGCCTGTGCACAGACAAAATACACATATTTTATATAAAGAATCAAATCTTGTGATTAAAAAAAAACAGAAGCAAGAATTTTATTATGTATTTTTCACAGAAAACAAATGAGAATGTTAGTTATCACCTACAAACTCAATCTTTCTTCATTTATTCTATACTTCACATATTTCCTAACACATCACACTGAAATCATACCAAAGTCCCCTTTGCCACTTCACCTATTTTCTTCATGAAATGACTTTTGTGCCCATTCATCTGTTCATATTCTTCATCTATTTTTGATCAAAACTCAAAGGATTGTTAACTTTTACATCAACACAAAGGATTGTCAACAAACTTCCACTTACCCTTTTCTGCCTCTGTCACATGTTAACCTTGTCTCTCCATTTTTAATACTCCATGTTTCTACAGATTTGTGATGGTAAAATAGAATCCTGTGAATATCTGCTTGCTGCTGACTGCTGTGATGTTACTAACTATGCACAGACAAACCAAGAATGATTATTTTCCCAATTTAATGTTTTGTTGGTTTTCAATCCCAGCAACTAGAACATCGATTGACACATAGACTACCCTAGGAAAAAATACAGTATATGCCATAGAAGGATTATTTTTTCTTATTCCTTAAAAGTAGAAACATGTCTCTTGTGCCTATGTGGAGTAGACTTTGCATTACTATAAGCAGTAATTTTAAGAACAGAAATGGCTGAAGAAAATAAAGGTTGTGGAAGTGTGCACATAATTAAGAAAAGTGCCTCCCAGTGATACACTGTTCATCTTGACCATGAGTACTAGTATTGGAGAGTGAATGGTAAATAAATGTAGGTTGCAGAGCAATTCAAATACCAGATGAGGAATTCAGAACATGATTGTTAAGAATTTTAGAAGAATGATATTTTTTTTCACAATTTTATGTAAAAACAATACATTAGAATGGCCTTATCTCTTGCCTTCATAATGCTTTACTCCTCTCATTCACTCTATTATTACTTCTGTATTCTTTCTCTTTCTTATTATATTTTTAACATAATTCTAGCTAAGTAGTTAAGGTAATGAATCTCTGGCAATTAGGGGAGTAAGTCAGTAGTAATTCTAATTTTTAAGTAACAGCAAAAGCATGGACGCTAGATGGAACTTTCTAGCCCTGAATAGGAATGTCTTTATGTCAACATTTCAGTGGTCTCTCATTGACTAATTTCCTTAACAAATAGTCCACATTCTCTAATGTTTAATACACAATAAATCACTGATAGGAATCAGTTAACAGTCACAATGCAAAGGATTTATTCCCTCTGCAACCTCAGAAGCTCTGCCAATACTCACACAATTTTATATTTTAAACTTCTCAAATAAAATAAAATGTTATATGAAGCACAAACTAAGAGTAAAAACAGTCTAGAAGGTTAAAGTAACTGATGAGCATGTTGAGCAAGGGCATGTCCCTCCACTTGGAGAGACTCTTTCCTCTGCTGTGTAGTACACATTCCTTTTCTCCAGCACAAATCCATAAACTTTGACCCAAGTAATGATTTAAGTTCTACAGTGCAGAAAAAATACTGTTGCCTTTTAAGAATTGGAGACTTCTGCATACTCCAAATATAAAATTACAATCCAAGACTGTCCAGTGTAGTTGCTTGTCTCCCACCATGTCTAATAATGAGTGTATTAGGAGAAATCCAAAATTCATCAAAGTGCTCTCAATTATAATAATGCCAAGTGTATTTCTCCTTGAATGTATTCCATAGGGACTCTGCATTGAATATTATTTATCTCTGTACAGTTCTTACATAGACTGCTGGCTTTCCTTTTCTGCCATTTTACAAAAAAAAATTATCATGAAAATTTCTCACAAGCTCCTAATCTTCAATTAAATGTTATTATGCATTGCTGATTAACAACTCACTGAGGGATGAATAAGAAATCATAATTTATATTTTAATTCTTTTTATGTACTTCCAGTCAGTGGTAAATGAAACAGTCGTAGCTCTTCATGAATTTTTTCGATGTTAACAATTTTAAGCTGACCCACTTAAAAAAACATAGAAAAATGTTCTATATAATTAGTTATAGAATGCATTATTTGGTTACTAGGTTACAAAGAAAGTTCAATCATGATTGGTGAATATGTCACACACTCTTTGTATTGTCCCTCAAATCTTTTAGAAACCCCATATTTCTTTACAATGAGATAATTGTGTTTGAACAAAACTACATGGAGATGTATTATGTTTAATAATATTCTTCTCTGGAAACTACTAACACTGTGTTAACAGATTTTTCAGAGCACTTTGGGCAGTATATTTTATTTCAGTTAATTTTTTGACAACAGAGGTGCAAACCTCTTCAAACAACTCTGTTTAACATTGTAAAGCTTTTGGTGGAAGAACTGTAAGTAAACAGCCTATTTCATCAAAGAACTCAATTCTCTGTCATCACCTACACAGAGCTGAGCAATGCAGGCAAGGTTGCCATCATTCATTTGGACTATGTGTTTTCTGGGTTTACTTCAATTCAACTTGGAAAGTAAGCACGTATTTGTGTTGGCAGACTAATTAAAAGCAATTATACATGAAAAAATCTTTCCACATCATTTTTACACAGGAATTTATCCACTAGTATACTTGGTACAGTTGTGAGAATTGCTGAAAGATACAGATTCTCAATGATTCTATTTGTAAAGACAGACTGTGTAGAGAGCTGTGAAGTGCAGTGCCTTAAAGATGGTGCTGGCTTCCACCTTCCACCTTCCCTATGGTGAGCGCTCTCTGTGATAAACAACTCCATATTTGGTTAATGCTGAGGGACCTGTCTGCATTCACCATGTGGTGTGCTGGAGTTGGCTACCCTAAGGCCTTATAAGCTGTTTGCTGGCTTTCCCTGGGGTCAGAAAATTGTTTCAAGGTTCTTGAGTAAAACTGCTTAAAGAAGAGTCCGAGTTGAAGCTGTCGCAACAAGTGGTGGTCTGTACGGGGAACCTCATCGAAGGACTCAGAACTTTCTGAGGTCAGGGCAGTGCACTAGTAAGTTCCCAGGTAAGATGGAATGCACGACAAAAGCAGGTATTTTGCTCCTCTCTGTAGATATAGAGGGAGTGGAGAGAGTTTGCAGTGCAGCGAACCAAAGTAAGAGTTTAAAAGGAAACTTTGCTATTTTTACCATGGGTGCTTCGCAATTGCACCCATTTCTTTTGGCTCTGAATGAGCTGATTCATTCTAAGAGTTTAAAGATTAAGAAAAGCACCCTAGAGAGGTTCTTGGAGGAATGCAATACCATCTCACCTTGGTTTGCAATCTCCAGGAGTCTTACGACTCCTTCGTGGGAAAAACTAGGGAGAGATCTTGATTTCACTGCAGATCAAGGAATGCTTAAAAATGGTGTGAGACCAATTTGGAAACTAGTAAAAAGCTGTCTTGAGGATCAAAAATACAGTGAAGCAGTGCAGAATGGGCAAGCAGCTTTAGAGATGTTACAAGAAGAAAGGTCAGAATAGGCACACAGTGAGACGGGAGATAAGGCAAAGAACAAACTATACCCAGACCTTCCAGAGTCAGAAGACTCAGAGTCTACAGACTCCTAAGAAGAGCTGCGGGCTCTTATTGAACAGATTGAAAGGACTAGAATACGAATAAAGGAAAAGAAGAGAGAAAAGGAGAGGCCTGAGGGTGAAGACTGTTGCAGGTCTTTCCTATGTAGAGTGATGCCGTCTGCCCCCCCTCCGTATGTGGAGAGAAGGAGTAGCATTTTGCCCTGAAGTCTGGAAGGCAGTGAGAACAGAGTTATGCTTGGCTTATCCAGTGTTCTGGGATCCACAAGGGAACAGATATGAAGAGCCACTAGATTTTAAGGTTATTAAGTCCTTGGCTGAATCTGTAAGAACATATGGGATTACAGCCTCTTTTACTGTGGCGCAAGTTGAAGCTTTGCAGAAGATAGAAGAACGATTACAGAATGCATTTTTACAAAGATGCAAAGAAAGCCAAGCCATTGTTATGTGTATTCTTCCTACATATTATCAGCCTATAGGCTTGCTATGGCAAGAGGTCCCATTACTCTGGATTTATCCCAAAGTATCTCCCGCTAAATCCATTGAACTTTATCCCACAGCGGTAGCTAAATTAGCACTGAATGGTATTCAACCGTGTTTACAATATTTTGGAATTACTCCAAGCATAATCATAGTTCCATATTCCAGATATCAAGTTAAGATTCTTTGTGCCACTGTAGATGAGTGGGCCATTTTGCAGTGCGGATATGATGGGGATATAGATAATCATTACCCTAGCCATCCATTATTGGGATTTTTTTTAAGGAACATCCAGTAATATTTCCTAAAGTGACATCAGCATTTCCTATCCCGAATGATCCAAATGTGTTTACAGATGGCTCTAAGACAGGCTGTGGAGCCTACATGATAGAAAGACAGGAGCCTGTGTTGCATCAGTTCCAACCTGGCTCCCCTCAAATTGTGGAATTAAAAACGGTAGTGGAGGTGTTTCAAACTTGTCATTTTGCCTTTAATATCTAATTCAGCTTATGTGATTAATGCAGTGAAAATTTTGGAAGTAGCAGGACCTATAAAAAGTGCCAGCGTGTTTGCCTTTTGTTTCAACAGTTACAAAATTTAATTTGGCAACGCAAACATTGTTTTTGCATACAACATGTTTGAGCTCATACTGGCCTTCCAGGGCCTTTAAGTGAAGGTAATGATAAGGTTGATCAGTGGACTAGGATAGAATGCATATTTTTGAGCTCTACCTTAGAGAAGGCAAGGAATTTTCATAAGACTTTTCATGTGAATGTTAGAGCATTATATTGTGATTTAATAAGAATCAGGATAAACAATTAGGCCGAACAGAAGTTTATTAAGGGAGAAATAACTCACAACATAGGCAGATGCACGCGGCGGGTTCCAGCAGATCCTGAGCCTTCCAGCATCCACCAACCAAAAGGGGCGGCCCGACCCTTTCCCAACCTTTTCTCTCCGCTCCCATCCGGCCCTGTCTCCGCCCCAATGGGCATGGCCTAAGCCACAGGTGCAGACAAGGTGAATATCTCGCTACAGCATTAAACCAGAAATTTCATCTTTCTCAAGCGTATGCTCTACAAGTGGTCTTGGAATGTCCTCAATGTGTGATTCATCATCACCTACCTAGTGTTGGGGTAAACCCGCAGGGTTTGCTCCCTCTTAAAGTTTGGCAAATGGATGTGACACATATTTCTGAGTTTGGAAGTCTAAAATATATGCATGTGTCTGTGGATACCTGTTCAGGTGTCATACATGTCACACCTTTAACTGGAGAAAAGGCTCGCAATGTTATAGCTCATTGCCTAGAAGCTTGGACTGCTTAGGGTAAGCCCCAGAAGCTGAAAACTGACAATGGATCAGCCTATATGGCTCAAAGCTTTGACTCCTTTTGTCAACAAATGGACGTACAGCTCCTTCATGGACTGCCATACAATCCTCAAGGGCAAAGAATTGTGGAACATGCTCATTGCACTTTGAAAGAATGGCTACAGAAACAAAAAGGGGAATAGGCCATGGCCGTACTCCTAAGGAAAGACTTTCCCTTGTTTTATTTACTATTAATTTTTTAAATTTGGATGTTCAGGGCTGCTCTGCAGCTGATAGACATCAAGATTGCCATGGCCCTTCTAAAGGAATGGTCAAGTTGAAGGATATTCTGACAGGCCTCTGGTGCTGGCCTAATCCCGTGCTGACATGGGCACAAGGTTCTGTTTGTGTTTTCCTACAGGACCAGCAAGATCCAGTGTGGGTACCTGAAAGCCTGGTTAGAAAAGTCCAACGTGAAGAATGTCCTGAATAATTGGTCACTTGAATTTGAAGATATCTTGAGAGAACTGAGGCTGGCTGTGGATAATGTGAATTCTACCAGAGTGAACCATTCCTTTGCATCAGGACTGTCATCTTGGCTGACTTCTGCTATGAATCATCTAAAGGAATGGGCAGGTATGGGAGCATTAGCAGGCCTTTTGGTGTTGGTCTCCCTGGTTTGCCTGTGGTGTTTATGTAAGATTAGAGTTACACAACAACATAATTCAGCCATGATCATTCAAGCCTTTACAGCCATGGAAGCAGGACAGTCCCCCCAAGCATGGTTGGTGATCATAAAGAGCTGAGTTTCCTTGTGCTCAGGATGCGAGGCTAAGCACTGCACTCAAGGTCAGCTCTCGTGACCCAGAGAAGAGCATGTCTGATTGCATGGGTGTTGATACCCCAGATCCTGCTTCTGAAAAAAATGTATTGGACGGCTCTGGTACTCATTTAGGTGGGTGACATCTGACTGAGGATCAGTACAAGAGTCCCTAGTCATCAGAGATCAGACCTCTACTCTTGCCTGATGTGTTTAAAATAAAAAAGGGGGAACTGTAGAGAGCTGCAAAGTGCTGCAACTTAAAGATGGCACTGGCTTCTACCTTCCACCTTCCCAATGGTGAGCGCTCTCTGTGATAAACAACTCCATATTTGGTTAAGGCTTAGGATCTGGCTTGCTTCCACGTATGTGGACCTATCTGCATTCCCCATGTGGTTTGCCAGAGTTGGCTACCCCAAGGCCTTATAAGCTATGGGCTGGCTTTCCCCGGAGTCAGAAAATTATTTCAAGGTTCTTGAGTAAAGCTGCTTAAAGAAGAGTCCAAGCATTGTGTCTTCCTTGCTGGTTGAGGCGGTCGCAACAATACTGAAGCATCCCTTACATAAGTGATGAACTTAAGTGTATATTGTTAAAACACATAGTCAAATACAAAATATTGTCACTCTAAACCTAGTGCCTCAGTGATTATTTCTTCAATTTTATAACTGATATGGCTGAAGCAGAGCTTTGTCAGTTATAATGAAATGAATATTTAGAGCATAGAATTTTCAGAGATTTGCTTCCGTGGCCTAGACAGTCATCATTACATGGCATAGAGAAATTGCCTGTCCTTCATAGACTTGCTTCAGAGTGCTTCTTGTAAGGATTATGTCAGCATAACATACATGTTGCAACTTTCATCATTTCATGACTAATATTATTAGATGCCATAACTTATAAATTATGTGCTTAAAATGAGTGGGTAAACTATGCAAATAGAAGTTACAGGTGCAAGTAAACTAGTTTTGAGAGTCATCAAACTTTACATTATGTATATTTTTAGGAAACATTCACAAGGAGAGAGGAGAGAGAGGGGAAAGAAACAGAAACAGAGAGAAACAGAGAGGGTGGGGGAGCTCATGATTTATTCCTTGCCATAGAATGTTCTTTTAGTAAAAACAAATTTATTTTCACAATTGATAATGATCAAATGACATTGAAAATATATCTTATCACCTATTTTTGTGAAGTTTTATTCCCTAGCATGGTGTTTTACTTCCATGTTTTTGTGGACATTGGTGTAAGCAAACCTACTACAAAGCCCCTTACTCATGAATACAACATATTTAAATATATGCAAAACAGAATCATTAGTAATGATAAGACATGACTGATGCTACATGATGTACTTACCACAGTGTATTGTTATTTCAAATTGTGTCTCCCAACAATAAAACGCTTTCTGTAAGTCTACCATTTTATATTTCATAAATTTCTGTGAGCTACATTTGTTTATTTCGATATTTAATTATCAATGATTTACCTATAGCATCCAGACATGTGTTAGGACACTCTGTATGTTACTTTTATAAAGAATGTGATTTCTGTTAAACTTTAAAAATATGAAAGAATAATTATCATGAAATGCGATTGCAATATTTTCTCCCTATGAAAGAATAATCTTTGTAAAAATGGCCTCAACTTACTTTTTTAATTAAATAGAAGTTTTATATTATAAGAAAGTTACTTTTCTCATCATACAACATGAGTATTGTATTAAAGTAGTTTTGGTAGTGACATTAAAGGTTCTTGAACTTGATAGCAGTTCTTTTCCAATCAGATGCTTGTAGTTCTGTTTTCCAAGGTTTATCACTTGTCTTTAGGGAAGAGATTGTAATAATCACATTAATTCAATTGTAGTGTCTGAAACAACACTTAGGGAATTCATCAAATATTGCTGAATCTCTCCCAACCCTCAGAGAGTTAAAGAGTAAAGATAATGGTTATTAATGTCCCCCTTTCACTGCTTGGACACTGAGGCTCAGATGGGCTGTTTTTTCCCACTAATGTTCAAGAAAGTCTTTTAATGCCTGAAAGCTTTAGCTTCCAAATTATGTTCTTGGAAAATAATCTTGACATCTTCTAGCATTGCTGTGTCTGAGTATTTTTAAGTTGTGAGTTTGCACGCTGAAGATAATATTGAATAATTAGGATCTGTGACAGTACATTGTGAATTATAATTCAAATTTTAAGTACAACTTTGTGCTTGCCTTTAGTCTGTACTGGTGGAGACGGACAACAGAGTTGACTTGAATTCTGTAGGTTTCTTAAGGTTTTGAGTGACTGTATTTGTGTGTAAGTACAGTTGGCTCAAAAGAGAGAAGAAGAAAGAGGGGGAGAGAAGAAAAGGGAAGCAGAGGGTATATGTATAAATGGAAATGATTCTTGGATTTCCTTGTTGTTCATTGTCCATCTGCTGGTAATTAGAGATTTATCTTTTTGGAAACCAACTCACATTTCTCCCCCACATGAGTATCATGGCACAAATATGATCTTGCACACACTTCAACTTCTCAAAACACATTGTAATAAATGTATATTATTTAATAGCATTCCTACCCTTCTTAATAGAGTTTACCTGAACAAGAGGAAAAAACCAATACATCTTATTTTAAAAAATAAACTCAGCATTTATTGAAAATAAAATTAAGAAAAAACCATTTCCATATCATTCATCATAAGAAAAAAATGCAAATTTGTAATATTACTTGATTCTCAAAACTTTTTCAGTGAGAAATAATCTTTTCATCCCACAAGATAGTGTTTTCTAATGAATATAGAAAGTGTCCATGACATTTTGCTTGTACAGTATCTGAAAACATGCATTAGGTCTCAAAAATGCCATGGCAGATTTTGTGACTATGCTTGATTTACAGGTATATTCCCCTTATTAAAAATCTATCTTAAAACTTCATATGGGCCCTTTCATGTTTCATGTGTTTAATAAATATTTGCTCAATAAATGAATGATTAATGATGCAATAAGACTCTCTGTGTTTCCATGATGCAATAAGACTCTCTGTGTTTCCATGAATATCTTATTCCATCAGGAAAAGAATAGCAGTTTGTACACACACACACACACACACACACACACACACACACACACACGCACAAAATTTGATGAATAGGAATCTAGTTTTGGACGGGCATGATCTTCACTGCTCTGCAAGCTGATGGGCATTAGGAAAATGGACAAATTTTCCCAATAATAAACTGAGTTGTATTTAAAATGACATTAACATGCATCTGTGGTTATGTGAGATGACTTTATAAAATTATAAAGTGATTAAAGGTATGACTCATTTTCAATGTAGTCAGTGTATCGTGGTGGTCAGAATTTAGCCACAAGTTGTTGAAAGATTTTTGCAATATATAGAACTGGCAAAGAAAATATATTCTGCAACTGAAAATTCACCCAGTGTTCCAGGGACTGTAACTCTATTGAGATTTGCATATGGAAATGAGAGAGGTCCCAGGACCATCTCAGCAATAACATAAATACATGTCTTTATTTGAAAGTAGCCCTGGCAGATGATTCAAAGAAATCTCCTATAACTGCTACATTGCTAAATTGACATATTAAACTTATACCTAATGGCCTATAGTTATGTCCATAGTTCAATTATTCATCTCTCAATGGTCAACAAAGAAGTTTCTATTTGGCAGTAGATGGTGATGAACAGGGAGACCCAGAGCTGACTGAGATAAAGAAAACAATAGATTATTCATATGTCAATAATAAGACTTCTACAGACACCTAAACCTCAGAGAAATTGATAATTTTATTCCAGGATACCTCAGCACATCTCAATTAAATCAATTATAGAAGTGTTGGGGTATTTATAAAAGTTACATTTGCACTACTCTTCAATTTATAACATGTGCAGTATCTAAAAATATACTTATCCTAAATGAGCACAGTTTATAGCAATAGATCAGTGGTTCTCAACCTATGGGTCATGACTCCTTTGGAAGTCAAATGACCCTTTCATAGGATTACATATCAGATATCATGCATATCACATATTTACATTATGATTCATAACAGTAGCAAAATTAAAGTTATGGAGTAGCAATGGAATAATTTTATGGTTGGTTGTCACTACAAATTGAGGAATTATATTAAAGGGTCTCAGCATTAGGAATCTTGAGAACTACTGCTGTAGGTGATAATGGCCACCTTGCTTTTCTATGAATAGTAATACTTTGCTAATAATCTAGCCTTGAAGTTGATGGCTGTTGATTGCTTTAAGTGGTGATTGCTAAAGTTTTGGTGATTGGCAACTTCTTCAAATATTGTGAAATTTACCTCAGCTTGTTCTTATGACTTTCACCTCTCCAGACATGCTCACAGAAACAACTAATCCGGGCAGCCTGTTTGGGACCAAACTAGACCCTCTACATATATGTGACAGTTGGGTAGCTTGATCTACTGTCGGACTCTTGACAGTAGAAGAAGGAGCTGTCCCTAATGCTTTAGCTGGTTCTTGTGAACATATTTCTCATACCATATTGTCTTGTGAAGCTTTAATACAAAGGGAGTTGCTTAGTCCTTTTGCAGCTTCATATGACATTCTTTGTTGATTTCCATGGGAAGGAGGTATGCCTCCTGTTGGACAGAAACAGGGGATTAGTGGATTGATGGGACAGGGTGAACAGATCATGGGGCCAGGAAATGGGGCAAGAAGATGGAGGGGAAAATATCATTTGGATGTAAAATAAATAAATAAATAAATAAATAAATGAATAAATAAATAAATACAACTTAAAAACTGTGAAATAGTGATATCAATTAAATCTTAAATAATGACTTCTATGCAGTTCAAGATGTTGATTTAAAAAAAAAATTAACCACATTAGAACATTCCTCAATGAGGAACAAATTATACTCTAAACCCTGCTGATGCTTTATCAACTAAATTTACACAATATTTTAATTCCTTGCTATCACTCTTCAACTCCAACATTATGAACATCATCTCTTGATTTCAGCTCAGTCCTCTCATATTTTTTTTTTACTCACAAGTGTTTCTCCATTCATTAAAGTTTATAATGAAACTTGAATTATATATTTCTATCTGATTTTCATATCTATTCTTTGTCTCCATTTAAATCACATCAGTTGTTATCTCTGAAAATGAAGTTTTAAACACTTAAAAATGCTCTATGAGCACGAAAAACTACTCGTATGTTGACATCCTAACCACCTTCCTTACTACAAGTTTTCCCAATGGCATTTAGATCGATGAGTCTCCATCAGTGGAGTTTAATTTATTGTGTATATTTCTGTCATGTTGAGAAGACATCTTTTTGCCATACATCTATCCCATCTGTTAGACTTCAAATATTTGTTCTTCCCTAAATTCTGTAATATTCCCTAATCCTTATAAAAAGCTATGTAGCGGACTTAATTTAGGACTGAGCATTTCCCTATTACATATTCTCCTTTTCCACTTATGGGCTATTATATTTTGAAGGTTTTTAGACTACTGTACAACTTTTAGCTTCAACTGAAATTTATGAGCTCTATTTGTCTCAAAGATTAGAGTCAACCTGTCCTTTACCTTTGAAAATAGGAACTGACTTTTTAGCTAAGATGGTATTAGATGTCTTATTACCCACTTAAGAAACAAGTTGCTTAATACAGATGGAAACTGTGCTAGGGCTTTCACTATTACACTAGCAGGATTGCTTTGTGATTTTTAAGTAGTGACTTTGGCTTCTTTTCCCAAATCTCAAGTGTTGACCAGTTTATAGTTTTAGTCTTTCCTTCTGTACTGTCCTCAATCTCTCAACACTCAGTAAACTGAAGAGTATTAGTTACAGTTTCCAGATTAGTTACAGTTAAATTAACTGTTGTCACAGGTTTGGTCTGCACACTTAAATATTAACTAAGCCAGCAGTACAGTGTTTATTTTGTTATCATTTTATCTTGGTGATGCATTTATGTTTCCTTAAGCACTACCTTTGGTACTCAGACCTTAGCTGTGTCTTCATTTCAAAGAAATATGTAATTTTCTATATTATTTTACTTGCACTCAACTTTCAGTAAAACAGAGCATATTACTAAATGTGTCCTGACAATTATAAAAGAAGTAATATGACTATTGTGTCAATAGTTCCAGATAATATTAAATGAAGAAAATTATACAAAATTATTTTGCAGTATTATTAAAATCATAATACCAAATATTGTGTGAGGAGGAAAATGAAAAAGAACAATTGTTATTACAAATTCATAACCAAAATTAATACATTAATCCTAAAAGTATTTACAAAGATAATATTATATGGTTACAAATAAATATTTACTCTATAGTAGAAATATTTACATCTCATATCAAACTCAAATTATTTAATTTGCTACAATTACCACAAAATAGCAAATAAAATAGCAAACTAACAAAATAAAATACTTGGAAATGCTAAATTATGGGAAAATTCTGGTGCAGTTTGATAATTCAAAAACTTAAGTATTTATTTCATTTGATGAAATGATTTCATTATCTTCTAAATTTCAGGATCTGTGTTGTTGTGGAATATTAATTTAAATAGGCAATGATGTGTTACATTTGTTTATGCTGCATTTGTTTAATTATATAAATACATGTTGCTGTTTTAAATTACTTGCCTAAGGAACCTGAATGGTCTAATGAAAAGCTGAATGGCCAATAGCTATGCAGCAGAGAGATATTTGGGGCCAATTGGCAGAGAGAATAAATAGGAGGAGGAATCTAGGCAAGTGACAAAACGTAAATGAAGAGAAACAGATTAAATTATGTTATAAGAACTAGTGGGACAAACATAAGATAAGGGTGAGCATTCATAACTAACATTATGTCTGTTTCTTGATTGGTATTCTGGTTGATGACCCAAATAATACTGCTTCATTGTATACTGATTGATATGAATGTATTTCTATGTATATGTTAATGTTAAGTGTTAGCTATAAGAACTGATGGATTAATAAAACTTGCAAATTAATATCAGTGGTGATGATTGAAAATTAGAAATCTCGTATTTATTAGTAACAGGATGGAAAGCATAATTCTTGTTGTATTCTTCCCTTATACTAGTAATGCTATGGCAATAATACTTAAGGAATGGAACGGCATACTTGTGTAACAGTGACAAATGATTGTTTGAGAGATAGACATAGGTTAGGCATGATGTTCACTTGAAACATAGATAATTGCATGCACACATGTGTATAAAGCAAATATATACTTGACAAAAAAAAAAGTCCATTACGTATCACCTATGGTGTTATCAGAAAGTTCATAATATTTTATTTTGTGTTTATTATGGGAAGACTTTACATCTCTTTCAATTATGAAGAAGAGATTTGCTGGATGTAGTAATCTGAGTAATAATTAATGTGTTTCAATCTGAAACACAACATTACTTGTCCTCTTGGTTTTTAGAGATTCTCTTGAGAAACCTGCTGTTATTTGAATGCACTTACTTTTCTAGGTGAGATTGTACACCATCCCCTACTATTCTTTTCTTTTTAAATTGTCTATAGTGTTTTATCTATAATGATAACTGGAAGCCTCAGTGCCATTTATTTGATATTCTACATGGCTTTTATATCTGTAGAGGCCTCTATTTCTGTATGTGTGGACAATTTTCTACTGTGACTTTGTTGAATTACTTTTCTGTGTTTTTACCCTGTAGTTCTCTTTCTTTTATGCCCACGAGTCATGCAGTCTGTCCTTTGAGCATGTCCCATATATCTCTCAAATGGTCTGTTCATATTTTCTGATTAGTTCATCTTTGTCATTCTCTGAATTTTATAGTTCATATATCGTGTCTTTCATCCCTGATCTTCTTGAGCCAAACATGGTGAATCTTGTGACTTTTGTTTGATTTTTTTAAGATTTACGTTTCTAAATTATAATTTGATATTTTTCATTATTTGTGTGTATTTCTCAATTATTATTTATATCTTGTATTATTTTCTTAATTTCATCTAGCATCAATTTTATTCTGTTAGAATTTATTCAGAAGTTTATTTGTGTCCTTTTGTGCTAAATATTCATCTATTTGTGTTTTTGTTTTGTTTTGTTTTCTCTAAGCTAAGAGCTACAGCCCTTGTTCTAAGACAACTGAGAAGTGAATACTTAGCTGTTTGTTTCAACATTAGTTTCAATGATAGCAATACAGGTAATTTTTTAAAAAAATAGTAAAGTTGAAACATTTATTCTTTTACAACAACCAAGTAAGTCTATCCGTAATTAATTACTAAGGAGACTAGTACATGCAGTGAGTGCCTTGGTCTGGGTCACATAAAATTGAAACCCAGACATTCTCAACCCACATACTCATGCACTTAAGTGCTAGACTATACTGCTTATAGATTTGGGTTTTTTTAGTTATCACATATATAATAAGCTCTATATTTAATGTATGAAAAATTATTTTTGTTAAATATTTTTCTATATTTTATATGTAAAATATAGAACTATATACTTCAGTTTAGACAGAAGAAAAGCATGTTACATTTTATATAGTGTTTACCGATAATTGTTAGTATTATTTATTTATTTTTTATTAAGAGGGGGATAGTTCAGTGGTTAAGAGCATTGTTGCTCTTGCAGAAGACCCAGGTTTAGTGTCCTGAAGCCAAATCAGACAGCTCATAGCCACCACATAAGTATAGTTCTACGAGCTCCAACTCAACTCTCTTGGCCTCCACGATAGTCATGTGGTACCCATATAGCCATTCCATATGTGTGCTCTCCACCACACACACAGTCTTTTTGTTTTTAAAGGACTTTATTAGACTGACTTTTTGTTTTTTGAGGCAGTGTTTCTGTGGCTTTGGAGGCTCTCCTGGAACTAGTTCCTATAGACTTGGCTACTCTCGAACTCACAGAGATCCTCCTGCCTCTGCCTCCCTAGTGATGGGTTAAAGGCGTGTGCCACCACCCGGCGACTACATTCATCTAATTGTTATTTTGGAATCTTATCTGGGATAAGACTTCAGGGCAGTGCATTTTATGTAGGTCTCTCTAGACTGTCTGGACTCCTTTTTAATTTCCCAATTTGATATCCAGTATCTACACAATTTCTACATTCTGATGACAGCTGTTTCTTATGACCTGGTCCTCCATCTTTTCACTTTGGTTGATTTAATCATATGTTTAATACTTTGCGTATTGGCTTTCCATTAAATTGCCACTAAGATTCGGTATTCTGATACGCTATAATCCCAACATTTTTCTTTATATAATTTATTTCTTATATTGAACAGTAGACAAATAATTATGTCCTATAACCACAACTTTCATCTTTAAGTATCCTGGAACAAATTCTATGCTGTAACTTTCAGCTCTTTATTGTATTCTTCCTAGGAAAAAGAACATCTTTCCTTTGACATTTTAGGAAGACATTCTCAAGCAGATACAACCTTTCTGTAGAAGCAATATTGGAACTCAATATTGTTTGATAAAGTGCTAGGGGAACGTTGGAAGATTCCAAGGCAAGTGAGATTGACCAAGGCAAAGGCAAACATGTCAAGCAGACAGAGCTTAAGTGAGAAGTATTAAAAAGAATAGGCAAGAGGGAAAGAGAAAAAGGAAAGAGAAAAGAGGTAAAGAGACACAGAGAAAGAGAAAGAACAGAAAAGGGAAACATGAGAAATCCATCCCTGGGGTGACCAGGGGCATTCTACCAGGTGACAGGGACAGACCAGCATAATTCCTAAATCCTTACTGTCGAGTGCAGTCTTTGTGGTGTTGCAATTGGAAGCAACTGAGTAACCCAAGTTCATACCTGAGTCGGGGAGTGTGGATGAGGAAATGCTAACTATAGATGATTAAAAAAAAAAAAAGACAGAAACACAGAATGAAAGTCAGGAAGTCAGATTAGTCAATCCTGAAATGCCACAAGTTTATTTTTCACCACTCTTATATACCTTAAACAAAAAGGGAAACACAGTATCATGTATATGGAACAAACAGACTTTTCTTCCTCACTTATTCTAAGGGTTCACTACCGTACCTATACTCCAACTTCTTGATCCCTAGACTTGAGGTAGGAGTAGCCACACCTCAGATTCAGGTCTGTTGTTATTTAGAATAAGACAGCCAAACAATCTACTATAGCCACACCTTTGACTTTGACTTTCAGGTCTTATGACTTGCTGAGGTCACTTTTGAACTCTCTGTCCTTGTGCCAAGATAGAGTGCAGCTATCTTTATGGGCACCCATACCTTACAAATATTTTCCAAGGCTAGTGTGAAAGGAATATGACTTTACTAGGCAGAACAGTTGCTCATCAGGACTGATTTTAGATGGTTCAATAGGAGACAAAGGTTAGCTAGAGCATTGGCTTTAGAGGCTGAGAAAGGAAAACTTTGGAATAATAGTAAAATTACACAGAAAAGCAGATAGTGATTAATGCTTTCTAACAAAATAATTTGTAATTGGTTAAATTTGCTCTTCATTTGTTACTTAATTTTGAGGTAGTTCTCATACAACCAAACATGCCTAAACTTGTTACCTATCCAAGATGAACTTGGACTCTCATACTTCTTACCTTGCACATATATGCTGAGATTTTACTTGTTAACATGGCTGATACTAGGCATGATAATACTAGGGATTGAACTCATGGCTTTGTGAATGCTAAGTAGGTTCTCTACCAATTAAAATATAAACTCAGGCCTGAAGATTTATTCCATAATTCAGTTTATATTGTATTTCTGAATTAATTTATGTGATATTAAAATTAATTGATCTTAATTATTTTTCAATTAGTTCTTTAAATAAAACTTAATAGTTTGCAAAACTAATACGAAATATGTTCAAAATGAAAGAATCCATATTTTTATGGAACTCAAAATCAACAAAATCAATTGTAACTTTAGTATGTTAAATAATATCTTATTATTATGTGTATTACATATATTATAGTCTGTCAATTTCTCTCCCTCTCTCTGTCTGTATGAAGCACATACACTTGATGAGTTGAATGAATAGTTGCAATTACTTTGTGTTTATTATTAATATATAAAATTAGACAACAGGAGACATTTACAGGTGGAAATGGTGAAGGGCTGTGGATCTTGATTCTATAAAACAGAAATAATATACCACAGAAGATACAGAGAATGAAATAAAATGATAACACCTGTTTAGGACAATTTTTATTTACTGAAAAAATTTCAAAAAAAAATAAGCCTGGAATAATGTTAGTGTTCATATCATGATTTTTTCATATCACATTAGTAACACTATTTTTCAGTTCATGTAGTTACTAGAATATGAATAGAACTCTCTCCTATAAAAGGAACTTTTGAAATTCATCGAAATTACATAGAAATTTTCCACATATTTTATCAATATACCTATTTATATCTCTCCTTTAAAACTACCCTTTAGCAGAATTTCATGGATTTTTTTTTTCTATTTGAGTAGTAAATAACATCATTGCTAATGCACTTTCTTAATGGCACTTTTAATGAATCTCCACAGGAGAGGAGTCACTGCATAAGAGAGGCAGGATTATATGCCATGAAGAAATACTTTTGATGCATCTACTTCCACTGATATTGGATGAACTTTTCTGTTTGTACCACAATTGATGTCCCACCATTGTGGTGATTTAGAAATATCAAATAGAACTTCATCACTCCTTTTCATATAAAAATATGAGGTGCAATTTTTTGAAATTGAGTACTGACTACAGTGATTTTATAAATATATTTTAAGATAATGGTACCATGCCTAACCTCGACCAGAAAGGAAGACGTGACTCGGGGAAGATCTTCATGTAATTTTAATCAGGATCCTTGAACATGCTTCTTCTGACCCCAGGGAAATGCCTGCGCAGGCAGGCTTAAATCCCCTTGTGCTGACCAACCCCAATGAGCTACTTGGACCCTGCAGATAGGCGACTCTAAGGAGGAAGCAAACAGGCTGAACAGGCTTAACCAAATAAGGACTTGTTTACACCAGAGAGTACTCACCATCAGGGAGGTGGAAGGTGGAAGCCAGCGCCAGCGCTATCTTTAAGGCGTGGCACTTCACATCTCTCTACAAATAATTATATTTAGTTACTTATGATCTTGCTTTCTTTTTCATTTAAATTAGAAACAAGCTCTTTTTACTTGCAAATCCCAGTTCCCTCTGCCTCCCCTCTTCCCTTTTCCCCCAAACCACCTAGCCCTTTCTTTCTTTTCTGCTCCACATTGAGAATGAAGCCTTCCATGGGGAATCTTCTAAGTCTGTCATATCATTTGAAGCAGGGCCTGTACCCTCCTCCATATGTCTAGGCTGAGAGAATATCCATCTATGTGTAATGGACTCACAAAGTCCATTGGTATACTAGGAACAAATACTGATCTACTACCAGAGACCCCCTTAACTGACAAGGCCTCCTAAGACACCCACATTTGGGGGCCTGAGTCAGTCCTATGTTGGTTTCCCAGCTATCAGACTGTTGTTCATGAGCTCCCCCCTTATTCAAGTCAGCTGTTTCTATAGGTTTCTCCAGCCTGTTCTTGACCCCTTTGCTCATCAATCCTCCATATCAACAACTGAAGGTTTTGGAGTTCATTTCAGTGTTTAGCTTGCTTCTGTTTCCATTAGCTTTATGAAGGCTCTAGTATGGCATATAAGGTAGTCATCAATCTCATTATCAGGGAATGTCATTTAAGGTAGCCTCTCCACTATTGCTTAGATTATTAGTTGGGGTAATCCTTGTATGTCTCTGAACATTTCCCCAATACCAGATTTCTCTTTAACACTATAATGGATCCTTCTTTTATGATATCACTTTTTTTGCTCTCCTTTATTCTCCCCCCAAATCTATCTTCCTGCTCCCTCATGACCTCCTCTCCTACCCTTTTCTCCCCTTCTTTTTTTCCTAACTCCCTTTCACCTTCCCCCCTTCTCTCAATTTGCTCAAGAGATCTTGTCCCTTTCCCTTCTCCAGGGTACAATGTATGTCTCTCTTAGGGTCTCGTTGTTTCCTATCTTTTCAGGTGGTGTGGATTGTAGGCTGGTGATCCTTTGTTCTATATCTAAAATCTATATATAAGTGAGTACATACCATGTTTGTCTTTCTGTGATTGAATTACATTACTCAGGATAGTTTCTTCTAGTTCCATCCATTTGTCTGTGAATCTCAAGATTCTATCCCCCCCCCCCTCTGAGTAGTATTCCATTGTGTAAATGTACCACTTTTTCTTCATCAATTGAGGGACATCCTGGTTGCTTCCAGTTTTAGCTATTACAAATATTTCTTAAATGAACATAGTTAAACAGATGTACTTGTTACAAGAATGTGCATCTTTTGGGTATATTCCTAAGAGTATAATTTCTGCATCTTGTGTTAGACTAATGCCTTTTTTCCTGAAGAACCTCCATAATGATGTCCAAAGCAGCTGTATGAGTTTGGCAACCCTACATCTGAGAGAGGGCTGATCTAAATATATAAACAACTCAAAAAGCTAGACATCAAATAATCCTATTTTAAAAAAATGTGGGGTGCAGAACTAAATAGAGAATGATCTTGTTTTCTTTTCCTTTTATTTCTTTTTCTTTTTTTCCTTTCTTTTCTGTTTTCAACACAAGAATTGTGTATGTAACTTTGGAGCCTTGCCTGTCCTGTAACTTGCTCTGTATACCAGGTTGGCCTTGAACTCAGAGATGCCCATGCCTCTGCCTCCTCAGCGGTGGGATTAGAGCATATGCTACCACTGCATAGCCTATCTTGTTTCCTTATGGATAGATACCATGATGTCCTCTACTGATTTTTCTGCCAAAGAATTATCAGTTATCTATGTGAATTTATTTTAATGTGATATAACTTTGATGGGCATATTTACTGTCCCTTGTGTGGGAAGCTGTACTTTCTTTGAGGTTTGTCAATGAAACCAACAGAGGGAAAGGAGATATCAGGATAAAACTTGGTATTAGCTACCCAGTTTTATGTTATACATGCCAGTTTAATGTTATACAGAGAGGACTGAAATCCTTATTCTCAGAACTTTGTCAATAAGAATGTCACACTCCGACGAACTATGTCATCACTATACTATACTATTTATTCGTTTTATGATGTCTCATATATTGGCAAGACATATTAGTGTGGAAATTTTTTATCACTAGGTATTTCTAAGGATGAAAGCAAAAATCCTATCTTTTCTCATTAGAATGTTCTAATATGTTTGCGTGTAGAACATCTGCTCAGATCTCAGCATCAAACACACTATAATGACTTTGTAGATAGCTGGAGGAAAAGAACTATTTATCTACACATATTTCAACATGAAAATTATACAAAAATAAGCCCAGGATCAAAGGCAGAAATGTTTGCATGTACTAAAGCTCAGTGATTATTCTTCAAATGTACTGTCTCTGGTGATCTGAACTTTTTTTTTTCATCATGTGTTATTTATGTGGAACATATGTGGAGAGAAAAAGGTCATACAGTTGACTGCTTAGAAGCTCTAAACAGAAGTGTGACTTGCATAATAATTTGTCAGGCTGTGAAATCTGTGCCACTAACAAAGTAAGCATGGATGGAGGTCAGAAAAGCTGACCTGATATGGAGCTGTGGTGGAGGGTCAGTTTGCTCTGAGAGTGAGTGGGCAAAGAGAAAATGGATGGAAACCATCCAATTGATAAAGAGCAATCACAGGGATGAACTTGACTGCCAAAATAATAAAATCAGTAATGATACTAGATGAAATAATTTACACAAATTGCAACATCTAAAATGAAATGCAAAATTTTAAAGGAACTAATTTAAAACAAGTTATACAATGGCATAAGATATAAACACTACATCTAGGCTCTATATAAGCTGTATATTTGTGGCATAACCATGAGTATAGACAAAACAGTGATTTACAGATTTTAATAAAGAAATGAAAATAGAAACATGTCAGGTGGATCCAAGCAGAGAGGGTGACATGCACAATGTCATTCCAGTTATACCCTGATGTATAGACAATTGAACTTCTACCTCACTAAGCAATGTTTACAGACACACTTTAAAACATGAAGGAACCAAAGAGCAAGAGGTATGTTCATCTCTCAGTCCATGGCAGAGCTAATAAATGAGTCTGTAAATATTGATCTGTATTTGAAAGGCAATTTCTTCTTAGACACTACACATACATGAATATTAGCCACATATCTACGTGCAAGCCCTTCTGTTTCTAAATATTCAAGAGTAAAAGCAGCAAGTTATCACTGGTCATATAACTCAGTAAATTAATCTGAGTAAAATAAAAACACTATCAGAAACAAAATAATCCAACTACAGAGTAATTAATGTGCAAATTACCCTTACTTAAAATAATACAGATGGAAAAAAGGTAGAATTATTTCAGAAAATTAAAATAATTGTCAAAAATAGAATTGTTCAATACCAATAGCAACAGTCATTCAAAAGAAGACATACAATTTTAATAATCATGCTAAATTAATGAGTATTAACACAAAAATGTTAGAATACACAGACTTTCAGATGTTGTCATTTGCAAAGTGCTTGCTGTTCTGGGTCTGATCCTACTACCACTTGTAGTCACACATTAAAAATTAGCATCTGTAATCCCATGCTGTGAATGCATACACAGAGAGATTCACAGAGACCACTGACCAACCCCTCTAACTAGTACAGCTACCAGTTCAATGAGAGACTCTGTTGCAAAAATAAGGTGGAGAGTGATTGAGGAAGTTATTAAATGTCAAACGCTTGCCACTAAGTGCATGGGCATATGTGCACATACACACCTGACAGTACACATAAACAAAATAAAATAATCAATTAGAATGATAACAACTAAAATATAAAGAGAATATGATAAAAATAATCAATAAGTATGATGAATGACTCAATAATATAAAGAAAGTAATAGGAAAAGGGATAAGGAATTAGTTATGTGGGCAAAAACAACTCTCCATTATGAAAACTTGAGTTCAAATCACTGGACCACATGTATAAAGCTGGACATGTTTGTCTATGTGCCCAAAACACAAGAACTTTCAGGGGCAGAGAAAGCAAGATTGCTGTGGTTTGTGGTTTGCCTGTGTCACTACTCATTCAGTGACAGATCCTCCCAAGAGGAAATAACTAGAGAGTGATAGATCACGACACATGATGCTCTATTATGGCCTTGCATGTGTTTGTATGTGTATGTTACAAACCTATATTTGTAAATGAAGTAGTTGTATATGAATATACATTCTTAATGAATGACTTAACTATAAAATAAGAACATCATAAACAATGTGTTTAAGAATATTATAAAATGAAGGGGAAAAAGAATATTATAAAATACTAACCAAAGTACTATGTAGAAAAATATCATCTAAGATAAAATCATAATACAAAACCCCAAAAAATAAGGATCCTACCAAACAACTTTTATTAAAATTACAGTAAAAATGGATTCACTCTTAGTTTCTTTGTTTGAATTTGTTTTTGGTTAGTTTAGTTTTGTTTCGTTTGAGACAGAGTGTTAGAAATAGGGAAAATATGAATTTGGGTGACTAAGTAGGTGAGGGGATCTGAAATGAATTGGAAAAGGCTAACACATGGCCAAATATATGTTTTAAAATCCTTTAATTAAAATTTAAGCATAAAATATTTTAAAAGATATAAATCTATCCTATAATTTGGAGAAAAGTTATTAAAACATGGGGAAATTAGTAAAATAAATTAAATATAAAGAATATGAGCTTCAACCTTTACATTATTTACAAATAGAAATACTCTCTGAGAGGCTGGAGATTTCTCAGTTATTAAGAACATTTACTGTTCTTGCAGAAGACTTGGGTTCAGTTACCAGCAACCAATGTAGAAGAATTCAAACCTCTGCCACAGGCTCCAGGATAACCACTATACTGTAATCTTATCTCTGAGGATACACACATTGAACATAATGCATACAAATACACATGTGTACATAAATAAAAATAAGTTTAATTTTACAGAAAATAAAAATATTATTTTGCCTTAGCAAAGCGCAATCCTGGCAGCTTTATGTCAGCCTTTGCTTTATGAAATAATAATTTCATAGTGGTCTCATTATTACCTATTGTCAAGAGCAAATTATGTGTGAAAGAGTTTAATGTAGAGATATCATTGCATAGAAACACATGCACACACATCACAGAAAAAGAATTTCTCATTAGAAAAAGTAGTTATATTTTCACTCATAGATATCACTCAAATCCACAAGAAGTCACACAAATGAAATTATCATCACAAAATACTCTTCAGAGTATTACGGCAATTATATAAATAAAGGTGCCATTTTTTCACATTGGAAAGTTTCCTCTTGGACCATGGTGATTCTTCCATTCTTCTTTCCCCAATGGGACTCTTCCTGAAGTACATCAATGATGAGTACTTTTTTCTTAGAGAAAAGCTTCACAGTTTGTAGTGGTCAGTGGTTAAGATCTATAGTACCTTGTGCAGTTTTATGTTTTTAAAGACATTACTGAATTTAAAATACCAATTTTGAAATGTTGGTGACTCACTACTAATTTCATTGTCTAAGTAAACTGCTTTTACTTAACAATTTTCAGTAACTGTGACAAAGATCAGATGACCTTGTGTGTGCAAGAGCGCTTTTAAGGTCTTAGGTAACTTTAAATTGTTATTATGAATTAGTCATTTGGTAAATTTCATTTCAGGGTTTTTAAAACAATTAATGGACTTGCTATAACAGAAGCCACCTTTGTCACCTTCTGTTTATTTGGATAGAGGTTATGAAACCTTTAGCCTGGAATTTGTGATTATTAGTTAGTACCATTGACATAGCTGAGGTACTGTCATGAGAAAAGATGGCATAATGCTCATGAAGGTCTAAAGATTGTCAGGGGACAGGACTACAGATGAAGAAAAAAGAAAATTAAAAAGACAAGAGAATGGAGGGCCTGAGGAAATGAAAAGCTAAGCTTACCCTTGAATGTCATAGACACAGCTTTCACAGCTATATCTTCAGCCTAAAAATTCTGATTTCAATTAAATGTTGTTATTATTATTATTATTATTATTATTATTATTATTATTATTATTATACTACATAGTTTTGTGGATGATATTTTAACTTTCACTGAATTTGGAAGGTAGATATGGAAAGAAACTAATTTTAATTTGTTCAGCAATGTGTGAATTGGCACCAATAACAATGGTCATGTACAAAAATAATTTATATTTTCAGACTAATTAATTGATTTGGATACTTTTTCTGGTAAACAAGGGTAATAAAATAGCTATAGACTACAGCTCACATTGAATGATATTATTTTATTGAGTTCCCTTTAGTAAATCCATCGATCCAAGGAGTGGTGACTTATCCTTCTTTCCCTGCCGCTTTCCATATGCTCAGATGAACAGATTATTACTTTCAGAGTTTAGTTTCTTTGAATTTATTCATGATTGTTGCTCCTAATTGCTTTATTCTTAGAGGTGACTTATCAAAATCTAGGTGAAGAGTGTATGAGATTTCACCAGGCTAGAATAGATTTGTAGACCTCAGAAATATAATGATAAATTATCACGTCTGTACATGGCATCACACTATACAATAAGGATACCAAGCATTGACAAGACAGCCTATGATTCTCTAGTTTTGTTGCAGGGTTCAATATAATCCCAAATGTATTATTGCATACTTTTCATTAACTGATCCATGCAATTTATTCAAGACAGCTAGAAACAAGGTAATAGGAAGAAAATATTTTTGTGTTTGCATCTACTAGACCCTTGATCAGTGTTGTTCTTTGTAATAGCATATGGCATTATTATTTCTGAAGGCCTGCTTGCAGAGGGTACAAATGGTAAAAGTTTGTGGATTTTAGTGAAAGTGTTGACAAACACTCCATCAGATCATTTCAGGTAAGGGCATTGACAAGGTGTGTTTTTGCTGTATCATGCTTGTCCTACAATATCTATAGTGTATCTAAGAACAGTTTCAATATGTGATGGAAAGTTGCACTGAATAACTGAAAAGTAGCAAGCTTATGATTTTTAACTTATCTTTAGGTATATCTTCAAATGAAATCCTTGTTTCAAAATACAAATACCTTTAGGAAGAAAATATGTTAAAATTAATAATTCAGAAAGAAAGAAAAGAAAGGAAGCTCAGTTAGTCTGACAATGGTTCCCAGCAATGTTTCCCACTGTAGTTGAAGTTGCTGGTTTTGAAAAACTATTGCTGATGGCAGATTATAAACACTGTTCCAGCAGAGGCTTCTTACATACATCCTTTGCAACAACCTTCTGTAAGTTCTGTTCAGTGAAAACTGGTAATTATGTTTCCATATTATTGGACATGTATGGCTTTATTCACAGTTCACATATAATAAAATATTAAATGTAGCATTGTATGCCTTATATACAAAAGTAAGTAATGAAGAAACCAAATGCCACACAAGAATAGAATTCTGCAATCATTGTCATTGCCCCATATTCCATGTTGGTGGCTTAGCATCAGCCTTACAACTAGTTAAGCACCTTTACTACTGCCTGTCTGTATTGTTAAATGAAATAGTTAGGTTATTATAATTGTAAAACTAGCTCTTAGATTTAACACACTGTTTTAACATACATATCATCAAAACCTCTGGAAATTTTATGATGTATACTTTCACTAAGATCCAAATGATGTTTATTTAAAAATTGAATAAATATAAAGAGCATATATCTATTGTGCACAAGGGAACATATGCCATTATTTCCCTGTCAGAATATTCCTGAATCTAAGGTTTTGTATTAATAATTTATGCATAAAAAACAGAAAGCTCAAAGAAGAAAAGTAACTAAGTTGCATAAAAAGCTCATGATAAGGCTTCATTGGTATCTGTTGCATTGTTCACTTCCCATATGAGCAAGGAAATAATGTGTTTAACGTTATACAGTAAGAATCAGAAGAAAGTCCCAAACATAAATTTCAAATTAAATTTCACTTTTTTTAAATAACATCAAACTTTAGACTATTTTCATATGTTTTCTCAGCAGTTTCTAAGCACAACTATTTTACAATTTCTAAAGCCTTGAATGTGTGAGCAAAGAATATTTCTTACCAATATAGATATTTGTGATGCATCTTAAAAAACATTAGAATTTTATAATAAATCCTTTGGGTGGCTAAACCTCTATTTTTTAATATAAATTAAATTTTATTTAATTTTAAGTTTGAGACAGCGTTTGATGAGTTTAAGCCTTGAACTTCTATGTACGAAAAAAATGATCCTTTTGCCTCTACCTTTAAGTGTGGGATCTGCCAATCTTAGTTACACATTCAGGTTTCCTATGAAGAATTTTTAATATATTGTTAACATCATTATTTCCACATAGGCACTCATCATAACATCTAGTGTAGAACTATAATCTGTCTATTATCTACTTCTCTATGTCTCTATCTTTCTCTCTATGTCCCTATCTATCTATTGATCCATATATACTTAATCTATCTTCTACTATCATCTGTCACACACACACATGTGCACCTATCAATAAAAAATATATGCACACACATATAAAATCTACCTATATATCTACCAATCTTCCTTTAACTATGTAATCTTCTAGTGATTGCTCTATTTGATTTTGATTTTTTTCAATTGACATGGGCTAAGATATAAATAGAGATGTCCTTCTGCCCTCAATGAGATAAATGCTATGAAGACAATTATACATTAGTATTTCCAGAATATAGTTTCTTTAGGGTGTACTAATCCTAATATAAAGGGAGATACACAATCAATTTCACAAGTTATAACTCAGATAGTATTCTCATGTGTGAAAAACATGGAGTTTTAGGGAAGAAACTAAACAACCTCCAGAATCTTAGTTAGGACACAAAGGGACATTATTATTTGGTGAACTAACGAATGGCAAATCAAATTATTCTAATAGAATTCTGGACAAAGCATTATCATTAAACGAATTTAAATATTATCATAAAAATACTATGAAGACCTTATTCAATTATAAATCTATATAAAATGACCATAGTACTAAATAGATGTGGGAAGAAATGTGTTTTTGATATCCAAGATGAACAAAGCTTAATAAATGACACTTTTATTTAAAAAACTCAACTAAGCACAAGATAAATTAAGTAAATACCAAAATAAGCTCATAAGAAAAATTTGAAGTATTATGAATAATGAGATCAAACAATTAAAGCACCCTAAGAGATGACCCTGAACATAAGCACTAATATTCTAGTCTCTGTTTCAAAAAAGTACACATGAAAAAAAATGACCTAAAGCAAGAAAAAGGATATGGAAAATTAACATTTGTAAGTTTAATTTCCTATCATTGCTGAACACTGTAGACACTATACTATATTTGAATCAGAAATTTCTCCTCAAGGATCACATCATGAAGATTTGGTTAATATTCAACAGAGGACTTTGACTAAGAAACAAACATTATGCAGATTCTGCAAACCATATCAGGAATTCCCAGTCACTTGACTGCTACTCAGTCATTGTGAGGCCTGTTAATGTGCAGATAGGAACTCACATGCAACATCGAAAAACAAAATTAGTTGTAGGTGGTAAAGTGTGAATCTCTATAAAATATAACTGGATTTATTTACTTATTTCATTATGAATCAAGATTATCAGTGCTGTGGTCCACCCTAAGAAATTTGACCACTGATACCTTTTTTTTCTTTCTTCCCTTTTTCTTTCTTTCTTCCTTCCTTCCTTTCTTTCTTTCTTTCTTTCTTTCTTTCTTTCTTTCTTCCTTTCTTTCTTTTTCTTTTAAATTCTAATTTATGTTTTCTCTCTACCTTAGTTTTCTGTGCTTTCCCAAAGTGGCTTGTTGTATGCTCAAGCTCAAGTAAATGCATGCACACCATCTCTTTGGCTATAACATCCGATTACAAGTTATTAATCAGTGCAGTTAAGCTAGAACTTGCTCTTTGACATTACAAAAAAGGAGGCTTACTTCCCTCTTTAATGATTCTTCTCAGACATTTAACATTAAACACTTTGAGGAAGGCACTGAAGAAAGCAGTTCACAGGAGATCAATTAGACACATAATATTTGAATTTGAGAAATTTAAGGGAAAACAAGAACAAACTATAGAAAAATAAAAATAAGCATGCATACAATTCTAAGTGGGGTGGAAAGAGGAGAGAATGTGGGAGAGAAGAAGGAAGAAGAAGAATGGGAGAAAGAGAGGAGGGTAAGAGAGGAGATTGAAAATGGCACTGCTCTTTCAAAGGATCCAAAGTTCAATTCGTAGCATCCAAGTTGTAGAGCTCACATATTCCTGTGTACCTCCAAGTCCAGGGAACTCAACACACCCTTCTAGTCTCCAAGGGCATATACACTCACCTACATATATCCACATATAAATATAAAACTAATTAAAATGTAAAATAATCATAAAGCCAAATCATTATTAATCAGGGATAAAGTGTATGATTCATGCAATTATCTTAAAAAACAAAACAAAACAAAACAAAACAAGATAACCAATCGAATAAAATGCACATGGGAAAATTAATATCAATAAGCTGTTTGCAATCAGCCATCCTCACCTGCACATTACTTCACTGATTTTTCATGTCTCTTGGTGCTAACTAACATTTTCACTAGTCAGAGCTCATTACCAGACCACATTCATAGAAGGAAAAACTTTCAGTCTTTCTTTATTAAATTGTAATCACTTTAAGGTATAAGAAAGAGAAAACTTCATGGAGGTGATGGTGATGCTCATTTCCTTATCATGCTTTCATATATAAATCAATTTCACTAAAACACAATATTGCAATATTATGACTTTATTATTCTCACTTGAAGACACTCATATGGAGATGTGATTTCCACTTACCTAGAGACCCTAAATGCATATTAAGAATCTATAAGGAAAAGAAGTGAGAGTGTAATTGGATAAAATAAGGCTACAATTTAGATATTGTTTCCATATAAAAAAAGTGGTCAATAAATAGCCTCACGCATATCCTATAACATGTCTCTGCTAAAAAAATAAAAAATAATGAGTCTACATTAGGAAGTTAGTGGTGTATGCATTTAGGCAGTAGTGAGCATTATTTCTGGTAGTTAGAAGCTTCCTGTGTCTGGAGATTTCTTTTGGGCGTAATTTATGGGTAGACATACAGTGAACGTAAGCTTCCAGACTCTCTTTGGGGAACCCTTATTTAAAGAAGACAAAGGTGATAATATAAAGGGAGATTGTGAAAGAGTTGCTCATAAGGTCACAAAAATCACTTTAGGCTCTAGGCATCCAAGAGAATCACTGTGTATTTTGTGAACTAGAAAGTAGAGAAAGTAGATTCTGTTTAATGTAGTTGACAGACCACTAAAATAAGAGCCAAATTAGAACTCAACAGAATTATACAAGATTGTAAGTGTGGTTCTAAATATCATTGGCAAGTGACACTATGATTAATAAACTAGTGCCAGGTCAGGTTTGATTATGACAATTGGATGGTTAGATGGTGTTTGCATAAAGCAATGTGATGGATGAAGAAGGGTCAACAGCTAGAGGCATTCATTCTTCTTTCATATTTCTAAAGTTCTGAAAAAAATATCTGTTACAGCAGGTTTCCCCGCCGGCTGCCGCTGGTTCTGCCGCCATTGTCCTGCAACCACGTGTGCCCCAAATAACACTCAGAGACTCTGTATTTGATACAATCCTGTTGGCCAATTACCATTACTGTTTATGGGCTAGCTCTGTCTTAATTATTAACCCATTTCTACTTATCTAAGTATTTCCACGTGGTCGTCTTATCGGGGAGCCGCGCGGCAGGCGTGCTGCGTCTTCCGTGGGCTACATCTTGACTCCACCTACTACTTCCTCTTCCTCCTCCTAGTCTCCTAGCCCCACCTATCTAGTTTTCTATTGGCCACAGGGCTTTATTAACAGTATGAGAAACATATATACAGAATCACATCTCCCATCAAATATCAATAGCAAATAATATACATGATGGAAAGTAGGGTGTTTGACTTCCCATCCATAGACTCAAAGTATCACCTATGAATATATCAATGAATAGTTAATATAAATCATAGAAGGAAATGAAGGATTCAAGGAGTGCTCAGCCTCTGGAAAATTTTGAAGGATCTGCATGGAAGAATGTAAATACCCTTGTCAAAGGATTAGTGTGAAGCTGTCTAAACATTAGAGCCTTAATTATATACAAGTCATTGTATATAACACACCTACATATGAAAAAGCTATTTTATTTAAGACCATCAGGGATATAGAGAATACACTCGTTGGGAATCAAAAGGTTATTGGGAGATAAGACAGAACTGAAAATTGTACCCATAACCATTGAGGCTGGCCTTATGGAGAAAAACAGTGTCCTCTCAGAAAACCTGTTTCACTTTTCCTTCTGAACCAAGATGATAATGGGAACTTGAAGAACTCTTCCTGCTTTACAAAAATTAGATAAAGGAGAGTCATCATTTAGGGAGATAGTAAGTAGAGCCATCTGGGTACAGACTCTGGTCTTTATCTCTATATTGTGGGTGGCTATAAAATAAAAGACATAGTTTCAACCTGGGAAATATTGGAGTGAAGGGCACAACAGCCAAGTACCTTCCATTCATAAATGGCAAATACCAGGAAATGGTTTAAATTCTATGACTAAATGGTGTTTTGTAGATAAAGGGAGGAGAAAATTTCTACTGGAGCCTGTAAATTTGTGTCATCCTAATGATGTCAAATGTTCTTCTTTCAAATAACATTAGTATTATTGTGAGATTTAATTGTATAATAAATCTAACTTGTGATTATTTCTTGACATTGTTAATTATTTGATTATAGATTAAGTGGAATTCAATAAAATAGTTACAGTATTTGCTTATTTTATTGTAAGTTGTTCTATTACCTCTATTACTAATCAACACATAGCACACTCAGGATACAAGATGGCTGCAACTGTGACTTAAGCATATATTTTAATTACCTTACAAAATACTCCTATTCATTTTGTTATATTTAGCATGAAGCCAGGGACTACTGAAATAGATTTTTAATCCATGTCTCAAGAAATAAAAGTCATTCGGGAGGCAGAGGCAATTAGATCTCTGTGAGTTTGAGGCCAGCCTGGTCTACCGAGCGAGTTCCAGGACAGCTTCCAAAGCTACACAGAAACCCTGTCTCATAAAACAAAACAACAACAACAAAACAACAAAAACAAAAGATAATAATTCAAGAAAGGAGTCTGAATACTACATGGTTTTACTCAAATTTACTTAAGAAATATAAGCCTTTCAATCTAAAAAAAATATTATTAAAAATGGATTAAATTCATTATGTTTTTCATGAACCAACATTACACCACAATAAAATCATGCGAAGAGGGTTGTTACTATTGACCTGATAGAAAGTCAATGTCCTTTACAGTCCAGTGTCTATGTGCTAGTGCCCCCTGGTGGGCATTTTCAAAAGTAAAATTTTATTGGTATAGTTTGCATGTTTATAAACATCATTAAGATTATTGTGTCAGATTTCACTTAGACAATGAAGGTATCTTTGTATTTCTATGTTCATACTGATAGTGAGACATACCTTCCTACAAATTAACCATATGGGATATTAAGAACTGATGCTACACTGTAATATCAGTTGTAGATTATTTCATATTCATATTTCCTTATGTATATATGCATAATGAAATATGAATTCTTAATTATGTTTTATGCAAAATATTTTATTCATGTTTATTCAACCTGTCTGTCATCTATCTGTCTATTAAAGATATAGCTGTCTCTATTTTCAGTCAGGTCTTTGACTCATAAATATTGTTATTCTGATGTCAAAAACCAGAAGTTAACAATAAAATAAAACTTGATGCCTTATTTGTTGGAATGATCTTATACAATTCTCCCAGTCATTATCTTTGTAACTTGCTGTCTTATTTTTTGCGAGGCCCAGTGTGTCATTAAGTTAGAAATATTTAGACCTCTTTCAACATTTTCAGACTAGCCTTCCAGAGATGTGCTGGCTTCTGTCCTTAACAATTCACATTGTTAATGTGCATGTTATTACTACCAAACACTAAGAACATTGTAAAACACAAGGAATTCTAACCAACAAAATGCATTGTAAGTGGGGCTTGAACTAAAAGGAATGCAAAGTGTATAACTGCATCTCATTTTGGAAAGAATAAATTAAAAACATATTACAAATTACATTATTACCCAAGGTAACATAATATATCATGTATGAACATATTACAAATTCATATAAATTAGTTAGTAAGTTCCACATATTACCCAAATGAAGTGCTTAGACTTATTACTAAGATGGCATTGAATTTAAGTTGATGTAAATACTTATTGAAACTATTAGCAGATAAAAAAACACATTAAATTTCATTTTTAAAACGCTATGATGTTTTTGTCTATTTTTGTCTAAAACAGGAGGCTTTAATTTTCAAAAAGATTAAAGTTAAAATTTATTATTGTTGAAAATGTTAAAATTGCGGGACCTACAGGCAACTTCTCTTACAGTGAAGTTTGTGCGCTACTAATTGGGACTTGAAGAAATAGAAAAAGAAAGACATAAAGGTACAAATACACAAGAGCAGTATGATGGTGGTCTCTATTTTCTCTACAAGGAGATTTTAGTGAGTTGTAATTGCTACTCTTATCTGTGGGTACACATAAGACTTAGACTCTAGCAAAGCAGTAGTAGCTGATTATCTTCTATGGGCCTTGACCTCACTAGCCCTTAAGGCAGCTAGGTTTCCAGTACCAGGCACAATTTCCCTCCTTTTGAATGGACCCTTACAAAATTTAGACATCCATTGGTTGCTATAGGCATTTGAGTACCACTTCATGCACTTTGCTGTGAATCTTGTCATGATAATAATTTTCATGTGTGTTACAGGTGTGTAGGACTGTTCCATTTCTTCATTCCTTTGGCTAGATGTAATGGTATTTTCCTGAGGCACAGCAGGAGGCTTTAGAGTCAGCTTGATTCATTTGAATTGTACTTCCTTCAGCACTAGGAGACCATGCATAACCCCAAAGACAACAAAGGGCTGCATCTGAAATCTATATTGTTTCCAGAGAGTAGTCAACCTTGGAACGGACAACAGAAGTGACATTAGTGGGTTTGATTTTTATATAATCTCTCTCTCTCTCTCTCTCTCTCTCTCTCTCTCTCTCTCTCTCTCTCTCTCTCATCTCTCTCTCTCTCTCTCACCCATGCATGCACGCACACACCCTCAAGGAAAAGAGAATATTGACATGAGAGTGTGGGTGGTGTATTGAGATATTCACTTTGTCCACACCTGTGGCTTAGACCATGTCCATGGGGGGGTGGGGGGGTTGGAGACAGGGCCTGATGTGACCTGGGTGAAAAGGCAGAGGAGGGGGCTTGGAGAGCTTTCTTTTGGCAGGAAGCCGAGAGGAGAGGATCCGGTGGAACCTGCTGGTGTTCATCTGTCTATGTTAAAGTTATTTCTCTCTGAATAAACATCAATTTGGCCTATTTGTTTCCTCTGATCCTTATTAAACATCAGTAGGGTGGAGCACGGGAGTACTTCCAGCAAGGGTAATTATAGGAGTGGCCAAAGGGAAAAAAGGGATTGGAAAAATGATGTACTTCTATTTCATTTGGAAATATTAAAAAAAAAAAAGTAAATTAAAAAAAATATTGGTGTCTCAAGAGAGGTAGGACAACCTCAAGTCTCGTACTCAAGTTTTGTGATGTCTGGAGGCATTACTTTGCTGACTGCACTCTTTGATTTCATGGTTCACAATGAAATCAAAGGCTTCATGGCTAATTGAATAAAGTAGAACTTCTTTGGCCACAATGGCCTGTGAATAAGGCCTTCAAGCCAAATAGATACACTGTTCATTTCCATTGGCCATGTCCTTAATTACCGTATGGTTCATGGTATATTTAAATCTTTTAATGACCTATATTTTCTTCATTTGATGATGAGAATTCCCTCTGAGCATCATTTAAATATATAGTTATATTAATATAATATGTTAACACACATAATGTAAATAATTATAATTATATAATTAATTCATACAATTATTATAAATTATATAAATATGTAAATTATAACTATATAACATATACTTGCAGGAGTTTAATTTTAAATATATGGCCAGATTTTCCAAGTAACTTTAAAATTATTTCTTGACCAAATTTTCCAAATCTTAGTAGCTGTCAAATCACCTAGACAGGTATGAAAAACAGCTTCTTACACCTTCTTGAGCAGGATCAAGTCTTAATTTTCAGTTAGAGATACAGAGAAATCAATATTTAGAAGACATTGATGACTGTGTGTGTGTGTGTGTGTGTGTGTGTGTGTGTATAGATATATGTGCATATTTAAACAATGTACTTTTATTTACTGATTCAGCATTGAACGAATTTATGTTAAGAAGGTATAAACCCACTGAGGACAAATTAAACAACTAAAAAACAGGATGTTATTGACAAAATGCATAGTTGTGTGTGTGTGTGTGTGTGTGTGTGTGTGTGTTTCCTTTAGAAGTATGTATCATTATTCATAGTAAATGTCAAGATAATAGTATCAATGTGTGTGTATATGGCATGTATTTGTATGAGTGCGATATATTTTATATGTGTATTCCCTGCCAGTGCCCATAAGGACCAGACAGAGGATATCAGGTGTCCTGCTTTATGCCCTCTGTTTCATTTCTTTAGGCAGGGTCCTTCACTGACCCTGAAACTCTCCGAGGCGGACAGAATAGCTTGTCAGTTCTGCTGGTTTCACCAACACTGGGGTTAGAGCACTACAAGACCATGCCTGTATTTTATGTGGCTGCTAAGGATTCATACTCAGATTCTCACACTTGCACAGGCATGTTCTTACCCATTGCCAGATTTAATTTGCCTGCAAACTGATACCATTTTAAATTGGAAATATCCAGCAAAGAGCTTACGTTTCTTTCATTTTCTTTTGTACGTGGAACACTGTGGGGTGTCAATGTATTAAATAACCCACCAGCAGTTAGGAATTTGGTGAAGTGACCTAAAGCAGCACCCAGGAGATAGACTGAAAAGATTTGAAATTTGCGTTCATACAATTCTCTAATTGCTTTCTAATTCTATCTAGCATACTAAAATCACCATAAATCCAGAGTTTTGAGGTGAAAGCCAAATATGCCCTCAACATTTTCTGAGTCAGTTCTCCTAAGTTCACCTTTATGTTCTTTCTATTCAGTGGAATATGTCATGAGAGCTGTGTGCTCACATGAATCCTTGACTGAAGAAATGTGTTTTCTGACTCTCTTATCTGATAGTTAGGAAATAAATCCTGCTCATCATGAAGGTTTATGTGTATTGCTAAATATCTTCCCATTCCGCCCATTCTTTGGAGTTCCTCCTGTTTCTGAGGTCATGTGGTGTTTGTCTTTCTGTGCCTGGCTTATTTCCCTGAACATATGATTCTCTAGATTCAGGGGTATTGTTGAAAAGGACAGAATTGCCTTTCTTTATAGTGGATTAAAAATATCACCACTGCCTCTTTCTCTGTGCAACTGCCAGTGGATATTTAGTTTGTCTATATAACTTGTATATTACTCTTTAAGTTACTGAATGTGTTTACTTTGGGTAATGAAAATAGGGGTTGTTGAATCATATGTCAGTTTAGACTTACTCAAACATGCACAACACACATGCACACCACACACACACACACACACACACACACACACACACACACACACAGAGAGAGAGAGAGAGAGAGAGAGAGAGAGAGAGAGAGAGAGAGAGAGAGAGAGACTCATACACACAAACTGCTTTCTTACTAAGTACTATTAGACTTATTTACCTATTTCTAACACTTTGGTTAAATTTATGTTATTTTACAGAAAGTCAAGAAACTCCTAAATTTGCCATGGTCACAAGCTGCCAATTGTTAATAAGGAACAATGAATTAAAATGTCATTTATTTGCAAAGAAGTTCATGATGCAACCATTCTGAGGGCACTCTACTGCTTCACTCCTACTCACAACCTAAGTTATAGTCATTGATCACACCCTCATGATCTGAAAATGAATGATACTTTGGGAGTTGTTTGAATGACAACTGATTCATTTCATAAATCAAACTGTTCTTGTTTTGCATTGAAAACACTTATGATGTGATGCTGAATGTTTTTATTCCTACCAAATAAACACAGTAGATGGTCACTTGGAATGAAAGACAGTCAGTGGGCGGGGGGATGTAAGAAATAACATCAATGCATTGCTCATGGCTGCCACCTCCATATGCTCCAAAAAAAGATTTAATTCTTTCTCCTGACATAGAGAATGTCAGATCCAGGCTGCATGTTAATGGGTGATAATGATTATCTTGCTTCATGGCTCTGTGGTAAATTTGTGCCTGGTTTGGAAAAGTTGAAAATGAAATGCAGACATCAGAAGGTTAGGGAGAAAGGGATTTGGGAGGTGTTTGTACTGTGATGTTGAAGAACTCCCATTAAGCTCCACATTGCAATAATTAAACTATTGCTTTGAATCAGTTTCAAAACTTAAACAGATCCAGAGAAACTAGAGAAGGAATTAGTAACTAATTACATTAAAGTACTGAAGATCAATTTCTCATGGGTTGGTAGCTTCATGTGTTTGTTGCTTTTAGGTAGTAAGTCTAATAATATAAAGGAATATTAAAAGATTCTTTTCTAGGGTTTATCACTATTAAATAAATATACAGTTGGGGTGATTTTCCTTTTATTTTGAGGAATGTACTACACACATTTTTCCTTGATATCTCATACCCTCAAAGACATTTATGTGTTGAAAAATGTCAGTTTGCAATTTCAGAACTTTGAATTAGTAACAAATTTTCTAATTATTAATGAGAACTGATATTCACAAGGGTCAGTCAAATCTAATCAATATTGTTCATTTGTTATTTTCTTTGTTTCTGAATAATTACACCTAAGACTTTATATATTAACTCCAGAATCATACTCATTCTTGAAGCTGAAAGAGAGAAAAAACTAGAGAGACAAAAAGAGAGATTATGTGCCTGATTGTATATGGGAAGCATATGTGCTAAAACAAATGGGCAGAGAACAACATCAGGTGTCTGAGTTTAGTTTATTTACTTGAGGAAGGGTCTTTCCTTCATTGTTCTCTGTTGCTTACACAAGCTGCCTCCCATATCATCATATTGACACTGTGATCATAAACATGCAGTACACGCTTAGTTTTACAAAAGGCTTTGGGATTCAAATTAAGGTTCAAGGACACTATACCCATTCTCTACTGATCCATGTTGCCATCTGTCAGCGAGTTACAAGTAAAGGGAATTACAAGTGAGTCACATTAGACTGACCTCAGGTAGGATGACATATTATTATTAACATAATGGCAGTATTTTTAGTGCTCTGCATTTCAGTGAATCTTTTCTGCCCCTTCCTAGTCATCTAAAACAGTGATTCTACTGTATGCAAATATTTATTATATTTATGACAGCCTTAAGATTTTTTTTTCTCCAATTTCCAGTAAGAAAATGGAATAGAGTACAGGGATGAAGCTGCTGCTTCCTGCCTCACTTAGTGGAAATCTATGGTGGTACTTAACAGATCCTGTGTTCCTGTAGCTACTTTCAGGCTGCTATATCAAGAATGGCAAGAATGCCACAGCAACCTAAGTTTAGGACATGCCAGACTCCTGAGATAGTTTAGTTTGGCCAAAGAACTTCTGAAGACCTTTTAAAAATCTGTTTGCCTATGAGCTGTCTCAAATGGTTACATCTATCCTTTGTCCCCTTCCTTTTTCAAATGAGATAAGATATTGAAGTCTAAAGCACTCCCAGCGTCCAACCTTCCCTTAACAAAATTATTGAGCTAACAGTGGTTTCATCCTCTTTCTCTCGAGTGACCCAAACTACCACAGCCTTCTAGAAGAACTTATATATTATGATAACACTAGGTATAAGGTAGGGAAGAAGAATATGAAATTCTGAAAATATATAGAAATGCAAAGTGGAATTTCATACCATTCTGAACAAAAAATGAATCTAGTTGTAGGAATAATATTGAGAAAGTTTGGGTTCACTGCAGAAGGTCAGGGTCTCACTGTGGCAATAACAAGTTTGTTGTGATAAGAATGACTCTTTATCTATTTATTGAACTTTATTTAGGCAGATCTTCCAGGCAATCTAAAAATACCTTGTGGCAAATTTACAGAATTATTGAATTTCAGTTTTATTTCTGACTTTACAAGCAGAGCATAGATGAGTCAGGCTCTTTTATATTTCCCGTTTATTACAACTGTGTTATTTGATGTTTCTTTTCTTTTAGCTATTTACAGCCCAGCATCTAAACTTTACCAAATCAAACACATCATGACCCACTAAATAAAGGTAAAAGCTCCCATCTAAAAAGCTCTTATTGACAGCACTGTCCCATTCATAAATGAATTGAAAGGTTTCCTCATATTGCTTCTCAGGTCTGGGGAAAATACAGATTTTCCCGGTAAGACCTACGAACAGCACTGAGTGTGCACAGAGCCTTAAAGTGATTTAACAACAACAAAAGCAACCAAACAAAACCTTTTTGGGAAAATCAATATTTACATCAATAACTCAATGTACACTGCAGGATCCCCCCCTTTTAATTTCCAAGCAATTCTTTAATAAACTTAAGGTAAGGATGAGTTGTATTCCATAAGTTGGGAACAGAGAGTTTTGCAGCCCAAGTTAAGGATTTGGGGAAAATTGAGATATAGAGAATATTGATAATTAAAACTATGCAGGTGGATTTAGGTTAAGTTAGATTTAAATTTGTCAAATTTATGTATTTAAAATTAATATTACAAAAGTTTAGGGAGACTATACATCCTGTAGTATAAACTGCTAGTTTTATGACTCACTGAGCTTCATGTGTGCACATATAGTATCTAGAATCACATTGAGTATAATATACCTCTGCTGCTTCTTTTTTGTTATGTAGAAATTCTCTAACTTTATGAGCCCAGAGAGCAGTGAAAGGCACAAAAACAAAATGAAATGATAAATATATGGGATAAGATATAGAATCTGAATACATATTTTGGCTTTACTTTACAAATTAATATTTATTTTTTAAAGAAATTAAACACAATACTGTATGTGTGCATCACACCAGTATGTGATAGACTTTTATCATGCTGAATGGATTCCTTGGATTGTCAAATCAGTTATACATCTATTTTAATGCTATTTACAATGATGCTCTCTGTTTCAAGCTAGGTCACTTGACTATTAAAACTCTGAATATTAACGGATTTCTGAGTTTCTTGACTTCCTCATAGGAAAAAAATTTGAATAAAATTTCCTTCAATATTCAGCATAATTTTGAAAATATGAAATGTTACAAAATGTTGCATTTTAATGTGACTTTACAGACGCACCCACTGAGTTATATGCACACACAGGATCTTAATATTTGAAGATGATGTTGCTGTGGTTTGATCAATGTGTGGATGTGGTTGGAAAAACGTGATGTTTCCCACATGAAACATATCACACTTGTGGTTGCAGAAGCTGTTTTAAGATCATCTTATAATTTGCCCTTGTCACTTTCTGTTTGATGTGAAATTTGTACCCAGAAAAAAAATCTTATCTTTAGGTCAAGTCTTCCCTTATAGGGGATTCTTCTCAGTGATCATTATGGTTCTTAATTCATTATAATTTTGGAAACTGTAGCAGGATGTATTGATAGAACTGATAAAAGTCTGTACAGAAAAAACTTGCTAAATTAGAGAATAAACTGATAAAAATGGGTATTAGTAGGAAAAGCCAAGATAGCATGATAATGTCATATTTGGGTGGCAAAACATATAGGTAATTTCAATTTTCTTAATTTTTACAACTATAAAGCTTGAGGACACACACACACACATGCACATACACACACACAGGCACAAATGCAGATGTTTTGCAGTTAAGTTACAATGCTGGTACAACGAATATATTTTTGGGTGTTCTGTACTTCCTTTATGAGGGAAACACTATCCAGACACTGAAAATCCTTGTATTTATTGTGGTCTTCTGGCAATAACCCCATATTGCTCCCATATTCAAAGTCCACACAAATGCACTGTGAAGATTTACATTTGTAACAAGCATGAAACCTGAAGGGGAGGGCGGGAGCTCTGAGATTTAGCTTCTAAACTCAGAGCATTTCCTTGGCAGGGAATATAAGTTACATTAAGTTTTCCTCTAAGCCCTCCTCACCTTTGAGAAAAAATAATGTCCTTAATTCTACTAAAACACTAAAATAGCTAGTCTGAGGCCAAGAATCTGCCAAGAGGGAAAACTACCAGGTGCTTAAATGGCACAGGCCCATGGGATGCAGTTGAATGAATAAAGATGAATGGGATGATGCATTTAGTTTGAAATGAATTCAAGGGAAAAATTAAGCCAAAGTATGACTGAAATATAATTTAATCTGTCCATTTCATGCTATTTGACCCCAACATACAAAAATGAGCACTCAGAAAACAGAAACTTGGTGCAGTATATTATTATAAAAACATATGGTTAGCATCCAAAGAGAAGGGTAGTCTTCAAAACCAAGCAAACGGAGTGTTCCCACAGGACAAAAATCAAATACATGAAACAGGGGAAACATGTGATATGTGCAGAAAAAAAAAAAAAACAATGTGACATATTATAGGAAATGGCAAAGATAAACCAAATTAGGAAAGAAAAAAATTTACAGGAAATTTCACTAGTATGGAGCCTTGTTTCCTCGCTCTGGCAATTATATCCACAAAGGAAAACTCAACAAAGAATTTCCATGCAGCCAAATACACGCTCTCGCTCTCTCTCTCTTTCTCCCTTTCTTTCTCCCTTTCTTTCTCCCTTTATCTCTCTCTCTCTCTCTCTCTCTCTCTCTCTCTCTCTCTCTCTCTCTCTCTCTCTCTCTCTCTCTCTCTCTCTCCCCCTCTCTCTCTCTCTCTGATAGTAAATAAAATGCTAAAAAAATACTTAGAAAAGGATAGGCTCCTTTTCATATTACAGCTGTAGAATGGTGTTTTATCTTTTGGTGGAAAGTTATTTAGGCATTAACTAAGATTTTCAAAGAGATTTAATGCAAATGGTTCAGTTTTAGATCTATTGTAAGAGATTACAATAGATATAATATATTGTAATAGATTACATGAAACAATATATAGCTCAGTACTTTGCAGAAGAATATCAGATTGAGAAGGTTGAGAAGGATGTGTAACTGTTGCTTATATGTAGGGGAAGAGACCCAGGCAGAGGCATACGTAGATAGAGAGGGAATCATTTTAAGCAAATGTCTGTGACAATAGTTTCTGTGAATTCATGGTTCTGAAGTGAATGTGGTGGTGGAATTCCTGCCTCACCATGAAACTCCAGTCTTTTTCTGGAGATGCATAAATGATTGATAAAGTCTATCCATAGCCCAAGAGTATATTTGCTTTACTCTGAGTTTAGTATTCTTAATATCCAAAAGTACAAGATTTGGCATCATTTAAACTGGCATTTGACTAATTGAGTGCCTAGTGTACTATCCTTTGAAACCAAGGTATACCATTCTACTTATATTGTAATCATATCAACATTACAACTAAATATAACTTAATAAATAAAACTTAAGGCACTATTGTCTTTTGTTACCATAAGTTGTATGCAGAAAAGAGCAGATTTCAAGGGATATTTTAACATCAAGCTCACTATGTTGTTGTCTATGTTAGTCAGTTTGCTGTTAAGATGTGGAAATTTTTTTACATGTGATTTTAAACTTACCAGATAATGGTGGCAGAATTGTATATGAATATATACCAACAGTTGGTGTTTGTTCCAAGAGGCTAACGCCAAAATGCTTTTTCTCTGAATCTTTGTTGATACAAGAAAGGTGTCCTACATGTAGTGTATATAGATAATTATATATACTATAATATATATAACATATTGTATATAGTAAGAAACATAAAAAACACATACAAAATTGTGTGTGTGTGTGTGTGTGCATATCTCCTAATGACTCCATTTTGTATTGCTCATACATAGGCATGTGTGGTGTGTGTGTGTGTGTGTGTGTGTGTGTGTGTGTGTGTGTGTGTGTGTTTGTGTGTGTTTGGGATTTCCCACTTGTAAATAGATAACCTATAAGAGGACTACCCCTTGGCCACTGTGAAGAGTCATTAATTTCCTGGAGATGTTCATTCATGATGGGCCTTTTTGAAATTCCCCCATCCACACTGGGTACCTGGGTATTTTCACCACTCTGGTCTTGTTTAGGTGGTCATCCATTCAATTTTATAGTTGCAGCTCCCTGTCATATAAGAAAGACATTCAGGGCCAGAGGACCAATCTTTTCTCTAAGCCAGAAAACATGCTGATAAAATCAAGTAAGGACTATATTATATTATGATGAATAAGGTAGTTTTTTATGTTAAAAATATTCTTTTTATTGTTTTTTATTTTAAAGCAATCTTTTCTCATTTTACACACCAATCCTGGTGCCCACTCCTTCCTCTCGTCTTGTTCCTTCCAAAGTAGTCCTCAAGAAGGGCAAGGATTCCCATGGTGAGTCAATAAAGTCTGGCACATCACTTTGAGGCAGGAGAAAAGCCCTTCACCCCTATATTTAGGCTGAGCAATGTAAGTCCCCATAGAGAATGGGTTCTAAAATGGAGGGGAAGGACAGAGAGGGAAAACAATGAAAAATAATTTTTTGTTATAATTTTTAGTAATTCTCTATAGTAAATTATCTGTTAGAGAAAGAGAAATTAAAGTGCAAATATTGCTAATATCTTGCGTTTTAATCCACTTTTTGATTTTATTCATGTGAAAGGTCTGACTGTCTTTACCTGATATATGAATGACTTTTGTGCATACATAAACTTTCTTTTTCGGCCATATTTTCATTCTATTCTTTCTTTGTGTAAGATAATGAGCAAAGAATATAAAAACATTTTCCAACTTATGTTGAACATCACAGTTTTTTGGATGTTGGGTTATATGTGTTTAAACATACTTCTTGAATTTCAGTAAACCTAAAGTTCATGTGGTAGCAGAATATATTTGTCTTTTGTCATTTTATTGTGAATAGTAATTTTCATACACTTAAATTGAGGGGAATAGCTTTGTCTTTATTTCCGTCTAGTAAAAACAATCTTTATAATAACATTTATTTCCTTAGCCATGTAACCATTAAATTGACCAAAACACATTTTCTACAGAAGGAAAGATGTTGAAATCAAGTGGGAAAATGTGTAAAATTAAGAATAATAAGTAACAATACAATAGCACAATGATAAACTCTATATCAATTAATTGAAGTAGCACAGTGGTGAAAAAGTGAGTGACTAGAATTTTTTCAGTTCAAAGTGGGTGCTATTGGAGCTCTTTTTAGTTCCTGATCAGCATAACACTTCATATAGATTAATTAATTGAATATGTATGGGATTCCTGGAAATTAAATATCAATATCCCATTTTATACATAAGCAAAATTGCAGGTCAAATACTGAACAATTAACTAACTGACCTAAAATCTTTAAACTACTAAGTTGAAGGACAGATATATAGACAGCATTTTCTCAGCACTTGAGAAGTAAAGGGAGGGAGATCTCTGAGTTCAAGGCCAGCCTGGTGAGTTTTTGGATAGCTATGGATTCACAGAGTAACCTTATCTCAAAAAAAAAAAATATATATATATTATATATATATATATATATATATATGTACAAAAACCAACCAACCAAACAAACAACAAACAAAAAAAGCCAAACAGAACAAAAAAAGTCATACATAGAGACTTTCATTCAGTATACTAATGTTTAAGATATAACATTGTAAATTGGCATATTTGATTTGATTTGATACAATTAGAGTTCTCTAAAATATAAACTGATAATGACAGGTAGTCACAAGAAATTATGACAGCTATTATTTTATACTAGCACTGCTTTCAACATAATTTAGATGCAAATTACAAGAAATAAATATTATATGTAACATATTACCAATTATCAATTTTAATATTTATGATTGTTTCATTTTTCATGGTTGCTGAATTCCTAATTCAGCTATAAGTGAGGAAACTAAAGAGATTTCAAACTACTAAATACATGAATTATTTTACTGTTGTCTATTTGTTATATGTCAAAGATATAAATATAAATTAATATCATTTATAGAATAATACTCAGTGAAATAAAGTATTCAAATGCTTATCATATTTCTACCTTTAAAAATTATTAAACATTTTGCCATGTGAATGTATCATATTTGTCCATGTATGCTTGCTTGTGAGCTAATGCACATATGTGTATATGAGTGAAGCCAAAAGTTATTGAGTCATATCTTCTTCTATTACTCTCCATTTCATTCATTAAAGCAGGGTCTCTCTTCACTGAAACTGAAACTAACCTATTCCTGTTTAAGTAGTCAGGTTGATTTCGAGATTCCCTATTTGCAGCCATTAGGATTACAGGGAGCACTACATCTTCCTAGCTTTTACATGGGTTCTGAAATCTGAACTTCTATCCTCTTCTAGAATAGTTAGGAGAAAATTCCCTAAGATTTAGTCTGCTGGTTGTATAGCATTTTGGTGGCAGGTGGGCTGCAATTAGATTAAATAACTAAACACTTATCAAAATTTTTGTAACTCTGTAAAAATATAGTTAGAAATGTGTCAAAACACAAATGATGAGATTTCAGATGGCAATGCGCAAAGAGTACTAGGAGACTGGAAGTGAACTCATCACAATGTGTAAGAATATTTTTTGAAATGTCTTCTAGTGTTTTTTTGGAAGTTAGAGATCTCAAGGAATGAAATAGAGTATTTAGATGAGATTTCTGACATAAATTGCCAATTGCTGGCTTCATTCCTTCAGACTTCATATGTTTGAAAGTGAAAGGACTATACTTGGAGATCTGGAAACATTTCAGCTTTTTGGTACTGCAATGCGTAGCAAATCGCTCTCTGAAAAAAACATTCAACCTGCAGAACATCATCCCATGAAGTAGGGGTGGGGGATTGGTGTCTGAACTAACTACTGGCTGCTCTACCTGTTCAGCGTGTACATAGGATGAAATGAGACAGGCCGTTAACTTTCAGTAATATAATGAGATAAACTGATAAGAGCTAGTTGACTTGAAATCTAAACTAAATTTTTAAGAAGTAGGGAGGAGTAATGACTAAAACACTTTTAAGGCAACATTCTCAGTACTGGATGACAACCAGCTGCTTTCTGAAGTTGATTGATGCTCAAATATTTATCAGAATCTCATTCCCTCAGATGTACAGAAGTGAGATTCTGTCTACAGCTGTGCAGGTTGTCCTACATCCTCCCACCCCACCCCTGCTTATAACAAAAAAAGCAAAAGGTGGAACATCTGACCAGTCACTTAGTAGTGAGCTCTAAAAGGCAATGCACTTTGTGCAGTATACTTTTGATGTGCAAGTGGTCAACACTCATTTTTTGCTGCTGAGTGCTTTTTCCTCTTTTGGAATATGATTCTAGGAATTCCAGATAGAAAGGCTTTGGAGGGATTAGGTATTTCACAAATTTAAATCCCAAAGTCTTAGCCTATACTCTTCAAATAAAACAGCATCTTAATGTTTATCTGGAAAGCAACAGGAGAAATGTATGCTTCATTATTATGGAAGCTATGAGAACCAAGATTTAAAAAAAAAAATTGCAGCAGATTTGGTATCCAGACAGGCTCCATTTCCTTGTTCATAGAAAACTAGTTTTCTCATTTTCACATAGTAGAAATTACACAGAATTTCCTCAGTGTCCCTTTTTCTCTTTTGTAGCAGTGGCAATAACCACATGAATGAAAAATATTTTTTTCATAAATAGCCCTGTCACTAAATTTTCTCCTTCAACTTCAATCATTTTATAACATAGCTTTAAAATAATACTATAAATCTGTAGGATGTTAGATCTAGAAGCAATCTACCACTAGAGACTCAAAAGTCCCCTTCCTGTATAAATAGTCCTAATTTAATCTCATACATCCATCTAAACAAATGGCAAGAAGAGCACGAAGAGATCCATCCTGTAATGACACCATTTGTCTGCTCACTGACTACTGTTTCTTTGAAAGCTCTGTATTTGACCTAGTGATTTGAATAATTATGTTAATAATTTTATGCAACTCTTATGTATATTTATAGATGATACTCAAGTTTGGAAGAAGTGACATAAATGAAAAAAAATCTATAATTATAAACATAAATTGAAAGGTTTAGGTTTTCATTCTGTTGCGTTCCAATTACTTGTCTTTGGAGACATCCATTTTCTTTTATTTTTGTTTTGTTACAATGACTAAAATGCTAGCATATTGTGGTGGGTACATGCAGATTCTGAAGCACAATTTACTATTAAATGTTTTCCATCATTCCATTATAAAAGAGAGAAGCTTTTAGTTATAAAATAAATTTTCAAACAACAACAAAAAAGAGCAACTCGGTTGCTTTTAATCCCTGCACTTGTGAGGCAGAGGCAGGTGGATCTCAGTGAGCTTTAGGTTGCCCTGGCCTACAAAATGAGTTTCAGGAGAGCTAGGACTGTTACACAGGGAAACCCTGTCACAAAAATAAAATAAGACTATTAATTAATTAATTAATAAAATAGAGTTTTAAAATTATATCTATTTTTTGAGATTATAATATAGTTGTATTGTTTACCTCTTCCCCTTCTTCCACCCCTCCTACTTCTTTTTGTTCTTAAAATTCGTGTCTTCTCTTATTCATTAATTATTACTACAAATATTCATTGTATACTTGTATATGTATATATACGTAAATACATACACACACACACACAGATCTTTAAGTATATTTCTAAATACAGAAGCACATATCTCTCTGTCTTCATAATGTATGCCAACAGATGAAGAAATAGTCTCTCGTAGGGAATAGCACAGAAATTAGTTGTTTGATATTAAATAGTTCATCTTGAAAACATATATGTGATCGATTTTTAAATAACAGACCACGTATTTGATTAAGATTGATGCTAGCCCTTCTCCGTTCTCTTTTTTTTCTAGTAAACATATTAACTTGAAATAAAGTATTGAGGAGGAAGAGAAAGCTGTATTCAAGAAGCAAAACTTACTGATATCTGTGGTAGGTTCCCAAGCTTTCCCAGTACAGTATGGCTTGCTTTATGCTAGTACTATGAAATGTGTGAGTGATCTTCACACAATGGCTCTCTTTTCAGTAAAGATAAAGCATGGCCTTAAAAGCATCTATTGTAGTTAAAGCAGAAGAAATATAGAAGGAGGAAGAAACATGAAAAAAGGAGAAAAATATGAGAAAAATGCATTCATCTGTCATTAACACTAATATTGGAAAAATATTTTGAAAACAGTAGTTCATAATAGTACACCTAAGAGTGCTTGAACATTGTTTTGATAGCCAACAAATAGACTAAATACATAAATAAGATGAGAAAACAATGGCTTTCATACACATATCTCAATGACTTTGACTAAGGGGTAAAAGTGACTTTGAAACACCAGATTTTTTTTCCCCTTTTGACCAGTCATTTTATTGAAATTCTTCACAGCAGTCTTTCTAATTAATTTGGAATTTGGAAGAGGGAGTGACAGGTTTTGCCAACACACTTCTCTGTAAGCAGGCATGAAGCTGGTGTCCACTTTCCTGACATCAGCCTTTGGGTTCTTAGCAGGTGCAATCATCCTCTGCTCTGACATCTTGGGATCTACCATTTTGTCAGTTTTCTGGGACAGCACCTTTGGGCTGAGACTCACTATAATATGTCATGTTGCTATTGTTGACAAGAGACTGATTAATTCTTCTTCTGTTACTTCAGTCATACAAATGCAACTTCCAAGAGAACATTATACTTTTCCTTTGAACTGACAGGTCTGCATATTAAGTGCTTAAATTTTCTGATTCAATTTGATCAGAAATAAAATTTGAAAGTTATTCTAGAACAAATCTAATAGAAGGAAGTGAAAGCCTTCAAAGCAAAGGAGGAAGTTATTTAGTGAGGCCTTAGGGTAGAGTAGAATTATTCAATTTGATGTCAAAGAAAAGCAAGGAGGTCTAGAAAGAAAATAGGAAAATCTGGGTGGGGAGAACCATGGCTTAATTGCTTAAATGAGGGTAGGGAGGACAGCCCCAGGGTGGAGTCAGATAAAATCAGTCATGAATCCAGTCTCTACTATATAGGAGAAATAGAAACTTTGCAGGGAATTCTTTTATCAGTCAAAAATAATAATGTAATACATTTGATATAGTCATGGAAATTCAGAAAGATCTAAAATGAAAAGCTATGCTGTAAATTAGACACTGAGACATTAGTAATAATTATTGCCACAGTGTTGCCTTTGTTTTAACATTTGAATCACCTATTTATTTTCATAATTTCTTTAATGATTAGAGCCCTGCTGTGAGTTTCTGATAATAATGAACTCGCAAGATATATTTGGTAATTAGTAATTAAAATTCTGAATATTCTCATTTAAATCACTTTTTGGTTCTCAAATATAGAGTTCTAAAATGAACTTTTAAAAATATCAAAATCCATAAATTTTACACCTTAATGTATTCAAAATATTACGGAACAAACCTGGAATACTCTCAACATTTATCCCTCTTTATCTCCCAAGAGATACCCTTCAGCCACACCATGCCAGCCCTTTTCATCTATGCCTCTTCCAACTAAAACGTGTTTCTTGAGTGTAACTGACATTTTAAAAACATTCATTTTATGTGTAGATGTGTGTACCTGTTTATATGTCAGGGCACCACGTGAGTGCTTGTTGCTTGTATACGCCAAAAGAGAGCATCAGATACCCGAAATTGGTGTTACAGAGAATTATGAAAGTCGGTTCGAGAGCAAGTAACTTGAAAGCCTCCATTAGAGCAACAAGTGCTCCTGTTCTGTCGTCTCTATAGCATCAGGTTATTATGACTTTGTAAGCATAAGATCACCACATTGGTATTCTTTTTTTTTATTTAACATTTTTGATTTGCTCTTTTCTCATTTGACATACCAATCCCAGTTCCCACTCCCTCCCCTCCTCCTACTCTCTCTACCTTCCCGCCATTCCACCCCATCCACTCCTGAGAGAGGGTAGAGCTTCCCATGAGGAGTTAACAAGTCTGGAACATCTCTTTGCGATAGGACCAAGGCACTGCCCTTTATGTTTAGGCTGAGCAAAGTATCCAACTGGTGTTCTCCTGCTATCAGATTGATGAATAACTGAATTATCATCATAGAACCTTCATCCAGCAACTGATGGAGGCAGATGCTGAGATTCACAGCTAAGAACCAGGCTAACCTCCCAGAGTCCAGTTGAAGACAGGGAAGAATGATACTATGAGCAAAGAGGCCCAGACCATTTTGGGATACCCACAGAGGCACCTGACATGATCTATTCGGAGCTCACTGACTTTGAGCGACCAGCTGTCTAAATAAACTCAGGACTTTTAGAGTCTGTTCTCTTTGAAGGGCTACCATCCATATTGGTAGTCTTAAGGTTCCAGTTTTGAGTTCAATAATATATCATTGATAGTTTTCAATGTCAATTTATTTATGAACTCCTTCATTGTTGAATTTTGCTTCACTTTCTACTTTTTTAACATCTTTTTTGGCGATATGGCATATATCGCCAAATTTCCTATTTATTGGGCACATCATTGAGGTATTCTACTCCAAGACTTCAGAATTTTTAGAAAAAAATCATAAACTTTTTTATGTTTATATTAATTTGCAGAATAAAAAAAATGCCAGTGAAAGAACTATGAGGATAGAGCATCAGAATTCATGGAAAGACTCTAAAACTTTGGCAGATTTTTTTAAATACATTATACTAGCATTTCAGTAGTTTACAACCCTTTGATAAACATCAAGAGTCCATTCCTACTCCCATACATCATTTTCACACTAAAAGTTTTTCCATCTAGTAAGATATCTCATTTTCATTTTCATGTATGATTCTCTGATTATAAACATAGGTGAAATATCATTTCCCTGAATGCATTCTTTTGTGAATTTACTAAGTAAACCTTATATTGATTATTTCATCAATTTTGTGGAGGGAGAATGTTAGGAAATGTGGCCAATGTTTGCTTATTAAATTTGGTACACATTCTTTTGTTAAACTAATCAATACTTTTAAAGAATTGACATTATGAAAATTGAATGTTGATTTTCAGGGAAAATATATCTGCTTATTTAGCTATTTGAATCTCCAGAATTTGGCTCCATTAAAGAAAGAGCTCCTATCATAAACAGTAAATACTTTTAGTTAGTGTTGCTACTTTAGACAATACCTATTCAAACATTGAAAGTGGCTCTTTGTAAAATTTTTATTTGTTATTTTCCATTTACCTAATGAAAATATCATTTGTTATCACAATAAGCTCTTAAATTATTTGAACTTTGTCCCTTCTGTTTCAGAGTAAGATTGTTTAAATGAGTTGACTACTTAATTCTGCTTCCTTTGCTTTCTTCAGTGTTAGCACTACCAATATCATCAATGGGTGTATTAGAGTCAAGAATTAATTTAAATAACATGATTTTATGATTAAGTAGTGATAAAGATTTATTCATTTATCTTAATGTTTTGTTATCACAAGAAGAAAGATAGTTGTTTTTGAAATTTTCTGTATTCTTGCAAATTCAAGCAAAATTGCCTTGAAAGACATTGAAAATGATGTTGCCCACTGTTATGGATTGTAGAGATGACTTAAGATGGGGTTCTTTCCTTTTGTCATTAATATGAATCCTGCCTCCTGTGTGGCAGAAAGCCTGCCTACATCTTGAACTAGTCTGAGCAATTTGGATGTCAGCCGGTTGGGTTTCTATCATTTTCTATTTCAATTGATGTTGCTATCCCAATTGTCATATATCAAGCTAAGTACACTGAACAGCTTATGGGTCTTTTGTGAATGAATTAGTTGTGGAGACAGTCAGACATTGTCATCTCATAACTGAGGAAATTTCTCTCAAAGCAACGTCTGACTGGAGGAAATTCTAGTAGAATATTATTCATGTGTGCAACTGTTCCAGAGAGATCTGAAATACATTCCCACTTACCACACCTCATTAATAGTAAAAGGAAAATACAACCCATTTAGAAAATAGTCTTATTTTCCTTAGAGTACCCTGTTTAGAATAATGTGAATTTTACATGGTTTTATAATAGTAAAAACTAAATTAATGTTAGGGTTACCTCCAATCATTTTAAATGTGTGGTCTGCAAAGAATTTTTGAAACCCATGAAGATGAGTGGCATGATATAACTATGTTGACAAGGCTGTGAACATAATCCCTAAGTGCTTTGGGTAGGATCATTGGTTAGATTGGGAACACAACACAACCTGGAATGAGACAAGAAGAGAACTAAGAAAATTCCCATGATAGAGATAGCAAGAAGTGTCATTGAATTTTATACAAATAAACACGTGCATCTCAACTTAGTTCTGTATTAGCAATCTGTTGCTAATACAGCACAGTACTTTGAAAAGATGGGTTATACAACACATATTTAATCTGACAGTTTTGGATACCAAAAGTGAAAGTGGGCTTCCCTAGATTAAACTAAGGATTTTTTGATATTTTTACTAGGGCAGAATCTGTTTCATTCCATTTTCCTGCTTAAGTAGATGGTTTCATCCATTGGCTAATGGTCTCCCCTTTGTTATCAACGTCAGCAAAGGTCTGGTTCTACCCCCCAGTTTTCATCTGTCAATTCTTCCCTTTTTAATTTATCTTTCTCAAACTTGTTCTTTTGTCTTCACACACAAGCCTTTTATAATTATTTGGGGCCCATATGAATAATTTAGAATACACACTCTTCAAGACACTTAATATTATCAAAAAACATCTAGGGAGTACCTTTGAACTTTGTCTCTAAAATCTAATATTCTCACATAGGTAAGAGCTTAAGATTTGCTCCCCACTGAATGGGAAGCTAACCGTACTTTCAAATAAGTTTACTACCTGATTGTATCAATTGGTTAATTTTAGCTGTCTGAAATTAAGACTCTAGACTTAAGCTGTGATTGAATTATCAGGACATTTCATGTGTGTCTAGCATATGTCAAGGATCCAAGATATTTTAAAGCCTTTGTCTAAAGTAGATCAGTGTTTGTAGACTTCTATTTCTGGTCATGTGATTGTAATAAGAAGTAAAAACTCTATGTGCCCAAGGTTTAATAATACGTTCATTTAAGAATAGTTTTTCTCTCATATAAGGGTGACCCTCTAACTGACATGCTCAGTTCAAAAGAGACAAAAAACAAAACAAAACAAAAAACAGTGGTAGCTTGACTTACTGCATACAACCAAAACAACGCTTTAGAATGTTCACTCTCATCCTCCTGAAATTGATGGTCTCTATGATCTGTGTTTTCACAAATAGAATTAATCAAACAGTGTTTTTTAACAGAGGGCTTTCTTACCCATGTTATTGAGTAATATCATCTTCTTCACCTGACTGGACCAATATTCTAATGTATTAGATATTGATTCCATAAACAACAATGTAGGGAACTTATTAAGTAATCAAATTATAATTTCTTATCAAAGTAAGTCTGCCTATATTGATGAATGAGACTATTTCAATTGAAATATTCAATATTTATCTTCTGCTTATTGGCATGTTTTATTGTCTAACATTTCTTTCGCCAGAGCTTCTGGAATTATTTCATCCTTTGCTTCCTGCCCAGATGTCTTTTGCTCTCTACAGTCTTATTTCTGTAACTTCCGGATGTAGGCTCCGCTGCCTGTTGATGTTTGTTCTGGGTCTTTGATTAAGGGGCTGTGGCATGTTAATCTCTGTAATGCATTTCTCTGCAGACTTTTCTTGTCATTCTCTCTTTCATCTGGACTTCCTTTAGCCTTCAAAGGCAGTGTTTAGGGCCAAACTTGAGGTGGGTTTAAGGCCTGGAATAAATCACATGGGAGGCTCATTTCTTTCTGTTTGAAGGAGAAAAGAGGCCATAAGACATAAAAAAAGGGAGACCTGATCCTGAGAAGCATGAAGGTGATGGCAAGCATATTCCAGGTGCCTGGATTCTGTGTCCTCAAAAGCTCTGGGTCTGTTGTCTGTATTTGGTGTCACAGCCTTTGAGATTTAGAATTAGTTAATGGTTATGTTAATGAACAAAGACAGCATCCCGGGAAGACATTTCTAGGAAAATACCAGTCATTTTCCCATTTTCCCCAATAATTATTTCACAGTAAATCACAAATTAGTGTCATTATAAAAAGCTATCATATGTATTTCTAATTGGCATCAGAGAAGCTCAGTTATACAAAGAATAACTGAAATATCTTACTGCTTAAGAAGAGGCTCAATTACTATGCAAAGAAATGTAGCTAGCAAAAGAAGTTAGACATCTGGTCAAACAGCTGTATTTTGGTGTGTAAGTCATGAAATTTTATTTATTTTTATAGATGATTTTACCCTTTTATTTAAATATATTGATGTTAAATCTTTTAGCTTTGGAAAATGGTCTCCATTTTCTTTAGAATGTATGTATGTTAATTTCAATGTTGATGTCTATAGTAGGAATATATTCAAACATACCATAGCAGGTGGGTCAAAAAAAATGCTCTGTTGCATGTCCAGGTCATCTTAATTAACAGAAGTCAATTCACAATTCAAAATTCTATTTTGGTCTTGTCACTCTTGTTGTTTTTCAAGAATAGGTCTCTTTGTGTAGCCCTGGCTCTGTAATTGTTCTTTAGACCAGGATGTTCTCAAACTCAGAAAACTGCTGGCCTTTGTATCCTGAGAACTGCAACTGAAGACGTGTGCTATAATTCATGGGTAATCACTTGATATGTGACACACACATATATTTATACAACCATATATATGTGTATACACACACACACACACACACACACACACACACACACACACTAGTGGAGAACAGGCAATTATTATCTTTTCTTCATTGTGACCCTCCCAATGTATTCATCGTGATTCAGCTGGCTGTTTTCCTGAAACATATTGGAATTGAACTTCCAAACATGACTGTGAAGTATACACTGTTCATGTTGACTGGCGACCTGGTAGATGTGCACAGATTCTGATAGCAATGAAATGGTTTGGAGAAGAAAGAAATGAAATTTTGGATAGAAAACGTATACTTAACTTGTTTTGAACTGAAGTGTGATGCAAACAATACTGCTCCTCATATCATCTCACTGCACTGAAGAAAACTGCAAAGAAAGGCATTATGTGATTTGACACTCTCACATTGATCACATCAAAATACTGTAAGGAAGAACTTAGGGCCATGCACAGATATAGCTGGTTTGGCATTAATATAGCATATGTTGGTAGATATTTGACTGCTGAGATTGGGAATGTCTGATATCCAGGACCATATTCCTCAGGGTAGGAGGTAATGCACGAAGGGCTAAAAATGATGAAAAGAAGAGACATCTATATCACACATGTTTGTGTTTGCTCATTCAGTACTACTGTTTTTAATGTAATAAGTATTTTTGAAGAACTCTTTAGCACATAAATTGATCTAAAAATTGTCTTGTATTTAAATCCATGAACTATTGCCTTTACAAAATTATCAAGGGTCTATGCTATAGGTGATTTAATATCTATAATTTAAATGATCTTTGTTTTACAAGCACAGTCACACAATAAATGGAATTTCAAGTTTTATTACATTTCAGTTTATCTTTTTGATTAGTTTGTAGATATTTCACACATTCACGTTTTTACAATTTTTAATTCTACAATCTCAATTTTTGGAGACAAATGTATTTGTCAAGTTTTTCAAAGGAAAGTACAAATGAAGTATTTTTTTTATCTATACAAAATGATGAGAAGTAAATGTGAAGAAAGAAGGGTTGTATAAAGACACACTATTACTGCCGCTGGCAAAGATGAAGTTTAAAATGTTGAAAAATACATCAGCATATTTGACATTTGAGATCTAAATGATGAATCTCATTTTTCCAAGTCATGGAAACTGCCTCCATGCTAGCGGCAAATAACTGGGTTTTCTGTTATTTGTTCAGCAAATTACTGGGAGCTAAAATGTAAGAGGCATGCAAAATCATCTTACAGCTGACTTGCAGTGCAGAGTTCAGTGTATAGAAGGGGCAAATGCTGTGTCTGGCAAGGTAAAAGAAAAATCCCGAGAGTTAAAAAAAAAAAAAAGTTACCACCCACTGCCCCACTGCTCACTGCTGCTACTGAATAAGTGTTATGTCATAGACAGTGGCACCTGCATTTTACTCAAGATGAAGGAAGACTGAACATTGGCAGATGAAAGCAACAGCCATTCTGAAATGTAAACACACAGGCAAAGACAGACATGCAGTATATAAATTTTTTCATTTGTTTCTCTTCAAGCCAATTAGAGAGTGCACTTCCCTGCTAATTACCCTTATCCTGAGCCCCAGAGACTTGACCACTTCTCAATAGCTTACAGGTGACACACCTCCCTTGGCAGTTCTGCTCCATGTTTATTCCAGAAAAGCAGATAACCCATTTGTATCAAATTATACACGGCAATTTAGTGAAATGGGCTGCATACTTCTAAGGAAGTAGGAAAACAAAAAACAAAACAGCTATTGTGTTTTATTAACAACACCACTTTTAGTTCTGCAGTCAAAAGCTTTTGTAGGTTTCAAACATAAATCATTTCAGTTGTATTTGCCTACTTGTGAAAAATTTGAAGCAGTTTTACCCAGAAAGATTTGAGGCACTTTTCAAAATTATCCTCCCCAACTATCCATCTGTTCCTTGAATTGAAGATCAAGAAACAAGTAAAAGTCAAAATGAAACAAGAACAACAAAACAAAACAGAGATATGAAATGACATTGTGTAGAATGCCAATTAGCCATTCTTCAGGAGATGAAATATCTTCTTAGACATCAGCAATTTATTTTGGACATTCTATAATGTTACAGGGGCATGAGGTTAGATTTTACTGTTGGGATCATGTTTACAATTTAAAATATCAATTTCATTTTCTGGTAGGAAGTGTTAGATTCAAAGCACATGTCCACACCTCACATCTGTGAGCTTCTCTGCAGATTCTGTAAGGGCCAGAACTTTATGGTAAAAAATTAACCATGTACATGAGAAAGCATAACTTGTCTTACAAAGTTACAAAATTCACACAGATTTTATTTAGTGTTTTTCTCTATTCTACCCAAGTTTGTCATGAAAACTCAAAGAGCTTGTTATTTGCGGTCAAATTTGTAGCTGAAAAATTTCTGGGCCAGACCACTCATTACATCCACTTTCAAAAGTTTTGTTGCTTTACTGAAAAGGGTTACAGCAATGCCACCTCCAGAGAAGTATATGTTGAATGCAAAGTCAAAGTCAACATAAATAATATGACAATATTTTCATATGAGGAGTAATCATTTATTTACTTAGTTATTAATATTCTGACAACATATACCACTTAATACACAGAAATATGAAATGAAAACTCTTCAATATATATAAATTTTATCTCCTCCCATTTGGATTATTAGTTTCTTCACTGTTAAATAAAATTAGTATGATCTAATCATTGAAGCATATTATTCTAGGAAATACAAAATAGATCTCTATCAATTCAACCATAGTTTAAAAGAACAAATCCTAAAACAGTGTGCTTTCCTTCCAAATGACATCAGAGTAGATAACAAAAAAGACCAGAATTCAAATCAATATGTCCCTACACAGGATCATTTTCTGAATTATTTTCTACATGAACTGAGTTTAAGCTTCTGATTATGTTCAAAGATAATCCTTTGCTATGCTGGAAAACAAAAACATATCTAAATTCCCACAGAGTTGTGAGTAAGAATGATTGTCCCTAAGTCTTTACTAGTGGTGGTAATATTTGTTATTATTATTATGTACTTGACAGGTAAAGTTACGTTTTAGACATTTGTACTCCTGTATTCAAGGGAGCTGAATCAGAACTTGCCTGTTGGTTGATGACCTATTTCTATTGTGAATTAATACCTGAGAAAGGAAGGTGGTTCATTTTTTGTATATCCAGGCATAATATGATTCAGGTCAGTGTTACCATGCTACTTACTACTCTTCATTGTATATCTCTGAGTTGTGAAAATTAATATAATTAAATTTAATTAATAATTAATAAATAGAAAATAGGAGTGTAAGTTCAAATATTATTTTATATTTTCTATGTTCTATATGTAAAGTTTATATAACTTTTATATATTAATTTATATAAATTTTAAGTTGTTAAAAGTTGAATTAACAAGGGATGTCTTTTATTTAACATATTTAGGTTTATAAAATAGTTATAAATTTAAAATTAGATGATAAATGGCAAAACTATGGAAGGGAAGGATTGAATAATATTTCTGACTCTATTATTTACTCAGTCAGTAACAATATTCCTCCTTCTCACCAAAGTATGTGAAAGTTGCCAAAACATCTGAAATACATTGGAAAGGTGAATGAAATGTTTCTAAAAGTAGTATGAGAGATTGGTAGATAAAATATCAACAGTGTTGTGGGTATGTTCCTGACTCTCTGTTTAAGATGATAGGGCCTTTTCATTGTTCAAGGACTTTCTTTGCTTTTGATGACAAATATGATTAGGTTGAATTTTGAATGGCTAAGCAAGGAGTCATTTAAAATTAAAATATTAACATAAAACTCTGTTAATTAATTGAGTCCCAGAAAGTTATTTTAAAAGAAAAAGTTATTGATAAATCTCAGTTTTCCAATGGTTAGAATTTGAAAAAGATTTTTAAAAAGTATCTTGGTGTACTTACTGTCTAGTGAAGTATAGTTTTCATTCATTGAATACTAAATATTGCAGAGTACTGAGGCCCAGTAAGACATTTACGTTTCCATTGTCTTTATTTTACAATGTACTCTTCTATCATTTTCTTCCTTCTTTTTTAATTTAATTTTTGTTTTTATTTTACATATTGATCCCAGTTCCCTCTCTCTCTTCTTTTCCTCTCTCCCCCCTCACATGCACACCGACCACCCTCCCCTCCCAACACCCCACTCCACATGTAGGGTGATGCCATCCAGGAGGGGTCATGTAAATCTGTCAAGTCATTTGAAGTAAGGACTAAAACTTCTCTCCTGTCTCTAGGTTGAGGGAGTATCCCTCCATAGGGGATGAGTCACAAGGTACTAAAGGGCTAAAGACAGGTTGCAATCCAAGAGTACAAAAGACGAAATGCTTCTCAGAAAAAAAGGAGGGTGTAAAAGATTTCTATAGGAACTTCATATACAATCTGTGAGTCATGTTATTTATTTCCTGTGCTTGTTATTGTTCTGTTTTTTACTCTGATAATACTGTCTTATTTTTAACTTCTCCATGCTTCCTCTTCTAGCTTCTATTCTAAAAACTCTCGAAGTAATAAAGAAATTCCTCTCATTGATCAAAACCACATTCCTAGAAAAGCAATAAGGAGCTGAGTCATTTACCATGGCAATACAAGGATCCAAGGCCATAGAGCAAAACCGAACCCAGACAGGGGAAGGTTCACTGCCCAATGACAACTTAAAGAAACAGATGTATTATTAGTAGGATGGCAAATGAAGAATTATTATCCTTTTCATAGTAACCTTGGTAGACATCTGTGATTTTGACCTTGTGAAAGGTAAGTTTACTTTTAACAAAAAGCCTTTAGTCTGATTTGCTCTGCTCAGAAGTGGAAGTGAGCTAATTATGTGTGGTAGTTTGATCAAGAAAACAAGGCAGGTTGTTAAGAGTCCTCAGTCCTTTTGGAAAAAATAGCTCCAGTTACGAAGCATATCCGTTATATATTCTATATATCAAAAAATATAGATAAAAGTTGTCTTCCAGACCATCCACAAAATATGTGCCCAGCAAACAATTAAGACACTATAGTGCTGCAAGAAAAAAACCAAAGTTGCAATGTGAGGGAAAGAACTATTCACACAAGAAGTCTGCACTGAGGACAGCTTAACACATTTGAACATTGTATACCTTATCATCTTGCTTAATAAGGTATTTCCATGAATGTGGATCTCTGATGACAATATTCTTCATGGCCCTGCTAAATGAGGTCTATATCTTCACAAGATATGCATCTCTGATGGGAAGGCCCCCAAAGTATGAGGTGAACTCTCATTGCATAATTCTGTGGTTCATAGCACCCAAGGAAAATTTTTAGTGGAGCTGTTCAATCTTTGCATTGGACTCATTAATTTTTCAACATCAGGCTTGTTATTTGCAGTTTGAAAATTCAAGGTAAAATTACATCAAATTAAAAATTATGTATCTTAAGTCATTTTCCCCCTTGAAACTTAAAAGTCTGAATTTCTAGTTAGTATAAAACACATTCAAATACACCTGATGATCATCTTGAAATTCTCTGTTTGGTTCAGAGTAAATTCATTTGCATGAAATTGTGATTACAAACACACACGTGTGTGTGTGTGTGTGTTTGTTATTACTTGACAAAATGTGGTATAGCTGAATAATATTAACAATATCTACAGATTATGCAAAGTTATAGATGGAAGAAATAAAAGATCTGTCAATTTATTCACATGTGTGTTCTATTCTTTTGACAATATATATCTAAGCTTGAATTATACATATATTTATATTACATACATATGCCTATGTATCTTAGTGATAATATAAGTTGATCATCTCTTAAATATGCATTAGGATATTCTAGGTCATTTATTCAATTCAAAAATAGCCTTTACAATGAAATCTGAGTAAAGTTCTATGTAACAAAGATGAATTAATAACCTTTGATCTTAAATTTTACTACTTAAGTTTTGCAATGAGAGACTAATAGCCATGGCTCATTATTCATGGGGGAGAGAAAGATTGTTAAGATTGTTCTGCTGTATTTTCAAAAATGTATATGTGTTGACAAGATACTTTAGTTGCCATGCCAATGTGTTCTCTGTTGCTGACCTCCAACTTATTGCTGAGAGATGTAGGGGAAATTTTATTATAAACTACCTTTATTTAGCCTTTGCCTGGCAAGAACAAAGGTGTATAAATAACTCTTCTGTATGTGTTTCCTGCTCAGAGCTCCACAAGGATCTGCATATATTATCATAGTCATTTAGTTCATCTCTAAGTGAAATAGTGGAGAGAAGTCTCAGGCATAAAATACATTGCAGAGCCATTAGCAGGCCAACAGCAGAGGCCACACTTGCTTTATATCAAACTCTGACAGCTTTAGTGTCTACAATATCGTGGTCTATTTTGGCAGAGATGTACCTATTCAAGTTGAATTAAAAGTTGCAAATACCCTAGTGTAGCCCATCAACAGTGGAATACCCACCATTAATCAGCCAGTGACTGTGTGGTACTTCTACTGACAAGTCAGCAGTAACTTAAGAGGTTTTCTTTGTTTTTGCAGACTTAGTAGAGCTGTTGGAAATACTAAATACTAATGAAGGCATAAATATGTTAAACATTTCCTCTAGTATTCATAAAAGTAACTAAAAATGAAACACTCACAATGTTCTATATGGTGATGGTTGAGTGCTTTTTGGATTATGACGTAGGTTAACCTTAATGGTCTTCCTTGATTTTTTTTTTGGGGGGGGGGAAGAAGCATATTTTAACTTTCTATACAACTAAACTTTTTTTAATAATGAATAGTTGGCCAAAATATAGCTAAAAGATGCAAGATTCCTTACAAAGATAATAATTCTTAGGTTATGTTTTACTTTCTTGACCAAGAACTCAGATAAATAAAGCATATTAGAAGTAGGAGTTTGCTTAGAGAGGGTCTGTTTCACACAATAAGAATGAATATATGAGATTAGGACTTTACCAAGAATTTGTATTTTAATGTAATTATTTTTCCTTTGCAGTCCTTGTTCATTGGCACATATTAAAGCCAATCTTTTCAGAGGTTTTTCTTTCTTTCTCTCTAAGATTCCTATAAACCTTTTTGTCTTACATTAAATTTCTAAGACTATTTCCTCAAAGGTAAAGAAAATTGTAGTTAGTATTGATCACTCATGGTAAAGCAGTGTGCTGTGTTCCTGTAGCCAGATGTGTACCTTCCTGGAAATACATGTGAATTATAACATAATAAAAATAGCTTGAGGTCAAAAATCAAAAAAAAAAAAAAAATGGGAAGTTTAGTTTTCCAACCACAAGACAGTGAATTCTACCAAAAAAACATGACAAAGTTTGGAAGAGATTCCAAAGTAATTGCAAGCCTAGATTATATTCACCATAGTGAATATAAACAGAGGACAGAGTTAACAAACTCCTGACCCACATATGGCAGATGTATGGTGCTATTTTGTAGAAACCTGCTATACAAGTTTAGTGAGAAATCCATGTGCACCTGTTTAACAAATGAAAAGGGGAAAATACCCTCATGAATACAGTATATGGTAAATCCAGTTGCAGAGTCATTGGAAAGCTAGGGACAGATAATATGCTGCTTCAGGCCACATGACTTGGTCTTCACCACCCAAGAGAACTCAACCCTTCTATTCTTCCTTTTTAAGAGCTCACATACTGTTTCTATCAGGACAGATATCCCAAGGCCATGTACAAAGTGAATACTCAGTACCTATAATAAAGAAAAACACAGACAAGTAGACATGCTTTATATTTGATATCAATTTGACTACTCCTTAGTACATTTTTGGTCTATCCATAAATATCCAGCAAAAGCAATGCTAATGCTCAAATGGAAGTCTAATGAAGACAATGCTGTGGCTGTGATATGGTTATGGGTGAATGATAAATGTGTATTATTTAACAGACGTTTTATTCACTTTTAAATTTTAACTGTTTTGACTTATGACATGTAGGTTTTTATTCATACTTTAACTCTGTGCCCTACAATGCATGGCATGTACAATAATGTGTTTTAACATATCAAATATTAGTCTTCATTTCCAACATAGAGGGAAAAGGTCTGTCGTCTTTCTGACAGGACTACCTCAGCAATGGAAATGTAAGAATGACATTAAACTATACATTTTTATATTCATACAATTTTTGAATTGCTTTCTAATGGTATCTAGCATATGAAAAATAATGTATTTTCTATGAGCAAGAATGTTGGTCTTTTCCCATGTGTCTTAAGAGTAGAGATATTATCTTCTCTTTGTTCAGTGTTGCTGTCTTTATTAATAAAATAAACATTCCTATAATTACTTGACAAATTACTAAATATTTATATCAAATTGTCCAGTACATAGGCCAAAGTAAGCTGGGAATTTGGGTATCTGGGAAATATAAATGAAAATGATTGTTTGTGTTTTAGAAACTAATCACTAAAATTTGGTAAAATTCATTAATTTAACATAGCTTGCCACCACTTTTACATGCCCATGTACAAATAAAACCCAGCACCAAACTGTAAAAGTAAGAAAGAATTAAAGACAAATAGAGACAGAAACAGAGCCAGAGAGACAGAGACAGAGAGACAGAGTCAGAAAGGCAAAGAAGACTATTTGTGATTATGAAACATATTAGTTACTCTTCAAATATAGTTCCAAACACATGATAATAAAAATGCTTAAGTTCTATAGGGCAATAACAACATCAAACAAACAAATAAAAAGCCAGAAATAAATATGGGTGAATAACTTGTAGGGAGTAGAAAGGGAAGTGTAGTCAGAACACATGTATGAAAATTTCAAAAATTAGTTTATTAAATACCAAATCCTGTTTTCTGTCTCATAAAAATTTTTATCTGAAATTTCACACATATTCTCAAATTAACTTAATTTTTAATATGCCTTGGTGCTCAAGTAAATACTTACCATAATTATTTGTCTTGAGCTCAAATTATTAATTATATCTTCACAGTGTAAAATGTTTAATTATACTAGCTTTAGCACATGAACATATTAATAAAATTACAGGTATATTAAAGAAAATAAAAATCATCTGTGCATTTTCCCATCATGATCTTTGACCCTTCTCCCCTGGCTCATGTAATCCCTTCTCCTTCTCTTTGACTGGTCTTCCTTAGCTAAACCCAGTGAGTGGTTGTGAATATCTGCATCAGCTTCCATCAGTTACTGGATGAAGGTTCTATGATTACAATTAGGGTAGTCACCAATTTGGTTGTCAGTGGAACCAGGAATTATCTTTGGGCATGAGATGGGTTTTTGAAGCCTATTCCCTGTGGTGGGATGTGTTGCTCAGCCTTGATGCAGTGAGGGGAGGGGGGCTTGATATGCATCAAGTTGATGTGCCACGCTTTGTTGATTCCCCATTGGAAGACTTACTCTTTCTGAAGAGTGGATAGGTCTGGGGTAAGGGAGAGCTGCTAGGGGGATGGAGAATGGGAGAAATGGTGGGAGGGGGAACTGTGGTTGGGTGGTTGGTATATGAAGGAATAAAATATTAGAAATAAAAATCACCAGTACAAAGCAGGTTTCCTAATAGAAGTTATTATGTATATTAGAATATACTTTCTTTCAACAGGCATACTCAAAAATATGACTTAACTCTTATTTCCTTAACAGAGAAGACATTAAATAATTCCACAGTTTTAAAGATAAAACACTTCCATATGTCTGCTTATTGTGGTGGCATACAACTTTAGTTCCAGCACTCTGAAGGCAGAACCAAGTGGATCTCTGTGAGTTCAAGGCCAGCCTGACTTACATAGTAGGTTTTGTGATAGCCAAAGATATACAATGAGACCCTATTGCATAATTTATGAGTTAATTAATAACAAGTTAATTCATCCACAGCAGGGTCTGAGGAAGGTTCTGAATATGATAGAATAAATAATTTCACTAAATATAAATCTGTAAGTGTTATCTACTATTTGTATTATATATATATATATATATATATATATGTATATATATATGTTTTAGAATTAGTAGTAGTACAATATTTATAGATATATTTCCAAGGAAACATCTCCTAAATTGAACATTTCTTTGTTACAGACATGTTTTCCAGCAGGCCTGGTCCTTCAGCCATGCCAGCCCCAAATAACACACAGAGACACTGTATTGATATAAAGCTGTTGGCCTATTACTAGTGTTTCTTATTGGCTTGCTTGGTCTTAATTATTAAGCCATTTCTATTAATCTTAGTATTTCCACGTGGTCTTGGTTTACTGGAGACAAGGCCCAGACCTCTGTTCTCTCAAGTATCTACATGTTGAATCTCCTCCTCCTTCTCCCTGAACCCTCTTTTCTTCTAGCACTGCCTATCTTGCTTTCCTCTTGGACAACATTGCTTTATTCATTAACCAATAAGAGAAACATATATACAGAATGACATCTCCCATTATCTCCTCTTTTTGTCTAAAATAAAAAGAAGGGTTTTAACCTGAACATGGTAAAATATATAATACTTAACAATATTTAAATATTTTATCATCTATCCAATTTTTGTGATTCTAAAGTTCCATATTTAACTTATTTTTAATCCTAATTAAGTAAAACTATAACCACAACTATCTGTCTTCAACTCCTTCAAAGACGACAGATGGATAATATATAAACTATAGAAATGACAGACATCTCACTACCTGGTCAGTCATCTGAAGTTCTTCTGTAATGTTCCATCTTCAGCCTATAGGCCATAGTGTGTCTGGAAGAGTAAGAAATTTCAAAATGTCCCACCTATGTTAGAAGTTTGTTAGTCACTTTTCTCTGTGTCCTGTAGACTGTCAGGCAGACACTTTCATGAAGCAGGAACCCTGTAGCACTGTCAATCTTATATCAGCGGTCACTTTCCTGTGGGTCCTGCATGTCCACTTTATATAGCATAAAGTTAAACAGTCTAGACAAGGGCAGTATCTTGCCCAAATGGCTAGTTTTCCCATATTGAAGGTAAACTCCATAATGAGTTTCTTCAACGTCTATCTTCCTTTTTGATGCAAGTGGTAGCAGTTATATATCAGGGTCAAGAAAAACCCTAAACCATTTAAAAAGCCATATTCTGTATATCTTTGAAGGGTTTGAATAATATTTATCCATCTCAAATATATATACATATATATGTATATATATCCTAACTTATTTAACTCTGTTTTGATTATCAAATGAAACTATCTATAATGTGTGCTAAATTATACATTACATTTCTAAATGAGTTACATAAACACAATACCTAATCGAGAAGAAATATACATATCACAAATTTGACCTTAAATTTGTATCACTAAATAAAAGTCCATTCCAAAACAATGTATACATTTCAATACCATAATCCCATTTTTACCTTTAAAAAAACTGGGTGCGTTCATTAACCATTTATTACCAACCCCATATAAATGAAAACAAACATTTATAAACAGAATTTGGGAATTGGGGCATTGTTCTTTCCAAACTGCTTCCTGCTGGTAAGGAGGTGCTGTCATAGGGATCTTAAGAAGAAATCCTGGTTGCGGCAGTCTGCAAGGCTGACTTGTCTCAGCAGTTTTGAATGTTGGATCACCTGGCACACTCCTTCTTTGATCAAACCATGTTAGTCTGGAAGGAATCCACAGCTTTTCATTTTCTGTGAAAACATAAATAAAAATCCTTTTCCCCAGTAACCTATCCTTAGACTTAAATTTGGAGTCAAAACATTTTTAAAATATATAAATAAGATTTATTTAGCATCATTGATAATCAACTATATTGTAGCAATTATTTCTTCCTTAGTAATTGAGCAATTTAAAGACAAAAACATAGCATACAGTATCCAAACTCTCTGTATTTTACATCTTTGTGTGGCTTTTTTATTATTCATTTCTTATACTTCTATTTATTATTTATTGAGACAGGGTTTTCCTGTGAAACTTTGGATGCCATAGAATTTACTCTATACATGAGGTTCATTTTGAAATCACAGAGATCAGCTTGCCTTTGTCTCCCGTGTACCACCAATGCTCCAGCTACTTTCTTTCTATTTTTTGTTTGTTTGTTTTAAATCAGCTGCTCATACACACCACTGAGTTGTTAGCACTGCTTCTTAAAAGCCATGAGGTTTTTTGCCACTATGCTGAGTCAGGAAACCTCATCTCTGTTTATCTCTAGCAAAACAGTCAAACCAAGAAAAATGTTGTTACCTAAGAAACCTTGCTTATCTCTCTTCTTTTGTTTCTAAAACTCTGTATTAAGCTTTTGTTTTGTTTTAAATGAATGGTCTTAGTAGCCATTTTGTTAGGAGTTGTTTTCCCTGCCATCCTGATCCCTGATGCCGCAGCCCCAAATAACACACAGAGACACTGTATTAGATATAAAGCTGTTGGTCTGTTATTAACATTTTATTGGTAGCTCTGTCTTAAATATTAACCTGTTTCTAGTATTCTAAGTATTTCCACATGGCCCATCTTACTGGAGAGAGTATCCGGACTTCTGTTCTCTCAAGTCCCTACATGTTGAATCTCCTCTTACCTCTTCGAATCTCCTTGTCTCCCAGTCTCCCCTATCTCGATTTTCTATTGGCCAACAGTGCTTTATTCATTAACCAATAATAAAAACATATTTACAGAATGACATCTGCCATCATTTCCTTTTCATTCTTTCATAAGGAATATATATTACCTTGAGGCTAGAGGAATGACTCAGTAGTTGACAGTTCTTGCTACTCTTACAATGGACTGGATGTGGGATACCAGTACCAACATAATGATTCACACCTTTTGTAACTCTGATTATAGGGCATCTGGACCCTTTCTGCCCTCCATGGGTACTACATACATTTGGTGCAGATATGTACACTCATGTACACATATATACATGTATGCTAAACTATTCATTAGTTATAAAATACTCCTATTTTATCTTGTGAACAATGAGCAATTTCGGCTTTTCACTTTGTATACAGACTTCAGTTCCTCCATATTTTTCTGACTCTAGTCATCTCTTATCCCCTGGCATCCACATTGCAAGGCTTCAATGTCTATTAATCCAGAGGCTTCTAAATGAGATTCAGTGAAGCTACACAACAAGTTTTAAATGCCTGGTTTCCTAACACATGTTCACTTTTATAACATTCTCTTATACTTTGTTGGGAGTGGTTTCTAGATATTGAAAGCCAATATATACAATAAAATATTAGTATAACATAAATTGCCTTTCATTATTTTCAAATTGTGGTATAAAATTTGATTTTATGCATTAATTTTTGTATTATTTGTATTATTTGTATTATTCCATGGGAATTATGCAATGGCTAGGATGGTACACAAAGAAATTTGTTGAGTTCTTATTGTAGGGTGTATTGACAAAATGTAATAATGGAATTCACCGCTAACTAATGTATACATAAAATATGAACTAATCAAATCCAACCTCCTGTCTGACCTCTACTACCCTTTCAAAATCTCTACTAATCTCTGGTCTACATTTACATGATATTACGTTTTTATTTGTATCTATTCCGGAGGACATGGGTTACTCACTAGTCTCCAGATGCCAGGTTTATTGGAATTTCTATCAAGTTTCAGTGAAAAAAATATTATCCAAAAATGACTATCTGGAGAACATTTTAAGAATCCTGGTTATAGAACAATTCAAAACATCTAAGTGGTGTTAAAAAGTAGTAATTCATAAACATATTATCTCATACATATATGAATTTTAGTTATTTTAAGTTTCAACAGGAATATATTGTTCAAAGGATATTTTAGAAGAAGGAAGTTCACAGGAGTTACAACGTGAGACAGAATTAGGTGAAAGTTTAGGGTGAGCAGGAATATCAAGGTGTAAGGTGAAGGAAAGGCTGATAAGTGGACTGTTATGAGGGTACTGCCAGCTCACTGCATCAGAAAAGGGAAGAAAATGGACTAAAATAATAAACAAACATAATTGTGTTTTAATGTTACCCAGAGAATGGTAAAAAAAAAAAAAAGGTGTATAACTGGGGAAGGGTCCACATGAGAAACTAATGAACTCTCCAATTGGTTTTGAGTATGAGAATGGTTGAGGTATCATGGACCCAGTAAGCATATACACAAGCTTCAAAGGACAGTGGCTTCACCATATAAAGGTGGGTATTCCATTTGTTCTAAGATTCCACTTGTGTAAAGTGTCAATCTGCAGTCATGGTGCCAATCAGGGTGGCATTGTGTGACTATAAAGGAATGTGCCATCCGACACATTCCAAAAAAATTGTTTGTGATGGAATTTTAATAAAAGCAATACCATAATAGTGGAAGCCATCATAGATTTAAGGAGAAATCTAACACTAGGGGAATGCCCAGAGATCTACAAGGATGAAACCAACTAACAATCTATCAATAGTGGAGAGGCTACCTTTAATGCGTTTCCCTGATAATAAGATTGATGACGCATTATAAGCCATCCTAGAGTCTTCATCTAGTAGTTGATGGAAGCAGAAGCAGATACCCACAGTTAAATACTAGCTGACCTCCTGGAATCCAATTACAGAGAGGGAGCAGTGATAAGCAAAGGGGTCAAGACCAGGATGGAGATACCCATCAGAAACAGCTGATCTGAACAAGGGGAAGCTCATGCACCCCAGTCTAATAGCTGGGAAACCAGCATGGAACTGACCCAGAAACCCTAAATGTGGGTGTTAGTTAGGAGGACTGGGCAGTATACAGGGCCTCCAGTAATGGATCAGTATTTATCCCTAGTATATAAATGGACTATGGGAGCCCATCCCAAATAGAGGGATACATTCTCAGCCTAGACACATGCAGGAGAACCTAGGCCCTGCCCCAAATTATATGACAGAATGTGAAGAATCCCCATGGAAGGCCTCACCCTCTCTGGGGAGCAAAAAGGGGATGGCATGGGCTTTAATGGGGGTATAGGGAAAGATGGGAAGGTGAGGGAACTGAGATTGACATGGAAAACCTTATCAAATTTAAATAAAAAAGGGAAGTACACAACGTTTATATCAATTAATGAGAGAAACAAACACTAGTGATTAATGATCAACTGTAACAGACACATTAAGTATAATTAAAGTAGAAATTCTTATAACCAAATATATTCAAGAGTAATTCAAATAATATTATGCTGTTACTAGAATCAAAACATAATCTTGGAAAAATGGTTTAATGGAAAAATACAGTCAACAAATTGGAAAGTGATATTAATTGTACTTGAAATTCTGAATCAATATCTGGTGAAATAATTAAACAAAATATTTAAAAGGTCAATGTAGAGTGATTGTGTAGTGATACATCTACAACCTATTGAGAATTATTAGCAGGGTGTTATAGTGCACACCTTTATTCTATTACTTAGCATGTTGAGGTCTATGAATTAAAATCCAACTTAGTACTTAGCTAGTTCCAGGCCAGCCAGAACTACATATTGAGACCCAGTCTCAAAAAATCCAAACCAAACAAAAAGTTATAAAGTGAAATGAGATAAATACAATTTCATAATATTTCATAAATATGACAAAGGGATTTCAGGGCCCTGTGAGTAGTGCATTAGCCTGGCTCTGGTAGCAATGGTGGCACCATGAATCAATACCTCCAGCTGGGGCTAAGGAGATACCTTTATTACTGTGAAAGTATGAGCATTTGAATTCGGCTACAAAGCACCAGTGGAAGATCCATGATGATGGTGTGTGCATGCTGATGGACATAGCTGAAACCCTGGAGCTTGCTGGCCAACCAGTGTAGTTGAAAGAATGAAAGGTGAACCTAAATTTTATGGCAAAATCCTTTCTCAAAAATTAAGGTAAATACAAGGGACAGAGGAGATAATATGAAGTGGACCTCTGGGCTACACAGATGCACATATGAGTGAATATTAATTTACTCAGACAAACACCACAAACTCACAAATATTTAAATGCACATGTACTTATATGTGCATACTCACACACACACACTCACACACACACACACACACACACACACACACACACACACACGCACACACACAAAACACACAGCAAAACAAAATAATTTAATAAAAAATGAACAGCAAAGAAGAAAATCATTATAAACATATCCAAAATCTTGGTGGACTAACTTGAAACCTTAATGATAAATTTGTGATTAATTTCAGATAAATGGAGCAATTATGGCAAAATTTTTCTGACAGTCCAGAGAGGTCAGGGTTTGGGTGATGTCTGTCATAGGCCTTAAAAAGGAGCAAGGCCCTGAGTATCTGCTACCAATAGAACACATAAAATGCATGTCAACATCTTATAAATGCCCTACTATTCTTTTCCCCTTCCCAAAACCTTCTTCAGGAAGGAAAATAAAATATATCATATTTAGACATCAGGTGAAGAAGAGAGGTAAGTAATATGCTGAACTTGATGAGTATTTGCAAAAAAAAAAAAAAAAGAAAAGAAAGAGGAAAATAAAAAATAACATGTTTGCTAGTTAAATGTGAAATTTTTAAGTTGCATTGAAATAGCATACACATAAGTTTCTGTCATTATCTGATAGTTTGGATATGAAAATATAAGAAAATGATATTTGGCACAATTGAACTATGTAAATTTCAAACCTTTCAAATTTCCTTTCCTTTTTTTATGTGGTTAACAATGATTTATATAGCTTTTAGTTGTGATCTTGCTGATTGTATAAAAATATGTCAATGGATTATAAACATAAAAATAACAGATAAAATATGGATCTTACATATATTGAATCATAGTTTCATTCAGTTATTAAAATTTATTTTGGAGAACATATAGGTAAACACACAGATGTCAGTGAAAGACATGTTTTAGAGTATGTTAAGTTTGTAGTCATCTATACATACAGAGGTATGATTGAAACACAAAAGCAATTTTAGTATGTACAATTCAATATGTATTAGCCATAGCCAGTACCTCACATCACTACATTATTTCCATCTTGAATTTTTTTCACTTTCCTTGTTTTATATATATTTATGTGGTATCAGAAGTGGAACTGAGAACTTTCACTTAAAACTTAACAAAAGCTTAAAAACGGGTTTTAGAAACAAAGGAACAATGACAAGCAAGACTTCTTGGTAGCAGCATTTTCCTCTGTTGGACTTTGTTTTGCTAGAGACAGAGATTTGCATGGCTCCTTTAACAGAGGTTTCCAAAATTAGCATAAGCGGTAAAAAACTGCATTGCTTTTAAAGAGCTCTACTAACAATTCATTGATGTGTACTAGAGAGAGCTGATATGAAAGTTTACAGTGTGTTTTAAAATATACGTAGGCTTGGGAGAGGAAAAAAAATTAAATGGTTTTAAAAAGACAGAGTGTGGCTGGGAGTGGTGGCACACGCCTTTAATCCCAGCACTTTAATCCCAGAGGCAGACAGATCTCTGTGATTTCAAAGTAAACCTGGTATGCAGGGTGAATTCCAGGACAGATAGATAAAAGTTAGACAGAGAAACCATGTCTCAAAATATGTAAAAATAGAAGTAAGAAAAAAAAATTAGAGTAATAAAAAAAGCCACATAAAGATGAAAAGCACAGAAATCTTTGGATAATGTACGCTGTTCTGTTATCTTTAAATTGTTTGATTGCTGAGGAAATAACAATGACTGATAAAAGAAATGCTGTTGGATTAATCCAATTTATATATTTTAAAAAGGCTTTGACTCCAAAATTTGAGTCTCAGGACAAGTTACTAGGTAAAAGGATTTCTAATTTCCAAAAAAAATAAAAAGCTGTGGATTCCTTCCAGACTAATGTGGATTGATCAAGTAAGACCTCCTGAAGCAACGTCAATGGGAAAATGCAGCCTTGCAGAACACTACAGCCAGGATTTCTGTGTCTTCTTAGGATCCCCCACGACAGCGCCCCCTACCAGCAGGAAGTAGTTTGGAAAGAACAATGTCCATATTCCCATATACTGTGTATTAATGTTTGTTTGCTTTCATTTAAGTGGGCTTGGTTATAAATGGCTAATGACCACAAGAAATCTTTTTAAAGGTAAAAAGATGATTATGTTATAGATATGAGTACTTTGTTTTGAAATGCATTTTTCATTTATTGATACTATTTAAGGTCAATATTGTGATGTGTATATTTCTCCTCTTGTTTAGGTATTGTGTTTATATAGCTCATTGAAAAATGTAATGTATAATTTAGTACAGATTATAGAGAGTTACCTATGATAGTCAAAACTTGGAGTTAAGTTAGTTAGGATTTCTAGATATGCAGAGATGTATTTAAGATAAATAGACATTCTTCAAACCTTTCAAAGACCTACAGAATATGGCATTTAAAATGGTTTAGGGTTTTTATTGACAGTGAGACATAACTGCTTCTGGCAATACCACCTGCATCAGAAAGGAATATGGACATTGAAGAAACTCGTTATAGAATTTGCTTCTAATATGGCAAGACTAGCCATTTAGACAAGATACTGCTCTTGTCTAGACTGTTTGACTTTATGCTGTATAAACCGGACATGCAGGACCCACAGGAAAATAACTGCTGAAATAAGATGGACATTGATACAGGATTCTTGCTTCATGAAAGAGTCTGCCAGACAATCTACAGGACACAGAGAAAAATGACTGACAAACTGCTAGTACAGATGGATAGTTTTCTGCTTTGCTGAGGAGTCTGCCAGACACACTATGGCCTCTGGACTGAAGATGGAACATTACAGAAGAACTTTGGGTGACTGACCAGGCAGTGAGTTGTCTGTCATTTCTAGAGTTTATATATTATCCTTCTGTGGTATTTGAAGGAGTTAAAGACAAATAGTTATGGTTATAGTTTTCCTTAGTTAGAATTAAAGAAAAGTTACATATAGGACTTTAGACTCACAAAGATAGGACAGATGATAGAATATTTTCTGTAAGTCTTGCTAAATGTTAATGGACTAAATATTGCTAACTGTGATTCTTATTTGATAACTTGTGTGGTATATTTTGCTATGCTAAGGTTAAAACCCTTTCTTTTAATTTAGACAGAAAAGAGGAGATGATGGGAGATGTCATTCTGTAAATATGTTCCTCATACTGGTTACTGAATAAAGCACTGTTGGCCAATAGGAAAGCAAGATACGTGGGGTTAGGAGACTTGAGGAAACAGGAAAGAGTAAGGAGGAGTCAACATGGAGAGACTGGAGAGGTAAAACCCAGTGTCGCTCTGGCTGGTAAAATGAGAACACGTGGAAATACTTAGATTAGTAGAAATGGGTTAATATTTAAGACTAATAAGAAATTAGTAACTTGCCATCAGAATTGTATCAAATACAGAGTCCCTGTGTGTTATTGGGGGCTGGCGTGGCGGCAGGACCAGACGGACTGCAGTGAAAAACCTACTTGTAAAATTTATTAGAACTAGACCAAGACCAACTGAAAGAAAGAACATGTAAAAATAAGTTGAAAAATAAAGACTCTAGAAATAATGAATAGAGTTTTAAGGGATGGCATGAGCTTATTGATTATTTTAGTATTATGCATACTCTACTTTTGAATTTTCTGTATTTAAAACTACAGTGTCACAGCCAAATCCTTGAGTTTTCTCTTACCTCAATCAAGCTCTACTCTTCTGCCTCCAATACAGCAGCACAAACATGCCCATCCCCACCAGCACTGTGACCATTATCAACATAGTTGCTGCCATCACTGTGACCATAACCATCATCACTGAATTCAGCATTATCATAATCAACATCATGGCCATCGTTAATAACAGTGGCTTTATTAATATTTAACATAGCACATCCACTGAGGGATGACAGGTAAAGGAATCCATTGGTCAAGTTAGATGATTTTCAGTCACTATTAGGCTCCACTTTAGTTTTCTGCTTTTGTATTTTTCCCTTCTGTTCACTTAATTTTAATTTCTCCTGAGGACAAACAACATATTTCTGAGATGATGATAATCTGACAGTGAAATAGTGAAATAGGTCACAGTTAATTTTACTTAAATTAGGAAAAAAAGTTATTTTCCCTCTCATATTTAAAACAAAACACTACTTAGGAATAGTTATTTTGGCACTTAAAATTTCTCCTCTTTAAAACTGACATATGAATTTAAAATATAATGAAGTTTAGAACAAATATATTTTGCTATAGTAAAAGTGAATTATCTTTTAAATATATTTTTAAGTATTTTATAGTTGTCAAGTACTAAATTGATTACTAGAAACAGTCATCTCATCACAACAGTGATATGTTTGTTTCATCTGTGAAAGTTTTATATTTATTCTTTGAGAATTTTAAAAAATGTATTTGAACACACTTCGCCCCTATGCCCTCCCTTACCATGCTCTCAGCTCTTCCATCTCTACCCATTCACACAACTGTGAAATTGCTTCTTTTCCCATTCAGTTTACTGTGCCTTGCCCAGATAATCCTGAGATTGGGGCCAACTCTATCACATGGTTAGCCTGCCAGTACTCACATAATTAAAGACAGCTGGCCTTCTCCTGCAGCCATTAGATGTTAAAGACTCCTCAGCTAATGGTGGGATTAGTGTTCAGTCCCAACTCCCAAGGCTGGAATTTTGTTTGTCTCGCGTTTAAATAGGTCTTCTGAATGCTGTCACAATGAGAGTCCCTATGTGCATTTGTATGTTTGTGTTGGCAAACAACTAACTTGAAGTTATTCACCACCTCCGTGTATCTAGAGGCATTCAGTCACACTTCTGCAAAGATATAGGAGACTAGGAGTGTGCTAGAATGTCTCCTTGAGAGCTGATTATGACATCATCTCTTCAAAAATTGTGAAAGGGACAGAAGGGGGAAGTAGGGGGGTAGAACATGAGGGAGAAAGGAGGTCTACTTGGCTGAAGGAGAAAGAGCAAAGAAAAGTTCTACCTTGATAAAGGGAACCATTATGGAGCTAATGAGAAATATGGAACTAGGGTAATTCCCAGGATTCCACAAGGATGACCCCAACTAAGAATCCAAGCAATAGGGGAGAGGCTACCTTAACTGTCCTTTCCCTATAATCAGATTGACGCCTACCTTAAATGCAATCATAAATCCTTCATCCAGGAACTGATTGAAGCAGATGCCAAGATTCACCGCTAAGCACTGTGCTGTACTCCTGAAATCCAGTTGTCAAGAGGAAAGACTGATAATATGAGCAAAGGGATCAGGACCAATTACCTATGAAGGGTTACCTTGCTCAGCCTATATACAGGAGTGAAGGCCCTGGTCCTGTTCCAAATGATGTGATACACTTTGATGATTTCCCCATGGGAGGTCTCACCATCTATGAGGAGTGAATGGGAGGTGGGTGGGAGGATGGAAAGGAGAGGGAACTAGGATTGCTATATAAAAAAGGATTTTTTTTAAATAAAAAAAATAAAAATCTTATATGAAACTATGAAACGTGTTTAACTTTCTTTTCAGTTTTAATTATTATTAATTTATTTATGTTAAAATAAAATACAATTACATCAATTATCCCTTCCCTTTCCATTCTGTAATCCCTACCATATACTCCACTATGATGATCATTATTTAAATCAAAATTTTATTCAATATATATATATATATATATTTATTTATTTTTGTATACATATAAATGTACACATATGTGTAACCAGAAATTTCCCTCCCAACCACCAGTTTCCAAATAGCTACTTAAAGTCTTAATATTAATTACAAACTCTTGGCCTATTAGCTCAGGCTTATTATTAACTATCTCTTAGAATGAAAGTTAATCCATTTCTATTATTCTATATTTTATCACGAGGCTTGTGGCTTTTTATCTCACATCCTGCTGCTCAGGTGGCTTCTGGTATCTACCAGACTCCACTATTTTTTTCACAGTCTAGTTGGTGGATTTCCCACCTGGCTCTGTTCTGACTGGCCAAATCAGCTTCTTTATTAGCCAACGTTAATAAAACATATTCGCAGCATTCAAAAGGCTTTCCATGTCACACACATACATATAATGCTCAGTCTACTATTTGTTATTTATATGTACAAGATTTCAGGTCTGACTACTTGGCATTAGATAACTAGAAGGGGCTCAGCCTTAGGGAGAACTACTTCTCCTGATCTAAGCATTCTAAAAAATATGTTTTTATATTTTATTCATTTATAAGAAATTCATTAATTTGCTACATTTATTAATTTGTTTAAATATTTCTTCTATTCCACATGGAATTCTTGTTCTGGGAGAGATGATCTTGCTATAAAAGGAGAATTAATTCATTAAGGCATTTTATGTTTATATAATATTTAAATGGCAAAATAAAAGTCTTTCAAGTTATACACTACAAAAATACACAAGGTGATGGTTTCTGGCTACAATGTATATTATCTTCCTTAAATTTGATGTCATCTTACCCTTATGTTTTCTGAGCTGAAGATATGACTAATTATTAGCTAGTGTTAATTTTGTTCTCAAAGGCAAAACCTTGTCAATAAAACAAGTCCACTCATGTAACTGTGGTGATGAGTCAAGATGCAAGTAGGTATGAATCACAAATATAAAGTTTTCTTTACCTACATTTTTGCACTAACCGTTTTTGGAAAATACATATATTATATAGATAGACTGAAAAAATATATTTTACATTAAAATATTATTCCAGAACTTTAAACCTGAATCTCATATGCACCTTGGAATATCCCTCAAATTGTTACTCAAATTCTGTTTCCTTTGCCCACAACTCTCACATTAATATAGAGAAAAAGCCTAATATTAATAAGGAATCTACTTGTGAGGAATCAATGAGTTCATAGCCTAGTAGTAGGACTGCTTCATGGAATAGTTAATATCCAGTATCACAAATAAGAACACACAGTCTTTTGTGATGTAGGGACATTAGGCTGAGGCTTCTGAGGCTTACTTGATTTAGAAAACTCCCATCCTTTGCTTTCTTCTCTTTCTTTCTCTTGATTTTTTTCTTTTTCTTCCTTCCTACCTTCCTTCCTTCCTTCCTTCCTTCCTTCCTTCCTTCCTTTCTTTCTTTTTTCCTTTCTTTCTTTTTTTCTTTCTTTCTTTCTTTCTTTCTTTCTTTCTTTCTTTCTTTCTTTCTGTTTTCTATGCTTCAGCACATACATGAGATATTTTGTATTAAGTACAGGAAATAAATGCATATACTTCTACATATAGTTACTGCATAGTGAAAACATCACAACTATTTAACAATTAAATATTTTTATTAATAATATCAAGATCAAAAAATGATTTAAAATGCAAGAAGAGAACTCATATTCATATAAAAATGGGAAAGAAATGGTTGAAGAAATATAAATTTTACTTGTCATATACAACTCCTTTTAAAATATTCAGATAGTGATGATAAAAATGCTTTTAATGAATGCTTATAAATGAGCAACTAACACTTTTATGCAAGACAATAAAGTGGTTATATTTGTATAATAACATTGTACATAATTTTCTCATATCACCTTTGTTTTAAATAATGAGCTTGTGTCACTTGGTTTAAAAAACATTTACAAAGTCGTCCTATCTAGAAATTCATGAAGCATTTGAGCTTAGCTCTTTTGCCATTTCCTTTGTGGCATAGTACTGAATACCTGCTGTACTTCCAACCACAGATGGTATTACTCAGTGATGGTTAAAAGGACTTTTCTTCATAAATCCTGGTAGCACACAAAGAATCTTTTTAGAGGACACGGAACTGTGCTGCTTTCTATAGTGGGTGTGAATGTACACATTTGTTTTGCTAGGGAATGGAAATTTTTTCAAGGATGTGTGATTTCATAATTTATTATGTGGATGAATGGTGTTTGTACATTATATTCTTCTCCATCTAAAATTTACTGAAGTGCAAAAATGAATTCTAACTCTTAAATCATGTTTGAAAACAAGAATGGAAAATTATGGTAATTTCCAATGCTGTTTGTTGTGTGGGTAATTAATGAAAGTAGTAATGGAAATAAATTCCTGAACAATTTCAATACGTAAGATAGTGATAATATAATTAACTTTCCAGAAGTTTCTGCAATTTTGAAAAAAGTAAAAGGGTCAAAGATGAAAGTGACTTGAAAGGAAGACATAAGTTCAGGGAACAAGGAAGTCCTTATCATTAACAAGGCATAACAAATTAATCTTAAGATGTGTCTTTGAGCCCTAATATCATTTACCGGCTGTTAAAGTGGAAAGCTTGTATATCAAACAGAAGAATTTTCATTATAAACAAAACCTTCTTCACTATCCTTAAATGTTTATCTGTTCAGGGAGAAATGTTTTATCTTTATAATAATGTAAAAAAAAAAGGCAGGAAATTTGTAGCCAGTAATTCAATTAGTTATTATTTACTATAGGCTATAACTAGGGAGATAAAATGAGTGATTAAAATATAATGTGTGCTTACACTGCAAGCTGTCCTTCAAGACATCAATCTTTAGAACTATAACATTAAAAATTGCTTACCAATGTGTATAAGTAAAATGAGAACTAGGTTGATTTAACCTTGAAAAAATTTAAAAATATATGTGAGCAGCTACATCTTTAGGTATTTATGTATTCATAGATTTGTTGAGATGGGATCTGGCCATGTAGCTTGAGGTACCCTTCACCATTAGTCAAAGCTGTGAATCACTAACTAGTGCCAAATATTCTGTCTCTACGTGTTAAGTCCTAGGATTATAAGCACGTGCTATGTCACCCATGTTGAAGTACTATGATTTTAATTGTACAAGTCTGTAAAATTATTTTTCAGGTTATTCAACCTGTACATAGTTATACATGGTATCTATAGTATCTATAGCTAGTCACACTTGTCCATCTCTCTCTCTCTCTCTCTCTCTCTCTCTCTCTCTCTCTCTCTCTCTCTCTCTCACCCCCACCGTTTGTGTGTGTGTGTGTGTGTGTGTGTGTGTGTGTGCTAAAGTGCTAAAGCTCTGTATATTTTAAATGTAAAATTTTATTTAGAAAGCACTAACATGGCTTCTTCTCAGATATTAGGTATGTAGAATGAATGCTTATCACTATGCTTCATTTCACTATGCCTACATACTCTAGTTTCATTTCTTCCTTTGTTGGTGACATGTTTACATACCATCTGCCCAAACTAACATTTGTACTTCCTTAGAATTAATCTTGTTATCATCAGCCCCCTAGATGGGTTCATGATGTTGAATATTGAAAAAAAATATTTCAATAAACAGGTAACCATATGGTGTATTTTAGAACATTAAAAACAATTTGAAAGGCTAAATTTTGTTTCCTGCTTCCTTTTGTTTTGAAATTCTAAAGTATATTTAGATCAGTTTTGAGTAGTTTTTTTATTAGCGAACAAAATAGCAATGGATTCTGATAACTACTTCTTCACAAAGCATACACAAACACTATCAATTACACACACACACACACACACACACACACACACACACATGCAATTCCCTTGAGACTTAATACATGCATATTTATCCCTAAGCATTACACTGTATACCTTGGCAATATTCAACTTTGGTTTGGCAGCTATAAATTAGGAAAAACAAAGAAATAATCTATTTGTTATTTTTTTAATGGACACTAGATTATTTTTTCATAAAATATACCAAGCTTATAATTCCCACTCCCTTTACTCCTCCTAGTTATTCCCTACCACCTGACCACCCCTTGAGATCCACCCCCTTTCAGTCTCTCATTAGAAAAGAACAGGATTCTAAGAGAGAGCAGAAAAACATGACGAAATAAAATATAAGAATACAAAACTAAAACCATAATATTCAGGTTGAACCAGGCAACTCAACAGGAGGAAAAAAAATCCCAAGTATTGGGATAAAAGACAAGGGGAATCTTGGCAGATTGCATGGCAGGTGAGGGTGACCGAGGCAAGGGACAAACATGCTAGGCCGAAAGAGCTTAGTAACAAGTTTTATTAGAAAGGGAAGGAGTGGGAAAAGAAAAGATGTAAAGATGTACAGACACACACACACACACACACACACACACACACACACACACACACACACACAGAGGACAGACAAAAGGAGACAAGAAAAGCCCTGTCTGTCTCAGGGTAACAGAAGGAAACAGAGTGGGAAAAAGAAAAGAAGAAGGTCACAGCTCTTTCTTTTTTTTTTTTTTTTTTTGTAACTTTTCTATTTTTTTTTAAATCTTTTTGTATGTATTTTTTACATTTATTTTATGCTGGACATAGTTATACATGCCTTTTTTATTTAAATGAAAACAAACATTTATAAACAATATTTAGAAATTTGGGCATCATTTTTTTCAAGCTGCTTCCTGCTGGTAGGGGTGCTGTCAAGGGGTCCTTTGCACCAAGGCTGACCATACTTTCTGAATGTATTCTGCCAGGAGACAGTGGCAGGCCAGCATAATGCCTGAATCCTTACACCAAGAATGTAGAGAGCTGCAAAGTGCGCACCTTAAAGATGGTGCTGGCTTCAGCCTTCCACCTTCCCAAGGGTGAGCACTCTCTGGTGTAAACAAGCCCTTATTTGGTTAAGTCTGTTCAGCCTGTCTGCTTCAGCCTACTCTGCAGAGTAGCCTATCTGCAGGGTCCATGTACCTCACTGGGGTTGGTTAGCGCAAGGGGATTTAAGCCTGTGCAGGGGTCCCCTGGCTCTCACAGGTCAGAAGAAACATGTTCAAGGATCCTGATAAAACTGCATGAAGAAGATCTTCCCGGAGTCATGTCTTCCTTGCTGGTCGAGGTTGGGCACGGTACACAAGAACAGGCACAACAGTCAGAGACTCACTGATTCACACACCCAAGAATCCCATATAATTAATAATGGAAAGTTAGATATACAAAGGACCAGGTACAGACCCATATCGCTTCTGTCATTGCTACTTCAGTCTGTATGTGTTCACCTGAACATCAGACTTTTATTGTACTTCTGCCTCCACCTCTGTGGGATTCTCTGAACTCAAGGGAAGGTATTTTATGGATATATCCCATTCCGAGATACATTCAAAGGATTTTCTGCTCATAATGTGGCTCTCTGGTTTCAGTTTTGTGAAGGTATTTACTCTAATTCTTGCTCATGTTGTCTTTACAATATTAGTGCTTCTTGTCATTGCTGAAAATGATTCATAGGAATTGTTTTTTACATAATAAATGATCCACAGTTGATAAATATTGATACTGTAAATGTGTTTCATAATCAGCCCTAGAGATATCACATTCCATGACTGTGAATGAATTAGGTTATTTAAGTTTCTTTAAAGTTAATCTTGGACACATTTTATTTTGGCTATTGATTGTAGACTTAGTGTAAAGCAAGTGATGATACACAGTAAGTACTCTAGAGATGCTAGTTCATATCATTGGTTTCTTGACTGAATTCCCGATGTCCTCGGTGCAAGATAAATCCCTTATTTTAAACTGTGATTGAATTCCTCATGATGCAGTGTTTGTGATTTTCTTTAGGAAAGTATTTCTTCACATCATTATCACAAGGTGTTACCTATGAACTTTCTTCTGTTGCGTAGACTATTTCATCTTCTACACATAGACTTTTTAATCTATTCAATCTTTCATGATTTTCCCATCCAATGTGGTATGAGATAAGAAACTGGCTTTCTATTTCTCCAGCCTGTGACAATTATAGCATTCTCTTCTTCTCGGACCCATTGATTTCTCTGGCCACCATGTAATTTATCGCCTTAGGATGTGATAAAAGAAACAAAAAATGTAAACATAGGGCAGAACAATAGCTTTTTTATTGATGTTGGAAATGGAGAATAAAACTTGGTTCTTGGGCTTGTAACTACTGTGTTTGTGGTCTGAAGTTCCTTTATAAATCAATAATTCTATGGACATCATTCCCTGAGTCTGTTACATGAAAAATGATTTAAATAGATGAAGGAATCTCCTTGATTAAATATTAAATGTGAACATTCATTTAAGAATGTGCTTTGTAAGACCATGGTTTGCTTTCACAGTACTGTCTGGCCTCTATTAATGCTGTATTGAAAAATAACCTGATTTATGAAAAAGTAGAGAGTTTTCACAGAATTTTTTTTCAGAGGAAATAAAGAAATGTATGATTTCCTATTACTGCAATACACTTATGGGATAGAGGAAGAAGAATGATATGCAGAATGATGATGAGTTAAGTAGATGTCGCTAAAGGCAGAAGACTTTGAGATGTGAATTTTGTATTGTGGGTTTTAATTTATTAATCCATTCAAATGATCAGTTTTCTTATCTGTGCTTTGCATTTTGTGCTATATAAATGAAAGAAGTTCTTCCAATTCTTACACCAAATGTGCTATAATAATCAATAACCTTTAATTCCCTTCTTTTCCTTTTCTAAAAATAAAACTGGAAAGTCTATTTATAATTAAAATGCCACTTTCTACATAAACTTAAGACTTTCACTGCCTTTGATTCTATTCTGCAAATGTATATCATTTACTTATTTTTAGTCATTCAAGGAATAAAGGGAACAATAGAACATGGATTCTCTGTTTAGGTCATTTGAATATCCATAAGTCACTCTTAATTTGTACATTGAATGCCTTGTGACTTTCAGATTCTGGCTTATTTGGAGCAAGTTAAGGTAATTTTTAATTTGCCTTTATTAGATTATAAAATACCCCCAAAGCATTGATGGGTGCCTCTTTAGATATCCACTCTCTTTGGAAGGAAAATTAAACATTATAAAAAGTAGCTATTAAAACTATACCAACTGGGTCCTATTTTATTTACCTGTAATTTATCCAGCCTCTGGAGAAATGTACTGAAAAAGTAAAGCTCTACAAGCCTAAACTGTGCCAACTAAAATCAGATCTCCTAGGATTTCTTGATTTCCCATGTCTTCCCTCTCTGCTTTGCTGAGAGACATTTTCTCTGCATGTCAGTTGCATGATTGTGTTTCCTCTCCCCCAATTAATTCATTTATTCAACTACAAAAAAATAGAAAGATTGAAAGAAAGATAGACGAACCTCTTTCTATCTCCTCTCTCTCAAATATTAATGTTTATTTTAATTTACAGAAAGTTTGGTCCTAACAACAAAACCCTGGCTTTTACAGGTCCAAAAACCTAATTTCAGGGACCTGGAATTTCCTGAGTCTTAAACTTTTACCCTCAAAACCCGCTATAAGTCATGAGTCTTTCTCTTTTGGCTTTTTCTAATCTTCATCCCTTTGCACACTGTCTTGTTTGTGATCGTTTTAATTTTGTTGGCATGCTTTGTTTATAATCTGTATGAGAACAACCCAGGAGCCTTTCTCTCTTGCAGAGTTTTCTAATGAGATTCTTACTGCCCTTAGAAACTAAACACCAGATTTCTTCTCTTCATTAGGTGAGGTTAAAATCAGTGTCAAGAGAGCTTTAGGCTTCAGTTGCCACCACCTGTGACAGAATCAAAATATCTGGGATGAGCTAACACTGAAGATTATTTATTGTATGAATGTTTCTCAATATTGTCACCTGTATAATAAAAACAAAAAAATGAGAGAAAAACACCCACTTACTCAAAGAATTATAAAAACCATTTATGTATGTAGTACAATTTTATGAAGTAGGTAACTGTTTAAGTATGTACAATAATTTTGTAAATTATTGTAAATAAAGGTAATATACTTTTCATTTGCATTAAAAGTACTTCATTCTTCTGTCTTTAAATCAGTGATTCTGTGTATGTTTGATTATTAAATGCACTATATTGTTAGAAATCATTCTTTTATAAGTTTGATAATATAAAATAATTGCTTTGCTATCTCTTTTGCAGATCATCATTGCGCCTTAATAAATCAAGACATTTTTAATTTTGAGTAAATTTATAATTTTAATTAGAATTGCCAGTAGTAGATAACATGTTAGGTATCACTATGGTGGGATAAAAACAACCAGGCCATTTAAAAATTTAGAAACAATTTTACTCATAGAGTTATGAAAGAATAATTTTTTAAATATTCAAATGTTTCTAATCTTGGATTAAGAATGAAGATAGAATTGTTTTGTTTAAATGCCTTGGTTGTTTTTCTGTTTTAAACTTAACTGGAAATAAATTTTATACTTTTGGACCCATTAATTGTTAAACATCTAGGTATTTACCCACAAGTATTCTTTTTGCATTACTTTAATTTTGTACTTAATTAGAAGCTATTCTTATCTCTAGGGATTGCAATGGTTTATTGCTTGGAAATATGCAATGTATCCTGTTCCAAAGTAGGGTTTCTTGTCATGGATAATTCTGAGACACATATTCATCATTCTTACTCAAATTTAATGTCTTCATTTTAATTGTGCTTATCAATTGCTAAATTTCAATATATTTCATAATATATGTAGATTTTAATTTGTATAATACTTTATTTATTTGAAAATAATTATGTTCAATTTCATTTTAAGATTTACTTATTTTATATATATATATATATGTGTGTGTGTGTATATATATTTATATTTGTATATTTGTGTGAGGAGTATACATTTAGAGTCCAAGACATTTGAAATCCCAGAAACTAGATTACTGGCTTTTTTGAGCCACCCAACATGTGCACAAACCAGATTCTCTGGAAAAGTAGTTTTTGCTTTTAATTGCTGAGCCAACCTGCCCCAGTTACATTTTACACTTTCAAAAGCTAATGCAAGTAAGTTAAGTATAACATCACACACACACACACACACACACACACACACACACACACTCACTCACACACACTTATAGTCTGTATAATTTAAGACTTTAGTTAAGATAAAGGATAAGTATTTAATTCCTTACTTAGAAGTTTAAAACACCATATTTATGTTAGGTGTGTCAACATCTATATCTCAGTTTCTTTGTGGAAAGAGTGGCACATGCCCTAAGAAGTTCTTGTGAGCATGCACTCAAGTAAATACAGAGAATGTGAATGCTCTTGACCAATGTGCATGAAAATAGAGGAGCAAACAGATTAAAGCAGCTGAACTGGGTCAATCAGAAATCCAGCTGCTTAGAATACATACAACTTGTGTCAGAAGGACTGGTTGCAAAAGGTTATAGAACTTGTTTGTTTGTTTCTTAGGACTTCATTTAAACTGATAATGAACTCTGAGGATAATGCTGATATTCTACTCCATTCTTTTCAGAAATATTCCATGTTCTGAAAAAAAAAATAAAAAGAAAATTAGTTATTTGAATACAAGAACATCACAATACGAATACCTAACATACTGAGAGCCGACTTTTCTCTGTGTGTTGTTGTAAGTGCTTTGGTTGCATAAGATAAGTATAGTGCCTCCTTCTTAGGGCTGATGAAATCTGTAGTGTGATATGCCCCTTTACAACTAAGGAATTCCATATAGGGAATTTAAATATTTTGCAACATCAATCTGTATCATTCATTAACCTGATGAAACAAGGCAAGTTGTAGAGAGATCAATGTGGCTCTCAAAGATGGCATATCCCATGACTCTCTTTACATGGAATTCAGGAAATGCAATACTACAATATAAGTGAGCAGATTCTCATTAATCCAAGGACTGAAGTCACGGAATTCTCTGTCTGGAAATTAGTACCTGAGGAGTTTTATGGAGCACAAGTGAAACCTATTTCTTTTGTATCTGGATAAGAGTCATCATTTTGTGTATTTGTTAAAAAGATCATCTTGTATGCTTTCAATAATATTTATTATACATAGAACATATGCATTGTATATAATCAATTTCAAGTTGATCTTTAAAAAATCAGTTTCCCATATGAGTGAAGGTGAAGGCTGGACATATAGTCATTTTTTGTGTGTGGTTTATTTATTTATTTAATTATTTGTGCATTAGTGTTTTGCCACTGGAAATTTCAGGTCCCCAGAACTTAAGTTACAGACAGTTTTGAGCTTACATGTGGGTGTTAGAAATTGAACCCAGGTCTTTTGGAAGAGCAGTTAATACTCTTAGCCACTGAGCTGTCTCTGAGAAATATTCTTCCTTCAAGCATGTTTTAGTAGCTGTGCTCCCCTGTTAGAACCTCCAAACAAGCTCCCAAATATTTTTATATGAAATAATATTTAAAATTCTGTGAAGCTATAGCCACAGATGAAGATGTGCCATGGTCTCCTATCCTTTACTTATACATAGTATATTCTTTGAAATTTGAATGGTTATTTATCTTTTCAATTATCAAACATATGCTTGTGTGAAGAAAACATGCAAATTAATGATGAGATGTGAATCTGTATCCTAAACAATTGTTGTATTAATGTCTAATAACAAATTCTATAGCACCCATAGTGGACTGCCTCAGGTATAGATCTTCCACTTAAATTCTATCTTATCTTTCATTTCAAAATCCTTTGAAATGGGCATAGTGACTATTACATTTGTCTTTAATTCCAAAGGAATGACGGTAAAATTATATTTGTTATAGAACTCTTTTGAATAGCATTTGTTTTTCCCTTAAAGTAAAGAGATGTTTTAAATATAGAAAATATCCAATATTTTAGACAGACGGATAGTACCTTTCATTGGGAAAAATGTAGAACATTTTACTAATAAATTAAATAAATACACAAACACTAAATATAAGTCATAAATAAATGCAGAATAGACTAAAATTTTCTAAAAAATATAATTTCTTTAACTGAGCTTGTTGAAGTGGCCATTCACTGGCCTGAAATTAACTTATATAAAATAGAAATATTTTAACATTTCAGAACTCAACATAATGCAAGAAATAACTATAACCAACAGAATTTCCCAGAAAACATATAAAACATTACTGCAAGTTCAATGTGCATTGGTAAAGTCAAATTTATATCAAGTTTTAAGCATAGGTTATGTATGATGATATGCTCACTACATAAAGCATGAAAAACTCTCTAATTCTAATTCATATTTCATAATAAAAACATATTACTATTACCTTTGCAAATATGTTTTCTAACTTCTTGTTTTTGTGAAATGGGTTTTAATTTACAGTTCCTATGATCTCTGTATATTTTACTACTTCTTTTGTGCCTTTTGACACATAGTCCATTAAATACAATTTTACTTAAAGTCACATTAATTTGTATATATGTTCTTCCCATTTTGTAAATGGAATTTTTTTTGGAGGTTTGAAAGATCTTTCTTATTTTGCATTAACTGAGCTAACTTCGAATGAATTCAATGACCCTTAGTTAATAACCTTTGATATTTTTAACATATATTGATATCAAAAGGGTGTCCAGTATCTGGCCTTATGAAATATTTTCCTTGAACATATTAGTTTAGCACAATTTTAATCAAATACTTTCAGATAATAAAACAAATATTTAATATTTAATATAAATATAAGAACATATACAGAGACACAAGTAAATCTCATAGATTCTTAGGGAAACAGTCATTGATTTATAATTATTTGAACAACAAGCCATGATGCATAATCCCAATATTTTTATGATGTAGATATTGGTTGATATTGTAAAATGTCAAAGATAGGGTATCAGAAAAATCTTTGATAGAAACTGAAAATACCTGCCCATCTATGGCCCTGTTTATAAGCCCTTTTCATTAAATATGCAACATCAAGTAAATCAAAATGAACAAAAACATAAAACACAAGTCAAAGGTCCACATTAAGATCACACCAAGTATCAACACACATAGTTGAACTTATTAACATCTGGGTAATACAAATTTTGAAGAAACCTACCAAAAAATGTAAAAGAAGTATTTTGCATGATGTCATGTAAATGAAAATTTCAAGAGCCTTAATAATTCATTTCCCCATGTTGCTGTGTGCTTTATAAACATTGAAGTGAAAAAAATCAGTCTTCTTAGTTGACTTCTTTATGCTTTAAACTATTTCAATTCATTAAGCAATACTCTAATATTTTTTCTAATCAAAGTTTAATCTATCTTATATCTAGTATTAACTCATTTTTTTTCACTTATCTATTAAAAAAGTACTGGAACATGCTTTTTCTGATGTCTTCTTTTATCTCACACATGAAGTGGCAAAGTCTGTGGCCAAGTATGTAACTATTTGTCATCTTCTCTTTTGTTACTTTCATAGCATGTACCACATATTTTTAGGCAAATTTTAAAGCTATAACATGCTAACTTGGCATATGCTAATATTGAGTTGATTGTGATGTTATGTCAGCTAGTGTTATTATACTGAGATTTGAAATAATTCTGTTTGTTGGTTTATAAAGAATCAAATTAATAGAAGTGAAATAAGTATTTACAGTTGATGAACATTTTAAATGAAAGCTTTAGCAACTGGCAACCATGTGCTCTGTCTTTAACCATCCCATTCATTCTTCTCCAAAGATGTATATCTCCTGCATAAAGCAAGATCTGTAGCTACCCTAATCCAGCTGTTTCATCTGTCTGTCTTCATATACATCCATTATAGGATTTTTTGTACCTATTGAGGTTTACTATATTGCCAAGTATGTGGTCGATTTTAGAGAAGATTCCATGTGGCGCTGAGAAGAAAAGAACAATTATGTTCTAATAAATAACTACCCCAAATTACAAGTGAGTATTTTCAATACTTCCTGGTATCTTTATTTGGAAAAAAGACATTATACTGGGAACGTTATTTTGTGACACTTTGGGGATAAAATATGATGTCCTGCTTCAAATGTCAGCTTCAAATGCCATGACATATGGATTATCAGAAGGAATACAATCAGGTTGGATTGTTAAGGAACCCAAAATCCCATATCAAGTATACATTATTCTAGGTGACTTAAATCATATTAAATATAGGGAAAATTTAAAATCTCATATTTAGAAAATAAGAACATATCAAATGTCCACTATGAGATCTTTCATAATTAGAAAAATGTAACAAATATCTTGGCTGACTTTGCATTGATTGTGCTACATAATAGTAAGTGGTTCTTTGGCTGAGACTGGTTTCAATTTCTCTGAAATTATGTCTTAAGCTTTGAGCCTATGTGCTAGGTATACTATTTCTGAATTATTCTCTGTTATGTCAGCATCTCACAGAATATAAAAAGCTTGGCTCATAAGAAAGGTCAGGGAAAATTAAGTGGGTTGTTCCCTTTTAAGGCTGTAATAATTATAAATTGTGAACAGGTGCTCTAATTTATAGAGTAGGTTCAATTTGTTTTCATTAGGAAACATACTACCTTACCATTTATAACTAGTAAAGATAAAATAATGTTAGTTGGAGTACAGGAAAATATCCAATAACTAGGTCCAAAGGAAAGACCTTTTCTGCTCTTTCTATTTATAATGACAGAATCTTGGGAAATAGATCTAGAGTAAATGAGACAAAGATTTCCATTCTGGATATTTCACTTGCATTGAAGTTCCATGCCAGACACTCTAGCTGTGATTTACATTTATAGAATGTATTCATTTGTTCATATTATCAGATCCTAAAATTTAATTTCATCTCTTCAATGAAGGATAATATATTCTAATTAAGTAACTTCACTGAAATATTCTGACATGGATTATATAATAAAACAATGAAGAATATTTTGTAAGATGGATCAAGTTAGTCACCACTAGATAGTACATGCATAAGTATGTATATATGTAGGTAGAAGATTGATTGATTAATTGATTGATATAGATAGATTATACATACATACATACATACATACATACATACATACATACATGGATGGATGGAAAATACTTAGATATATAGACAGTGTAGCTGAAATTCTAATTTCTGCAGAATGTATCTTTCCCAAATAAGTGGTTATCTTAATAATTCTGGAAAATTAGAAACAATATGCAATTTGGGAATTTTAGGTAACATTTTTCATTCTCCCTTATGCACAGAAGCGAAAGAGTGATTCCTAATTTATTTAACCCACAAACACTAAATTCCTTAAAGAATCATATGTGTACACTTGGTTGCATTGTTTTTTTTTAATCCTTTCTTACTCAAATCACTTCTACACATCTTTAATTATAGGCTAAACTAATGAAGCCATTCGGAAAAATCAATTTACAGTTTAATTAAAAAATTCAACATAGAATTACTATATGACACTTCCATACTACTCCTAAGTGTAATTATCAATAGCTAGGAAATGAATTTACTTTAGTTATTCATCCATTAAATGGACAAGAAATGTGCATACACACAATGAGTAACTAAATAAGACAAATAGAATCATGACATTTTCATGGAACAAAAAGATAAAATATGACTGAATGAGGTCACATAGACTCATAAAGATAGACATATTTTCTTTTTCATGTATTGATTTTAGCATATAGGGTTTTGTTTTATATAATTTTTATTTGAATTATATGTTGATTCCGAGATATCAGAAACCAGTCACTGAAGGGAGAAAAATAACAACATCAGGTAAAACAAAAATGGCACGAAGAGATTCTAGAAGGGGAAAGATTTGGTTATGAATGACTGGGGAAAAGAGAAAATAAGAGCTTGGTTGAAGTCTAAACCAAAATGGAAGCTTTATGAAATCCTGTATGGAAAGTAGAATTTTCCAATTAATGCAAACAAATCAACTGAAAGGATTAATGCAAAGCTGGTGACATATAAAGAAAAGAGAGATAAACTCAGGTTAAAGTTTTAAACATGGGTAGAAGAATTGAGGAAAGAGAAGAAATGGATTATATAAAAGTAAGGAAACAAGAAAAAGAATCCTTGAAATCCACTATCATATGGGTGCATTGCTCAACACACACCTGGAAAGGAGTATGTGCTTAGGGGGCTGTAAACAGAAGCAGAATTTTATGTCTGGTACTGTAACCATGGACAATATGTCTGAATAAATCCTAGGTCATATAATAGAACCTGCTATATTATTTTTCTAAGTGATTAAAATATTTGTTGTCTTTTATATATGTATGTTTCTACCCATAGATATGAAGTACTTTTAGTCTTGTTCAGAGATGCTTAATTTTCCATGAGTCAGCAGTAACACAGAGATGCACAATCAACATGCTGAGAACAAGAGAATCAGAACACAGTCCTAAAGGAGATACCTATATTAACTCAACATCACTGTTACGGCAGGTTTCCCCCTTCAGACCCCCCCCCCCCTCAATGGCTGCCTCAGGTCCTGCTGCCATGGTCCCGCCGCCATGTGAGCCCCAAATAACAATCAGAGACTCTGTATTTGATACAATCCTGTTGGCCAGTTACTATTATTGTTTATGGGCTAGCTCTGTCTTAATTATTAACCCATTTCTACTTATCTAATTATTTCCACGTGGTCATTTTATCAGAGAGCCATAGCCGGCGTCTTCCTTCCTCTCCCGTCTACATCTTGACTCCTCCTAAATACTTCCTCTTTCCTCCTCCTAGTCTCCTAGCCCCGCCTATCTAGTTTCCTATTGGCCAACAAGGCCTTATTAATTAGTATGAGAAACATATATACAGAATAACATCTCCCATCATCTCCTCTTTTCTGTCTAAAGTAAAAGAAGGGGTTTAACCTTAACATAGGAAAATATACCATCCAACAGTTATCAAATAAGAATCACAGCTAACAATATTTAGTACATTAACATTTTGTAAGACTTAAAGAAAATATCATCTATCCTATCTTTGTGAGTCTAAAGTCCTATATGTAACTTATCTTTAATCCTAACTAAGGAAAGCTATAACCAAAACTATCTGTCTTCAACTCCTTCAAAGACCATAGAAGGATAATATATAAACTCTAAAAATGACAGAGACAACTCATTGCCTGGTCAGTCACCCAAAGTTCTTTTGTAATGTTCCATCTTCAGCTCATAGGCCATAGTGTGTCTCCAGACTCTTCAACAAAGCAGGAAACTTTAAACTGTCCACCTGTATTGACAGTTTGTCAGTCCTTTTTCTCTGTGTCCTGTAGACTGTCTGGCAGTCTGGCACCTCTTCCATGAAGCAGGAATCCTGTAGCAATGTCCATCTTGAATCAGCAGCCACCTTTTGGTGGGTCCTGCATTTCCAACTTCTACAACATAAAATCAAACAATCCACAAGAGCAGTACCTTGCCCAAAAGGTAGTCTTGCCATATTAGAAGCAAACTCCCTAAAATGTTTCTTCAATATCCATCTTCCTTTCTGACGCAGGTGGTGTTACCAGGAGCAGTTGTGCCTCATTGTCAAGAAAAACCCTAAACCATTTTAAATGCCATATTATGTAGGTCTTTGAAAGGTTTGAAGAATGCCTATTCATCTCAAATACATCTCTGCATATCTAGAAATCCTAACTTAACTCCAAGTTTTGACTATCATAGGTAACTCTCTATAATCTGTAGTAAATTATACATTTTTCAATGAGCTATATAAACATAATACCTAAACAAGAGGAGAAATATACATATCACAAAGTTGACCTTAAATTGTATCAATAAAAGAAAATCCATTCCAAAGCAAAGAATTCATATCTATACCATAATTCCCTTTTTACCTTTAAAAAGATTGTTTGTGGTCATTAGCCATTTATAACCAAGCCCATTTAAATGAAAACAAACATTTATAAACAATATTTGGGAATTTGGGTGTCTTTCTTTCCAAAATACTTCTTGCTGGTAGAGGGCGCTGTCATGGTGGTCCAAAGAAGATCCAGAAATACTGGATGTAGTGTTCTGTAAGGTTGCAATGTCCCATTGACGTTGCTTCAGGGGGTCTTGCTTTATCAAACCCTATTAATCTGGAAGAAATCCATAGCTTTTCATTTTATGTGGAAACAAAAATAGAAACCCCTTTCCCCAGTAATTTATCCTTAGGCTTAAATTTTGGAGTCAAAGCATTTTCAAAATATATAAATTGAATTAATCCAGAAGCATTTCTTTTATTAGTAGTTGTTATTTTCTCAGCAATCAAATAATTTAAAGACAACAGAATTGCGTATAGTATTCAAATTTTCTTTGTGCTTTTCATTTTTACATGGCTTTTTTATTACTCTATTTCATCTGTCCATTCTACGTCCTTTTTTCTTTTTTAAACCATTGTATCCTGTTTCTTTTTCTCTCAAGCCAGCGTATTTCTTAAAACACTGTGTAAACCTTCATTGCAGCTCTCCTACACACCAATGAATTGTTAGCAGAGCGCTGTAAAAGCAAGGTGGTTTTTTGCTACTTATGCTAATTTTGGGAACTTCCCTTAAAGGAGCAGCTCAAAACAAAACCAACCGAGAAAATGCTGCTACCAAGAAGTCTTCCTAGTCTCTGTTGCCTTGTTTCTAAAAACTATTTTTTAAGCTTTTATTAGTTTTAAGTAAAAGTTCTTATAGCCACATTGGGTGACATCTGTAGCATCTGTTTCTGCCACCCCGCCAGCCCACCAGTCTGGGCCCACAGCCGCGCCAGCCCCATGTAACACTCTGAGATTCCGTATTTGATTCTGTATATATATGTTTCTCATATTGGTTAATAAAGCACTCTGGCCAATAGAAAACTAGATAGACGGGGCTAGGAGACTAGGAGGAGGAAAGAAGTAGAAGGAGGAGTCAAGATGTAGACCATGGAGGAAGGAAGACGCCAGCTGCTGCTCCTGGATAAGGCGAGCCACGTGGAAATAATTAGATAAGTAGAAATGGGTTAATAATTAAGACAGAGCTAGCCCATAAACAATAATGGTAACTGGCCAACAGGATTGTATCAAATAAGGAGTCTCAGAGTGTTACTTGGGGCTGGTGCGGCTGTGGGCCCAGACTGGCAAGCTGGCAGGCTGGTGGAAACATACATCTATACCTTACCACTGCCAAAAAACATCTGAGATTGGGAGATAAAAATAATGTAAGTGCTGAAAAATTGGGAAGGCCATTGCACACTGCTGTATTCTAGACATGGCAAGGATCATACAATCATGACCTTCCAGCATTTGTAGTTACCTTTAAAAGAAGTTTATAAAAGCAAAAAGCAAATATCCTGGATAGATGGTCTTGTTCCACCCTATACTATTGACACTGGACAATTACTGAGGGTTGGGGGAGATAATTCATTGTTGAGGACCTGGGTACATGTAGGTCTACTAGTTGATTGCCCCACATATCTGCACTTATGAGCAATGTTATCCAGACTTTGTGGTCTTTCTAAAAATAAAATAACATTGATGGAGCATGTTGAGAAAATGGGGAAGAATTAGGAGAAATAAATGAAGATACATATGATCATATTTTGTTGAATACATATATGAGATTCTCAAATATAAGTATACATGTATGAGTTTCTCAAACTTAAAGAAAATTAAGTAAAAAGAGACAAATGTAATTTTCCAGAATTTCCTACCTGGGTGGATTAAGAGATGTTCCCAGAAATCATGGGTAATTAATTGGAAGTCTCACAACCAAGCACAGCATATCTTATTAATTATTGGTCATGCACGCCCCAGTGGAACCTGAAACCAACAAGAACTGTTTTCATTATTCTTGGTTTCCTTCTATAACTATATGGTAAAATCCTATTATTGATGACACTACTCTCCTTTAGTATAGAACACAGAAGAATCAACCTGAAACTAACCAGGTAATGCTTTTCCTACTAGCTAGCTTACAAGGTACCAGAGATGGCATGCAAGGTACTGGGGGCTAGAATTCCTGTGTAGTCTTACCATATGATGATCACATAAGCAACAGTATTGACCCGTTGATAAGGCATGACCACAAGTTCAAGAGGGCATGATGATTAGGGTGATCATCAGCTACATTCTGATTGCATTTGATCCCTGTTTTATAGAAGTCATTTCATGTATTTTACTGTTAACATAATCAAACACACAAACAAACAAACACAAACTGGACAATAATTGGACATATGGGGCAATCATTGTTGTTTACCTAAAATAACATGCTGTCAAAGTGTTCTTTAAGTATTTATCTTTATATCCATAGATCTCTGTTTTTTTTTTAACTTTGGCCAGAAAAGTTTCTTTTTGCTTTGTAAAGTGGTCAATGAAGAGAATCATAACTAGCCACTGTGCAGAGTATAAATAATTCAGCTGTGGAGATACCATCTATATAAAACCCACTATTCTATGCTTAAGGAATTTTATTTAGTAGTGAGGAATAAAGAATATTAAGACATGGAAATAAAGGCAAGAGCTGGGAACTGATAACTATAAAAGGCATGACTGTTGTACACATCAACACAGCAATTGAGGTTACCTATAAAAACAACCTACACAAGATCAAATCAACTAAAATTCCAATGTGGATGATGGTGGGTTTCCTGAGGTCTCATTTTATTAGAGAAGTCCTAGGAAATTTATAGGTGGGAAGTATTGTACTCTCTTTTTGGAGAATTGGCCAACGATAAATTGAACATACTCTAACATATGGTCCCTTATCTACATTTCAATGAACAATACTAATTGGGCACATAGTTATGAGTAACAGAAAATTAATAAAAAAGGGACATGGAGCTGGTAATGGTATGCAGATGAATCAGTAGAAAGAGTAGGATGGCCATATCAATGGATAGATTTATAAATGTAGGGCAGCCTTTTCAGTATAAACATATATTTGAAAAACATAGTTGTTTGTTCATATTCACTAATTTTTTTACTCATTATCATCCACTTTTTGTTCATAAATTATTTATTGAGAATGTGGTAAATTCATTACTGCATTAATAATCCCACATTCATGACATTTTCAGTTTTACAGTGAATATTTGTTAGAGATTCTCTAAAAGACTTCTAATTGCTTAATTATTTTTTCTATCATACAATCCTGTTAGTTAAAGTGCAAACATGAAAGCAAATTCATTATTTGAAATAAAAATAGAGAACATTAAATGTTTACATATTATAAAATCCCATCGCAACAAAGGGTAGACAAGTTGCTGCAGGATTGGTAAAGTCATGTAATGTTAAAAATGTTCCTCAACAATTATACACTTTTCTACTTCAGATGACGTAACGCTATTGCTCTAGATGGTAATTAATCTCTTTTCCAAAAGCAAATGTTGTCTTTGGGCATATTCATTTTTTTTTCCTAACTAAATCACAATCCTCTCTAATAACCTCTAATGGTTTATTAAATTTAAAAAAATAATTATGATTTAAGTGTAATTTATGCTCATAAATCAAACATGTTAAAATCTGATTAGTAAGGAGCAAGCAATAGAAATTAATTAATAATTATAATATATCATAATAATATCTATACAAAAATAAGGGGAAAGAATATGGATGTCCCAATTTGTTCATTTATGTGATCCTGTGGTTACATTATGTTTTGACCTTTTAGTCACTAATCATTCATAATATATTATCTATCAGCCAACTCTTTAGTGGACTTTGATTATGTCTATGATTAACCCAAAACTTACAATACAAAATTCTAAATTAATTTTGCTTCTGCATTTCCTTACTTATGTCTTTCATTAAACTTACTTATAACCGAAAGAAGATACTGATACCCAATATATTCAAATACGTTTTTTGTCACTTTCTCAGGGGAAATCACTGCTTTTAAATTTTAAGTAATATGCAAAGGTTTGTAGCTGCCCCATCATCCTACTGAACCACTATTTCATTCACTTGTGGAAATGTTCATTTTTTTTACAATTTGACATTTAACATTAGCAGCAGCCAAAGTTTTAGGGAAATATGGGAAACCACATTTCTAGGCATCTTACCGAAACAGTGATCCTCCACATTATAAGAGAATATCACTGTCAAGTTTTTAATGTATTTGAATTTGAAAATATTCATATTCTTCAATACGTACCATTCTGAACAGCCAGGGAGCAATAGGAGACTTACATAGGAACTATTAGTTAATTGCCATTAGTATTGAATGACAGAAGTATCTATGTCATCTCCATTCTGGTTCTCTGGCTTTATGCTGTATTGCATGTGCTTGGGAGCATAAGGTAGGATAGGCTGTCCCAATTAGAACTGAGTACCTTTCATGCTCTCTCTCTCTCACTCTCTCTCTCCCTCTCTCCCTCCCTCCCTCCCTCTCTCTCTCTCTCTCTCCTTCCCTCCCTCCCTCCCCCTTCCGCCCTCCCCCCCCCCCTCTCTCTCTCTACCTCCCTCCATCTATACTTTTCTCCCTGTCTCTCAAGTTTTATTTTGTATGCTGGGTTTGGTCTGCATGTATGCCTACTCAACAGAAGAGGGCACCAGATGGTTGTGAGCCACCATGTGGTTGCTGGAAATTGAACTCAGGACCTCAGGAACAACAGGTAGCAGCTAGAGCTCTTAACTTCTGCGCCATATCTCCATACCCCCACTTTTCAGTCTCTTATTCATTGTTCTTTGACCAGTTGATGGTCTGTCTGTTAATTGTCACCTACTATAAAGAGAAGCTTCTCTATGAGGATTAAGAGATTCTTTAATCAATGGATATGATAAGTCTTAAGGAGTTTATTATTGCTTCAATTTATCAAAATAATAGCAGTAGTTTCTCTCCTCTCTGTCTAACAATAGGTTCTTGGCCAGATAATGGTACCATGTCTGTGCTTAATCATGTTCAGATGACCTCAAAATCAACCAGAAGGTGATTGGCTGGTTATTTCAATGGAATTGCTGTCAGTATTGCACTAGTGGGCATGTCTTGCCAAAACAGTCATTCATTATTGTAGCTCAGAGTTCATTAAATGTTGCTTATCATAAATTACTCCGTATCCATATAGAAGGTTTTACAGCCAAAATTCACATACCTTCAAGCAATGGCTGAAGAATCATAACTTCAAGACTTACATATGGAGTTTAAAACAATTGATGGACTAAAACTTTGTAAGAATATGTCAGCAAAACAAAATAACAAACAAAAAGTTACTGCACTATAATCATGTCATAAGAGACAGAGTTCCCATCCCCCTTCCTATATCTTCAAAGGAAGAGATAAATCTTTTAAAATTTTCTGAATTGAGTCTCCTGGTGATTAAACCTGCGTAAAATGTCAGCTTGTATTTATCCTGACACTGCTTCAATCTCCTCTTGCTTCCCAGAGTTTGATAATTATGTACAAAACTATGCCATATACACTCTAGTATTTATCAGCAGAACAACAAGCATCTTACATCTTGTTTAGTTATGAACATTTACAAATAGCATCCTGTCACCCATCGTGTTTGTTGAATCTAAAATACATGCCCAGCAATAACTACATAGTGAGAAATGATGTAAAATGGAAAGACACTTACTTAGTTATAGCTTATCTCACAGCTCGAGCACATGTGTTTAAAACCAACCTTACAAGCTATTTAATAATTTAACTACTGTTTAATAATTCACTCCAGGCTGCTTTATTTTGTAGGAAAATACACAGAACCATGAAGATCACTTCAAATTGTAAATAGACTGCCTATGCTTTACTTTTAAACTCCAAAGGATAGAATCCTCACTTTTAATTCTGTTGTGTTTACCTATTACAATTATTGGAATGAAGGGAAAGATGAATGTGATATTACATGAGTAATTCTGCATTGTGAATAAATGAACTGTTGGAATGAAGTATCAACTTAAATTTGTGGATCACCTTCTTAGTATGACAGTATTATTTTGAGCCAATGATTTTATCCCAGTGCTTTAACCACTATAACAATTAAATGACTCAAATTAATGTAGTTCATGGTCTGTGAGATGGCCAAGATGATTTTTCTATTACTTTGACATATTGTCAATGTCTTTATATTTAAGAGACCTGGGTCAGCTATTGAGTTACTGATTTATTTTCTGTATCAACAGGATTTCATCTGAAATTATACTGAAGAAACACTGAATCTGGACTCAGTTCTTGAAGAATTAATTGAATCTTTAAATGAACTTTGATAAAATATTCTAAGTTGCATTTATATATCCACTGTCATTGTAGTTCTGACTTCTGGAGATATATGGAAAAAGTAAGACATATTACATAGATTTTTCTTATTTTATAAACTTATTCCATTAAATGTTTACTTTTCATTTTCTTTTTACCTTTTAAAATAATCTCTAGTATGTTATGTTAAATCAGGATAGCTCCTATGTGAAGGTTTATCTATATGTATGATCTGTTTGTGCAAAGTTATATCTCAAACAAAGGTGGAAACACATATATTTAAAAGTCATAAAATAGCATTCCTACCAGAGTTCCAACTTGCAATGGCAATATTTGTTATGATACAGAGGTTTAAAAAATTGTCTATAGTACTATGCATTTCACAGAGAATCAGGATAAAAGTAAGAGAAAACAACATACAAAGAACAGAAAAATAAGTGTTAGGACACACTATTCCAGGTTTGGCAAATATTTTCTGTAAAAGACCTGGCATTACACAGTTTATGCTTTGCAGGCCAGACACTGTCTGCCGTGATCACTCAGCTATGCATTCAGATATGCTGTTCAAACACCAAATCAGTCACACTTGTGACATATATATACATATATATATATATATATATATATATATATATAAAAGAATGGATGTTGTTTTTCTATCTTTTGTTGTTATTGTTGTTTAAAACAATCTGTTTTCATTTTACTTAAGAATCCAAGTTCCCCTCCCCCCCTCTTCACCCTCCTCAACTTCCCCACCCCAGTCCCCATCCACTCTTCAGAGAGGGTAAGACTTCACATGGAAAGTCAACAAATTCTGGCATATTACTTTGAGAAACAAGTACAAGCCCCCCCTCCCCATATCTAGGCAATGTGTACTCCAAAGAGAATGGGCTCCTAAAATCCAGTTCAAGCTCTAGGGATAAATCTTTGTTCCACTGCCAGTGGCCCCACAGATTGACCCAGCCACACAACTGTCATCCTCATTCTGAGGGTCCTATGCTGGTTCCCCTGTTGTCCGTACTGAGCCATGGAGCTCCCACTTGCTCAGGTCAGCTGTTTCTGGGGGGGGTAAGGAGGAGGTTGGAGGTGACTAGGGTGTGCAGAGGGCCTGGTGGAGTCAGATGTCAAGGTGTAGGAGGGACAGAGAAGAAAAGCAAAGACTGATGTTGCAATTGAGAAATTCTTTGTGGGATTAGCCAGAAACCTAGCACTAAGGAGGTTCCCAGGAATCTGCCAGATTGACCCCAGCTAAATCCCTCAGCATTAGTAAATAGGGTGAAATAGGGTGCCTGAAATGGCCTTGCCTTGTAGTCAGAATGATGATTCCCTGAATTAATATCATAGAAGCTTCATCCAGCAACTAGTAGAGGCAGATGCTGAGATCCACAGCTAAGCACTGGGTGGAGCTCCAGAAGTCCAGTTGAAGAGAGTGAAAGGATAATATGAGCTAAGATGTTAATATCACTTTGGGGATACCCAAAGAAACAGATGTTGCTTCCTTACAACAAAACATTATTTACAAAATTAAATGGTGGGCAGGATTTAGCTTTCAAAGATTGTATCCCTAATTCTTGAGTATCTAAGAAGTGCAAAGTGTAAACAAAGCCACACATGAGAAGAATTCAAGGAAGACAAGTGTTATTACACCCATATCTTATACTAAAATAGGTCTGGCAGAAGGAATAATTCAATAGTTTAAAGAGGTCTGACAGAAGGGATAATTTTAGTAGTTTAAGATCATATAAAGACAAGTCTCCCTGAAGTGAGTATCAACAGGTATCATAGTTGAGGAATATAAAATATTGTATATTCAGAAAAAAATTCTTGCTGTACAGTAATTCTCCACTTTTTCAATTTGTTGGTCTCTATTTTTGGTAGGGGACTTATGCTTCTTTATTCAATGAGATGGTATCAACTGTACCACATGCAGAATCTTGCAAAGCTCTAATGACTAGAGCAAATCTTCTGCACTGTTTGACTTATGAAAGTTTTAGCTCCCTCTGACTTTATAAGGTTAGTGTGGAAGTTATAAGGTTAGTGTACAGGAAGACATCTGTCATGTACACCAGAGCGGTTCTGAGATGAAGTTGGATATTTAACTTTTTTTTTTTAATCAATAGATTCATCAGTTACAAAGGGCAGAATGTATGGAGTAAGTTTAAAAAAAAACTGAGGTCACAGAAATACAGTATGATAGTAGTGTTGGATTTCTTAATTAGTTATGTCTCAGATTTGATTTTTTAAACAATGACAATCAAGTGCTCTGCTGACTTCTTACTTTTAAATGACAAACATGAAGCATAGGGCCAAAAGGAATATTTAATTCATGTTTCCTCTTCAGCAATTAAGTTTGCATTGTCTTTGTCTATTCTTGAAGTATCAAGGAAACACAACATACCTATTTTTAGAGAGAATAGTTTGACTATAGAATGATGGGACATTGAAGAGAAAATGTATACAGAATTAGCAAAAGATGAAATACCTTCAAAATTATAACAAAAAATCTCACCTTAAAAATTGCTCCTATTTTATACACATATATCTACATCAACAAAATTTTATAGCCACCAAGTACAGTATGGGGAAATATAAATGTTTCTTTTTGCCTATTTCTTACAAATGTATTGAAAGAGGGTCTCATGTATATCCTTAACTATCCTGGGTCTTTCTGTACAACAGGGTATACAGTAGGGTGGCCTAGATTTAGCAGGTATCTTCTTTCTTTTGCCTCATTAGTGTGGAGGGAGAATAAAGGTGTATGCCCTCATTCTGGAGCTGGTCATAAACTCTTGCACCTATAACACTAGCCTTGTGGCATGTAGAGAGATGTGTTTCAGGAGTTTACTGGATGGCCAGCCTAGTCTAAATGATGAGATGACATTTCAATGAGAGATACTGCACTAACATAGAAGGCAGACATCAAAAGAAAACACCACACAGACTGTTATGACATCAGCATGCATGCACAATGGCACATTGATTACATCTTTCACCATAAGCACCAAGTGTTGTAGCAGAAAAAATAATGGTCTTAGAGTTGTCATAGTTGGAAATCTCATCTTGATGCCATCATGAGGTAACTCTATGACCATAAAGGTACACAATTTCCCTCTACTCTCCTGTTCACTCCTCTATTTCTCTCCTCACCTCTTCTTTTTTATATTCTCTACTCATAGTAAAATTTGTAATTCACACTTAAGGCCCTTTTGAGAATATTCTATATTTAAGAATCACCCTATTCTTATTTAAATATTTTAGAAGTCCTCATTTAAATAAATCCATCATGAATTTCTCATCATGATATAAGTGGCCTTCAGATCAGACCTTCCTCCAATGTACTATTTCACCAAATACAATACAGCATTCAATCATCTAAATAATAGCCAAAATATATCAATTTATTTTATAGATATCATTTTGAGATATGATCTTAATATCCATTTCCAATAATGTAGAAGGTGCTTTCCTCATTTCTTTTGTTCTGCTCAGTATCTCCAACGATCCTGCCTTTCTTAAAATAGAACAAACTAGTTATTCTAGCAATTTCTAGACTAAAATAATGTTTCTGACTGATTGACTGGTATAATTATGTGTACTACCTGAACATTTGGGCTTAGATTTGTATTTCATAGAGCAGAAGTTACTCGCATTAACTCATATATAGCCTTTTTCAAATGTTTAATAGTCTCCCTTCCTCATATTTTACTTTTCTTCATCCTCCTAATATTCTTAAGATTATTATTTCCTTTCTTATGTCCTTTCATCTAACACCTGGAGTTATTCACACAGTTTGTAGATCTGACCTACTCAAATGGGTATCAAATGGGCATTGTTCTACCCAAACTTTTGCTTTTAATACTTCTAGTAAAATACACAGATAATGGCCTCATCTATAGTATATATCATTTGTGTCATTTCCAACAAACTCTCCACTTATTCATTTGGGAGTTTTGAACTTGTCAAGCCCATTTCTGACTCAGCATATTTGTACGTCCTCTCTAAGTTTTTGGAATATGTTCAGTTAATGCATTCTCACAGTTACACATGTTTTTTATTCATTTATATATGACTTTTTAAAATCCTGTTAGAATAGGATTTTATTTCTTACTTCCCTTATGATTAAAAATGTCCCCAGTTGAATGTTGACTTAAAAGAAGGTACAAAGTCAAGAGAGCTGTGAATAAAAAAAAGGAAAACCAAAAAAAAAGATGAAAAGTAAAGGAATATCAATAAAATACCAACATTAACCAATATTAGATGGGCCTAAGAAACATTGTTCTATAATTATATTTGAAATGTTTACCAAAGACCCAAATGTTGAAAATACTATGTCTATATTGAAGATATTAGGAAGCACTAGCCATTTTTAAAATTAGTCCTCTCTCATATATTAAAACTAGTCCATAGTTTCCCATGTCTCCTCTCTCTCCATTCCTTCCTTAATACTTCCTGTCTCTCCCAGTTCCATTACTCCTCAGTTTCCCTTTATAAATGGGTAGATATCCCAGCTATGTCAACAAAACTTGGCATATCAAGTTTTAGTAATACCAGGCACATCTCCTCATGGCTCACAGGGGTTCAGAGAGACTAAAAGAGAAAGCAGGGAGCCTGCATATATCTGTCATAGATTCTCTGCATACATGTTGTGGTTGTGTAGCTTTGTGTTCTTGTGGAACTCCTAACTCTGGAAGCAGGGACTGTCTATGACTCTTTTGCCTGCTTTTGGAACTCTTTTCATCCTGCTTGGTCAGCACATCAAGCAGTAGACATTCTAACAGGGGGTTTTTGTTGGACATGTATCAAGCATTGGCAATATGCTATTGAAAGGAATAGTTGCACATCCACCTCTTCCTTCTGTTTTATTTCAAATAGTAGCCACAAAGTGAATGACTTTGCTATGTTAGGTGCCTTCCCCTGATGTACTGCCATCATCTGGGGCCTAAACATCTTTCTTTTGCCATCTCTTGAATGAGATTGCTAAAACTGTGGAACAAAAATAAAATATTTTTTTTCTTATACTAAGTAGATTTATGTCAGGCATTTGCTACTTGGGAATGTTCAGCAATGTACTCAGTGTATGACAATGGTATTTATGGTAATGGGTCAATCATGTTTTGCTAGAGAATCCAGAGTTCAGGGTTGACGTGTTAAGTTTGAGATACCTAGCAGATTTGTAGTGCTGTATGAATCTAGAATTTAAGAGAAAGATGAAGATGGATCTGTAAATGTAAAAGCTGTAGGCACAGGCATCCTGTGAAAATCCATGGGATTACATAATGTCAGACTGACTTGAGTATAGTTGGAAACACACTGGAAGTCTGATTGTAGGGGATCTTTATGTGGAAAAGAAAATCACATGGATAAACGAGTATGAAACAAGAGTCTATTGAGACTGCAGGAAACCTAGAGCTGGTTTTCTGTTTTCTATGGAAATAAATGGCAAACGTAGGTGAAAGAGGAAGAGTCTACTGTATGATACTTTCTTACTAGCTTTTCAGCATTTTCCTTCTTTTTAGAATTTCCATGGCTGCTCAAACTTGTGGTAGACTCTTTGTGCTAAGCCAAATTGAATGTCTTCCCTGATCCAAGTCTTCTAATAAATTTATCTCATAGCATCTTATCACAACTATAATGAACCTAAGATATCATTTTGAACAACTGGCAATTTTACTTTATCTCTTTCTTCCACAGTATACAATAACATTTTTTTCTAACTAAGCTTACACAATTCCAGTGTGATAATACATTAGAAAGTTCTTAGGATATGTACAAATCTCATTGTCAAAGCTAGGGTTCCGCACTGATTTCTAAGACAATCCAGGGGGAGTGAGGAAAGATGAAGAAATGGAAATGATAAGGTTTGGTTTGTTGCTTGTTTTATTTAAAATGAATCACTGACTGTGTTTAATTTCTCTTCTTCTCTCTTAACATGAGTTTTCAACTTTGCTACTCATAAGTTTAAGTCTTATAAAGTGCTTCCTGCTGAAATGCCATGCTGACTGGAATTCAGCAGCAAATAAATATTGCTGTCCTCACTAATTTGAAACAGTATGAGTTTTAAACCTCTAGCTGTGGGAGATTTATTAAGATTACAGTTTTCATCACCATCCCTTCAGTCCATCAAGATAGGTCAAAGCTGTGTAAACTACTCTTTTTTTTAACCAGCAGCAATTTTCATTCTTTAAGACTCTGCTTTCAGAGACAGTAGCAATGTAAAAAGCAAAAGACTGAAGTAAATGAAACACATACTCAGGCATCCTTGTAAATATTTTCAACTGCCTATGAATGAAATGAAGATTGTTGAATATTTAATTTAATTATAACTCTGTGATCATAAAGTAACTCTTCATAAAGAAAAAGACATACTTTTCATACTTTAAATTATTATGCTTGATTTTAAAGTTGTACTTTTACACACTTAACTTTAAAATAAAATGGGTAATATTTATTGCATGAGACTCATTGGCTTCTCATAGATAATTAAATGGATAATAACTTAAAATATCCCTCATTCTGATTCATTAATATTCATTAAAATGTGTTCTGGAAGTTTTATAATGATTAGAAAATATAAAGAAATATATTTGAAGAAGAATTCTGAAATATGTTGAGCATTACAGTTTATGCAAGAGGAATCAGGATTTGAAGGGGCCCCTGTCTTACCACATAGATTTAGAAGAAAGCTCAAAGGAGGGTTAGATCTTTCAGCTGGTAGAATTTACATGCAAATAAAATATGCAATCAAACTAATCATTATGCAATAAAAGTTTAAAAACTTTGATGAGGTTTTATCTAGAAGTTTGTAGTGAATATTTACCTCAAACCAATAAAAATCCATTTTAATGAACACCATTAATAATTTATCTAGTAGCTACTGTTATCTTCAGTATGCAGATATCCAGGGAATGTACAAACCTGTTACAACTGTAGTTTTAGTTTAAGATCATTACTCTTGGCAACACTTTTTTATTTATAAATGGAATGTGAACTGGATTCCAATTAAATTCTAATGGTAATTTTTGCATTGTGTTGTATGAGAAAACACACATTCATGAACATACTATGGAAGCTATAAGACAGCAAGAGATACACCGATGCTTGAGCAGTAGTCAATAAGAGCACTAAATTCAGGTACAATTGAACACTGGTGCTCTGTAATAGAAGAAAGTGGTTTTAGTTGGTGGGCCATATCTCCATCCTATATGGTGACACTAACTTAGTTTTAGGGACACAATTACAAATCTATCAAGGTTATCTTATCCATGTATCCATTCCCTCTGCAGTAGGGCTTTTTTGTTTTTGTTTTGTTTCTTTTGTTTTTGGTAATTGTTGAGCCAGCTCTTGAATATAAGGTGAGGAGTAATCCCTTTTGTTACTGTAGAAGTAAATTAACCATTTGGTATTTTTATGTCTTCATGTTGCCTCTGGAAAGTGATTAAAATGCTTTAAAATTTATGTGCATAACACTCTTCCTAATCATTGTACTTTCACTTAATCTCATAAACTGTAACATAAAGCAGTATATTAATAAAGTAGCATAGTTCTTTTTCTCTAAGTAAATGCTATGGCTCCCTTATGAACAGAGTCACATACAGCTATGTTGAGAAATTTTGTTTATCCTTCAATTTTATGATAATTCCAGGCATTCAAAGAGACACTTGTCAAGTCAAATAGGAGAAAGTAGAGACTGGATTGATTTCCAGTTTCCCATTCCCAAGGAGTCATTGTTCAAAACTTGCAGTCTAATGTTTCCTCATTCTGTGGGTCTGCTACTGGTAACACTTGCTGGATATTCCATCTCATTACTATGGAGTGTTAACATAAGTAAATCTCTTTCTGCTTCTTGTAGATGGAGTTTTGTACCACCTGGTTTCACAGACTTTTAGGGCAAAATAAACAGACAGATGCATGTATTAATTAGATACTGTTAGGCCAATGGCTCAGGCTTCTTACTGGCTAGCTCTCACTTAATTATTAACCCATAACTATTAATATATGTATTCCCATATGGCCTTTCCTTATCAGGGAATGCCTGGAGTATCCTATTTGGCCTCTCCACTCTGTCTTTCTTCCTCTCCTCTGAATTTCCTCTTATGGTAGCCCTCCCTATATTTCCTATCTCACTACTGGACAATCTGTGTTTCATTCATCAACCAATAAGAGAAAGATATATACAGAAGGACATCTACCATCAGTTTCTGATTCTCTCATGTATTCTCTAACTCCGTCTTCCTTTTACGACCTTCCTTCCTTCTGCATTCTACATCCCTACCTGTACTCTTCTTCCCTATCTCTCCCCCCCTCTGTGTGTCTCCCTTTCCCTCCCACTCCCCATTCCTTATCCTTTTCTCTCTACCTCCTCTACTTTCCTTCTTACTACACATGTGCCCTAATTCTGAAATCTTCTAATTGAAGTCTGCTTACTCTGTTTTAGTCTAAATGTTACCTTCATAAACAGGAAATATACCTTGTTTTGATATCACAAAGAAATTGTTGAAAAAGAAGTCACAGGTGATACTTTCAAATTTTACACCCAAATAACAGACATTAACCTTTCTGATGTGTTACAATAACGGCTTTTATTTAGACAAAATTGTGTTCCAATGGTCACCCAGGTACTATGGTCATACTGCTATGAAATCAGGAAGAAAGGCTTAAAGAAATACTATTTACAGGAATATTACTAAGTCTCATGAAAGCAGAATCTTGAGACTTGTTTGCAGCAGAAGATTCAGAATTCCAACTCATTAGTTTTAGGAAGACAACGATGTTCCATACAAATCTTTTTCAATACTGGCCTTCATGTGAAAAGAATTGTGAGTTTTGTTTGTTTGTTTGTTTGTTTCTTTATTCAATGACCCTGATTATCTATAAATGTGTAAATAGCATATATGTGTGTACAGAAAATGATTAAAATGTATGCACACCTAATGGGTGATGTTTTAATTGAATTTTAATTTTTAATTCAATAAAACAGTTTTTACAGTAAAATTAGTATTTTGAAATAATTATAGCATGATTTATTTACCAGTTTCTTAACTCAAAATATATTAGATAATTTTTCTAAAGCATTAGAAAACATTTGTATTCAGTCTGCTTACAATTGTCAGTATTATAAAAAATGTTTTAAAACAGTCATGAGGATGTTTTCAGCTGTTTATTTAGTAACCATCCTTGAAGAAAAAATATTTCATATTGTATGTATGTTATACTGGTAACTACAATTCTGAATATTTCTCTGTTGTATTTATGCTGTAAGTTTTTGAAAGATGGTTGTTTAATATTTACATTTTACACAATGCAGGCTATGGAAAATAATGCTCTACTCTGAACACTATCATTTTTCAGAGATAAAAGGCTCTCTGCTGCTAAAGCTGATCAAGGGTGAAACAAGTTTTCTTGTTCTCCTCCAGTTCAATGTTTTCTAGACTTGTTTGATCATGAAGCAGTTTTCTGTTGTTGTATTTAAGATTGCCTACATTTGTGTGACTGTGTGTCTGTGTAAATATATCCCATGTGTGTGCTGGCATCCACAAAGAAGAGTAGAGGACATTGGATCTCATGGATTTGGAGATACTGCTGGTAATTCAATTCTCTGAAAGAGCAGCAGGTGCTCCTACCTGCTCAGTCATCTGTAACTGATAGTTTAGAGAAAATAGCTAAACTCTACCAAATACAACACAATGCATGGGATTGACACAAAGACATGTATTTTGGTAGCTAAATTACCATGAGTCAAAATCAGATAGGAATAAGTAATAATTATTTCATCTATATTGACATTTTGGCATGTCATCAAATGAATTTATGTGGCACTGAATTTTACTCATATACATTCATCATTCATTTTCTGTTATTTTAATTGGCTTGTTGTTAACCAATTATTGGCAAACTAATCTAACTGGGCAGAGCTTGGTACATGCTTTTCATTTTTAAGAGTCTTATAAACATATAACAGAACATAACTATTAAAATATTTTCTGTCTCTTCAAAATTTTTAATTTATGTACATTTTTGTATTATTGTTTTCCCAGTTAACTTTTAAGATTGATTTTATTTTTATTTATATATTTGAAAGGAGAGATAGAGAAGAAAGCAGAACGTATCCCATGTGTAACTGTGAAGGACAAAATAAGGCATCACATCTCCTGAAGAGTTAGAAGCAATTGTGATTTTCTTGGTGTCTATATCAGATGGCACGTGGGTGTTCTGGAAATGGCAGGTGTCCCATAACACAAAGTTTACTACCGCGGTCCTTTGGTGAATGCTGTACACATTAATGATTATTAACATATTAAACCTACGTTCTTCTTATGAAGACGAAAATTAATTTCAATTTTAGTTACTTTGCATATATATGTATATATATGTAACACAAATATGCATACATGATGGGAGATGTCTGTTATGGCTGGTTTTTCCTGCCTGCTGCCAGTCCTGTTGCCATGGTCCCGCCGACACATGAGCCCCAAATAACACTCAGAGACTCTGTATTTGATACAATCCTGTTGGCCAGTTACCATTATTGTTTATGGGCTAGCTCTGTCTTAATTATTAACCCATTTCTACTTATCTAAGTATTTCCACGTGGCTCATCTTATGGGGAGTGGCGGCCAGAGTCTTCCTTCCTCCCCAGGCTACATCTTGACTCCTCCCAACTACCTCCTCCTTCCTCCTAGTTTCTTAGTCCCTCCTATCTTCCTTTTCTATTGGCCAACAGGGCTTTATTAATTAACCGGTATGAAAAACATCAGATGTCATTCTGTAAATATGTTTCTCTTATGGGCTAATGAATAAAGCACTGCTGGCAAATAGGAAAGCAAGATAGGTGAGACTAGGTGACAAGGAGGAAAGAGGAAGAAGTAGGGAGGAGTTTCAAGATGTAGTACCAACAGAGGTGAAGACCCTCTCTCCGGTAAGATGAGATCACGTGGAAATACTTAGTTTAATAGAAATTGGTTAATATTTAAGATAGAGCTAGCTAAAAAGAAATGCTAATAACAAACCAACAACTTTGTTAGTAATACACAATCTCTGTTTGTTATTTGGGACTGGCTTGGTGGTGGGACAAGGCTGGCCTGAAAAACTTACTCAAAACACATACATCTATACACTCATATTTATAGGACAAATGATGTAAGGTTTTTCTCAAACTGTATTAATAATAACTAATGCTTTGTACCAAAAGTTTAGCCTCTTCTGTAGACATGGGAATCAGTGTGTGATATTATTTTTTCCTTGTTTCCTAGGGTGTCCCCATGTTTGCTCTGGATTTCATATACAGCATGCTGAGATGAACCTTTCTCTTTTTATCTAATTCAGGTTTTCTAACTTTTCATTTGTAATTCAAATTTATTACTAACAATAATCTCCCAATAGCTTGTAGATGGCTGAGGATGTAGCTGACTGAAATACTTGGAAGAATTATAGTTTGATGTATTTTTAATTCTAAAAATTAATAATATGCTGTTTATAAATAATTTTCTTGTCATATTGAATGAAGTTAATAGAGAAGTAATATTTTCAGGCACAGGACAGCTATGGTTTATGTTTTAAATGGCACTAAATACTCAAAGACACTTCATCACCTGTATTACTAATGGGAGGTATTAGGACATTAGGAGATGGGGACTAAGGAAAACATAAGCACTGGAGCATGTTCTTGTAATGAAATGTGTATAGACAGGTATCTTTTATTTCTCTCCATATACTTCCAAACTTTCAGAAATGGTAGTTTCCCTTTGAAACATAGCCCCACTCGTAAAAGTAGCAGAGCTAAGCTCTTGACTGTGGACCATGAATCTGTATTAAAAATACATATTTCTTTCTCATATTGAGTTTTTCTGTAACTTTTAGCCTAGTGCTGGAAAACAGTCATTATGAATGTGGTATAAATGAAGACTTTCACTTAATATTTGAAATATCATGTACAGAAAATCTGAGATTCCCACAGAACTTGTAAGAGCTGCTGTTACTTTCATTGCTCTAAAAGTAATAAAATGTTTGTGAAGATGCAAACTCCTCTGAGTCTGTTTAAATCCTCATACTAATACAGCCCTAATATCTTGAATAAAATGCTAAGGATGAGCTGTTTCAGGAATCTCAAAAACATGCTACATGTTATGATCATGTATAAGTTTCCTTCACAACCCAATTAAAGGTTCAATGAATTGCCAAGGAAAGGTAATCTTATTAAAGAGTAAGTAAATTTATCTGTTGTTCTTTAATGTCAAAACAAGTATTAGCTTTGTCAGTACACAATAGAAAAGTAATAAATTTATCAATTAGATTTTAAACTATGAAATGGTTGAATTAGCACATTTAAGATTTTTATATAACTACTTTTAATTTAATTCTTCTTAACTATACTTTAACATATGTAATATTTGATAAATACACATAGAAAGACAAAATTTCATCATCAATTAACAATTCCAGATGATTGAAAAAATATGTAGGGGCTTTAATTTCATCTAACTTAAACAATGTAAATGAGAAAATGGTATAAATACCATGTCAATGTCAAGTCAATATCCATATCTATATCATATTACTCTCTGTAAATATTGAACAACCAATTTTACCAATTGTGGTTGCAACAATTTGTTTATTTTAATTTCCCATAACATGTATAAGTAAAGAATCAAATATTGAGCATTGGAGATACTAGAAAAAATAAGATTAAAATATTTTGTCCTCATGGTGATTATTTAAAATGCAGAACTAAAGTAGACTTGGGAAAAGTTTAAACTATGAAATAAAATGCAACGTCATCACACTACAGGGTACAGCTTTTCCCTAATGCCTAAGAAGAACACTGAACAAAACGAAGAATTTGGTCATGAAAACATTGTGTTGAGAAAAAAAAAAAGTTTGTCAGAAGGACAGTAGGAGAAGCCCTTACACTGTAACCAGCTTGATACACTGATAGAAAACAATATCACAGACTACAATAAGGCACAGCAGAATGGATAAAAAGTAGTATAAAAATATTTTATTGATTAATTATAGTTTTAAGACAGAGTTTTATGTAATCCAAACTGACCTCAAATATTCAATGATATCATGGAAAATTGAATTCTTAATTCTTCAGCCTCTCTCTCTGTTTTGCTGGAATTATAGACATGTTCCACTTTCCACTAATCTAGCTAAAGATGTAAGATTTAGAGGAAAATGCATTTCACAGCTCATTGGCATAAGTAAGCAGTATCAATAGGTTTGTGTTTTATTTAATGCAAATTTGTATTGTCAGACATATTAAGCAGAGCAGATTTTATGTTGTGCATACTATGGTGGTTTAAACATAGAAATCACATTGTGTGATATATGACATAAACAGTAGTTACAGCCAAATATTTCATTCATCATATTTCTTATAGTTGAATAGAGACCCATCACTGCTGCATGTAGATTTATTTTAAAAGAAAAATTCTAAGCAATTCTCTAATCATTCTATTCTCTTTTATGAAGGTGACAGAGACTGAGTACTTCAAGCTTCTACAAAATTCAAGTTTGTTATTCACATAGTAATCTTCCACATGCAGTAGTACCTACAGGCATCTGTGTGAGACAAACCACAAATCATTTGAGTATGATTTTTCTTAAACCATTGGAATCAGGGAGAGACACAAGGTTGTTTAATGTATAGAACAACCAAATACTATGAATCACATGATGATAAAACCAGTAAGTATCCAGTACATTAAAATTAATACCATAAGTTCTGATAGGTAGTGATTTGTGTTTTTGGTCATTAACTGTAAAGTATCAGGATTTATAAAGAGATCAAAGAGTGTTACCAGGGACCATTCTTAAAATACTTGGTTTTAGAAGCAAAAATGGGAAATAGAACAACTATAAAATTATCTGTGATGAAACAATATTATATTCAGGTTAGTATCTGAAATTTATTGATAAAGCAAATGGAATTAATCTATATTTTATAGATGAAGAGAAACCCTAATGAGTATATTGTATTAGACTGATAAAAGTACCTGTGCATTCTGTTTTTATAAATTTCTTATTGGAATCTTACACACATGTCCCTTCCTTTTTCTACTCTGACCTATTTTAGAAAGAGCTGGAAGCCTAGAAAATTCAGAGATCACTGAGTCAACAAACTATGGCTTACTAATAAAAACTCTCGTGCTAGGTTGAAAGGAAGGGAGGCAGGAATGTGGCTTGTTATGGCTTTACTGCAGAGGCAGGAGGGCTTTACTTGATGACAGATTTTACCCACTGGTTTTAGTGTCAGAATGTGAAGTCCTTGAGGCTGAGGCCTTAGCTTTCTGCACTTCATCACACCTGAGGTGCTAGCAGCCTTCCTCTGTGCCTTCTATCTTATTATTTCACAACAGTTACATACGCCTTTAATTTCCCAAATTAAAACTCTATGTTTGCCGAAAATACACAGACTATTTTGTTTTCAGATTCTATTTAGTAAAATGTACCATAAAACCATTATAAAAGAAGCCATCTCAGCAGTCACATGGAGATAGAAGTGGGAGAGTTAAGGACACCATCTATGATCCTTGCTGTATAATTGGCAGAACTCAATTAAACCCAGTTTATAATCTGTGATCATAATTTGTGTTCCATCAAAAAATTTCTTAATAATCTTACCAACAAAAAGATACCCCAAATAATTCCCTTGTAGTATTTGCAGTTTACACCATCTCAAGCCTACAAAGAATATTTTACTCATAAAGAAAATGTTACCCACTGAGGTATTTTCTTAGTGCATTGCTCTACTCCCATGTATTTTCCATCTGATTGACACTTAACACAGTTACAATATCAGATTTTATAATTTGAAACTCCTTGAATATGATGATCTAGCTTAAAGGTAAATGACACTACTGGGGTGAACTGCTGTTTTCAATCCAAACACACCATAGTAGGGAAGGTGACAGCAGACATTACTAAAGAAGTGAGAGAAAACATTAAAAACTCAAGTTTTTGAGTAGACCATATTTCATCAGAGTAAAGAACATTAGGAAAATACTTAAAACAAACAAACTTTTACAGATGTGGGTAAGTTTTTTTTTCAGAGACTAATATGCTCTAAACTTCTGGAAGCATTTTTTTTCTGTAAATGCAGAGAAGATTTTTGCTAAGATCAACATTTGTGATTGAAGTCCAGACAAAATTACTGGTAGACAGAACACATCTGAGTGTGAAAAAAAAATGAAACAAAATGAAAGGTGCTTAACCTTATTCAATATAGCATTTGAAGCCTTTTATTATACAATTGTAAATATATTACATTACAAATTGAATATAGTTACTATTCCCCAAATGAAACTTTTCTCATTTGATAAAAGAAAGCATGAAAGAAAGCAGATAGTTAACTTTACATCCAAGAATGAACTTTTCATTTAGAGATAAGTCAAAAGAAGTTTATGAATAGGTTAGACTACCAGAATGTTAAACACTGATTAGTGAAGGCAAAAATCAGACAAAAAATATTAATAAACTCCATGACTTATTAATAAACCCCATTAAGAGGGACCATCCAGAGCCTGCCCTCACCTGACTTTGGTCCCCCTTACCCCTCTGTTAGAAGTGAGTCTTGGACCAGCACAGGTCCAACCCCCCATACTTTCCTTGAAACTTCCTGAGTCAGGTCTGCATCTTGACACCCTCCCATACAGCCTGCTTGAGTGGTCTTACCCTGGCGAGATGGACCATCCACAGCAAACCGTTGTCTAATCCTTGACCCTGCTGTGACCTCTGTTTGAGACTGCCAAGAGAGTTGGATGATCCAGAGTAACTGATATCAAAGACCTGACTCACCTAAACCAACAAGGAGAGGAGACTAGAGAGAGAGAGTGACATCATCTGCACCCACTGGAAGAAGGGATGGGAAGACCACAGTACGAGAACACATTCAACAGTAGAAAGACCAATATGAAACCACCAGAATCTAGGAACTCTACACCAACAATAACTGAATGCACCAAAACAGATGAAATAGAAGTGAATGATATAAAAACAACTGCATGAAGAAAATAGAGTCCTTCAAAGATGACATGAGAAAATCCCTTAAAGAAATGGAAGAAAAATCAAACAAAAATTGGAAGAAAAGGCAAACCAAAAGATGCAAGAAATCGACATATCTCTTAAAGAAAACAAGGAAAGCCAAGAAACAGAAAACAAACAAACAAACAAACAAACAAAACAAAAAAAAATCAAACAGATGGAAGAACCAATAGAAATATTTCAAGATCAAAAAACTAAAATAGAGACAATAAAGAAAACACAAACTGAAGGAATCCTGGAAATAGAAAAGTTGAGTAAACAATCAGGAACAACAGATGCAAGCAATAGAATACTAGAGATCCAAGAGAGAATCTCATGTACTGAAAATAAACTAGAGAAAATAGATTTATGCACCAAGGAAAATCTTAAATCCAAAAAATCCTTAACACAAAATATCCAGGAAATGTGGGACAATGTAAAATGACCAAATCTAAGAATAATAGGTATAGAAGAAGGTGAAGAAACCCAGCACATAGGTGCAGAAAACATAATCAACAAAATCATTGAAACTTTCCAAACCGGAAGAACGACATGCCTATGAAAGTGCAAGAAACATACTGAACACCAAATAGACTGCAAAAAAAAAGTCTCCTGGCCTCATAATAGTCCAAATGGTTCAATGACCTCAACATAAGTCCAGCCACACTGAACCGCTTAGAAGAGAAAGTGGGAGGTACCCTTGATTGAATTGGTACAGGAATCCACTTCCTGAACATAATACCAGTACCACAGACACTGAGAAAGACACTTAATAAATGGGACTACTTGAAACCAAGACACTTCTGTAAGGCAAACTACACATTCAACAAGACAAAACAGCAGCCCACAGAGTGGTAAAAGATCTTCACCAACCGCAGCACATCTGACAGAGAGCTGATCTCCAAAATATACAAAGAACTCAAGAAGCCAGGAACCAAAACACTAAGTAATCCATTTAAAAAGAGGGGTACAGAATTGAGTAGAGATTCTCACTGGAGGCATCCAAAGTGGCTGAAAGACACTTCAGAAAGTGCTCAACATTCTTAGACATCAGGAAAAATGGAAATCAAGGCAACTCTGAGGTACTATCTTACTCCTGTCAAAATAGCTAAAATCAGAAACACCAATGACAGTTTATGCAAAAGAGGATGTGGAGGGAAGGGAACACTCCTCCACTCATGGTGGGAATACAAAATCATACATGTATTTTGGAGATCAGTATGGCAGTTCCTCAGGAAAATGAGAATTAGTCTACCACAGGATCCAGCTATTCCAGTCTTAGGCATATACCCAAAAGATGCACAACTATAAAACAAAGGCATCTATTCAACTATGTTCACAGCAGCATTATTTGTAATATCTAGAACTTGGAAACAACCTAGATGTCCCACAACTGAAGAATGGATGAAGAAAATGTGCCATATTTACACAATGGGGTACTACTCAGCAGGAGGAAAAAGTGGGATCATGAAATTCACAGGCAAATGGATGGAACTAGAAGAAACCATCCTGAGTAAGGTAACCCAGTCACAAATAGACGAACATGGTATGAACTCACTCATATAAGGATTTTAGAAATAGAGCAATGAATATCAGGCTACAATTCACACTGCCAGAGAAGCTAGGATACAATGAAAACCCTAAGAGAGACATGCATGGTCCCCATAAAAGGGAAAAGGGACGAGATCTCCTAGGCATATTAGGAGCCTAGGAGAGGGGGGTTGTGGGTGGAGAGGGAGTTAGGAGAAAGGAAAAGGGAGAAGAGGAGTGGAGAGGAGAACATGAGGAAGCAGGAAGATTGAGTTGGGTGAGGAATAGAGGAAAGCAAATAAGAGATAACAATAATAGAGGGAACAATTACAAGTTTGCAGAAATATCTGGCATTAAGGAAATGTCCAAAGACCTACAAAGTTGACAAGTAAGAATCTGAGCAATAGTGGAGAGGCTACCTTAATTTCCCTTCCCTCATAATGTGATTGATAACTACCTTATATGCCATTCTAGAGCCTTCATCCAGTAGCTGATGAAAACAGAAGCAGACACCCACAGCTAAACACTGAGCCAAACTCCTGGAATCCAGCTGCAGAGAAGGAGAAGTGATGAGCAAAAGAGTCAAAATAATACATTTCTTCTCTTCTATGAAAAGTGACAGAGTCCTTAGTGTGGTAGAAATGGCTAAATACTGCCAGATAAAAGAGGTTTTAGGGTGTAAAATTATTGATCTATATCTTGATGTGGTTTTGAAATTTTCACAAAACTTTTACTTCTTAGTTTCTCAACACCTAAAAATTAGAATGTAAAACTAATTCTAATTAATTTTTTTGTTAAAAGTACAGATCGATGGATAAATAAATAGATGGACAATAAATCTGAGTGGTTGAATCAAAACAAAGGGAATATGAACATTTCCAGAAAGTTCCGATAACTCTGTTGTAAAATTTAATTTTCTTGTAAGTATATGCTGACTGAAAAACGTAATAAGGGTTATCAATTCTGTGTAAAAATTTTATGTGGGTTAAAGCAAAAATACAGATGAGAAAATGTATTGTACAGCATTAGTTAAGAACTCTTATGAAAGGAGCCAGAGTTTATGACAGATGATCACAAGAAGGGTAATAGACACAATAAAGGCATATTTTTGAATTCTTTATAATGTCTGACAATGGCAAGTTTGTCAACTCTGCAACTGAGGCCCAACACAACAAATAGCAAATGGTTTAAAACCAATCCAGAATTAGTATTGAGAAGGCAAACATCACACATCCTACAACAAACAGGTAAAATAAGGTGTTAGCTTACCTTGTTGTATCTTGAAATAAACTGTCACATAAAAGCTCACTATCTACTCTGTTTCTATTCTGCTTCTGAATACTTAAGTTCAACTGTGTGTTCTATATTAAATAAAAAATTGAAAGACAACATAGTTTCACTGACACAATCAGAAAACTTGCATGCAGGTCTGGTCCTTGTGACTTTTTGTTTAATTGGTGTGTGTATATGTATGTATGTGTGTGGAGATCAGAGGACAACTTCAGTAAATTGGTTCATTCCTTCCATCGTGTTGGCTCTGGGGTTCTATATCAAGCCATCTGTCTACCTTCCTTTGTGAGAATTTTCAATCCTTGTTTTCAATGTCCTTGTTTGTAAAATGGGAGGAAGAAGATAAGCCTTTTTTTTCACAGCTGAATCATTCTTTGGAGAATAATTAGAAAAAATATAATATTAATATTTTAAAATTCATTAACTTTTAATTCTAATTCTACAGTATCCACAGTTTGATTTGTAAACAATTACTTTACAAATATTTCATGTTACTTGTAAAGTAGGACAAATAAACTCAGACTAGTTGTGATGCACCAACACTAATATTAGAGAATGATAGTTTGTTGTTAACTGTCAGGTATTATTTTTCCCACCATGATTGTGTTTATAAAAGTTTCAAGCTCATTTCTCTCTTCAAATAGTTTTCTCGGATCATCAAAAGATTGGCCTTTTAACTTGTGACTGATTTGAACATACTTTGGAGAACTTCACAGACACTTGGTGTTAGCAGTTCATTAGACATAATTTTTTTCTGCTTAATGTAAGTAAAACCCTTGTTATGATTCACCTGTCAGATGTAGAACTCCCAAAGAGAGGCTTGTTAAACATCTAGCCAACTGGAACGATTTCAGTTCCCACTTCAAATGCACCAACAAAACAAGCCTTTATTTCAACAAGAAGGTCAGAGCATTTGTTAGCAGTCACTGTCACTGGGGTTTTGGAACAATCTCCCTGCCAAAACTAACTCATTCTGTCCAAGACAGCACCAATCCTCCTACATATTCTTCTTTCTCATATTAGTCTTTTACATTTTTCTTAATTTAATTTTAAACTGCAACACTCATTTTGTAAATGAGGAGCATTATATTCTCCCTGCCTCTCTCCAGGTGTTGGAAGAGTACTGACTTAAAACTGACAACTAGGACTTTATGCCAAGATTTTTATTGTTGCACTTTGGATTTTGTTTTTAAGTTGGTAGGCAGACCCTAATCCATCACACATCTTCCATAGGCTTAGTGATTTCTAAGCCTATCTCTGAAAGCATACCCTTTTTGTCATGGGCTAAAAGAGAGGCTTTGTTTCTCATTTGATACTATTTACATGGTATAAGAGTTACAATTGCAATCCATCTTGCTGCCCAAAACAATTATAAGTACAATTGGTAATGGAGCTACCCTCTATGATCTGATAAAATTTACTGTGAAAGTACAATCCATTTTTGACACCTAGGCACTACTTACCAACTTTCAAGTCTGCTTAAAGACTTCCAAATCATGAGGTCAGGAAATTATTTGTGAGGCAATGGTTGCTTCTCAAATGTGGCTGCTTCCTATTTTATTTGATTAAGTGGGTGGCCTGAAGACATATGCCTAATTTTAACAAGGAACAGTTAGGGAGGACTTGGAAATAAATGGTATTCTTTTAAATTGCATACATAGTCCTTTTCTCTATTTTTTCCCAATAAGATAGCCATTAAAATGCTGATACTTCAAATCAACTTATCAGCAAAAACACATTTCATTCTGTAATTTAAGGTTACTATTTAAAGCTATTTTAATATTTACTATTTTCCTTTTTTGTAATAAAGATGTATTGAGCTCAGTTACATCACATAATAATTCAATAATAGCCCCATTCACTTCTAAATATACATCTGAATTACTTTCCTTGTTGCTATATCAAAACATCTGTGGAAACCAACTTTGGAGGAGATTTGTTTATTTACCACACACTTCCAGAGTACTATCTTTCCTGTAGGCGATATCATGGTACGAGCAACAACAGATGGATGATTTCCCATGTCTCTTGTCAGATCTTGGGGAGAGACAAATGACTGTTCTTATCCCACTTTCTTCCTCTCAGTCAGTCTAAGACCCCATCCCCTGGAATATTTACACTTATATTTACCTGAGTATTTCCAACTCCATCAACAACATAAAACCACCTCAAAGGTGTGTGCCTGTTTGTATCCATTATTATAATATTATATAATATAATAATATTTTATCATTCCAGATATTTGAGAAGACTACCCTTTACACTATCTGTTCAAAAACCTCAGTCAAGACGTCTAAGGAGAAGGTGATGAGAGTACAGGAGATAGCAACAATATACTTCCATTCTAAGCAATACTGAGTATCATTTGTTTATATTAAAAGCTGGAAAAAGCAACAGGAAAAAAAGAAAAGAAAAACCTACCATGAAGCACGCAATGACAATGGCATCCTGCTGACAGCTTGACTTAGGATATCTAGCCTTTGGAAGAATAGTGAAAATAAGGTTTTGTTGTTGCAGCATTGTGTGATATATAAGACAGCCCCAAAGAATAAACTGAGCTCTAATTGTAACAAAAAGGCAGAGAATCCTGAAGGAAAATCAGAGGGGTGTACTGGAAAGAGTACATTTCTACAGCCCTTTATAAAATACTTGAGGTACTAAAGCTTTCAATGTTGGTAGATTCTAAAAGAAGAGATTCTAAGAATAACAACTCTTTCTTTTGTTCCTCTTTATTCTTATCATTTCCGCTGCTTCTCTGTTCTTAAGTAACCAAAGAGCCACCAACAGGCCATAGTTAAGATAGTTCTATATCCTGTTTTAAAAATGGTCTTCTTTCTAGCAATCACGTCATATAACCAATGTGAATTTCTTTAATATAACTGTTAGGTTAAAAAAATATACAAAAGAATATTCTGTGCTGTGTCCTTGTTTGTGAATTTGGAAAAAGAAATATCATTGCATGACTCTTCAAGTATTATTTTACAATTTTATAAATGATTTTTAACGTAGTCATTTTTTTCCTTAAACTTTCATTTTCTGATATACCCCAACTACATGTACTCTCTTGCCCTTGAAACAACAAAACAAACAAATATACAAACAAATGCTCACAAATCATGAAATTCAATTTAATAGAACAAAACATGTGGTCTATTTTGTTTAAGGCAACTATACGTGGGAATATGGCTTATCTCAGAATATGGTTGAAATACTCAATTTCATTCCATCAAAGAGAACTAATTTTCCTCCCAGTAGCCCTCAATTGCAAGTATCTTTTTGGCTTGGTGTTGAAATTTATTCCCTCTTCTTTTCTGTGATGTGATTCTTGAAGTTGTTGGCTAAAAGGATGCCATACACACCCTCTAAAAATCATGGGCAATTGTTTACCCCACAACCTAAGGGTAAGACCCTGTTGTTGAATCCACCATATACTTATGTCACCAAACACAGAAAGACCAAGATGATAGTTAAATAGAAACATCATGCCTACTGACAAGCATTCCTAGTATTGTATGTTTCTCTACATGCTATCAGAGGAGAAAAGTACTTCATGACCTTTTGAAGCCACCACTTTCAGTATCTATCTTTGAGTTTTGGCTAGAATATGTCAATAGAAATCAAGCTTAAAGTTTTACATGCATTTTTTTAATTTTTTGAAATAGATGTATATATCTGTTTACATGTGACTTTATATGCATACATGTGTGTGAGTGGCATACCTTGTATAAGCACAGAGGGCACAAGAAGGCATCAGTGTTCCCTTTTATTACTCTCCAAATCTCTTCTGATGCAAGAACTTTTTTGAACTTAAGACCTAAATTCTCTAGGCTAGGCTGAAAGTTAGGCAGCCCCTGTAAACCTCTTATTCCATCACAATGGGATCTGGAGTTACCCTCATTTTTTGTGTGGATGCTGGGACCTGAAGTTGGGCTTACATGATTATATATCAAGTACTCCTACCCAGTGAGCATCTGTCTAATCTACTTCACATCTCTACAATAGCATGATAATTATGCTTGTAGTAACCTCAGACTTTTATCCACCTCTGATTCCCCATAATACATTAGCTCTTATCTGATAGTTAATATGATACTGAGCACAGACCTGATTGGAGACCATTCCTGGTATATTTACAGTAATAGACATGTCAGGAAAATTTCAGGACAGAAACTTTTGAGGCTAAAGAACACAGGTCAAATAATCATTAATTAATTTCTTATTTTTCATAGTTATGTTTTTATATAACTATGAACCCCATCTAATTTTCATAGTCAGAGGCTTACTTCTATTCTCTCCCATCTCAATACAATTAACCACAGTATATTTTCTCCACTTTCTATTACTACACTTAACCATTATTTGATAAAATCACTTATATCACATGATATTGGTGACATCTTGGCTGCAAAACGACTCTATTGCACTGTTGTATGTGTTTGTAATTTGATACTACACTGAGTTTTCTGTACACTTGCTCCTCCTCAGTCTCCCACACTGAGCTCTTTGCTCTTGTACAGATATTATTTTTCCGTCAGAATAAATTCTTAAACACGTTCCTCAGGGTGTACATATAGATTATGTATTGAATGAATTCTGAAGTGCTACAAATCTACAAATATGTTTCTCATGTTCACAAGAGAACAATCCCTTCGCATGTCATGAGTTTTGTGTGTAGACATATTTGTTCCTGAATTTTTTTTTCTCTAGAGAATTTATGTTGTAACAGCAGATCAAAAGATATTCCTGAATCAATTCTTCAGTTTATTAGGGGTTGTGTGTCCATGATTGTGTCAAATGTTCATATTCTTTAAGTCATTAGAATTTGTACAGTTTATAAACTCTCTATAAAGTTGTAGTTGTTTATCAATTAAAAGAAAAAGCAGTTATCTGAATCTTAATTGACATGTTCTTTTTTCTTAGTGCAGTTGGTTTAGATGACATCTTCTCATACATGATTTCTTTTATCTATGCTCATATTAATATTGACCTATATACTTTGCAACTTCTTTCATAATAATTCAGTATTTAATTTCTGATCTCTGTTTCCTTTCAACTTTTGCACTAATTTTAGTTTTTTTTTTCTTATATTTGATCCTAAGAGACAATAATTTGTTTATCTTTTTCATCCTGTACCTTATATGTTGAACTCAGAGACACCTTTGGGAGCTAAACCAATTCAAGAACACTCTCATACTTTTGATAATGTAAGTACACACACACACATACACACACTTTAAGTATTAAATTTCTTTATATATTTTCAAGAGGTCTTGAGTATTAGTTATCTTTTACCATTCTACCTTTTGTACCCTGCCTTCCTATCCCCCCGAAACAACCTTAATCATTTTCATTTTCTTACCTTTATACCATGACATCTTTATATTAACTTGCTAAGAATCTTCAATCCTGTAGTAATAGCCAGATACATGCTATTGTTACTAACGTGAGAAAAACACACATTTGAAGATTCAAATTTAATATTAAAGTTAAAGAATGCTTGTATTGTTTGTTTTTCTGACTTTGAATTACCTCATCAGTCATGATAGCTTCCAGATTAACGCATTTATCTGTATTTTAGGTTTCTTAAAAGCTGATTATTAATCTATTCTGAAACTATACCACCAGCATATTTTAGCTTCCATTTATCAGTTGATGAAAACCTAGGTTGTTTCCATTTACTGGTTTCTTAGAACAGAGTAGCAAAGAGAAGTGATGAGAATGTTTCCCCTTGGTTTGTGGCATTTAGGTTTACCATCAAAAACAATGCAGCAAAAACTTATAGAATGTCTATTTCTATAATTGTTTTTTTTTTTTTTGTTTGAGAAACATCCGTACTGCTTTCCATAATTGAATCACAATTTTCACTTCATTTAGCAGTAGGTAAGCATTCACATTTTACCAAATCTTCTTACCAACCATTTGTGTTTTAATTTATGAGAGTTATTTGATTAGTTCATTACCCAAATTTTTATATTTTGTTCTTGTTTAGCTATTTGAATTTCTTGTATATTGTGAATGTTCTCACTTTGATATATATATAGTAAATATTTGTTTTCTCGTCTGTAACATGCCTCTTAAGTTATGTATGTCCTTAGCTATATAAAACTTATAAGTCTGTGGTCCTAGTTATCAGGTATTGATCTTAATATCTGTTCTATTAGTAACCTGATCTGAAAGACATTTCTTGTACTCTAACTTCAAGTACATTCTAAACACTCTTCCTTCCCAATTCAAATTCTGAGTATGAGGTCTGTGATCTATCTGGAGTTTAGTTTTTTATAGAAGAAAAAAATACGGATACATTCTCATTCTTCTACAGTGGTTATCTACTCGGACTAAAGACATTTATTGAAGACACTCTCTTTCTCCAATTTGTATCCTTGGCCTCAGTCAGAAATTAGAGGTGAAGTATGGGAGTGGGTTTTTATCTGAACCCTCACATGTATTCTATTGATTAATATTTCTGCTTATATACCAGCATCCTACTAGTTTTGCTACTATATACCAGGAGTAAAACATGAAAGCTATAGGATGTGATATGTCCAGCTGTATTTTCATCTTTCTTTCATTTTTGGTGTAGGACAACTTTTACAGCCATGGATATTTTAATATTATTTTCCTAATTTCTCTGGATAATTTCTTGGATTTTCATGATTGCATTGAACACACAGATGACTTTTGAAGGATGCTCATTTTCTCAATGCTAATTATACCAATCAAAATACATGATCCTCATTTACTGAGTTCTTATATCATCAACATTCTAAAGTCTGAGTTATAGTGGAAATGTGTTGAGAAGGAAAGTTTTTGGAAAGAGAAAAAAGTTAAAGAGGATGACTGTGCTTAGTATCTTAATCCCTTCATGAGATCATATGAAATTCAGTTTCAGAATATTCATATTCCCCAAGCAAATGACCATACTTAAATAAGTTGTCAAGCTATCAGTCTTATCATTTGTATGCATCCATTTACATCTAAGACAGGAAAGTGCAGGTAGAAACATCCAAGAAATTATATATTATAGTATTATCTAGAATAATTCCAAAATTTTGGATAATTACAAACAATCTATAGTAGTAGATTATTCCTCTATAGTTTTTTCTCAATTTAGGAAGTGCAGATGGTTTGAATGGCACAGTTTAGTGGACTAATAAGCCTTTATTCCAATTTAACTTTGATGAAACAGAAACAGTACTGAAAATAAAAATTTGGAAATTTAGTAGAACTACAGTACTGAGTTTAAATTATTTTTGTTTTGTTTATTAATAAAAATAGGGTTTGGATAAATAATTATGATCTTTTTCCTAATGATGTCACAGCATCTTGGAGCACTGTGGTGGAATACATAGATGGAATACTTGCTATTTTGGTCTTAATAAAGAAAAAATCATAATACATACTGTGTGTTCTTTTCCCCTAACCATTCCAGATATTAGGTTGTCACTATTAAACATCAATAGACTGTACTAACAAAAATGTTGACTTTTTTTGTAACAATACCTAGAAGGCATTCTCTCTACACAAGTAACCTTTGATGGAAGACTATCACAGAGGAAACAAATGCATGTTATCAAGTGTTTACTTTTTCTCTAGTTGCAAGAGAGAAAATACTTATGATCTTTCCATAAGCAGTTATATTAAAGTTTAAAGCACTAAAAGTTCTGATATTCAAATTATCTTTATAATTTAGTGTTGTTAATTTAGTTTCTAAAACTGAGAATTATCAGCCTTCCATCTTTTAATCATGTGTCCACATATATTGGTATTTTGCACTACTACAATTAGTGCATGCTTTCATTGACTATGCATATCTTTACTTACTATCTATGCTTGTGTTGTTGTGAAAATGGGGTACAGAATTAAAGAAAGAATTCTCAGTAAAGGAAATCAAAGAGGCTGAAAGACACTTAAGAAAGTGCTCAACATCCTTAGCTATCAGGGAAATGCAAATCAAAACAATTGTGAGATGCCATCTTACTCCTGCCAGAATGGCTAAAATTAGAAACATCATTGACAACTTATATGGAGAGGATGTGGAGATAGGTGACCATTCCTCCACTGGTGGTGGGAGTGCAAACTTGTACAGCCATTTTTGAGATCAGTATGGTGGGTCCTCAGTAAAATGGGAATTAATTTACCACAGTATCCAGCAATTCCACTCTTACGTATATACCCAAATGACCCACGTCCATGCAACAAAGACATGTTCTCAACTATGTTCATAGCAGCATTATTTATAATAGCAAGAACCTGGAAGCAACCTAGATGCCCCTCAACTGAAGAATGGATAAAGGAGATGTGGCACATCTACACAATGGAATACTACTCTGCAGAAAAAAATAACACAATCTTGAAAGTCACAGACAATTGGATGGAACTTGAAGAAACCATCCTGAGTGAGGTAACCCAGTCACAAAAAGAGGAACAGGGTATGTACTCGCTCATATATGGATTTTAGACCTAGAGCAAAAGATCACCAGCCTATAATTCACACCACAAGACACGAACTGTGATACAAGGTGTATTCTAAGAGATTCATATATGGTCCCTCACAAAAGGGGGAAGGGACAAGTCCCCCAGAGCACATGGGAAATGGTGGGCAGTGAATGGAGAGAGAACTAGGTGGAATTGAAGCGGAGGAGAGGAAAGCACGTGCGACTAGGTATATTGAGTCAGGATAAGATTAGAAGACAGGAGAGAGAGAGAGAGAGAGAGAGAGAGAGAGAGAGAGAGAGAGAACATAAAGGAGGGAGCTATTATTATTTTGAAGAGAAAACTTAACCTAAAGAAAGGTCTACAGACTTACAAGACTGACTCCAACTAACAATTCGATCCCACCGTGGAAAGGCTACCATAAATGCCCTTCCCTGATAGTGAGATCATCAACTAAATTATCCACCATCATTGAACCCTCATCTAGTACCTGTTGGAAACAGAAGCAAACACCCATAACTAAACACTAGTCGAACTAGAACCCAGATGCAGAGAGAGGGAACAAGACCAAGTTGCAGAAAACACAAAGACAGCTGACCTGAACAAGGAGGAGCTAATGGGCCCTCCAGACAGATGGCTGGTAATCCAGCATGGGACTATGTCAAACCCTCTGAGTATGGGTCTCAGCTAGAAGGACTGAGGAGTCTGGGGGACCTCAGACAGTAGAAACAGGATCTATTCCTGGTGCACAAAAAGTCCTTTCGGACACATTACCAATGGAGGGATACACCTTTAACCTAGAGACAGAAGAGAAGTCCTAGTCCCTATTTCAAATGACTTGGCAGATTTACATGACCCTATTTGGATAGCATAGCCCTACAAGTGGAATGGGGGTGGGGGGATGGGAGGGGAGGGTGGCTAGGGTGCTTGTCACAGGGGAAAGAGTGTAAGAGGGAGGGAGGAAGGAAGGGAGGGAGGGAGAGGAAACTCGGATCCACATGTAAATTTCTAAATTATATTATTAATACAAAAAAATTTTCAAAAAGTAATTACAGTTTTAAAAAGAATAAAACATGGTAACATGAAGACTTCTGGGTACATAATTTTTCATTTTTATATGCTATATTCTCTGCTGTGAAGTTATGCAAATAATTGTTACTAACTATACAAGTTGCATCATATTTGGTCACTATTTAAGGCACATACATTGATATATAAAAGTACAAACTTGTACATTATTTTTATTAAGCAAAAATGAAATAAAGATGCGCTTATTCTTGTTTTACGTTTTGGTGGCAATGATATGATCGATATATATATATATATATATATATATATGTATGTATATATGTATACATATATATATAAAACCTTATTTTACATATCAATCCTAGTTCTCTCTTTCTCCCTTCCTCCTATGCCCCCCAACAACCCCTCTTCCCACCCCATTCATTTTTATATTCTCTATTTCTTTAGTAGTTATTTTCTGTAGTCACCAATATTTCTTGACTCTTTTAACTTCATGAATAATGATATTTACAGATTTGAGTAGAATACTTTAACATGGATGCCACTTGTTCATAGATATTTTGAACATCAATTAGCTTGAGTAGTAAAGTAAATGACCTTCCTGAGATTGGCAAGTGAAATCAGATGAAATTTCACTTAAAGCTGAAAAACTAATCTAAGATATCTGAGACCAAATTATGCAGGCAAATTGATAAAATTCAATATAGATTTCACAAAGCAGATGGCAAATTATTTCATGTTCAAAGTGATTGAAAATTTAATAAGTTCATTTCCTTCTCAATTGTTAAAAGACAACTATTGTTTAAAGCAATATTATAAATGTTAGTTTGGTTCAAATGTGACTTTTAGTTCAAATATGTTCAGCATTGATCTCCAGCTGAATTCATTAAACAAGTCCTTTGCAGAAGTATATCTTTTCTGTTTATTAGTCAAATAAATAGTTTATTTGAGAAAAAATTACAGTTCAAAATGTAGTTCATTCAAAATAACAAACATTCTAGGTTGTTATTCTAAGTCAAGGTTTTTAATCATAATTTTATCATTACAGACATGAGTAGAGATCAATTATATTTTATTTTATATAATATATGTTTGACTATATTAAGTTTTCTGTTGTTGTTTGGGGTTTTTGTTTGTTTGTTTGTTTTTCAAGACTGAGTTTCTCTGTATTGCTTTAGAGCCTGTCCTGAAACTTGCTCTGTAGACCAGGCTGGCCTCAAAGTCATAGAGATCTGCCTTCCTCTGCCTCCCTAGAGCTGGGATTAAAGTCGTGCCCCACCAATGCCAGGCTAGACTATATAAACTTATTTTCTATGAATAATTACTTCATATTGCTGTATCTTATGAAGGTAAGACGTAGAAAAACTGTCTGTAAAGAAATTGCCCTTCAATTGAATTTTATTAGATGATCAGAGGGAGCATTGGACAGGCCTTAAAGTGGTGAAGCATTAGGACTGATATCATGATTGTCATAGGCAGATGTGATAGGGACCTAAAGGAAGGTGTATCTTCAATTACCAGGGTCCTATTACATAATGTTTTTAGGACAAGGTTTTACAAAGAGAGACCCTTTAATTCTAGAGGACAAAGGGAATTATTGAGTCATCAGTTTTCCTAAAAAGGCTGAGGAGAAATTCCATGTTAACTAGACCACATAACACAAGCCATAAAGACATATCTATACAAACAACTTACAATTTATGTTTTCCAATGGCTATATAATCAGGGTCAGTGGGGGACTCATCTCTGAGGAAGCTATAAGGTAAGAAAGTGTTGTTTCATCAACTTCATCCAAGAAAATAGATTGCACAGGGGTTTGGCTTGATATCTGAAAGATGAGACCATAAGTCAGAGGTGCTGTGATCTACAAGAAATGATTATGAAGACTGAGTGAGACCTGTAGTTACATTCTGGCCTCTTTAGAAATGATCAGCCAGTAACTGTCTAATTCTGTAGCCCTAAATGTCAAGGGAATAGATGGAGTAATTTCCTGTCTGAGCTGTAGTCTTCTGGCAGGGAATGACAGAATCTTCGTTCAAATTCAATAGCTGGGACACCATTATAGGACTGACTCAGACCCCCTGAATGTGGGTGTTAGTTAGGAGGACTTGTCAATCTATGGGTTCTCTAGTAAAGGATCAATATTTATTCCTACGAATGGACTTTGGGAGCCCATCCCTCATAGAGGGATACTCTCTCAGCCTAGACACATGTGGGAGGCCTAGGTCCTGCCACAAATGATATGACAGACTTTGTAGACTCCCCATAGAAGGCCTCACCCTCCCTGAGGTGCAGAAAGAGGGTGGGCTGGGGTTTGGTGGGGTGATAGGGGAAGGACGGGAGGGTGAAGATCCTGGTAATGACATGTAAAACAACTTAGTTTCAAATTTAAATTTTAAAAAAGGAAAATAATAAAAAGCCCACATTCTGAAGAAGAAGAGGAGGAGGAGGAAGAGGAGGAGGGGGAAGAGGAGGAGGAGGACAAGAGGGAGGAGGAGGATGAGGAGGAGGAAGAGGAGGAGGAGGAGGAGGAAAGCCCAAGTAGGCAAAAGTGTCAGATTCCATCGAAGTGGAGTTGCAGAAATTTGGAGCATCTACATGGGTATCAGGAACAAAAACTGCAGTCCTTTGTTATTAACTGCTCAGCTACCTCTGCAGCAATTATAAATTGTTCTTTTCTTTCCAAAACTAGATATACTTCCTTGTGGACTTACTTGTGGTTTATCATAGACATTTGGAATTACTACATAATGGGAAAAAGAGAGAGTTGAGAGACCTTTCCATGGATGCCACCAACTTTAGTGAACGAGCAGTTACAACCTAAACCTCATTTAGATACAGAATGACTTGAAAAGTGATCTGATGTAAGAATCACTGTAACTAATGCTACAAGGAATCAGAATGAAGGGCAGATCTGCCTGGTTGAATGTACAAGCAAACTTGGATTTTCAGGAGATCTGATGGACAGTTTGAATCATCCCCACAGCAATCCCTATCTTCGACTCAATTGGAACCTCATAGAATATTACTCTATGCTGTACTTGAGTGATACAGTTTCAAACAGAATGCATTTCACTGGGATTTGAGAGATCTTTTTTTTTTTTCTTGTGTCAAATGTGTGATGCAGATAAAGTACTTTTTTGTTTCTTTAAAATTAATCACTACCAAATATATTTTTCAAAATATGAGACATCAGTTTAGTAATTCACTACAAGAATTTTAAATAAATATAAATGGCCCTTTTGTAATCTCAATAAAATAAAGTAGAAAATAGAGATAAAAGAGTTTTGAGAATCAAGATTGAAGATATAAAGGAAATAATTTGACACTTTGATACCTCTTTTAATAAAAAATGAAATGTAGTTTTAAAAGGTATACAAAAATTTTGATAAGTACATTGAAATGGCAAAGGGAAATACGAGAACCATTCAAACCACTATAATACACACAACTGAAGGAGAAAAGTCAAATGCATTTCATGTCTTTGTGTAAAAGAAAACAGTCTTTTCATGAGTTTTCAATAAGAATCTAAAATAATATACATAGTTTTTTCTTTAAATAAAAGTTATTTTATTGTAAACTGTCTTTAACAATGCATATTATTTCCAGCTAGCTGCCTATCATAATCCTCCCTGTCCTTATTATTTTGTTGTCTTGTAATGTTTCTTAGTAAGTTGAAAACTACTGTGTTATTCATTGTCTGAGCTGAATCAAAAACAAGTTGTTGCATGAAGGACTTAAGTTCTTCTTTTAGGCTGATATTCCTATTTCAGAGTTAATGATTACTTGGTAAGTGGGTTCACTTATGGTGAATTCAATAAGCAATATCTTTTTATCACTTATAGAACAAGTTTTACTCATCTATGAGATAGCAATGCCATCTTAATATTATTCAATAAGACCTACTGTTTCATGGGCTTCTCTGAAATTGAGCTGTCCATTGAGCTTTGTTTGTTTGTTTGTTTTTTTAGTAAGTCAATTCTGAAGACATAAAACTGATTTAATAAATATTAAATTTCTAATAAGCCTGAAAATTTTGTGACACACAATGATAATTATATTTACTTATTTTATTTTGCATCAAAATATATCTCCAAATGAAATTTACAATATGCCTATGAATAATGATGAAATTTGTAAAGTTAAGGAAGGTTTGATCAATATTTTCTGTCACCCAAGGAGCAACAGATTTTATTTATATTTCTAAAAATTGAGATTAAACCATGAAGCCTATTATACTCAGTATAATTATAGTGAAAGGAAAACAGAATATAGTTGTGAACCATCAACATAAACAAACATTATATTCTGCCAAATTAGTTATTTCCATGGCCCTTCCTACACATGATATCCAGGAAAAGATTTAGTATAATGTAGGCTCAGCAAAGATTTTGTTGAGTCCGTATAATAAATGTTAACTTTATTTAAAGGATTTATTTTCATTCATGTATGTGTGAATGCATGTCAGGTGTCCACAGAAATCAGAAGATAAGAGCCAGAAGATAATGGAGATTTAAGTGGTTCTGACCAACCTGACCAGGGTGCTGAGATGTAAATTGTAGGTCTTCAGAGTAACTGCAAGTGTGTTTAACTGCAGAGCCTTTCTTCAGCACCTAAAGAGCAAACTGTTTGAATCAAACTTTGAATACCAAAACGCAAAACAGAAAAAAAATATATTAAATATGTCTGTAAAGTAAATCCCTGATTTTACTTCAGGATCTTTTGTCTTCTAAGTACCACATAGCCTGGAACTCCATCAACACTCACCTGGATTACTGCAATTTCCAAGTATGTAGTTATTTATTATTAACTCACAGTGTTAAGAGATGCTGATAGAACATTGTGAAGTCATGACAGGTCAACACTTTGCTCCAAATCTTCCCCATTTTTTTCCCCATTACTCTCGAAGAAAAAGACAAAGTTTTTCCCAAAGCTCAAAGAGTCTTATCTAATATATTCTGATGACTTCTTTTTGCCTAAACTTTTTCCCTCTGTCACCACAGCTTCCCTGAACTTCATTTTGCCTGACACTTCCAAGCACTTCTTTCGACTGTTCTTACTCTTCATCCACATTCTAAGGATGTGGCTGACAGACCCCTCCCTTCACTTGAGTGTCTGATCAAATGTCAATGCTCAATTAACATTTCCATGATTCCTCTTTAATTGAGCATTTAGTACCTCTTCCAAACTTTTCATAATCTTTGGTTTTTAAATCATTTTTGAAACACTAAAAAGAGTTCAAAAAGTAATTAGTGGAGGGCAGTAAGACAGCTTAGCTTAGCTTGCACTTGTGCATTTTCATGATGTAATACTATATGCTCCATGGGAAATGCTCAGGTGCTATTACAGAAATGAAGAGATTTATAAATGAAAGGCTATATGAAAGAATAGAGTATAATAAATCCAAATACATTATTTATATTGAGGAGTGTTCTTGAAACACAGCTTTAAAAATGTGCATTAAATGTATATAACATGTTCTTTTATTTGAACTATAATAAGGTGAAAGATATTAAACAAATCCACCTTTAGCATAAATATTATCATAAAAAATTCAGAGTGACTTGCTGTTTACATTGAATCAACTAGCCAGTAATCTTATTGTTTCTATTTTCTGTTCTTGAATTATTACATATGTTTGTCCATAGATTATTTGTGTGCTATTAATGCCGTAGTATTTTTTAAAGTATGTCTAATTGCTCAGAATATTTGATTATCTAAAGTATTTGTAGTAATATGTACAAATTCTGGTCTTTATTGGTAGTAATAGTAGTAGATATATTAGAAACAAAAAGAACAGTGTTACAGCTTGCAAAAATCAATAATTTATTCCTATAATCAAAAGCAAGATATTCTTATATACAGTTCTGAATCATTTTTCCAATTTAGGCAAGGAGTGTTCTATTATTTATTATTTCAAAGGTGAAGGAAGAAACAAACGTAAATTACAAAGTGCTATTGAACCTTTAAATAACAAGGTTTATTGTATTGTATCTGATTCATCATGAAGACAGAATAGGGCATTTCTATTTGATAGTACTTCTGTGGCTTATGCATGTTTTCACATACACAAGTTTATTAAATATCTCTAGGATTTGGGGATTTGAAGAAGAAATGCGTTGTTATTTATATTTTCTAATGAATAAACATAGTTGGGATAGGTAATGACTTCCTATGCGCAAATAGGTAATAAACTGTGTTGAAACTGAGAATCCCAATTCATTTTCCTGGTGCAAAGAAACACTGTTATAGATATTACCCTGCATTCCTATACTAATCAGAAATTCTTAGTAAAAGTTCAGTTTGAGGGCAGTTCTGTGAAAGTGGGAAGATTTAGTGTAGAGTGACAGTGGCTTATCTTATTTGACCTACCTTGTCCATCCATAAAAATTCCTCAAGGCAAAAGAGATAAAGATTTAAAAGCAAATGAGAAAGAGGGGACCTTGGCTCAACATAAATGCAAGTCTGAGAAGTGTGCAAACTGGGTGGCATACAGCCAACAATAAGGGCTAGCTCATTCTCTACCAAGGAGCTAAGCAGTCAGCTCTGAAACCATGTGGCTTTGAAAACAGGGACTTGTCACTCAAAGTGACATTAACTTAAGATGGTATAAAGCCAAAGTTAAGAGAGTTTTCTAGAAAATGAAACACAAATATCATATATTCAAGACCCAAAATCTGAAAATAAGTAGAAACAAAAAAGTAAGTGAAAACCTTGTGACCTTTACCTCTTGTTTGCTGCACAGCCAATGATGGACAGCAGGAGGATTGGTGAGTTGTTGTGATATGTGATGTATGTAATGTTTCTTTCACTCTGGTCAACTGGCATCTAAATGTTTCCTGTGCATAACAGAAAAAAATAGTGATGTACTTTTAATTGCAGTAATCTATAACACTCTTTCCAAATTGCACTATTTACTTTTTGGTTGCATGACAGATACCTGGAGAAATGCAATCTAAGGAAAGGAGGGCTTTTATTTGCTCATAGTTCAATTGAAATATAATCTATGATGGTGAAAAATGCTTGGGGACAGGGAATGAGCTGGCTCATTACAGTGCATTCTCAAAGAAGACATAAAGGAATACGATTATACAACTCATTTTCTGTTTATTCAATCCATAGTCCTGGGATGCCATAGATGCTGTTGCCCATGTTCAACTTGAGTCATTCCTTCTCGCTACAAATTCACTGTAAGTGACCTTAGAGATGTATCCAGAGATTTGTCTTCATTTCAAATCCACACAAGTTGATAATAAAGATTAATTGTAATACAGATGAATAATAAACCCTTAAGTATATATTTATAGGACAATGTCTAGAGGATTAATTAGATACATATGGATAAGGAAGGTATTTTCCAAAACTCATTTCTGTATTTTTTCCTTCTTTACACTTAAATCTACTGGTTTTGAAATTTTTAATTAATTATAATTCAGTTTCTAACAATAATATGTCTATTCTAATGTGTTATGTAAGGTAAAGTATGAAAGATAAGCAAGAAAAAGTGTATTTGTGAACTTGCAAATACAACTATATAATTAATTAAAATAGTTTTCTGGGCATAGTTTCTTGGATGCCTTATACCATTTCATTTCAAAACAGAAAAATATATATAAGTTGATGATAGCATAATTGTTAAAAATCTAAAAATATTTACATTAAAAATATAGATGCAGGTTATATTGCTCAATGACAAAATGCTACCTGACCCAAGTATCACCATGGGAGATCAGGTCTCTAGAATAAATGCAAAACTGACTAGTAATGGTGTCTGCCTCTAATCTCACAGTTTCAGAAAAAAGGAGCAGTGATTCCTTGGACATGATGGCTAGCAGGCTAGACTCTCTAGAACTGATGGGCACTAGTTTTAGTGAGAGACCCTGCCCCAGTAAATAGAGAACTAGCAATGAAGACACTGATGTAGACTTCTAACCTCCATATGCATACACACATGTATGCCTCAACATGTACACATGCACACACATACATAGCATTACATATGTGCACAAGCCACACACATACACAAAGGAAATAATGTATTGTCTTATTTTATTTCAGTTCTACATAACTGAGTGTATTTAGAAAAAAGTTGATGGAGCACAAAATTTTTAGGTAAAAACGTTAGTCAACTTCACTTTATTATTACAAAACTCTTGAGGCAATCAACTTGCAAACAAAAGTCTTAATTTAGCTTTATGTTTTTGGAGTGTCCAAGCCACAGCTGGTGTAACTATACCATTTTACTTCTGACCACCCTGTATCTTAATATGTCATTGAAATTTATAATCAGTTTTATTAAATGTTTCATACAGTATATTTTGTTTACATTCTTTCTCTTTCAATAACTTTGCTAGGTCCTCATTACCTCCTTCACTACCCAGCATCATATTATTCATCTTCCTTGCTCTCTCTCTTAATATCAAACTAGAAAGATGAAATTTAAAAGGAGAAAGAGAAAAAACCTAATAAAGACAAACCATGGTCAAAGTAAACAGAAATTAACAAAATACGAAATTTGTTTACAGTTGTTTATTTACTCTGTGTTATGGGCCCTGCTCTGGAACATATTTGACATACCCAATGATAGTGTGATTTTAATTTAGTAAATGAAAAGAAGATCTGGAAAAGTTTCTGTTTGGGGTTTTTCCTGCAGAATGTCATAGGTCTCTATTAACCGAGTGTCCTCAACTGACGATTTATTTGTTTCAGGAGAACATTGGGTTTTATGTTTGACTCATCCTATTTGAGGGAATACAACAGTTTTCAGGATAAACTAGCATACTAATGGGATCACTGGTGTAAGTTGTAACAATCATTGAGAAAATAATTAACAACATATCTTCCTTCCTCTAATGCCCCCGATTCCCTGTTTCTCTCCCTCATCTCTACTCTTTCTGTTTCTCTGTTTTGATTGCCAAGTCTTAATTTTGTAATACAATATATTTTGATCATCCTATTATGACTTAAGCGGTGATAAATATACAGTTTGTATTTACTCTAATCCTCAACTTTTCTACCCTAGGACTCTGTTTTCCAAATTAACGGGTACTGAAACTAAATTTCGTTTGAGGGATATAATTATTTTTTTGTAGTGAATTACATGACAAAGCAATTCACAGGAAGATCTGCATTTCATCTCTGTGGAAAATCCATATGTAGGAGTAGCATACAAATTTTAGAACAATTGGGCAGGTTCTGTTTCACTGATTAATTGGTTGTTAAAAGCAATAAAGAACTAAGAAGGCCTCACAGAGACTGAAGTGTGTGGGGTTCTGACCTTGGTCCTCTAAATGTACACATATATAGAGAAAAAGAAATAATAAATATGTACTTCTGTATAGAATGAATGTAAGTAACTATATTTTAATATAATATGGATTGCGTGAAAGGTTTCACCTGAGTTGAAACTCCAGTTTAAAATATATTTTTATGACAAAATAAATGCTTGAAACTTCATATTCTATGTTGTTTGTTTCCATTTTCAGGAGTAGTAACGGACATTAAATGGAGATCTTCCCTACTTTAAAATGCTTTTATAGTTATCATTTTTATTTATATTGTGTCTCTCTTATTAAAGAGTTATCACATGAGTGAGATGACTCTGTGCAAAAGAACCTGTGACCAACCTGAAAACTTGAGTTCTGTTTCTAAGATCTGTGCATAAAATAAAGGAACCGACTCCTGCAAACTGCAGTCAGATGTCCACCAAGGGACTGTGACTTGCACCTTTGAACAAAGCAAAATAAACAAACAAATGAGCATTTATTTAAGATAGAGCCATATAGACACTCTTCCTAGGTCGCTTAGTCTGATTTGAAGCTAGAGAGAGCCTGTGCTCTGCTGCTGGGCAGTTATACTCCCAAGAGTAGACTGGCAGACTGAACCCAGTTTATCTTCCTTGTAATAAATTAAATTACTGCAGTGATACACGGTTAGAGTGCAACCCCCAGTCCTTAAGATACTGTGTATTTTGGACCACATTTAATTCAGCTTTTGCTTTCCATATTTCTAGCATTTGTCATCTGCAAACATAAAGACACAGATTAATTCTCTGCCAATGTTTTCATTTCATGTCATCTTACAAGCTGTGCTTATGCACAGTTTATGACCAACAAAGGAAAACTATTTTTCTTCATCATTTTCACTTGCATTATCTTTATATCATCACTGGAAAAAGGCCTTCTTAGCACTGTGTGAACCAGGAATTACAAAATGTGGATGTAAGACCATGTTTTCCCTCACAAATGTAGCAAAATTTATATTGCCTTATGCTGGTTAATTTTGACTGGTGGAAATGAGGTATTACTTTTAGTAAGGAAGGTTCTGACCTCAAAATCTGGAGAAGAAATATAATTTTACACTTGATGCATATATTTAAAAGATCGTGTGTGTGTGTGTGTGTGTGTGTGTGTGTGTGTGTTTGGGATGGTGAGAAATCTATGACAACACATATATATGGGAAGGCCAATTTATTTCCTAGAAGCATAGCAATTCACTTAACCCACAGCTCATCATTTTCAGAATAGTTGGTAGCCCAGATATCCTCCTATCATACAACACTGGATTTAAAACATTGTTGGTTGTACAGGAGCTATTAGGCTGGTGCTAGGAATTCCAAACCAGGGTCTTGTGTTTGGCAACAGTGGTGTTATAGACTGAGCCATTTTACCTGCCTGCTCTTTTAAAAATAACCCTAATTCACTGGACTAGACCATGTAAATAGAGATTAGGGCCAAAGGCCCTGATATTTTTCATTATTATTTCTAACTCAGTGTCTACCAAGGCTTGATAATCCTGCTACAGATTTTAATATTCCTCAGTTTTGATACCTTGAATTGTAAAATGACAATGTGAAGAATTATTATGCCAGTAGAATGAACTCATTCAAAAAGGGGATCCTGTCAAATGAACTATTTGTCAGATATATTCACTAAGTCAAAATCAGGTTACATGGGCTGGCAAGAAATCTTCTTATCATTATTACTATCATTGTTATTACTGTCATTGTTGCTATTGTTAAACTATGTGTGTATCTGTGTTTTGTCTGCATATATGCCTGTTCACCATTTGTCTGCAATACCTATTGTAGCTAGAAGAGTGTATTGCATACTTTGTCACAGTAGTTACAATGAATATCTTTGCTGAGAAATGAACCCTGGTCTTCTGGAAGAAAAGACAGGGTGCCTAACTACTGAGTAATCTTTGTTGGCTCCAGAGCAGTAATCAGAATGTTGAGTTAAACAGGCTATTTATTAAATTTTATTGTAAATAGACAAATTTCTCTAGCAATATAATAATGTAGTTGCATAATTGGAACAAGTATATTGCAAAATTTCCATGTCAAAAAAAAAGTAAAATAATATGGTGTTGAAAACATGAGATAGCTAGAGTGTGATTTTGAAGCAGATCTGGGCTAATGGCGGGATTCTGCTTAAAACAAACAAGAACAAAAGTAATCCCCGGTCAAAGAGAAAACTGCATGACAACTACTCCATGCAGGGAGTTGGCTGCAGGTTACATTGATTTACTTTTTATTTACAACTGCTACTTGCTTCAAGGGAGAGGCTGCCCAGTGCTATTGTTGCCTCCAGTATGAAACTACTCAAACAGACTTGAGAAGAGAAACAAAGGAAGATGGAGAGTGTGCTGGCTTTGTGCATCTTTGGAGGCCAAAGAATAGACATCAAAATAACGTTTGCCTCTTGACATGTGGTTTCATAAATTTGTTAAATAGCAGTTCCAGATAGTGTTTCTAAATTTCATCTTATTTTTTATTATTTTTTATATTTTTTATTAATAATATAACTTAAAATTTTTATATGTCGATCCCAGTTACTCTCCTCCCTCCCTCCCTCCTTCGCTCCTTCCCTGCTCTTACACACTTTCCCCCCTCACATGCACCCTGACCATCCTCCCCTGCCATCTCCCCAATGCCATTCTACATTTAGGGCTATGCTATCCAGGTGGGGCCATGTAAATCTGCCAAGTCATTTGAGGTAGGGACTAGGACTTCTCTCCTGTCTCTAGGTTAAGGGAGTATTCCTCCACGCGGAATGTGTCTGCAAGGTTTTTTTGTGCACCAGGTATACATCATGATTCCACTGTCTTAGGTTCCTTAGACTGCTCAGACCTTCTAGCTGAGACTCATATTCAGGGGGTCTGAGTCAGTCCCATGCTGGATTCCCAGCTACCAATCTGTGAGCAACAACTAAATTATCCACCATCATGGAGTCCTCATCTAGTACCTGTTGGAAACAGAAGCAAACACCCATAACTAAACACTGAGTTGAACTAGAATCCAGATGCAGAGAGAGAGAGGACAAGACCAGGTTGCAGAAACACAAAAAGACAGCTAACCTAAATTCCATCTTATAAACTGTGCAGTGGTATGCGGATTCTCTGTGGACACCTTGACAGTTTAGTATAAATGGAGAAAATTCCTACCCTCTTTATGTGCCGTCCTCAGCATGGTTTTTAGCAAGACCCTCAACTCTTAACACAACTGACATAATTTTCTCTGTTTTGAAATGGAATGTGTTTATTATTATTATTATTATTATTATTATTATTATTATTATTATGCTATATGGGTTGCCATTTATTTGCTTAATTTCCTGGGAACTGTGCACTTAAACCTTAAAAGCCCTCTTTTCTAAACAGAACTCTGCCTTACTAACTTTGCCAAAGGCTGTGAGGGATTTATCATGGTACTATATCATGCATTTGAAAGGGAACTGACATGGTTGCATAATATGGTTCAGTTGAAGCAGCTGATGTTGTCTGAATGATAACTCTTGACCTAGGAATCTCTGAAGTAATGAAAGGAAATAAATTTGCATGATTTGTGCCATAAGCAATATTTATAATGTAAGAGGGCTTTAAAGATTAATATATTCCCAGAGATACACATGAAAGAGACAAGAAAGGATACTTGATGACTATCCAAATGCTTTGTTTATTAGGAATCCTTTCATGTGAAATTTTAGTCTGCCCCATCCCTGACTCCTATAGCAAACAAAGGAGACATTGATATCTTGCTAATTTTAAAACATTTTCTGGATGTTTAACTCTTTTGATAAAAGGAGGCATAATATTGCACAAAGTAATGGTTGATTGATTGTCTCTAATTAGTAAAATGCCCTATATTAATTTGTAAATTCTTATAACATTAACCATTTCAAAAAGCAAATGGGCTAAAATCTTTTTCTGTATAATAGGTGCATCATTGTTTATATAGTTATCAATTGGGAGATGGATAAAATGAGTTTATACTCCTTAAAAAAAATTTTGTGACTGGGAACTTCCACAATTAAGACTATGTCAGAATACAAACCTTTTTGAGAAATGTCTTCAGGAAAACTATCATTACACTTTTAAGCTTTTTGTGTAAAAATAGAAGATATTATCAAAATGGAATTTCCTACCCTTATTCTTCTGTCTTAAAAATAAAAGTTTAAAAAGTCTGGTGCACTGTTAAAATTTAAGTTGTGAATAGAAAAAAAAATGAATGAATGAATGAATGAATGAATGAATGAATGAATGAATGAATAAATGAATGAATGAGTACATTATAATTTAAATCAGTTTTCATAATAATATATATTTAATTTCCTTTGATACATTAAGAATTGTTAATGTAATTGTATCAGTTCATTTAAAAAATAAATGGAACTAGTTGAGAAATGGAGCATTCTGTGAGTCAGATAATTATTTATTGAGCCAAAGGATGTGGTTATTTAGAATATTATTATCATCCTATACATATGGACAAAGACTGATGGGCAATGATACGATTGGGTCACACATCAGTGCATGTCACATCATATCTTCTCATATTTCCTCTTATTTGGCAGACTGTATCTCAATATGGCAAGAAATGAAGACATCATGACTTATATCATAGTATTGCTTTAAGGCAATGATGGAAAAAAACCCTTTTCCCTATGTCATGTTTCATGAAACAAGACCTGGCATCATGTCCACCTTACAAATGAGGGGCAACATTTAGGAAATACAGCCAAAGGCAAATAGGGGCGAACAAAGCAATAATGACATATATTCCAGTCTCTACTTTTGTTATATAGTGCTGTAATTTTTTTCTTGAGATTGGGTAAAGAAATTTGGAAGGAAGTGAAAAGAAAAATACTGTTAGGCTAACTTTCTATGTGTACTGAACATGGCTAAGTACAACTAACTAAAGGTAACCATATATTTTCCATTTTAGAGTCATTAATAAACATTAATGTTTGTTTTTATAAGGTAAAGAATACTCCATCATTATCCTTTGTTATGTTTATTTATATGGACTCTGATTTTATGAGCTATTTAAAATGTTGGTGTTGGCCTTTTACCATCAGATGGGTTTACCCCATGCAATCTCTATTGCTTCCTGCTTTGTTTGGCAAGAACCTTGTTTACTAAGGTTCCAGATGTATTTCCATTTATATTCTACACTCACTGTACATATTCTCCATTTTATTTATCTATACTATGAAAGCAAATATGCAAACATAAGATGGCATATGCTGTGGCTAAAATTTCAGCCCATGATGTGTAAAATTTCTGAAGCTTCACGTGATAGAGGTATTCTTGTCCTCTACGCTTAAGCATAAACACAAATCTCTGCAGAACAAAGAGAACATCATTCTTGTGCTACAGTTACTGGCACAATTCACATAATGAGTAAGTAAATAATATGTGCACGCAATATGTGGTCACACATTCTTAAAGCTATTACTCTTTTTTCTTCATTTCTCTATTCTTCAAGCAAATGTGAAATAACTTTTATGGCAACATGGAAAATACAATATAATAATAACCTCTGTGAAGTCTTAGCTCATCATCCCAGGTTCAGCATTTGGCCCTTGGAAGTACTATCATGACTATTAATTACACAATAATTTTTCATTAACTTACATTGCCAGTTATCATGAATATATCCTGTTACATTAACTCTACAGTATCATGAAGAAATGTGTCTGAGTTTTTAATTAAATTCAAATGATGTAACATATATTTTGATCTCAGAAGATATTTTATTAAAAACCAGGCCCCACACTAGAAATCAGAGTCCCTTATGTTCTAGTGTACCTGTTTCCATTATCCATTTTCCTTATGTAATTCTCTCAATCACAACATGCAACATTGCCATCATTTTTATAATAAGAACACTCTAGCCCCATACCTTGTAAACAAATGGAAATCATGAAAGATAATGAAAAAATAAAGTACTTTAAACTATTAACTTCGTCACAACTTTAAAAGCTAAATACCTAACGTGAATCTAAGAGTTGGAGATGGCTCTCCTCATGTTTCAAAACAATATATCATTTAGTTGTCTTGAGTACTTGAAGTGATGAGTGAGCTTCAAGACATGCTTGAATATAGTAATTTAGAGATTTATGCAATATGCTGATAAACAATGGTGAGTCTTAGCACTGCTGTCACTTGAATCTGATATAGGATGCTGATTCCTGCAAATGTGCAGGACTGAATCATGAAAAGTTCACTTGTCAATCTTGGTGTCACTGCTAGGAAAGAGGAGGTTATAGGAGCACAGTGGGATGAGAATAAATGCTCTAATTTCCTTTTCCCTCCAAAGCTGACCTTTCACCCTCCTTTAGGAACAGACTTGAAATTCAACCTCCCTTGTAGGACTATCATAAACACGGACAGGGTTTGTTTCCATTCCTTTAAGAGGCTGGAGTGAGAAATGTTGAAAGCGACATGAAAGACCTCACTTGTAAGGCTTCCAGCCGAGACTGGAGGCAACAATGCTGAAAGCACACAGAATTCAGACTTCATGAACTTTCCAGACAAACTCTGTAATCCCCAGAGACTGGGGTAAACTGAAGTTCCCCTCAAAGTTGTCATACCCAGAGGGGATTAATGGAGAGCCATGAAAGTTTTCTTAATGATATCTCATGTGTAGTCTGTATTGTTTGAGAAGCTTGCTCTATTTTGGATCAGAGAGGCAAGGGTACTTTTCACATAATGTCAAATGTTCACCACATTACAGAAAGTGCTGTTTCTTTTCCTTCTTTTCATTTTAAGGTATTTTTATAACCTTTCTTCAACATGAGGTCTGTGGAAAATGAAGCGTTACCTGAATTAATAAGTTGCAATCTCTTGCCTGGGCGACTTTAGTGGTATTTGGAATCTATTAAAAGGGACTAAAACTTGCACAACAGGAAGGCACCACCAATCATTTCATTGCATTTCTGTTATCTAGATTTTCATGAGGAAGTAGGAAAATGTCTCTCTTAGTACTTTCTTTTATTACTGCCTGCTTTAAGTAAATGTGTCTATCTCCATTTTTATATCACCAAGTCGTACATGTTACTAAGTATACGTACTCAGTACAAATTAGAACATTAGAATTTCATGTTTTCACTATGAGATACTGATTTCAAGATAAAACTGATTTCACACATAATATTTTTATTGGCAGGTAATCTGACATTTATTAAGCATTTAGTTCATGCAATATCCATTTTATTAATAAATTTTATTTAAATTAAAAACAATCTTATTATATCAGTCCCAGTTCCCTCTCATCCTCACATGTCTCCCAGTCCCCAATCCCATCCACCATCCATTCCCCAGGGAAGGTGAGGCCTTTCATGACAGATCCTCAAAATTGGTCAAGTAATTTGTGTTAGGGCCTAGGCCCTCAACTGTGTATTTAGGCTAATGGAATATCCCTCCACAGGAAATAGGCTACCAAAGTCCATTCATGCAATAGGGATACATACTGATTCCACTGCCAGAAGCCTTATAGATTTTCTAGTCCTCCTAACTAATACCCACATTCAGGGAGCCTGGTTTGGTCCTATGTTGGTTCCCTAGCTGTCAGACTGTGGTTCCTGAGTTCTCAATTGTTTAGGTCAGATGTTTCTGTAGATTTTCCAAGTGTGGTTTTGATCCCTTTGTTCATCACACTTCCATCTCTACAACTGGATTTCTGGAGTTCAGCTCAGTGCTTAGCTATGGGTCTCTGCTTATGCTTCCATCAGCTACTGGATGAAGGCTCTTGGATGACATATAAGGTGGTCATCAATCTCATTATCAGGGAAGGAAATTTAAGGTGGCCTCTCCACCATTGCTTAGATTTCTAGTTGGAGTCATTTTTGTGGAAGTCTGTATAATTCCCTAGTTCTAAATTTCCCTTTAAACTTACAATGACTCCATCTATTGAAGTGTCTCTTTTCTTGACTCCTCCATTCATGTCTCTATTCAACTTCCTTGTTACTGGCAGTTTTTTCCCCCTAACTTCCTTGTTACTGGCAGATTTTTCCCCCTGCCGCCCGCCAGCCCAGCAGCCCGCCTGCTGCCCGTCTGGGCCCACAGCCGCACCAGCCCCAAGTAACACTCTGAGACTCTGTATTTGATACAATCCTGTTGGCCAATGACTATCATTGTTAATGGGATAGCTCTGTCTTAATTATTAACCCATTTCTACTTATCTAAGTATTTCCATGTGGCTCATCTTATGGGGAGCCATGGCTGGCCTCTTCTTTCTCCCAGGTCTCCATCATGACTCCTCCCAATTACTTCATGTGGTAGTCGTGGTCTCCTAGCCCCACCTATCTTGTTTCCTATTGGTCACAGGCTTTATTAATTAACCAGTATGAGAAACATATTTACAGAATAACATCTCCCATCACTTCCTCATCCCTCATGTTCTCCTCCCACTCCTATTTTCCACTCTTCTTTCTCCTACCTTCCCCTCCTCTCCCCATATGTTCATAATTTCTTCAGGGGATCTTTTTCCTTTCCCCTTCACCAGGGGTCCATGTATTTCTCTCAGACTAACTTCTCTTGAGGTATGGATTGTAGTCTGATAAACCTTTGCTTTATGTCTAATATCTACATGTGAGTAGGTACACACCATGTGTGTCTTCCTGTGGCTGGGTTACCTCACTCTGGATGGTTTCCTTATAGTTTTATTCATTTGCCTTCGATTTTCAAGATTCCATTGTTGTTGTTGTGTTTTTTCCCCCACTGAGTAGTACTCCATTGTGTAAATTTGCAGATGATATGATAGTTAACATAAGTGATCCATAGAACTCCTACAGCTGATAAACACCTTCAGCAAAGTGGCAGAATACAAGATTAACTCAAAAAAATCAGTAGCCCTACAGATGATAAAGGGGCTGAGAAAAAAAATCACAGAAACATCACCCTTTGCAATAGCCACAAACAATACACATATATTGGGGGTAACTCTAGCCAAACAGGTGAAATGCCAGAATGACAAGAACTTTGAGTCATTAAAAAAAAGAAATTAAAGAAGATACCAGAAAATGGAAATATCTCCCATGCTCTTGGATAGGTAGAATCAACAGAGTAAAAATGACAATCTTGCCAAAAGCAATCCAAATCAAAATTCCAACACAATTCTTCACAGACCTTGAAAGGACAATACTCAACTTTATATGGAAAAGCAAAAATCCCATTGTTACCGCAGGTTTCCCGGCCGGCCTCCCGGTCCTGCCGCCACGTGGGCCCACAGCCGCGCCAGCCTCAAATAATACTCAGAGACTCTGTATTTGATACAATCCTGTTGGCAAATTACCATTACTGTTTATGGGCTAGCTCTGTCTTAATTATTAACCTATTTCTACTTATCTAAGTATTTCCATGTGGTCGTCTTATCGGGGAGCCGCGCTGCAGGCTTCCTGCTTCTTCCCGGGCTACATCTTGACTCCTACTCTTCCTCTCTCCTCCTCCTGGTCTCCTAGCCCCGCCTATCTTGTTATCTCATTGGCCACAGTGCTTTATTAACCAGTATGAGAAACATATATACAGAATAACATCTCCCATCATCTCCTCTTTTCTGTCTAAAGTAAAAGAAGGGGTTTAACCTTAACATAGCAAAATGTACCATACAACAGTTATCAAATAAAAATCACAGTAAACAATATTTAGTCCATTAACATTTTATAAGACTTTAAGAAAATATCATCTATCCTATCTTTGTGAGTCTAAAGTCCTATATGTAACTTATCTTTAATCCTTACTAAGGACAACTATAACCATAACTATCTGTCTTCAATTCCTTCAAAGACCACAGAAGGATAACATATAAACTCTAGAAATGACAGACACAACTCATTGCCTGGTCAGTCACCCGAAGTTCTTCTGTAATGTTCCATCTTCAGCCCATAGGCCATAGTGTGTGTCCAGACTCCTCAACAAGGCAGGAAACTTTAAACTGTCCACCTGTATTGACAGTTTGTCAGTCACTTTTCTCTGTGTCCTGTAGATTGTCTGGCTGTCAGGCAGCCTCTTCCATGAAGCAGGAATCTGTAGCAATGTCCATCTTGCATCAGCAGTCACCTTTTTGTGGGTCCTGCATGTCCAGTTTCTACAACATAAAGTCAAACAGTCTAGACAAGAGAAGTACCTTGCTCAAATGGCTAGTCTTGCCATATTAGAAGCAAACTTCTTCGATGTCCATCTTCCTTTCTTCTGTAGGTGGTGTTACCAGGAGCAGTTGTGCCTCACTGTCAAGAAAAACATTAAACCATTTTAAATGCCTATTCTGTAGGTCTTTGAAAGGTTTGAAGAATGCCTAGTCATCTCAAATATATCCATCTCTGCATATCTAGAAATCCTAACTAACTTAACTCCAAGTTTTAACTATCATAGGTAACTCTCTAATCTGTACTAAATTATACATTACATTTTCCATTGAGCTACATAAACACAATAGCTAAACAAGAGGAGAAATATACATATGACAAAATTGACCTTAAATTGCATCAATAAAAGAAAATCCATTCCAAAGCAAAGTATTCATATCTATACCATAATTCCCTTTTTACCTTTTAAAAGATTGCTTGTGGTCATTAACCATTTATAAACAAGCCCATATAAATGAAAACAAACATTTATAAACAATATTTGGGAATTTGGGTGTCGTTCTTTCCAAACTACTTCCTGCTGGTAGAGGGCGCTGTCATGGGGATCCTAAGAAATCTTGGCAGTAGTCTGCAAGGCTTTGACTCAACTGCTTTGAATGTTTGATGACCTGGGGAGCTGTTTCTGGGGGTCTGGCTTGATCAAACCACATAAGTCTGGAAGAAATCCATAGCTTTTCATTTTCTGTGGAAACAAAAATAGAAATCCTTTTCCCCAGTAACTTGTCCTTAGGCTTAAATTTTGGAGTCAAAGCATTCTTAAAATATATAAATTGAATTAATCTAGCAGCATTTCTTTTATTAGTAGTTGTTATTTTCTCAGCAATCAAATAATTTAAAGACAACAGAATCGCGTATAGTATCCAAAATTTCTCTGTGCTTTCCATCTTTACGTGGCTTTCTTATTACTCTATTTATTCTACTTCTATTTTTACATATTTTGAGACAGGGTTTCTCTATGTAACTTTTATCTGTCCTGGAATTCACTGCATACCAGGTTTGCTTTGAAATCACAGAGATCTGCTTGCATCTGTCTGCCGAGTACTAGGATTAATTCTACTTCCTTTTTTCTTTTTTAAACCATTGTATCCTGTTTCTTTTTCTCTCCCAAGCCAGCGTATTTTTTAAAAACACAGTGTAAACCTTTATTGCAGCTCTCCTACACACCAATGAATTGTTAGCAGAGCTCTTTAAAAGCCAGGCGGCTTTTTGCTGCTTATGCTAATTTTGGAAACCTCCCTAAAGGAGCTGGGCAAATCTCTGTCTACAGCAAAACAAATCCTATCAAGAAAATGCTGCTACTAAGAAGTCTTGCTAGTCTCTGTTCCCTTGTTTCTAAAAACTATTTTTTAAGCTTTTGTTAAGTTTTAAGCGAAAGTTCTCAATCCCGCTTCTGACACCATTACGTTACAGCATGTTGTTCCCAGCCGGCCTCCCGGACCTGCCACCATGGTCTTGCAACCACGTGTGCCCCAAATAACACTCACTCTGTATTTGATACAATCCTGTTGGCCAATTACCATTACTGTTTATGGGCTAGCTCTGTCTTAATTATTAACCCATTTCTACTTATCTAAGTATTTCCACGTGGTCGTCTTATCGGGGAGCCGTGCGGCATGTGTCCGGCTCCTTCCCCGGGCTACATCTTGACTCCTACTCTTCCTCTCTCCTCCAACTGGTCTCCTAGCCCTGCCTATCTTGTTATCTCATTGGCCACAGTGCTTTATTAACCAGTATGAGAAACATATATACAGAATAACATCTCCCATCATCCCATAATATCCATAACAACACTGTACAATAAAAGAACTTCTGGAGGCATCACCATCCCCGACTTCAATCCTACTATTCAGCTATAGTAATGAAAACAGCTTGGTATTGGTACAAAAACAGACAAGTACCAATGGAATTGAAGACCCTAATAGTAACCCACACTCCCATGAATATCTGATTTTTCACAAAGAAGCTAAAACTATACAATGAAATAAAAACAGCACACTCAACAAATGGTGCTGGCATAACTAGATGCACACATGCAGAAGATTGCAGATAGATCCATACCTATTGCCATGGACAAAACTTAAGTCTAAATGGATCAAATACCTCAATATAAATCCAGGCACTCTGAATCTCTTATAAGAGAAAGTGGGCAGTACCCTTGAACGGATTGGCAAAGGATACTTCTTTCTTAACATAACACCAGTAGCACAGACACTGATATCAACAATTAATAAATGGGACCTACTGAAACTGAGAAGCTTTTGTAAGGAAAAAGACAGTCAATGAGACAAAAAAGGAGCCCACAGAGTGGAAATGGACATTTACCAAACCAACGTCTGACAGAGGGCTGAATTCCAAAATCTGCAAAGAACTCAAGAAGCTAGTCACCAAAACCCCAAATAATGCTATTAAAAAGTAGGGTACAGAACTAAACAGAGAATTCTCAATAGGGGAATCCAAAATGGTTGAAAGACACTTAAGAAAGTGCATTCTTAGCCATCAGGGAAATGCAAATCTAAACAACTTTGAGATACCATATACACTTCAGAATGGTTAAAATGAAAAACACCAATGACAGTTCATGCTGGAGAAGATGTGGAGAAAAGGGAACATTCATCCATTCTTGGCCAGAGTGCAAATTTGTAGAGCCATTTTAGAAATGGCTATGGCAGTTCCTCTGGAAAATGGGAACCAGCTTACCTCAAATTCCAGCAATTCCACTTTTAGGCATATACCCAAAGGATGTACATTCACACAACAAGGACATCTGTTTAACTATGTTCTTGGCAGCATTATTTGTATTAGTCAGATCATAGAAGCAACCTAGATGCTGTTCAACCAAAGAATGGACATAGAAAATGTGATACATACATAAAAAAAAATTACAGAGGCTCTTTTCAATTCTAGATTTCTATAAATTAGATTAATTCATAAAAATATGTTCTATTTTGTCATTTTAAGCTTTTTTACTTATTAAAATATATTTTATAGGCCTTCCTATATTTATTACTTATAATCACTGGTGTTTGTCTGAATTGAAATCCATTGTAATCTTGAAGTTGCAAATGCAATGATTCCTCAAGACATATTCTGAGTCCTTTGTAAAACTTATATGTAACTCTGTGAGCGATACTCTACAAGGTTCTATGAGCCTTTAACAACTTTTCATCATTTTTAGTGCTAGAGACTCAACATATATTTTTGTGCACAGTTCTGAGCCACATCTCGAACTCAAGAATGCGGCCTTTATAAGTATTAAAGTTGTAAATTAATATTCAGTGTATCACATATAATATGTCTGTATATATATATATATATATATATATATGTGTGTGTGTGTGTGTGTGTGTGTGTGTGTGTAACACAGGTTAATTATATGTATCTTAATATCTAGATTGGATCATTGCAGTTTCTGATTGCAAATAACCATGTATCCTTTCTTTGTTTTTTACAGGTTACTTTTTAATTTCATTCATATTGTTTCAATAAATATTTTTTAGATGTATGAAAATTTAATTAAAGTATCTCTTGTCATATATTTTTAAAGTACAGAACAGAGAGTATTTTATTTGTGATTTCTTTCTAACTGAAAGTTTATAACAATAGTTTAAATAATTATTTGTAAACCATTCCCTGTAGCTTTGTGTTCTTGTGTAATGCTCCAAAAAAAAAATGGAAGTGGAGGCTGTCTCTGACTCTTTTGCCTTTGGTTGGGGACCCTTTTCCTTCTACTGGGTTACAATGTTCGACCACGGTATGAGGGTTTATGCCTCGTCTTACTGCATTTTGTTAGGCTATGTTCAGTGCATATCACCAGGAGGCCTGTTCTCTCTCTCTCTCTCTCTCTCTCTCTCTCTCTCTCTCTCTCTCTCTCTCTCTCTCTCTCTTTCCTCCCTTTCTCTTTCTCTCTCTCTCCCTTCCTCCCCCCCTCTCTCTCTCTCTCTCTCTGTGTGTGTGTGTGTGTGTGTGTGTGTGTATGAAATAGAGTAGGAGTTGATCAGGGGAAAACAGGCAACGAGCAGAGGTACTGGGAGGAGTAGAGGGAGAGAAAAATGAGGTTGGGATGTAATGTATGAGAGAAGAGTAAGCATTTAAAAAAATAATACCAATATAATGATTGTATGAAAATAAACTTTCTATCACCTATGAATTATAATTATAATCTTTGTTTCTGAAAGTTCAAACTGAAGATATGTCTCTTTATTGGACCTAAACATTACTAGGAAATTATTACTTTTATTGAATTTTGATTCTTTATTAAGCAATTTTATATTACAAATATTCTTCCTTAATTCCATTTTTCTCTCATCGATCTTTCCTCTTATTAATCTCCTCTTCCTTCCTTTTACCTATACCCTGACATTTAAGCTTTTGTTGCTCTCTGATTGTATTTTTCATTGTACATACTTGTCTTCCCATTCAGCCTATAATTCACTCAATGTGATGTACTTGTATACTTTTCAGTATTCTTCACAGTGGCGTACAAACACCACTCATTTAAAATTACTGAGTTTTGAGTGGATGTATTGTAAGTACTTGCTCTTGAAATCTAATCAGTTTATAACTTTGATATATACTTTTTTTTTTTTTTTTTTTTGCTAAATTTGATCCCTCCATGCATGTTTTCAAAGCCAATTGTCCTCCTTCTGGAAGAGACTGTCTAGGTTGAAAGATATATTTTTGTAAAAGCTGAAGTTATGTTGAACACATTCATCTTTACTGTTAAGACAAAGTGAAGACATTATTTTACATTAAAAAAACATTGGAATTGAGATACTTATGCAACATAGGAAGCATAGAAGAAAGATTGAACAAGAATCAATATGAAATCCTATGCTTCACAAATACATCATATTAAAACTGAATTCACATTTTGACAATACTAAAATTTTGTACATATTGATTCTGTATATAATATTTTATTGTTATTGATATCATCACCAATTTATTTGATGCTATATAATTATGATATATTTTCTAAACAAATGTCATGTGCTGCTATACCACTATAAACACAAATATAATCAAGCTTTTGATCATTCTTGAATTTAACATTTCCAGATACAGATATGTATATATTTACATAAATATTTATATGAACATAAACTCCCACTCTGCTTCTGAATATTTCTAATCTTATTAATAGGAGACAATTAGATGATTATCCATGACATTAAACTATACCACAATCTAGGTTTGATATGAATACTTGCCTTTCTACTTGCCTTCTGCATACTTTGTCAATGATGACATCACTAAGTTTGGCAAAGTCTGGTGGTAGTGCAACCTGCAAAGGGTAATTAAATTATTTCTGTTTGCATCATGACTATTTTATTTTGGTGTTTTTAGTCTTATATTTCTTTTAAGTCTTGATGGTGTTGGCTGCCATTTGGTCACCTTATTTCTTTCCCATTCACCACTGCTTGTCGCTGCAATTTTTTCCAATATATGGGTTAATGACTTGTCTTCTTGTCATTTTGTTTATTCTACTTGAGATATTCTTAGGGAGGAATAATGGCATTCAGTGTCTTTGCTATAACATGTTAACTAGATGTGTATTTTAACATCTTCACAGCTACATTTTCCATACCCTAATTTCCTATATTCCTACACTAATTTTCATTCTGGAGTATCAAAATAATTGAAAGGGCCATTGGTAATGCCAATATGGTTTTATCTCTGGCAACAAGTCGATATCAATGTTTTTGGTGAGATAGCTCATGAAACTTATATTTCATAAAATAATCTTTGTGGCATTTATATATATATATATTATTTATATATATACATATATATGTATATATGTATGGATGTGTGTTTGTATGCATATACATACATACATATACATATGATTGTAGTTTACAAGAACTCAATATGTGGAGATTCCCAAGTTTTCTCAGGAACTGGAAGACAGCCCATTATGATTTCATCTAGGTTGTGTTTGAAGAATATTGATTGATCTGAAAACAAGGCAAGAGTTAAATTCATGAATACTAGGTTAATGTCAAAGATGGAAGTAGATAAAGTTAGGGGTTGAAATGTTTTTTGTTCAAACAGGTTTCCAGTGTGAGCAATGAGGTAAGAGTAGATTAGAACCATAGAGTCAGATGGAGAAATGCTGGTAAGTTGAAAAATTAAACATACACATACACACACACACACACACAAACACACACACACACACACACACACACACAGTTTTCACTCAATGAACCATATATTTCCCAGTATACAATTGTATTTACTAAATAGTAGTTAATCAAGTAAATCTCACACTGAAGTTAAGAAATGTGGCATCTGATTTTTTTGAATTTATCTTGTATCCTGCTAGTTTGATGAAGGTGTTTATAGCTGTAGGAGTTCCCTGGTAGAATTTATTCTTATGTAAACTATCATATCATCTGCAAATAGAGAGAGTTTGACTTCTTCCTTTCCAATTTGGATCCCATTAATCTCCTTTTGTTGTCTTATAACTTTATCTAGAACTTCAAGTACTCTATTGAACAGATATGAAGAGAGACAGCAGCCTTGTCTTGTTCCTGATTTTAGAGGAATCACCTTAATCTTTTCTCCATTTAGTTTGTTGTTGGCTGTTGGTATACTGTATATTGTTCTTATTATTTTTAGGTACGTTCCTGTTGTCCCTGATCTCTCCAAGACATTTATCATGAAAGGGTGTTGAATTTTGTGGAAGGTTTTTTCAGCATCTAGGGAGATGATCATATGGTTTTTCTTTTTCAGTTTGTTATATGACAGATCACATTGATAGATTTTCATATGTTAAACTTTCCCTTCAACACAGGGATGAAGCCTACTTGGTCATGGTGGGTGATTTCTCTTGGATTCGGTTTGTCAGTATTTTATTGAGTATTTTTGCATCAATGTTCATCAGGGATATTGGTCTGTAGTTTTATTTCTTAGTTGTGTTTTTGTGAGGCTAGCTTACCAAGGTGATTGTGACCTCGTAGAAAGTTAATGAACCTTCTGATTCTATTGTGTGGAACAATTTGAGGAGTATTGGTATTAATCTTCCTTGAATTTCTGGTAGAATTCTGCACTGAAGCCATCTTGCCCTGGGCTTTTTTTGGTTGGAAGGCATTAGATGATTTCTTCTATTTCATTGGGGGTTATAGGTTTATTTAATTTGTTTGATTTAATTTTGGTAAGTGATGTTTATCCAGATATTTGTCTATTTCCTTTGAATTTTCAAATTTTGTGGAGTACAGGTTTTCAAAGTATGACCTGAAAGTTGTCTGGATTTCCTCTGGGTCTGTTGTTATGTCCCCCTTTTCATTTCTGATATTGTTAATTTGCATTTTCTCTCTCTGCTTTTTTGTTAGTTTGGATAAAGTTTTGTCTATCTTGTTGATTTTCTCAAAAAGCCAACTATTTGTTGCATTGATTTTTTTGTATTGTTTTCCTGGTTTCTCTTTTATTGATTTCAGCCTTCAAATTGATTATTTCCTGGAGTCTACTCCTCCAGGGTGAGTTTGCTTCTTTTTGTTCTAAGGCTTTCAGTTGCAAAGTTAATTCTCTAATGTGACTATCCTCTCTTTTCTTCAAATGGGAACTTAGTGCAATGAACTTCTCTAGTAACACTGCTTTCAAGGAGTCCCATTACTTCAGGTATGTTGTGTCCTCATTCTCGTTGAATTTTAGGAAGGTCTTAATTTCTTTCGTTATTTCTTTTTTGACCCAGGTGTGGTGCAATTGTACATTGTTCAGTTTCCATGAGTTTGTAGGGTTTCTGCAATTTGTTTTGTTGTTGAATTCCAATTTTAAATCATGGTGGTCTGATAAGATACAAGGGACTATTCCAATTCTTTTGTATCTGTTGGAGCTTGTTATGCCACCTATTATGTGGTCGATTTTAGAGAAGGTTCCATGTGTATCATAGAAGAAAGTATATTCTTTTGTGTTTGGATGGAATGTTCTGTAGATGCCTGTTAACCCATTGAAACATAACTTCTGTTAGTTCTTTTGTTTTTTTTTTGTTGAGTTTCTAATTGGTGGTCCTGTCTAGTTGTGACAGTGGTGTGTTGAAATCTCCCACAAAAGTGTGTGAGGTTTTATGTGAGCTTTGAGTTTTAGTAGCGTTTCTTTTACGAATGTGGGTGCCTTTGTATTTGGGGCATAGATGTTCAGAATTAAGAGTTTGTGTTGATGGATTTCTCCTGTGATGAATACGAAATGACCATCTTCACCTCTTTTGATGAATTTTGGTTTGAAGTCTAAATTGTTAGGTATTAGGATAGCCACACCTGCTTGCTTCTTGGGTCCAGTTGATTGGAAGATCTTTTCCCAGCTCTTTACCCTGAGGTAATGTCTATCTTTGAAGCTCAGAAGTGTTTCTTGTATGCAGCCGAAGAATGGATTCTGTCTTCCTATCCATTCTGTAAGCCTGTGTATTTTTATAGGTGAGTTAAGACCATTAATGTTGAGGGAGAGGAAAGACCATTGATTGTTAGTGCTGTTTGTTTTAGATTTGCTTTTGGCAGTAGTATTGTGAATGTATTTGTCCTGCTTTACCAAGGGTGAAGTAGGATTATCTGTTGCCTACATCTTTGTAACTACACTGCTGAAAAAATAATGGAATCTAGATATTCCCAGGGAAGTGGATGAAACTTGAAGAAACCAACCTGAATGAGGTAACCCAGTCACAAAAAGAGGAGCATGGTATGTACTTATGTACTTACTCATATGGATTTTAGACCTAGAGCAAAGGATCACCAGCCTATAAATCACACCACCAGAGGAACTAGGATACAAGGTGTATTCTAAGAGATTTAGATAAGGTCCCTCACAGAAGGGGGAAGAAACATCCCCCAGAGTACATGGGATGTGGGGGGACAGTGAATGTATAGAGAACTAGGAGAAAGAGAAGGGGTGGAGAGGAAAGCAACTGAAACTAGGAATATTGAGTCAGGGAAGGAATAAAAGATGAGAGAGAGAGAGAGAGAGAGAGAGAGATAGAGAGAGAGAGAGAGAGAGAGAGAGAGAACATAAAAGAGGGAGCAATTATTGGTTTGAAGATAAAACTGAACCTAAGGTCTAGAGACATAAAAGAATGATTCCAACTAATAATTTGTTGAGCAACTGTGGAAAGGCTACCATAAATGCTCTTGCCTGATAGCAAGATCAACAACTAATTTATCCACCATGATGGAGCTGTTAAGAGCATGTTTTCCCCCCACTATTTGTTCCTCCCACTGGTTGCCCAGTCCTACTGCCACAGGAGTCCCAAATAACACTCAGAGACTCTGTATTTGATACAATGCTGTTGGCCAGTTACCATTATTGTTTATGGGCTAGCTCTGTCTTAATTATTTACCCATTTCTACTTATCTAAGTATTTCCACATGGTTCATCTTACCAGAGAGCTGCGGGCCAGCATCTTCTCTCTCCAAGCTCTACAAGCTGATGCTTCCTTACTACTTCCTCTTTCCTCCTTGTCTCCTAGCCCTGCCTATCTTGCTTTCCCATTGGCCATAGTGTTTACTAATTAACCAGTATGAGAAACATATTTACGGAATAACATCGCAAATCATCTCCTCTTTTTTGTCTAAAATAAAAAGAACGGTTTAACCTTAACATAGCAAAATGTACCATACAACAGATATCAAATAAGAATAACAATTAACAATATTTAATCCTTTAGCATTTTGTAAGACAAAGAAAATATCATCTATCATGTCTTTGTGAGTCTAAAGTCCTATATATAATTTATCTTTAATCCTAACTAAGGAAAGCTATAACCAAAACTATCTGTCTCCAACTCCTTCAAAGACCACAGAACGAAAATATATAAACTCTAGAAATGACAGAGACAACTCACTGCCTGGTCGGTCACCCGAAGTTTTTCTGTAATGTTCCATCTTGAGCCCATAGGCCATAGTGTGTCTGGCAGACTTTCATGAAACAGAGCAGGAAACTTTAAACTGTCCATCTCTATTGACAGTTTGTCATTCACTTTTCTCTGTGTCCTGTAAACCGTCTGTCAGACTCTTCCACGAAGTAGTAACCCTGTAGCATTGTCCATCTTGCATCAGCAGTCACCTTTTTGTGGGTCCTGCTTGTCCAGTTTCTACAGCATAAAGTCAAACAGCCCAGAAGAGCAGTACCTTGTCCAAATGGCCAGTCTTGCCATATCAGAAGCAAATTCCATAATGTGTTTCTTCGATGTCCATCTCTCTTTCTTATGTAGGTGATGTTCAGGAACAGTTGTGCCTCATTGTCAAGAAAAACTCTAAATCATTTTAAATGCCAATTTCTGTAGGTCTTTGAAAGGTTTGAAGAATGCCTATCCTTCTCAAATATATCTCTGGATATCTAGAAATCCTAACTAACTTAAATCCAATTTTTGACTATCAGGTAACTCTATAATCTGTACTAAATTATACATTACATTTTTCAATGAGCTATATAAACATAATATCTCAATAAGAGAAATATACACATCACAAAATGGACCTTAAATTTGTATCAATAAATAAAAATCCATTCCAAAACAAAGCATTCATATCTATACCATAATTCCCTTTTTACCTTTACAGAGATTGCTTGTGGACATAGCCATTTATACCCAAGCCTATTTAAATGAAACAAACATGTATAAACAATATTTGGGAATTTGGGCATCGTTCTGTCCAAACTACTACCTGCTGGTAGGGGGCACTTTCATGGGGAATCCAAAGAAGACTCAGAAATCTTGGCTGTATTCTGTAAGGCTTTGTCTCAACTGCTTTGAATGTTGAATCACCTGGGGTGCTGTTTCAGGGGGTTTGGCTTGAACAAACCACATTAGTCTGGAAGGAATCCACAGCTCTTCATTTTCTGTGGAAACAAAAATAGAAATCCTTTTCCCCAGTAACTTGTCCTTAGGCTTAAACTTTGGAGTTAAAGATTTTCTAAAATATATAAATTGAATTAATCCAGCAGCATTTCTTTTATCCGTAGTTGTTATTTTCTCAGCAGTCAAACAATTTAAAGATAACAGAACAGCATACAATATCGAATGATTCTCTGTGCTTTCCATCTTTACGTGGCTTTTTTATTTCTCTATTTCTTCTACTTCTATTTTTACATATTTTGAGACAGGGTTTCTCTGTGTAACTTTTATCTATCTTGAATTCACTGCATAACAGGTTTACTTTGAAATCACAGAGATCTGTTTGCCTCTGAATCCTGAGTGCTGGGATTAATGGTGTGCGCCACCACACCCAGCAATTCTACTTCCTTTTTTCTTTTTCAAACCATTGTATCCTGTTTGTTTTTCTCTCCCAAGCCAACGAATTTTTTTAAAACCCAGTGTAAACCTTCATTGCAGCTCTTGTACATATGAATGAATTATTAACAGAGCTCTTTAAAAGCAAGGAGGTTTTTTGCCACTTATGTTAATTTTGGAATCCTCCCTTAAAGGAGCCATGCAAATCTCTGTCTATAGCAATACAAATCCAACCAAGAAAATGCTGCTGACAAAAAGTCTTGCTAGTCTCTGTTCTTTTGTTTCTAAAATCTATTTTTTAAGCTTTTGTTAAGTTTTAGTTGAAAGTTCTGAATCCCATTTCTGACACCATTATGTTATGGGCAGGTTTTCCCCACCCCCACTGCTGCTAGTCTGGTCCCATTCTTTGTTCCTCCCCAATGGCCACCCGGTCCCCTCCATGTGAGCCCCAAATAACACTCAGAGACTCTGTATTTGATACAATCCTGTTGGCCAGTTACTATTATTATTTATCGGCTAACTCTGTCTTAATTTTTGACCCATTTCTACTCATGTAAATATTTCCATGTGGTCATCTTAATCCGAGCATAGTGGGCAGGCATCTTGCTTTCTCTATGCTCTACATGCTGACCCCTCCTTACTACTTCCTCTTTCCTCCTTGTCTCCTAGCCCCACCTATCTTGCTTTTTCATTGGGCACAGTGCTTTATTCATTAACCTGTATGAGAAACATATTTACAGAATAACATCTCTCATCATGGAACCCTCATCTAGTAACTGTTGGAAACACAAGCAAACACCCATAACTAACACTGATTGTAACTATAATCCAGATGCAAAGAGAGAGAACAAGCCAGCTGACCTGAACCAGGAGAAGCTAATGGGCTCCTCAGACTCGTAGCTGTGAATTCAGCATGGGACTGACTGAGACCCCTGAATATGGTTCTCAGCTAGAAGGACTGAGCAGTCTAAGGAACCTCAGACAGTGGAACCAGGATGTATTCCTGGTGCACAAAAGGACCTTGCAGACACATCCCCCATGGAGGGATACTCCCTTAACCTAGAGACAGGAGAGAAGTCCTAGTCCCTACTTCAAATGACTTGACAGATTTACATGACCCTACCTGGATGGCATAGCTGCCAACATGTGGAATGGGTTGTGGGAATGGGAGGGGAGGGTGGTCAGGGTGCATGTGAGGGGGGAAAGAGGGATTGAGAGAGGGAGGGAGAGAGGGAAGGAGAGAGGAAAGGAGAGAGAGGGCACTGGGATCAACATGTACATTTAAAAAAAAAAGAAAGAAATGTGGCATCACAAGGCAAGGGCTGGTGGATGTCTCTGCATTTGAGGCCAGACTGGTCTACAGAATGTGTTCCAGGACAACCAAGGCTATAAAGAGAAACCCTTTCTTGAAAAATAAACAACAACAACAAGAAAATAACATATAGTAGGATCTCAATCAGAATGTTGAAAATAATAGCCGTTAAGTTATGGTAAATATTTTCATTTTATATTGATAACTTTGGTTTGTTTACTATTTCATTTGTTTGTTTAATTACATTTTCCTCTTTCTTGTTCACTCTTAAAATCTTCCCAAACACACCTCTTGCTTTCCTTATAGCCTCCTTGATTATCCACTGTTGTTGCATGTCTATATGTATTTGTATATTCATATACAAGCTATATCCAATTGCATCCATATAATGCACTTATGTTTATGCATTCAAGGCTAACCATTTGACATGGGACAAATAATCAATGTTTTTTTTAAATTTATCATAAATAAATCCTCAAGCCTGAGAGCCAGTTACCACAGGGCCTGTCATTCTGAACATGGGTTCCTTCATCTTCCCTCTCCAGTTAGCCTAATATCAGATTTATTTCCAGTAACAATCACAAACTCTCTGTTTCTCATCTGGTTTTTACTTATCACATTATAGCTTCTTCATTGGCTCTATTGAAATTGTTTTGACAGCTATTACCAATAATTCTCTTATTGCTAAATTCAACTGATTAATTTCAGGCTTCATCAGCAGGGACATATGGGCAGACTTTCTTCTCTTCTTGTTGAGTATGTGGGCCTTCACAGAAGCTCTCTTACATTCCTCCTGCTTTTCTGGAATTTCCTTTCAGATATTTTCTATGGAACTCTACTACCCATTGATGCTTCATTGCTAAACTCTTTATTATGTCCTTTCATTCTCCTTGGGAATGAAAGAGAAGCATATATTGTGAGAGGATGTACAAATGAGAGATAAAGTAAGAGAGATGGAGATAGAGAGAAAGAGTGAGCAAAAGATAAAAAATAGAGAGGAAGATAGACTTCTCTGACTCTGGCTCTTTTATTCATATATTACTTTACTCAGTTATGATTAAAAATGCTACAAATTCAATAAATTGAAAATTTGTCTTTCATCCTTTCTGTACCAGGGCTCCTCGGTGTTGCTTACATTAACACCCAAGAAAAGATTAACTACCAATATTATTGCTACTAGTCCAGGATTCATCACCAATATTCAACACATTATTATATTGTTAAAATTTATGGGTATTTTATGGATACTGTCAACATATGATAATCTTTGGGACATTGGTTGTTTGTTTATATATTTTAACAAATTTGTATAGTTCCTAAGATTTACATTTTTTGTTATTGTTACTAATTAATTTTCTAATTTAAATTTAAAAAGCTTTGAAAGAAATGTCATTTTAATATTATTATGCCTGTTTAATTTTTGTGCCTGCAGTTTGCTGAATTTTATATATATATATGTATATATATACATATATATATATATATATATATACTTACATATATGGGATGAGAGTATGCTCCTGTAAATGAACTTTGATACTAGCCTGATTGAAAAGAAAACTGTTTTCTTTTGGTATTGATACACTCCCTTTTTTCTTTATTTTTACCCTTCACTGCCTTGATTATTTCACTCAATTCCATTGCTCTAAGTATCTCTGTTATGGACTACTCCTCAATTTTTATTTTTAGCCTGGATCAATCTTCTTAAACCAGAGTTGCCAATTCTTTTCTTCAAGAAAAATAGTCTTAAAACTCTTAGTTCTTTATTCAGTTAATGCCATGTTTACATATAAACTATTGGCTTTCCTTCAGATTCTGGCCAACCCAGCATTTCTCATTTAATTTGCAACCACAACTATGCTCCTATTAGCCATATTCCATTCCCTACAATGCTACAAAAGTCTTCTTATTCCTCCTGGACCACAACTTGCTTTATATCTTTAGCTCCCTGAAATGTTTTCCCATCTAGTAGCTTAAATCCCTTTAAAAGCTAGTTCAAATCCTTAGTTCAAAATTTCCCACACTGTTTTAGCTAAATTATGGTAACAAAACAGTAACAGGAGCTAAGTTGTAACATTAGCCTCATCAATGAAATACTTCTCTGATGACACTGTGATCATCTCCTGCTTCATGTCCTCACTATTGCCCTCCTACCATATAGCATCAGTAATGCTCTGACTTTAAGCCTTGGCATTCATATTTCTAAAGGATTATCAAACTTTCTCATCTTTACTTCCTAGTAGGCCAATGAAAAATTTAATGCCATCTGACAATATTTATGCTCTAGCCTAAATGCTTCTGCAGAATGTCAAAATCCATATATATTAAAACAAAGTTGACAATGATTTTAGTTGAGACCCTTATTAGGTCTGTTATAAAAGAGACCTAAAGAATATTTCTTTCTATTTCTGTCATGTTATGACACAATCAGCTTCTTGGGAACATGGACACATGTATATTGAATTTATCATTACTTTGATCCAAATTTGACATCCCAGGCACCAGGCCTATTAAAAATAAACTCCTAGTGTTTATAAGTCACCCTGACTGTCATATTCTGCTTTAGCAGGCAGAGCATGCTATAACACCTATTTTCTGACACTTCAGCTTTTGTTCTGGTTCATTTTCTTTCAGTCCTCTCAAAAAAATAAACAGTATATTTTTCATTATTTACTTCTTTACCACATATGTACAACCCTCACTCCCAGGAAGATGAGTTCAACAGAAATAATTATTGTATGCAGGTTTGTCTATATGTTCCTGGCAACCATCAACACCACACATACACCAGCATCTATTGATTAAAGAAATACCTCTGATGTGTTACATGTTATTGAAAATTAGTAATTGAGTACTATGTCTGATTATTTGAATATAAGTAAATGGAAGAAACAAGAAGAGTCATCTATTGAGGAAATTTAAGTTGTCTCAAAAGTTTCTGTTCTTTCAAGATTTTGATATGCTTATTTTATATTGCATTTAAATATATATTCTCTTCTTTCTGATTTTGGCCTTTTTATGAACATTAGAGTTAGTTATCATGACAAACCCTGACTTTTGGTCAGAAAAATATGTACCCAAGTCTTTAAAACTTCTTAAGTCTAATAAAACTTGGAAGCAAATAGATATGTTATTTTGACTGTAACCATCAGAAAGGACCAGCTTCTTGAAAATAAGAGAATGCAGGCATGTTCAAAGAAAGTGATTACAGAGTTTATTATTGTACTGTTCTACATCTGAAAGAGAAAATAGTAGGGTAGATATGCTCTATAAATCATAAAATTTGTGGCCATTGTTACAGATATTCTAGAGGCACCCTAGTATTTACACACTGTTGTTTTGTTGCTATGAATGCAACTAGAGATTCGTTATTTACTTGTAGTTATATTTTGTTTTTAATTTAACAAATGAAGCTTGTCTGAAGATCAGAATGCAGAGCTAAAGCACTAATTAACCACACTCTTTGTTAAGAGCTAAGACAGCAGCTCTCTGTAGAGGACCATCAGTGGTGGTCATACTTTTAATCCCAACATTTGGTAGACAGTTAGATCTTTATAAATTAATTTTGTTTTGTCCCTAAAATACCATTTGTATGGAAGGCATAGCACAGTACAGTAATCTACTATTGTCTGTTGATGGGAGATGTTATTCTGTAATTATGTTTCTCATACTGATTAATGAATAAAGCACTGTTGAGCCAATGGGAAAGCAAGATGGGTGGGGCTAGGAGCCAAGGAGGAAAGAGGAAATAGGAAGGAGGAATCAGCATGTAGAGCATGGAGAAAGCAAGATGTGGGCCCACCGCTTTCCGATAAGATGACCACGTGGAAATACTTAGATAAGTAGAAATGGGTTAATCATTAAGACAGAGCTAGCCGATAAACAATAATAGTAACTGGCCAACAGCATTGTATCAATTATAGAGTCTCTGCATGTTATTTGGGGCTGGCATGGCAATGGGACTGGTGGCGGGGGAAAAAAATCTACCCGTAACAGTCTGTCTGCCACAATTACTATAAATCACACTCAGTCACAACAGTTCTAAAGGGTATCTATCCTTTTTGTTTGGGGGGGGTTCATTGTTGTTTTTGTTTGTTTGCTTGTTTGTTTTGCTTTTCTCACAACTAGGGTTCACTAAAAAGCCTAGGGCAAGTTAATATAATATGACTTTCTGCCAAGGTGATGTGAGAAGATAATGGGCTATAAAATAACACAGAGAAATTCTAATAAGGATGTTGTTGTCTCTTTGAATATTTCAACTACTGAGTTCCTTATAGGAAATTCATCATACTCTACTCAATGTCATTAGAATTAAGAATGACACAGGATATTAAGGTACCTTTTAATGAAAAAAAATCTGATTTTTCTTTCAATTCAAACTTCACTGGAACACAAAAATGTTATCTTTTCTGGAGTAAAATTGTGTGTGTGTGTGTGTGTGTGTGTGTGTACATATATGCATATATATGCTCAAAGAGAGAGACAGAGAGAGAGAAGATATTGTGTGTGTGTGTGTGTGTGTGAGAGAGAGAGAGATAGAGATAGAGAGCTATATATATATATATAGCTCTCTATCTCTATCTATCTCTCTCTCTCTCTCACATATATATATATATATATATATATATATATATATATATATATATATGTATATATTGCTTTAAAGTGTTAGTTTAAGATGTGTTACTTTTGTTTAAGCTGCAGTGGAGCACTTGTTTAATGATGTAAAGATGGGTTGTGTTTATTTATTATGCATGTGTTTAACTCTGTGAAACAATGCCCATCTAAAACGCTTGCTCTCATAAATAGCTGATGGTCAATAGATAGTCAGGAGAAACAATAGCAGGAATAGCAGGCATAGAAGATAGGAGGAAAAATCTGAGTAGAAAAGATCAGGGAAGGAGTAAAGGAGAAACAGCACCTAGGGTCAGCCACTCAGCTACACAACAAGCCACAGAGTAAGAAGTAAAGACAAGTATATAGAATAAAAAATATATAAATGTCAAAGGCAATGAAAAAAAACAGATGAGATAATTAAGTTAAAAATATTTGGATAGAAGCGCTAAGCCTGGACATTTATAAGTAAGAATAAGTCTCTGTATTTATTTGGAAGCTGGGTGGTGGACCCTCAAAAAACAAAAGAATAAAGACAAAAAACTCCAACACATATTTTATCCTTATAATGTTATTTCCACTAATTAAATGATATATGAAGATTGTATCACCTGAAATACAATGGAGCCACTAGTGAATGAAATTGTAGTTTCTGAATTTTATCAGACATAGGTGAAGTCACAAGGGTTAGTGAGTACAGGAGCTTAAAGTGTATGTTAGTATAGACCTCAATCCCATAGTAGATGGGGAAATGTATGTGCTTAATTCAATAGAAAATGTTGATCATGACAGGAACATCTTGGGAATATAATGTATTATGAAAGGTTAATAAAAGGCTACAAATAATTTCCACATTGCTGGAGACTGTGATTCAGTGGTTATAATATAGATGGTAATAAGTTGTGTTAGAAAATAAGAATAAAGCTTCTGAGCAAGGGAAAGGGGCTGTCAATACTGGGAGAAAAAGTGAGAATGTTAAGGAAAAACAAGAAAATAAAAGACAGATGAGTGAGCATTGGAGAAAGAGTGCCCAAAACATATAGTCTGTAAGGGCAATGATTAAGAAAATGCAACTCATGACCAATAATAATAATGCCATTTCATCTACTGTTGAATGAATGGGACCTAATATGTTTGCATAATGTCCAGTATTTCTTCATAGAGTATGCTCAATAGTATATAATTATTGTATGATTGTAAGCATTCAAAAAGATCATACTAATGCCAGCTGTTTTCAATAATTTTAGCTTCCCACATGAAAAGCCAATAATTTGGATATAGGCAAACCACGTACTCACTTAAGCTTAGGTTATGCATTGAATGCCTTTCAGGGTTGTTTACTTCTTCATGTCAGAATGTGTAGAAGACTGGGAACATTGTGTGTGTGTGTGTGTGTGTGTGTGTGTGTGTGTGTGTGTGTGTGTGTTTAGTTTCAGTTATCTGATTCTCCTTGGATGTGCTAAGAAGGTCTTGCTAAATGAGATTGCTTTGCCTGCCAGAGATACAGAGACACATTTAGACTAGTGGAGGAAAAAGTCACTAAAATCTGACATAAAACATCTGATACAAATTCTGAAGCAAAAAAATGCAGTAGAACTTTTAGTGTTCAAAGCTTAAAAAGCCAGTGAATCTTTCAAAAAATAAGAATTTAAAATATTGAGATATTGAGAAGGCAAGATTTGATTTTCTGGATTTTAGGGAGAGGGAGTTCTAGTCTCATTCTCAGGGAGAACTCTAGGTAGTTATTTGGAGAACATAGATTGGGGCTCAGTCCATATCCCATCCCTGATAGCATGCAGCCTCTAATAGTAAAAGAGCATGCAGCTGTGCTCTGTCTGTCTCTTAGAGGATAGGCTAGATTATACATGAAGAAATGTAGAACACCCAGTACTTGAGCATCTAGAGTTTTATTCGTGAGTGAATAAAATTGAAGGAAAATATTGTCTGAAATGAAAAAAAAATGAGGGAAGAATGAAGAAAGATGAGATGAAGAAAGGAAGGTATAAATGGTAGTTTCTCTCCTGCCAATAAGTTTCTGAATAAACACTCAGAGGCTTAACATTAATTATATTTGTTTAGTCAATGGCTAGGTCTTATTACTGACTAGCACTCACAGTTAATTTAACCCATTTTTCCTAATTTGTGTATCACCATGTGGCCATGGCTTACATGTAAAGTTCTGGAATCTTACCCCTTCACTACTACATGGCATCCTCCTGTCTCTGCCTTCTCCATATCTCTGTTTGGATTTCCCTGCCATTCGCCAAAACAACTTTATTCATCAACCAATAAACACAACCCATGTTACAGCATATAAAAGTACATCCCACACCATTTCCCCTTTTCTGTCTAATTAAAAAGGAAGGTTAACTTTAACATTGTAAAATTGCATATAACAGGTATCAAGCAGGAATTAAAGTTATAATATGTAGTCTGATTTGGCAAATTGAAGAAAATACTCTATCATCTATCCTATATTTGTGAGTCTAAAATTTTGTATCTAATATATCTTTTGTCATAAATAAGAAAAACTATAATTATAAATATCTCGTCTAGTCTTTAACTCCATCAAACATCCCAGAAGTATATAATGTACCTAAGTAAACTGGAAGTTCATTGTAAGCAACTTAAAACTCTAGAAATGACAGAGTACCTGGCTACCTGGACAGTCACCCAGAGTTCCTCTAAACCATTGGGCCATCCATCTTTAGCCTTTAGGTCTTGAGTATAAGGCAGATTTCTCAGTGAAGCAGGAAATTTGAAGAGCTGTCCTACCTATTTTCACGTAATTTGTCAGTCGCTTTCTTTTGTGTCCTAGAAAATGCCTGATAGGCTCTTTCATTAAGCAGCAACACTGAAGGACTGGCACACCTTCTTTTGGCAAGTTCTGCAGTTATTTTCCTGTGGGGCCGACATGTCCAGTATATACAGCATAGTTTCAAGCAGTTTAGACAAGAGCAGTTTCTTGCCCAAATGACCAGGATCTTCTTTGATGTCCATCATCCTCTTGAAGTAATTGGTGCTGCCAGGAGCAAACATGCCTCTCTTTCAAAAAAAGCTAAGTTCTTAAAACATTTTAAATGACATATTTTGCAGGACTTTGAAGTGTTTGAAAATTACCTATCCATCTGTAATATATTTCTGCATATCTACATAATTGAACTAACATGACTATAAGTTTAACTATTACTATAGGTGTCTCTTTATTTGTATTTATTAACTATAAATTATATTTTTAAAGCACTACATAAATGTAATACCTTAAACAAGAGTAGAAATAAAGAAAATTTACCTTAAACTTCACCATGATACCAAAATCCACTACAATGTAAATTATTCATTTCTATACCATATCAACGTTTTAAAATGATTGACTATGACCATTAACAATTTGTAAACAATCCTCTTTAAGTGAAAATATTTGTAAATGATATTTTAGAATCAGACACACACACACACACATGCACACACACACACATATATATGTATGTATATATATATATATATATTTATATATATACATACATACATATATATATATATATATAAAACCTTATGCAGATATCTTATGTGGATCCTGGGAAAATTTATAATTACATTTAAGTCTTGTTTGTATTAGTCTGTGAGCCTGGCTGTTCAGGATGAATTACCTGGGCCATCACTCTCATAGCAGACCTCTCAGAGGACCTTACTTAATCAAATCATTTTAGCCTAGAAGGTCTTGGTAATAAGTTTGCTTCTCCTTATTCTCAATCACTCATCTATAACATCAGGGTTCTAAAATGCAGAATAATATACTCTGTATAGGTTTGTGTTGCCCCAGAGGACCCCAACTTAGAAAAGGAGAAGCTAATCAATCAATTGAAGATAGCATTGATAGACAACAATAACATTTCAAAATCAGGCCTAATATCAGCACAAATAAAAAAAAAAGCGTTCACAAAGCTGGTTGGCGAACTCCAAAATTTAAATGACTGACTCCAATTTCTATTTACCCTAAAATAAGTCATTATCATACATTTTTTCCTTTTTCTTCTCTTCTTTTCTCATATTGTAAATGGAATTTTCACTGAGGCCCAGTTCACAAGAAATTATTCAGAGACATTATTAATTACTGAAGTTTTACTGATAGTTTAGGCTTTTTGGTCCCTGGGTTTCTCACTAACCATAAAATGACCCTATTGGGATGGGCCCCAGTTTACCCAGCGTATCCGTTCAACTTCCCCTTTCCAGGAGGGTCATAATGAGCACAATAAGAACACAAAATGTACTTCAATATATAATAATCAGCCAAGGAAGATAGTGAGCAAGTGAGTAACTTTTTTAAGGGTATTAATGCTATTCAATTATGGAAGAAAATGCAAAATGTGTGTAAAATATACTTAGTATCATGGAATTATCACACTGAAAAGAAAGATATTGATTGCAGTAGAATATTCAGAAATTAATAATTTTTTTATAAAATTTGGATACATCCTTGGCTATTTGTTACTGTAATTAATATCATAGTTTCAATATAGAAATTACTGGCTTTATGTGAATGTTCTGCATTTTATATGCACAGTAAATTAGAAGGATAGCTATGGGAATTCTACTGGTATTTTAATAAAAGTAAAGTCTACACATGTGATAAAAGTGTATTAGACGGGGAGAGATCAACAGGTCGAAAGAAGTAACAGATTTGAAAAGATTTTAAACAAAATAGGTCATTAATAGATTTAGTCTAGAAAATGATGTTTTAGCACTAAGAACACATCCATAACACTGTCATTAAAATCCCCAATCTGGGCCTCAACTGCATTGAATGATAGAATGAGCCAAGTGACATTTGGGAATAACTTTTTCATTCTCTTAAGGATGATGGTGCAGCCATACTCAGGGAAGAGTATGGTTTGAATTAAGAAGTCTAAGTGCTGGAAAGAGAATCCAAATCTGAAATTTCCAAGTGACAGCTTAGATACATTGTGCCAAATGTGCTCCCTCTCAAGCTATGCTACTGAAAGCCAAGAAAAACTAGGATTCAACAAAGGGACTTTTTATGCTACATGTAGAGATCCAAATCAAGAAATGTGTTCAGGCTGGGGGCCATTAAACCAAGTGTTGCATGTTAAGCCTTGTGTCTGCTAGTACTGGGCCAGGAGAATACCACATTCAAGGATGTTAGAAAGCTATCTCTGAAGAGGACTAGACAGAGGTGCTAGTTTGAGTTTCTGTATTTATAGGATCATAATATTTTCATTAACTATGTGAGGGTAATTCAGTGAGCATGTTAACACTTGGCAACATCTGAGCCATATTAAGGGATGAAACACAGACACTGTGTTGACTGGGGAGGATAATATTGCCAACATGCTCATACTATTTTGTTTAAAAGAGATCAGTAATGTTGCTAAATAACTCCAAACATCTGGTTATTTGCAAATCAATGTAAGGGCAAGCTCATGTTGGCACTGTGTATAATTGAGAACATCGATGGATTAATCTCACCCATGATTGCCTGGGAACTTTGACTAATACACTGTAATATTGGACTTCTATAATTATGACATAGATTTTGTGTTTGTAGCTAATAATTGTCTTAAGACTTTTCCTACAATATTTAATTTGTTCCATGTGCAACTCTTCCCAATTGGAGAGAGTGTCATGTGGTTTTATTTTTTGTGAGTATGAATGAAATGTGGATGTGACCCATTTTAACTAAGTTGTTCAGTTTTCTTTCCATAATATTCTGCTTTATCCCTGCAACTCTGGAAGTGAGCATGACATATGATAATAATGAGATCACACATCAATTGAAACAGAATTGTAAAGATATATTATATATTCTCAACTCTAATGTGTCATAGAATTTTAAGCAACCTTCTCAAGCAAGGTTTTCATTCTGTAGCTCAGGATAGATAGAACTCACTATGTAGACCACGTTGACTTCTCCCAACTTTGGAATTAACAGTCATGTACTACCGCACTTGACTGTGCTGTTGTTTGAGGAAATGCTACCTCCATACAACATGATAATACTGCTATACACATTGAGGTATTTTCCTTTATGGCAGAGACAAAATTCTCCTACAATCCTGTCTTCACTTATAACAGTTTGACTGACAATTTCAAATGAATAACTACATGAACTATATTAAAGAGCAGAAGAGTCTGAAATTCAATCTTTTCACAAAATACCAGTGTGGGCAGCCATGCTGTCTCATAATGACACTGCATTGGGTCTCTTAAAAACCATACAAGAATGAAAGGAAACAGTAGTTATGCTAATAAACCCATCATAATTAGAAGACTATGTACAGTTGCTTCTTGACAAATGAAAAAGACAAGCTCAGGTTTACTACCTGTTTGCAGATGCAACATGACATGTCTCATTCAGTCTCTAGTGCCAGTTACCAGGGAAAACCATGGCATGTTAATAGCTTTTGAAGAAAAACAAAGAGATATCAGGTTATAAATATTGAAAACTGAGATCTTTTCTGATCAGTTAATGTGGATATCTTTTCTCAGATGGTTGTGATTTCATTCACAATTGACGTTTTGAAGAAGTTTTAATTGCCTCCATTTATTTGATCATCAGTTTTGTTATAGCTACACTATTTGTCCCTTAAAAAAAAGATAAAATTTGACACAACTTATCACTATCACATTGCTACAATAATTTAAAGACAAGTTTCATTATTATTATCTATGTGTCCAATGTGAATCAATTAACTCACAATCACTTATAGAGATGTTGATAATACTTTTATACTCATAAATAAGTGCATTACACACATTTTTTCCCATGTAGCTGAATGTTTTCTGTCCTGTCCACCTGTCAGTTCCCACAACTGCTTATAAAATAACACTCTTAGGCTTAAAAATAATTATTATTATTTGTCCAATGGTTCAGACATATTACTAACTTTCACATTTAAAATAATCCATTCCTATTAATTGGTATATCTCCATGAGGCTGTGATTTACTGGTAATGCTTAGATATCTTTTCCTTTGGCGTCTACATGGTGTCTTCCTAATTCCTCCTACTTTCTCTCAGTAAATCTGTTTATATTTTTCCCCTGACTCTATATTTTCTGGCCATTGGCCAAATCGGCTTTATTTAACAACCAGTAAAACAACTCATATTTGAAGTATACAGAAGGACATCTCACATCACTTTCATGAGTTTCTAATTCAATATTAGCACATAAATAAAACATAGAAACATTCAATCCTTATTGGCAACTTAATATGTAAAGCAGAACTGTAAGAAAAGAAAGTGACTTGATAATGTCATACAGTCATGACTTAGAATGTCTTACCAACGCTCTATTGGTTATATATTAAACAGTACTTTTCAGCACATAATTTGGTAATTCCTAAACATGGGAATGGAAACATATATAATTTTAATTTTTCCTTATGCATGTCAATTAGTAGTTGTGAAGGTATTTAGGAGTAAACATTACAACTCAATAATAGAAACTGAGTAATCTACACAAACAACTTACCATGATTTTAGAAAATAAAACTTAAAAAATATGCATTGCTTTGTTATTTGTTTGACAGTTTGTATGTCCTTAAACAACTTTAAACTCCTCTTTTCTCTACCCAAAAGTGTATCAGTGGTTTTTTTTTTATTACATAAAATTGCCCACAAATCCACAACTGCATTCTCATATTATTAGCAAAATATTCAATAAAATATGTTGTTTAAACAGAACATCCATAAACTTAGTTTAACAAAAGGGAAATGAATGAATTAATATTAAATTACAGTGTCTGTCTTCCTAAACATTCTCTATTCAATGTACTTCAATTGTCTCCTTATCTCATATAACATATATATATATATATATATATATATATATATATATATATATTGTATATATATACTTAACAGTATTTTGGCTTTTTTAAATATTGGTTTGGAAGTTAAAATTTAGTTGTTAAATATCTCAATAGGTCTGATTTCATTAAAATGAAAACATACAATGTTCATTGTGTGGTTATAAGCATAAACCTATGCATATTTTATTTATTTATTTATTATTCATATGTGTATTAGTATTCATATGAGAGAACTCAAATGAATCCTTAAACATGCATGCTTATACTCATGTTTATGGAGGACAGAAGACAACCTCAACTGAAATTCTTCAGGATCTATTCTGCATTACTCAGAAAGTGTCTGGTTATCGTCCAAGAAGCAGCCAGCTATTCCTGGAGATCCACAATATCTCATTTCCTCAGAAATGTAACTGAAAGTATGCAATATCCATGTGGTAATTTAAATGGGAATGGCATCTTAATAACAAATGTATATTAATTTTCCTAATTTGCTTGTTATTATGCTTTAAATTTCTTAGACTCTTGCTTAATTACCACTAACAATTTCGATTTCTTTCTTCAGATTTTCATTACTCAAAATTTAGGTTTTTTTTTTCTAGATTGTGATCTTGGCTCTACAATCACTTTAAATTTTTTACAGTTACTTACTTATTTCTTTTTGTCTCAGAATGAATTTCCTAATTTTCATATTTAGATAAAAACACCAGATTTCTGATGTTGGTAATTGTAAAGGTCCATACTCCAAAGCTTTATATCTTTATAAACAACATATTTATTTGAGAATAATAAGTACTTTTCAATATTTCTTCTAAAATACATATATATGAACTTTCCTTTTCAGTATGGCTTCCTACTCAGAGTTTCTTTAAATGTGGAATATTAGCTAATATTTAATTTTTAGCAAATCAATCATCTTATTATCTCCTGTAGAAATTGATTAATTAATTTTCCAAGTCTCTCCTGAAATTATTATTATTATCTCTAACACTGAAATTATTTTTACAAAATCAGGGACCATATAGTAATTCTCTGGCATCTGTCTAATTAAGTATTGGTTAATTTTCTTTAGAAACTAACATAACTAACTGAATACCTAAAAAGTAATTATAGAATCATCATGTATAGATATACTTTGTTGATCTTCCACTTTGGCACAAATTAGAAGATAATAAATTTGGTATGGGCTAGATTTTAGATTTTATTTCTAAAGGTTAAAATAAGCAAATGTACAAATGAAAATAAAGATCAATAAACAGGGAAGAAATTATTTTTGATGTATTAGAAGTGAAGGGTAGATATAATGTTTTCAAATATATTTGCTGCCAGCTATTGGTGGCCCATGCCTTTGCTTCCAGCACTTGGGAGGCAGAGGCAGGAGGATTTCTGTGAGTTCTAGGCAAGCCTGGTCTACAGAGCTAGTTTCAAGACAGGTTCCAAAGCAATAGAGAGAAACACTATCTCTGTAAACCAAAAGAAATAGGAAGAAATATTTTATTATTATTTTTTTCATATTATATATTCTGATTAAAGTTTCACTCACACAACACTTCTGAGATCTTCCCAGCTTCTCTCTTTCTGACTCCACAACCTTTCAGTTTCTCATTAGAAAATGAACAGGCATCTAAAGAACAAATAATAAAGTTAAATAAGAAACAAAAATAGTAAACAAATCATAAGAGAACAAACAAACAAGAAAATGAGAACAAAAAGTAAAGTATAGAAACAGAGACAATCAATAGCCTAACATGAAAGAATTCTCTAAAGACCCCAATTTTTAACTCATAATATTTATGAAAAAGTAACTAAGCTAAAATAATAATTAAGTAAGTGGAAAATCACAAAACAGCTTCTATATGACAAAGGACACTATCATATGGGCCAAACACCAGGCTATCAAATGGTAAATGATTTTTATCAACTACATATTCACTAGATGACTAAAATCTAAATCATACAAAGAATTCAATAGCAAATCATCAAGAAAATAACTCAATTAGCAATGGATATAGATAGATCTAAACAGAGAATCTTAGGTGAGGAAACACAAATAGCTGAGGAATAATTAAAGAAATACTTAACATCTTTTTTATCAGAGAAATGCAAAACAAAACATAAATGAAAGCTACTTCAGGCTTCTGTCAGAATGGCCAGGATCAGTAAAACAAATGAAGATCATGCTGATGATCATGCATAATAAGGGGAACATTTATCCACTGATAATAGAAATTCATTCTGGTCGATCCACTATGGAAATCAGTGTGGCATTTTCTCAGAAAGATTCACCTAAACTATTCTTGGGTGTAGTTGGATGTTTTTACTCCTTGCTTTTTTGAGGACCAGCCACCCAGTTGTCAAAAATCATACATAGAGTCTTCTCCTTACTTATGAATGACTAACTTAGCTTGACTTATTTCTAGTCAGCTTTTATGAAGTTAAGTTAACTCATCTATCTATCTTTTGACTCTGGGCTTTTTTCCTTTTCTTCTATTTGTCTTTCATACTTACTCTGTCCTTGGCTGTGTGGCTGAGTTGTTGAACGCCAGTGTTTTCTTCTTTTTGTTCTTGAGGCCTTTCTTGATCATTCTCCCAGATTTCTCCTTCTATTTATTCTCTCTGCCTTCCAGCTGCACCTATCCTTTCTCCAGCCTCACTTTTCTTTATTCGACCATCAGGTGTTTAAGACAAGTGAAGTAACACAGCTTCACAGAGTTAAACAATGCAATATAAAGGAATGCAACACCTCTTTGCAACATTACATCAAATGTTTCACAACATAAACAAATATATCTTACGATAATATTCCACAACACTTGGGCATGTTAAATGTATACTTCAATCTACTATAGAGACATTTATTCTGTTCATTGCTGGTCTATTCATAATAGCCAGAAATTGGACACTACTTAGATGTCCATGAATGGGGGCATTGATAAAGAACAAGGGATATATTTGCTCAATGGAATAGTACTCAGTCATTAGTAAAAATAAAATGTAATTGATAGGATAATAGATTGAGGTAGAAAAGTCATCCTGAATGATATAACCCAGAAGCATAAAGATGAAATATAATTGATAGCTATGGATTAATGGTGGGGATCTAGAACAGAAGATCAAATAGAAAGGAGGAAAAGGGAAGTAAGAGAGGGAATATGGAGAGGGACAGTTAAAACTGAGCACCATTTGAGGGTTTGTTGGAAAGCATAATAAAGAAAAATAAGAAAAAATAGCAAACAAATCATAATAGAAGAAAATAAACAAACAAGAAGAGCCATAGGTAAATCAAAAGATAGAGTATAAGATATAGTAGAAGCTTCATAAAATGCATTCATAAATAAAGCTTATGTAAACAAAATTGCTAAACTGTAATGGAGACGTCACAAGAGAATATTTCTTGCCACCAAATGAAGTTTCCACTACATGCAATGTTTTTATCTAATGCTGAAAAGAGGTCCATTGGAACTCTGGAACACTCCTGTCTATGGAGAAAGCAACCAATGCCACCTGTAATCTGATGGTGAGGCCCAGTTGCTGAAGAAAACATTTGCATAACTCATTTAACATAAAGAGGTTATATAGAAACATACTTAGAGCATTCAGTCCTAATAACTAGTGTTCAGTGTATGGAAGACACTGCTTTTGACCAAGGGAGAAAAGTGAACATTAGCGATAAATCCTTCATACTTCAATGGGGACATTTTTTTTTTGTCTCATCTGGTCTTGCTCGAATGGTTCCCTTCCTGCCCACCAGTCCTGATGCTGTGTATAAAAGACTTAATATTAATTACAATTTTCTAGTCAATGTCTGATGCATATTACTGACTAGCTCTCATAATTAAATTAGCCCATGACCCCAGCAAAGAATCTAAGTAATAGGAGAGGCTATCTTAAATGCCCTTCCCCTATAATGAGATTGATGTCTATCTGATATGCTATCCTTGAGACTTCATCCAGTAGCTCATGGAAACAGAAGCAAAGATGCACACCTAAGCACTGAGCTGAATTCCTAGAATCCAGTTGTAGAAAAGGAGGAGTGATGAGCAAAGGGGTTAAAACCATGCTGGGAAAACTCACAAAAACAGCTGACCTGAACAAGGGGGAGTTCATGGACCCCAGGCTAATAGCTTGGAAAGTAGCATAGGATAGAACCAGGCCCCCTGCATGTCCAGGAGGCCTAGACAATCTATAGGGTCCCTGGTAATTGAACAGCATTTACATATAGTGTATAAATGGACAATGGGAACCCACTCGTCATAGAGGGATACTCTAAGTCTAGACACATGGGGGAAGGCCTAGGTCCTGCCCCAAAAGATGTGACAGACTTTGATGAGCCCCATAGAAGGCCTAATCCTTTCTAAGGAGCAGAAGAGGGATGGAATGAGTGGCATGGAAGAATAAGAGGGAAAGGGAACTGGGATTGATATAAAAGAAGATTGTTTCTAATTTAAAAAATAAAACAAATTAACCTATTTCTCTTAGTTAATATTTTAATACTCATGGTTTGTTACCTCAGATCTTTCCTTGCCAAGTGGGTACATGGTGCCTCCCTGACTCTGCCTTCTTTTCATCCTTGTCTTTGTTTTATGTCCTGCCTTGATCTGTTATGCATGGTAACTGGCTTTATTTATTAACCAATAAAAGCAACACATATGCATAGCATAGAGAAAAACATTTCACATCATCTCCCCTTTTCTGTTTAGTGACAAAAGTAAGTTTTTACTTTAAGAGGAGTAAAAGTACATATAACAAAACAGTTATCAAGTAGGAATTACATCTGCGATATATTGCCTATTTGTATTTGTCAAAATTTAAAATAAAAAGCCTATCATCTATACTATCTGTGAGTCTAAACTTTTATAAATAATTTATCATTTGTCATAACTAAGGAAAACAATAACTATCTGTCTTCCACTCCATCAAAGACCTGAACAGTCATCCAAAGTTCTTCTCTAACATTGGGTAATATATTTCAGCTTATAGGCTTATAGTATCTGGCAGACTTTTTAATGAATAAGGAAATGCAAAGTTCTGTTGTGTCTTGTATTGGCAAAGTTGTTACATTTCTTTTCTTTTGTCCTGTAGACTATTGGGCCGTTTCTTCTGTGAATTCATATCCATGAAAGTCCTATTCATCTTGTTTTGGCAAGTTCAGCAAACTTTCTTATGTGTACTTCATGTGCAGTTTATAAAATATACAGTCAAGTAGTCCAGGCAAGGGCAGTTTCTTGCCCAAATGGCTAGTCTCACCATATTGAAAGAAAACTCTATAAGGATGCACATCATCCTCTTGAAGTAATTTGTGCTACCAGGAGTGGATATTTCTCTCTGTTGAGAAAAGTCTAAGTTCTTAAAACATTTTAAATTCCATATTATTTTAGGTCATTAAACTAAATACTACCTAGCCATCTGAAACATTTCTCTGCATATCTAGAAAACCAAATATTATTATAAGTTTGACTATTATAAACAACTTTTAATTTGTATTTCTTAACTATAAAATACTTTTTTAAATGAGCAGGATAAACATGATACTTTAAACAAGAGTAGAAATATATATATATATATACATATATATATGTATATATATATATATATATATATAACAAAATTGACAACAAATTTGTATCAATAAACCAAAATCCATACTAATTTAAACTGTTCCTTTATATATCATGAAAGTTGTGCTAGTACAATAATGGCACAAAGCTAGGTATAACCAACCATTACCTGATTGGATTTAAAGCCTACTCCATAGATTAAAAGCCATTCCTAACATTGACCAAGTGGCCAATTAAAGAGTCTTTCTCTGAAAGGATATCATTGATGAAACAAACTACTGTTAATGTCAGGCCTCAAGACCAACAGTAGAAGGCTAACCCAAAAATATATTAATGACAGCAGAAACTACAGCTACATTTTTCTAAAACTAATGTCCCATAGATCCTTCTATTCCAGGAAGAAAACTAACAATGACAAAACTTTTCAAACCACGTTCCTTTTCACATGCTGCAACGATCAGATTTTAGCTCTCTTGTCATTGTTCTTTTTCTTTTCTTTCTTTTTTCTTTATCTGAGAACTGTTGTGCCGCACCTGACCTCACCAGCAAGGAAGAAGCGACTCCAGAAAGATGTTCTTAATGCAGTTTTATTCAGGATCCTTGAACATGCTTCTTCTGACCTGCAGGACCCCTGGGGGAGCCCTGCACAGGCTTCAATCTCCTTGCTCTAACCAACCCCAGTGAGCTACATGGACCCTGCAGATAAGCTATTCTAATGCAGAAGCAGACAGGCTGAACAGACTTAACCAAATAAGGGCTTGTTTACACCAGAGAGCGTTCACCCTTGGGGAGGTGGAAGGCAGAAGCCAGCGCCATCTTTAAGGTTTGTCACTTCACAGTTCTTTACAAACTATCTCATCTAACTCTTTTAAATTACATGAGTGAGACAGTGTACATTTTCTACTTTAAAGGTAATTTAAGGTGAAGTTCTCTGTCACAAAGGCAATTCAAAAATAGCTGAACCTTAAGAATTGAAACTCCCCCCTGTCCAGTACATAGTAGAAGAGTTATTCTCAGTCAGAATTTATTTAAAATACTCAGTGTAAAAATGCAGAAGTGATTAATTTTTCAAAAATGATAATAATAATAGAACTGTCCAGTTGAGGCAAAATGCAGATAGACTCTGGATAAGTCATGAGCCATTTGGAACCACTTTAATTCTTTTCAACCCTTCAGTTTGAGAGGTTGAATAAAATTAAATTTAAAATCAATAAGGATTTATTGTTTGGTGTAAAATGTCACTCTAGATCCAGCTTATCTAAAATGCTGAATGGCAAATTTTAATGGTACAGTAATGTTAGTATAGTGTTCAATTAAAAGATGATACTGTTGATCTTGAAAGACATTATTTTAAATATTTTCCTTAATATTTCTTTAGTAATGAAATTTTCCTAAAATCTGTAGATGTAAGTCTTGTCATTCACAACATAAATCTGTCAACAATCACATATTTTAATATCATGATCCAATATTCATAGCAAATTTTTGTTTTGTTTTTGTTTGTTTGTTTTTGTTTTTTAGGACATGGTATCTCTATGTAGCTTTGGAGCCTTTCCAGGAATTCACAATGTATAACATGATGGCCTTGCACTCACAGAGAAATGCCTGCCTCTGCCTCTTGAGTGCTCGAATTAAAGGCATGTGCCACCACTGCTTGGTCTTCATTGGCAACATTATTCACTTAATTCTTACAAGTTTTTTAGACCATAAATCGTGTTTAGTATTAAAAATGTAACTCGAGCTAGACCCAAGAACAGACAAACAACTTAAATAGACCTATAACCCCCAATGAATTCAAAATAGTCATCGAAAGCATTCCAACCAAAAAAGCCCAGGGCCAGATGGCTTCAGTGAAGAATTATACCAGAAATTCAAGGAAGAGCTAATTCCAATACTCCTCAAATTGTTTCACACAATAGATACAGAAGGCACATTACCAAACTCTTTCTACGAGGCCACAATCACCTTAGTACCCAAGCCTCACAAAGATACAACTAAGAAAGAAAACTACAGACCAATATCCCTGATGAACATTGATGCAAAAATACTCAATAAAATACTGGAAAACAGAATACAAGAATACATCAGAGAAATCAACCACCATGACCAAGTAGGCTAAATCCCTGGGTTGCAAGGATGGTTTTACATAAAAAAATCTATCAATGTGATCCACCATATGAACAAACTGAAAAAGAAAAACCATATGATCATCTCCCTAGATGCTGAAAAAGCCTTCGACAAAATTCAACACCCTTTCATTGATAAAGGTCTTGGAGAGATCAGGCATAACAGGAACATACCTGAATATAATAAGAGAAATATACTATAAACCAACAGCCAACATCAAACTGAATAGAGAGAAGCTTAAGATAATTCCTCTAAAATCAGGAACAAGACAAAGCTGTCCTCTCTCTCCATATCTCTTCAATATTGTACTTGAAGTTCTAGCTAAAGCAATAAGACAACAAAAGGACATCAAGGAGATCCAAATTGGAAAGGAAGAAGTCAAACCATCTCTATTTGCAGATGATATGATAGTTTACATAAGCGACCAAATAAACTCTACCAGGGAACTCCTAGAGCTGAAAAAAAAGAAAGAAAAAGAAAAACACCTTCAGCAAACTAGCAGGATACAAGATAAACTCAAAAAAAATCTATAGCCCTACTTTAATCAGACAACAAGGAGGATGAGAAAGAAATCACAGAAAGATCACCCTTTACAATAGCCACAAACAACATAAAATATCTCGGGGTAACACTTACTGAACATGTGAAAGACCTATACAATAAGAACTTTGTGTCTTTAAAGAAAGAAATTAAAAAAGATACCAGAAAATGGAAAGATTTCCCATGCTCTTGGATTGAAAGAATAAATATAGTAAAAATGGCAATCTTGCCAAAAGCAATCTATAGATTCAATGCAATCCCCATTAAAATCCCAGCACAATTCTTCACTGACCTTGAATGGATAATAGTCAACTTTGTATGGAAAAACAAAAGATCCAGGATAGCCAAAACAACCCTGTACAATAAAAGAACTTCAGGAGGCATCACCATCCATGACTTTAAGCTCTACTACAGAGCTATTGTCCTGAAAACAGCCTGGTATTGACACAAAAATAGACAAGTAGACCAATGGAATCAAATTGAAAATCCCAATATTAATCCACACACCTGCTAACAACTGATTTTCGACAAAACAGCTAAAAAAGTACAATGGGGGGAGGGAATTATCTTCAACAAATGAGCTGGCAAAATTGGATGATGGTGTATAGAAGACTGCAGATAGACCCATGTCAATCACCATGCACAAAACTCAAGTCCAAATGGATCAAAGACCTCAACATAAATCCAGCCACACTGAACCTCTTAGAAGAGAAATTAGAAGGTACCCTTGAACAAATTGGTATAGGAGACTGCTTCCTTAACATAACTCCAGTAGCACAGACACTGAGATCAACAATTAATAAATGGGACTTTCTCAAACTTAGAAGCTTCTGTAAGGCAAAGGACACAGTTGACATACCAAATGGCAGCTCACAGAATGGGAAAATAATTTTACCAATCCTACATCTGACAATGGGCTGATCTCCAAAATATACAAAGAACTCATGAAACTACTCAACAAAGCACCAAATAGCCCTATTAAAAAATGGGGTACAGAATTGAAGAAACAATTTGCAATAGAGGAAATCAAAGAGGCTGAAAGACACTTAAGAAAATGTTCAACATCCTTAATTATCAGGGAAATGCAAATGAAAGCAACTTTGAGATACCATCTTACTCCTGCCAGAATGGCTAAAATTAGAAACACCAATGACAACTTATGCTGGAGAGGATGTGGAGAAAGGGGAATACTCCTTCACTGCTGGTAGGAATGTAAACTGTTACAGCCATTTTGGGTATCAGTATGGTGGTTCCTCAGGAAAATGGGAATTAGCTTACCACAGGACCCAGAAATTCCACTCTTAGGTATATACCCAAATGACTAACATCTATGCAACAAAGACATGTGCTCAACTATGTTCATAGCAGCATTATTTGTAATAGCAAGAACTTAGAAGCAACCTAGATGCCTTGCAACTGAAGAATGGATAAAGAAGATGTGGCACATCTACCCAATGGGATACTACTCTGCAGAAAAAAAATAATGGAATCTTGAAATTCACAGGCAAGTGGATGGAACTTGAAGAAACCATCTGGAATGAGGTAACCCAGTCACAATAAGAGGAACAGGGTATGAACTTGCTCATATATGGATTTTAGACTTAGAGCAAAGGATCACCAGCCTTTAATACACACCACAAGACGAACTGGGATACAAGGTGTATTCTAGGAGATTCATATATGGTCCCTCACAAAAAGGGCAAGGGACAAATCCCCCAGAGTTCATGGGTAATGGGAGAACAGTGAATGGAGAGAGAACTAGAAGGAAGAGAAGGGGAGGAGAGGAAAACACATGTGACTAGATAGATTGATTCAGGGTGAGAAAGGGGGGGTATAAAAGAGATAACTATTATTGGTTTGAAGAGAAAACTGAACCTAAAGAAAGGTCTAGAGAACTACAAGTCCGACTCCAACTAATAATTCGAGCAACCATGGAAAGGCTACCATAAATGCCCTTCCCTGATAGTGAGATCATCAACTAAATTATCCACCATCATGGAGTCCTCATGTAGTACCTGTTGGAAACAGAAGCAAACATCCATAACCAAACACTGAGTCGAATTAGAATCCAGATGCAGAGAGAGGGGACAAGATCAGGTTGCAGAAAATTACAAAGACAGCTGACCTGAACAAGGAAGAGCTTGGGCCTCCCAGTCTGATGGCTTGGAACCCAGCAAGGGACTGACCCACACCCCCTGAATATGGGTCTCAGCTAAAAGGACTGTGCAGTCTGGGGGACCTCAGACAGTAGAAACAGGATCTATTTTTGGTGCACAAAAGGACCTTGCGGACACATCTCCCATGGAGGGATACCCCCTTAACCTAGAGACAGGAGAGAAGTCCTAGTCCCTACTTCAAATGACTTGACAGACCTACATGACCCAACTTGGATAGCATAGCCCTACAAGTGGAACGTGTGTGGGGGGTTGGGGGGAGGGTAGCCAGGTTGCATGTCACAGGGGAAAGAGGGTAAGAGGGAGGGAAGGAAGGAGGGAGGGAGGGAGGGAGGGAGGGAGGGAGGGAGGGAGAGGAAACTGGGATCCTCATTGAAAATTTTTAAATTATATTATTATTAAAAAAAATGTAACTCATTGAGAAGACTACAGATATTAAGGTTATGATATTTTTAGTATGTCTCTAAAGTGGAGATAATTAGACATTAAACTTTAAGTTAGGTGCCATTTGTTACATAGTAATGCTTTTGATTATTATTTACTGAAAAAAATCATATGCCCTGTGTTCCAAGTAAAGTCTTAGACCTTAGCTTTTTTGTTTCACTGTACACATCTTTAAAATTCATTAAGTTCTTAAGGTACAAGACAAAATTAATCTATGCAAAAGTCAAGGTGGCTGCATCATGATAGATGGTATAAGAAGAAGACTTAACATTTAAAGTTCAGCTCATTCTCAACAAAAGAAAACCATTAAGTATGTGCTGTGTCACTCTCGTAAATGTTGAAGTCATGTGCCGTAAGACAGAATAAATGAAGACGAGTTAGAATGCAATGAACACATATGCCCATATGAAGGTCTTTGGAAAATTCATCAGAAAATGACTATATATATATATATATATATATATATATATATATATATATATATATATATTGTAAATTTGTAGAAACCAGTATGTAATATAGTTTCCAATCAGGAAAATTCCTAGAACATTTAGTCATTCTAGAACATGATTCATATCCAAAGATATGAATCAATGGTTATGATTTGCATTATGTACCTCTACCCCAAGTTTATGTACAAGATTGTAGGTTAGAATATGAGTTTTACAGAATCTGAGACCTCTGCCCTAATCATTTGTACTGAGATAATTCCATAAGATGGTGGTATTATCAGGATTTTGCAGGATATGGATGTAATGCTTTATTGGAAATAGATGACTGGTAGCATGACTTTGAAAGCTGTGTTTTGCTCCCTGAATCTATTTTATACTGGCAGTTAACTTTTTAGTGAGTAATTTTAATGCAAGGCGAGATTCTGATCCCTTTGTCCTGTCACTCATCTCAGGCCAACAGCAAAGAAGTCAGCTAAACACAGTCTAAAACTTTGAAATTATGGGCCAAAGTAAAACTTTCCTTCTCCAAGTTGCTTTTTCTCTGCTACATTTGCTACAATCTGATAAAAGGTGACTACCCTCCTCTCTTATATTATTACAAGGAAAAAAGAATCATAGTGATTTGACTAAACATTTTTGATTGTGATCCTAGCCTTTAATGGTTGAGCCTTCTCTCAGTTAGAAGGCCTGGACAGTCTAAGGGACATCTGACAGTGGAACCAGGATGTATTCCTGGTACACAAAAGTATTTTGGGAACACATTCCCCATGGAGGGATACTCCCTTAACCTAGAGGCAGGAGGGAAGGCCTAGTTCCTACTCCAAATGACTTGACAATTTTTTTGATCCCTCCCTGTGGAGTGGGGTGGGGGATAGGATGGGCAGGTGGTCAGGGGACATGGCAAGGAGAGAAGGAGGGAGAAGGAACTGGAATCAAATGTAAAATAAAAAAAAATTTAAAAAAAATAAGATTGTTTCTTACCAGCTTCATTGGTGTTCCTTAATAGGCAATTCCTTATGTCAAAAAAATTCATCAGTTTTCTTTCATTTTTTTCTGTATTTTTCCCCTGAATTTTCTGGTTTTCCCTCTGGAAATTATAAACATAGAATGTCTGATTTTTTAAAATCATTTGAAAGTGCTTTTAGATTTGTGTTCATTTTGGATAATTACCTTTGACGTGTTATCATGTTCACTGACATTAGATTCTATATTTACTCCTCTCTAAATATCAAAGTTTGCATTTTAGGAAAGACTATACTCAATATTTGAGTATCTATCTGATTGTCTTCATGATTCCTTTGTTTTTTCTTTCATGTTCCTTAATGATCTTAAAACACATTTTCTAAAATTCTATGCCATATATATTTATATAAATGATTTATACACATGTAAAAATCAACACATTTTATATGTATAAATGATAATACGTCTCTCCTACGTGTAGTTATCTGAAACTTTCATTCTCCTTTAACGTATAATTTTTGTTGTTGTGTTTAACCTGTGCTTCAATTATGTGTTCAGGTTTTTTTATATATGACTTTAGCTGAAATAGAATTATGTCAGTTTTTCAGCTTCCTTTCCTCCTACCATGTCATCCCAGGAACACTCATTCTTACTCCCTCATGTAACACTACTCTCAATTGGATAACCCATTTCCTTTGTTTAATATTGTTATAATATAATATATGTGTGTATGTTTGTGTTTGAACATACACGTACTGTGAGTCCACTTCTGTGGGTGTTGTATATATGCTTTCAAGGATGACTATTACAAATAATAAGGGTGCTCATTCCCATGAGAAACTGGTTTATATTTCCCAACAGTAATTACTTCCTTATAATCCATTGCTTATGGCTGTAGCTCCATGAAATTGTACCCCTTCCACATTGACATGTCATTTTACATTGCCATAGCTCCAGCCATTGCTAGGTGACTGTTTCACAGAACACTTCTTGGTTTTCTGGCTCTGACATTCTTTCTGTCTGCCATCCAGAATGATGTATGAGCTATATATGTTAGCACATATTAGAGAAATGTGGTAACAGGAGAAATTAAAGGTATAAAAATAGGAAAAATAAAACAGTCAAACTATTCTTATTTGCAGGTTTCACAATTTGTACATAAGAGATTCCAAACATGTATCAGAACATTTCTATAAACAGTTTTACCAATGTGACATAGCACAAAATCAACTTACAACAATCAGTACGTTAACTGTGGAAAAACAACAAACACATTGAGAAAGATTTCAAAGGAACATTAATTTAAAGAAGATTCATGGAATAGTATAGCTTGAAGCAAAGCTAACCGAGGAGGTAGGAGATCTCTGCAATGGAAATTCCAAATACTGAGGAGATAAGGAAAGAGTCATTGAAGTCATTGCTTGCATTTTAAGTATTATAATGGATCAGCAGTGACTAAAGACACAACCTATTTGTCTTGTTGAGTTTTCACTCAAGGAGCAAAAACCTTTTCCTTTGCCTGTCAATACTGCTGACAAGCCAACCATTAAGATTTCTTCTAAAGTGGAGTTAAACTCATACTGTAATAGTACTTTCATTAGATGGATTTGAAGTGAGATTAGACCTGTGTGTAACCTCTTCCCCCATGGGTACCTTCTGTTTGCTGGTATGTGAAAGAGGGTTATTTGACTGCAGTTGCACATGTTTTAGATTCAATTTCCTATTTAACTCCAACAATTTTCCTAAATCCAGGTGTCTCCCAATGTGCAAGAGTGAATGTGTTCCCTTTCCCTGCTGCTTCTTTGGTATGTTTCATTAGTAGAAGTGAACTGTCTGCCTGAGCAGTTTATAACTGTGTCCATGCCTTTCTCTTATTCCAATTTGTCATGCTAACCCACACTGTCAGCTAAAACTTAACTGGTTTCTTCCCTTCGGGACATTTTTTTTTTTGTTTGCATTCTCTAGCTTCTCCAGCTATATTCATTCTTAGGCAGAAGGAGCTTTCAGCACAAAACACAGTGCAATTCCTTACCCTGTAGAATACAGTCTAGCATACTTCACCAGTCTTAAAATAATGTGTGTGTGTGTGTGTGTGTCTAGGAGAGGTTAGTGTGTTTTGGTGTGTGTATGCGTGTATACACTCATTCATTACTGCTACCATGGGACAAACGGTTTTGCACAACACTTACATAAAATTACAAACATAAATTATAATTTATATTTCTGATACTGCTTTTTAAATTTTTCTATATGTTTCTGTGGGAACAGGTATTAAATGCATGAAAACTATTTGTGTGTATGTGGATACTTTTAGTTCCATATGTGGTGTTACTGTCTATTGCTGTTTAGTTTATTTATGAGACAGGAACTCCCTCTGCCCTGGAAGCTCATTGAATGACAACGCTGGCCAAGATTGAGAGATCATTTCACTTTTAACTCCACACTTCTAATGTGACCAGCATGCCTAGCTTTTTTGTAGATGCTAGAGATCTGAATCTAGGTCCTTATCCTCTTCTAAATCAAACATTCTGCCATCTAAGCCATCATTTCAACTCCTAAAATTTGCACCTAGTTTTCTTTTTGCCTCAAAATGGAATGCACTTGTCTTTCAAAGTCTAATAATGCTATTGAAACTGCATTAGCCTTAATTGACAGAGATTACAAAATATGGGACCTTTACATAGTGCATTGAAGATAATTTAATAAGAATTGTATTCATATTGAAACCATGAATATAGACAAAATGTGGATGATGTTTTCCAAAATAGGAATGGAATTTGTGGAATGACAAGAGAATTATATTAGGTGGAGTGTTTACAATATCCAGCTTAGTAACATTTCTGTATAGAGGGATGCTTAAAAGTCTAGAAAGTCAGTAGCAATATTAAAAATGAAGACTGAAAACTATGTATAGAACTGAAACACCATCAAAGACACTTGACTATAAAATTAAGTGAGATAGTTCATATTCCCCATGCATACAATAAAATGTCAGTGACATTGTTAGAAGCCTGAAGTACATTACTTACATGCTACATTGGTGAGAAAACCTGTGTCTTCTATGGAACACTTATATTAACTATGATACAGTGTGGTCCTGGTATCAGGTAACATAATTCATCATCTATTTTCTTCAGTTGCCTCAGCAACCCCATTCCACATTGACACCACTTCAGTCATCATGGATGGAAGTGGCTTCTTGCCTAGAGCGTATGTCCTGACAAGCTGTAAATTTGTGCTGATTACAGAATTTATCATCATCATGAAATCAAATCCAACGAGGAGGTGGCTGGTGACTCTCGTTAAACCAGTCACTATAACACGGATGTATGTCTTGACAGGATGGTTATTACGTTAGCTCATGATTCTCACTACTGAGTAAGACTAATTGCTTTTCTCTGATAGAGCTTACATGGTATCTTCTAGTACCATGAGAGTTAGCTAGAAGTAATGAAGCTTTCAGGTTAATCTGCTTGATTTTCTAAATAAACTTGAGCTCCCTCCCTAGTTTTATCTCTACAAATTGGTACACAATTTAGTATGTAAAATCTATTTTCAACTTCCTCAAAAAATATTTTCAACATTTTTAAAGTCACAATATATTCAATAAAAGAGGAAGAAGTAGCAACATAAATTTTCAGTGTTGGTTAATGTCTCCATGATGGTTAATCCTCATTTTAAACTTGACTATATTTACAATCACCTAGGAAACATACGTATGAATGTGTATGAAAGAACCTATAAAGAAAGGCTTAATTGTGGAACAAAGCCACAATTTAAATGTTCACAGCACTGTCACTTATGTGAGGTCTCAGAATTAATATGAAGATATCTGAGAGGACATAAGTTAAGCCCAGCATTCATTTCTCTATGATTCTTAACTTCAGAAAAATTGTGAACAGATATTCATTGTAATTGTCACCATTGTCCCCTGCCATAGAGCACTGTTTCTTTAAACCGTGAGCCAAAAGAAGTATTTCCTTCCATAAGTTTAATTTTCAAATATTTTGTCTCAAGGCTCAGAAAAGTAACAAATTGTACGTGCCTACCCTGAATAGCAAGGAAGTCACGACTCCAGGAAGATCTTCTTCATGCAGTTTTCATTAGGATCCTTGAAACATGTTCTTCTGACCCGTGAGAGCCCAGGGGACCCCTGCACAGGCTTAAATACCCTTGAGCTAACTAACCCCAGAGAGCTAAGTGGACCCTGCAGATAAGCTACTCTAACGCGGAAGCAGACAGGCTAAACAGACTTAACCAAATAAGTGCTTGTTTACCCCAGAGAGCCCTCACCAATGGGAAGGTGGAAGGTGGAAGCCAGTGCCACTTTAAGGCTTGGCACTTCGTGGCTCTCTACAACAAATATAGCCCCATTGTACAACAACACAATTAAAATTGGGCAATAAAAATTATGATTTAGTATCCTCAGTGGTTCTAAAATGATAACACAGATAATACTACAAGTTAAAAATTAATAAAGTATAATAATAATAATTTTCAGAAATATGTGGCAGAGCTAGAGACAGCACAAAGCTGTCACTGTAGTGATCTCGGCATTCTCTGTCTGCAGATTTTCAAAGTCATCTGCAGTGTATAGGGTTCCACATATTTGTTTTGAGTTTTGAAGACTTTATGGTCAGTAGCTCCTAATTTTGTATTGTAGTCTAAAAATAGCTTGATAAAACAATCACAGAAATAGAAGGTAGCTGTCCTGTACTAGAAGAAACGAAGGTAAATGCAAACTGTTCCAGAGTCACCTGCAAACTAGAGTACAACAAACATCCCCAGTTCATACCATGTTTTTAGATCAAATTTAACTTTTATGGGTATTCTTAAATCCTTATTTTATTGTCCCAATTACTTTGTCAGGTAATTTTACAAAGTGATGAACTTATAAACAGTTTCTTCTTTTCATATATAAATACATAAATTAGTCATAACCATAGTAAAAATAAAGTTAAAGAATCTTAATGGTGGATAGCATGAATTAATATAATATTGACTAAAAATTGATCTCTTAGGGTTTTTATTGCTGGGAAGAGACAACATGACCATGTAGCTCTTTTAAAGTAAAGCATTTAATTGACTGGATTATAGCTTCAGATGTCTAGTCCATTATCATCATGGTGCAACAAGAAAATATCCAGATATAAAAGGTTCTGGAGAAGAAGCTAAGGATGCAGGAGAAACATCGTGATCCCAAATCAACAGGAAGTAATCTAAGCATCATATTGAAAGAAAAACAAATGAGACCTCAAAGCCTCTTCTCATAGTGATACACTTCCTCCAACAATGCCAGAGCTACTCCAACAAATCCGTACCTCCTAAAAGTTCCACTCCCTTTAGGCTTATGGGGACAATTACTTTCAAAACACCACATTCCAATTCCTGACCACCATAAGCTTGTAACAATATCATAAGGCAAAATGCATTTAAGCCAACTTCAAAACTGACTGTAGCCTATCAAAAGTATTTAAAAGTCCAAAGTTCAAAACCACTTCTGAGATTCTTGCAATCTCTTAACTGTAATTCCCACCCCCCCAAAAAATACCCAGATCACATTCTTCCAAAATATAAAGCATAGGATATACATTACTCTTCCTAAATATAGGTCAAGGTCCAGTGAGGAAAAGACTAGACCAAAGTAAGACTGGAAACTATCTGGGGAACTGCAAACTCTGCATGTCTGATGTCAAAACAATCTTTAGATCTCTAGCTCCGTTGAGCTTTGTTGGTTGCAGCTCATTACATTCTCTTGGGCTGGGTCTTTTGCTGTTAGCAGCTTTCCTTGGCAAGTATCACACAGCTCTAGTATCGCCAACATCATGGGGTACCCAAGGCAATCCAGGCTTCACCTTCACAGCTACACACAATCCTGGCCTCGGTGGCTTTCTTTAGTAGTGGAGGCAGATTCCATAACCCCTTCCATGTATCATTAATTCAACAAGTACATGACGAGAGCAGCTAATATTTGTTGATTACAGGGGCCAAAACATGTTCCCTCCTTTTATTTTACTTTCACCAACTTTCTGGTTTTGATGATTTCCTTCACTGCGTAAGCTTGGCTGTTGTGGAAATTGTTCTGCATACCAGGCTGGTCTCAAATCCAGAGATCCAGTTGCCCCTGACTTCCCAGTGCTCTGATTAAAGGTATGGAACATCACAACTGGTTCTAAGCTTTTCTTTCTTTTTCACTAATTGGAAACTGGGCAAGGTGGATCATGTCCTTAGGTCACCACTCCCTTTAATCCATTTCTTATTCTGTTTATCTTCTTAGTCGTAGGCTTTAGCTCCACTCTGCTTCCGATGTACCTTTTCTCCTCCAGTTTTACATTTTGTAATTTACTCTGCACAGCTTTCTCATTTTCATCATAAATCTCCATTAGAGTTGCCACTAATGACAGTCTACACAAGGCCTATTTGAGATTCTGTCTGCCAATGGAACTAATCCCAAAGTCTTTACTTTTAGCCTTGGGCAGACTTTTTGAACAAGGGAAAAAGAACAGCTATATTATTCACCAAAATATCACAAGAACAATCTCTAGGCCACATATTAATGATCTTATCCTATGGAAACTCTTGAGCCAGGTTACCACAGACCTACTAGCATGGCCCTAAACAGCACTTAAAGCATTCTACTTCTTTCTTATCCCAAAGTTCATGAAATTCCAAACAAGAGGCTGGTCCTGCCTATCACAACAAATCCCCAGTCCCTGTTAACAACTTTTGTCTTAGATTTTGTATTGTTGCAAAAAGACACCATAACCACAAAATTCTTATAAAAGAAAACATTTATTTGGATGACTATCAATTTTCAGAGATTTTAGTCCATTTTCATGATGGAACATGGCAATTGCCAGCAGATATATTGCTGGAGAAGGAACTGTAAATGGAGAAGGAGCTATATCTTGAGCATTCAGGCAACAGGAAGTGACCTGAGTGTCACACTGAGAGAAGTTTGAACAAAGGGAACCTTAAAGCTCATCCACACATTTTCACTTCTTTTAACAAGGCTACACCCACTCCAAATAATGTGATTTTTTATAGGCTTATAGATGCCAATTACATTTAAATTACAAATAAAAATAATGAGAAAAAAGAAGAATTTGTTCACTCACACATATGCACTTAAATACACTATAAGCAAAGGGTGTCTGATGTTTGCTATAACTGCAGTTCTTTAAATTGGGTACATAACAGGATAAAATTAAATTTGCAGCTTTCTACTTATTCATAGATTATTTAAATTTAGGAAGATTTTTATATTGTTACAAACCTGAATGTTCCATTAAGATGTAATTTTGAATTTAAGACCTAGACTTATAAATTCTTTCCTCTTCAAAGTAAATGTACATGGGGAATTGAGAACAAAAAAATAAAAGGGAAAAATTCTTTTTCTCTCAGTCTTTAAAACCAATTATAACTAATTTTCTCACAATATATGTTGATTGTATAATTTTATTTTCATTGTTCATTGATTCCTCCCAAATATCTGCCATAGCCTTAACCAATTATATTTTCTTTATCTTTCAATATGAATATAAATAAACAAACATATCAAAAACCCAAAATAAAACACATAAAAATGAAAGTCAAAACAAATAAACTAAATTAAAAACAAAATGAAAATAAGGCAAAATATACCAAAAGGGAACCAAAATCATACAACAATATATGGAACAATTTTTCTTCTGAACAACTACTCAACCAGATGTACAGCTTGGGTCAAGATCCTGAGACTATATGGCCAAGAGGCTGCTATTCAGAAAAACCCGAATAGCAGTGTTCTAAAACAAACAAACAACAAGCAAGCAAGCAAACAAACATATGATGAAATGATTTCTAATATTCTCTATGTGTGTGTGTGTGTGTGTAATTTTTTTCTTATTTTACAACCTAATATCCTTCTATGCTCATAGTTAAGAATCTTATTCATCATTTATCCAAGAACCTTCCTACTGCAGCAAATTTAGAAAATCCACAGCCAGACATTAAGCAAAGAGTAAGAGACCATGGAACATATATCCCTAAATGGAATGTGCTCATCAAACTCACCCCTCAGTTCAGAGATTCCCACTGAAATGGAAGAAAAATGGGTGGGCTTGACAAAGACACTCCATTTAGTGTTGAGTTCTCCAAAGTCTCTCAGTCTCTACATTTTGCAGCTGTGGATCTCTGTGTTAAATACAATATGCTGCAAGAAGCCTCTCTTTAAAGAGTTGACTGAAGCTCAGATCCATTGGCACAAAAATATGTAAGTGGAGTCATTTCCTTTCTATGTTCCACGAGTAGCACAATAGATTTTCTCTAGGCCCATAATTTATCTATTCTCAGTTTCTTGGCTACTCGGGAGTGTTAGATGGGAGTTTCTTCTCAGAGAGTGGGTCTTAGATTGAATCAAAAAGCAGGCGATTACTCAAATAATATTTGTGCCACAATTGAAACACTATATCTAGTAGGCAGGACTCTGTTGTGTATCACAGTGTTTGTGCCTGTCTGACTTTGTTGATTACATTTTTCGTTTGGTCATATGACAATAACCATCACTATTGCCAGAATCTGTTATCTTTAGGTGTGATGCTTTTATTTTGGCTTGTGCTTAAATTCTCTATGTTCAGTGGCATATATTGGATCTTACAAACAGGATGTGAAGTATACTTCAATATTTTTGGGGGAGAGGGGTACCATGGAACATCTTTAGACACTGACTAAAAAAGATACAACCCAATTCTGCAGCAAGAACTTTTACCTGATCTATGAATATAGCAGAATTTCATTAGAAATCATTTTATTGATTTAATTCTAGTTATGTTTGATTCTGTTAATTCTCTATACTATCCAGACCCTGATTCTTTGTCATCCAAGATGCGTAGCATATGAGTTTCCTCTCATAGAGCAGGCTTCAAAAATCAGCAATTGGGTGACCATTCCCAATGTTCTGCATCGCTATGACCCTAGCACATGTTGCAAGCATAACAGATTGTAGGTAGAGTGATTTTTGGCAGGGTTGGTTTATAGGATTTTCTTTTCATAGCATGAAGATTACCTTCCTATGACAAAAAGACTAGAATGTAGGGGTGAAGGCTCTCTGTGGCTACTAGCACCAACTCTGTATGGATGTTGTTCTCAGCAACTGGGCAGAGATGCCAATGTTGGGAGAGAAATCCTCTGTCCTATCATCAGCCTGTATTTTTAAAGAATATCCATGTGACCCCCCTTTGGCAACAAGTCAATGAAATGAAACCCAGTACCACCATTGGGAGCCTTGCCTGACTACAAAATTTGCTTAGTTCAAACACTATATCCCATTGCTAGTTTGTCTTACTAATGTCAATCTCATAGATTCCAGGAAGTTTCCAATGGACTGGGTTTTCCCACAACACCACAAATGCCATCCAATTCCAGATGTCTCTCTTTGAACTTTACCCCTTCATCTGTGTTTCCCCCTCCGCACACACCTGATTCCTCCTGCTCCTGTCCCCTCATGTCCTGAGTTCATGTTTCCAATATTCTAGGTATTGTATCTATATAGCTCATTTAACTGTGTAATATAAATTTCTAATCCTTGAAAGTTATTATTATCAAGTATATAAGACAATTAGGAAATGTAATTTAGTAATTAGCCAACTATAATAATCAACCTTCTAGTCACTTTAAGTATGTTTTCAACATGAAACTGATTTATTACAAAGAGAGGTCATCTTCAAACATTATAGATATCTACAGAATATGGCATTTAACATGTCTTAATAAAATAGGATCTTTTGTTATGACAATGAGACATGTCTGTTTCTTGCAGCACCAATCTACTTCAGAGAAGATGATGGGCATGGAAGAAACTCTATGTGGAATTTGAGTTCTTTATGGAAAAGGTAAGCCACTTGGCTAGAAAGTACCCTGCCTCAACTGCTGACAGTTGGTTGTCCAAATTGGTCAAACAGAATACCAAAAGAGTGATTGCAAACCTTGCCAAGACAAGGTAGTCCAGTCCTTCAGATTATTTGGCTCATAGAATTGTCTGTCAGATTGGCTAGGCCTATAGGCCGAAGGTGGTGCCCCAGGATTGGAGAAAAAATTTGGTGACTGTCCATGCAGGCAGTGCTTTCTGTAATTTCTCACTTTTTTTCTGGAATATCTCTTGCTCACACTTCCTGTTTACTCAGTTAATATTATTTTCCTATTGTATATTGTATTTCCCCTTCCAAGAGAGATCCTGGCATCCATCCTAAAGCCCCGACCTATTTGTCTTTCTGTGTCTGGGTTACCTTACTCAGGATGAATTGTTTTTTCTCCTTGTAACCATTTGCTTGATAGAGGAATCTCAAATGTTTGAGAAGCACTTAAGGAAATGTTCAATGTCCTTAGCTATAAGGGAAATGAAAATCAAAGTGAATTTGAGATTCCATCTTACACCTGTCAGAATAGCTAAGATCAATAACACAATTGATATCTCATGTAGAGCAAGGGGCTCACTATTCCATTGCTAACAGGCAAGAAAACTTGTTCAGCTACCATGGAAATAAATGTGGAATTTCCTGAGAAAAGTCAAGATCAATATAACTCAAGATTCAGTTACACCACCCTGGTGCAGATATCCAAATGATGCTCTATCTTGCCGAGAGGACACTTCCTCAAGTGTGTTTATTGGGACTTTATTCAAAATAGCCAGAAACTGGAAATAAGCTAGGTGTCCCTAGCTGAAGAAGAGATAAAAAAAAATGTGGTACATTTACACAATGGGGTGTTTATTGCTTCACTGTCAAAAGAAAAAAAAATCATGTTAGAGTAGAACCAAGCAGGATTTGTCTTAAAATACCAATAAAACAATCCTTAGTAATACTCTGCTATACTCATAGATTGTTGTCTAGTCATCATCGGACAGTGTCCCTCTGGCTGCAGAGAACAGCAGAATGAGAATCTAAATGGGAGTTTTCTACTGGGATGCACTTATCAGAGAAAGGGTAACCCTGGGGACAAGGAGGAGGAAAGATGATAGGAATCAGAGGGGATAGAGAACACCAGCTCAACTACTCAGGGATCATGTGATCATACAGAGACCAAGGAGACATGCCTGAAACCTCCTTGGGTTTGAACTGTTCCTTTGAGTATGTGACTGCTGTCTGATTGGTGTTCTTGTGGGACTCCTAAAGAAAGAGGTGAGGTATCTCTAACTTGTTTGCTTGCTTAGAGATGCCTTTCCTCCTATAGACTTGCCTTCTCCAGTCTCTAATAAGAACTTGCATTTCATCTTATTGTGTCTTGTTTTGTCTCGTTCAACTGTGGTCTTTGGAGCATAGCTTTTTTTCTAAAGAGCAAAGAGAGTGGGAGCTGCAGTTAACCTGAGAGAGAGGGGAGGTGAGGGGCTTAAGTGCAGATCAGGGAGGAGAAATTGCTATTTAGATGTGTTATATGAGAGAAGAATCTATTTTTAATAACAAATAAATAATGTGTATATATGGGAAAAAGTCTGTAGCAGTGACAAGGATAATGAAAGAGAAGTTGATATAATAGAAATTTATCTTAAAAAATTCCAACCAAACAAACAAGGCTATGTTGCTATATCAACAATTTGGGCCACGTGTGTTATATGTTTTTGTGTATGAGAGTATGATGGGAGATGTTATTCTGTATATATGTTTCTCATACTGGTTAATAAAGCCCTGTGGCCAATAGGAAACAAGATAGGCGGGGCTAGGAGACCAGGAGGAGGAAAGAGGAAGTAGTAGGGAGGAGTCGAGATGTAGCCCAGGGAAGAAGCAGGACGCCTGTGTGGCTCCCTGATAAGACGACCACGTGGAAATACTTACATAAGTAGAAATGGGTTAATAATTAAGGCAGAACTAGCCCATAAACAATAATGGTAACTGGGCAACAGGATTGTATCAAATACAGAGTCTCTGAATGTTATTTGGGGCTGGCGCGGCTGTGGGCCCAGACTGGAGGCAGGCGGATGGCGCCAGCGGGAAGGAACAACCTGCTGTAACAAGAGTATATTACACATGTGCTCAAACTATAATAGTTGTTAATGTAAGGTGTTTTCCTAAATGTCTTTTGACCTAAGTGGATGGGACCAGATTCCTCAATGAACCTTGAACATACTAATTAAGCTAAGTTGTCTGGCAAGTGAACCCTTAAGACTTTTCTGTTACTCTTTTAGTCCCAGGTGGGATAGCAAACTTAAAAAATTGTGCACATTTTGCATTATTAGGTAGGTATTGGTGATTTATATTCAGGTTCTTATGTTTGCAAAGCAATTACTTGCTGACTGAGCTCTAATCTCATATACAAGTTTATATTCTTTCCAGTATTCTACTGATATATATGTATACTAAAACCTCAACATGAAAGTTTTGGTATACAAATAACATCAACAAAATGTCTTTTCAGAATCATCCCTAGTATCAATAGCATTTAGGAGATTCATAGTTATTAAAAATATAAATTTATTTAAATATATTTACCCTAAATACACTAGAATTACTTTGTTGAGTATTAGTTTTATGAATGCATGTATTTTCTTAAATCTTGAACAAAAGAATAGGTTTTGATAATGCCATCAACTTTGAGTTAGTCAAAATCTACAATATTGTGAACTTTAAAGACTGGCTTTAACAAATGCACATGACAGTATATAGGCTTTAAAAGATATGTAAAACAAAAGTGAGTTTTATTATCTATGTAGCATCATTTCATCAGCTTCTCTCACCATCAAACAACTCTTATTTAATAGCATAGAGAATGAGGATATTTTTATTTTTCTTTATTGCTGATTTTACCAACAAAGGTAAATGAGCATAATAAAGTTCCAATCATTTGGCTCATGTGGTCATTATGCATATACTATAAAATAAATCATCTTGCTAAAAATTTCTTGGAAAAGAGGGTAAAGCTATCCTGAGTATTGCATCATTGATAACAGGAAAATCAATACAAAAATTACACATTTTATATCCACATATATATGTATTAGGTACAATCTAATTTGTAAATTAGTCTTGTAAATTTCCATTATGTAGGCTCTTTGTGTTCTTTCTAATAACAGACACTTTGAGATAGCTAATATGTGTCTTCTCTCACTCTGTGTGTAGTCTGATTCTGTCTTTGTGTGTGTGTGTGTGTGTGTGTGTGTGTGTGTGTGTGTGTGTGTATGTGTGTGCATGTCTATCTGTGATGTGTCTATGAGTCTCTGTCTCCCTTCAACTGTGCATCTGTGAATCTGTGTATATGTGTCTGTGCCTCTTTGTGTGTCTGTGTTGCCTTAATGCACAGTTAACTATAATCTTCATACCATAAATTTACATCTTTATCATTATTAATAAATACAGCTCTAAACCTTCTAAAAAATAGTAAACTTGAATTTTACCCCAATGCTCACACCATATTATAATCAGTGAAGAGGTAGCAATAATTATTTTTATTCTTTAAATGACAACAAAGCACCGATGTCAATTAATCATATGATGGTGATGTACTTAACACATATATATTTTTAAATCATGTAACTCCAGAACAAAAACATATTATGAGAATAACATAGCCCTACAAGTAGAAAGGGGTGGGGGATGGGAAGGAAGGGTAGCCAGGGTGCATGTCACAGGTGAAAGAGTTTAAGAGGGAGGGAAAGAGGGAGGGAGGGTTGTAGGGAGGAAGGGAGAGGAAACTGGGATCCACATGTAAAATTTTTAAATTATATTAATAAAAATATAAAGAAATATATATATTTCAACCATAAAAATATTAAACAGGGGCAAGAAAACTAGGATGCTTAATTTGTGGTTTTTGAACTACTCAATTTTTTAAATAATGGGAGCAGAATAGTGACTCACCTATATTGAAATTGCATTAAGTGAACAAGAAGAAAAAAAATGTATTCTCAATTTCTGTAAATGAACCTGGGTACAAGGTACATTCATCTGATGGAATGTTTAATTAATGAACTAATGCTTTGAATTCATCTATTCTCATCTGTTGACTTCATGGAAGCATCTGTCCTTATTGATTCATGTCTAGGCATTGTATTCTTCAAGTGTCCTAGCTCTGGACACTTAGCTCTGGGATTCACTGTGTAGATATAGTGTATCTTCAAAACTATACATGTATGAGCAGGAAGGACCTTTGAAGATGAGAAAATGATCCTGGATAAACTACACTTTCTGGTCATCTTCCCTGTGATTATATATATATATATATATATATATATATATATATATATATATATATATATCCAAAACTAAATGTCATGTCAGTACTCATATAGCCTCAATTAACTGCCTTCATAGCTGGATCATGTGTGTGGAAATGCCTCTCCACACAAAAATATGTGTTTCTTGATAAATTTGACAGGAGGTCCACAATGTAGAAATTACAGAAGGTTCTGAATGCAGACTTCATGAAAGGGTACATTGTCACTAGTTGACCCTTTGTTTTCATGTCCCATATGTGTCTTTAACTTCAACTTTTTTTTCACCCTCAGAGAGGCCAATTCATCCTTCCCTAATGTAGGCGCTCCAGGTTAAAAGAGCAGGATCAGGAATTATCTCCTAGCTCCTTAACTCCTTTAACTGATGATCTCTTCTCCAATGTGATCGAATCCATGAGTATAGAACCCAATTGGACACTGTATGAAAGTCAATACAAAGTTCTGTCTCTATATTTACAAAGCTACTACCCACATTATAACCTAACAAATTAAAATATGATCAGTTCAATGAACAGTAAGCTAATGTACAGAGTAGATGCCATAGTTTTGGTCTTGGTACAAAAAAAAAAAAAAACAAAATGATACATAGGTAGACAATAGATAGATAGATGAAAGATAGAAGATAGATACACTAGTTTTACTTCAAAATGATTATTATTATTCAAAATGCAGCCACTTTTAAAATCTTGCAATACATGCAAGACTTGTGGGTGAGGTGGGTGGTGTTTTTAGCTAAGATTTATATCAGACAGTTGAAACCTTGACTCTTCATCTTGTGGCTCTCACTACACAAGCACATTGCCAATAAGCTTGAAGCACAGCTTCAGCCAGGTTAGCCACCACCAGCACTTCTTTTTATTAGCACAGCAAATCATGAGAAAGGTAAATTGTGGGCTTCATATGACTGCAGCATATTTACTATAGTTTAGAGAATATCTCATAAAAGAATGACACTAAGCCTTGCTTTTGAATGAAATTGTATTATGAAAGATATACTTACAGTTTATTCTTTTCTTTAGATGTCTTTGTACAAAAGGTATTATATTCACTAAAGGATAATTTTTCTTCTTCTTCTTCATATCCCATTATCAGTTTCAAAACAAAATCATCACTTTGTCCAAGAGAAATTGAAATTCATCACATTGTCACAGACAATGAGGGCTTAGAGTCTTATATCTCAGAGAGTGAACACTTTACCAAGAAATAACTCATCTAACATCAACATATACTATACATGTATGTATGTGTGCATATAGTTACAAGTGCACATACTAAATCAAAATTCTCTTCCTTAGTTATACATTTATCTGCTTAAATTATTCCTGAAAAGCTACTTCAGAGTGTTTCATAGCTTGGCTTAAATATGATTACATGTCAAAAGAATACACCATCATCAGTGGTAGTCTGGCAGATACTTAATGTAGGTACATCTTTAGTGAATATGTTAATTTGTAACTCTCCTACAAAACATTTATAAGAGAAGAAATATAACCAACCCTCTCTGCAATTTATGGATGAAAAATTGACTACTGAATTTACTACACACGACTAATAAATAAAATGATTTGAAGACCTTGTTAATTCTTCACTCTGCTTACATTAGTTTCTGGCCAATTTAATCCATTCTAGGAAATATGTTCACAAAAACATGGATGAGAAGAAATGATTCACTGAAATTTATTTACCTCACAAAAAAAGAAACCATGCAAAGGTGTCTGTAAATGTCTACTTACCATTATATATCATTCATGTATCTTATTTTTATTCTCACTGTCTCAAAGAAAGCTGGAAATATTATTTAGAAAATTGCTGATGGCTTGGAAAATAAGAAACATCTAAATGAAGTCTGAAATCTCCAAAATGCATAACAATAGGGGATACCAAAATGAGCAAAGAGAATAATCTCCATGTGGTTAATTTTCTTAGGCTTTTCCTTATACAAACATTTATGAAGTAGAGCATCTTGGTGGGGATTTGGTGCAAAGAGGAATTAAACATTGATATTACTTCTTAAGTCTCAAACACTAATATTGGTAGTTTTATGTGTCCTGAGATTGACGACAGAAGATATGTGTTGTATGAATTGTTCATAGGGCTCAAGCAGGCAGAGGTGGAAGTTATAAATGATTACAGCAGATTGCTTTCCCTTTCCTGAAATATAAATGAAAATAGAACATTAATGAAAATATCATTAAACCTCTGCAAATGTACTACATAAACTTGGAATAAATTTCTGTTTGTATTACCTTTCAGTGAACTTTTGTTTTGTTTTATTTTTTAAAAATTTCTAAAAAATATAGAATTTCTAAAAAAAAATAGAGAAAACATTTTGAGTAACTACAAATATCTGATGACAATAGCATTAAATTCTCTTGCCACTGTGAACTATCAATAAGAAACAAAGTAATGAAAATAACTATGTGATTGTTAATAAACACATACACTCTTATAAATAAAATGATACTGCATATTTTATATATAAGAAGACTTATTATCTCAATATTTTCAAATGTGAAATCTAATTTCCCTTTCTCTACTGAGGAAATAATTGGAAGTTTATGTGGCTTGAATCAATGTGAAGAATGTTCTGAAATGAGTCTAAGAAAAAATAAAAGGCGGCATATGAGAAAGTGAGGCAGGTATGCTTTGCTGTGTAGTTTAACATTACGAAGACAGAACATTTACATTTGTGCCTGCCCTTACTTTTCTTTTCCAAGTTTAGTTCTGAAAATAGCTGTTCTTCAATGCCATACTGTTCATAGCAACTTTATACCACAGGCTTTTTAAACCACAGTCACTTGATTAACCCTAACGGGGGAGGGGAGACGTAGACAAAGATCTACTCTACAAGAAAGCACATAGAGACACAGGGCTGAACATGAAAGGCTATCATCTGCTTAGTTCAGAAGATTCTGCAGCAGAGCTCTACAATGTGCTACTTGGCTTAAATGATACAGTCTTTCACTAAGAAAATAAAAAGAAGAATGTAAATGGAAAGGGATTGAATTGTTTCAGTGAGAGCTGTCACTTGGAGGAACACAGAGGGAACAAAGAAACAAATAAACAAAAAACAAAATAAGAACAGAGAATTCCTAAGGTAGATGGTGGGGTTAGGATTCCTTTTAATTGAGGTCATAGACATAGACATAGAAAACTAAGGACTTGGTTTTTTTATTTTTTTTTTCCTGTTTTCAGGCTAAATTCCTTTGTCCACTCTTGCTATGTAGATAGAATATAACAATGTTATCTGGATGTCAATGGCATCTATTCATGGGGACTTTCCCAAGAACCTTAAAAGATCATTTATCTTGTGAAAAGTTAAATCATTAAAAATGTGACATATACTTTTTAAAATATGATATTATAGTAGAAATAATGCTAAATAATTTGCTTAAAGGTCTTTTTTCTTTGTATGCATTTTATTTAATTAAATACCAAATAAGACTAACAAATTTTAAGTCATAAAGAAATGATCTTTTATATAAAATGAGTATGTAAGCATGTCATTTAGAACAATTATTACTCTATTGTCTGCCAGAAATGAGAAGAGATAAATAAGTGTCTTAATTACTGCAGAAGTGTGTACATGTTCGTGTTCCAACTTGTGTGTTCTTCTGTGAATATTTACATTCTGCTAGCCATCCTAAACACTATTGTTATATAGAAATAATGATGTATAAATGAAAAAATGAAATTATTATAAACTTTATATGTTTTATTTCTGTCTCTTAATAAGTGATTCTATTAAATGGAGAGTTTTCTATATCAAATACATCCTGAAGTCATAATCCCGAAACTCACTTGATTTCCAGTGTTATTAGAAAGAAGTTCAAGTCCTACAGGTAAATAAAATCACCAAAGAAAGTTTGAGCTTGTAAGATAAAGGCACTGCACAAAATCACCCTATTTATTGAAGGGGGAGAGAAGGAAAATGATGGAGGATGAGTGAGACAGAGAGAAAGCATGGGCATGATAAGGTGCACATTTGGTTTTCAGAAGATGTCTTACAGGAGTCAGTTCTTTTTTTGATCATGCAGGTTACAGTAATGAGATTCAGGATCACAGGCTTGGCACTTATCAATTTCACCCAGTGAGTCTTTATCCCAATTCCTTAATATTCTTATTTTCTTTATCTGTACTCTCTGTGTAATCGGGCTATGAATAAACAGTTATAAGATTCTCTCATATCTTTCCATTAATGGAGAATGAAATCATGGGTATGTTCTAGAATTCCCTTGCTTTCACGGAAATAAAGAACAAGCTGTGCAATTGTGGTGTGTGTTATGGAAAAAAGTAACATGTCTTGAGTCACAAACCATACTCAATTCCAACTAAGCAGAATAGACCAAAGTCTTTACTGGGCTAACATTCTACTAAGGTACAGAAAAAAAAAAAAAAAAAAAAAAAAAAGGAAGGTCTGCATTTTCTGAGTAGAAAAATCATCAACTGTAAAATTTGAGATTTATTTTATATGTGTAATATTTTGTTGCTTGTTGATGAAATGCATATGTGACAGATACCCTGGAACTGCTATTACATATTATGTTAAGTTTTCTTGTAGTTGCTAGGAATTGAAAGGCAGGTCCTCTGAAAGAGCGGCATGTGCTGTTGATTGCTGATCAATCTCTCCAGCCCAATATTGTTTTAAAAGACAAGAACTTCAGTTAGCTCTATCTTGGAGCCTAGTATACAAGAAACAATGCTAAGTTTACAGAGGTGCAAAGACGAACCTGCCTCAATCACCTGCTTTCCTTTGTATGTGGATTTTATTTGAAGATATCTGAAGATGATGGGAACAGACTCACATTCTTAAACATACTTCTAACTTTATGAAAAAATCAAGGAAATGGTCAGAGAAAGCAGGTAGGAGACTATTAAGAAGGAAGAGACTGATGAGGTTGGTTTTGAAGATGGAGAGACATAAATGGGTATGGAAATATTCAGTACATCATTGACAATGAATGTTCAACTTTTCAGTATGAAGAAGAAATCAAAGGTTGTTTCCTAAAATTTAGACTCAAGTAACATGTGTGATTCATTTAATAGACACTGAGTTCCTTATTACTTGTAACAAAATGACTGACACTTGATAACCAATAAAGGAGGTTCACTCAATCTATTGTTTCAGGGAAGGCCAATGTTCAGGACATTGTGACTTATCTGTTTTCAGGGGTGATGCTGGTCTCTGAATAAATGCTATAACAAAGGCAGAAGAGACCATGGGTTTGTGCATGTGGGGGCTGGTCAGAGAAATTCAGTAATGAGTCTTCATGTGTTAGTAACTGACAGCTTTTTTTTTAGGGTCAATTGAATTCTTGCAAGAATCCTTAACAACAGTCAGTTTGGAAACTAGCCTTCTTGAATGTGAACCTATGAGGCACCCATTAAATCCACTGCCAGATTCTAACAGCATTTGGCATACACATACAAGAATTCCTCTAAAAGAAATCGAGATTACTTTTTCAAGGCACTTAATTCTATAAGTCAGGTAAGCACACTAATTGAGGTGGATAAGTCTGAAGCAAAAAATGGTTTATGTGTTCAACAGACATTTGGGAGTATGAATTTAATGAGAAGCCTCACAACCAAGACACTGAATATTAACACTGCTAATACATTTTCTGAAACATGAAGTTGCTGTGAATGGCTTAGTGGGGCATTGCTGGTGTACAGATACTTCCATGAGGGAGAGGGCAGTTGGTCTACATAGGAGAGACGTGAACCCTATACTTGGAGCCAGTGCTCAGATTTCATAGTCAGAAACAACACTGGCTTTTCATAAACTAAAATATAAAGTCCGAATTATAATTTATTAATTAGCATGTGCTAGCTATATAAACTGGACACTTTTTACAACACAAATAACCAGGTATTGTCACAGTATGAAAAGAGAGAGAGAGAGAAAAATAAGAATAGATTTCTCCCAGCTCTCCTATCCCACCTCAAATCTTAGTCTAATCCTTGAGTGTTTCTGTGCCTAGGCCAATCTTATACTAATTTGGCTTCATATATACAATTCTCCATAGTGGAAAAAATGTCTTTGCTTTTGATAAAATTGACTTTTGCTAGTCATTACCTACCCCCTTTAGAAATGGATTATCAATAAAACTACTACATGTACTTCAGCAAAAATCCACCCTAGCCCCGCCACCAGAGGACATGTAAATTGCACAAAGATAGAAGGCACTGATATTTGCCTCTGAACATGTAGCATTCTGGACCCCTTCTCTTTAAAGCACCCTTTTTGACTAAAATATTTTCTCTGTTAATGTCAAGATCTCTTTAGGGTTCCAGGTACATCTGCATATACCAAAATTGTTTTGTCAGTTGATTTTCTGAGCTTCTTCATGACAAGGCTATTTCTCTTTTGTGTATGTTCTTGGAGGTAACCTAAAGGTGTGTAAGATCAGAATTATTCAGAAAATTATCATAAGTATTTACCTTTGCTTATTGAAAATACCAAAAGCTGACATCACTCCACAATAAGGTGGACAAAAAAATACATGCTGATAAATTCTATACATATTCCATTAGCAGTATTCCCCAGTTGCAGTATTTTTGTAAAATAGATTGCTTTGTAACCATTTATTTCCTGAATTTGATAACTCAAGAGAAAATTAAGTAAAAGTGCAGCTCTCCATCCCATTTACAGATCACTTTTTCATAATTGATGCAGTCTTCCTGGGTTAGGATTCGGTCACTCTGAAATGTAATATCTGGATCTAGAAACTTGTCTCTAAAGTGGCTTAGTATCATTGAGAGTCAACAACTGCTGAGTGTGTTTTAAAAACCAGCAAAACATCTCACTGAAACAGGTTATCTTCCCTTTACATTATCTTTCTTTTACAGAACTAAAAACATGAAAGAAAAAATAATAACATATGACATACAATATCAGAATTATGAAGACATATATCTGTATTCAAAAACACAGCCTTTTCCTAACCAAATGAATACACAACTTTTAATGTATCTATAGTTATTTATTTTCATGAAATCTCTGAAATGCATATACTCTAAAAAATTTTGCTTTAATTCATTGAAACATTGTCATTTCCTATTTTCTGCTTGTCAAACACACATACAAACACACAATTAATGTATTGAAGATTTCTTGGCAAAATATAACACCTACTGAGCAGTCAAGTTTATAAATCAGAAACTATTCAGTTTTGCAGAAATCATGTGATTTACACATTACTATATATGTGTATAAATATTTGCTTATTGAAAATAGAGAAGTAGAGATGTAGAAATAATTCAGTTGAAAAGACACAAAGAAGTCTTTTTATAATGTTTCCTCATTCTGTGTTTATGGTTTTACTTATGTACATTGTTTGTGGTCTTGATCTTGGGCAAAATGTTACAGTCTTGCCATACAAAGCTCCCCGCCTCTATGGCACCATTCAGTCACACAATTTATTTGTATTTTTTCTTACCTGCTCTTTCTATTTCTTCAACTCATTCTATACTTTTATTCTGTACAATCATTCTCCCAACTCACTTCATCACATATTTCTAGATAACTACTCACATTTTAATTCTTAAGACTTCAGAGGCATCAATGGTGGGTTACCTAACTAAGCTTATGTGATTTTAAAAGTAATGATTGGAACAGGAAGGTTGGACTGTGCTTTGATTGGACTAACTAGTAACAATAATAAGTTACTTAGTGAACTGTAATTAGTAAACTCTCTGTAACATGTATCAGATATACTGCATTGAAATAGTTCACACTGAATCATATATGTCTTGCTTCCAATGTTTCTTTGGCATTGCATTTTTCCTGTTTCTTTTGAGATACAGATGGCAGAGACAAATGTACTTTAGCAATGATACATGAAGGATATATTTTACAACCTCCAAATATATTTTTGTAGTTGCATCTTAGTTGCTATAAACTTGATATGCTAATAAGCCCAAGAGAAAACAAGCTTCAGGGTTAACTAATTTTGTTTGCATCCAAAGGGCTTTACCTAAAACCTACCTTCATTTTTATCTTTCTTCATACAAACAACCTCAAGCATGCATGAATATTACATTTTCATGCAAATGAAAAAATATACAGATAAAATGAATCTGTGCTGCTTGTTTTAACCAACCAGTGTCAGAATAAATAACAACTAATTTATGTCATATCATACATATTAATTATTTCATTTACTAAAATAACCTTCATTAATTCCTCTACTCTTACATAAACTTATTTTACACACACATACACAGACAGAGTATGCAATCTCAGTATGTTGAAATAATGCTTCATAAATCTGGATAATAAATAATAACATTTATTTCTCTGATGCTGGTACTGATCCTGGCTTCCCAAGATACAGAGACATAGATGTTATTTTTGGATACAGCTTCCAGTAACTTATTTCCTAGTTGCTGTTATGCTTGATGCAGCTTAACTTTGTTTCTCCCCTCACTTCTGTTTCAGGGGTGTATTTATCAGACTCTTATAATATCATTGTTGTCTTCATTTTCTTCCCACCTCACTTCTTTCTCAGCTAACAATCTCTACCCTAAACAATTGTAGACAAAATTTATGGAGGCCAGTAGATTTTTCTATGTAACCTCTTGGCATTTGAACAGGCTTCCTTATCTTCTGTGTATGGCTTTATAATAATTTTTGGTTTATTTGTTTAAACATTTTAAATCATTTTACGTAGCAACCACAATTCCCCTTCCCTTCTCTCTTCCCATTTTCCCCACATATTCCCAACCCATCCCACATCCACTCCTCAAAAAGGGTAAGTAAGTAAGTCAACAAAGCCTGACAACATATTAAGTTGTCGCAGGACCACGCTCTTCCTTCCTGCATCAAGACTGAGCAACATCAAGACTGAGCAAGGATCCCACTGTATGGAATGGGTTCCAAAAAGCCAGCTCCTACTGTCAGCAGCCCCTCAGACAGACAAAATACACAACTGTCCTCCACATGCAGAGAGCTATTTAGGTCTCAGGCAGGCTCCCCAGCTAAGGGGCTCGAATATATGAGCTCTCATGACCTCCGGTGAGATGTTTGTGGGTTTCCCTGTCATGACCCTAATCCCTCCCCCTTGCTCATATAATCCCTCCTTTCCCAGGGCTCAGCCTGGTGCTCTGCTGTGTATTTTGGCATCTGCTTCCATCAGTTACTGCATGAAGGTTCTGTTATGACAATTTGGGTAGTCCCCAATATGATTATAGGGCATTGCCAGTTCAGGCACCCTCTCCACTTTTGTTAGGCGTCTTAGCTGGAATCATCCTGTAAATTGCTGGTAATTTCTCTAACACCATGTCTCTCCCTAAACCCACAATAGCTCCTCTTTCATTGCCCTCCATTTCTGTCCATTCCCCCCCCCCAGCTCTATCATTCCATTCCCTCATTTTCTCATCTCCATAATCTACCTGGATTGACTTTTCTGCAGTCTGAAGCAGTATCCCTTTAAGAATTTTCATTCCACTATTATGAAGTCCTCTAATCTCTCTCAAACTCCAACTGACTGTTCATTCCTGGGGCAGAGTAAAGATAATCATGTCATAAAAATTAAAACAATGTACAGGCTAAGACAGGAATAACTATCCCTGTAGTATCTGTTTACCAATATTCCTTACTCATCAAACTAATTTCTTCCTCTATTTAATATAACAGTGATTGGTTTGGTCCAGAACATTTTTGGAATAAGTTGATGTCATCCTAATAAAACCACTGATGATGAGACTAGGGATCATCACAAAATTATATAACCTGTCAGAATTTAGGACTAAACAACAACCAACAACAATAACAGCAGTAATTATAACAACAATAATAATAACAATAAAATGTAAAATGAAAATCCTGATGACTAAGAGAATTTTCAGAAATTTAATCTCATAATGAAATTCTCAGCTCTGCATTGAGCACTTTACTAATAAACACAATATAATCTCTGAAAACTTAATGTTCCTTCACCAGAAGGAAGTGGAAGAAAATACTGTCAAACACACAAATTTCATAGATTCCTGTGAAGTTGTTTTAGAGGTGTGTCTCTGTTTATAAATTCTTGTTTTAACATGAATTATTTCTTTGGATTATCTTTCTGATACCTTAAAATTGTAAGCATGTATAACTACTGCAAACACACTGGTTTGACTTTTTTGTAAAATGCCACCAATATCATGAGTTCATTGGAGATAAGATAGGAAAGGACCTAAACAATTAATTGCACCACATAAGCAACTAATCTCCTAATGGTTCATATCAGGAGCAGTTGGTGTCTTAGACATATTTTCATCAGAATTGTTAATAGATAAAAGTTTCCCAGAATATTCTCCCTCCTATACAGTTTCTGCTGTGTGCTCCAAACCTACAAGAACATTACAAAAAGCAGATGTGTAGTGGGATGAAGCCATCATTCAGGCATATGGAATGTCCAAAACTCACTGTCACATTTTGGCAGCAAGAACTAAATGTCTGCTTTCATATCTCCATTCAAAGGCATAAATATTTATCAGCAAAGACATGTTATAAATAGTTAAACCTTAAGTATCAGCATATAGATAAGTTTTGGGGTCCAAAGAAAATAGCTATCACTTCTAGTATTTGACTTGAAGCTATGTTCAGACTGGAAAATAATATGTATTAAGTCACATTAAGATTTAACATAATGAGAACTATACTGAAAGATTAATATGAATCTTATGTAGTTTTAGATGGTGAAGCTGGATGAGTTATGGTACAGTTATTAGTGTTTCCCTGTCATATCTGAAGCTATACATTTAAATTTAAACCATAGCCAAAGTACACTAATTACTAAGTTCAATGTACTCTTATTAGTCAAAGTAATTTTCTTAAGTAATCATATTTGTGATTAATTGAGTTATGAACATAATTTTAATAAAATATAGCCAAAATAATATTGTATGATTATATTTTGTTAAATACCCTATTTCAATATACTATCATCTATATTTCCTAGGTATCATAATTTGAATATTGCATTAAAATTTCCAGTAAAATATATGCATGTATATATACACTAATGATATAGACTACCTAGAGCAAGATGATTGAATACATTTCAATTTTTTACTAGAAATTCGGTTTCCTTTCCTTTTTTTAACATCAAAGAAAAACACAATAAAATGTAATATGAAAAAAAATAATTTCATCAGTTAGATAAGTAAACCAATAGAAGGAACAATTCTAAGAGAGGCCTCAAGAGTCAAAGACTCAGTCATTCACAAACTCAAGATTCCTATTAATATATATACATATATACATATATATATGTTTATATTATATATGCATATATATATGCATGCATGTATGTATGTATATGATCCGGAGTAGACCCTGGCAGGCCCTGTACTTGCTCTTTAGTCTCTTTGAGTTCATAAGAATTTTTCTCAGTTCATGCAGATGGCCTTGTTTGCCTCATGTCCTTCTTTTATACTCTTTCTACTTCCTCTTTCTAAGGGTTCCTTGAGGTCTGAGGGAATGAATTTAATAGACACATTCTATGTAGTGTTGAGTGTTCGTTTCAAGGTCTCTCTGTCTCTGTCTGTGTCTCTCTGTTGCTCTCTCTGTGTCTCTCTCTGTTGCTCTTTCTTTCTCTCTTTTTCTTTCTCTTTTTCTTTCTCTCTCTCTCTCTCTCATTCTCTCACTCTCTGTATGAAATATCTGGCTATTGTTCTTTGTGTTTGTTCCCATATGCTGCAGGAGGGTGTTTTTCTGATGATGGCAGAACAAGATTATCTATGAGTATAGCAAAATATCATTAGGAATTATTCCATTCCATTACTATTCTATTTTTTAAAAAGATTTGTAGCATTTGGTTTTACCCCAGGTCTCTGGGTTATTTAGACTCTGGTTCTCAGTCACCAAAGTAGTGTCCAGTATGGTTTCCATCTTCTATACTGTGCATTAAATCAAACCTAATATCTGTTGGTTACTTCCAAAATATTTGTGCCATAGCGTATTTGTAGACACAAAAGCATCATAGATCAAAGGTTTTGTGGCTGTGTTGGTATATACATATCCCTTTTGATAGCCTATAGAGTACCTTCCTATACCAAAGACACTACATCATAGAAGTTAATTAGCAGTTTAATCTCTATTTTGAATGAATAGTGTGGATGCTGTCTTCAGCAAGAGTGCTTTGATGTCAATTTATGAAGTGCAACTTATTTTCTTAACAATAACCTGGGATGTTTTTAGATTTCCATAAAATAACCTTGGCCAACAATTCAAATGCATGTGATCCTGTATCAAGGACCTTTGGGGTGCATCACAAACATTCTATTCAGGGTTCAGATTGGATACTATAGGAAGCAAAACTCACTTTTTTCTTAGGTTATCTGAGGGTGAACAAGAAAGCTCTCTCACTCAGTGCTTTTCAGAATCAGTCTCTTTATTGTTCTGTTTCTATTCTAAATCTCATGTCTTAATCCTAATTTCTCCTAGCTACTTTTTATTCTAGGCTCAGAGTGAAGTGATAATAAAAAATTTCAAAAATTACCTTTCATTGATCAAACACACATTCCTAGGGTAAGGAATAAGGGACTGCACAATTTACCATGGCAACATAGGTTTTCAAGGTTTCAGAAGACTGACCAGACAGGGTAGGGGGCATGCACCCAGTAACAAACTTTAAAACATAGTCCTATTGTTAGCTGACTTGGCAGGTGAAGAATTGCCATACATTTCTTAGGGTGCTTTGTGTAGTAACCTTGGTTGAACAACTGGAAGTCTGACTTTGTGCATAGCTATAAAGTCTTAAACTTATGATCTATTTACAAAAGTCTTTAGTTTGAACTTACTCTGAGATGAAATTGAACTAATTACATGTAGTTTGTCTGAGAAAAAGGAATAAAGCAGGCTTTTAAGTGTCTACAGTCCTCATGGGACAAATAGATCTAGTTATGAGATTTGTGTTAGTCTATTTTTATATGTAAAAATTATATAGCTAAATGAAAGTAATCATGAGATTCTGTATACACATCACCTGAGATTACAAACTACAATGCCGGTATTGGGGAGATACAAAGCTGCTTTAGCAAAAGTGAATAACAGCTTCCAGAGTTGATTGTCCTACAGGCCTTGACTGGACATGATTACCTCAATCAGTCCTCAATCATAGATTACTTCTATGGTGGGTTGACATCTAAATTATTAACTTCCACATGCTGTATATTTTGATGACCTCTGACACCTCTATCCAAGCATGGGTATCTTCATTTGATGTCAAGAGATAGCCAGCTAAGACTCTGACATCCCATGATTTGTAGACTTCATTTAGGATCACATTTATATATTTAATGACTATTCTATTGCATTAGGATACCATATCATTCCTCAAATGTCTCTCAATTCCAGCTGGCTATTCCATATTCCCTCTCCCTTCCACCCTAATCCTTGCATTCCAGCCAGTGCCCTGACCACAGTTCACCCCTAAAAAGAATCTATTGTATTTCCCAGTGAGATCAGTGTGTCCACCTAGACACTTCTTTTGTACATACCTATCCTCTCTGGACCTTTTGATTATAGATAGGTTATCATTTAGTTATTAATAGTATTTATATGTAAATGAATATATATCACATTTTATCTTTATGGTTCTGTGGTACATCGCTCATGATGATTCTTTCTATTTCCTTCCATGTGTCTGCAATTTACATTTTTACACAATACATTTATTGTGTAAATGTATGAGATTTTCTTTACTACTTTGTTGTTGTTGCTGGTGGTGGTGGTGGATGTTTAGATTGTTTCAAATTTCTGTTTATTTTGAATACAACAACAATGAATGTGGTGGATCAAGTGTCCTTGTAGGAGGGTGAAGACTAAAAGTGGTATAAGTGGATATTTTGAAAGAATAATTCCCATCTTTCTGAGAAACACCAGACTGATTGGATAGTGACTGTAAACATGTGCATTTCTACTGGCAATGGATGATTTCTGGACTCCACTCCCTTGCCAGCAAGAGCTATCACTTGTGTTATTTGTCTGGGTTATTCTGACAGGTGTAGATGAAATCTCAAAGCAGTTTTGGTTTCTATTTTCCTGATGGCTAATGATGTTGAACATGTCTTTAAGTGTTTCTCAGCATTTGAGTTCTTGTGTTGAGAAATCTCTATTTAGATCTTTGCCCTACCATTTAATTAGATTGTTTGTTTTTTATAACGGATTTATTGAGTTCTTTATTATTTTGGATATTTATTCTCTATCAGATGCAGAGTTGCTAATAGTACACTGCTCCTTTGTCCAAATGATGGTGCCTTTTGCCTTACAGAATTATTTTGGTTTCCTAAGGTACCATTTATTAATTAATGATCTTAGTGCCCGCACTAGTGGCTCTTTGTTCAGGAAGTCTTTCCTTGTACCAATGAGTTCAAGCCTATTTCCACTTTCTTTTCTATCAAGTTCAGTGTATGAGATTTTATGTGAGTTCTTTGTTCCATTTGTAGTTGGATATTGTGAGGAGATGACTGAGTTTTTACAATTTATGAGGAAACAGAAAAATCCAATTGACTAGATGAAGGAACATTCTTCACCCACGAGGCTTTCCTACTATCAAGAAGTTTCAGTGAATTGGTTGTCCTAGAGCAAATATGAGGTACAACCTCCATTTGAAAACAGATACCCTCCAGTTTTTGGGTCTGCATGGCACATGCAGAAACTTTGAATAAAATATTAGGGGCAAAAGAGAAGGCAAAAGAGAAAATCATAGAATTCTATAGTGTCGATGGATATTTTCCTCTGTTTCCAATTTTTCCCCTTTCTATTGGCTTCTTTCAATTTTATTGTCAGACTAACTTGCAGTCAAAGAAGTAAAATAATAGTCATTCTGATAATTGAAAATTTTCTAATTGAAATTATCTTTCTTTTTTGATAATATTTTAATTTAAATTTGCAAGAAGCTTGTTTACATGTCAGTCCCAGTTCTCTCACCCTCATCTCTTCCCATGTTTCCCTCTCAACCCATATCAAATCTCCTTTCTGTTCTTCACTGAGGATGAGGCCTTCTATGGGGAATCTTCAAAGTATGTTATATCATTTGGAATAGGGCCTAAGCACTCCTCCATGAGTCTGAGCAGAGGGAGTATCCCTCTATGTGGAATGGGCTCCCAAAGTCCATTCCTATACTAGAGATACACAATGACATACAACCAGAGGCCCCAAAGACTACCCAGTCCTCCAAACTAATACCCATGTTCAGGGAATCTGGGTCAGTCCTATGCTGGTTTCCCAGCTATCAGCCTGGGATCCAAGAGCTCCCCCTTCTTGAGGTCAGCTGTTTCTATGGGTTTTTCTAGCCTTGTCTTGACCTCTTTGCTCATCACTCCTCCATCTCTGTAACTGGATTCCAGTGTTTAGTTGTGGGTGTCTGATTCTGCTTCTGTCAGCTAGTGGATGAAGGCTCTAAGATAACATATAAGGAAGTAAATTGTACACGCCTACCCCTACCAGCAAGGAAGATGCAACTCCGGGAAGATCTTCATGCAGTTTTAATCAGGATCTTTGAACATGTTTCTCTGACCCACGGGACCCGGGGGACCCCTGCACAGGCTTAAATACCCTTGCACTAACCAACCCCAGTGAGCTATGTGGACCTTGCAGATAGGCTACCCTAATGCAGAAGCAGACAGGCTGAACAGACTTAACCAATTAAGGGCTTGCTTACACCAGAGAGTGCTCACCCTTGGGGAGGTGGAAGGTGGAAGCCAGCGCCATCTTTAAGGCGCATCACTTCGTGGCTCTCTACAGTAAATAATCTCATTATCAGGGAATGGCATTTAAGGTAGCCTCTTCACTATTGCTTAGATTGTTAGTTGGGTCATCCTTGTAGCTCTCTGGACATTTCCCTAGTGCCAGATTTGTCTTTATACCTATAATGGCTCTCTATATTATAATATTTTCTTGTTCTCCTCTATCCTTTCTCTGACTTAATTTTCCTGCTCCCTCATACACTCCTTTCCCCACCTCTCCCCTACTCTTTCCCCTAACTCCCTTTCCCCTCCCAAATACGCCCAATTTGCTTAGAAAATCTTGTCCCTTTTCTCTTCTCCAGGGGACATTGTATATCTCTCTTAGGGTCTTCCCTCTTTCCTAGCTTTTCTGGCAGTGTGAATTATAGGCTAGTAATCCTTTGCTCTATGTATAAAATCCATATATGAGTGAGTACATACCATGTTTGACTTTTTGTGATTGAGTTACCGCACTCAGGATAGTTTCTTCTAGTTCTATCATTTGTCTGCACATTGCAAGATTCCATTGTTTTTTGTTTGTTTTTGTTTTGTTTTCCTGCTGAATAGTACTCTATTGTGTAAATATACCACATTTTCTCCATCCATTCTTCAGCTGAAGGGCATTTATATGGATACAAGTTTCCTACTATTAAAAATAAACCTTATATGAGCATAGTTGAACAGATGGCCTTTTTGTATGAATGTACTTCTTTTGGGTATATGCCTAAGAGTGCAATTGCTGCATCTTGAGGAGGACTGATTCCCATTTTCCTTAGGAACCACCATACTGATTTCCAATGTAGCTGGACGAGTTTGCACTCTCACTAGCAGTGGAAGAGAGTGCCCATTTCTCCACATTCTCTCTTGTAGAGAGCCGCGTAGTGCCACGCCTTAAAGTGGCGCTGGCTTCTGCCTTATACATTCCCGCTGGTGAAGACTCTCTGAGTAAACAAGCCCTTAATTGGTTAAGTCTGTTCAGCCTGTCTGCTTCTGCATTAGAGTAGCCTATCTGCAGGGTCCACGTCGCTCACTGGGGTTGGTTAACTCAAGGGTATTTAAGCCTGTGCAGGGGTCCCCTGGCTCTCTTTCACTCCCTCTCTCCTCTCTCTTTCCCTCTCTTTCTCCTCTCTGTTTCTGTCTCTGTCTCTGTCTCTGTCTCTGTCTCTCTTGAGGGCCAGAAGAAACATGTTTAAAGGATCCTGATTAAAACTGCATGTAGAAGATCTACCCGGAGTCGCGTCTTCCTTGCTGGCAAGGGCAGGTGTGTACACTCTCTGGCATAAATTGTCCTTGATGTTTTTGATTTTAGTCATTCTGTCAGGAGTAAGATGGTCTCTCAGAGGTGTTTTAATTTTAATTTCCCTGATGGCTAAGGATGTTGAACACTTTCTTAAGTGTCTTTCAGCCATTTTTAGATTTCTCTATTTAGAATTCCATATTTAGTTCTGTACCCCACTTTTTATTTGGTGTTTTGGTAACTAGCTTCTTGAGTTCTTTGTATATTTTGGAAATCAGCCTTCTGCAAGATGTGGAGTTGGTGAATAATTTTTCCCATTCTGTGGGCTACTGTTTTGTCCTTTGCCATTTCAATTTCAGGAGGTCCAATTTATTAATTTGTGATTTCAGATTCTGTGCTACTGGTGTTTTGTTCAGGAAGCAGTCTCCTGTACCCATTCCTTAAGCTTTGAATAGAGGGACTTTGTGTGAAGACACCCCTCTTAATACTGAGGGTTTCAAGATCTTTTGGTGTATGTACATTGTATAACTGTATTTGTCCTCATCTTCTGAAGAAAAATGCTGCTCATATGATGGCTGAGAAAGGCACTGATCTATGAATATAACAAAATGCCTTCAGGAGTCATTTTTTGCTGTATTATTTTTTTTCAGAAAAGTATTATTTACTTTGTTTGTAAGTTCCTGGCCTATGTAAGCTCAGGTGCTTTGCTAACCAAATAGAGTTGGGGATAGGTTCCATCTTGTTGAGTGGGCCCTAATCAGATCTTATTGGCTACTCCCACAGTCTTTATGTCACTACTGAATGAGGTCACCAACATAGATTGAAAAGCCTGTCACTGGACTTGTGCTTATTTATCTCCTTAGGTAGTATGCAGGTACCTTTTAGTACCAGGGACATTAGTTGATAGACGTGAAGGCTCTTGACTACTCATTGTTCCATGTTGTTCTATAAGTGATGTCTTCAGAAATAGGGCTTTTCAATCAATTTGTAAAGAGTAAATGATATGTTGGCAGTAGCATGTGTTGACCTGGAGTGAACACGGTACCTTTGGCTAAGAAATTAATTATATACAACAAATTACCCATATTAGAAGATTCATTTAGTGACAAGAGATGCACTGTTTAGGCTTTATCTCCCTATTTACTTGACAATTCCATCCAGAGATACTTCATGTATGAGTATATCTTTGTATTACATTTACATATAACCCCTCAAATGACCTTTAGTTTTAATTTTTCCCTTGAGCCTGTCTTTCTTCCTCTCCCCATTTTATCCTCTGGTTCTAATTCCATAAGCAGAATACCCTTTTCATGGATCATTTATGCTTCCAAATGCTTATTTAAAATGAGGATATTCAATGGCATGCTTTTGGAACATCCTGGAGACTAGAGAGTAATATCATAAATCTTCACTCAGTGTCATTAAGTGTTAGAGTTCTTATGTATTAATTCTTTCATTAATTGCATTACATAACAGACATCTTAGTTAAATGACAGAAACCATTAGGTATTTGCACAGTAGAAACTGAAGTTCTTTATGGTGGCAGAATTAGTATATCTGAACATTTCCCCATATATAACTCTACATAATACTAATTGGTAATAACCCTTCTTTTGGCATAGTAGTTATGAGAAGTTAGTTTGCAACCTGTGGCAAGGCTTTATTCAACGTATACATATTATTTTCCTAGACACTTTTCTAATCATTGTCAGTTTTATTTGTTTCATTGAGTAGAGGGACCTAGTAAAGAGTAGTGGGACCAAAATGAAATTTCATTATTAATGGAATGCTGGGTAATAATAATGTTTGGGCCAAATGGAGGTAACAGTAAATACTAATTTTAGCATGACTAAAATTAATTTCTGGGTTTTGACAATATATCTGAAATTATATAAGTCTAATAATAATTTTAACAGAATACTAATGTGCAATACTTTTAACTTTATATGTGCATATTCATTTTCTTATAATTCTTAATTACTATTTTACTCCTAGAGTTACTATACAACATAATTTTAATACGCATAAAACATTACATTTCCTTTTATATTGAAGCAATATGTAATTATTGTGTTCTAGCTCTCCTACCACAGGGTTCTACCAGTGAGGCTAGCCAAAATATATAGGCATTTATGTGAATAAAATTATTAGATGAGACCTAGATAGCATGTTCTAGAATTCTACATTGTCAGATGTTGTTCACAACTGGATCAATCTTATATCTACTCAAAATTGATGCTTAACATGCAGAGTGTCAAATGCTGTCAAATTGTTTTCATGACTAATGCTCATGATTATCTTTACTCTTGTGTTTTGATTCATTTTCATTTCTAATACTTGTTCTTAGTTTGAGCAATGTTTGCAGAATGGTAAGAAAAAAAGTATCTGGAAACCTGAGTCATAATACAAGTGCAGAGGAACACACTCTGGTTTCAAAACAACAAAAAGACTTTTAAAATACATATTTCTCTTGGTATGATATTCTGTAAACTTACTATATGCTTTTTACCCAAAATGGGAAAAGCAACAGAGAGCAGAAATAAGTTACAGCATTTTTTTTTCAGGGGGCAGTGTGTAATTCATACCAGTTCTGTTTTGAAATACCATTTTCTATCTTCAACTAATCAGCCAAAATATGGAAAGTCTGGACAGCTGAACCACCATGTGGAGGCAAGCCAACTGCTGCCTCAGAACATCCTCCAGAATGTAAAAATGATCAGACATGAAAGATTAATTGTAATTTGATCTATATTACCCATCTGAGGTCATTTTGCTACACTGTCAAATGCTATGGTATTCCCTCTCTCATAGTGTGTTTGTATGTACTAGTAGTTATATATATACATGTGTATGAATGTATACATACACATATAATACAGTTGTGGATTTCAGAGTTATCATGGTTTTATTCATTAAGTATAACCCATATATGACTTATCTTTAACTTTAATCCATACTAGTACATTTATCTTAAAAAATTTAATAGTGGCAATATCTTTGTGGGGTTAAATAATTTTTCTAGATGTAATACCACTTAATTATTAAATAATCTCCTCCCCCAAATTATTTGAATTGATGCAACTATGTTATTAAACATGTAAATGTCATGTTTAATGTTATAAGAATAACAAATAGTTGCTTTAAGGGCTTGGTGAGTGCCTCAGTGATTAAAGTGCTTGCATGGGTTGTGTTTGATTCACAGACATTATGTAAAATAAAAAAAAGGAAAGACAAATGAAGAAGCATAGAATCTCAAACCAGGTATGATAGTGTGTGCTTGCATTTATAGCACCTGGAGGGTAAAGACTGGCCGATCTTGCAAACCTTCTGACAAGTTAATTTAGGCTGTTAGGACATCCCAGGCCAGTAAGAGATGCCTTTAAGATTTATTTTGAAAAATAATTTGTATGGTCCTGATAAAGTTATCTGAAGTTGTCATCTGACCTCAGCATTCAGGTGCATTGTTACTTTTCATCTAGACTCCTAAAATTGGTATTAATTTCTATCAGTTCATGCATATGTGTACTTGTTCAGCATTTAAAAACTTAAATTTCACATGATGTACAAGTTTATACATGTATACAGCATCCCACATGTTATATTTAAAATGACAGACATTCATGCTTTCACATTTTAGAAATCTGAAGCTTACAACAGAAAATATCAGGAGGCCTCCTGTATTTTAAAGATGAGACTTAATATTCAGTGGGAATATTGCTCCTGAAATATTTCATAATTTCTCATTTATGACTGTCTGTTCAGATTGTTCTTTCTTCATTATGTTGTCTATTTTCTGCCTTCATTCCCCTCAGTTGTCAAAAAGCCTGTTCTTTCATTCTAAATTCAACGGCAGAATACCATTTCCCATAAGTCCCCATCAACTCATGTTGTATTTTATTATTGTTTCTAATCACTTGCATCACAGAAAAGTATGGAGAATTTGTATATGGACTAGAGTATCTACAAATAGCTGGGTGTTGTTTAGTAGGAGAATCAACAATTCCCAAAATAGGCAGAATGGACCACTGTGCGGCCCTACCTCCACACCACTTTGCAATTTACTATCTAGTCAATATTTGCTTCATCACATTCTTAGCAAGGTATGACAAGTATACACTGCATAGTGGAAAAGACCAGCTTATTGATTGCTCATAATCATTAACTGAAATTAGGGATAAGAAAACTCCAGAGGGAGAAGATAGCTTATAAATGGCCCTAGGAAGCCAGTATGTCTCGGGTAGTAGGAGGTAGAATTTTAATATAACACTGTAAAGTTCTCCAAACAGCTGAGACTGAGTAATCAGTCCTGTGTTCTGAGTATCCATAAGTCCCTTTGGGCTTCTCTTAGAATATCCACATTTAATACAAAGGTTCAAAGATAAGACATAAAAATTGAAAAATATGGGCTTCCTGTTTGTATTTTGTATTTTGTAATGAGTGTGGGTTCTTGTTCAATTACTTTGTACATTCAACATTTGGGAAAGAGCCTGCTTATTTCTAACTCCCATCATAAAAATGAGTTTTGGCAGTCATCTTGCTCTTTCCTAGATCAGACATCAATGCAAAAGGCTGTCCCAGAAAGACAAAGTAAATAACTTTGTCTGCAGTAACAGAAGTCACCCAGAGCTACTGTAATAACAGAAATGTTACAGTTAAGTCTATTCTTTTTCTGAAGATAACACAGGGCACAGAAGAAGAACACAAGACTGCCAAATACATAATCAGGGCAGAAGTGCTAGCTGTATAGGTATTGTTATATGTGTGTGCATGTGCATAAACACACATATACATACATGTCAGTATGTATGCATACAATTGCATTTATATTTAAAAATCTTGAACTTGACTTGATAGACTATCACACTATCATGAAATGACATCTTTAATAAAGATGTCATTTAATAAAAGTATAAATGCATTTTGACCATTCAAGAAAAACTAAAAAAGGTACAAGAAAGAAATAATTAGAGATTAAGATAATATTCTTACTGAAAAATTACAAAAAAGGAATACATATGCTGTAATGTTAACAGATATTTTTATCTGTGCAGTTAAAAGATATAAAAAATTGCAATAAAGCTTTTAAATTTTGGGAACATCTTGAAAGACACCAACTGAGGATGTTGATAGAGAAACTCCATGCATTAGATGACAAAAATAAATTGTTTTATTCTAGACCTCATAGTTTGGACTTAAGACTGCTTGAAATAATTAAATTGTTTATTTAACCAATCGAGCATGTTGAAAAATTTTTCAGATAGTATCTAACTTATAAGTCATAATACTGTATATGAAATACAACACATCTGGTGTCTTGATATGTAGATCAACTGGACCTTAGTCTTGGAAAACTCACTTTCCTTGTCTCCTGAGACTACAAAACCCACAAGATTGATGTTTGATCCTTTTTATTACATGTTTTTATTAATTTATGTGATGTCTATCTTTGAAAGTAAATAATAATTCCACCTGTATTTTTAAGTCATATGGTTAGTTTCAGAGGTATGTAGCCTGTAGATGTTTGAAAAATCACCATGTAGAACTCTATAAACCTTCCCATAGTATCAGCTTGGTCACATATCCATGTGTACATTTGGGAGACTGTTAGTATTCAGACTAGAGGAAACATATCCACAGATTGTATACTGATGCTATTATTAATATATCATCATCATTGTCAAACAAGAACTGCATTTTCAGAAAAACCTACATTATCACAGATACCAAAATTCTGTATTTTCACACTTTGACAGTACATTGTTATATATTTACAGTTTGTTTCAGTTTTATAAATATGGATATTGAAGAATCAGGTAAACCACTCAAAGAAAGCATCATAGTACCTTCTTTAAAGATAATGTAGGCAGCCTGTTCATGTAGTATGACAACCAGTTCTGCCATCTACCTTTCCTTAACTTAGTTTGTCTATTCTTACTCTTGCTAATGAGTTCATTAACATAGCACATATTTCAAATGTGAAATAAACAGCTATTCCTGAAGTTCACGTTTTTCATGAAATCTTAGAAAACTAAGTTTTTTCATCCTCTAATTTATTTTGTGGTGTGTATGTGAAAAAAGAGAGAGAGTACATGTGAGTATGTATGAATCTGTTGGTATGTGTACATACATGTGTATGTGTTTTTGGAAGCCAGAGGATAAAATATTGTGTCATACTTTAGGAGTCTTTGATTTTGTTGCAGGAATTTCAATGGCATGGAGGTCACTGATTAGGTTATGCTGTCTGGCATAGGAGACTAGGAAATCACCCTGTCTTTTATCCACTAGGATTGGAATTACAATCATACATCAATTCTGGCTTTTAATGTGAATGCTGAGGATCAAACCAAGGTTCTTATGTTTGAGTGGTGAACATTATTTGCTGTATTATATCTCCTGGCCACCACTTACTTCTTTGTAAAACATAATTACTAGTAAACTTTGCAATGATATTGATAGAAATATCCTCGAAGATATCCCTGATCCACATAACATTTTGTCAAATAAATTAACAGTGTTAATGTGATTCTAAATAATGCAGCCATTAATTCTTAAGTGTAGCCTTTTACCACCATGTATGTATTAATCTTTATTTTCTATTTCCATAACTAGGAATACCAATGATATAAATTTATTTACCAATTATATTAGAATTACTATAAGGAAATATCAAAGGTTGCACCTCTTTATTATTGACTAAGTTCTCATTGTTTTATATGCACTAACCCACATGGTCTTCATCAGGAGACTGAGAATTTTTCATAGATATTATTCTTTCTCAGATGACTGAATTGAGGCACAGAATACTTAATTCACACCGTAATTAATGATAGGTTGTCCTTCCATATTATTTTTTACTCAGGTACCACTTCAATGAGACCAACATATTTAGCTCCTCTATAAATGTGACTCTGGCTGGTTAAAAGAGAATGTGACTAATAATGTTCAGGTTTCTAAAGAGTAGCTCACCAGATGCTTGTGCTTTGAGGGAAGTTTTGGGACATTGAGCCTTGCCATAGAAGGAGAGTTAGTGGAACAGGATTTGATAGTATATAGGAAGGCCTATATCCAGTTCATTCCCTATTTCATGGTTGTGTTTGAGATCTGATTTTTCAGCTGTCTGCTCCAGCTGATGCTTTCTGCCATGCTTCCAAAAATAATGGGAAGGAAACATTCATTTAGCAAGATAACTCAACAACAGCAAGGTAACTAACATAGTCATGTTTCTGCTATTGGTTTAACTTAGCACCTCTCTCTCTCTCTCTCTCTCTCTCTCTCTCTCTCTCTCTCTCTCTCTCTCTCTCCTGATTCTTGTATTCAATAATATTAAAAAGAAATAGTACACAGGCTGTTGATGACATTCAAATAATCCCAATTAACTACAAACAATGCAATTATTTCTTATTTTTCACCACACACTTTTCCCTACTTAAAAAAATAAACTAAATGATTGCATACAAAATGAAAATTTTTTCTCATTTAAAGTTTGCTTATATTCAGCATTCTGGACCTATTGATTGCTCTTCAAATGCCCTCCTTCTGTAATTAGGGCCTGCAGTAATCAAACATATTCTGAATGTTTCTGTTAATAACCTTCTGCTTCATTTGCCCATTGTCTCTGCTTTAAATATAATAGGAGTTCATAGTATTTGACACTTTTAGGAAACAGTTCACATTTTTTTTAGAAGTAAGTAAAGTGCTCTGGCTGTGTTCCATATAAGGACACCTTTTCATATTGCTCACTCAGCCCTCAATGTATCTCTCGTGTGTGAGTGAATAAATTAAATGGTTAAAATGCACATTAAAGTTGATTTTATGGTGCAGTATATTCAAATACTTTTTCAGAAAAAAATTCCATTTTTTAAAAAATAATATAATTTCAAGAAGCCTACGAATTAAAAGCAATGAGAAGATATCTGCTATTAATTGCCTGGTATCATGTAACATTCAGACATCACATATAACACTATCCAGCTGAGACATGACTTAGCTATTAAATGTAGTATCTCTTGTAAGCATGAGCAACTGAGGTCACAATAAAAAAGAAAGAAAGAAATTAAGAAGAAAATGGGACAGGAGTAAGATGGGGAAATCATGGTACATAAGTATACAGGGTTCCTTGCTTAGTAGACTTCGCAAGTTCAAGGCCAGAGATATCCTGTGGTTTTTTGTTTGTTTGCTTGTTTTAATAAAAAGTGGACTGTTACGGCAGGTTTTTCCCCCGCAGGCGCCATCCCGCCTGCCACCAGTCTGGGCCCACAGCCGCACCAGCCCCAAATAACACTCAGAGACTCTGTATTTGATATAATCCTGTTGGCCAATTACCATTATTGTTTATAGGCCAGCTCTGTCTTAATTATTAACCCATTTCTACTTATCTAAGTATTTCCACATTGTCGCGCGCATCCTTTGCCGATAAGGAAGACGCGGCAACCGAAGATGTGTCCAGCAGAATCTTTATTGCAGCGCTCTTTACATGCTGATGGAGAAGGACCCCAAGCCCCGAATACGCACGGCTTAAATAGCCTGCAGGGCGACGTATTCGTCTGTAATTGGTGCTCCGCAAAACGCCCGAATGATATAGCTTCTCTGATAGGGAGAGCTACCATATAGAAATTACCATACAGTGGCGCATGTGCAGTCAGCATGACTAATGCTGTAAACAAGAACCAGGAAACAGGAAGCCAGCGCCATCTTGTAATGGCGAATGCGGCTCCCGACACCACATGGCTCATCTTATCTGGGAGCCGTGGCTGGCATCTTGCTTCCTCCATGCTCTACATCTTGAGTCCTCCCTCCTACTTCCTCTTTTCTCCTCCTGGTCTCCTAGCCCCATCTATCTTGTTTTTTATTGGCCACAGTACTTAATTAACCAGTATGAGAAACATATATACAGAATGACATCTCCCATCATCTCCTCTTTTCAGTCTAAAATAAAAGAAGGGATTTAACCTTAACATAGCAAAATATATCATACAAGAGTTATCAAATAAGAATCACAGTAAATGATATTTAGTCCATTAACATTTTGTAAGACTTAAAGAAAGTATCATCTATCCTATCTTTGTGAGTCTAAAGTCTTATATGTAACTTATTTTTAATCCTAACTAAGGAAAACCATAATCATAACTATCTGTCTTCACTTCCTTCTAAAACCATAGAAGGATAATATATAAACTTTAGAAATGACAGAGACAATGCATTGCCTGGTCAGACACCTGAGGTTCTTCTGTAATGTTCTATCTTCAGCCCATAGGCCACAGTGTGTCTCCACACTCCTCAACAAAGCAGGAAATTTTAAACTGTCCACCTGCATTGACAATTTGTCAGGCACTTTTCTCTGTGTCCTGCAGAATGTCTGGCTGTCTGGCAGCCTCTTCCATGAAGCAGGAACCCTGTAGCAATATCCATCTTGCATCAGCAGTCATCTTTTTGTGGGTCCTGCATGTCCAGTTTCTACAACATAAAGTCAAACAGTTCAGAAGAGCAGTACCTTGCCCAAATGGCTAATCTTGCCATATTAGAAGCAAACTCCATAATGTGTTTCTTTGATGTCCATCTTTCTTTCTTCTGTAGGTGGTGTTACCAGGAGCAGTTGTGCCTCACTGTCAAGAAAACCCTAAACCATTTTAAATGCCATCTTCTGTAGGTCTTTGAAATGTTTGAAGAATGCCTATACATCTCAAATACATAACTTAATTAACTCTAAGTTTTAACTATCATAAGTAATTCTCTATAATCTGTATTAATTTATACATAACATTTTTCAATCAGCTATATAAACACAATACCTAAACAAGAGGAGAAATATACATATTACAAAGTTGACCTTAAATTGTATTAATAAAAGAAAATCTATTCCAAAGCAAAGTATTCATATCTATACCATAATTCCCTTTTTACCTTTAAACAGATTGCTTGTGGTTATAGCCATTTATAACCAAGCCCACTTAAATGAAAGAAACATTTATAAACAATATTTGGGAATGTGGGAGTCATTCTTTCCAAACTACTTCCTGCTGGAAGAGGGCACAGTCATGGGGGTCCAAAGAAGACGCAGAAATCTTGGCTGTAGTCTGCAAGGCTTTGTCTCACCTGCTTTGAATGTTGGGTCATCTGGGGCGCTGTTTTAGGGGGTCTGGCTTGATCAAACGACATTAATTTGGAAGAAATCCACAGCTTTTCATTTTTTGTGGAAAGAAAAATAGAAATCCTTTTCCCCAGTAACTTGTCCTTAGGCTTAAATTTTGGAGTCAAAGCATTTTTAAAATATATAAATTGAATTAATCCAGAAGCATTTCTTTTATCAGTAGTTGTTATTTTCTCAGCAATCAAATAATTTAAAGACAACAGAAGCGCATATAGTATCCAAAATTTCTCTGTGTTTTCCATCTTTACACCGCTTTTTTATTACTCTATTTATTCTATTTATATTTTTACATATTTTGAGACAGGGTTTCTCTGTGTAACTTTTATCTGTCCTGGAATTTCCTCTGTATACCAGGTTTACTTTGAAATCACAGAGATCTGCTTGCCCCTGTCTCCTGAGTGCTGGGATTAATGGCGTGCGCCACCAAACCCATCCATTCTACTACCTTTTTTTCTTTTTTAAACCATTGTATCCTGTTTCTTTTCTCTCCCAAGCCAGCATATTTTTTTTAAACACAGTATAAACCTTCATTGCAGCTCTCGTACACACCAATGAATTGTTAGCAGAGCTCTTTAAAAGCAAGGCTTTTTTTTGCTGCTAATCCTAATTTTGGAAACCTCCATTAAAGGAGCCATGCAACTCTCTGTCTACAGCAAAACAAATCCAACTGAGAAAATGCTGCCACTAAGAAGTCTTGCTAGTCTCTGTTCCTTTGTTTCTAAAAACTATTTTTTAAGCTTTTGTTAAGTTTTAAGTGAAAGTTCTCAGTTCCACTTCTGACACCATTATGTTAAGGCAGGTTTTTGCTCCCAGCCGGCTGGATGGACTGCATGTGACACTTTTGACACAGTATTATGTTCTCCATGTACAAATACCCACTTGTACATGTGGATCATAATATAGTTCACACTCATGCCGACAAACTCTCTCTCTCTCTCTCTCTCTCTTTCTCTCACACACACACATACAATTAAACAATGAGATGCTTATGAGCCAATATATTTTAAGCTTCTATCACAACAGGTTGATAAAGCAATAAAACAATTGTCAAAATAATTTATCGTGATAAAATATTCTTTATGTTTAATGTGTTTCATTAGTTTTTTTCTATATATGATTCAAATGTACAAATTACATGGGAATCGATATTAAAGGGTAAATGCATGATATCAAGGTTCTGTTTCATATTCCTATGGAGTCAGCAGAAATTAAGAGAAAATTAGCAACTCCTGCTCTACAAAAAAATGACAGGAAATAGTAAAAAAAAAAATAGAGATCAAATATATGTTAGCTATGTAGTAGACAGATTGCTTTTTGCTTTATTGTAGATTTAAAAAAATTAAAATACAATACTTAGGAAAGGTATTTAAAAACAAAACTAATTAAAGAAAATTTAAGAGAACATGTCACAGACAATATGTATGTGATAATAAACCATAAAGATATTTGGAATCATTGACTTTATGGAAAATAAAATTAAATATGGAATGATTTGTAAGTATTTGACAGATAAAATAATACAAAAGCCAATACAAATAATATCAATCACAAGTTAGTGATAATTAAAGTTATCACTAATTCTCAACAAGACATGTAAGTAGAAAGCTTCTAGGTACAGCATTGAGGTATTATCTAGAATAAGGAACTTCTGAAAATGCATGTGAGGAATTGTCTTGATTACATTGACATAGAAAGACATATTCTATGTTTGGGTGGGACCAGTCTCTGAGCAGAGGATGCTGGTCTGTATAAAACAGAGAGGCCTAGTAGTATACTAGTGTCCATGCAAGAATCCATCACTCTCTGCTTTTGATTGTGGATACAATGTTATTAACTGCTTTCCTTGACTTCCTACCATGGCAGCCTATAACTTAGATGTGGAAAAAAAAAAATAAAACAAAAAAAGCAAAAGAAAACACAAACCTTTCTTGTTGAAATATTTCTGTTTTGGTAAATCGTTACAGTAACAGTAAATGGAACCATGACATAAATGTTATATTCAAATGATGCTGCTTAAATATTTTAGTGGCACAGGGATTTCCACTAATCTCACTGGAATATTTAAATTAGGAAAGTGAAAATATATGTTTATACAAATACTTGATGATGCCAATGGCCTTTTCAGTCTTAGTCGTAACTATCCAAACCTGAAAACCTCCAATCCCACTTCTATAGGCATATATCCCCTGAAATCTCTATGTACATTTAAGATTTTGTATATATCCAAAAGAAGGATTACAAAAAAAATGAGAAAATCAAAATAAGGTCTGTCTTGTGGTCAACAATGTTTTATAAATACAAGTCTTTGGCTGTGTACTACAGAATATATATAGTTTTGGGGAAGATCATGGAGCAAGAGTGAAACAGGTGGTACTTTATGCAACTTGTTCAAATTAAATTTAGAGTATTTTTTTGGTCTTATTCCATGCATTGTAGATATCAACTAGAATTTCTAGTTAACTTATCATAATGACATAATTAAAATAGGCAACGATGTAAGCCACAGGAAACCAAGGATTGATTATATTTTAATAAAGAAAAATATAAAAAAATTCTCATGCAAGGTAAAACAGTTAAAAAATAAAAGACATACAGTTCCTCAATGTAGGAAAGATATATGGTTATGGTTTAGTTCGCATTTATATGAACTATAGTGAAAGTGTATGAAACATTTTTGTTTGTTTACTATTTATATATTTTTTCTTATTTTATGACAGTGAAGCATATTTACAACTCTTAGCAATAAATAGATTCACTTTAGACAATGAGACAGGTATATATTAGAATAAAGATATATTTTAAAGAATACATTTTGGCATTATTCACTTTGCTTCCTTTGTAGTAAGCTAATTTTTTCCCCTATAATATGTGAGTGTATTTTTTCTTAGATAATTTCATGGGCATTTTTCTCTAATACAGGGGAGAAACAGATAAAGAGATATGTGTTCGCTTTTGTCTACAATTCTCACATTTTCCCCAGAGTGTTGATTTCCATAGTAAAATGCATTGGGATGAATAGCTCTTTTGTGAAAAATCTATTATATTATTTTCCAGACAGAATAATTACCTAACAACAAGAACAGCATGTTACAGAAAACTCACTATTATCTTTTGCTGAAATGAAACAGCGCTGTTCTAACGAAGGAGGAAATAACTCAACAGACCTCACCAAGGAGAAAGGAGACTTAATGAAAGAGACACGATGATGGTTCATCCTTTGTTACACAGACTTCTGACTGCTGTTAGGACAAAAAGATAAAGCATAAAGCATTATTAGAAATTTGACGTAATTATTTCAACTCATTATTTCCTTTTATATCAAATCCCATATCTGACTTTGATAAACCGTGTGTGTGTGTGTGTGTGTGTGTGTGTGTGTGTGTGTGTGTGTGTGTGTGTTGTTGGCAAAAGATTGATATTAAGAGGGAAAAGGACTCTTCCTGAGTAAATGAAGGCAAAAGATGCTATCCATGCCATTTGAATTCACATTTATTTAAGCTTGTCAAACTAAAAGAAGAAGAGAACATGATGATTAGAATATAAGGTGTTACAATAGAAGCTACTGCTGCATCCTTGGATACTTTATTTGAATTTGTTTCTTTCAAGCAATATTTATTGTTTTCTGAACATTTCCTTGATCTCAAATGTAGATGGAAAAGCTAGGTGTAATGATTTGTGCTTTTATTCCCAGCAAAACGAGAATGGAGGCAGGAAGAATAGGAGTTGATGACCAGTTTTGTCATATGGCATATTCTAGACTCGTGTAACTTATCTTAGTCCATAACACTAACAAAGCCCCAAAATAAAGAAATAAAAATATAAAAAAGAAACAACAATAATAAAAAAAAATAAATACTTCTTATAAAGTTTATTTAAATATGTTTGAAAATTTCTTATGCAGAATACTAACCATATCTTCACAAACTCCTTACCATGACTTGTTTACTTGTTTACTTATATCTATACAGGTGACCTTAAATGGAGTTTCAAACTGAACACATTCAGTTAAATATGTCCTCAAACAACATTATAGATTCAAAGTGAATCCATCTTTATAGAAGTCACTCTTACAACAGTGGGGGAGATAAATCTCTGGACCTTCTGTATCCTAAGCTATCACAATACCACTGATCTACATCATCAACCACACTGGTGCTTTTATAAGTACAAAATGGAAAGAGAAGCACACATTTAAAAAAGAATCAATATATAGAGTCATAACAGTTTGATGACATATTTAATTTCATTCCTTTTCTCATACCTGGTATTGGTGGCCTGTGTGTGTGTGTGTGTGTGTGTGTGTGTGTGTGTGTGTGTGTGTGTGTGTGTGTGTGTTTGTATCTGTAACCAGATTCAAGTTTTATCAGGAAATTTCCTATAAAGATAAACATGTTCATAGAAGCTTTTCCATACTAGTCTGTAAGTGGAAACAACTCAAAACATTCTAGCCCTGTAATGGCGACCAATAGAAGAATGAATAAACTAAGCTTAGATTTCGTACAACAAAATACAACTCAGAAATTAAGGTAACCAATTGTTAGTATATGAACCTCAAAAATAAATATTGGGCTGAGCAAAAGGGCATGATAAAATAGAGTACATATGATACCATTTATATAAATTTCTAGAAATCTATGACTAATTTTTGGAAGAAAATCAAAATATTGCATGCCTCTGATGCTATGGACTTCCTGGGAAAATACATAATAAATTATAGGGGTAATTATGGGAGTGTTATATATTTACATATATCTGTATTACACAAATATTCATAATTGCTAAAATTCTTTAGATTCCATGCCTAAAGTCTGCAATTTACTGTATATATTTAATAAACCAATAAAATAAAATGTTATATATGCATAATTATGCTGTTCTAAATACTACAATATAATCACTAGCATAGATGCCCAACTTAATGAATTGCATAATAATATTTTAAATCAAATATCCTAAGTAATTTTTAAAATATTGGCTCAACTTCCTGCATACATATTATATTAAACTCATTTATATATTTTAACTGTAAAATGCATGTTCTTACACACATGATTCTTTAATATTCTTAATTTTTGTTTTGATAATGGGTTTGGTTTTAATATAATTAAAGAAATCAGTCATTTTCTTTACAATCTACATTGGTTGTCTCTCTTTTAAAACTTTCAACTATACCCTGAGATTGTGAGCATATCTGACAAATCTTTATTTTTGATTAGGCTTCATTTTAGGTTTTTATATCCTTGGAGTGCATGGGATTGAATGCTAGGTCTGCTGTGTGGTAAAGATATAATTACTTATTTCTATGTGGATAACTAAATTCACTAACACCAATAGTTGAACAAGGTTTCCTTTTGTCTTCTAAACTATAGTGTTCTGGTTAATATGACCTTTTCATAGCAGTCTTACCTGCTTCTAACATGAGAATTTGTTCCCACTTTCTAGCATAGATTACTGTGACTTTCATACTCACCTAATTTCTAGAACTTTATCATAAAATAACTTAATGGATAAATTGGATTCTCTGGTTTATCTCTGTTCCTTTCTTCATGATCACAAGAATAACTAACCTCAACTTCAATGTCACCTTTACAATCGTTTTGTCACATTAGTTTGATATGTATTTTGATTATAATTATTCTGACTACACAGATCTTTAAAGATGCATTAAACAGTAATAATTGTAGGGTTGGGATATATTTCAGCAATAAAAACTCTTACCTTAAACGCATGAAAACTGGGAATTAGATCTCAGGACCTTTGCAACTGCCAGGGGATGGGAAATGATAACATTTACAATTTTAGACTCAGAGATGACAAAGTCTAAAGTCTAAAAGTTCTGTATGTTCTTGAACAAACTGGCTAAAAAATAAACCATCCATTATCTTTGAGTTAATTGAGAAAACCAACTTCAAAAGAATATAGTAGGAAAGCAATTGAGAAAAATTCTAGACATTAGCATCTGGCATCATTACATATGTACATGTACATATAGTGAACACATAAATACACATGAAAATATTTTTAAAATAAGATTATAGACTATTATAGCAGTAAAGAGCAGGCAGGTACTGCTTTTATGGAGAATTCCAGTCATTTTCCAGTAGCCATACATGAGGCTTACAACATGCTTTGACTCCAACTCCAGGGATTTAACATCTCTAGCCCTGGAAGACATGAGCATTTAGATGTACACACACAAACCTAGACACATATACATATAAACAATTTAAAGCATAACTAAAAAACAATAAATGTAAAAACTGAGACTTTCATAATTTCCATAGTTATGTAGTCATACTGCATGTCTATATTCTTTCATAAATTATATCTTTGGTAATTTTCTCCTTCTAAGACAATATTTTGGTAGACAATATTGGTTGGAATTTGCTACTTTATCCAAACTAGCATTAAATTCACAATAACTTGCTTCAAGTATAAGGACTGCTATTACAGTCATGAGTTCCCCCAACTGGACAATTGACAACATTTTTATTATCATTTATATGCTAAAAGTGTAGAATATATTTCGTTAGATTATTAGCAAATTGTTTTATATTTAACTTGAGGAACCTACAAAGATGTGATGTTTTCTAAATAATAAGAAACAACACCTGAGAAGAATAGGTATGTTTGCATATTTTTAAACAATTTGTTTCTTTTTGTCACATAGCTCTGGCTCATGATTCTGATTCTCTGTTCAGTAGAACTGATGGTCATTAGAATGTTGTTTTTGCATTTTGTGGGCATTGCACTAGTGCTTCAGCATTAAGAGGGAAGTTTATTGAGTATTTTGTATAATTTATTTCTATAAAAATAACTTAGTTGCCATCAAATTCTTAGGTACTGATTTATTAACCATAAGATGGAAATTATTTTAAGTGCCTTTCATTGCACTTAAGGCACCTCTCTACAAGTTATTTTTTTCTCACTTTTTATGTCTTTTATCAAAGTTGCCTGTGGAAATTTTGATATATATATATGTATATATATATATATATATGTATATATATGTATATATATATACGTATATATATGTATATATATATATATACATATATATACGTATATATATATACATATATATACATATATATATATGTATATATATATATATATCCATTCTAGAATGAATGAATATTCTAGAACTCTGTCTAGAATAGTCTAGATAAGTTTGGAGGAAAGGCTGTAAAAAAAAAAAAAAAATCTGCTGTGGTAATGCCCAGCAACTGTGAGGCAGGGATGATGATGATGATGATGATGATTATGATGATGATGATGATGATGATGATGATGATGATGATGATGGGGTGTGTGTGTGTGTGTGTGTGTGTGTGTGTGTGTGCATACACACACCTATGCATGTATAATTAGTGTTTGAGGTCAGCTGTCCTCCTGATGGGAGATGTTATTCTGTATATATGTTTCTCATACTGGTTAATATAGCCCTGTGGCCAATAGGATACAAGGTAGGCGGGGCTAGGAGACCAGGAGAAGGAAAGAGGAAGTGGGAAGGAGGGGTCGAGATGTAGCCTGGGGAGGAAGGAAGACACTGGCCACGGCTCCCCATAAGACAACCACGTGAAAATACTTAGATAAGTAGAAATGGGTTAATAATTAAGACAGCGCTAGCCCATAAACAATAATGGTAATTGGCCAACAGGATTGTATCAAATACAGAGTCTCTGAGTGTTATTTGGGGCTGGCACGGCTATGGGCCCAGACTGGCAGGCAGGCAGGATGGCGCCAGCGGGTAGGAACAACCTGCCATAACATCTTCCTTTATCACTCTTCATCTCTTTTGGGGAAATAGATTTTACTCAACCTGGAGTACATGGGTTGTCTAGGCTGAACACCCAAGGCAGTTTGTAATCCGCAACTCTTCAAATGGAAGGGGCAGGTGTACCATCATGTCTTTCCTTTATGTGGATGGTAAGAATCAAAACACAGGTTCTGATGCTTGTGTGAAAATTTCTGTATCCACTGAGCCATCTCTTTAGCCCCAAATGGCATTTTGTTGTTGTTGTTGTTTGTTTGTTTTTTGGTTTTGTTTTGTTTTTACAGCCTCTTCCCCAAATGTAACTTGACCTCTAGAATACTCTAAAGTGAGAAACTTTTTTTTTCTGGCATTGAACAAGATGGAAGAATTCTTCCTTCACAACAGTATTTACAGAATCAAGCGTAGTGATATCGTCAGTCATAATCACTGTTTATGATTTAATACCTCACAAGTATTTATACGGATGCTTTGGATTGATATTGCTTCTTTTTTGAGGTTGAGTTTTTATCAACATAAGCTTTTCAGTATTGTTATAGTCTGTAGCACCTGTGATATGATCTGTTCCACCAATCAGGCGAAGGCCTAGAGATTGAAATAAAGAGACAAGACAGTGGGTCATTCGTTCAATGGTAATGTCAGAATGACAAATGCAGAATGCAGTTTATTGAGGGGATGAAGTAGGTTTAAATACTAATTTACAGCTCAGTGGAAAATAACAGGATTTTCAGGCTTAGCTCGTACCCACCAGGTGTGTATTAGCAAAACAAGAAGGGTACCAACAACAGCTTTGGGGCAAGAAGTTCTGGCCAACAGCTTCAGGCATGTTCAAGGTGCCTTGGGGATCCATGCAGGGCCCTACAGTAGTCGCATCTTTCTGTTCAAGCGGTAAAAGGTCATTATTTTTTCTTTCTTTGTGAGATCTAACTAACTCTAGTGATTTTCCCTGAAATAAACTATGTAGCAATTTTATTTCTATTATAAACATTTAAAATAAAGTGAATTAGTTTAAGGTGAAAGTTCATTTGTACAGCTGTGTTTGAAGAAAAAAAGATATGTAATATTTGGCCAATAGGTATGAACTCTATAGTGTATTCACCTTACTTTTAATGTCTCATATATAAAGTATAATTTTGTAAGTTTGTGATAAATAAAACTGTTCACTTAATGAAAGGTACACAAGGCTTTGAGAAACTTTAAGGCCAACTTTAACTGTTTCTGTAAACCAATGTTCTCCATTTGGTCTCTTTTATTTTCATGTGCAGATTGCTTTAAAAATATTTGTTTTGCAAAGTGACAATGGTTTAAAAATGGTGAAATAACTGTATCTGGTCTGAAATTAAGGAAAAAGACCCTCTCTTTTTTCAGAAAGAGTGTAAGTTGTAGATATGTAGTACTATATTACCTTTATTTTTCTAATATAATTCATAATGGTGAATCATTTTCTTCAAAAAATGAAGAAACTATGCTCTTTGGCTCTTAAAGTCAACACTGGTTATAAGCTACAAAGAAAACAATCAATAATATAAAAATTAAGTATACAACAAAAAATAATAGCATTTATAAACTACCAGCATTAATAAAATATAGAAACAAGTTGTACTTCCTAACCAGACCCATTGTTTTTCAAGAAGAATGCATAAGCATCTGCTCTTAATTTTTTTCTCTGTGTTCCTGATAGCTGCATTATGAGATTTAACAATTGAATTATTAATTGTGTATCTTTCTATTATTGCATTTGGTAAATAGTATAAGACAGAAGAGAAATATATAATTGTGTTTTAAATATCTTACATCAAATTATGTGAATGAACACAGCTTAAACATTAACCTTAGCTTCAACCTCAGGGTAACTATACTTTACATTTCTAGTAAAAATAAGACTGTACATCATCATACGTTTCAAGGGTACATATTTATATGCTGATAATAAACTAATTAATCTCATAAGGAGCTTGTCCTTCATCTGTCTTGAATAAATAACCATGATGCTTTTTCAGTTCTGCATGTTATTTAATATAGATTATGTTAATCTTCACTAAGTCATAACAAAAAAAAGCATGTAGTTTTCTATGTTCTCCTCCCAAGGAAACAGTAAACTATGAACCATGTTATACTGATAAATGGTCTAGAAAAGAACAGACCAGTGTTGTCTTATTTTAGGACTCAAGTTGTGTTTCCAAGGGTTAGACAATCAGAATACAAGTGAATGCTAGGCATGGTATTTGAAGTTGTAATATTAGAGACTTTCAGGAACCCAATTGCCATACTGATGGACTTACCATTTTATTTACTTAGGTTTTTGAAGACACAATTTCTCTGTGTAAAAGCTCTAACTGTCCTGGAATTTGCTTTGTACAACAGACTAACTTCAAACTAGCAGAGTTTGTCTGCCGCATCCTCCCAAGTGCCTCCAAGGAATTAAAGGCATGCACCACTACTCCCAGCTGAATTTCTCAAATGTTATTAAGTAAGATCAAAATGAAAATAAACTCACTACAGTACACAAATAAATTTCAGGTTTTTGTGATGGAGGCTCCAGATCAGATCATGGTGAATAATGCCCACATTCAAGACAAAGGTTCTACCACTGTATTATCTCAAATCTTTTTATTGTTATAAATAATACTTGTTATATAGAAATCTCACTAAATTGTATATAATGGCCTTGAATATGTGATTGCCTGAATCTTTTCCCCTATGTATATGTGTCAATAGCCTTGCACCTGGATACATATCAGCCATTTGATATTGACTAGTGATATATTCACTCATACAATTTTTGCTTCTCCTGACATTTGCCTTTCTCAATTTTTAAAAATTATTCATTCTTACCCTACTTTAATTCACAATATGTCTTTTGTATTTGTACTCTTACAGTATACTCAATGAATTACAAAAGCCAGAGATAAAGCATATTAGCATGTATAATGATCAATTTGAATGTTTCTAAATAAGTTAAATTTATGACATAATATAACTATCAGTTTCTGTGTTCACATAAAGCTCTAGTTTTCTTTTGAGTGTGATAATAAAATGCTGTGAGAAAAAGCAACTTAGAGAGGAAAGGTTTTATTTTATCTTACACTTCCTGGTCACAGTACATCTCCCTGAAGACCAAATCTATAGAGACATGATGCTTTCTGGCTCACTCTCTGGTTTTGCTGGCATGCCTGTGAGATAGCTGGCTTTCTTACACAATCCATGATTTCCTACCAGAACATTAGACTGCCAACTGGATAACAAAATATAAAAGACCCAGAGACTGATATTATGGTTCAAGCTTCAAACTGAAGATTAAAGAAGCAAGGCAGCCAGCCACTGGCTTTTACCCCTATATCAGCTCAGACCAAAGGGGTGATCCTCAGGCTGCTCCCAACTTCACTGCTCCTCAGGTTCTCTCAGATGGCTATGCTCTACTTATCTTGGCTAGATTGCTCAAACTGAATTCCTTCTCTTCTCTTATATACCTCCCTTAAGCTGGGATTGGAGAGGGGCATGAGCTCAGTTACTATTTTATACTGATTCAATCTCATGTTGCCCTGGGTGGCCTTGAACTATCAGAGATCCATCTACCTCTTAATCCTGAGACCCAGGATTAGAATTTTGTCAACACTGCATAATTTCTATAGCTAACTGGCATAGCTTTGCAAACTGACTTTATTAGTGGCTTTATTAGATCATAAATAATATATCACCACCCCTGACATTAAGTTAGACTTTCCCTCATCTGTAATAATCAAGATAATTCCTAAAAAACAAGTTCATTGAAAAACATATTCTAGGAAGTTCCTCAGCTTAGGCTTTCTCAATGTTACTTAGATTGTCACAAGGTGACAAGTCTAAGAAGGACATTTAGGACATTTAATCTTGACTGGCTTAGTACATTATACTTTTGAGAAATAATTTGGCTGTCCACAGTCATTTAAAAAGTAGCATACTACAATTAAAATAGATAACTCAAAGTATAAGTTTAAATCACAAACATAATTTTGTGAAATACATTATATTCATACATAAATACACATTTACATTTCCTCATGTATATATATATACATGTATATGTATACATATATATACATATATATACATGTATATGTATATATATATATATATATATATATGAAAAGCATAGAACCTAAGATAGAACCTAAGGGCACATGTGACAGCATTTTTAAAATATGGGAAGTTACTAGTTTCTTTGATGCTTTAGTATTTTAGTGATAATAACTCCTTACTCTCAACTTGAAGAGGTAATATAATGAATTACAAGATAATATGTTACACAAAATATCGTCTTTAATTTTCTTTCATGTATATAATTAAATCTTGCTTAGTTAAAAGTCTCTTTACTGAATATGTTTTTCAAGGATATCTCAAATCATGTTTTTATTATCTGAAGAATCCTTTGAGTTTTCGTGTGGATGAGAAAAAGATCTTTTTTAAACTCTCCCATTTAAATGACAAATTTAAATTAACTTCTGATGCAATTCTTCAAACACATCGAATATATTATCCCATTGACTTTTTGCCTCTGGGGTTCCTGTTAAAGAGCTTAATATTAATATGAATTTATTCTTTTATTGGTTTCAATTTTTCCTTTCAGTTTCAAGGAGGAATTTTAATAAAATTCACAAGTTCCCTTCTTACTCATCTTTTAAACATGTCAACTGGCCTCATTTTTCCAATCCTCAAATTCTTCTCCGTGATAGTTAGTACATCTCATTTACTCTTTCAAAACTCAATTCAGTTCTATTATGAGTTTCATTCATTCACATACTTTTTATTTTTCTTGTAGTAGCTTTTCGTGGGAAGACGGAATGTGTTTATATTTACCTTCATGTCAAAATACTCAATACCTTGCTTGATTTTAATTAAGCAAAACTTCTAGAAAGAACACCTATACCAATTCTTTCTGTTTTATTAATATATAATCAGTTATCAACTCAGGTAATTTGATTTTGTTCCCATTCATCACAGTATGGTTTTCTTGTTAATTTCACCAAAGTCTTTCCTGTAGGTCATGTTGGCATGGTTTACATTTTGTTCTTTCAACTGACTAGCTTATGATACTTTAATATTCACTATCAAACATTTAAATCTCAATTTAATTTATGGCTTGAAATACAAAATTACCTTTTTCTTGGCCTGTGTTCTACATTCATCATAATATTCCCCTCTATTTTTTACTCTCCCTTATGCTTTCAAATTAATGTTAATGAAACTATGTGTGATGTATAAGCAAGACAAACAACATTATTTATAATCTCTGCTGAAATTCAGAACAAAATGGTGTTTTCTTTTAGAATTGGTGCTATTGATATTATTCATTCCATGTAGTCTCTCAGGGTCCTTATATCCCTGTGATTGTTTCAACTCCTCATTTTCTTCAAAGATATATTCAGAGCCTTCATTTCCTTTTGAATATCATTTTGATTTTCAGTTCTTTCATTCCACATATTCTTAGGACATTAATATTTTTGATCCTTTGTTCTCACAGCACTTGGGTCTTTTATAGTTCAACATTGTTGGAATCAACGTCCTAACTTTGGTTTGAATTCATTTTTATTAAGAGTGTTGAGATACTCCCTTTTATGACTTTTATTGCCTGCATGTTGATCTTGATGTAACCTCAAATCATACATTATAATACAAATTTCCTGTTCATTATATGACTAGAGGTTTCTTAAGAAAATAATATATATATATATATATATATATATATATATATATATAGAGAGAGAGAGAGAGAGAGAGAGAGTTATGTCCAAATACCACTTCATATTAGTTTTTATCATAACTAGCATTATTAATTAAAACATGTTGATTTGGATCTACAGGACCTCCATGCTTTTTCAATTGTTACCATCCAAATTTAGCTTTTAATATTTCTCCTTACTCAAATATTAATGTAAATAATAAACATTATATCTGCTTGAATATTTTATATGTGACCTGTAAACAGTAATAACCAATTTACTCTTTACATGTAGTTAATTTTCAAGACCTTCTATGTAGAGATTTGAGTCAGTTTAGTAGTTTTTGCTTTCCTTGTGTATGGAAAAAGTCATTCCGACATGATCCCAAAGAGTTAGCCTTAATCTCATGATCTTCTTGCCTCTGCCATCCGAAAGTTGAGATTATAGGTATATGCCACTCTACTCAGTGGTGTGCCTATCCTGAGAAGAAGAGTATTTAGTTTACTCTCCTTATCAGATAAAGTGACTACAAAATATCTGTATATCAGTCAGAAATAGAGCTGTTACCAAGAAATCAACAATGTTCTTATTGTCTCATATATAAAGATTTCTCAAAGATAACATAAAAATAATTGTGACTGAATAAACCTATATGCATTATTATGTCATTACATCCAAAATAAAACATTAGAGAAACATTGACATTACATCTCCAGAGTTTTGCTGCATTTTGCATTTCAAATAAAATGTGCTAGAACAGTCTTCCTTATAATTGAAAATTGATTTAATCCATTCAATGCATTCTGATTTGATTTCCCTTCCACCAACTTCTGTAAGATCCTTCTAGCACTCATTCCATCCATATCCAAATCCACATTTTCCTGCCTTTCTTTAGAAAACAAAAAATCTAAAACATTGTAATAAAATAAGATCTAACAAAAAGTAAAACCGAGAAACCAGAAGATGATAAAAAACAAGTGAACAGAAAGGTAGGGGGGGCATGAGAAACACAAATAGAAGCATAGAAGTAGAGACACACACATTCATATGCACAGAGATCCCAGAAAATCAGAAGGTATAATATATATTCAAAGGAATTGTAATCGGTGAAAATACAAACTAAATCCAAAGTGTGTAAACACATTCTGAGACAAAGAATCTGCAAAGAGGCCATTGACTTTATTGTGTTGGGTATATATTTCTGGACATGAGACCTATTCTTATGAGTGGTATGTATTTCTAATGAGACTCCTTTGGAGTGGAATGATTTTTCATTGGGAAATGGTTATTACTTGAACATCATTTCTGGGTTGGGGATGGATACTTGTGTCCACTTCTTTCTGTTACAGGACCACGTCTGTAACAGTCCCTCCCATGTAGCCCCTATTAATGCTGTCACGGTCTCTTTGAGTTCATATGTGCATCATTTCTGATGTTTTTAGAATGTCTTGTATACTTTGTGTCCTTCTTACACTCTGATTCTTACACCTTTCCATTTCTTCTTCCCCAAATTACTTTGAGCCTTTAGGAAAAAAATTGTTGGAAATATCCCATTCAGGGATGAGTAATACAAGGTTTCACTCTTTACATAATGCCTGGCTTTGGCTCTCTGTATGTGTTCATCTGCTGCATAGAAAGAGTTTCTGATGATGACTGAGCAAGACACTGATCTACAAGTATAGCAGAATATCACTAGAGGTCATTTTGTTGCCCAGTTTCTTCCACAGAACAGTACTATTTCGATTTTCCTACTTGTCTTGTTCATCTGGACTCAGGTTCTTGGCTCATAGAGAAGTGATATGGTTGGTTTCTATCTTCTCAAATCCAATCAGATATAGGTTGATTATTCTCACTAGCTTTGTGCCTCTATTATACTAACACATTTTGCAGACCAACTATCTTTGTAGATAAATGATTTGTGACTGAGGTATTATTTACCATTCTTCCTTGGTACCTTGCACATTACCTTGACCCATGAACATCAGTTCACCTATAAGTCTTCAATAAGTTGTTTAGGTGTTGTCTAAAGCAGAAAATAAACAACAAAACAAAACAAAAAACAATAACAACAATAACAAAAACCAAAACACCTTAATATCAGTTTGTGGAGAGCAACCCAGTAGTCTTGGCAACAACCTGAGTTGTTTAAGGTTTCCCATGGGGCACATTTGACTAAAACCTACATTAATTGCAACCCACTCCTGGCACTGGAAACTTTACTTTGTGACAAGAAATGTTCAGTTTGTACTTCTCCTGAAATATGGTAGTTTAATTTGCATTCCCTTATCATCACACACACACACACACACACACACACACACACACACCGAATATATATGAAGATTTTACTGGATGAAGCTTGTGAATGACCCCTAAATGGTCTTATCTTGAGTAGTCTCTTTCCTTATTCTCTCCTCCACCGACATTTTTCTCCACATTCTCATTTGTATACTCCCAGAATTTCTCTGTTTCTCATCTTCCATACATTCACAGCTATCTATCCTATTTCCCTTTTATAGAGAACAATCCCCCTCCCAAAGTTTCTTATTCATACAGAACATCTATTATTAACAGATAGTAGCTTTATTATCAATTGCTTGATAGATAACAACCACAAATAATTGAAAAATACCATATTTGTCTTCGTAGGTTTGTGTTACCTCACTCGAGACTTTTTTTTTCTACCTTCAAAGCTTAACTGTGAATTTTATGATTTGATTCTGTTTTTGTTCGTGTTTTTCAAGACATGAATTTCCTGTATATCCCTGGATGTACTGGGACTCACTTGGTAGATTAGGCTGGCCTCAAACTCATGAAAATCTTTCTGCCTCTGCCTCCAGAGTGCTCAAATTAGAAGAGTGTGTGACCATCTACCAGCCAATCATTTTATTTTTTTTTAAATGGATGAAAAACATTCCAAAATTTTAATGTACCTCATTTTACTTATACATACATCTATTAACAGACATTTAGGCCATTTCCAATTTCTGGCTCTTATGTATAGGACAACAATGAAGGTGGCCAGTTAAGTGTCTCTGTGGTTTACTTTTCTTCTTGTATTTATTACACATGGATAGGCTCTTCAGGCTGAAGATTTCCTTCTAGTGAATTTTGTAGAGCAGTATATATAGATTAAATACTACATAAATTTAGATTTATTGTGGGATGATTTTCCTTATACTGTATTTGAAAATTTGGCTCAATATATTAGTGTGGGCTAGCATTTGTAGTCTCTTACTGATTCTAGAACATATGCCTAGGCTCTTCTGGTTTTCAGAGTCTCAACTAATAAGTCCAGTGTTAAGCCAATAGATCTACATTTATGTGTTAATTGTTCTCTTCTCTTTGTATATTTTTAATATCTTTTATTATGTATGTTTAATGGTTTGATTATTTTGTGTTTTGGAATTTTTTTTTCTGTTTCAGACTATTTGGTGTTCTCTAATTTTATTGTACCCTGATATGAAACTCCTTCTTTGTGTTAGGGAAGTATTCTTCTATGCTTTTGTTGAAAATACTTTCTGAGCCAGGCAATATTGGAATATGCTTTTAACCCCAGCACTGTGGAGGCAGAGGCAGGTGGATCTCTATGAGTTCAAGACCAGCCTGGTCTATAGAGTGAGTTACAGGACAGACTCTAAAAGCTACACATCAAGTCCTTATCTCAAAATTTCAAAGGAAAAAAAGAAAGAAACAAAAGGAAAATATGTTTTTTGTGCCTTTGATATGTTTTCTTCTATGCATATTATTCACAGACTTGGTCCCTTTTTATAGTGTTCCAGATTTCCTGAATATTTAATATATGAATTTTGTCAGTGGATTTAACATTTATAAAAGGTGTATCCATTTTTGTCTCTCATCTCAATGTCATCATCTCTTGTACTCTCTTAGCTGATCTTGCCCCTGAAGTTCCTGTTTAAGTTTCTAAATTTTTCATGTCTGGTACTCTCTCAATTTGGGTTTTCTTTATTAATTCTATTTCTACTTTCATTCCTTGAACAATTTTCTTCTCACTTAAAAATTACTTGTATTTAAATACTATGCTGGTTTCAAGAAAATGGCCCCCAAAGGAAGTGTCACTATTAGGAGTGTGGACTTCTTGGAGGAAGTGTGCCACTGTGGGGGAAATCTTTGTGATATCATTTTCTCAAACTTCTCTTGGTGTGACACTCATTTGACTTCCTCTTGACTCAGATTCAAAGTGTAGGACTTTCAGCTCCAGTACCATATATGCATACTGCATACATGCCACCAATTTGATATAGATGGACTGAACCTCTGAAACTATAAGCCACCACCTCGATTAAATCTTTTCTTTGTAAGACTTGCTGTGGTCATGGTATCTCTTAAAAACTATAAAAACCCAAACTAAGACACATACATTCCATTAATGGTTTTTTTCCATATCTCTTTAGGTCCTTAACCATGGTCACAATAACTATCTTGAAGTCCTTGCCTTATTTTTGAGTTATATTGTGTGTAATAAAGGAAGGTTGTTGAACTGTAGTAGAAACATACTGATCTATCTCTTACTGCATTGTTATACTGACTTCTAGGCAACTAGGTTTGGAATTTTTGTAATTCCATGTGTCTATGTGTTAATATTCCATCTTTTGTTTGTGAGGTTGTTTTATACTACTTCATTTTTGTTGTCCTTTCTGATTCTTGGGAGGGTTTGTTGGCTGTGGGGTTGCTTCTGATGTCCTTCTAAGTTTGACTACTGGGAAATTACAGGTAAAATATATTTTGTGTGCTTGGTTAGGTGTTAAATCTTTAGAAATGGCTTAAAATAGATGTTTGTCATATGGTTTCCAAGGTATGGATTTGAATTTAAATTACTGAAATATACTCACATTTCACTTATTGCTTTCTCACAGTTACTACTTTCATGATTCTCTAATTTTAAAAATCTACAGCTTTAGGGTTAAACAGATGGAACAAAGGATGAGAACAAACACTTAATTGCTCTTTTAGGGAATCTGGCTTCCATACCCTATGCCTATGTGGCTCCTCTAAACTATCAGTAACACTAGTTCCATGGAATTTGTTGCCCTTTCCTGGTTTTTACAAAAATCAGGCATGGTAGTAGAATAAATATAAAGACAGGCAAAACACCCACACACATGTAAACTAATTCACAGTGTTGTATATAATATTGAATAAATTCAATAAACAAACACAGTGCTTGTGAACACATTTGCAAATATATACTATTCATGAAATTGTACGCCAACAGCGATCTAAAGACAGTGATAATGAAAATACTACAACTCTAATTTATTTTTGAGTCAATTAGTAGATATCATAAATATTACTAACTGAAGCAATTTTGTAAGACATCATGGATTACATGTGAGAAAATGACAGAAGGATTAGGAATTACATCACCTCAGTATTTCACCTCAGTCCAGAAGTAGGTTTTCTTTTAAAACTTGTATTTGGAGATGTTGTGTTTGAAATATTCTAAGTGCTTAGCTAATCAAAATCTATGGAGGACAAATGGAGGACATTTTTGAGATGCTGAAAAGGTGAATCATATACATTTTCATACATTCTCTAAAATTATCTGTTATACCTCAACATTGTGCCTTTGAAGATATTTGTTTAATTGCACAGAGGTGTATTTACTTTGCTTTACAATGGCATTTTAAAAGTATTTTCATATCATTTTCTGTATTTTATTGTATTATAGGGGAAAAACTCCACCAGGGCTAATGTTACTAACACACACACACACACACACACACACACACACACACGAGAGAGAGAGAGAGAGAGAGAGAGAGAGAGAGAGAGAGAGAGAGAGAGAGAGAGAGAGTAAAGGAGTGTATTCTCATGAATATAAAAAAAGCATGCAGAATTTCTGTACTTCAAAATTCTACATTTAACCTTTTCCTGTGTCCAGTCTTTTCAAATAAAAGTGGCTCATTTCTATGTGGATTTGTTGAGTGTACAGTTTTAACTTTGTAATATAAGATTTCATGATGATTCCAAGTAAAATTTTCTTACTAACCACTGAAATTGTAATCCATTTTGAAATGTCTTCCACCAATTAGGCATAGTGTATGGGCCATATCTGTGGTAACTGAACTTTTTTCTTCGCGATACGGCTACTTTAAATATTAAATTCAATGACCCATAGTCCTACAGACTATCATTATCCCACATGGCAAAGAAGCCTAGAGAACAGCTCTATGCTTCTTTAAACATCATCATCTTTCTTAAAGATCACACTAATCTGAAATAATTTACAAACATGCTGAAGAGTAAACACATCTGACAAAATAATTGAGTGCAATTTACTTTCCCCATTTTAGATACCAAGCTTAACAAAAATTTCTTGAATTTCCTTTGTTATTCTTTTTTTTCCTTCAGATTTTTGATTATACCAGCACACCTGGCTGGAAATATAATTTCTTAGATAACAAAAAGAAATGAATCATTAGTAAAGGATCTATCTAATATAAGGAATAATCAGGAAAGGTATAGGATCAAGGAGATGGTGAGAAGGAAAGCAATTATATCGCTAGAAAGCAAATCCTAAAAAGAAAATCCAAAAAGACAGAAATGTAGGCTGTGAAACAAAGAGTAACTGAAACATGAATGAGTATCATGCTAAGACACTATCATTTAATCAATAAAAAAAATGTACAATTAAAAACTCATTTGTTGAAAGTCTAATCCCTAAGTTTGGCATTGAATACCCACATGATATTTGTTTCAAATTAACTTAGAATGAGTGAGTACATGGACATACAGAAATCTGAAAGACCAAATTTAAAGTTAAGGAACCCCCCCCCACACACTTAAATTAAAGGACAGTGCAAGCTAAAACGCTAACCCAGACCACTTTCAGTTACCTAGAATTTGATAACCAGCAGCAACTTCCCTCACAAGGTCCTAGTATAGCAGGATCCCAAGAATTCACACTGCCCCTCCTGTCAGTGATAGCTGCAACTCTGGTGTGCCCAGACAAGATTAATTACCACACCCTAAGGCCCTAAGGTCCTGCTAATCCAAACAATGAGACCATCTGGCCTCAAGGAGAAAACCCATGACTGGTCATGTATGCAGCAGACAGGGAGTCACAGCCCCACCCTAAGCTTGTAGTTTTTTCCTTTAAAAGTACCTGAATACAGAAAATGTTGCTTCTCTATCCTGTGTACTGAGGAAGCCCGTTTGCGCAAAGGTATCCCGTTCCCTAAAACCTCTTGCATGTTGCATAAACTGGACTGGACATTGAGTTCTTGAGGGTACCAACTGAAATGGGGAGACTCCTCATTCTGAGGGTCTTTCATTTATATGAGTATCCTTGTAAAAAGAAATGGAAAGCATAGTTTTTCTCCCCCACTTTATCAGGAAACAAAGAGAAGACAACTGTCTTAGAGTCAAAAGACATGCTCAACATGCAGGTATCGTGATGCCAGACTCTGAATCTTTCAAATTATGAGAAAGTAAACTTCCATCTTGCAAGCTTGCAATCTACAGTTTTTGTTTTAACTTTATTATTTATTTATTTATTGGTTTGTTTTTCTTTATTTCAAATCCTGACCACAGTTTAGCTTCACTCCTCTCCTCCAAGTCCCTCCCCACACCTTCCCTCTGCCCCTCCCATCAACTCTTTCTCCTTTTATATTCAGAAAATGGGTATCAACAAAACATGGCATATCAAGTTGTAGTAAGACTATGCACCTCCCCTTGTATTCAGGCTGGGCAAGGCAACCCAGTATGAGGAGTATGGTGCCAAAACCAGCAGAAGATTCAGAAACAGTCCCTGCTCCCTATTTTAAGAATCTCAACCTACAATCTGACCAGCCTATGGGATGTGCTGGGGTAAAAAGAAACAGATATTATGGAAGTGGTCAATCAATGAGTGGTATTGGATTACCAGGAATGTCAGACCTGTATCTCCTTTGCCTGCTATATCTCTGAAAAGAAGAGAGATATTTCCTGTTGGCCTTTGCTTATATTTTAATTCTACACAGCTATGTCACTTCCTGCTTGTCTGTACAGACCTTGAGACCTCTATGGTTAGCTAGTGGCAGGATCTGCCATGCTTCATCACTTCCTGCCTGGCTAATCATTATTTTAATCATCAACCAATAAGACAAACATATATACAGAACATTCCCCACCATCTTCTCTTTTCTGTCTAAATAAAAAGTAGGGTTTTTAACTTTAACATAGTAAAATTACATATAACAAAATAGTTATTAAGCAAGAACTATAATTACAATATTCAATAACTTTTATCAATATTTAAAGAAAATATTTTATCTATCTTATCTTTGTGAGACTAAAGTCTTACATGTACCTTATCTTTTATCATAACTAAGGAAAACTATAACCATGACTATATGTCTTCAACTCCATCAAAGACCACAGAAGGATAATATAACACATAAACTTTAGAATTGGCAGAGACATCTCACTACCTGGTCAGTCTTCCAAAGTTCCTCTGTAATGTTGGGGCATCTATCTTTGGCCCATAGGTCATAGTGTGTCTGGCAGACTTCTCAGTGAAGCAGGATATTTTAAACTGTATGCTTTCATTGGCAGTTTGTCAGTAACTTTTCTCTTCCATGAAACAGAAACCATGTAGCACTGTCCGTCTTGTTTCAGCAGTCAGTTTTTTGGGGGTCCTGCACATCTACTTTATAAAGCATATGGTTAAAAAGTCCAGACAAGAACAGTATCTTGCCCAAATGGCTAGTCTTGCCATATTGGAAGAAAACTAAATAACAAGTTTCTTCGATATCCATCTTCCTTTCTGTCACAGGTGGTATTATCAGACACAGTTATTTCTCACTGATGAGAAAAACCCTAACTCATTTTAAATGTCATATTTTGTAGGTCTTTCAAAGTTTTGAAGAATGCCTATCCATTTGAAATATATCTCTATATATTTATAGAGATATATTTATGAAATATATAAATTTATATATCTATAAAAACCTAACAAATCTAACTATAAATTTTGACTGTTATATGTAACTGTCTATAATTTGAACTTAATTATACATTATATTTTTTAAATGAGCTATGCAAACACATTCCCTAAACAAGAAAATATACATATCACAAAACAGAATTTAAGGTTGTATCAATAAATGATAATCTATACCAATGCAAAGTATTCATTTATATATCCTATTACTCTTTTCTCTTTTAAAGAGATTGACTGTGATAACTTATAACCATTTATAACTATTCCCAATTAAATGGAAACATGCCTTTCTAGACAGAATTTGAGAATGTGGCTGTCGTTTTCTCCAAACTGTTTCCTACTGGTTGGGAATGCTATAATACCATGGGGATCCTAAGAAGACCCAGAAATCATGGCAGTAGTGGTCTACAAGCCTGCCTTGCCCCAGATGTTTTGAATGCTGGATCACCTGGGACACTGTTTCAGGGGGTCTTGCTTAATCAAAACATATTAGTCTAGAAGGAATCCATAGCTTTTCATTTTCTGTAGAAACACAAAATCTCTTTTCCAAAGTAAAATAGCCTGTATTTAAATTTTTAAGTCAAGGCATTTTTAAAATATATAAATTGATTTAATCTAGCTGCCTTTCTTTTAGCAGTTGGTGCTATTTCCTCAGCAGTCAAATAATTCAAAAGCAACACAATAGCACACAGTATCCAGACTCTCTGTTACTTTCCATCTTTAGGTGGCTTTTTTATTACCGTATTTCTATTACTTTTATTTTTTTCATTTTGTGTGCTTTTCTCTGTCCTGGAATTCACTTTGTACATCAGGCTGGTCTTGAAATCACAGAGATTGTTTACCTCTGCCTCCAGAACGTTGGGATTAAAGGTGTGTGCCACCATACCCAGGTACTCTCTTTCCTTTTTTCTTTTCATCCTTCCTTTCTATTTCTTTCTTTTAAAACTACTTTATCCTTTTTCATTTTTTTCTCCCCCAACCCTATGTACATTTTTAAACATACTGTAAAAACCTTTTAGGTTTCACGTCATCTAAATCTGTCTTTATCGTATTATCTCTACCTTTTATAGACATGAATCTTTGATTTGCTAAACAGCATTGCTAAAATAAAAGTGGCAGCTGTTTTAACAACTGTCTTTCCAAGATGGCAGTGGTATGTTTACCGCCAGCACTGAGAGCTGTGCTCACTGCCTCGGTCTATGCGGCCATCAAGCAGCATGCTTGGAGATGTTGTCACTGCTACTGTTATCTGCTCTTACACGCTGTTCTTGCTTGAAAAGAGCCCTAAGGTTTTTGTTTGTTTGTTTTTGTTTTGTTTTGTTTTTTTGCTTATACTTAGTCAGGAAACCTGCATCTACCTTAGAGTAGATGCACAACTATCTGCTTGTCTCTATAAAACATAACCTACCCAAGAAAACTGCAGCTACCAAGAAGCCTTGCTTGTCTCTGTTCTTTTGCTTGTAAAGTTCCTTTTTATGCTTTTGTTACATTTTAAGTGTAAATTCTTAGTACCTACTTTGCAGGTGCCATTTTGTGACCAGCACTTGCCCACCAGCCCGGTCCCACAGTTGCATCAGCCCCAAATGATGCAGAGATTCTGTATAAATTATGAAACTGTTGCTCATTTTCTATGGCTTCTTATTGGCTAGCTCTGACTTAACTATTAACTTATTTCTATCAATCTAAGTATGTCCACATGATCTTGGCTTACTGGGAATGCCAGACCTGCATCTCCTTTGCCTGCGACATCTCTTCAGAGAAGAGCTCAAAATTATTCTCATCTTAGATGATTTTAGCTGATGTCTATATATTTGTACAGAAAGTTTATTTTTGATGTGAGTTCATTATTTCCATGTTGACATAATGATTCTTTGATAAAAGCTAGATGAAACAGCTTTATCTAGAGAGAAGACTTAGTATTTAACATACCTGCTGTTGTTCCAAAAGAACCTGAATTCACAGTACCTATGTAGAGTGACTCACAAACACCTGTTACTCAAGCCCAAGAAGTTTTGATGCCCTGACCTCTGTAGAATACTTTCACCATGTATATCACCACTTGATATATGTACATACACTTATGAGATTAATAGAAATAATTTAAAACAATACATAGAAAGGATAACAAACAAATGACTGAGATTTATTCCTCAAGAAATTCAATTCATTTGTCAGCCACTAGATTTGTTTTGCATTTGTCCTTGTTTTGTGTCTTTTATTACCTTCCCTTGTTAATCCTTCCCTCTTTTACCTCACTGTCTCCCTGTTTCTGTCTCTTATCCTCAAACTCTCACAACTTACTTGATTGCCTATGTCCATTTATTTTTTCTCTCTTATATCTGTCACTCTGGATTTTGATTTTTGCATGGGGAAGAATATGTGAGGTTGATCCTATCCCAATAGTTTCATATTCTGAGAGTATTGCAATTTTATGAGAAACATTACCATATGCTCACTCAACATTTAGTCACCAGCTGTTAGACCTGTTTTGGAAAATTATGGAACCTTTGTGAGTTGGAGCCTTACTGGAGGACATGCATTACTGGGGCAGGGTTTTGAAATGTTTCATACTCATTCTTTCTCTCTCCCCATCTTCTTTTTCTCTTATTTCTGTGTATGGATGTGTGTGGTTAGCCATCTAACTGATCAAGCTGCCCTGTTTTCTCTGTTTAATATTAAGACTTCCATATGATAAGGGACTATCTCTCTGAAACTATAATCTGAAATAAATCTTGCATCTGAGGGACTTTTGTTTTGTTTAAATCTTGTATCATGTCCAGATGAGACTAAAATACAGATTATCACCTTGCTGTATAAAGCATCTTCAAGAGAATTAGAAGGCTAATTTCTTCAGCCTCTCCCCCACCCCATCATTTCTTGTGATAATTCTGGAACATAGCCATCCTAGGATTATTTCTATTGTTGTGAAAGAAAACCATGAAAAAAAAAACCCAGAAATTTAGGAAAGTTTATGTTCAGTTTATAATTAGAAAGTTCAGTATTTCATGACAAAGAAGTCACAGTGACAGGAACTTGACATAGCTGGTCATGTTGTCACCAATCCCCCAACACCCCGTCCCCAGAGCCAAAACCAGAAAGAAATACATGAATTCTGCATGGCTTCTTGCTATTTTTCAGTCTGATTTTTGTCATTCTAATGTGTTTCAGGATCTCTTACCAAATGAGTATTGCTACCCTGAGAGGGATGCTTTTTGTCATATCAATTAAATGAAGGCAGTCCCTCAGAGACATATCAATAATCCAACTCAATATATATACTTCTTTAAGACTATTCAAAGTGATTGTACGTTGTGTCAATATGGTCATTAAAGCAGTCTATCTAAAGGCCTACCTAACACACTTTGAACTCAGAATCCTATTCTTTTTTGGATTCTGCCTGTTCTTGGCTAAACACATGTCTCTAGTGGAAAAGCTGACACATGCAAACTGAGAGGGTATAGCATGCTTCAGAAGTGGCACATAGCTGCATGTAAGGGACACTTCTAAAATAGATAGAATGATGTGTGAACGATAGAAAGAACAGTGGACACATTATGTATCTCTTGTTTTGTTGAATAGAAATAAATGTGTGAATAATGGAAAGTTAACCTCATTAAGGAGTGTGTGTGTGCCACACCTGGGGATTCAGGTGTGGAAGAGCAGACTCGGAGTACTTGACAGCAGGAGAAATGCTTCTGTCTCTCATCACCCCTACAAGGAGTGAATTAGACAGACAATGCCAGAGAGCCCACCCTGGTGGTGAAGACAGGGAGGAGCAGGGTGGTTGAGAGATGAGTTAACCCACAGCAACAACCACTTAATCTATGAAAACGAGGGAACATGTCAAGGATAGTTCTGCAGGATTTCCCTGACACAAGCCAAAAACAAGTTATCCAAGAGGAGTCCCAGTGAGGTCCATCATTGATAGCTTAGTGGAAGCCAGAGGCCTCGAACCAGACCAATGATTCTTTGCAGTGAATAATTACAAGTGAAAATACATAGACAAGAGGATTTACTGTGTGACTCACTGTGTCACACTACAGCTTGCATGCTAAGATTTCTCATTTTGTTCTCTTAAATTTTATTTTATTTCGGGAGGTTCGAGAACATAGAGCAGATATGAAGGGACAGGAAAATGAATGGCATCAAAATGTAAAAGACAGAAAGAATAAACAGAATTTTTTAAAAAGTCTTTGTGTATGTATATGTATAATTGGCAGAGAATAAGCTTGAAGATGATGTTTTCTTGTTTCTGAAGGAGGATCTCTTATTTCTCCTCTGCCTACACAAGTTTGTACAAACTGTCTCCACCGACCACGTCTCTGTGGTAGCAGTAGAATTACAGATGATGGCTTCCCCTGTAGCCTTTTGTGATGGTTCCAGGGTTGAGACACTATTTATGAGGCCTGTGCACTGAAATTTTTATCTTATGAGACATCTTCCAGCTCCTACATTTATAGTTAGGATAACTTTTATTCTTGAAAAGTGCGTCTTTTATACACATTATTCCTATATATTATATGAAGCTATTTTTAAAATGCTTATATTTACAAATTTGTTATAATCATAAAATCATTTTTCATAAAATAACATTAAAATGATGATTTAAACTCAATTAAAAATCACTACCTTAATCAAAACTTTAAGAAAAATTACACTGTGAAGTTGTTAGTTGAATTATTTACCATTTCTTTTTATTGTATTTTGTTTGTAAATGAAGAACCTAGTCTTAATGTTTCCTCTGTGAAATCAAAGTAAACTTCTGATTTAGAAAATGATAGGAAACAGAAGTATTAGATCTTATGCAAATACAAAACTATTTTCCCAGCATGTTTGGACAGTTTATTCATAAACATTCCCATGCTAGAGTCTGTGTTGAATTGGGGAAATATTTACTATATACATCGATGCTTGTGCAACAAAAGTAGGCCCTTATCAAATCATGTTTTTGTCTGCTTTGCAGGGTTGTCCTAAAGTATAATAACTAGCTGAAGGAGAAAGTTATTTATTGTCTTTTTGCAGAAGAGAATAAGTTACAGATCACTCTGATTTCTGGAATCTGGTGTCATTACATAGTTAGCTGTAATGCTAATGCCTATGGCAGTGTGAATTGTGTTAAGGCACTGTATTAAGATGATGCATTAAAAAGCTTGTACTATGTAACAGATAATACTCTACTGTCAATTCCTAGTGACCCAACCTGGATAGCATAGCCCTACAAGTGGAATGGGGGTGGGGGGATGAGAGAAGAGGATGGCACAGGGAAAGAGGGTGGGGGAGAGGGAGGGTAGGAGGGAGGGAGAGGAAACTGGGATCAACTTGTAAAATTTTTAAATTATATTATTAATAAAAAATGGATAATAATGAATTATATTTTTCGGTGCTGCGACAGCTTAAGCTGAATATGTTCATTGCTTTTCATTCTAAAAATAAAACTCATATTAGTTTTCTGAGGGGAAAAGAATTGAAAGGGAGAGTATCACAGGGAGATAGGACTATGTTATAGTATAAATTAAATACTCATTTGTCCTCTAATGTGAGCCATGGTGTCCTGGCTGCTAAGAGGTAAAATTCAACTAAAGCCAAAGCTAATTTTCCTGCTCTGTTTCCAGATCACCAAGGACAGAACACTCAGCACTATATCAAGCCATACTCCCATGAAGCTATTAGATTTAGCAGAATTGAAAAGTAACATGACCCTTGGAACTGAAAACCTGGCTGGCAAGGTAGAAATTGCAGATCTCTGGGATTTCCCAGGCTTCATTCCCTGGCTTGATCATAGGAGCTTAGATCTACAAAGGACCACCTGCTAAGAGACAGGCTTTACAGAGTTACAAGTGCATGACTTCCGAGCTTCCTCATTTAGTCATGTTCACAGAGTACATGATGAGACTAGAGAGTAAACACAAGATGGATGATAGGCAACCTTTGCATGAGAAAGAGAGAGCTTTCAGGTTTCTCCTTCTCTGTGTGTGGCTCAGAAAATGTTTAATTAAATATAATGTTCCTGTTTAATACATTGATATTTTTACACTTACAATTATTAATTTTTATTAAAATTAGAATGTTTTTGACTGATTTATAATATCATTTTGATTAACTTAATATGCATAATAAAAAGTATTTTAATTTTTTCCTTTGAGAAAACCACCACATTTAAATCATAAGATATCGTAGGCATGGTAACATGGGAGAATTTTAAAGAGCTACACAGATTTAACAATTTAATGAAGCCAAACTACATTTAATAGCAAGATTATTTGAAGAATAGTTTTAAATAGCACTCACAAATTAATTGATAATACAGGACATAATTTCATTAAACTTTTTCTAATGACTTAGCTATTAATATTTATTAAAGTATTGTTATTATTATGAATTTCATTTTAGACCTCAAAGACAAAAAAAGAAGTTAGAATCATGTATCTGTATATTTAGATTTGTAGAGACCAAAGCAAAAGATTATTAAATGTAACAAAGTATCTGATAAACTCATCATATTATATAAAGTGTAGCAGACCAAATCCAGTTATAACTAAAAGTCTCCTCTTTATTCTCTCAATAGTTTGATGATATTCACTTTTTCACCTTTTTTATTATATGTGTTAGACTATTAGGCAGTTGAACACAGAATTATTAGCCATCATAATTGTTAAACTTGTGCTATGTCTTATGGTAAAACATTCAATGTTTTGCTGGTCAACATCAGGACTACTTGATTTAATGAGTTGAATTATCTGAGCTACTTTTCCTAATAACAGTAACTAGATAATATGTTTTGAAGCTCCTTGTACTATTCATGAAGACATGGAAAATTGTACATATATATGTGATGTTTCTTGTAAAGAAAATCTGATTTTAGAGTAAATAATTATGAGTTCATGGGTTAATATAATAAGCACACATATATACTCTAATTATTTTAGAAAGTATGATTATTTAATAATAAAATTATTATGAGTTATTCAATAACATATTAGCATAATAATTACAACCTGGAAATTAGATAGAATCGAAATAATTAATGATAATTCTCAGACTGTTTTATTTTTGTATCAAATTTGTTACCTACTGTGACCTCATTAGAATATTTAAACTGTGTGTACTAATTATTAAAACACAAAAGCAGTCATATGCACTTACATATGTGAAGTCAGTTTATATCAAATTGTACTTTCATTTAAAAATGCAGACAAATGAAACAAATATTAAAACAACCTGTATAATTACCACTTCTCTACTTGGATTCTATGAGAATATTCTATGTTAAGCAGAGAGATTCCACCTCACTTTGTGTTAGTAATATGGAGAGTTTCCTGCCTGAATGAGTTCTGTGTAATGCAGATCATATCAGAAGGGGACCAGTGTTTACTATTCATAATCACACAAAAGTGGCAAGATCAAAGCCTCTTTTCAAGCACTGATTTTACATTTTAAACCCATCTAAATACTGTTTTATAATACACCATTAAGACCCATGGATTTATGAGACTGTATACTTTACCAAGATGAATTGTAATGGCAGTAGTTATGCACAGCACCAGTAAGGTACTCAGTGGTTTTTCAGAGCATTGATTTTTCACTAATGAGGAATTTGATCACAAGTTCATTTTCTGTTATGAATTTTCTTCTATTATGAAGGTGAAAATACATACTCTATAGATTAAAGATTAAGTTAACTTAGTAATAAACACGGATTATCTTTTAAAAATGTATCTGAAATGGGTTTTTAATGATTGTTTAATAATAGTGATCTGCTAGAAATGCAAATGGGCACAAATATTCTGCTAAGGGAATCTCCTAGGAAAGTGAAAAGGAATACTGGATACTCCCTTTCTCCATACCCATCTATTATTTACTTGTTTTGTTTATTCTTCTTAAGCACAATATTGAAACTGGCAAATAGTCCTGTTTTCAGAAATCCACCTTCTCTGCATAACCAGTTTCATTATTATGAAACATGATAGAGAACTCCAGGAAATTCTCGTAGTACTTTGCGTACAGTGGTAAGTAGAGATATGGGTGAAATGAATGAGTGGAGCCATCCTTTTTATGCTTTGGGAATAGAATACTTTTAGATGTGAAATATGACTTCAATCATAGTATGTTATAATAGAATATCAGGTGATACCATAACTTTAGGTTATCTATATTAAAAGAGCTCATTCCTTAGATCTTGTATGGATGATGGCTATTTCAGTTGGATCTCCATTGGTGAGATAAAAATCATGGTCAAAAACAGTTTTGGGAGTGGAACTCAAGGCAGTATTCTGGAGGCAGACACTGAAGCAGGAGCCATAGAGAAATGCATTGACCTAGGTGTACTGGAACAGTTGATTGGAATCTCTCATATCATCAGTTATCCCTACAGACATGACTACAGTTCAGACTGACACACAGAGGTTTTGAATTGATGTTCATTCACTATGTGTGTCAAATTGATGACAAAAATTAACCAGGACAATGAATTTCAACAATGGTCTATTATCACTCATAATGAATTCCTAGTAATGACACAGCCACCATTCTTTGCCTCACAATTGCCAAGGGCATGTCAAGTTCTCTTCCTACATTTTTCATCTTAAACCAAATCTAATCCAATAGAGCTTTCTATAGTTACTTTCAACTTTCAATCCCACCTTAATTCATTTCTGATATTTCAATCTGCCAGTCAATTTTCAAGGACATTAATTATAAAGACAATAATTTGTAATTGGCCTGTAAACCTATTTTTAAATGATAATGGGGCAACACCACTGTGCTATACAAAATTATGATTTAAAATACTGTGGAATTTTCAATCCTTTTCCATTCATACATGTGCATAATTTCCTTTTCACTTCTCTTCTTATTCATTATGTTATCACTTTAGTCTTCTTGGTATTTTATCTCATTTCTGCCTCATCCCACACTTGTCTTTATAATATCAAATGTCCGTATGAAGTTTTATTCACAATAATTCAGGTTTTTCTACAGTTATTTACTGTTAAATATACACAACCTAATGATCTTTTGTAATTTCAAAATAATTTTAAGCACCATATAAACATAAAGTTTTCACAGCTATACTTAAAAAAGCAAGTGTTTAATTACTTCATATATTTATTCACAGTACAACTTGTTCTATATCCATTAAAAAATAAGCTGATGTTTACATTTAGTATCCCTATGTATTTGGTCTCTGTTGATCATAGTTTCATAAGGAGTAAATGTATTGTACAAGGAGAAGGGAGGTGATAGAGACAGAAACAGAAAGGAGGGAGAGGTTGAGAAGAAAGAGAATGGATATGAAAATCAGATTTGATATTATAGTATCTGATACACTTTCTGGAGAAGACTTCTTGTCTGTTACATTACCATTCTAGATGGATCTACTATCCCTGTGGTTGGGATATCCATTGGATTAATGCTTCCTTAACATCAGGGTTAAAGAAGGCCCTCCCACTTAATTACCTTCTGTAAGTTTTTATTAAGCTTGTGCCAATTGATGGAACTGGTATTAACTTCATTCAGTTACCGGACCTACGGAAAGGCTTAGGTAGAAATGTAATTTATTCTGATAAGGACATTAGTCCTTTTTCTCTAAGGTACTGTCCTAGAGGAGCTATCAGCTCTGTGCTAGAGCACAGAATTCATGTTTCAATTGTTATCTTTAAAAAGGGTCACAGGCAGTCTTAGGTAGGGTTTCTATTCCTAAGATGAAATACCATGAAAAAAAAGCAAGTGGAAGATGAAAGGTTTTATTTCACTCACAGTTCCATATGATAGGTAATCATTCAAAGTAGTGAGGATAAGATCTCCTACAGGGATGGAACCTAGAGTCAGGTGCTGATGCCAAGGCCATGGAGGGGTGCTGCTTACTGGCTTGCTCTCTTCCAGAGAACATGTGTTTTGTCCCCAGTATCCACACTGTGGCTTACAACTCTGTAAAACTTCACATCTAGTGCTTTCTTCTGGCCAAATACACATACATAGTAGACAGACATATATGAGAGAATATGCTCACATGTATGAATCAAAAATATTACATCTAAAAAACAATAAGACATTTTCAAAATTAAATAATGTAATGGGACCCAGCCATATACTGATAATAACAAACACAATTAGAACTTTTGTTTTCTGTGGAAGTGTCTGTATTTCATGAGGGAAGAATGAACTGTTCTCATATGCAGTGCTATGTTTTGAGCATCATTACACACATGAATTTTCCTCAGTCTTGACTTGATATGAGAATCATCTTGGAGCACTGTCAATTCCCAGTGCAGAGATCTCATTCAGAAACTAGTCAACCGGGAGCTTCATAAGCAGAGATGGAACATGAGCATATTATCAAGCTTCTCTACAAATTGATATTAGAGGATTAGGGAAAGCTTTTTGTTTGTGATACAGTTAAAATGTGTGATGATCCCTAATAAAGTACAAAGTATCTGTGATCCTTCTGATTTATATGTCCAGGAATCAATCTTATTTTAGTGGATAAGCAAATTTTTTTAATCAAAACTACCAGAAAATTTAATATAAAGAAATGTAATACTCTTTTGCATTCATTCACTGTATTTAATTTGATCCCATTCTTAAAAATAGACCTGATGTATGCACACAATATATTTTCTGAAGATAGATCTTTGCTTTTAATAATGTTCAATGAACTGCTGCCTTTTTCTCACATATTGTTATAATCTTGAGTGACATCACAATTAATTCCTGCAGAGATGATTATAGTTGTACTGAGAGGATTATGATGTTAAAAAGTGATAAACAGCAGGTACAGAAAACTCCTTTTGTGCTTCTACAAGATTATTAGCAAGATAATAGTAAAAGCTGAGAAGGAAGGAAAAAATACAGCAAAAAAAAAAAAAAGGTTTTGAAGAACATAACAAAATAATAGAAAACTGTATATTTACTACTATTGTGAAAGGCCAATACCTCTTGAGATAGATTTTTGTTGATTGCATTAAGTTAACTACTTGCTTAAAGGGCTAATGTTTTGTGACTCAATCAAAGGTTTTAGTAGTTATTGTTTTAAATTACTGCTACAGATGTACCTAAGATTTCAATTTAAAGACATCATTATGGTTGATGTTGGCTACCTGGGATTTTTTTTAAGCTACACAAATATGAGGCATAAACTGAAGACAAAATGAATTTGGCAGTCATGACAGTAAAAGTTTTCAAGTTAGGTGGAAATCAAGTATATTCTTTTGTTTTGATAAAAATTATAACCATTAGAAGGATTTTCTTTTCAATGCCAATAGTTCCATGAAATTGTATTTGAATGGTTCTACATAGAAGAAAAGCCTGTGTGCTAATTCTTTAATCAGTTACTCTATTAATTGACTCACTAATCTAATTGAGAATTATAGCAATTATATGTCAACAAAATTTGGATGAAAATCTAAGAGTATGTCTTATATTCATATCCAGACATGCAGAAATAGCAAGAGAGAAAAGACAATAAAGTTGGCACTCTTTAAACGAATGTCTCATGGATGTTCAACAATTGAGGATATTTTGAATGTTATCATATTTTTTAGATTTTTATTTATGTTGAATTTAAAACAGCCACACCTAAATTATAAGGTGTATAATTCCTTCAACAAATACTCACATCAAATTCACTATTAAGGCTTAATGAAGATATATATATATATATATATATATATATACATACATATATATATATATTATATGTGTGTGCTGTATTTTCAGTTTCTCCTAAAATCATAGTAATTAATAGTTATATATTATGTTTTTATATAGAGAACTCAAGACAAATAACATGTATGCTTATTCCTAAGTCACAATGTGTTGTTCAGAAACTCAATTTGTAGTGATCTAGAAATAGTTAATTCTTTTCATAGTGCTTAAATTGTTATTGAGAATAACAATGAAATTGGTTGTCACTAATTTAAGGAGCTTATAAAACTGCAATTTGTGAAAATATCTTTTTAACTAGGAAGACTTTTTTTGTAATTACCTAAACACAATTTTCATTCTGAAAGCTTTCTAGCTTTGAAAATTTCCTAAATTATAATTAATTGATTTAAATCTTGCCTTGATGAAATAATCCAAGCTGGTGAGATTAATTGCCTACTTTCTAAGTATCTACCTTTCTCAAGAGGCTGTTCCAAATTTCTTAGCACTTAGACACCCTTCTATTATAATTTATATAAATGATCCATTTCACTCCAAACCTGCCAAGGAAATACAACATATACACAAATCACTGGGCTGGTGGGAACATACAAGGCTGTGTCTAACCACGTGAGCTATTATTAAAGCTGATTTAATTATTTCTTTTAGAAGTTTAATATGCAAAAAGTTAACTTCTAGAAATACCCAGACCATTGCCAGATGGCTATGAAAATTGTTTTTCATTAAATTGGACTGTTTAAATTTTCCAGACCTATGAATCCAAAGACAGTTTAAGCACAGTCTATAGGGAATTGTAACTCAGAAAACTAAGCAGAACTCCTCTCCAGGACCATAATGATAATTATAATGAAATAAGACCACATGCTTAGGAGTCAGTTAAGGAAGGTAATGCTGATCATCCAGATTCATGAGTAGCTCATGAAAAAGAAGGCTTGGGGGAAATTCCTGAAAAATAGAAGAATGAGGATGCTTATGGTACCATCTTTGGTTAGTGCTGCCATTGAGACAAGAATATAGCTCTAAATTTAATACTCGTTTATTCACTTGGATGACATTTATTGGATACTGCTTCACTGTATGATGCTTGGCTCCAAAGTAACTTAACTGATTTAGAAAATGATCTTCCATTTATATCTCAATTAGTGGTTTGTGAGATGCCATTTCTGCAATTCCTCAACATTTGGCACATTTTTCAACAAAAATATTTAGAATTATTATCTAATATTATTAAAAAATAATATGTTGTTTTAGTTCAGGAATCGTAAGAAGCATACTTAAATTTTTTTACTTGCTGATCTATTGTAGTATTTAGGGGAAACTAAGAAATATCAAGGTTACGTGACCATTCATTGTACAGTCATGTGGAATAGGTGTAAATCACCTCATTCTTTACTTCATAAGTTATTAATGTCTTTAATATCCCAGAGAAGACACATTTGATTTTTCTGGAACAGCAATTATCACAGCTAAAATTTTCAAAACAAACCTAAATTGAGAAATGAATTAACTTTCTAAAATTTAAATGTACACATTTTTGTAGCATGCCTTTCTCACTTTAATGAACTATATTTTATACATTATATCAAGGTTTGTCTTTGGGGATTAGTGGCAGTTTTAGATACTTGTATAGTTTTTAAATATTTTTTTTAATTTAAATTTGAAACAAGTTTGTTTTACATGTAATTCCCAGTACCCGCACCATCCTGTCCCATCCTAAACTGTTCCCCCACCAACCCCCATCTCATCCCCTTTCTACTCCCCAGGGAATGTGAGGCCTTCTATAGGTAGTCTTCAAAGTCTGTCATATCATTTGGAGCAGGGTCCAGGCCTTTCCCCATGTTTCTAGGCTGAGGGAGTATGCCTTTATGTGGAATGGCTCCAAAAGTCCATTCTTATACTAGGAATAAATACTGATCTGTGGAGAGCTACAAAGTGCCTTAAAGATGGCACCAGCTTCTACCTTCCACCTCCCTGATGGTGAGTGCTCTCTGGCATAAACAAGTCCTCATTCAGTTAAGTCTGTTAAGCCTGTTTGCTTCCATTAGAGTAGCCTATCTGCAGGGTCCACATGGCTCACTGGGGTTTGTCAGCACAAGGGAATTTAAGCCTGTGCAGGCTTTTCCCCAGGGCCAGAAGAAACATGTTCAAGGATCCTGATTAAAATTGCATGAAGAAGATCTTCCAGGAGAAGCGTCTTCCTTGCTGGTTGAGGTTAGGCGTGGTACAAATGGTACCCAGTACAGGGAACCTTCAGAGCAGAACTTCTTGCAGTCAGGGTAGTCGACTGGGGACCAAGCTAAAGCCCTCGGTAAAGAGGTGATAACATCTCCAGTAAGGAGCAATAAATTCCCAGGTAAGTTGGGACCAAGCTAAAGACCGCAGAAATTAGTGGCAATAAAGTCTCAGGCATTGAGTGAGAGGTTGTAACGAACCGAAAGTAAAATTTTTAAAATGGGGACTTCTAGTCTCATCCAATTTTTCTGGCTCTTCAGAACTACTTTTGTCAAAGAAACTTAAAATAAAGAAAAGCACACTAGAAAGATTTCTGAGCGAATGCAATGCCATTGCACCTTGGTTCGCAGTTTCGGGAGACCTCATGGTAGCATGCTAGAACAAGTTAGGCAGGGGTCTTGACTTTGCTTGGGAACAAGGGACACTAAAGTCCAGAGTCCGACCTGTTTGGAAGTTAGTGCATAGCTGTATCGAAGACCAGAGTTACTGTAAAGAGGCAATGGAAAAAGGGAAAGATGCACTAGAAATGTTACAAGAAGAAAGATCAGAAGAGGTTGAAAGCACAGGAGAGTCAGGTACGGACGAAACAGATTCTGAGGAAGAATTGCAAGCCCTACTAGAAAAGGTTCAGAAACAATCCCTTAAAAAATGAAAAAGGAAAGGAAAGGAGAAATGGCTATGTAAGAGGAAGAAAAACCTCCTGGGACAATGCCATCAGCACCTTCTCCTTATCAGAATGAAGAAGGGTGGGGCACCAAATGTCTTTACTGGTGGTTCAAAAACTGGTTATGGGGCTTACATGATTGCAAACAAGCCTCCTGTGCTGTGTCAATTTCAGCCAGGATCCCCCCCCCCAAATTGTAAAATTGAAAATTGTAGTTGAAGTATTTAAAAAATGTCCATTTGCATTTAATTTGATTTCAGATTCAGCTTATATGGTGAATGCAGTAAAAATTTTAGAATTAGCAGGCCCTATTAAGGTTAGTAGTGCTGTTTGTTCACTCCTACAAGAGTTACAAAGATAAATTTGGTTGAGAAAGGAATGCTTTTATATCCAACATATTAGAGCTCACACAGGTTTGCCTGGGCCCTTAAGTGAAGGAAATGACATTGTTGATCAGTGGACAAGGATGGAATGTATTTTTAACAGCTCATCCCTGGATCAGGCCAGGCAATTCCATCAGCAATTTCATGTGAATGCAAGGACTCTTCAACAGAAATTCCATTTGTCCAGAGCAGATGCTCGACAGGTGGTTTTAAACTGTCCACAATGTGTAATATACCAACATCCACTTGGTGTGGGGATAAACCCGAGAGGGTTAATGCCCCCAAAGACATGGCAGATTAATGTTACACACATTTCAGGATTTGGAACTTTGAGGTATGTACATGTATCTGTGGATACTTGCTCAGGTGTGGTACATGCTATGCCTTTGAGCAGAGAAAAAGCCTGCAATGTCATTGGACACTGTTTGGAAGCCTGGGCTGCTTGGGGAAAACTCCAACAGCTAAAAACTGATAATTGACCAGCCTATATGGCTCAGAGATTTATTTCCTTATGCAAACAAATGGAAGTTCAGCTTGTCCATGGGTTACCCTACAATCCTCAAGGACTAGGGATTGTAGAGCATACTTGTCACACCCTGAAAGAATGTTTAATAAAACAAAAAGGGGGAGTAGACCAAGGCTGACTCCCAAGGAAAGAATATCATTAGCCCCTTTTACCCTTAAGATTTTAATTTTGGATGTTGATGGCCTTTCCGCCACTGATTGCCATCAGTGGCAAGGAGGGAGCTTGAAAGGCTATGTGAAATGGAAAGATGTGATCACCGGGTTATGGCATGGTCCTGATCCGGTGTTGAAATGGGTAAGAAGTTCTGTTTATTTTTCCCCAGGACTGCCAAGAACCATTATGGGTCCCAGAGAGGCTCGTAAGGAAGTGCAACAAACATGAAAAGCCTGCTATTGCTGCTGATCATCAGCCTGATTTGGTCACCAATGCAGATGGAGCCCCAATGGGGGATTTCCATGTTTCCAAGACCCATGCCGATATGCCATGATGCAAATATGTTTCCCCAGTGTTTCAGTACTAATAAGAGTTTAGATTCACCCTTTTTTGATAGTGAGACACTTATGATAGTGAGATTGCTAGTATAAATGAAAATAGGAGTTTTGTTTTAGAAGGAAGCTTATGTTTTTATGGGATAAGAAATATTAGTGATGAGTCATTAAGTATCCAGGTTTGTGTATTACCAGCATTCAGTATGAGAACTTTACACATACTGCTAATTTGTCACAATTGTCTAGCCATCTCTTAGGAAATTGGTCTGCCGATTTTGATGATCTGATGGCACAGCTGGGAATGGCCATCTTTGCAGTAAATTCAACACGTGTGGATGTGGGACTGGCTTCCGGATTGTCATCGTGGTTCCCGTTGCCATGGATCATCTGAAAGAGTGGGCGGGAATGGGAGCCATGGCTTCCCTCTTGTTGCTTATCTCCTTCGTGGGCCTGTGGTATCTTTGCAAGATGAGGTTTGCTTAGAAGTGGCATGCAGCTATGGTTGTCCAGCCATTTACAGCCATTGAGGCAGGACAGTCTCCCCAAGAATGGCTCACAGTCATGAAAAAGTATTGATCCTTCACACTCAGGTTGTATGGCTTAGCACTGCACTCCGAGTTATCTCTGGAAGTGAGCAACCCCGAGAAGGTCAAGTCTGGTTGCATGTGGGTTGGTGTCTAAGGCCCCACATCCAGGAAAAAGATACCAGATGGGTGTGGCACTGACTGGGCTGACTACCAGGATTCAGGGTCATTACAAAGTCCACTGCTTTACTGGAGACCAGACCACTACCCTTGCCTGTTGCATTAATAAAACAAAAAGGAGGAACTGTAGAGAGCTGCAAAGTGCTGTGCCTTAAAGATAGTGCTTGCTTCTGCCTTCCACCTCCCCAATGGTGAGTGCTCTCTGGTGTAAACAAGTGCTTATTTGGTTAAGTCTGTTCAGCCTGTTTGCTTCCGTTATAGTAGCTATCTGCAGGGTCCATGTGGCTCACTGGGGTTGGTCAGCACAAGGAGATTTAAGCCTGTGTGGGCGTTTCCCCGGGGTCAGAAGAAACATGTTCAAGGATCCTGATCAAAAACTGCATGAAGAAGATCTTCCCGGAGTCGCATCTTCCTTGCTGGTCGAGGTTGGGCGCGTACACTGATCCACTACCAGAGGCCCCATAGACTGCCCAGTCCTCCCAACTAACACCACATTCAGGGAATCTGGGTTGGTCCTATACTGGTTTCCCAGCTATCAGACTAAAATCTATAAGCTCCCCTTGTTCTGGTCAGCAGTTTCTGTGTGTTTGCCCACCTTGGTCTTGATATCTTTGTTCATCACTCCTCCCTGTCTGCAATTCCTGTATTTCTGGAGTTTGGCTCAGTGTTTAGTTTGGGTGTTTGCTTCTGCTTCCATCAGCTACTGGATGAAGGCTCTAGGATGGCATATAAGGTAGTTATCAACTTCATTATTGGGAAAGGGCATTTAAGATAGCCTCCCCACTATTGCTTAAATTGTTAGTTGGGATCATCGTTGTAGACCTCTGTACATTTCCTTAGTGCAAGATTTCTCTTAAAACCTGTAAATGCTCCACCTATTATGCAATCGTTTTCCCTGACTCAATCTTCCTGTTCTGTCATGCCCACCTCTCCCCTCCTCTTTCTTCTAACTCCCTCTCCCCTCCCCCATGTCAGTTCTTGTAGACAACTTTATAGTGGGCTTCTTAGCTTTTTAGTAACTAGTAACTCTGGTAATCGGTGAATGGATACAGGCATAATTAGAACCCCAAAACAGACTGCAGACAAATTTTGACTCTTCTTCTAGTGTAAAGTATGCATCTAGTTTAATGTCAGCCTAAGCTACAAAATGATAATAATTCAAAATGAATCAAAGCAAAACAAAAAATAATTAGCAAAAAAAAAATACTTAACACATCGAAAATTTACCTTTGGGGGGAAAAACGACAAATTTATGGCTAATTTCACTTTTACACAGAGTATTATACTTTAAAGTTTTTCTACATATGCCATTTTGTTGACAAAATGCAACACCTTTCTATAGTACATTTCTTTGTTATTCCTAAAATGGAATAGACATAAGAAGGCTTGGAAGGATGCTCTTACTTTTAGTATTCCTGTTTTCCTCAAATGTTTCAAGGCATATTAGAGAAGCTTTTTAAATGTGTTTGAACTCTTTCTTTATGCACAATAACCCTTTCTCTATGGGAATGGGACCTCAGAGAGGGGCTTAATGTGTAGAGTTTCTAAGAGACTAAAAAAAGGAAACATATCGTATTCTGCATATGGAATAAATATAGACACTCTGCATTTACATCAACAGATTTGATCAATAACAGACTGAAAATATCTAAAGAACACATTTGTATTGAAAATGTGCAGATATTTTTCTGGCATTATTTCATAAATAATACATTTGATGACTATTTTGTTTAAAATATTTAATATTTTATAAAGAATGTTAGACAAAATAGTTTCCAAATGTTTTAATGCTCAGAAAACCACAAATATATGCACATATGTGTGTATATATAAATATATATATGTGTGTGTGTGTGGGTGTGTTAAACATGTATGTATGTATATGTATATACAACTATATAATCTGTTTTCACATACATATATGGTGTTTTTGTCATGTATATTTCTCATCAATGTGGTAAGTAAACTTTAGCACAAGGACTTATTGTTGATCACTGTTTCAGAGATTATTGTCCATGGTTTGCCAACTACATTGTTCCATGCAGCAGAGCAATGTAGGTTATGTCATGGTGACCACAAATTCAAGAGAAAAGGTAGGGCACAAGATATGCTTCAATGACAAGAACCCAGTGATCTGGTTTCTTTGGATGGGTCCTATTTCATAAGTGTTCCAATGTCTCTCTAAATAGTCCTATAACCTGGGTTCCAAGCCTTCAAAAATGTGAGCCTGAAAAGTAACTTTAAATATGACTCATAGAAGGTTGCAAGTGTTTAATTGCAACTGTATTATTAAAGAAGCTAAGTGAAGATCATTGGCAATTTTCAAGCTCAGTTGACACTAATATAATTCAATGAATGGCTAATAAATTAACAAAGACTAATATATGAATTAAATTATGGAGAAATAATAGGAAACTATTGACAAAAAATGAAATAGTATTAAAATAAAAAGCATTTAGGATAACTAAGAAAATAAATTTTACAAATATTTGAACATACATTTATATGTAAAATATAGATTGTCAGAAATACTTTTATTAAAACATTTTATAAAATTTTAATAAAATAGGAAAATGATGCTCAAGAAATAAATTTTGGAAAACATGAATGCCCTCCATTTAATTCTAAATGTCATAATACATACACTACTAATATAAAAATTCGTTATCTCTGAGTCACAAATACTGAAGTTACAAATAAGAAAAGATGGAAATATAATGCATTCAAGGATATTTTGTTCAATAAAGAGTATAATTTAAGTTCCCCCCAAAAGCCTTCAAAATATGTATGCTCCATCATACACATATATGAGAGGGAATGAGAGAGAGCTAGAGAAAACAGGAGGTAGACTAACTTATATGAATGGATGCAATGATGTATCATTTAATAACAAGCAATATAGTATAAGTTTGTGTATTCACTCTGTGTATAAAAGAATGAAAGAATTTTAAATTAGAAGTAAAAACAGTTTATATCTAATTGTTTAGTTAAAATATAATTTCATGCTAATATTTACATATTTGAGAAATATTTCAAAAGGCTTATACCTTGCATCAATAACCAAAAACACCCTTCAATCTTTGAAAAAATTGCTTTGTACCAAATAATTCTTTCAATGTTACTGAATTTATTTAGATTCTAAAGCAGGAATACATTTACATTGCAATAGAAAAATAGAAAAAGACATTGATGAACAATATGCATATATTTAGTTTTAGTTGCACTGTAGACTCTGACAGTACTTATAATTATTCTATGTGGTCTTTCATCTACACATGAATGGGTTTATTATAATAGCTCATTTTAAATTCTTTATCAATATGACTGTTCCAGACTTGTTCAGTTTCCAGGCCAATGCACTTGGGAAAATGGACTGACAAATTGATATGTGTTCTTCCATACTTAGGCATAATCCTGTGTCGATTATGAATGTTGTAACCCTAAAAAATAGATCTGAGGATAAAGTAACTAAATTCATTTTCTGAATCTGTAAATATATGAAAGAAGGTGGCTAGGACGGTGAAATACATGTACTTACTTGACTAACTTAAAGAATAATTGTGATATCCAGTAAATCATTAATGTTAGATGTGCCTAATGATGTAAACATTTGATTCTGTAGATTGGGAATATATCTCACTCACTAATATAGATAGATTAACCATTTAAGTGCCTTAACAGAGGAAACAAAGGAAGCAGGGAAATTTCCATCCCATCTTAAGGTTGGGGCACTTATTTCCATACACCATCTATTTGGCTGAAAATTATTTCTTCCATTCCTCAGGCCTTCACACTAATAATTATAATAACAATTATACCTTGGTCTATGGGTTGTAAATAGCGGGTTAATAAGTTCCTCCAATTCTGATTTCTATAATTAATGTACTTATGGGAATACGTTATTGAGTGTTTATCTGTAAATCTTTACTAATAACAGCAGATTCTTTACCCAAGGGGCCTGTCATTGAGACCAAGGGGCCTGTTTCTCACAGAATTATCTTATAATCTTGCAAATGTGGCTTCTTGTGGATTAATGGGTCTATATTATAGCTTTAACCATCATGGATGGCATGCCATTTTGAATGAAAATTCTAGATGGTATGATAGGAAAAGCTCATATGATTTGACTTTCCTGAGCCTACTGTCTTCTTTCTCTTTATTCAAAATATACCTTGTCTAATAATAGCAACTATAGTATTCTTACAGGACAGATTCCAAAGCCCCCAGCTATTGCCTGTTACTTTTCATAGCAGAAATATGTAACCTTAAATTTCATTTTCCTGAATATACATAGACAATTTTAAAGTTTTCTAATATATCTAAGACCACTGGCTGAAATCTTTTATTTTTCACTTGCATGTATAAAAAGATAACAAGATTTGCATGTTTCAGTTATATTTTCTGACTTTTTCTTACCAATACTTTTTATACTTTTTTATACTTTAAGATTAATTCTAATTTTCAGTTTAAAAAAATGGAGTATTTTTAGAACTTCACTTTTCCCAAAGTTCCAGCATCAATATTTGATTTTTGAAATGATTATAATGCAAAACAAGGCTGCTTGAAGCACAACATTCTGATGCCATGATAGTTTATCTGATAAATGAGGTGACTCCTAGGTGAGTAATATGTGGTATGTATGTAGCCTATGGATTGTGGATACAATTGACAGAGTGATGACTGTCATTTTTGGAAATGGAGAATGGTAAGGCAGGGAATTCATCACATTCTATGGGTAATTTTCAACTCATCAACAGATAATTTCTAGAATTTTTTATTTAGTGTTTTAAAATATTGAATATAACTAAATGAAACTGTATAAAATAAAAAACACAGATAGAGAATGTGGCTATTATAGTTGATTTTCCCATTTGCCACAACAAGAACTATTTTGCTCTAAACTAACCTCTCTCACTGTTGTGCCTTTCTGAAAGATCTTCCTTGTCTACTTCAAGAGGTTTTACCTTGGCTTATTGTACTCACAGAAATCATTGTGCACAATCTTATTTAAACATTAATTCATAAGTTTATGCCAAGAAAATATACTGTATCTCAGGATATATCACGTTTAATATTCAGTTTACCTTATTATTTTATATATTGTGTGATGTATGTTTGTGTGTGTTTCAGAAGGACATGTCTCCTCAATGACTACATTTTCTCTATCAGTCCCTATGTAGTAACATTTCTGCAACCTCCTCATAATGCACCATGGGGTGATTTAAATGAAAAATGTACCCATAGTCAGATGTTTGTACACTTGGACCCAAGTTTGTACTGCTGCTTTGAGAAGCTTAGTGGATGCAGTGTTACTGGAGGAAGACACTCACTGGGAGGGGGTGGATTTTGAGAGTTTATAGTCACACTTTATGCCCTACATCTAGCTTTCTTTCTGTTTTGTATTTGTGGCTGAAGTTATGATTGTATTTATTTTCTTATCTGTATCTTACCTTGTCTTCCTTGACATCAGAAGAATGTTACAACCCATGAGCACTTCAGGAACAAGGCTATAGTATTGAGAGTTATGGACAGCAAAATTGCCTGTGCTTTGAATTAGTATAATAATATAAAGAAAATCATGAAATTTGAAACATGGATTTTAGCATCTTTAAACATGTTGTTTTAGTTCATTCTTCCTTGGTGGTGAAGTTTAAGTCAGAAAAACACAGATGTTACAATGAGTGTTTTGTTGTTATTCTTGTTGTTTTTTAACTATTACCAGCATTATCAACATTTAAAACTCTGTATGTTTTCTGTATCTTGTTATCAATATTTTTCTTAAAAGCTTAAAAGTTCAATTTTAGAGATAATGCCATGCCACTAAATGGTAAATCCTTTATTAGGATTAATGTGTACAATATATCTACTTTAAAAAATATCCCTGATTCAGATTAATTGAAAAGATATTTCCAATTAGCCTGAGGCACATAGTAGTTGATTTGCTGAGATCTTAAATAAAAGAATGTTTATTCTCTTCCATTGCTTTATTTTAGTATTACTTGCAGAAAAAAATTAAAGTGATATATTGATAAATACTCTGTGCTATTATCACTAGGTAGTTCATATTTTAACTCTCTTCAAGAAACTAGATTATATTAAGTCCTATTTGTAAAAAAAAAAAAAGGTGAAGGAAGAAGTGTAAGAAAAGCTTCACTGGTCTATGTGTGGAAGGTAAACTTAGGACTTAGGATGAATGTCATATCTTGTTAATTTTTATGTTTTAATTTTTCTTGATATATATGACAGCTCTATGTAATTACCTTAAATAACTATTTGAAAATGCATTTCTGATCTGGCAATTTTTGCATGGGAACACTATAAACTAGGTGTTAATTATTCTAAAATTTCCTGTTAAATTCATCACATGAATTATGTTATAAATAAATTGAATTTTCTTCTTATGAATAAATAACTGAACTTGCTTGGAGAAAAGATAGAAAATTCTTTCTTTAAAGAAGAAAATGGTAAACATGCCACAGAAATTGTTCTATATCGGGAGGATACTAACATGTTATAAAATATCATTACTCTAAGTATAAGCTTTTTAGCTCTACTGAAAACTAAGAACAGATTTTATTATTTCTGAGAACAAATACTTCACCAGTTTTTTCTCTGTATTCTTTTTATCCTTTTAATATGTCTTAAAAAATGGAGGCGAAGTTGAATCTTCCATCTCAATTCTTTCAGTTAACTTTCTTACCTAGCATTACACTGTGAATTAGAGACCATTTATATTACAGCTCTAGATAGCCAGAGAGGCAAGCCAGATGCACTGATACAAGGACAGGTATAAAACAGCTCTTTCAAGCACACTAGTTTGCTCCATCAGGGCCATGAGACCCAAAGATCTTGTGTGATTGTAACTTCACTAAAATGCCCTGGAAGAGCCCTCAGCATGGTCCTGTCAGACTCTCTCTGAGGTGAGGGTTGGATTTTCCATTTCACACTTCATTCAACTTCTTGCATCAGTGATCCTGAAGAGCCAATAACCCACCTGTTTCTGCATGCATATTCACACACTAATCATTTGAACACATAATTTGAACCAGTTCTTTAAGTATAGGGAATTTTATTGCAAATTCTTTGAAAAATATTGAAAATTGGAATCAAAACTACTACTAAAGACATTTTACTTTATTTTCTTATCACCCTTCTTCACACATACAAGTGTTTGCTTTGTGGAGCTTTTCTCTACCTCCATGTACTAGATAGTTTAACTGTTGTATGGTATATTTTGCTATGTTAAGGTTAAACCCCTTCTTTTACTTTAGACAGAAAAGAGGAGATGATGGGAGATGTTATTCTGTATATATGTTTCTCATACTGGTTAATAAAGCACTGTGGCCAATAGAAAACTAGATAGGGCTAGGAGACTAGGAGGAAGAAAGAGGAAGTAGAAGGCGGAGTCAAGATGTAGCCCGGGGAAGGAGCAGGACGCCTGCCGTGCGGCTCCCCGATAAGACAACCACGTGGAAATACTTAGATAAGTAGAAATGGGTTAATAATTAAGGCAGAGCTAGCCCATTAACAATACTGGTAACTGGCCAACAGGATTATATCAAATACAGAGTCTCTGAGTGTTATTTGGGGCTGGCGCGGCTGTGGGCCCACGTGGCAGTGGGACCGGGAGGCTGGCGGGGAGGAACCTGCAGTAACAATAGTTGGGTTTAAGTTCACATTTAACAAAGGGTACTTTCACGAAGTATAAAACATATCCTTCAGTTAAGTTTATTTAATGTCTTATAAGCAATTAGACAGGTAGAAAATACATATTTTTATCCACAAGTAATGGCATGCCTATAGCTATCCATACCTTCTAATCCTCAGAACAGAATATTTGGTAATGAGTAATAGCTTTCAGAATAACATTGTTTCATTACAATGTGAAAAATATGAATAATTGAAATTCTGTGTCTGTTTGAGACCCACAGTTATCCAGTCATTAAGGATTATTCCTCTTATAGTACTTCTCTGTGTAATTTGTTAGTTTAGTGGTAAATTTTAAGCTGCTGTAAAATACCAGGATGATGAAGATAGCATAAACAGCTAGGATTAAGTACAACTATCCACAATTTGAATGCAAACTTTTATATAAATGAACATATGATCAAGAACCTATTTCCTCACTCTTTGTGTATTTTGTCTGTTATTATACCAAGGTTTTACTGACTAGATATGATTTAGTGTTTTCGTGCTAGAAGACTCCAAGATTAAATTAGGATTGAACACACATTCACTTCAGTTTTTAATAATTACTATTAAAAGGAACAGAAAAACTCTATCAAATCCAATTCAAATATACATGGATATGATTTATTATAGACTTTGTTGTTGTGGAATGTGCTCTGTATACCAGACTGGCCTTGAACTCAGATATATGCCTTCCTCTGCTTCTCAAATTCTGGCATTAGAGATGTCTGCAACAAAACCTAACAAAAAAACAAATTTCTGGTTATAATGGGTAGATTATTAGGAAACAGGAGAGAAGAGATATATTTGATGATGTGCAATCTGAGCTGTCTATTTCAATATGTTACAACAATATCGTAAGACTGGTTAATTATTATTTTAGGAAATACAATTGAACTCTTGATGATGTGGGATATCAGGCAAAAAATATATGAAGCAGGAAATTCAACAACCTCATTATTCTCAAGCACAATAACAAAGGAGAATATATATGGCAGGATGTTTTGCACAATTGGTCATTTTTAATGTGCAAACAAGCATGAGGTCATTTCTACACTGCTACTGTATTAATGCCAATTTAGGAAGGAACAGAATGAGAGTAATGGGCTCAACATGTTGGCAATGACTTATTTATCTATAGCTAAAACACTGGGAGAGATGTTGGCCACTTAAATAAAAATGAATCTCATTTGCAATAAACCAAAACTGCAATATAACCAAGAATTTTCTGAGACAGAGCTTCCCCTTTGTCCTATTTAACTGACTGAAATGATTTTCTAAGTGTTATCTTGTTTAGCTTTTTAAATTATAGGATGTTCCATTTTAGAGAAATCTGTACTTTATTATAAGCTGGCATATATGACTTGGCTTTTTATTCCAACTGTAAACAGATTTGTTTTAAGATGACATTTTATTTTTCATAAACATGCAGATCCTAGTAAATGCAAGATCAAGAATGAATTCATGAATTCATGCAATAATATGTGAACAAAGACATACCCTTACAGACTGTTACTATCTGAGCAATATTGCTAAAAACAAAACAAAACAAACAAACAAACAAAAAAGAGCAAACGACAAATAAAAATGAAAGAAATAAAAAGAAAAACCCACAAAACATGAAGGTGAATTGCTAAGGATCAGTGCTTGAAACAACTAAGTGAGAATTTCTCATATGTTGGAATAATCAAAATAATACAATTTTAGAATAATTGGAAATGCTATGACATTATGATACTGCAAAATGCTTACAAATGAGTGCTTTGTTGGTATGTAGAAAAAGGGCATTAGATCATTGTGAATTTTTACCATAATGACAGAATAGGGGGAATGTAAGGAGAAAGCTAGAAAAGCAAGAGTGCTTTCAGACATATTACAAGCTATAGTATTCCTTATCATGCCAGATAAACATAAACAGAGGGAGAATGTGAGTGTGGAATTGAATAAACACAACTTAAAATTATAACAATGATCTGTTTTAGATGTCAGTGGGTTTGCTTAATTTACTGAAAATAAGTTCTTGAGCTTAGAAAATATACTCTTTATGATGAAATGTAATAAATTTTAAACTATGAAAGAATCTGGAAGTATATCATATGCTAAAAAGCTACATTTACATCCTTCACAGTTGGAAAAATAACTTGAGGCCTTTAATTTCTCACTTTTTAAAATAACTGTGAATTGTTCTTGATTATATTGGCAACTAAATTACAAAGAATTGGATGATGATAACCAAACAGTTATATATTCAATTTGTACAGGACATCACCATCCTAGCATGGCTTTTTGTGCCTAGGAGGAGGCTGTTCTCTGCAGACTCTCCAAGAAATTCCAGAGACAAAAAAACCTTCAGAAAGATTTAGATCATATTAAGTGCAGGGCATTACTGTTTAATTATAATGCTAAAATTTGGCACAACTTGTAATTATAGTATGGCTGTGTATTATAAGTATGGCATGGAGAACTGGGTGACTGAATGACAAGGTGGGTGAATTATTCAGTAATTGAACTTTACAACTGATCTGAACATCATTATTACGTGAGATAAAATGGCATTTACTATAGCCATCTTATCACCTATTTTCTGCAATTAGAAGAATGTAAATACTACTTGTGAAATTTTAAGGTAACAATTTTTTTAAGAAAAAGAATGTTGCAAAAGTGTTAGCAGTCTAAGTCTGCTTTGAATGATATGAAATGCAATGCAGTATAATCTATCTTTATTCATTACATGACTTCCTGTTTAATTGCTATTATCATGATAAGAACTTTTTCAAGTCCACAAATCATCAGAGTTCTAGGCAGAATCATATCATATCCTGATCTGTATATATTAAGTGCATGCCATCATATAGTATTAGGCACTCTTTCTATCAACATTAACCAAATATAGTGATTGATAGGTTCATCAGGTTATTAGAGACACATTTATGTCCTACTCCATATGACAATTTAATTAGTCTATGACAATTTTATTAGTATAATAAAAAGAGTGTTGAGTATTTTCTAGTTTTCACTTAAGAGACATAATAGCACTAAAATGTAGTGCATATGCTTTCCGCCAGCCTGCCTGGTCCCGCCACCATGCCAGCCCCCAATAACATGCAGAGACTCTGTATTTGATACAATTCTGTTGGCCAGTTACTATTATTGCTTATCAGCTAGCTCTGTCTTAATGATTAACCCTTTTCTACTTATCTAAGTATTTCCACGTGGTCATCTTATCAGAGTTCAGCAGGCCGGCATCTTGCTCTCTTTCGGCTCTCCATGTTGACTCCTCCTTCCTACTTCCTCTTTCCTCCTTGTCTCTGAGGCCCCCTATCTTGCTTTCCCATTGGCCAACAGGTCTTTATTCATTAACTAGTATGAGAAACATATTTACAGAATAACATCTTCCATTACTATAACATACACTATAATAATATAATGAAGAAAAACAAGGCAAAACTTAGAAACAGTATCGGAAGCAGAAGCCATGGGGAAACACAGACACCACAACTGCCTGAGTCCTCTCACATCAATCAATCAAAAATATATCCCCTATCCATGTTCATGGGTCAGATTGAGAGAAGTGATTCCATTGCTGTGATTCCTTCTTTCACAAATAAGATTAGTCTGTGTAAAATTGACAAAACCTAAGCAGCACAGCAAGAAAAAGAAGACATAGAAAGTTTTATGGCAAAGTGTCAACAAACCAAATGATCAAATGATGCAACAGATGAAATAACTCTCCAGGCTCAGTGGTACATAAACTAGAATCTTGTTTGCTTAATTTGTTTGCAAAGTCAATTAATTTAACATCATCTGTTAGTAAAATAATTAGTAAAATCACTTATTATTTAAATATACATAGAATTGGCTTTTAAAAACTTTTGTATGCATTCATTATTACAAGTTTTTGAAAAACATACAAAGAAATTTCTTTCACTGCCAAGATACAGAAAAATTCACAGAGATATCTCAATAAATAGAAGCTGGGAATCAACATGCCTCCCTCTAACATGAGGTTGAGGATAGATAAATTGAATGGTGCTTATTATCAGAACCTTTCAATTTAGAAGTTACATATAATCTTAAAGGCTAAAAAGACAGCAGAACACATCATTACTTCACTGGCCACATAAAGAGTGCAACCTATGCCAAGAAGCACATAGCAGAAAGTGACAGAGACACAAAGATGGCTGTGATTGAAAAGGAAGATATGTTTAGATACATACATTTTATCTTTCAGTGGCCTTATTCTATAAATGGAGTATTCATAAATGTCTAAAATATAAGCAAATAATGTAAAGCTCAAGATTACTGAATTTAACACCAATAAATAAATATGAATTTCTATGAATCAATAATAAAAAGTATATTCTGTACTGACAGAATGGAGCCGGCGGGAAGGAAAAACCTGCTGTAACAAATTCCTGTAAGTTAAAGTGTGATGAGTTTTTTCCCTCCCATATCAACTAACTCATCCCTCTCCTGAGGTACACTGAGTGTCTGAGAATGTAATTCATTCATGACATGGAATACTTATGGGTCCATCTCCTCATATAGCCACAGAACTTCCCTTGCTTTAAATGATGCCTGCTCATAGTGAATTCTCAAGAGATGTAGACCTATTCTGACTCAGCTATATTGTTGACTGGTCCCATAGCTCCATCATCCAATTTTTAGAATTAGCTAATGTGCTTAAGAAGATATAGGAGAGACTTTTATTTGTTTTACTGCATTATTCAAAGTTTCATTAAAAGAAAACTTATGGACAGCCAGATGAAGTACACATGGAAAGGCCTGAAAGCTTCTTCCATGCAATGATTTATTTCCTCAAGGAATCAAGTGAATACTATTCTGTTGGACCATGGTCCAAGACAGAGTCATGTGAGAAGGACTCTGAAGGCTTGTGAGAAAATACCAAGAAAACAATACAGCTGTCTGATGACCTCACTTTCTTCAAAACACAGAATTATTCTTGGATTTTTCCTCTCCCAGTGTATTCGATACCAGTGAATTTACTTTATATTACAAATGGCTTGCTTTTGTCATTCAGTTATGACTATGGAAGTAGATGCATTGGCTTGTAATTGTGGCTCAACTCATAGGAATATTACTCACATGGCCATTCTTAACCCTCAGAGTATAAATTGTCTGAGGTACTGAATAAAGTTTACTATTGCATAAGTTTTAGTCTGCCTCATTTATTAGTTCCCATTGCCTAAAATGGTGTGACACCACTCTACACACATGGTCATCTTCACCAGTCCCAAAACCCTAAAAACCTCAGAGTTAGGTATTTTTAGGGAAGCTTTATCAGCCAGATGTGACTGACTACTAAGACAGTGTTCAGCCATGGTACCCTCCCAGAGGGTGGACTTTTAAGGGAAAAATTACACTCTCCTTTTTATGGCTTACCATTTATGTTAACCAGCTCTAACTTTGATGTTATCCAGGAGCCCAGTTTGATTTCATGGAGCTGGAAAATTAGAGGTTTTTGTTAAATCAGTGTTATTTGGAGACAGTTCTGAGGATGAACCTTAAAGACAGACTGGTCAAAGAAAAAGCAATGATGAACACATAAAGTATAAATTACTAAATTATATAGCAATAATTAGTATGCTGGCTAGTTTCTGTCAACTTTATACAACCAAGAGGCTCCTGAGAAGATGAAACTATAGTTGAGTGTTTGCATCTATTAAATAGGCCTGTGGACTCCCATGATGAAAGTCTATAGCATAGTGGGTGGAGCCAATCCTGAGTAGGTTCCTCTAAGGCTTCCACTTCATGCTTTCTGCCCTGCCTTGGTTTTTCTAGATGATCATCTATAACTTGTAGGGTAAAATTAACCTTTCCCTCTCAAAGTGGCTTTCTTTGGTCATCTTTTATACCAGCCCGAGATTCCTAAATAGGACAACAGGCAAAAAGGTTATAAATGTGATTTGTGATGATACACAGTAAGTGAAGTTAAAACATCAAAAGAAGTGTTTAAAACAAACAGAAGTAATGAAATATTAATCCTGAATATTTAAAGGATAGGTTTATAAATAATAAAGATACTAAAAGTAAAAATATGGCATTAAAATACTTTCTTATTCTAACTAAGAATTCTATATGCATACATGTATTGAAATTTTAATAATCATAGAAAACATAATTATAGTTTTTGATATGAATCTCTAGATTCTTTTTTTTACTTTCAGATTTTTATAGTATTCAAGACAGAAAAGATAGCAATCTTTAAAAAGTTGTCAGTCTATAATGACAATAAAAGAATTCATAATATCTTTATGAGGATAAAGTATTTCTACGAACATATTGACATTTAAACCACATATTGGTACTAAAGTACATGTTAATTTTCTCTCATAATTTTCACAATGAAAATAAAATTTCAAGAATCATATACTTTAATATGAAGTTTGTTTAAAATGTGCTTGAAGCCTTCATGATGTAAGTCTTAATATTTTAGATATATCTAACAATAACTTATTTCTAAGTACTAGAAAAATAAAATAATGCACATATTACTTTTAGCATATCTGTTATTGTGTAAATTCTAGCTTTCCCTGGTTTTCACTCAAATTTGAAAAATATATTTTCAATGCTTCTTTTTGTCCATATCACCCATTTTAGTTATCTTACTTGTCCACTTTTGTCATGTGTAAGTAAAACCATCTACAAATCAGAAATATGAATTTAACAATATCAACATCCCACTTATGGTTGAAGTAATTATTTTCATTTAAATTCAGTATCAATACATTCTGGCTAACTTTGCTAAGAATATACATTACCAACTCAACTATGAGACTGTTTTAATTTGAGTATTTTTGTGATAATTTTTTTCACAAAATATATAACTAAGTTTTTCAGAAATATTGATATGTTTGAAAGCTATGGTTTTCAAGAATGATACACATGAAGAACCAGCAAGTATATGTCTAAATTCTGTAACTTCAAGGAGAATTACACTGTCTTATTTGGTTGATATTTGTAAAATAAAACACAGAGGACAGAGAAGCCAAGGAAACTCAATGAAACAAATAATATGGATCTTATCTCAGCCCATTTAATCTTTAATCTTTAAAATAATAGTCTCAGAAATAGAATTAATATTTTATGAAGAATGTATAATGTCATTACTGCCATCAATGATAAATATAATTCTAACAGAATATCTGCAACAGTAGTATAAGTCATTTGTATTTTCAACACTGCAATGAATAATCTGAATATAGTGCTTAATTCATGACTTGCCTATATGGTGTTAAAAACAGGAGATTTAATTTTACTACTTTAATATTTTCCTAAATAAAAACAATTCTCTTTATTTTTAAAATTTGTTAGGTTTAACTTCTTTCTGTGTGTGTTCATGAGCACTGGTGTGTATGTGCAGTTTGTATGCTTAGGTATGGACAAGCAATAACACTCATGGAGAGGTACAGGATGGCTTTCTTAGTATGTTCTTTCTTTCCCCCATGTAGGTTTAGAAAACTGAGCTCAGGTAATCAGATTTGAATTCTGATGCTTTTGGCTGGTAAGTCATATCACATGCTGAAGATGTGATAATTAGATAATTAGATAATTCAATTAGATAATTGAAGGAGATATAATTATTCAAGAATATGAGGTAAGTTTATTGAATTAAAATGTTTTCTTTTGCATTTAATATCTAGCAATGTGATATTTAATTGTCTGCTAAACATTTGCCACAGTTCAGCATCAGTAGTAGGACTATTACAAAAATGTGTAGCAGTATTTATTCATAACATATATATATATATATATATATATGTGTGTGTGTGTGTGTGTGTGTGTGTGTTAATGCATATGTATGGTTAAATGCAGATATATGTGTATTGCCCTGTTTCATGGAAAACATATCCTAAAACTAATTCTAAATTTCCTGATAAGGTTTATAATCATTATACTGTGTCAGAGTGGGCAAATATGTTCTTGAAGGAAAGTTGCAATAGATTTCTGCAGTTCACCAACTTTAAGTATTAGAATCGGGTCAACTTCCTCTTCTTTCCTTGTATTTGCTAAATTAGAGATCTAGTAAATTGAATCTATGATGCTGTGGTCTCAATAATGTGTTTTAGAAAAAGCAATGAAAATCAAGTACGGGACAAGGAAACAGTTGATAATTGTCTTCTTTATAGAAGACTAAATCTTAAACATTAGAGAACATTAGAATGCATGGCTGCATGCTATATTATTCTAGTATGCCTGTGCATCTGAGCTAAACCACCAGCACCAGATCAAAGATTTAAAGTTATGAAAAAATATTAAATTCTGTTCTGAGATAACCAGCTGAATTTCTGGCAAGGAAACTAGCAAGAACCGCTCTCAGATGAAAAACAAACAACAATAAAAAGAAAAGTGACAAAAAATTTCAGATGAGGCCATATAGTGTGAATAAAAGATCTTACAAAATTGGCAAGCCTTTAGAATGCTTATGTGAGAAAACTTATGTTGTAAGCAAAAATGGAGGACAGATCCTATGCACAGGGACACTTATTTGTACCAAGATATACATCTTATGAATGGAGCTGTAAGTCAATTTAATTAGTCAACTAAATCCTCAAAAATAAATTAAGGAAGCATCACTACTCAAGAGAGAAATGTACACTGTAATGTACCAAGGGAGGTAAAAAATGATTCTCAGTGAACCATACTACCACAGTAAGATAGTTACTGTAAGGGTTAAATTATTTTTTAAAGTAACCTGCTACATTCTATCAATGACATCATGATTTAGTGATACAATTCTTAGAAGGCATCTGGTTACTGAATGACATGGGAATTCAGTTTGATTTTAAGCATGTCTTCCTCTAGTCCCCAGTGATAATTCTATGATTCTAGGAGTATTTTTGTGCTCATATTGTTAACTTTTGTTTGGGGAGTTATAACATTTCCTCCTTCTATTTTCCCCTTCCAAATACTTTAATTATTTCCCCTCCCCTTAAGTATTTTCTTTTATATCTCACAGATAAAAATTGTAGTACTGTGTAATGTTGTGATATATGTGTGTGTATATATGTATAGTACATATGTATATTTGATAGATATAACATAAAATATCAAATAGAATAAGCTTACACAATCTTCTCACCTAAGCTTGTTTGAAAGCTCAGAAATTATTTTACCACTATTTCTATTTTACAACTAAATATGTTTTGATATATATGAATAGCATGTAAAATATCAAGTAGAATACGCCCACTTATGTATATATGCAATCTCCTCTTCACAGCTTGTTTGAAAGCACACAAACTATTTTGTCACTATTTCTATTTCACAGCTAACTTCCTATTGAAAAAATAAAACGGAACAAATTTTTTTTCTCATTTTTCTCTCACCCCCTTGCTTATTTTAAGTTTCTTGTTTGTTATGGCAGGTTCCTCCCCGCTGGCCTCCTGGTCCTGCCGCCATTGTCCCGCAGCCATGTGTGCCCCAAATAACACTCAGAGACTCTGTATTTGATACAATCCTGTTGGCCAGTTACCATTATTGTTTATGGGCTAGCTCCGTCTTAATTATTAACCCATTTCTACTTATCTAAGTATTTCCACGTGGTCATCTTATCGGGGAGCCGCGGCTGGCATCCTCCTTCCTCCCTGGGCTACATGTCGACCCCTCCTACTTCCTGTCTCCTCCTCCTGGTCTCCTAGTCCCGCCTATCTTGTTATCTCATTGGCCACAGTGCTTTATTAACCAGTATGAGAAAGATATATACAGAATAACATCTCCCATCACTCGTTACCCTAACTAAATTCACTCCACATCAGAAAACTAAACATCACTCTCATTGCCTACACCAGCCAATGGTACCGTCTTTGTGCATGCATAATCTTATGAATGTTGGTACTTCTGTGCATGCAAGTCTGTGTACGGATTCAGGCATTATGCTGGCCTGACCCTGTCACCTGGCAGAATGCAGTACCCTGGTCAGCCCAGGGTTCCATGAGTACTAGTCTGTACACAGGTCAAAGGACTCCTTTAAAAGACAGACCCATGCCCTCTTACATTGTCTTTTTGACTCCTCTCTCTCAGATCTCTTATATTTCTGGTCTTTTCCAGCCCCCTTCCTGCTCTGCTCTCCCTTCCCGCTGTTCCCCTGGGGCAGGCAGGACTTTTTCCTGTCTCCGTCTTCTGTCCTCTCTGTATGTCTCTTTGTCTCTTTACCTCTCTTCTGTTTTCTTCCCCCCTCCCCCTTTCCAATAATGATTCTCACTTAATCTGTCTGCCTGGCTTTTTTGTTCCTCCAATTCGGTCACCCTTGCTTACAATGGAATCCACCATGGTCTACCATGCAAGGCCCTGCTCCAAACATTATCCTAACAGTCTGCCTTACACAGATGGATTTTTGAGCTACTGGTTTTTTATTTCAAAAGACCCATTATCAGTCCTTTTATAAATCTGCTTCAATAACTGTGTGAAGAATGATTGTATCTCTCAAACAAAGGGTTCAATATGATTTCTTTAGGGTTGAGTTTACTACCTATATCTCATTTTAAACCATCAGCAAACATAATGCCTCATGCTATTATTGTTCCTAAAGTAATAGATCATGATAATGTAAGTTAAGCATGGATTGAAATAACTCTATACACTTAGAAAATGTAAAGCCAAAAATGAAAATGGTAACCTATGTCATACCCACTTGAATATGGCTGTTTTGCTTTACTTTGCCTGTGCTGTGATACAAAACACTGAAGATTTCATTTTACAACTTAGGTGCAGTCCATCATGAGGAGAGTTCAGTCATGAAACCAGACAACCACAAGAATGCAGAAACAAAAAGCCAGATCTGGGGGCAGGAATGGAAGTTAAAACTGAAGAGAAACAGACTTGAACGTTTGATTTACAAGGTTTGTTTAGCTTAAATTCTGATGTAACCTAAGACCACCTGTCCAGTCATGACACACCACATTGGAATACCAACTTTAAATGAAAAAATAAAATTTCCCATAACCATATCCATTGGAAAATCTGAGGTAGGCGTCAGGTTCTTGGGGTTCCTTCGACCAAGGTAAAGTGTTTGGTTCAAGTTGGCAAAATTCTGAGAGCACAAGAGTCTTAGTAACTTTTTCATCAACATGAATACTTTATTGAATAAATACTTGTTGTACAAGGATTTGTTCAATGTAATCTCATTAATCATAAACTTTCCTAAAAATAAAAAACAAACATACATATTTTATACAAATAAAATATTTATATTTTACATTTATATTATTTCATATATGCCCACATGTGTTTGTGTTTATATGCTTTGAGGATCTCAAGAAGTATTTTATTTTATCATATCATTCTCATTTAACTACTCCAAGTTGCTGCCCATTGTTGTACCATGTAACAAGTAAGTTTACCCTGCAGCTGGTTGCCTGTTCCCACCGCCACGCCAGTTCCCAATAATAATACACAGAGATGCTGTATTTGGTATAATGCTGTTGGCCAATTACTTGTTTCTTATCGGCTAGCTCTGTCTTAATGATTAACCCATTCCTACTTATCTAAGTATTTCCACGTGATCGTCTTATCAGAGAGCGGGCCAGCGTGCTGCTCACTCCAGGCTCTCTATGTGACTCCTCCTTACTCCTTCCACTTTCCTCCTCATCTCCTAGCTCCGCCTATCTTGCTTTCCTATAGGCCAACAGTGCTTTATTCATTAATCAGTATGAGAAACATATTTATAGAATAACATCTCCAATCAATACCATGTCAATTTCATATTGTTTCTGTCTCATAAAATACAAAATGACCCCTTTCCTCATACAATGCCTCCTCCCTCTCTTGACAGACTCCGGGTTCTCAGCTTAGTGCTGAGCTGTGGATCTCTGCATCTTCTTTCTTCAGTTAATGGATGAAGATTCTATGATGACATTTAAGTTGGTTATCAATCTGATTATAGGTAAAAAACCAGTTCAGGCACCCTGTCCACTATTGCTAGGAGTCTTAGCTGGGGACCTTCTTCCACACTAGCTGTCTCACCCATTCTAGCACCTTGAGCCTAGTGAACAGAGGCTGGGAGAACAGCATCGCACTATGTGCAGAGGCAATTTCCACCAATGGAGGGGGACCTCATTGATGAAGTTAAAGCAATAACTGTTTTGGCAGCTGGCTTCCAATATGGCAGGGATATATTTACTGCCAGCACTGAGAACTGTGCTCACTGCCTTGGTCTATGCTGCCATCAAGCAGCCTGCTGCCGGCTTGGAGATGTGGTCACTGCCATTGCCAGTTATCATACACACCGCTGAATTGTTAGCAGGGTCTCTTTAAAGAGTGTTGTGGTTTTAGGCCGCTTATGCTGAGGTAGGATACCTCCCTTAAAGGAGCTGCGAAAGTCTCTGCTCATATCTAGCAAAACAGAGCACAATCAATTAAAATGCTGCTATCAAGAAGACTTGCTTTTCTCTGGTCTTTTGTTTCTAAAATCCCCTTTTAAATTTTTGTTAAGTTTTAAGTGAAAGGTCTTAGTACCCACATTGTAGGTGCCATTTTGTTAAGATCACGTTTGCCCAACCTGGTCCAAGAGCCGTGACAGCCACAAAAGAACACTCAAAGTCTCTATAAAGCTATTGGCCGGTTACTAGCATTTCTTATTGGCTAGCTATGTCTTAAATATTAACCCATAATCACTAGTATATGTATTTCTACATGATCTTATCTTATGGGAACACGAGACTTACATCCTCTCTTTGCAAGATCACATTGCAACTCTACTACATTTCCCAGAATACTCTACCTCTCCTAGTCTCACCTATCTTGCCTTCCTATTTGGCAACAATGCTTTATTCATTAACCAAATAAGAGAAACATGTTACAGAATGACATCTCCCATCATATGAATAAAAAAGTTATGGTTTCTAACAACTCTTTTGTTCTTTACATGAAAAAAATAAAATGAGCATTACAAAGAAATACTTGCAGGATTTTGTTCATTGCATAGAACTGAGATATGTAATCTACCTTCATACTTATCAAAAAAATGGAAACATACATTATGATATATGTATATGATTTAATAGTAAGCACTCTTTTTAAATTGAAAATAAGATTCCCTGGTCATTTTTCCTGACACAGATGAGATAAAAAGGATACTATGTTGTAAATAAACCAGAAAGACAATGTATCATTTTACTTCCTACACAACACAAAAAATTGGATTTACCAAAGCATAGTCTAGTATGTTGATCACCAGGAGCTTGCCAGACAAGAATAGATAGACTTTGGTAACAGAATGGACATTTTCCTTATTAAATATGATGAAGAAATTTAAAAAAAAAATCTGTACCTAACATTGGTACTGGGTAACTAGTGTATTTACTATATAAATTGTTAGGAGAGTCTATTTTAACCACTGCAAAATAAAATATTTTAAATGTTTAAGGTGATATAAATGGTACTTTGTTCAATTTGACCATTGCATTATGTATTAATATTCTTAAAGTTTGATTGGATCTATTTATGTTAATCTTTACAATATATATAATGATATGAATTAAAACTTTAAATGTTGTTCTTATATCATGTCATTCCTTTAAATCTATCTGTGAGAACTACTTTTATAAATCAGTTTTTTTAACTTATTTGATTTTGGTTATTTGGCACACAAAATATATCTTGAACAAACAAAGTATATAACCAAACACACACACACACACACACACACACACACACACACACACACACATGCACACTTATGACAACATCCTAAGAATTATAACAGTAGTGAAAATTTGGGAAATAAAATGCTTCACACATGGGTTTAGAGGCACTTGTATGGAGCAAGAAGAGAAAGAAGTGGAATAGTGAAACCTTGCTTGGAAATACATTAATGAGGTAGAGAAAGAACTAAGGCTAAACTCAAGCCAGAGCCCAAGCCATAGCTAGAGTGAAAAAGTGAGAGTAAGGAATCTAAAGAAAGAGAAAGCATGAGAGTGAGCAAAGAAGCAGAAAGAGACAAGCAAGTGAAAAAGAGGAAATCTCAAAATTACATCTTTAATGATTGCTGTATAAAATGAGCCAATTGCTGCAATTGTACTTTATTTATATTCCTAATAAATATGTAATTTTTCAAATCAAGTCCAATAGTTTATTCTCTATGTAACATTATAAATTTATACTAAGATATTCAAATTGTTTCTAGGGTATTAATGGAAAATTTTAGTTCCTGATTTATCTAAAATATATTAGGTGCATAAAATTATTTTGCTCCTCAGAGGCTGGGACATATAAAGAGAGTTCAGAAATGTGTAGCTAATGACTTGTATTGTTTAATGGTAAAGGAATGTGTAAGTAGTAGGCAAGGTATCTAATATGTTGATAGAATGGGTTTAGGATTATCTGGATTGAAGTAGGCAAATAAACTTGGGCTATCATCTCCCTCACTTTAAGCCTGTTCTTTTAATTTGCTTTGGTTTTTGTTCATTTTGGAGATTCTACTTCCTTTATGATTTAAATATGAGATCCTTATTCAAAAACTACTAACCTTTCAATAAAAATCTTTAAATAAATATTTTGAGAGTTTCATTTGGGTCAATCATATGTCCTTTACCTGTAGCCTCTGAGACTGACCTTATCACCAGTGGAGAAAAAGACTCCCATTTGGATGGACTGGGTCTTTTAAATATGTAGGCTATAGCTTCTATTTCAAGGTGACAAATAAGACTCCCTTTTTCAGAAAATTCTGTATTATTCTATATCCATGTGTTTTCTGAATGTATTTACATATTTTTATCTTACCCCCTTCACTTTTACTTCAGGAATAATTTCAGTGTTTCTTGAGAAAGTAGAAATATTCCATCAGGAGTGTTCAATGTGTAATTTCTGATGTTTTTGTAAATTTTTCAACATTAATCCTGCTTTGGACTCTCATGAAAAAAATAGCAGCTTTTATTTGGCTTGTTATGTTTTAGTTTGATAAGCTAACAACTGGTATGAATGTTACCTTTGCCTGAGGAAGTTTGGCACAAAACCAGTTGAAAATGGAAATGATCATTGGTAGAGGTCTCTTTTTGCACCTACAAAAAAGCAAGAGTATGTTTTTTGGAAAGTCATGAGCACAAAAATTTGCAAGTATATACAATGCCCACTTGAGCTACAGTTGAGTGCCTAAACTGTGGCTTAGCTCGGGTAAGTAACTAAATACCTGAATAAAATAGGTCTCATGGTGTTAGTATTGTTTTAAGATGGAGAGCTCTGAAACACAAACTTCTAAAATTATACAACTAATTCAAATGTAAGCCATTGAAAATGGTCTGTTTCTACTTAGATTTTAAATATGCAAATAAGAAAGGCCATTTAATTCACCCATTTTTATTTACACCATTTACAGATGGGAACATAACTAATTGCAAATTGATTTCCACATTGCAACTCTTGATTTTACCCTTTCAAATTTGAAAACAAATTGATGCCTAAATATTACATCTGAATTTTAGCTATTGTAACTTATCCCAGCCTAATGCTGTCCAAATTTAAAATCTGCAGGGAGGTATTTTTATAAATGATTACTGCATGAGGTTTGGCTTTGGATTTTAAAAATATTTGTTTAAAATATATTAATTTTCAATAATGATCTAGAATTATAATTTCACATAACTAAATATTTCATTTTAGGTAAGAAAAATACATCATGCCTTTGCATATTGCTGAAAGTTTTAATTTGTTGGTTAAGAAATGACTTTAACTTATTAAAATCAAGGCACAAGTGTTCAATTTTGTCAAGTAGAATTTTGCAGATGTTATTTACCTTTTTTCTAAGGATAACTATCCTACACAGACAGTTGCTAACATATTATTGCAACTGAGCTTTTTCAAATGAGATCAAGCAAGTGCATGGCTGGGAAAACTTCATGTTATGGATCTACTTTTTTATTAATGTTTATTCTTTGCTGTTGGGGACCATCACCGCCCTCACAACCTCAGTTGCTGAGATAAAATTTACTGCATCCTAAGAAATAAGCAGGATGTTCAGCAGAACATTCCAAGGCACATGCTTGCAGTTTCACAGCCAGCTGAAGAATAGTTCAGGGCTTATTCTCCTGCCACAATTTACAGCCAGTTACAGGTTAGCTAAACAACTTAGGGCATGCCTTCTAGTGACCTTCTCATTCAGCCTACATGCCAGTGTCCATACTCTGGCTATGTGCAAACCCCTGCTCATTTCCTGCCCACAGTCCTATATAAGCCTGCCCTGAGAAAATAAAATTTGTCAGCTTGATCAGAATACTGTTTTTGACTAAGAGAAAGAGAAGGGGCAAAGAGAAAAACACGTGGGACTAGGAAGATTGAGTCATGGGAGGAATAGACAAGAGGAGAGAGAGAGAGAGAGAGAGAGAGAGACAGAGACAGAGACAGAGACAGAGACAGAGACAGAGAGAGAAGCCACAAAAGAGGGAGCCATTATAGGTTTGAAGAGAAAACTGAACCTAGAGAAATGTCCAGAGACCTACAAGACTGCCCCCAACTAACAATTTGAGCAACAGTGGAAAGGCTACCATAAATGACCTTCCCTGACAATGAGATCAACAACTAATTTATTCACCATCATGGAGCCCTCATCTAGTAGCTAATGGAAACAGAAGCAAACATCCACAACTAAACACTGAGCTGAACTGGAATCCAGATGTAGATAGCGAGGACAAGACCAGGCTGCAGAAAAACATAGAGACAGCAGACCTGAACAAGGAGGAGCTAATGGGCCCCCCAGACAGATAGCTGGGAATCCAACATGGGACTGACTCAGACCCCCTGAAGATGGGTCTCAGCTACAAGGCTTGAGCAATCTAAGGGACCTCAGACAGTGGTACCAGGTACACAAAGGACTTTGCGATGACATTCCCCATGGAGGGATACTCCCTTAACTTGGAAACAGGAGAGAAGTCCTAATCCCTACTCTAAATGACTTGACAGATTTAGATGACCACTCCTGATGGGCATCACCCTACATGTGGAGTTTGGTAGGGGCTATTGCGGTTTAATAAGGATCAGGATAAACAAATAGGCTGAATAGATGTTTATTCAGGGAGAAATAACTCACAACAAAGACATGAACACCAGCAGTTTGAACCTGATGCTCTCCTCTCCGCATACTGCCAGCAAGAGAGTGTTCCTGGCTCCTCCTCAGACCTAGTTCCATGGGTCACTTCCGCCCCTGGCTCCAACCCTCAATGGGTGTGGTCAGTGCCACAGAAAGAAGCAGACAAGTTGAATATCCCACTACAGGGGGGGTGGGAGGGAAATGTGATCAGGGAGCATGAGAGGCTGGGAGAGAGGGAAAGAGGGAAAGAGGGAGAGGGAACTGTGATCAATATGTAAATATATATATATATATATGCATGTATGTAAGTATGTATGTATATATGATACTATTTTGCTGTTTATTGTTTGTATCCCTTGTCCCCCTATTTCTTCTAGGTGTTCCCCAGTTCATCTTTGACTGTCCTGTGGGTCGGGTAATTTTTAGTCTAATATTTAATTGTAGCCTAAAGGTTCAGGTTATTTTTTCCAACTATCATTCTTTACAATTATTTTATTGTTTTTTATAATTTTACACCAAAATTCCAAAATAGATACTAAACAGGACATCCTATTTTTCCCATGAATCAATGCTGAATTTCAATTTGTTTCTATATTTAACATTTTAAACCCAAATACACAACTACAAGTTAATCATGATTCCAATCTTTATTTACTGTTACATTTCTGAAAATTGTTTTTATATTTTCCATATGTTCTTTCTACATTCATTTCTTTCCCTGGTGTAGTTTAAATCATTGTAGAAGCATATAAAACATAAAAGTACTTAATGTATTTAAAATTAATAGGTCAGTATGGATCGTCTTACTATACCAAATTAAACATATGTGATTTAGGTAATAGTGATTTCAGTGGGGTTATTTGTAGAGGTTTAATGAATTCCAAATCATAACGTGCTCCCATTACTCTATGTGAAGAAATTCTAAGTTCTCATGTCAACTTTATTTAATATTGAACATCTTGATACCAAATGAAACAGTGAGAATGAGTCATTTTTGCTAATGCTAACACAAACTTCCTTTGTTAACTGATTCAATATACATTGGAGGTGCTCTCTTTTTTGCCCCTGTATTGAGGTCTTTAATCTTTGTCTCATATTTTTGCATATTTAATAATCAGATTTTCTTTTTTGTAATTTTTTATATTTTATTATCAATCATCGTACTTTACATATCAATCCCAGTTCCCTCTCCCTCCCATCACTGAGCCAAACTCCTGGAAGCCAGTTTCAAAGAAGGAGGAGTGAGGAACAAAGAGGTAAAAACCACGCTGGGAAAACCCCTAGAAACAGCTGACCTCAGCAAGTAGGAATTCATGGACCCCAGTCTGACACCTGGGGAATCAACATTGGATTAAACCAGGAACCCAGAACTTGGGTGTCAGCTAGGAGGACTGGGTAGTTGATGGGACTTATCGCTGTGGAGCCAGGATGTATCTCCAGGTTCATGAACAGACTTCTGGAGCCCATTCCCTATGGAGGGATACTCTTTAAGCCTAGATACATGAGGGAGGGCCCAGGCCCTACCCCAAAAAACTTGACAGATTTTGATGATTCCCCCATGGAAGGTTTCACCCTCCCTGGGAAATCGATGGAGGATGGGATGGGGCTAACCATTCTCCATTGCTACATCCCTGCTCTGATTTCCAGCTCATGATGAGATACAGATCTTCCTATGGTGCCAATAGGGATATGATTTGAAGACAAGCTCTTCTCACTGCACATCCAGTCTCAGGCAAGGTCACTGGATCAACAAAGAGAGAATCAATAAAAATCACTTTGGATGTCGTAGTGCTTCTGTTTGATATTCCACATCAAGGCTGGAAGTTGAAAATGCCTAAGTCAATCAAGTCCATTCCAAAGAAATGATACTTTCAGTTAATATAGTTTGCTTAATTTCTGATTAATAGCTCAGCCTTTAGGGAATAACCATGATGATATTGACTTTCTATGAGCAGATATGAGATTGATAAGAAACTTAGATGTCATCATAGAGCCCTCATCTGGTAGGTGATGGAAACAGAAGCTGCCACCCACAGCTAAACAATGGGCAGAACTCCCGGAATCCAGTTGCAGAGATGGAGGAGTGATAACAAAAGGATCAAGACAAGGCTATAGAAACTCACAGAGACAGCTGACCTGAACAAGGGGGAGCTCATGGACCCCAGATTGATAGCTGGGAAACCAGAATTGGACTGACTCAGTCAATTCTCAGACCCTAAACATGGGTCTCAGAAGATCAGGGCAATCTAAGGGACCTCTGACAGTGGAACCAGGATGTATCCCTAGTGCACTAAAGGATTTTGGGAGCACATTCCCCATGGACAGATACTCCCTTAGCCTAGAGGCAGAAGGGAGGGCCTAGTCCCTACTCCAAGTGACTTGACAGATTGTGATGATCATTTCTGGAAGGCATCATCACCCTCCCTGTGGAGTGCAGCTGGGTGGGGTGGAGAATGGGGGTAAAGGGGTAGGGGTAGGAGGAGAGGGAGGTCAGGGGACAAGGGGGTTTGGGACAGAGGGAGGGACAAAGAGGGAACTGGAATCAATATGTAAAATAAGAAAAAATAATAAATACATATATAAAAGAAAAAAAAGATCTTAACTACATGTTTGGCTATATCAGCCAAATTTGTGCTGAGAATCTCACACACAAGAAACACATCCAGTAATGTCTGATTTCCTGCTGCTTTGTTATTTTGTCATATTTGCTGTCATATAAGTTTTCTTTACGATGCTGTTGTGACTTTCAATGAATTTATCTATATTCAGGTAAATATTAACTAGTTTTCAATGTTCAATTTGTGTTGTATAATTATTTAATTTTGATATACTGTATCTTATGAGAACATATTTCTAACTAATAAATAATTGATTTTTTTCAATAATGTATTTAGTCATTTTAACTTTGTACTGAATATTTGACTTTTATTTAAAATAAGATACTAGGTTTTACTATTTTCTCCATGACTTTTCATTTTACTCTATAGTAAAATTATATCAAACTTATCAAAATATAAAATTATTTTATCCTTCCCATTGTACATAATTTGGAATAGATTTTCTTGGATATAGATCTAGTGTTCTATATTGAAATTATCTCTTTTAACCTACCCAAGCATCATATTTTTTCTTATTTTTTCCTACTTATTTTTCCTCTATCATTACCTATGGAATTGTCACATTCACTGACCGTCATTATGTATTACCTCTAAGACATTTTTCTTGCTCTTAGAGGGTGAATTTCTTTAAAGGATTTTACAATTACTTTTCATTACGTTCCAGTCCAAGAGTATATCTGCATTTATTTTTCAAAATGTTAATGTGGTTATATTTATAAGGATGAGTTGTTAGTGATTTTATTTGTTGTCCAGATTTAGAGAAAAAGATCCTCTGTAGGGTGCCTAAAAAGATCCCTGCCTTACAATGATTACATTACAAAGATATCAATCACCTCGCTGGCTATTTGCTTGGTTCTTCTCTCTGAATCTATGTTTGTTTTCACCATGACAAAGTATATATTATGTAATTTATTTATATTGTAAATTTTATCTCAATTTTTGAAATGTTTCTTTTAGTTCATGTCTTTCATTTACAGATACATTCACTAAGAAAGACTTTTGGCTTACTAGTTAGTGTATTATTTCATTATTATTATTATTATTATTATTATTATTATTATTATTATTATTATTAATTTTGGTTTATCCATGTAGCTTTGGAGCCTGTACTGAAACCAGGCTCGTCAGGTCTTAAAGTCACAGAGATCCACAATGTGTGTGGGGGTGTGCGTGCATGCATGTGCATGTATGTGCGTGTTTGGTTTGTGACCCAATGTATGAATGTAGGTCAGAGAAAAAGCTACACAACTTGGTTTCCTCTTGACAACCAGGAATGCCTTAAACACAGAGGACAGGTCATAAAGCTGTTGCAAGTCCTTTTTCCACTTATCCATTGCACTTTCTTAAATTTTTCCATGTTTCAGGGCCAGAATCCTCTCCTATGCTTTAGTATGAGCAATTGAGCAATGGAAGTCAAGAACATGATGGAGAAATTTTTTTAATTACACTTTTTTTGTTGTTAAATTGGAAGGAATGGCAATTTTGATTTCCACTTAAATTTTTATAATTTAATACATCACTATTGTGTTAAACTCAGTAAAAGAACATACAGTAGAAAACAATGTAAAATATAGTATTCACCATGGACAGGAAATGTTAAAATAATTTGGTAATTTCCATGTACTACAATGTTTTCAGTTGTTTTAACACTATTATTATGCATTACATTTAAAAATATAAATATTTGTTAACATTGATTTGTTTTCTTTGTATAATATATAAAATTATTCTTATCAAGAAAGTAACAAAATTAAGCCCCTGATTGGCAACCTTCTAACCTGTAATTTCATGATGAGTTGTCTTGGAAATTTTTGTTTCGCAGTATATAATTAGTGTTAGGATGAGAGTCTTTCTGTAAATGAGCTTTAGATTCTCCATCTTGGATTAAAGTATGCACTTGCCAAGCAAGCATGAGTTTGTAAAGCCACTGTTCCTTGTACTGCATAAAAGTTGGCATGTTGGCACACCTTTGTATTTCAAACATTTGTTTGGCAGTGGCAGGAGGATCAGAATTTTACTGTGTCAGCTAGGCCTCCCTAGGCTCCATGATACCCTATCTCAAAATACAAACAAACAAAAAACATCCCTTCTATGTTTCAAAATGCTATTGTATTAGAAGATGGTGATAACATATAAAACTGTAACACCATTCTATTAATAATTACAGGATGTTGAAACAACTTGAAAATGTGCAGTGAATTAAACATATCTCAAAGCTTCCTGACCTATAGGCCACTCACAGCAGGTCCTAGACATTTGTTAGGAGTTCCAGATATAACAAAAGTGACTTTGCTATTCAATTTAATATTCTGTTTTAAATAGTTGCAACACCATGTTGTACTGAATGGTAACTTTGTTACTTATATTCTCTAATAATCATTTCTCTGCTTGGGAAAATATATATTCTGAAGAGACATCCCATGCTCTGTGAAGCACTGTATCTATCACTTGATATTGTCTACATACGGTGATAAACTAAATTGGAAGACTATATTTCATAATTTAATGGTTTATATAATATGCTCTTGACAACTATTCCAAACTAAAGTTTGGGTTTCACATTTGGTAAGCAGTTAATAGTGTTCACTTTAGTCAATATGGTAAAAGTTTATATCCTTTATTTCCTGCCATTTAAATACTACAATCAGAAAAAAATGCAATAATGTTAATAATATCATACTATGATGATATTAAACAGACCTATACTGACATTTTAAAATACTATTCTTGAGGTGGAAGAGATAGCTCAAAAGGTAGAGCATCCACCACCCTCTCCCTTGTGAGTTCCTGAATCTGGATCCTCATAAGTCACTTAAAAACAAGGCTGAAGTGGCAGCCATCACTAACCCCAGAACTGAGGAGACAGAGGAAAGTAATTTATTGATCAAGGTGAATGTCTAGCCAAGCCACACTAAATGAGTAATTGATTTAGTGAGATATCTTCATTCAGTAAATATAATGGAGGCACCAAACATTAATTTCAGGCTTTGCCAGCCCTGTATACACTCAAACAGGAATATATATATATATATATATATATATATATATATATATATATATATGAATGAGCACACACCACAGGCTGGAAGGCATGCTAAAACTAAAATACTATTTTATTATATCTGCCGTAGTCCTGCAAAAATTCTTTTCTAAAACCATCATTATCATAGAGCACTTTTAAAAATAGATTTACAGTCTTTAGAGAGGATATGGCACTTCCTACTTGACCTAAATGAAATTCTAAATGGGAAAGGATGCAGAATCAGCTTCGTGTAGATGTAAAGAATTGTAAATGTTAACTATAGGTAAATATCTGTTTGATTCAATCAAATGATATCTGACTACAGAGAACTTAAGAAGTAATGCACAGGAGTATAGAGCAGTAGAGATGCCACATAGACTAGACCAGTTCAGTTGTCTATACATAGAAAGAGAGGTTTGCTTAGTAATGTGTAGAATTTGACAGTCTTGGATTTATTGAGAATAAACTAATTAAAATGGTAGTTAGAACGAATAATCTGTAGGACCAGAATTGTTCAGGACAATATTTGTGATGTTAGTGTGCCTTCTATAGGTATTGGTTTCAATGATATCTAAGATTAATACAGGTAGTCATGGTGACATCAGAGCAGACAGGATGGCATGAGAATAAAGTTTTAGATTCTGTCTTTAAAAAGGGTAGGAATATTTCTAGGAACAATTTCTATACTTTAAAATCCCTGGGGTTGGCATTCTCTTGAACTGGCATGCTCAGTTAGGATAAAGATTATATCCAATATGTCACATCTACTTTAATTGTTGTCTTTGAGTTTTGATAAGGGAGAAATCAAATGGCAAACATGCAAATGGTAGGCTAAAATTTGTGAGGATTAACTATGGACCAGCAATGTTTCTCAGTAAATATTTCAGTCAAAGATAATCTCCTATGTGTAACAATTGGCCCAACAGTGCTTTATTCATTAACCAGTATGAGAAACATATTTACAGAATAATATCTCCCATCACCTTTGTGTAGATTTGTCATTAGGAAGGGTAGTAAAAAAGGCATAGCTTTCTGGAAAAATGAGCTGATGATGTAATACATGAGTTTCACAACAGTATTTTTGAACAAGTCACAGAAAAGTTCCCACTATGATCTGGCCAATATGTAACACAAACATGCATTTAAAAAGTCTATTATAATAACTGGTAAGAATTGAAAGAGGAAGGTTTCTACTTAGTTCAATAGTCTTGACTATTTCTCTAGACAAATGGGACACATGTATATGAAACTGCAGATATCCTAGGTAGATTGTCCATGAAGTTTCAATGTGCCCAATATTGTCACACATTACAACTTCCACACATAGCATGATGCAATAATTATAATGTATGAGTAGCAAATGAATCATTTAGTTGTTGACAGAGAATCCTACGGTAGTTCAGAAGTCAGAAACAAGAATTTGCTGAAATCAATTTAGTTGAACTCAAAAATGGAGTCAAAATTTGAAAATGGCTCTATTTTAAAAGAGGATAGGGTAATATAAGTTATAACTTTTAGGCAATACCTTATATTTTTTGATCTGCTCAGTTAAGTACTAATGGCATCATGAAGCACAATGTGTACTCTAAAATTATAGTTATTATCACAGCACTGCATACATTCAGACATGACTGTATAGTTCTGAGTTGAAATTATATAGGATTGTGACTACCTAATATGGATATTTTTTAAATGAGGAAGTAGAAAGGCACAAAAGGAGGTTCATAGCTGGTTTTAATCCATTTTTCTTTGTTCAAATCTATTGAAAGCTTTTGAATAATATAGTCAGCAATCAAAATCTGAATGCAGGCTTGATTATTCAAACAATCCAGGGCTTTGTCAATCCTCTTCAAGAACACTTTGATGTGAACATGAAGTGCTATTTCACTTACAAAGTTAAATATAAATAGAACATGTTTAGAGGTATAAAAATATGACAGCATTTTGATTAGGTTGTTGTTTATACAATTGGTTTGTGAAATTAATCAGGCTATCTACTTTTGATTTCATTCTGTTTTATACTTAATTTATTCCAAAAACCTGATTTGGTTAAAACAATACAGTGTTATTGTTATTCATGGTTACAATAGATTTGCTTATTGTTGAATAGAGTAATACTGCAATGTCAATGTTAAGTATAATGAGTAAAGTTATATGGAATGATAAAGTAAGCAAGTATAAATGTATATACGTAGAATTGGATATATGTAAATTAGCTAGTTTTAAAGTTTTTTATTAGATTGATATATCAAGTTTTATGCAGGAGTTTTTGAACCACATAACTGTATAGGCATTATATATGTGCTTGCTGCCCACAGAAACCAAAGATGGCACTGGATCCCCTTGAGCAGAAATTGTTAATGATTGTGACAAACCATGTCATACTGGAAATCAAACCCAAGACATCTGCAAGAACAAGTGTGCTTATATTTAGCAATCTTTCAGCCCTTCAAAGATATTTGGATAAGACAGCTTTTTAATTCTTTTAATAGTTATATATCCACATACATATGTATATCTCTTCCTAATATGTATACTTCTCAGTAAATGATATAAGAATCATATGAATAAGAAGGAGAAATAATTGCATTTTTTGTCTTGTTAAAGTGAATGAAAAATACTATAATACATGCTAGCTTGAAATCAGGTGACTGAGCTTTCACACCTACTTGGTGCTTCATATATACAATCTTTCATACTTTTTAGAATTATGACTCTTGTCTATAAAAGGTTAATTTTCAAATGCTTAGTGTAAGTGAAAATTGGTATTATTGAACAAGTCACTTAACACAAATGAGTCAATTGTTACTTCAAAGATTATTGAATATTTATTTTTGTATGAGAATAGAAGATAGAGAGATGGGGAGACAGATATCAGTAGATGATAGATAGATAGATAGATGATAGAGAGATAGATAGATAGATAGATAGATTAATAAATGATAGATAATTTTTGTACTACTGAGATCATATGCTGAGTTTGAAGCACACTAGGAACATATTTTTCTGCCAAGTACATTCTTGGGTTCATAATATATAAAATATACAGTATCAATATAGTGACTAATGAGTCATTTAATGGTTAAGAACTTGCTCCCAGCAATTCTTCTAGACTGACATGTCTCATGGGTCATAAAATAGACTTTGTCTCTTCTGAACTAAATTTGTTTTGTTTTATGTCAAAATGTTGCATTCACTTCTTGTCTGCTAAGGAAAGGGCTCTGTTTTTAATGTTTTATTCAACTAGGAGGGACATACATTTAACATTATCTACTGTTTTTCACTTTTCAGAAATCTACTATTCTAATGATTAGAGGATGTTACTTTTAGCTTTAAAATAGGAACAAGAAAACCATAAAACATATCAGAATATTAGACCACCCATCAACCAGCCTACACTCTAGATTACTGCAATGACGTTTTTATGTCTTGAAAGTTTTATCCTCTGTACACAGTACTAGTATTTTCAGGATTATTTGTGCATTTATGTACAGAGATAGATTTGCTTTTGTCATAGCAAATGAAAGGCCCAAGATAGTACTGGTTTTGTGAACCATCAAGGAAACAAAGAGGCCAGAAATACTTATCATTTCAACAAGTGGGTTTGAACATTCAAAATTAGCAAAAGTATAGAAAATAAAGATGATTATATATAACTTTTGTCTTTACTGCTCAAGTGAACAAGGTTTTTAGTTCCCTTTTCCAATTAGATTCTCAGAAAGCAAAAGCTTCTGCCTAATAATTAAAAATTTTGTCATGACTCAATCTTCTTAGTCCGGGGAGGAATAGATGAGAAATTTAAAAAAGGAGAGAGAGAGAGAGAGAGAGAGAGAGAGAGAGAGAGAGAGAGAGAGAGAGAGAGAGCATAAAAGATGGAACCATTATAGGTTTGAAGAGAAAACTGACTCTAGAGAAATGTCCAGGGACCTACAAGACTGACCCCAACTAACAATTGGAGGAACAATGGAAAGGCTACCATAAATCCCTTCCCTGATAATAAGATTAATGACTAACTTATCCACCAAAATAGAACCCTCATCTAGTAGCTGATGGAAACAGAAGCAGACACCCAAAGCTAAACACTGAGCCGAACTGGAATCCAGGAGCAGAAGGGCGGACAAGAACAGGCTACAGAAACCCACTGAGACAGCTGACCTGAACAAGCAGGAGCTACTGGGCCCCCACACTGATAGCTGGAAAACCAGCATTGGACCGACTCAGACCCCCTGAATATGGGGGTCTCACCTAGAAGGCCTGGACAGTCTAAGGGATCTCTGACAGTGGAAACAGGATGTATCCCTGGTGCATAAAAAAAAAAAAAAATCTTTGGGAACACATTCCCCATTAAGCAATACCCCCCTTAACCTAGAGGGAGAATGGAGGGCCTAGTCCCTATTCCAAATGACAGAATTTTGTTGACCCCTCCTGGAATGTACCACTCTACCTGTGGTGTGGTGCCGGGTGGGATGGAGGGTGGTGGTGGTGGGGCATGTGAAGAAAGGAGACAAGAAGAGAGGGAAGGAGAAAGGGAGAGAAGGAGAGAGGGAAGGAGGGAGGGAGGGAGAGGGAACTGGGGTTGATATGTAAAATAAGAAAAAAATAAGATTTGTGTGTGTGAGTGTGTGTATGTGTGTGTCTTTGTGTGTGTAAGTGCTCCCACATGTGCACTTGTAGAGGCAGTATGAAGGTATCAGGTCTCCTGCCACTTGAGCTGGGATATAAGCCACCTAATGTGGGTTCTGGGAACCAAACCCAGGTCCTCCAAAAGAGGAGTAAGTTCTCCAAACATCTGAGCCATCTCTCCAGCCTGCTGTAACCCAATTTTGTTTAATAAATAAATGCATGAAAATAAAAAAGAAATTCTTCATGACTTTCAAATTTATTTTTTATATAAACAGTTTGTCATAATTGGTGAGAATTTTTTAATGAACTTAAAGTTATTCATCACAAATATTTTCAGAGAGTTACATAAAGTTAATAACATGTTTAGGCAGAATGAGAATGACTAGTTCTTGAATATTTAGTTTTCACTGTTAATCTTGTTTTTAATTTATTGTGGGGGAAGATAGTCCTGACTCTCAGGAGGCAAGATAAACTATATTTTTAAATACTTGAGAGAGAATATCAGTGGTTGTTACTAGATAACACAAAGAAATCTCATGGAAGAGCATTTATGAGTTTTATCTCTGCTTTCTCTAACATTTTTTTAAAATAATTATTTAAAGTAGGTATCCAACACTTCCCTAGTACAATTCTAGTAACTTTTTTTTCCTTTGCTGTGAAGGCATGCAGAGGAAGATCACCAAGTTACCCCAAGTATCCAGTAACCACTGTTTGCCCAGCTATCCCTCACTAATAAAATTAATACATAATTAACACATTAATGACACTGTTCTTGATACTCTAGCGTTCTTCTGTGAAAGCTCAAATGTCTCTGATGGGGTTAGAGTCTACATTCTAGAGCAATTGGAGAGGCACAAATAGAAGTGCAAAGTTTAAGAAGTATTTCAGGATAGATCTATTCTGGATCTCTTAAGAATATATCATGGGAATTCCATAGAAATTACTCTGGCATATCCCTGGTGCACAAAAGGACTTTGGAAGCACGTTCCCCATGGAGGGATACTCCCTTAACCTAGAGGCAGGAGGGAGAGCCTAGTCCCTACTCCAAATGACTTGACAGATTTAGATGTCCCCTCCTGGAAAGCATCACCCTCCCTATGGAGTGGGGGGTTGGGATGGGAGGGTGGTAGGGGGGAATGGGAGGGAGGAAGAGAGGGAGGGAGGGGGAGGAAACTGGGATAGATATGTAAAATAAGAAAAATATAAACAAAAAGAAATTACACTGGCATGTGGATATCAAACCAAACTGATCTTTAAAATATAATTTTAAATTATATTTTAAAATTATATTTTAAAGATCAGTTATATATTAGAATGGATCACAGTTTGCTTGAGATGTACTGAACATACCATTTAATCTGTAGTCCAGTGTAGCTCTGGGTATGTAGAAATTATATGAGAGGATGCACAAAAGTAACAAGAATACCCAATTATGCTTATCCCAAAAAGGCTGAGGAAGGAAACCAAATGAGAAGTTCATGTATATTTTGAAGAATTCCCAAATGTTATAGCATGGCTAATAACTCTTTTATCAGTTTTTGCTAACTTTCATATTATATGTGGTAAAGAATAGAGGTAAATTTAAAGGGACAGTGAAGAAAGTCCAGTAATCAGAAACTTGTTATCATATTACTCATATAAAGCATATAGTATTTTATCTTCCTTTTTATAAGGGTTTTCTCTGCATAGAAAAGATCACTTATTTAGGTTCATATATCCTGAAATGTTATTGATATGAACATGTTGTATTACCAAAAAAATCTAATACTGTTGAATAACCATGTGATAAACTTTAGGGAACATTACAACATAAATTTTATTTTTGTGTTCAATAACTAAGCATGTAATTAAATTTAACATGTATCAGTCTCATTTCCCAGTTATATTAATGTACACAATCTGTTTTTTTATTTCCAATTTTTCTTTATTCCATTTGTAGTCATTCTATATAAATTATTTTTCTTTTAGATTTCACCACAAAATCAAAAGATAGAGAACACCTATAATGTAAAATTTATAAATCAAAAGATTACCTGAAGAAATTGAGTTAAATCTAAACAATGTCTCTGAACTACAACAGGAAGTTTTCTTATACCTCAGAAACGTTACTGATGAATTCCCTACTTCAGTAAACTCTCATTTTCACCATTTACAGATCTATAACAAAAGTGTTTAGTTGCTTGTTTACCACCCAGATGGAAATGTGATGAAAAGCAGCAGGATTAAAGAATAATACAGCACCAGCCATGCCATTACCAACTCTCTGATGCATATGTAATACTGAAGTTTCTTTCAAGAATAATTCAAATAACTTTCCTACTGTCATGTCTTCCAAGACTGCTGAACTGGTAGGTCCTTTGTCGTGGAAATACTGCACATTGTCACAGAATGTTTAAATTAAGGAACACGTGAGGCAATTTTGGCTGGAACAATGCTCAGTGTCTTGTAGAAAGAATAAGGCTGCCAAAGCTGCTTTCCAAGATGGGGATTCTTTTCTGTATTCAACTCTAATCCTGGAAATTTCACTCTGCCAAATTAAGAAAGAATAAATGTCCAATTTCGACACCACATTAAAATCAGCAGATGCAACTAGCCAGAAAAGACAGAAATAAGATGTTAGACAATTGAAGAAAGAAAATCTTGAAACCCACCAGTTGAAAGATAAATATTTTAATGTCACTTGGAATAATAGAGTTTTTATACATCTTTGAAAAAGGACAACAGTATTTTCTTTTCTTGGAATTTTTAAATATAATGCTATCATTACGATTAAAGAAAGTGATTACCAATGATCAGTTTAGAAGTTGTTACAGAATGCAGAATTAGCCCTTCTTCAATTACATGTACAATTTTGATTTCTATACATCACATTACAAATTCTTAACTTTATTTACAGAAACAGTGGGTTAGCACGAGAGAGTATGACTTCTATGAACAGTGTGTTAACCAAAAGAAACATTCCTAATTCTGTCTATATCTCTGTTCTCTGAAATACAGAATGGCAATGAGACACTATAAATCTCCTAAATCTCTCAAGAGATTGTAAACAAGGAATGGTTAATTTGAAAGAAAGGGTACCATCAGCAATTTCTTTGAAGGGGTTGCTAGGAAAAGTAAAAGCTCTGATATCCCACATTCAGTTTTATTAGTTAAAGCATAAGCAATTAATAGTATTTCTGAACAAACTGCATGTCTGCTTCACAACACTAACTTTTGGAATCCAAGTCCAATGCACAACTAGAATACTCTCTAATGTGTATGCTTCCAAATTACCCACCATACTCCTAAAGAATCTCTGAGCTATAGCCTGATTTGTAAGTCCACACTATTACTCTTTGCATGTAACTTATAATAGTACTGATTTAGCTAGCGTCCCCAGCCACAGCATTGGTAAACTTCTGTCAAAGTGTAGATACTGATTGTGCAATTTTCAAAGACAATTACTCAAACATTCTTTGTCAATTATTTTTTTTAAGTCTTAAGCATTGATAACCTGAAAAGTAGTTTGCTAGGAGTAAATTTTCTGGTCAGTTTTCAGTCTTATTGTCCCATACTCCAAACACTTAATTTCTCTCTCCCAGCTTGTTAAGAAATTTATAAGTCACACTTTATCATACTGATTCAAGTTCTTCTCTAACAATAGCTTCACAAAGTACTATTAGCCTGTTGACCTTCTTGGAAGTGAAGCAGAGGGAGTGCTTTGATGGCAAAAGATACTGTTAGAAGAAGCACACTCCTTAAAATCTAAGCTCTCCATTGAAGGCTTTTACAGGAAACACTACCCAAATGATTTCTTCCTTTCCCAAGCCACATTGTATGTAATGGTTACATAGACAGAAGAACCGGTGGCATAGAGTTTGGATATGCTACTCATACATTTTAAAGAAAATAAACCTAAAATTATTTCATTGGGCTTTATTCCTAGTATACCTAAGTAGATGTGGAGTCAGCTAAATAGACTGCATTCGAGGTAGTAATGTGCCTGCATATGAGCCTTACTGTGCAAAAACTGTCTATTGCCCTGTTTGGATTATCATTGTCTGTCAACTTGACACAACCTATGATAATCCCAGAGGAAAACCTACAAGGAATTGCCTAGAACTGATTGGATTGGAGGCATGTTTGCAGGAGTTATCTTGACTGTACAGGAGATACCTTTTACTGGGTATTCATACTAACATGTTGATACCAATATATTAATAAGAAGGATGTAACGTGAATCAGTTCTTCTACTGAAAATCAATTTATATTTCTCATTATTTTCACACTGTGTTGTGCTTTAAATATGGACTCGGACATTAGAACACTTTGTCCCTCTGGTATTTGAATAGCTGGTTATGTCATTTGGGAAAGTTGTGAATTATTTAAGAGGTGGAACCACCTTTAAAAAAGTAGATCATTGGGATATTATCCTGATGTGTCCAGTCTCATTCTCTTTCAGTCACTCTTTCCTAACTATAGTTGTAATTTGACCAGCTAGCTTTCTGCTCCTGAAACCAATATTAACTACACATTTGTAAATTACATTTATATGAAGGAGAAAAATAACAGGGCACAGTTATTGGTTCTACTTTTATGTTAGAAAAATTTTGTAGCAATAGTGCATTGCATTGTCAGTGTTACTGCTAAAAGCTACCTGCATGGTGGTGTGAAAGTACACATTTTTAAATTGTGGATAATCCACATTCATACCTGATTTTGTATTTCAAACTATACTACATTTCATGTTGTTGTATGGGTTGAGGAATATTCTCATATCTATGAGGCAAGAAGGAAGTGTCATTGATTACCTCTTTGAGTTTTCCATCTAATCTTTTGATACTAGGGAAAATTAAGCTTAAATATGTTTAACAGTGAGTTAATTTAATGTGAACAAGTTGATCACTTCTGGAAAGATTGCCAGTTTTACTATGTTGATGTTACGTATCCAAGACCATGGGAGATCTTTACGGTTTTTTGGTATCTTCTTTCTTTATAGATTCACACTTATTATATAGGTGTTTCATTTATTTGGTTAGCATTACCCCAATTTGAACAAAGTTAGGAAGCTGAGAAGCTTAGTATTTTGGTATGAACATGTTTTGATCTGGCCTGAACTTGTTTGATCAGTCCACTGGCAAGATGTGGGGCCTGGGGGAGTACTACTAGTTAGAAAAAGCTTGCCTAACTTTTAGGTCTCTGTCTCTAGTTAGTAGTATGATGAAAATGTTGGACATTTGTCATCTTTGTTATCATCCTTTGGCTTTGCTTTCTCCTCTCAGAAGCCTGTTAAGAGCTTACCTGTTAGAGGCCTACTGCATTGTTTGAGACTGTCTTAGTTATTTGTTTGTTGCTCTGATAAGACAAACTGACAAAGCCACGTCAGAGACAAGCAGTTCCCATTAGCCCTCATTTTCTACTTGCAGCATATGATGGTCAGGACTTCATGTTTGTTGCAGATTCCAGGAAAGGGTTACATTGTGTACCCAATCAGTATGCAGAGAGAAATGAGTGCATGCTGCTGTTCTAGCATACCAGAGAACCGTTATCTCCATAGTGAGTCTTCTTACCTGTTACATACATCTAAATAACCATCCCCATGAAGGCAAAATGTGACTTACAGCCCAATCGTCAATACTGTAAATATCATATTCATTTTATAAATCATGTATCCTCAGTTATAGTTATTATGTTTTTGTGAAAGCAGTAAAGAGCTTATTTTTACAATGTGTAAATAAATCAACTACAAATTATATTAAAATACCTATCTAAGGCTTTAGACAGATTGATAGTATTTAATAACTGTATATGCCACTTTTAGAGAGAACTGTATAGGCATTTAAGTTACTTACCTTCTAAATTTCCATAAAATTTCTCACTAATTAAGGATGACTTTTTTTGTCATATTAATTGATCTTTTAGTTGAAGCATATTATTGTCTTATTTAATCAGGCATCTTCAGATATCTTTAAAAACAACAGTTATTGTTTACTTTAATATCAATTTTCAATGTGATTACATATGTAATATGTTTTCATCTTATTACTTTGAGCTGGAAAGGGGAGCAGGTGAGTACTTTGGTTCCTTTTCGATTAATAATATATTAAAAATAAAGCAGGAAAAGAAACATAGGCAAAAACATAAATAGGATTAATAAATCTTTTGGACATTCAGAATTTGTTATGAGGGTGTCTTTGCCCATAATAAAAAAAAGTTTTTTCATCTTTCAGCTTGTATTTCATCATCCAGGTAATTCAGAAAAGAAAAACAAGGCAGGAACTAAAATATAGGCCATGCAGTATTGATGCTTAGTGGCTTGCTTTCTTAAATCAGCAGCAAGGATCACCACTCCACGAATAGAAGCACCCATAGAATTATAGGCCATCCCATGTAAACAATCAATCACAAAAATTAACTATAGGTTTGCACATATACCAGTGTGTGTCAAGTCAACAACAACAACAACAACAAAAACAAAAACAAAAGAACAAAAATATCTAGCCAGTAGAACTTTCATTTGAAACTCCTAGTTGATGTATGTATGTATGTATGTATGTATGTATGTATGTATGTATATTTGTCAGTGCTTTCTTTGGTTAATTTTTTAAAGATTTATAAATGAAACCAAATAATTTTCTTATTTTTTCTTTTGTATACACAGGGAAATTTTTACTCTGGTGTCAAACATTAGATGGACATGTATTGATTGATTTATTATAAGATTAATATTTCTAATATCTACCAACATATAATTTTATAAAAACAAGGGTCAAGTTATGTCCTTTTCTATCATGTGAATATATGTTTCTCTTATTGGTTGATGAATAAAACTGTTTTGGACAATAGACACATAGGAAGTAGCTAGGCAGGAAATATAGGCAGGGCTACCAGACTAGGAGAATTCTGGTAACAGAAAACAGAGTGTGTTGTAGTCAGACACCATGTAGTTACTGGGAAGGCAGGATGCCCAGGTATTCTCTGGTAAGCCTAGACTATGTGGGGATACGTAGACTAATAGAAATGGGTTAATAATTAAGAAAGAGCTAGCCAATACAAAGTCTGAACAATAGGCCAAAAAATTTATAATTAAAATTAATATAAATCTATGTGTGTTTATTTGAAACTATGTGGCTGCAGGACTGGGCTGGACAGAAATTTCTGTCTACAAGCAGAAGGCCTATTTTGGTTTCATTGTGTCTCAGTTATGTCCAATTCCTCAGTGCTTATGTATAGGACTTTTTGTGGACAGTAAAACTGTTTGATCTCAGCTAATAAGCAATGTTAAGATTTGCAACAAATATAGATATAGTCAGAGGTATGAGATAGTACATTGCATTTAAGTATTAGGATAGGAGACACAGTTAAATACCACAACACAGATGTATTTTCAATTTTATGGTATAAAAAAGAAACAAATGGAAAGTATTGCTATAAAAAGAACAGTCTTAAAATTATCTATGCCCACACACAACTTGGAACACTTTAATGAATCTCTTGAGATATGTATATGAATTTTCCAGCCCTGCCTTTGATACAGTTATAAATGAGCTACAATGGAAAATGCATAGAGTTTGCAGTCTGACTTCCTTTTGGATTATGAATCCATAATTTGGAAACTTTGTTGATTATTTAATCATTCCAAGATTAAGTTTCTTCATTTTACATCACTGAAAAGGCGGTATTAATCCCAAAAGTTACATGAAATTTTGAGCAAATAATAAAGTGAAGTTGACAGCTTACTATCCACTAAGTTTTCAGTACTCAGAAATATTAGCTCTATTTTGTTTTCTTTCCTTATACTAAAAGTAATATGCCCGTTCCAGGAAAGAAACTCCTTTTTAGTAAAACAATGATGTTACATACATTGATTCACTGGTAAATACCTTTAGAACATAAAATATTTTTCATTTACTGAAATCGATTTTTGAAATTTTATATATATTACTCACTCTCCTTCTGATTCTCCCAGTTTTACCACACTTCACTTCCAGTCAGGACACAACGTTTCAGTCTTCCATTAAACACTAGGCTTCTAATGGATTAGGATACAATTCAAACCAAACAAACATATTGGAATAAGACAAAATAAACAGAAGGGAGAGAGCCCAAGGAAAACCCCACGAATAAAATATAGAGACCAAGACCTCAAAATCCCATAAAATCAAAAATTTATAATAGATAACTTTGTAAAGCATTGGCTCCTGAATTTTTCCCTTTGCTGTAGATGTTTAAAAACATTTTACTTGGAGTTTGTACTGACACCAAGTCTATAAATGGTAATGATGGAAAGGGTAAAATTTATATTGCAGGTTATGTTTCTTGTAATTTTCTTCATTGTTCCCTCCTTTGAAGTCAAATTCATATAGAAATAAAACTGAAATGTATCTTACCAATGACTGAATAAGAAATAAGGATAAAAGTTGATCCATGAACAGGTTGCATGATTAAATCCTTTGATGGTATCCTGATCTATCTCTTATCACAATCATTATTGTATTAATGGCACAGGACATATTCAATGATTTTTCATTAAAATAACTTCATCGTCTTTCTTGGGGTGAAGCTGTAATTAGATTTCAAGTCCATGCATTTGTGCTTGGATGGAAATCATTCTAAGGTGCTTTGTGATCCTTAATTCTTTTTCTCCTCAGTTTTCAAAGAATGACAGATTCTGTTGGGACTGCCTTTTTTTTTCTGTCCTACTTTACAGTGTGTATACACATGTTAGTGCCTTAGGAGCTGTTTATCTTACAAATGATGGTAACAGACTAATACAAATTATTTGATGTTATTGATTTATTATTTTTATAATTCATTTCAATCTAACTATAGTATTTTTCGCAGTTTCTATTGCTTTGGAGAGACAGCATGACTAAGGCAATTCTTACAAAGAAAATATTTAATTGGAGTGGCTTGTTCTTATTTCAGAGGTTGAGCAAATTATCATCATGAAAGGGAGCATGGAGGCATTCAGGCAGCACACTTGCTGGAGTAATAGGTATGTGTCCTGTATCTTTCAAGCAATAGGAAGTTGACTACGACCCTGGGTGATATCTTGAGCATAGCAGAACTAAAAGTTTTCCCTAACAGTGACACACTTCCTCCGAGGAAGCTACACCTCCTAATAGTAACACTCCCTTTGAATACCAATTTCTTTCTAACCACCACAATATACTAATCACTAATCTCTGAAATATAACACAGAAAATTTGATATCTAACTACTCTAAATTCTTTCTGTTTCTCCTATTAGAAAGGAGAAACAGAAGTTGATTATAGGCAAAAAGCTTTGCATATAGCCAAATTGAAGGCAGAGGTTTATTATTTATTTATTTATTTATTTATTTATTTATTTATTTATTTATTTACTGGTTTCATTTTATATCCCAACCAGAGTTCTCCCTTTCACCTACCCCTGCATCCTCCCACCCCCCTCACCTTCCCCCTAGCTCACCCCCAGACCACTCCTCTTCACAGGTAAGGGCTTCCATAAGGAGTCAATGTAGTCTGATACAATAGGTTGGAGCAAGGCCAAGCCTCTCTTTCATGCATTAATATTGAGCATGGCATCCCACAATGGGGAATGGGCTCTAACAAGATAGCTCAGGTTCCAGTTTTGTGTGATGGTCCTACTGCCAGGAATTATTTGAAACCACCCATTTTCATCAACTGTAGAAATTCATTTTCCTTCTTTTTATTGATTATGGCTACCATAATGTTTTTAACATGTTGACAAAATATGACTGAACAATTTTTCATTTACTTGGTCCTTTTCTATCTTTTTAACAAAACTCTAAAAGAAGCAAATGTCAAGTTGGTAATTTGGGTTCAGTGTGTAAATATACTTCAGGCTGAGACTTTGTTCAATCCCTAGATTCCACCTGGCAGAATTAAAGAACCAATTCCTGCAGATTCTTCTTTGACCTCCACACATATGTTAATGCACAGGTGAATCTTCACAATACACACACACACACACATACACACACATACACACACACAATTTTTTAAATCCTTTTTTAAAATTTAATTATGAAACAATCTTATTTTACATTATCAATCCCAGTTCCCTCTCAATCCCATTATTTCATGCCTCCCACTGAACACCCATCCTGCCCCCTCGTCTACTCCCCAGGGAGGGTGAGGCCTTCCATGGAAGATCATCAAAGTCTGCCATATCATTTGGGGGAGGGACTAGTTCCTGAGAGAGTAGTTCTCCATGGGGAATGGGCTCCCAAAGTTCATTTGTGCACTAGGCATAAATACTGGTTCCACTGTTAGAGGTCCCATAGATTGCCCAGGCCTCCTAACTGATACCTACATTCAGAAGGCTTGGTTTGATCCAATGACAGTTCTCCAGTTTTATGACTGGTGTCCATGTGCTCCCACTTGCTCAGATAAGCTGTTTCTTTGAGTTTCTCCAGCATGGTCTTGATTCCTTTACTCATCCTTCCTCCCTCTTTGCAACTGGATTCCAGGAGTTCAGCTCAGTGCTTAGTTATGGTTGTCAGCTTCTGATTCCATCATTTGCTAGATGAAGGCTCTAGGATGGCATTTTAGGTAGTGATCAGTCTCATTATATTGGAAGGGCATTAAAGGTATCCTCTACACTATTGCTTAGATTTTTAGTTGGGGTCATCCTTGTGGATCACTGGATAGTTCCCTAGTGTCATATTTTTTAAAAGAAAAATTTTGTTATTCTTAAGAAATATACTTAGTCCTTCTCCTGAGAACTACACATGGTGAAAATAATGTTTTAAATTATATTGAAAGCACCAGAATGTTAACAGTATCCTGAAGTGGTATCCCTTTGAGGATAAGCAAAGAAAGAGAAGAAATGTTGGTATAATTCACATATGGTTCCATTACTTCCCTAGAAGCATTTGCTGGGTTCAAAATAGCAGCTGTCATGGCTTGAACTTATGTAGCAGTTTGACAGAATGTCAACCCTGGATAATTGGGGAAAAAATGGAGAAAAGAATTATTACAGGAAGTCTTAGGATATTCATAGAGACTTAGACAAATTGGTTCTAGCTGCCATGGTAAACTGTCAATACAGGAGCCTTCATATGAGCTGTGGCCCAAGATCCAATTAATTCAGCTCTTGATTATTTTAAGTTTCTCTTAACTCCCTGAATGAAAGAAATGCCCTTTCAAAAACTTATCAGTAATTATTACTCCAAATGTGAAATGTCTAGCAAAACCAGGTTGAGGAATACGAAAAATATATAAATAAAAGGGCAAAAAGAACTAGTAGGTATTAGTACAGACATATAGGTTTTCTAGATGTCTCATAGTCTGGTAAGAGCAATAATGTATTTTCTAGGAATATATTAAATAAACATGTTTTTTCTATTATTTTCCACATCTACTATAAAGGAAAAAAAATGAATCAAATGCTGGTTCCACAATGTTAGAAAATCTTTATTATTAATCAGTATTCTTTAAAACATAAACATAGCTGATACAAAATATTTTGGACAAGATGACAGAAATACAAAGTGAGAAATAGAAGACTATACTACAAGAGAACAGAATTTTTTTTCTATAGTGGAAAATTATAAAGTGAGGACACAGGCACAGAAATAAAGATGAATTTGAGAGATTGTAATTGTATAGAAAGTAAAATTAAAGATTGACTAAATAAAACAATAAAACTATAAAGAAATCCTGAGGAACAATGGAAGTATCTTATTGACATTAGTGAGCCATTTAATGTGGAGTTGATTAATGCCTTTCAAATGTTGTACTACAGAGCTGTTTAAAATTGGTAAAACAGTATAAAATTACTCTATCATAAGCCACAATGTTGCATTATACAGAATACCAATAAAACATGTAGACATAATGCAGAAAAATAGAGAAAACAAAACACATTAAAAATTAAAAGATTAGAGAAAAAATAAACTGAATTTGATGCAAACAAGCAAATAGCAAAGTATTAACAGTAACAACCTGATTGAAACTTTAGGTAAATGTATATGCATTCCAAAGAAATAGAATATTCTTAGATTAAGTATAAGAATTATAAATAATTCTAACTCAAGTAATATTGTGCTGATAACAAATATAGAAGTAAAAACATTAAAAAATATGTAGATACATTATAAACAACATCAGAAATTAAACATGTGTTCTATATAAATCAAAATAAATTGCAAAACTTCTTTTCATTTACATTACTAATGATTGAGGGAAGAAATAGAGGATGAGAAAGGTTCACTGAGAAGATATAGCAATTTCAATCTTGTTTTTGTATTGTTATCACATCATATAATTAATAGAATTAAGAAAAAAATAGAAAATTATAATTTTGCTGTGATATTTTAATTTAAATAACTAATGTCATTCTTCTAACTTAATGTAAAGAGATTAGGAAAACAAAATCTGCACATACAAAACACCTTTCTGTAAGGCATCTTGGTAAGACCTTACAATCTTTAGTGGATGGAGCATGAGGGCTGAGAGTTCAAGCCCACTCTCAGCTTCACAGTGAATCTGAAGTGAAACTCTCAAAGATAAACAATAAATGTGACTATTGAAGCATAACTAAAGAGGTAGGTACATGGAAACACTGTATTAACCCTTAGGGAATTTGGACTTTAAGAACATAGAGGAACAGTTATTAAAATATATAACACATTATTTCTAAGTGATCATATTGGCTGTAGTAATAATACTATATAGTAATAATATAATAATTATTGTATTTATTTAGTAGGATTAAAAGTAGCAATAAATTATGACAAAATCCTGTTGTTTAAAATTATGTGAAGAATCATGTAAACATTGCCTAAAAGCCATGTCACAAAATATACTGCATTGTCATTTATAAGTCACTCCTGTTTTGGCTGCTAAAGGCACTGTTACTATTTATGTTTTTTCACAATCATTCTTGTCTTGGGAGGTTGATAACTTGTTTTAAATATGATACCCATATTTATTTAATTTGTGATCACTTATCTTTCTGGAATTCTAATTTGTAAATAACATGTGTAGGAAAAAATGGTCTAGGCATTTTGCTCAATGAAAGTTGGGATCTACACTCTGATGTCATTTATCTCTTAGGTACCCTCAATCTCTTATCATCATGCATGAATAATGCCTCAAAAATGATTACTGTTCTAATATAAGTCACCATATCTAGGAATCCCGACGGTTAACCAATAAACGTAAAGGATTAGAAAAAAGGATGGCTACTCTATTCTGTTGTCCTTTCCTTCTGATCTGCCCTTGATAAAAGGAATCATTTATTCTAACACAGAGCATTGTTAAAGTAAGCATATTTCCTGAACATTCTCTTTAGCATTTCCACTTTCTTTTGTAAAAGGAATACCCATTACTTGTCTCCAGCCTGTGACTGAAATAATAAACAATGACATTTTATTTTTTTGGGGGGAAACTGGGCAGAAGGGATGCAAATAAGCTGTTCCAGCTTTCGTTACGAAGCCAGCAGAAAAATGGAGAATGGAGTCAATCAATCCACTTCTCGATTCTCCGATTTCTCTTATTTCCCCTGTTATATTTATATATTCAGTCATAACTTTTTCCCAGCGTAGCACATTTGGTAGTGGAAATCCTCGTTCTAATTCTTACATGAATAATGAAAGTTGAGCTCAAAAATTAAGGACCCCCCCCATCATTGTGATGCCGAATATAGTGGATTAACCTAGCAGCTATCAGTTTTCCATTTCAGAGGAAGTTAGATAAAATGACTTTCTGAGGAAAGGCTCAAATATGGGCTGGGTCCTGTTTCAGAGTACACCAGAGAATCACATCGAAGATTAATATGAACAATGCCACAGCCTAAAACCAGTGACCTTAGTGAAGTGGATAGAGTGGTCCTTTGAGAAAAACGTGAGCAGCTTGGGTTTCTTTCCAACTCAACACATCACATCGTAAACATTCTGTGAGTCAGTTCTCCCATGCAAATGGGCTGCAGATGCAGAGTCGAACAATGGGAATGATTTCTGGTGATGAAAGGTTGGGGAAGCAACAAGCTTCCTTCATTGTAGGCTATTGTCTGCTCCAGCTGCCATCTGCTGCTTCACAAGACTTTGGCCCTAGCCTAGATTTACCCAGCAGCCAAGTCAGGAGACAATTAACTTTGTTGACACTCATAAAACTATATAGGAAATGCAGTGGATTTCAAGTTAAGAGCGGTTAGAGTCAGGAGTCTTGATCTCTTGTATACATTTAAATGCTCCATGTTGGTGTTTCTGGATTCCTCCTGAGTTACCGCAATGGAACACTGAATTGTAAGAGGCTCTAGGAATACAATTAAGAATGACTATTTTGTGTCTACAACATAGACACCTCTTCCCCCACACCTGTGGTTTCCTAGGTAAATAGGGGGTGCTGGCAGAAGAACCTGGAGAAGACAGTTAACAAAACCTAACTCTTGGACTTTGAAAGTTGAATTCTAATATGGAGCTGCACATGACATTATTAGTCATATGTAAAGAAGTGAAAAACAAATTTTAATATTGACACTAGAGACATGAAAAATCGTAAATGGGGAAAAGCCTTGAGCCTTAAAGTTTTGTGATTCTAATTTTCGAGGTATACAAAGTCTACAAAATTGTTTTTTTTGAGTGTGTATTTCAGTGAGACCTTCTAATGATGGTCTTTCTTGTGTGTTTTCACATAGAATTTTATTTTGGAAGAGATTAAGGCTCTAAAAGCTTAATCTTCTGTCACTGATTACATAATAATAATAATACTAATCTATATGCATCTGAAATATAGTTTAAAATAATATCAGAAATACTATTTACAGAAAAAGTATTTGTGTAGATACGACTTCGAGTTTCTAAAAACTGGAACAATGGTATCATTCTATACTTAACTACTACTGTAGAGCTGTGTTACCCTTCATTGCTATTTTAGCAAGACCTACCTTTCAAGGACCATTGTCTTTGTTTATTCTGGTCAAATAAACACAACTTAAATGAAAGGCATCAATGTTCCAAGCTGCATCGTTATAAATGCCACTTCATAAATCTTTAATTTGCTTGGATGGATATTCAACGATCTCTTTAAATGTGACAGTATACATTAAAGCCCTTATGGAACTCTGTTTAAGTGTCTAGTTGTTCCAACTTCTTGTAATAATTTTCCCTAATAGGTTTGTCCCTGTAACATTTTGGCTTATATATATTGGAAATCAAACTTTATTTACTACCGTTTTATTCTTCTATATTTTCTCGGCTTAAATGGTGATTTGTGTTTAATAGTCTCAACAGTCAGTCACACACACAGGCAAAAGTCCATATGTATACTAAGGCAGGTAATTATTAAAAACTAAAAATCAGGAATATTACTTCAATTGATTCTTATGTGTACAATACATAGTCAAAGTTTAAACCATATTTTGATACTTTCTTTAATACGATTATTCTATTTTTAACAACTGTCTTTACAAACATATCCATGTTAAGCTGTTTAATATAAGCAGGATAATTAGTAATTTATGGTCCATCTATGTTGCTAAATTCATAGTCATCACTATTCTGTACCTCAGAGAAGTCATATAGCATAAAATAATTTTCTCTGTTTTGACATCTATTAGCAATTTGCTTCTCCATAACTGTGGACACTAAAAGCATTCAAAGGTAGATAATCCTCCCTGAGTAAGATCCCATCATCTTTAATCTTTCAAAAGAAGGGGGAAAACTATAGAAATCTGACTTCTTTGAACTAAATGACACAACTTACCCTTGATTATATGAATCTGTGTATCACAATGAGTTATAATGGATCTCTATTATACTTTTCAACTTGTATTTTAAAAGGACTTTTTGCTCTCCAAATTGTCATGTTCCTGTGTATTGTTCATGGGTAAAATCTGGTGTGATTAATGGTCATTCTTACTTTAAATAAGGAAGATTATATATCAAACAATATATTAAATTGTCTCTAATCTTGTATTGTATATTGTAGTGCTGTTTCTCACTGCCCTTAAAAGCACAGAATATAGAAGACTTGAAACAAAAATATTCCACTTGAGAAATAGATCAGAAACGCTGTCTGTCACTTGTCTGTAACCAGTAACACTTTGCATTCTTATAGAAGTTTTGTTCCTGATTATATGTCAACTTCAACTTCATTTTTAATTGAAAATTTTGGATATTAAACTCAAATGATAGTTTTGTTATTATTTATGTTTGATATCACTTAAGAATGCCTGTGGATTTAATCACATGCTGAAAGGTTTGAAAGGGAAAATTCTTAATTCCTGAAAGTGGGAATGCTCTGTTATTAAGGCATTATGTTCATTGCAATTAGAAATTATGCCTTAATCAATTAAAGTTTGCCTGCAAATACATGACCTAGTTTTGCACAGTGATCATTGTTCAGAGATAATCTCTCTTCTGCTTTGATTGTATCCTTTTTATAATAGAAATCATACTCTTATTAAGGATGAGAATAGAGAAATCAAGTAGAAGATGCTCTGCTCATCTAACAATTCTTAAATCACGGCAAAGAGCAAATCTTATATTTCACCACTTCTTCCCAAGTCTGTGTACCTTACCTTAGTTAAATAAACTTAAATATACATTTGTAAACAACTATAAAAATATATGCCACAGAACTGCTTAAGAAACTTCAGAGTAGAAGAATTTGCAGACTGATCTGATTAAAGGACTACCAAGATTCTTGGTTTTCATGTCCATTATTACACATGGGACTTTTCAGCTAATGATAGCACACGACTATTAGTGGAAACAAATTTTAGATAAAGTTGATACTGTGCAAATGAATCTGTTAAAATTGTAATGCTTATAAAGAAAATAGGTTTTCTGATTGAAAGAGTACCTTGGAGGTATTGTGTTATTTGGGTTAAAATGAAGAAATCAATTTTTTTTTTCATTTCATTTCTACATGTCATCACACAAAACTCACCACACTAAAATCACCATTAAAAGGAACTGTATTACACCAATTCCATGCAGTTACTAACTAATTCAAGCAAAATTAATTTTATTTGCATTTAAAATACTATGGCGAAATGAGAAATGTTTACAGCACATACATAAATTTATAGAGCCAAGAGGGGCATGAATCAAATTTTAATTAAATTACAACATTCAAATTGACCTTTTTAAATAGAACATTACACTGACTACATGACACCTCTTCTCTAAAAGTCTAGATGAAGAACTTGGAAAACTTTTAATATTAACTTTTAATTAATTTATGCATTTTCTTTTAAAACTCAGAATTCATGATTTGTTCAATGTTCTGTTATATCTATTCATTTTCCCGCTGATTGCCCATTTTGTAACATCTGCAAAATATTTCCTTATAGTTCAATTCAATTAGTTCTGAGTCATATATACAGTTATAGATCATGTAGTGTCTCCCATGAAATGTTGAATAAAATTGCAATAAAAAATGTCTGCTTATTCTAAAAGCAGTAATAATTTTTCAAACCTATTCTGATTTTGTGCCATTCAAAGTAAACACACATTCTATTTGCTTAAATGAGGATAAAAATAAGCATTTTTAGCTTCTTGTTGTCACAAAATTATTGAGAGTGATATTTTAAGTGTTTATTAGAACTTTTCTTCAATAATCTTAGTTTCACTAATCTTGTTAGTAGTATTTTCAGAGAAAACTTTTTTCCTTAAGCAATTTAGAATTCACACTTGTATATGCATAATTTCTTATTTCTGATAATATCTTTAAAACATGTTTTTTTACAGGTACAATCTTTTCAGTCAAGAAAAACAAAGAACAAAGTAATGACTATGCATCTCACCAGTAGTAATAACCATTATTGGTATGTGTTTAGCAATTGCTTATTTATCTTCTTATGCTTATTCAAATATGTAAGAACACTTATATGATTACACATAGAATGAGAAAATTTTTGAAGATATATTACTTTAAGATAATTTTCAGTCCTGTGTTTTCAGATTTTTTTAAAATACAATTTTTTAGTTTGAAAAGCTACAGTATATATTCACATAGTGCCATAAACACTCTCATATTGCTTTTAATTTGTTCCATATGGTTTAGAACACTATGTTTTCATTTTCATTCAACTAAATGAATTTTAATTTTTTTCTTGATATTTTTCTTCAGGCAAGTTTAGTTCCTTACGCATTATTAAAATTCTGTAGGTTAGTGTATTTCCTATCTTTTATGTTGTTGTTATTATATAACGTTAATCTATGGTGCTCTGATAGATTTCAGGATGATTTCATTTTTTTCTGGTATTTCTTTGTATCCTAATATGTGGTTCATTTTGAAGAACTCTCCTCCTCAAGATGCTGACAAGAATGTGTATCCTTCAACATTTAGATGAAAATTCTATAGACGTGTTTGGTTTATGATGTCTGTGCTGACTATTTTTGTGTCAATGTGACACAACCTAGTGTCATTGAGAGGAGGGTACATCAGTTTAGAAAATGTCCCCATATAGGAGAGCCTATAGGAGAACCTGGTTTGCATTTCCTGGGTTGCTATGGGCCAGCTATCTGTCAGTGTAATACCTCTGGCCTCCAGGTTCCATTTCTAGTTCCTTCAGTGATTATTGTAGTCATACTAGCTATTGTTGTGACAAAAAAAAAAAAAAACATGAATGAAAGGAACTTGAGAAGGAAAGAGGTTTGTCTGGCATATTCTAAGGCATTGTCCAATGAAAGAAGCCAAGGCAGGGACTCAAACACAGTGGGATCCTGGAGACAAAATCTGATGCAGAGGCCATGGAGATGGGCTTCTTATTGGCTTTCTCCTATGGCTTTCTCAGACAGTGTTGCTATAGAACCCAGCACCACTAGCTCATGGGTAGTGACCCCACACACAAAGGCCTTGCATATAGTCAGATCTTAGTGGGGCATTTTCTCAATAGAAACCTAACTAAAATAATGTCATTTAAGACCATATTTCCTCTAGTTTTATCTCTCCTCCTTCACTCACTCTGCCATAATCTGACTAGTGGTAGTAATATGATATTGAAATTACTTACTCTCAATGTATTAAACTGTATCTCAGGCCATAAGTTTAACAGTGTTTATTTTATGAAATTGGATGCTTTTCTGCTTGGTACATATACCTTTAAGATTGTAATATTATGTTGCTAAATCTTTCATTGAATAAATATGAAATGTTCTTTCTAATCTCCTGTGATTATTTGGTTTGAAATCAATAATGTTAGATATTAGAATAGCCACACCTGCTTATTTCTCAATTCCATTTCTGGAATACATTTTTTTGTACCATTTTAACATGAGCTAGCTTGTTGTTGGCCCTCTTCAATACCCAGATATCAATGCAATCAAGGGAATGGATGCATGTAAGATTCACAGGTGGTAGATCACTACAAAGGTATACTATTTCCTGAAGCCAATATGAGCTCAAATTGTGCACAAAACCATGCAAGTCCAAGCCACTATAAATTCCATCATTAAGTAGGAAATAATGTAGTTGTAAGTTTCTGGTCCATCAGGTCCCACAGCCATTTATATTAAATATAACTTATATTAAATATAAAATGTCTCAGACTTATTATTAGCTAGATATCTCTTAATTATTAACCCATTTCTATTAAATTATGTAATGCCAAAAGGCTGTGGATTACCCATAATGCTCTAGCATATTACTCCTTGTAGGAGCTATATGGTGTCTCTCTCTCTCACGTGGCTTCTTTCCCTTCTTCTCCGGAGAATTCTCCTTGTCCCATAACCTTGCCTGTACTTACTGCTTGGCTTATGGTCATTTAGTATTTTATTCATCAACCAATAAGAGAAACTTATATGCAGAAGGACAACCCCCATCAGAATAGGTTATATAAGCCTACCTCTAACTGTGGAGCTATTGAGAATTGTGAGCTTCTGGGGAAAAAATAGTTTTCTCTAAGTGTGTAGCCCTTAATAATATTCATGTTTAAAGTTTGGTTCTTGTCACTAGTACTGGCAGAGATGCCTAAATAATAATGTAAATGTGTGATTGTTTTTACTTGAATCAATCCAACTACCGGTTTCTTTGTGATTTATTATGTTATGCACTGAAGATTGCTTCTTTGTGTATTTTTCTAGGGTAAGAAGTACTTGATGTTGTATCATATAATTTTTAACTTGAATTTTCTAAAGTTTTGGAATGTCTTAATGTTCACTATTTGCTGAGTTCTCTTAGATAATATTATGATGTAGCTTTATCTCCTTGTTATTCTGGCCAAATGTTTAATAGCAGCAATTACTCTTTCACCAATTAACAAACAGTGGATTCACAATCATTTCAGGAATCTCTGTTATTTCTCTCCACCCCTAGCTATAGCTAATACCAGCTTCCACCAAGGGGACACATAGGTATGTCATCAGGCTAAAATCTACTGCATGGCACACATATTGAGAGCACCTAAACAAAGATGTCTTGTTCCAACATTAGTGAAAATCCAAAACTCATAACAGCAAGGCACTGAGATGAGTACATCCAAAGTGATCCTAATGAGACTGTATTTGGTAACACATGTAAAGCCAGCACTACCTATCTTTTCTTGTAAGGAGAAATTTCCTTAAATTTAATATCATTATATTTCTGTTCAGAATTTTATTAGGACAAGATCACAGTGATTTGGTCCCATAACCAACCTCTCATTCATCGAAGATACTAGCTTATTGAATACTTGTCATTTTGTATTCCACTTCTACTATTTACAGAATTGTCAATTAATAGTATTAAGAAATTTGATTCTAATCTATTAGTTTTTATTTTAATTTTTTATTTCCTAAAGTCTTTCCCACAAATGCCTGCCTGATAAATTGTTATGCTTTACCATTCATCAAATCACATGATTAATTATTGAATATTTGGAATATTTCTGTGTATAATATTGGCTTACAAATGGCACACTAATTCTTTAATGTTAATTTTTATTTATGTTTGTTTTTGTAAAGGAGATAGCTACAATATTCACTAGTCTGTTTTGGAATAAAGACTTGGTATACTTTGAAGATATGTTGCTCTCATTGGTTTAATAAAAAACTAATGGTCACTAGTTAGGCAGGGAGAGGTTAGGTATGACTTGAGAACAAGACAAAGGAGAGTGAAGGGATGAAGAAGTATAGAATTGCCAGCCAGACACAGAGGAAGAAGTGATGAACTTACCATGCTTGAACATTGCAGAGGAAATTTGGGTGACTATTCAGGCAGCTTGATGTCCCTGTCATTATTTGATAATACATTCTTCTGGGGTTGTTGATTGAGTTAAGGACTAAATAGCTACACATAATCTTCCTTAGTTATTATGAAAAGTAAATTAGGTATAAAACTTTAAATTCACAAAGAAAAGATAATAGAAGATTTTCTTATTTGAAAACTCAGTCGTGTATAGTTTTACTAAATTAAAGTTAAAAACTTCCCTTTTGATTACACAAAAAGAGGGAAATTTTATGGAATAATCTTTTTTTACACTGTGAATATGTGTTGTTCTCATAGGTTTAATAAAGAGCCAATGTCAGTAGCTAGGCAGGAAGACATTAGGCAGAACTTATGGATAGGGAAAAAGATAGGATAGGGATGAACAAGGGCAAAGTTGTAAGACAGATGCAGAGAAAGCATGAGAATAAGTTGCCATGCTGATTAAAGGTACCGAGCCATGTGAGAGAGTGTAGATAAAAATTATGTTTTAATTTAACTTGTAAGAGCTAGTTAGTAACATGCCTAAGCCACTGGCCAAGCACTTAAATAATAAGTCTATATGTGAGTATTTGGGAGCTGACTGACAAAGTAGAAACTTGTTATAACTCGAGTCTCTTTATTTATTCTCTCATAGGTCTATGTCTCTGAAGTACATATTCCACTCATCCCTACATCATCTTCTTTCTGTGACTCCAAGACTCAATTAAAGAATATATTTACTAAGCCATTACTAAATAGCTTTCACGAATCCTTAAGGACTGAAGAGAATGATTGACAGATGATGCAGAAAAAGGCTTCTACTAGAAAATAAGCTCTCTTGGTCAGACTGCCTGGAGAAAAGAGATGATTTGTTTAGGGTGTAGAAACCTGCTTTCAACAGAAGGGATGTGATAGATTTATCATTATGCCATGCAAACCTTTAAGCCTTTGATAGGGCACTCTAATCTTAGGCAGTAAGAGAGTCTGTTTCGGTTATCTGGAGATCTCATTTAGACATTATTCAGGACTACTTTGTTTTAAAACATAAATGGAAAGATGAATGGAAGAAGTAATCAGGTAATCAGGCAGTGAATGTGTTCTCTGCTTTTTGTTTTTTTTTTTTTTTTTTTTTTTTGAGCTATAAAGCTATTTTATTTTACAAAGAGTTAAAAGCTATTTTCCATTCTTTACATAACCACTGTTTTTCCTTGAATATGAAAGAATCAGCATTGTCAGTTTTCCCTCCTTTTTAAAGAATCTAAGTTGATTTTGAAGGCAGGTTAAATGAAATCAAGGAACACCTAAATAAAGAATGGCAGATATTTATTTAGGAAGCATTCACACAATGATAGTAAATAACCTTTGGTCTTCTGTCCCTAGCGGTACAGGGTCTACAATCTAGGATGCTGAGACTACACCTCAAGAGAGAGAGAGCCTGAGTGAGCACCCTGTCTTCCTTATAAGGGATCAAGCCTGTACACAGAAGTCATACCCTAAGGCAATCACCTCAAGTCTATTGGTGAAATATGATGCCACTTATATATCTTAGTGCTGTCACAGCCACCTTCACTATTGTGACAATAGAAAGAAAAGCCAGAATTCATTTGGTTGTAGTAGTTCTATTCCACAATCTCCATTCTTTTCTCAAGCTTATCTTTCAAGGACATCAAATTAATGTTTCCACAAATGGCAGCAATGTGTGTTTTCACATGAAATCATCATTTACATTGGTCATTCCATGAAGTCAGGAGATTGGTGGACAGTGGCTAGGGGACCAGGGATGGGCATTAATGACTGAATGAATTGCAATCATCCTTCAATTGGGCACATTTTTTTATAACATGATTCTTACATCTTTGTATTGCATGGGTAATTTTTATCTCTTTTATTGTATCATAGAATTATTTTGTCATTGATTGACAATGTTTTAAATTTGAATTTATTTTATAAGATAGAAAGTCAGTATTTATAATCATTGCATGAAACATGGATTATGTAGGTGAATAAGGTCGGTGTGCCTGTATGTGTGTATACTAGTGTCATTCTGTTACCTTGCTAAATTGTTTGCATTATTTTAATTAATTACCTAGATTATGCAAAAAACAGTAAGACTATTAAAATGGTCAAATTATGTGAAAAATAGTTACTTCATGCTTATGTGTGTATTTAAAGGACCCATGCTACATAGCCATCTGCTATCAAAATCTTTATTATATTATTTATTTTGTGTCTGCACAGTCTTTCTCTGTTCTATAACAGTGGATATTATTCTAAGGAGATTTACTACTCTTTCCTTCTGGTTCTCTGGAATCAAGTATAAAATTTGTTTAAATTGTATACTTACCAAATTATAAGCCTGGAAAATAGAAATAATTCCTCTCAGTGATCCCCTGGTTTTAAATTTCATCCCTATAATGTAGCAGCTGTGTGACCTACAGCAATTTTTACCTCCATTTCCTGATTTACACAATTCTATGATAATCAGAATAATTACGGCATTTACTGAATGTAGGTGCAGCTAGCATTAAATATGTCAAGACATTTAAAATCTTTTACAACTAGTGTTTATTACAAGTCACAGTTATAAGTGATATTTATCAACATTTTTTACTTCATTGTTCACCATATCTAGGGTGCTATACTCAAAATTAACTCTATGATGTTATTATCATGACTTTCCAAATGAATTATATTCACCCAAGTGCCCTAAATAAATGAGCTAGAAGGTTATATATTCTTGGTGTATTTTTCAAAGTAAATTAGAAAAACGGTGAGTAGTGTGGTCATTATAGAAAATCAAATCAGTAATTGTCCCAGTGAATCAAAAAAAAAAAAAATCAAGATATAATGTTCAAGGCTATATGAAACTATATACCTTTAATAGAAACTGAAAATAATAATGCAAATATACACTTAAATTTTGGAGGATTAATTTTAGTATATTTCAATGTTTATTGAACTGCATGATATTATATAAAACATAGGAATTTTAAAAAAATATTTTCTACATATGTGCCAGACATGATTCTAGCCAAACATCTTTGGATATCAATTATGTATACAGATATCTTTCCTCAATTGCAGAACAACTAAACAAATTTAGTTTTATATATATATATATATATATATGTATATATATACATATATCAACCTTATTATTAATTAGTAATTAATTAATATTATTATTAATAAGTAAATTGATTACATCCTTATTACTGTGACAAACCATGGTGAAGATGCAAATTATTGGAGGTAGTATGTATTTTGACCATTGGCTTGAGAGGGCACCTTCCATCACTATGGTACAGCTTGCATTTTGTCATAGATCATATGTCAATAGGCCAGGAGGCAGAACTTGCACTTGAAGCAGGATAGGCTATCCCCTAAAAGGATCCCCAACCTCCCAAATCAACATCAGTATCTAAGAAACAAGTGTCCAAACCTAGGAACCTGTTTGAGATATTTAACATCAAGACTAACCCAGTAGGAGTGATGACTCACAAAAGCTGGGGGTATGGAGTGCAATGAACAACCTGTGCGCAGGTATGAAGGATGGAGACTGCTATTCAAGTGACTCGGTTTGTCTAAACCTGATGGGAGATGTTATCCTGTAAATATGTTTCTCAGACTGGTTAATTAATAAAGCACCGTTGGGCCAATGAGATAGCAAGATAGGCAGGGCTAGGAGACAAGGAGGAAAGAGGAAATGGTAAGGAGGAGTCAAGATGTAGACCAGGGAGGAAGACGCCAGCCATGGCTCCTGGATAAGATGAGCCACGTGGAAATAATTAGATAAGTGGAAATGGGTTAATAATTAAAACAGAGCTAGCCCATAAACAATAATGGTAATTGGCCAACTGGATTGTATCAAATACAGAGTCTCTGAGTGTTATTTGGGGCTGGTGCGGTTGTAAGCCCAGACCAACAGCAGCTGGCAGGAAAAACCTGCAGTAACATAAACCAGTTTCAGATGGCTTGGCTGGTTTCTCCTTCTTTGGGGTAGCTGGTCTAGTCCAATAATTATCTTTGCAGCTCAGCTTGTCATAAAAGTTTGAGATGGTAAAATTCTAAGGTTAATAAGTGTTTTAGGAATTACCTTAAAGAAGAAGCTCAAGAAACTCTTCTGGAAAATGATAATGAAATCGCCTACTAAATTAAAATAGCGAATTAAAAAGAAAGCCAAGTAAATAAATAAGTGCACACCATGAGATGGTACCCAACAGAGAAAGAAGAAAACTCTACACTAACAAAGTAACCTCTCTCCTGGACACTAACTAGATTTCTGTCATTTCCTTCTTAGGGTCACCACACCACTAGTCTGGTACCTTCTCACTCAGCTCGACCTTTACAAAGTATTGCTATTGACAACCATGACTTAATTCAGACCTAGTTTCAGTCACTGAATTCCTTAGAAACAAGCCACCACACAACCACCCCACACCTAATGGGAGGGGACAGAGAGATTTGTTGTGCTTCTTTAGCATATATATTAACATAAGAGTTGTTTTCTTATAGATATCAGAAGGTGAGAAAATGAATAAGATGTCAGCAGCTAGCAAGGAGCAGGATGTGTATGAGTAGGGGAGGGGGGAGGCTGAGAAAGGACAGAAGTGGCAATAAAGAGGTGTGGAACATATTTGGTTTCCTGAAGGAAATTTTAATACTTCTCTATAAAATACCCCACTTTTGACAGTTTTGTTTTCAACATATATGCCAATTTTTATTAATGTTAATTATATAAAGTACTTTTGTTTTTTAATGCTTATACATGTTTATAATAAAATTTAATCGTATCTATTATCTCACTTCCTGTCTCCTTCTAATATGCAATAGTGCCTCTCTCATTTGTGTTTCATTTTTGTCTTTTTTTAATTCTGAATTCAATAGATGAGAATAAATATGGCATACTTAGCTTTGTGAATCTCATTGACTTGGTTTAAATTTCTGGCTTCTAGTATCACTTTTATGGTCGGCCAGAGTCCTGTGAGGAATCTGGCGTCCAAAAACTTATTAGAGAGCAAGCAGTGACACCTGAGGTTCTTCTCTTTCCATAAAATGTCCAACCCACAGACCCCCACTGACACACATGGAAATCATGATTGTGACTCTGTTTTTCTGTCACATCTCATGTCAACCTTCCTTCTCAGAAAACATGCACACAGAACTGTTGCTATCTCACAATGACATGGATAATCAGTCTTCATCTGCAACTGAACTACATTATTAATGATAATTAGAATGTAAAGACACTTCTATTAACCTATTCTCTGATAAATTCAGATGTCCCATCTTCTAAGTATTATGAAAACAGTGTCCATTACAATGATAGCAAAGGAACCATTGCAGTTCAAGTTTTTCTAAGTGTTTTGTGTTTGCTTCACTCCTCCCTCTTACAGTTCTTAGGACATGCGAGGTGCATTGTAAAATATGGACTATGAAGATGGGAATCAGATGTAAAACTTCAGATGATTGCCTTTCTAAAATACAAAAGACATTCTCTGGAGAAGTGGAATACCACAAAAGCAGAGATCACCAGCATAGATTTGAAATAGGTTATCACCATTTGGCTATGTAAAGTGTTCCCATAAAAAGTAATCACCTCAAAGTGTGCATATATTTTATATGATATATTTCTATCCACCATTAACTTCCTAGTTTCAATGATCTAAAAGTTCACATTTGTGTTAATGTGGTGAGTTTCTGGATACTTCAAACGTTTCCATTCTTATTTGTCTGAATGGATTTCTGTCTTAACAGACACATTGCTTCTACATTTCCCTTTTGCCCTCTCTTTGTTGTTTATAAACAACTATTTAGATATATTTGGAGAGATTTTGGCTTATTAATGAGTCTAGCTATTACACCTTAATAGAGGGAAAAGCAAAGGATTCTCTCTTCTTAAAAATTCATCCCAACAGAGGAAAAGTCAACAACTTCTTAGCAAAATCCTTTCCTGGTCAATAAGCTGAATTCCAGAGATGTAAGAGCAACCTTTCAATTGTCTGATGGATTGAGAGTACTCTAGTTTATCAAAATCTTTCCATATCATACCTCCATTGATTGTTTTGTAATGGTCCCCTTCTCCCTGTGTGTCTACTCAGTAATATTTTTAAAGTATTTTTCATTTTGACAAGAGTTTTGAAACATACTTCTTTCCCCCTCTGAGAACTTTGTGGTAAGGCTGTTCTTTTTCTCCTAGGTTCATTTTTCTTCAACTCATTTGCTACAACATTAACAGAGTGATTCTTGAAACTTAGTTTTTAAAGTTTGTTGATATTGGACTTGATGGTCTGCTGCTCACAGGCAGGATTGTGGCAGGTACAGTTCAGTCGTCCTACCTACACAATTAGGATACGGATTATGGTATTCTAAACAAATACTAGAAAGGTAGAGGTCATCAAACTCTATGGGCTCTGGAGGGAATTTCATTACCTGAATGGATTGTACTACACTTTCATGAAACTGTTAAGCATAGCATCATGGTACTAAAACATCCTGAGAAGTGCATAATAATAGGGTACAAAAATGAATGAAGGATTTTCTATTGCATACACAGCTGTTCATCTCACTCATTTCATGTTGAACAAAAGATCTGAAGAATATTTTATAAAAGGGAATATGAAATTCCACAATTGGCTTTAAAATATCAACTCTGAGCCTATGACTGCTTATCTATTGCAGTGTAAATCCCCAGTTTTTCCTCTAATGGTCTCTGGAAATGTTTTATAATAAGAAGCAGATTCAGGTAATCCACATTGTGCTCAAATTACTTTTCACAGTGTCTTTCCTTGAGATGTTATTAAATATATGAAGTCTAAATTGATATGTTTTAAAAATGTTCATTTCTAAGCCACCATGATTGTCAACTGTCAGTGACTGATAGAGAATAACTCATTGTGGGGACACAATTAGAATCTTAAAATACAAATGGAGGAATGCATAAATGGAATTCAAGGGGTTTTTTAGAGCCATTGAATTTACTAAAGCTACTCATAATGTGGCTATTCTCAATGCTTTTCTAGAGAACAGATGAAATAATGTAAAATCGGAAAATCCTGAGCAATGGCCCAGAAAGCATTATATCCCCCTACATTTTGAAATTGCCCCTTTTCTTAATTCTTTTCCTTTCAAAGGGCTGAAATATATTATCTGTTTCCAACCCTTTTCATAGCTTTGTATAGAGGAGAAATAATATGTTACTAGTACTAAGCTGGTAATAAAACTCAGTCTGCTAGAAACAGGAAACAATAAGGTAAAATCTACAATATATGGGACCTTTTACCTTCTATCACCATCAAGGATAAGGGTCTTATGTCTCAAATTTCTATTGAAATCACAGAGATAAGCCATGAGGGATCACAATCCCTCACATTCTGAAGAGAAATGATAGATCTTTTGTGGTTGGCTTAATAAAACATAGAAAAGTCAACTTAAAGACTCTCAATCTTCATCAACTGCCTTTGTCCCTCAACAAAATTAGTGTAGAAACCTGAAAGTGCTCCATAAAGTAGACACAAGAAGATACAGCCTCAGCAATACACTCAAGAACTTGTGTTCCTGTTCTCAAACATTAATGAAAGACTCTGGGACATCTTAAATTCCTCACCCATATTTCTTTTAAAGATGGTTTAAGGATGACATTATGGTTATTCCACATCTCCAGTTACCCTTATTCCATTAATTGAAATTTAATATCTTCAACAGTTGGTCCAGTTTCATGTTGTTTAAAAATCTTTGTGTGCTTACAGACTAGATATTTACTCAAGTCATTCCAAAACAGATGAAAATAACCAAACAAACATTTGAGAAAAGCTCTTATGTTTTTTAGCAGAAATACAAAATTCAAAGAAGAAAAGGCACATTTTTTTCTCTTTTATGTTATGTTTTCATTTTAATGCAGTCATTACAATGAGACAACACATGGAGACAAGCAACAAAATGATATGCTTATTTTTTTAATTTTTTAATAATTTTTCAAAATTAAATTTATTAAATTACATACCAAACATAGTTTTCCCTCCCCACTCTCCTACCATTTCATACCCTCATTTCTCCCAATCCACTGTCCTTGGTTTCTGTTCATTAAGGGGCAAGCCTACCAAGAACATCAACAAAGCATGGCACATAAAGTTCCTGTAGGACTGACTAAGCATCTCCCCTTGTATCAGGACTGGGTAAGGCAACGCAGTATGAGAAATAGGTTCTCCACAAGCAGCCAAGTGTTAGTGACAGCCCCTGCTACCTCTGTCAGGTGTCATACTAGTAGACCGATCTATACAATTGCCATATGCATGTAGAGGGCTTATGTCAGTCTAATGCATGCTCTCTGTTTGTCTCCTTAGACTTAATGAGCCCCTATAAGTCTGAGCTTGTTGTTTCCCTGAGGGTTTTTTGTTTTGTTTTGTTTTTTTGGGGTTTTGTTTTTTTGTTTTTTGGGTTTTTGTTTTTTGTTTTTGTTTTTGTTTTTGGACGTCCTTGACCTCTCTAGCTTGTACAGTCCTTCCTCCTTCTCCAGTAAGATTCTCAGAGCTCAGCCTAATTTTGTCTCTGGTTCACTGTATCTGTTTCCAGCAGTTACTGGATGAAGCTTCTGTGATGACAAATGGGTAGGCACCAATTGATGTATGTAGTAGAACATCTACAGGCATCATTTAAATTGATTGAATTTTTACTTAAGTGTATCTATATTTGTGTGGGTGTGTATATGGGCATTATAAATCTTAAGAGGTAAATTTATTCATTTTAAACTATTTTTCATGATAGAAACTGAATGGGCAATATATCTTATTATCTGCTAGTAATAGCAACAGTTATTCATAAATAAATGTGTGAGGGGTCTCAAATTTCCTATCACATTGTAATTCTAATTTTTAAAGGCTAACTTATCAAAGAACAGTTACCATTTGTTGTCAAATTAAAGCTTTTCTAGGAGAGAAAAATATCAGGATCAACCTTAATATTCCACAATAAGATGCAAGGGCGGTGCTTAGTGGCTATGAGCACTTCCTGCACACACATTTGGTCCTGGTTTTGAATCCAGCACACTCTCTTAAAGCCTAGTGTGACTTCTGTCAATGTAAACCCAGTGCTGATTTGATGATTAAGTGAAAACAAAACAATTAAAGGGATTTTATGGTCAGTCTGTCTAGACAGCAAACATCAAACACTGGGTTTATTGAGAAACTCTGCCTCAAATGAATAAGACAGAAAGTAACAGAAGGGAATATCAAACAAGTGAGTACATGGATGTTGATACCCACGCATGTAGATGCACCCACATGGGACACCATACACACACACACACACACACACACACACACACACACACACACACACACGAAATACTCACACTGACTTCAAAGCCAATAAGAACATGGTTCTTTGTTGGCCATATCTCCATACAATTGTCTGCAGTTGCTACATTTCAGATAATATATAGAAATGAGGAAGAACTCTTGGTTGTGGTAGAATTTCTTATTGTTTTTCTTGTAATCTATCTGCTTCTGTGAAACCATGGCACCAATATTAATTTGGTGGAGAATGTGATTAGCTTTCAATTCCAGAAGATAGTTCTGTTAGTAATTTGCTTGTTATTTTTTTTATAAATTAGTAGAAACATGGGAAAGACACTTTGATCATTGTTTCATGCACTATATAAATGGCTGGTAGCTACTTAAAATCTTCCTTGCCAGGACATTTTAGGATTAAGATCCTCATTTCAAAACAAAATACCACTAAGGTAATATTTTGAAGTATTTTCTTTTTGCTCTTTTCTTTGCCCCCACTTTCTTTATAATTGATCAGAATTTCTAAAGGTCCAATGACTCAAAGTGAACAACTGTTTAAATTTCTTTTGCACATATTAGAGAAGGATCTGAAACCTTGTTCTAATATTGTTCAGGAAGAAGGCAAAATTAAGTTTCTTATTTCCTCTAGTTGGTTCTCAGAAAGCCAAGTTGTCTTTATTTTTATTATATATCCTCTGCAAAATATATGTAAATATATATATATATATATATATATGTATATGTATGAGGACATACATTTACATATACTATATTCTATTGTGTTATTAAAGAGCAAAAAATGGATCTAAAAGGGGACAATATTATCTTGGAATCTGTTTCCTAGAATTTTATATGAATACATTCATTTTGCAGTATTGATCTGCCCACTGTCAAAGTCTGAGGGCCACACAGAGAAATATCTGCATTGCTACACATAAGATATACATTATTAGACAGCTTGTTTTACATTCATACTTAATGGACATAAGTTTTAAATCTGTATTCTTCTCAGTATACAAGTGACCTCCATTTCCTTATTCACTGATTGTGTAAATTATCTACCTTGATTACTTGAGTATGAATTAAAGAACTAATGAATGCAAATAAATTTCCTCACCAGCATTTAAAAAATTGTGATTCTTATAATCATGGTGATTGTGAGAGTATTGAGAACAATATTAATAATAGCAGTAGAAAAAGGAGTGTGGGAAGGATAAAAAATTGCAAATATTTGGAACCTCTATGCGATAAAAAGAAATATTTCTCAGATGGATTGGAAACATAATTTTCTGTTGTTTCTGACCACTTAGGTAGTAACTGGTGAGTCTCTTTATTCCACACTTCAGTTGACATTGGACGTGCAGGACTACAGAAGTTATGATCAGAGACCTCACAATATGGAGATGTGAGCCATGGGCTGTGACTAAAGCAACTTTCCACATCTAGTTTGGAGCAAGTAAAGTAAGATTTGGTATTGCCACTCCTGGGCAATGAAAATAGCATGCTCTCTGAGAACAGCCGTGGAATATTCTCATCCACAAAGTACCTGGTGACTTTTAAAAGCAATTCCAGTTAATGGCAACCATCTGGGCTGGGCTCTGATCCATGGCAAAAGCTAACACTGAGGTCACTGGGATATAAGCCCAGTTACTGAGGAGGAAGTTCAGAGCCGAATTTAAAAGTGTGTGCCTTAGTTTGTTGTTCATTAGGAAAAAAAATAATAGATTCAAATAAAAGAAAAAATGGAAGAGAAGATATGCTTTTTGAAAAGATAAAAGTATGAAATGTATATATTAAGCATTAAATATAATACTATTTATTATCATCATTTTTAATAATAGTAGTTCAAAATATGTTACAGCATGGCATATGTATTATGTGCATGTAAGTAGGTACATATATGTTTATATATGTGTATATGTGTACACATGTGTATAAGGGTATATATATATGCATATGTATATATATATATATATATATGTGTGTGTGTGTTCCCATGTGTGTCTAGATGTCTATATATACCTATATGTGTATATGTGTGTATATGTTTCTACATGTGTGTTTATTCATGTGTGTGAACATTTGTGCATGTGCTTTTGTATATGTAGATGTATGTTTTTGTGTATGTGTTTGGGAAGTTATGTGTATGTTATCTGTCTATATGTGCATATGTGTGTATCAATATATGTGTGCATGTGTGTGTGAATATATGTGTACATTTATGAACTTGTGCATGTGTGTGTATGTTTGTGTGCATATTTACCAAAACTACATTTCCATGGAGTTACTCTGGAAGTTAATCTTGAGATTTACCTTCAAATAAATAACATCTTGCAGTAATATTACCTACACTTTGGTCAGGAAAACTGTATCTGGCATTCTGGGTTGCACAGGACATTATGAGACAGATAAGTTATGGGAACTAAATGAAATAACAGTTAAGAAAATAAAAAACAGAAATTATTTTTTTAAATCCTTCAGGTTCCTCAACTGCTATTATATCTCACTGGTCTATGCCTCCCACACAATCTCACAGGGAATAGAAAAAGTCACAAAATGTGGGACTAGAACAAGGACACACTAATGAGATTTTAAGATCTGAAACTCTGGGTGTGATTGAGGAAGGAAATGATACATATTCTCTAGGAGACAACTTTTCCTCCCAAAGGAAAAATCATGGAAGCAAATGCTCTAAGGATACAAAATAAAGAATGTTAATAAAATTCTTACTAAATTTTATGGAATCAATTTTCTTTAAAACAGGTTTTCTCTGTAGCTATGGCTGCCCTAGAACTCTGTATACCAGACTGGCCTCAAACTGACAGAAATCCTCCTGCCTCTGCCTTGTGAATAAAAGGTCATACCTAAAAGTTATGTCATCTATCATCTTAATATCTTCTCTTCAGATCCTTGAGAGATATAAAGTTATTTCATTAAAAGAATGGTATTATGTTAAAGTGCTACATAAAATATGGCAACCCAATAGAAGTGAATTGGTCCTGTGCCTTGAACACAGAATGCTGCTGTGATAACAAAAGTTACATATTTTAAAGATGTGTGCTGTGTGTGAGTGTGTGTGTGTGTGTGTGTGTGTGTGTGTGTGTGTGTGTTTGTGTGTGCAAAACATTTGTTCAGGTACCTGTAGAGGTGAGAAGAATGTTCATATTTCTCTGGAGTTATAAATATAAGCAGTTGTAAGCTCTACAACATGATTCTGGGTCTGAACTCTATTCTGCAGTATGAGTAGCAAGTGCCCATTACTGATATAACATAGCTCCATTCTCCACAAGTAAAATTTTATGCAGTATTAAGTTTACCTTGCATCATCGAGCACAATTATCAAAAAAAAGAACATTACAACCTCAAAGGGCTCAGAATCAGGACTCTGAGTGTCTGTATTTAAAATCTGGATCCATTATTTATAACCTGCAGGAATTATAAATCTAGAAGTCGTTTGAACCACAGATAGCAGTAGGTAAGAACAACTCAAAATTGTAGACATAAATTCTTATTTCTTTTAATATTTGCTACCTCATTGTATTGTAATTTTCTGTGCTTCAATATCCATATCTACAAAAAGCATGAGAATAGTGTGTCACATGATGCTATAGAATGAACTGTATATTAAATATTAAATACATTTACAGGATATAATGCTGTTTCAACAATGCCCAAAAAATCAATATATAGAGCACACATTCCTTTAAAAAGTGTGATTAATATTGTCTAGTGCATGTAAGGATAATATAGAAGAAAAATGAAGTGAATTCTTATGTAATATCTAGGTTATCTTTCTTACTACTAACGAATTTATATCTTAAAAGTATCTAATATTCTAACAAAGAGAAGAAGACAGGGAGTGAGAGAGAAGTGGAAAGAAAGGTGGGAGATAGAAAGGCAGGGTAAACGGGGAGTGGAAGAAAGGATGAATGGAAAGAAGAAAGAATGGGGGTAGGAAGTGGAAGGAATGGGAGGGAAGAAGAAGGAGGAAGAAATGAAAGTAATGAAGCAAAATCAGGAAAGACAAAACTGAATGAGGAATGAAGGAAAGAAGAAAAAAGGAACATAGAAAGCAATGTGGTGAGGGAGGAATGATGAAAGTGTGCAGTGACGGATGAATGTAAGGAGGAAAAGAGAAAGATTCAGTGACAATAATGGGAGGAAGGAAGTGTGTGAAATGAAGGGAAGAAGGAAGAGGAGAAAATGGAAGATGGAAGGGAGAAAGGGGAAAAGAGGTAAGATGGAAGGAATAAGGGAAAAAGATGGAAGTGAGGGAGGAAGAGAAAAGATAAAAGCGATGCAGAGAAGATTAGGGAGGGTCAAAGGAAGGAAGAAAGAAATAAAAAAGGAAAGGCAAAAGAAGGAAGTGAAATAGAAAGGACAGGATGGAAGAAAGAAGGAAGGAAGGATGAAAAAGGGGAACAAGGGAGGAAGGGAATTAAAAAAAGGGAGGGAAGGAGGAAGGAGGAGGAAATAAGAAGAATGGAAGAAAAATAATAAAGAGTGCTGAGAAATTTCATTGTGATAGGAAGTCTGATTACTTTGTTAAAGAAGACTCTGATTAAGTAAAAACATCTACTCAATACACATTTTCAAATGCTTTCACTAGTAGAATTACAGACAACAACAGGCATGCTGGAGAATGAAAAACAAGGAGGAAAACTGAGAACAGTAAAAGATTTCTCCTCAAAGACCTTTTAAAGAACATCATGTATGCAACACTGGGGATTGTTGTCTTCCAAAACAAATATTATATTGTTCCCAGTACTCTAATTGCATGCCATTGACAGCTATGGATCCTAAGACAGATAACTTAAAGCTGAATTTAATTTTTCATTTTATTGTTTATTCCAATGCAGTTAACTGAACTACCTAAGGCCACACTGATATAGGAAGCATGCTTCTATTTTTACCACTCACAACCATCTATAATGAGATCTGGTGCACTCTTCTGGCATGCAGGCATATATAAAGACAGAAAATTGTTAGCATAATAAATAAATTTTAAAAATAGAGGGATACTTTCTCAGCCTAGACATACAAGAAGAGCCTAGGTCCTGCCCCAAATAATATGACAGACTTTGAACCCATGGAGGGCCTCACTCTTCTTGAGGAACAGAAAGGGGATGGGCTGGGGTTTGGTGGTAGTGATGGGGATGATGGGAGGGTGAGGAAACTAGGATTGATATGTATAACAACCTTGTTTCAAAATTAAATGTCTCAGTTTGAAGGCCTGGTCAGTCTAAGGGAACTCTGACAGTGGAACCAGGATGTATCCCTGATGCCCAAAAGGGCTTGGGAGCACATTCCCCATGGAGGGATACTCCCTTAACCTAGAGGCAGGAGGAAAGGCCTAGTCCCTACTCCAAATGACTTGACAGGTTTTGTTGATTCCTCCTGGAAGGCATCATCCTCCCTTTGAAGTAGGGGGCAGGGAATGGGATGGGAGGGTGTTCTGTGGGGGGGGAATGGGAGGGAGTAAGAAAAGGAGGGGATAGGGAGGGAGGGAGAGGGAACTGGCAACAAAATGTAAAATAAGAAAAAAAAGAAAATACTATTTTCAATAAAATTAATTTCATTGAAAAAAACAAATTTAAATAAGAAAAGGAAAAAATCTTAAAGTTAAATGGTCCTACTTATCACCTTCATTTAAGATGAGGACACCATGTACACATGAAATGGATGTTGGGTCTAAATTTATGCATATTTTGAAATCTTACGAAATTATTATTAGCAATGTGTACCTAAAGACAAGGATAAGGGTATGAGAAAAGGACCCCTTGTAACTAGGTAAGCATGAACAATAATTCATTTATTAGCATATGTCTTAGATGTGACTTCACAAACTGTGCACATGGTCCATGAGGGGAGATAGTAGAAAACTGATTTAGAGTGCCATTCCCCCGCACAGTGTTCTGAGTTAAAGTTGTACAACTAATTGTGCCACTATTTGATCATAAACAAAGTATGAAAAGTAACTTGAACTATTATCCTATAATTTTCTTCTATCCAGGAGCTGCTAAGCTTTCTCAATTACATCAGCCGTATGACTAATAATAATAATAAAAAAAAGTCTCATATGCAATTTGAACACTTGGTTAAGCAACCAGGAGGTAGGCAAGTGTTCCCTCTTTCAATTCCTCATATTTTGATGGGAAGGAATTTAAAACATAAGTGCTGATAATATTTTAGCCTTAGTATTAGTGGAACACAAAGTATCAAACTAGAGTCAGTGAAAGTAAAATAAAGATATAATCAAAAAGTAACGGGCTGATAGGATATATTGAGTGCTTATGAAACAACCCTAGTATTAGTCGCTCTTCCTTGCGTTCTCTTTCTAGGTTGAACTATTTGCTCCAGAGTTAGAATGCCCTTCTTGTCTATATGAAGGGACCATAGGTCTAGGAAGGGCATGCAATGGAGAAAAAAATCAAGTTACAACTAATATTAAATAGGAAAAAAGGGGGGATCAGGGATCAATATTTATTTTAAGTTTAACATCAGTGCTCAGGGTAAGTCATTTTCTCTTTAGAGGATATTTGACATTCTCTTCAATCATTTTCCCCATCAAACCCCCCAAATTGCTGATGCTATATATGAATAAAAGGGAAGGATCCTACTTCATCTTCTGCAGTGTCTAAAGCTAGGTGAGGAATATCTGACACTAAGCACCAGTGCTGTTGAAATTGAGTTGGAGCAAATGGAGCCTTAGAAATCTAAAGATTCATATGCAATGAAACTTCTGCAAAGTTTTTGCTTACCTCTTTGTCATGGGTGGGTGACTCCTTCTCACTTTATTAAGGTATTTTCAAAATGAATATGTTGCTGTTGTTCAGTGAGCAGATTGAGGCATCAGACATTTACAAGAGACAGAAGTCAACTGTGGCAAACTGCTCAGGGATGTGACTGATTTTGTTTGTCATATTATCATTGGATTTGAAAGTATAATATTCCATTTGCATTTGTATTTGTCATTGCAGAAATGGGACTTGAGTTTTAGTAACTTTAATAACAGAGACTCAGAAGGCCACCATGATATCCCTGGATGAGGGGGGCTGGCATAATATGTTATATCTAAAATAGTCTTTGGGGGTAAAGGGGCCCCAAAGGCAATGGTTATCTTCTTGGTAGAATAGCTTTGTAGCAATTATACAATGTTGTTCAAATGAAAAACAATTGACTGACACGTTTCATCTTTTCCTTAAAATTTGTGCCAGGCTCCTATCTCCCCTCACTGTATTTTCTGCATAAATGAATCTCTGACACATCAGATAATAAACTCTGTATAAAAATTCGTAATAAACACTTTACATAGTAACATAATGGTGTTTTCAGGACAGATGAAGGTAAATTTGTTAGAAGGAACCATAGATAAAATGATAGTGGAAGAGGCTGGTAAATTCCTGAATGACATAGAATTATGACTCTAATCCATATTTCTCAACCTGTGGGATCATGATCCTTCTGGGTTCAAATGACCTTCTCACAGGGGTCGCATAACATCATCTTGAATATAAACTATTTGCGTTGTGTTTCATGCCAGTAGCAAAATTACAGTTATTAAGTAGCAAAGAAAATAGTATTATAGTTGGGGATCACCACAAAATAAGGAGCTGTATTAAAGAGTGTCAGCATTAGGAAAGGTGAGAACTACTGCAATTAGTCTACAAATTTTTGTTGAGGACTGAATTAAATTTATGCATGCATTCTACTGCCCTTGCTTTTTTTCAGACAAATGAAATGCTTCAATTAAGATGCCAAAATAAGATACTTAGGGATAACTCAGATACACGCTACTTCCACTCACTCTCTACATCCAGCTAAGTGTCCTATCCTTGTTTTGAGGAGAAATACAGAATTCTTTGGTACTAAGGAATGCCTCATTACTAAACTATACATAGTAAAGTAGTAAAGCAGGGACTCTCAGTCAGTCTAAGTACCATTGACATTTGGGGATATATGATTATTACAAGGAAATGTGATGTCCTGCTCACTGAAGTTTACAGTAAAGCATCATGGAACTCTGTCCATCAATGGGGTAGTCTACATGCACAGGCCCCTGAAAGGTGTCTAGACAAATTTGATGCATGCAAAAACTGTTTTTTTTTTCATTTATATCAAATTAAGAAACACATAATTCTAATACACGTAAAGTATCAAAAGCATCTTTGGTACATAATACAGAACTATTTCTATTTAAAGTGATACTCCTACAAAGGTACAGGAAGGAATCCCAGGGTGAAAATTTGTATACATAGCTCATTATTAACAGCAAAGCCTTTTTTGTGTTGCTAACACATTGCATGCTGGTATAATTGTATTCTTTGTGTTTACAAGTAAATAAAATAATATCAACCTGTTTCCTTAAGGCACGTTGTCAAATGAATCTGCCTCAGTTGAAGATAACTTTGTTTTTTTGTTGTTATTGTTTGATTTTTTTTTTAGATTCCACTGATATTTTGTCAAGTTCTTCAAATGTGTTAACACTAAATGAAAATGCATAAGTGGTATGCTATAGTTGTATTCTTAATTTAAGATTGATAATTACAGTTAATTACAATTACCCAAACAAGACAGGAAATACAGCATTTTGCCTGTAGAATATTATTGGATGACTTCTAGATATCCTTCTGACACACAAATTTTATATTGATGTAAATAATATTATTTTCTAATACATGCCTCATTCAGTATTAGAACACATACATTATATCAGGGGCTTTCAGACTCAGCAATGCTGACATTTGAGGCCACATAATTCTTTGTAAGTATCTGAGGTTTCCTGTCTGCATTGGATACAGAGATGAATAACTCACTGGACATCACCCATCATATGCCAGCAGCATCTCTTCTCATGAGGAAAATCAATAATGTTTCCAGACATTTTCAAGTATTCACTGTGGCACAAAATCTTTCAAGTTATGATGCACTAAATTACATTGCATAAGGACAAAGTCTCAATCTATGAAAAGTAAGTAACTAAATAAAGAAAGAAATGCAAACAGTAGTACCTTGGAAAAAACAAAGGAAATATGTTGATATGTTCAAAGAGTTAATAGGAAATTTCATGTAATTATTTTAACATATCACAATATAGTTCTGTTTATATAGTTGCATATATACACTTAAAGAATATAAATATTCAACAAGCAGATATATAGTAAAGTAGGGTTCAATTGTGGCTTGGGGCAGGAACTTATCTTCCTTAAGTGCTGAAGAATTCACCTAAAGGACATAAACTTTTAAAGTAACTTAATGAACTCTACCATGTGCTAATATCATCATTCTACTCATCTGTCTTCCTCTTATCAATGATTTTCCCCAAATCCTTTGTAAGATTATCTAGCCAATTAATCTTGCATAATCACTATTACATTCCTTACCAATTTTAAACCTAAGGCCTGTAATTACCCCTCTTGCCTTAATAAAATTTAAGTAATTTATTAAGCTCCATCTTGGACTTTTGTATCTCTAGAACCCAATATTTTGTTTTATGTTGATTTTCCTGATCTTGGTATCTCTTGAAATCCTTTCAATTTGTTTGTGTGTTGGGTTTTTTGTTTTGTTTTGTCTTGGTTTTGAGAGACACAAACACACTTGAGGAGGTTTGTGAACTGTTGCAAAGTTTACTTCAAAGTATCGGGTTTTTATGCAGAAAGAACAGATTTTTGGCCACAGTTTAAAGATAAACAAACATTCTATAAAAATGTCAGCAATTTCTTTTGAAGTATGACATAGTAAATACATCTAAGCAAGTGCATAACTGAAAGCCTCTGTCTATTTTGGCCAGTTTGTGGTCAGCTTATCAGAGATTTGATTTACTGAGTAAAGAGAAGAATCATTGTCTTTGAACAGTAAACTTTTAATAGCAATGATACAAGGGCCCTAAGATACCAAGTAAGAGTTTTGCAGTAACTCCAACAGTAGCCTAGCTATGGGTAGGCTGATTACAGGCAAGGTCACATTGTGGGCTGCTTCCTTACAGCTTTAGCCCTAATTGTTTATTAGGCCTTGGGCTGACATCTGACATTGTGGGTTTTATGATTGGGGGCACAGAGATCAACATCCATCCTCTGAATGTTGGTCTGTATCTCTTTCAGTTCCTGTTTTCTAGGCTTCTCTGAATTAACAGTGGAGCTACAGGCTAAAATGCCCATAATTAAAAACATTATTATTATAACACAAAACACATCTAACACCCATCCCAAACAGCCAGCCAAGCAAACACCTGCAGGGACCTGGACCACTTTTCCTCAGGAGGCGTAACCACGTGTGGTGCAAACCTCTGGACAGGTAGCCATTGAGATTTCTCCCAGCCATTGCTATACTGCCTCCACTGGGGCTGGTGTGGCACATGGCATATCTTGTATTAGTTTTCTTGTTTGTTTTTGCCTTTTTAAATATTTATTCTAAAATATTTTCCTCTAAAATTTAAATAATTAAAGTAGCATCATTCTAAGTCATTTTAATTTCATTTATTTTACATTTTAAGTAAAATAAAATGATACAAATTTTCCCTTCCACTTCATGCTTGAAGTCTTTATCATATTGACCCACTCTGACTCTTTATATGTCCTCACACTGTCAAATTAATGGCCTTTCAAAAATGATTGGGAGAAGTGTCATTTGAGTTCGATGCCCCATCACTCTCTATAGTTTCATTTTTGTGGGGTTCCAATATATTTAGAATAATAAAATTCTCCTAAGTAATAATTAGATTATGTCCTCAATAACATTTCATACTGTTAACAATTGAGTTCAATTCACATTTTTTATTTTCAGTAAATGCAACTATTAAATGCATTTGTATTCATTTTCATTCTTTTTCACTTAAATTAGTCAATTTGTAATAATAATCAGAAGTTCTCAAATTGAACATGAAATTTTTTAGAGAACTCATTCCTAGATATCATCAAATTACTAACTGAACATACATTTTCATGAATTTAGCACTGGATATATCTACACTATTTTGTTATTGCATGCATAGTTCACATAAAACAGTGCTTTCCATAAATTTTAATATCATAATGGTTTACTATATAATCTAGTCAAAGCACTTCTATTTTATTTTTAGCATCTGTTTGCATATGTGTATGTATGTGGCCTACAGATTGCTCTAAGAACTGAGAGGCTGAACAGTGGTGAAATGGGAGAAAGATTCATCCTCCACGGAGGCATCCTGGCATGTTTGAATACCACAGTGAAACTTAAAAACATTTGCCTTTTGTAAACTTAAGCTCAGAATATATGAGACAATGTTCCATCTAAGGTTTACTGGCCTTCAGAAACTAAGAGAATATTCTTTGGTAGGAAGTAAATTATATGACCAAGTTTGCCTATCAGATTTTCCCCAAGTATCATTCTAAATAAATGCTAGAAATATAGGTGGAACATAATCTTATGCCAATGTAGAAAGAGACTGATGTCTATTTGAAGTATTATTGTTCATTCCAGTATGCTTATCTTCAAAGATTATTGATTACAGAACAGTAGAGTATTGTTATAGGGTATTAATTTGTTACTATGTGGCATGGAAGCAGGACCAGATCAGCATTGGGGGGGTACCTGCTAGTAACATAATGGTGTCAGAAGTGGGATTGAGGACTTTCACTTAAAACTTTACAAAAGCTTAAAAGATAGTTTTTAGAAACAAAGATAAACAAGACTTCTTGGTAGCAGCATTTTTCTGTGTTGGACTCTGTTTTGTGAGAGACAAGTAAACATTTGCACAGCTCCTTTAAAGGAGGTTTCCAAATTTGCATAAGCGGCAAAATACCACATTGCTTTTAAAGAGCTCTGGTAGCAAAGGTCTGGTGTGTACAGAGCTGTGATGAAAGTTTACAGTGTGTTTTAAAATATACATAGGCTTGGGAGAGAAAGAGAAAAGAAATAAAATGGTTTTAAAAAGACAGAGAGTAGCTGGATGTGGTGGCACATGCCTTTAATCCCAGCACTCTGGAGACAGAGGCAAGCAGATCTCTATGATTTCAAAGTAAACCTGGTATACAGAGGAAATTCCAGGACAGATAAAAGTTACACAGAGAAACCCTGTCTCAAAATATGTAAAAATAGAAGTAAAAGAAATTAAAGTGATAAAAAGGCCACTTAAAGATGGAAAGCACAGAGAAACTTTGGTTATTGTATGCTGTTCTGTTATCTTTAAATTGTTTGACTATTGAAGAAATAACAACTACTGATAAAAGAAATGCTGCTGGATTAATTCAATTTATATATTTTAAAAATGCTTTGACTCCAAAATTTAAGCCTAAGGACAAGTTACTGGGGAAAAGGATTTCTATTTTTGTTTCCACAGAAAATGAAAAGCTGTGGATTCCTTCCAGACTAATGTGATTTGATAAAGCCACAACCCCTGAAACAGCACACCAGGTGATCCAACATTCAATGAAGTTGGGACAAGCAGCCTTGCAGACTACAGCCAAGATTTCTGCGTCTTCTCAGGATCTCCATGACAGACGCCTCTACCAGCAGGAAGTAGTTTGGAAAGAACGATGCCCAAATTCCCAAATATTGTTTATAAATGTTTGTTTTCATTTAAATAGTGTTGATTTTAAATGGTTAATGATCACAACCAATCTCTTTTAAAGGTAAAATGGGAATTATGTAATAGATATGAATACTTTGTTTTGGAATGGATCTTCACTTATTGATACAAATTTAAGGTCAATTTTGTGATGTGTGTATTTCTCCTCTTGTTTAGGTATTGTGTTATATAGCTCATTGAAAAATGTAATGTATAATTTAGTACAGATTATAGAGAGTTACCTATGATAGTTAAAACTTAGAGTTAAGTTAGTTAGGATTTCTAGCTATACAGAGATGTATTTGAGATGAATAGGCATTCTTCAAATCTTTCAAAGACCCACAGAATATGACATTTAAAATGGTTTAGGGTTTTTCTTGACAGTGAGGCACAACTGCTCCTGGTAAAACCACCTGAGTCAGAAAGGAAGGTAGACATCAAAGAAATGTGTTATTGAGTTTGCTTCTAATATGGCAAGACTTGGCATTTGGACAAGATACTGCCCTTGTCTAGACTGTTTGACTAAATACTGTATAAACTAGACATGCAGAACCCACAGAAAAGTTACTGCTGAAACAAGATGGACATTGCTACAGGATTCCTGCTTCGTGGAAGAGGCTGCCAGACATTCTGCAGGACACAGAGAGAAGTGATTGACAAACTGCCAATAGAAGTGGACAGTTTAAAGTTTCCTGCTTTGCTGAAGAGTCTACCAGACACACCATGACCTAAGGGCTGAAGATGGAACATTACAGAAGAACTTCGGGTGACTGAGCAGGCAAGTTGTCTCTGTGATTTCTAGAGTTTATGTATTATCCTTTTGTGGTCTTAGAAGGAGTTGAAGACAGATAGTTATGATTATAGTTTTCCTTAGTTAGGATTAAAGATAAGTTACATATAAGACTTTAGACTCATAAATATAGGATAGATGATAGAATATTTTCTTTAAGTCTTACTAAATGTTAATGGACTAAATATTGTTAACTGTGATTCTTATTTGATAACTGTTGTGTGTTATATTTTGCTATGCTAAGGTTAAAACCCTTCTTTTTATTTTAGATAGAAAAGAGGAAATGATGGGAGATGTTATTCTGTAAATATGTTTCTCATACTGGTTAATGAATAAAGCCCTGTTGGCCAATAGGAAAGGAAGATAGGAGGGACTAGGAAACTAGGAGGAAGGAGAAAGTGGTTGGGAGGAGTCAACATGGAAAGCCTGGAGAGAGCAGACGTGGGCCCGCAGCTCTCCGATAAGATGACCAAGTGGAAATAGTAGGATAAATAGAAATGGGTTAATTATTAAGACAGAGCTACCCAGTAAGAAACTATTAACTTTCCAACAGCCTTATATCAAATACAGAGTCTCTGCATGTTATTGGGGACTTGTGTGGTGGTGGGATCAGACTGGTGGTAGGGAAATCATGCTCATAACAACTATGAATAAATATGAAATCAAATAAAAGTTTGATTTCAAAGTTCAAAATCCCCTGTGGAAAAACATATCTTGTACTCACTGGTAGGTCAAGATATATCCCTTCATTTGTAATCTCTGATGGTCTTTGTCAGTTACTATCTATGTCAGTTTGTTTGGGAGAATATTGTTGACTGTATCTTTGCTTGAATAACCTCTGTAATATTTTAGCTTATCTTCACTGATATTCCTTTTCGTCTTTGAAGACAAGAAGGAAGTTCAGTTGACTAAAATTGTCATTTTTAATGAACCCAACCTGCAGTGGTCACTGTAGTAAAACCAGGATCCAATGTTTAATTACTAACCAAAATCCAGTTGCCTGGTCTTGGTAATATGACTCCATTCTACCCTAGAATACTGGGCAAAAATCTCTCCTGGAAATATTCTGCTAGGATTTGACCACCAATTGAAAAGTGATTGACTGAGTCTCCAACATCTGTTCTGGTGCTACCCTTGAAGAACTGGCTGCCAGTCCCGTGCTTGCTATTCTTCCCTTGCATCTGCAGAAAGTAGCTTCTCAGGTTGACTGGTTCTGATGCCCTCAAGCTGCTTGCTCTTCATCTTGTAAAATCAGAGCATAGTTGTTACACAATCACTCTGTGTGAATGGGGAGAAGGGAAATAATGTGGATATATTTAGCCACTTACTATGATGGTAACTCATGGCATCTTCTCAGTCATCAGAGCTACCTCCTGAATGACTTGGTCAATGACAGTACACAGAGTTAGACTCCCTTTCTCTGTCTCTCCACACTCTTCTTTCTTCATTTCCTTTCTTCTTTACATCTTTCCCTCCTTGCTTCCCTCTGCCCTTTGTCTCTTTGACTCTGTCTCTTTCTTTTTTTCTGTGTTTTTTTCTGTCTTTCTCCATCTCACCATCACAATTATAAACATAAGCAGTTAGTGGGGTTTTCTTTGACAAATATATATATACATACATATATATGTATATGTATAATACATATATGTATATGTATTATATATATATAAATATTTAGGAAATATTTCAACATACCATTTCATTATTTCTTTTTACTGTATCTTTGATATTAAGAAACTCCTGCTTATTTAGCTGTTGAACCTAAAATTAAGGTATACATATACAAAATTTATTTAGTTCATAGTGGCACCCAATTCCAGGAAACTAATTTTTAGTTCTTATATTCTCTGTTTCTAATATCTCTATAGTGTCTGATTAGGATACACCACAGAATGGGTAGAAAATGAGATAAAGATGAGAATGGGATAAAGAAAAAGAAAAGAGAGGAAATAAAAGTAATAAAAAGGAATAAGGAAATAGATCCTAGAGTGAATGTCAGTTTCAAATAAGTGTAGGACATTCATAAACAACTCTCAGAATGCGGATTGATATTTTTTACCATGGTTTTATAGAGGATAAATTACCTAATTGGCAATCCTTATGAATACAATCTGTATTTGCCCTAGACAGCAATGAAATTGTTGTTTTTTATTGTTGTTGTCAATAATAACCTAAAAAGATGTGATGTAAAGTTTATTTTGGCCCACAGATTGATGGCATATGATCTATTATTGTTGAGACAATGTGTCAGCAGGAGAATCAGACATCTGGTCTCATTGTTACTGTAGTCAGGTAGTATAGAAGACCAAACAAGTGTGGCCATGCTAAAAAATTCAAAACTTGATAACAATGATGCATTTTACACCACTGAAGCCCCACTATTCTAAGGTTTAACATCATTCCCAAACAATGCCTTACTCTGGGAACAATGTATTGAAACACCAAGTCCAATGTGGGACAATTCATATTCTAGCTACAACACATGGTATTATCACCCCAAATTTACACAAATGAAAATATTATATTAGAGGAGAAAAAACACACATTAAAATTTACACTTACACAAATTATTTGTGAATGGGTGCATATTAGCATGTGTACATATGTGCACTTAAATACACATCCATTCAATTACATAATAATGTACATATACATGTGTATATTCATGCATAAAACAGAGGTTACCTTTAGGTTTCTTCTTTGATCATACTCAAACTTATTTAGTGTGTGTGTGTGTGCGTGTGTGTGTGTGTGTTGTATATATGAATGATCTCCTATCCTTCTGCCATATATTGTAGCACAAAAGCACATGCATGAGGAGAACATAACCAGGTATCTTGCTACAGCATTTATTTTATGCATTACTTTATAAAATAGTGACACAATAAGCATGCAGCTTATGGATTGATTCACTTAGACATGCTGACCAGCAAGCTCTAAGATTTTCTGTTCCCAAACACTTTCAATAGAATCAAAAAAAAATATTGTTGTACCTGGTTTTTACAAACTCATGTCCTAGGGATCCAAACCCAGGTATGCTTGTAAAACAGCCTGCCTGAAAATTCTTCCTGGCCATCCAAATTCAGCTAATCTTTTCTGTCTATCTTACTATCTTTTGAGTAGTTTGTATGAAGTTTGCATAGTAAAGTGAGAGGCAGGGAGGGAGAAAGAGAGGGAGAAAGGGAGAGGGAACTAGGATCAATATGTTAAATAAGAAAAATTTAAAAAACAAAAAACCTACTACTATTAAAATTGTTTCTTGTAAAAAATATTAATGTAAGTGAAATTTCCTATACTTTTTTAAAATACAAAGTGGTATTGATTCATATTTTTAAAAATATTGAAAGTTGAAAATGCTTAGGCTTTCTACCTTAACTCACAGCATTACAGAGCAAGTCACAGAAAACTAAGCAGACCCCACTGCTACAGAACTATCAGCTACACTATAAATCATGTAGGTCTTTGCAAACAGGCTACTGGTAAGGTAGTTCAAGCTATATTCCATATCTATCTTAAATAATATAATGTCTCCAGTATGCAAAAAGTGTACTTATAAACTGATTTTAGAGGAATAAAATGTTTTATCATATGTAGAATCCCTCCCTCTAAAAGCACTTCACAATCTCTAGTCTTAAAATTTAAACAAATGACTCATTTGAAAATATTTGCAGCCATTTCCTGTGTGACCAAATAACTTCCTCTAATATGCTATGAAGTTTGTGAAAGCTCATTGAATTTGAATTTTATGTCTATACACCATGAAGTAAAAGGTGATAATGTTGGTGTCAGTTTAAATAAAGTACCTATGAAATAAAATTAGCTATAAAAGTTTCTTTTTATTCCCTATATTCCCACCTAAACTAACAGTGTCCTTTATTTCATCAGCACACTGGGAGTCTAAATGTCACGTTTATCTACTTGTCCTTATAATTATTTATGCCCCAAATTGCAAAATTTGATCTGGAGAGCAAGAATTTTTGATTTTTGATGTTTTTAGTCTCTAACATCAGGATATGCAGAGGTATGTAGACAATGTACCATCAAGAGCTGAACTAGGTTTAGTTCCTTCTATTTTTAGCCACTATAAGCCTCCAAGGTTGCTGAGATCTTGTTATTAATAGCTATGGACTGATGGGAGATGACATTCTATAAATATGTTTTTCTCATTGGTTAATGAATAAAGCACTGTTGGCCAATAGGGAAACAAGATAAAATGGACTAGAGGAGGTGGAGGGTTCAGGAAAAGATAGGACAGAATCACAATGTGATCTCAGGAAGAGAAGACTCGTGAGTATGGGGTTCTCAATAAAATAAGACCATTTAAAAATACATATATTATGGGTTAATAATTTAAACATAGCTAGCCAATAAGAAACTCTAGTTACTAGCCAATGGTTTAATAGTTTCATAATTAATACAGTGTTTCTGTATGTTATTTGAGGCTGATGCAGCTATGGGAATAAGCTGGTGGGAGAGTGCCGGTAAAAATGGACAAGAGAGAATTTCACATATGTATAAAATGAAACAGTATATTTACTCCTCCGTGTTACCCCCAAATAATCCTTCTGAAATCCACGTGCCTTTCTTTTTTTACCACACTAAGTCCATTTAGTAGTTTCCATACATACGTGGCTATCCACCAGACCATGGGAAACCTACAAGTGGCCAATAATTTCAAAATAAGAGTAATTCCCTCTCCTTCAATAAATATTCCCAGTCTGCAGCTTCCCAGTAAGTGGTGGGCCTAGTGTTTTTCTTCTGACTTGATCTATATGGATCTTTTTCAGATAGACATGGCTATTTTAAATTTGTGTGTACAATACCTGTACCTTGTCCAGAAAATATTTCATAGCACTTCTCCTAATCTTTAAGCTTTTATGAACACTCTGCTTCTTCTTCTGGGACATTCTCTGATCCTTGGCAGTGTTGGTTGTTGGTTCATAAAGATGACCTAGTTAGGGTTTTTAGGGGTTTCTAGCTCTTAGCATTTTTATAAGTTATGCATATATCTGTTGACAGCTGTTCATTGCAAAATATATATTCTGTGATTAAGATGGCAAGCAGTCATATATACATTATAAACTAAACATAAATGTTCAAAGGCAAATTGATCTCGTAACAAAGTTCAAATGGTCAGTTATACATTAGGGCCTGTGACACCCCAAACCATGGTTTTTGACATAGATTAAAGTAATTGTAATGAAATCTCCTCTTAGGGAGCATGTCTCAATTCTAAACACAAAATGATAAGCTACCTCATGGCAATTATGGTGCTCTTCTACCAGCACACCCATATTACCTGCTAGCTTGGTATTATGGCATAGACCATCTAATCATCTAATGTTGGGTAAGAAAATTGATGAGTTTTCCTCCCCAGTAGCCTGTACACCACCTTCTGACATTACAAAGCATGCAGTGTGAATAAACATCCTAGTTGATATCAGGTTCCTTTTTTTCTATACCCTACAGTTGAAGTATATGGTGTCTTCATCAATAGGTTCTTACTTTGTTGTTATTATGAGTAACCAAAGGAAGTGACTAAATCCCATGTTGTTTTAGGAATCTCTGGGACCTCCATGCACAATAACTCATAGGGATGTATCCTCTGCATGGTCTTGAGATTTTAATTTAATAATCAATGTCTGTGGAGATCAAAGTTGTGCACCAATGCAGAGGAATACTATCCATTTTTCACTCAAATTTCAATTTGGTTAATACATCCACTATCCTATATATGCTCTCATTCCTTACATCTGTCTAACTTAACATTTTAACTCCTGGTATTATATCCTTTCTCCACACATGCTTTATTATTCCTACTCTTATTAAACTGTAAGGTGGGTTGTGGGAAAGTAGACATCCATATGGCTTTCATTTCCCCTTCATTTTGGTTTTGCTCATCACCTTATTTCTTACTACTGCCATTTTCCTTTTCTGCTTTGTTCCTGCCAATAGTCTACCTCAGGACTATAATAACTTGAAATCTACTACACACCCATTTTTTTTAGTGTGTTCTTTCTCAAAACAATCTCTTTCTTGTTCACTAACTTCACTGACTTTCATTGTATTCCAAGGGAAACACACAAAAGTACTGAAGCTAGAATCTATGTGGGAAAGAAAACAAATCACGTGTAATTTCTTTCTGTTTATTTCCATAGCTCATTTTTTTAAACTGGATTGATTATATTCTCAATGATAAGGGTTTTGTGTGTGTGTGCGTGTGTGTGTGTGTGTGTTTCATATACATTAGATAATAATCCTGTTTGGGAGGAACATATAGTGAAGACTGTCTTTCATTATATGGGGAGTCTATTCAGTCACATACAAATTTCCTGTACTATATTAATGTCTTTTTTGTTTCATATGGTCCTATTTGTCAGTGTTGAACTTGTCTCCATTGCTATAGTGATCCTATTCCTAAAGTCCTTGCCTTCACTTGGAAGTTGAAGTTAGCAGTTTCAAAACTTTCCTCTAGCAGTTTTGAGGTATCAAATCTCATGTCAAGATTTTTATCCATTTGTAGTTGAATATTGCATTTGGCAAGATTTTTCTGCATATTAAAACCAATTTTACAAGCATAAATTGTTGAAGGTGTGCTTATTTTTCTAGTATATATGTGTAAAATCTTTGTCAAAAGTCAGGCAATTGTGGTTGCTTGGGTCATGATCTGAGACCTCAACTCTATTGACTTCGTCTGCCTTTGTGCCAATACAATACGTTTTTAATTTTACAGTCCCCAAAGACTTTGTTCAGTATTATTCTACAGTAGTTTGTGCCTCCATACACATTTTTCATTGCTTCTTTTCTATATATGCTGAGATGCTGAGAATGTTATTGAGGTTCTTTTTTTTTTTTTAAAAGGGGGACACTGATAGTGTACTAATGTGTAATTTTTACATTAATAATTTTGATTTGTGAATTTAAGATATCTATCTACCTTCTAATCATTCACTGTTTGCCCCTTCAGTGCACACCACATAGTCTTTTCAAATACATTGAAAACCTGTTCTAGGAGAAGGTACTGTGGACGTTCTGAGTTTTGTCAATTCCTGAATTAACTCATTCATTCAGCACCTAGTTATGTAAAACCCTCAGAATGAGGAGTCTCTCCAATTTGGTCAGTACCCCCAAGAACTCAATGTCCAGTCCAGTTGATGCAACATGCAAGAGGCTTTAATGAACAGGAAACGTTTGCACAAACGGGCTCCCTCAGCACGCAGGCTAGAGAAGCAACATTTTCTGGGCACAGGTACTTTTAAAGGGAAAAAACCACAACCTTAGGTTGGGGCTGTGACCCTCTGTCCATACCTGGCCAGAGTCATGGGTTCTCTTTTTGAGGCCAGATGGTCTCAGGTCAGCAGACCTCAGGGCCTCAGGTGTGCTAATTAATCTCGTCTAAGCAAACTGGAGTTGCAGATAACTCTTTCTTTCTTAAGGAACTTATTTACCTCATGTTGACACGCTGACCAGAGGGCAAATTCCAGAGAACTGGATTATAGTGGCCTGGGTTAGCTTTGTGGGTCAGACTGCCCTTCATTTCAAGTGGGGGGTAGTCTCCTTAACTGGATTTTACTTTCTGTTTTTCATTCCCCCTTTTTTCTTTGGCAATAGTTCTAATCTTAAAACTAGGGGAATTAAGAGGCAACTTCCTCTTGCTTTGGGAGGCTCCTGTACAGTTGCCTAAATACCATGATCTGGACCGAGTCACTCACTTGTTTCCTAACAAAAGTAACAATTTTTCTAACAGTAAGCAACAAGAGAGGAATAAAAATGAGCAATTTTAAGAGGCTGTACCTGGGTCCTATGTCCTCAAGTGGCATGGAGGTATGTCCAGGGGAGGAGGAGGGTATATTCTGGACCAGCCACAAAGTGAAAGTAGATCTTTTCACTGAGTCTCAAAGTTTCCTGTGTGGTCTCCAACCTGGAAGTGATATGGAACTTCCAAGTCTCCTTTGGCAGAGTAGGCCGGCCTCCCGGAGCTGCTTCCATGCTTGCTGTCTCACCCACTCAGGCACCTTGAGTCTAGCAAACAGAGGCTGGGAGAACAGCACATCAGCACTGTGTACAGGGGCAATTTTCACCAGTGGAGGGAGCACCCATAGAGCCATTTATAGGGGGTCAGCCCAAATCGCCTAGGGGTGTTTTTAACCCTGAAAAGCACAAAAGGTAGGAGAGCTCTCTGACCATTAACGTCAGTCTCCAAGGTAAATTTAGTGAAGGACTCTTTAATGGTTTTATCTATCCTTTTTACCTGAGCTTTGGGGTCTGCATGCACAATGTAATTTTAATCATTCCTCAGTATCTTGGCCAGTCACCGACATACCCGGGCAACAAAACCTGGGCCATTGTCTGATCTTACTACCTTAGGTATTTTAAATCTATGGAAACTTTTTTTTTTTTTTTTAGCTGCCGTGGTTGAGGCAGCCCCTTTTGTTTATAGATAGCCCTTTGCACATGTACAGTTGCAAAACCAAACCTGCTGCCTGTGTAGATGTTTATGGACTTCTCTTCAGCTAGCTGCAAGGCTTGCTTTAAGGCCATGAGCCGTGCAGGTTTCCATACACTGCCGCTGCCCCAGCCCTTCCTTTAACTTTTACAATGAACTGCTCCCAAAAGTGAACCAGGTCAGCGCCTCCCAGGCCAGCGGGATGTTCTTAAGGTCTTTGTGAACCCTGTCTCTTCAACTAACAGTTGATGGCAGTTATGAGTAACTGGTTCATTAATCTCCTCAGGCAGAAGAGTGGCAGGATGAGAGTGGCTGGTGGAGTGAACACAATCCTCTCCGTGAGAAGCAGGCTTTGGTAGTGAGTCATGAGGGTGTTGGTAATCCATCAGTCTTGGTGATGCCGGACAATGCTCTCCAATGCCTAGGGGGTCTATTCTTTGACTGGTACAGTCACTGCCACAATATCTTTTAGACAGCCAGGCAATTCCCTGGCTACAGAATCAAGCTCCTTTGACAGATAAACAACTGGTCTCTTCCAAGGCCCTGGGGATTTGGTCAAAACTCCCCAGGCTACCCCCATTAGCTTGTCCACATAAAGGGTAGAAAGTTTAGTTACATCTGCAGGTAGAGTAGAGCTGCTAAGGCTGTGAACCCTGGGATCCATAGCCTGCAAAACTTAGCTGTCCCCAGAAATTCTCTTACTTGTCTGGCCATGGTTGGGGCCATTATCTGGACCACAGTCCACTTCTGAGCCTCTGTCAGTCATTGTTGCCCATCCTGTAAACTGTACCCCAGGTATATTACCTCTCTCCTGCAAATCTGGGCCTTTTTGGCTGATGTTCGATAGATAGCCTAGGTCAGACAATTCCAGCAGCAGAGCTTTCATTCTTCAAAGCATTCTTTTTGGTGGCTCCCACTAGAAGTACTTCATCCACATACTGGATGAGGGTCATCTGGGCGTGTTGGATCCTGAAGCTGGCCAGATCTTTATGAAGGGCCTAATCAAAGATGGTCAGGGAATTTTAAACCCTTGGGGCAGTCAGGTCCTTTTCTTGCCAGATTCTTCCCATGTTGGGGTCCCTCCATTCAAAGGCAAAAAGCCGTTGGCTGGTGGGATATAATCTTGAATGAGTGAGATACACAACCCATGTCAAGGTCCACTGTTCTTCGGGTAGGCTGGTAGTCCATGAATACTGTCGTTGCCCTGTGGCACCCATTACTTAAGGGTTTTTTTTGCCTTTTAATTTTCCTAATGGCTGTATCAACTGGTTTCACCTCCACTTTCAAAGTTTCCTGGGCTCTGGGAGAGGGTCCAATCTCCATCTCTTATAATCTTTAACTTCCCCCAGGACTAGCATCTTCAATCCCTTTTTTGTCTTTTGGGGGCAGTCCTTTGTCCAGTGTACTTTTTCTTTACAATATGCACACTGGTCCTTGTCCAGCAGGGTCCTGTTGCCCAGGTTCCCTGTTTTAAATTTTTTAACTTTTTTTTTCTCTACTGTCTTTCCCCTCAACCACTGTAGTCAAGATTTTAGTCAAATTCTTTTCCTCTCTTCTGTCACATTCTTCTCTCTCTCTCTTTTTTCTTTTTTGTCCCTTCTATACACTTTCTCTGTCTCTCCTCTTTTCTCTGTTTCTCTCTCTTCTGTCCCTTCAGTACAATTTCTCTGTCTCTCCTTTTCTTTCTCTGTCTCCCTTTTGTAATACACTTTCTCTACCTCTTTTACTAAATCACATAACTCAGCTTCCTGTAACCCTTCAAGACTCTGGAGGTTTTTTTTTTTTTCTAATATCTGGGGCCCAATTGCCCTATGAAGGCCAGAGCCACCAAAGCTCTCTGGGCTTCTGAGGTAGGGTCAAAAGGAGTGCTCTCTTTACTTTTGCCAAATTGGTGGGCCATCTTACAGCACCTTGGAGACCAGCCACCAGAGCTTTGCAATAGATTTCCGTGTACCTTTAGTGATGTTAAAGTCCCACTGAAGCAAGTCAAGGGGAATCCTGTGCATCAATCTCGTTTTATCAGCTGTGTGGTCCACCCTTTGGCCCCAGGGACATTTTTAATTTTCTAACTGTTGACAATCATCTCAAATAGCCTGGTGAGAAAACATAAGCAACTCCACTAACCTCATAAGGCAATGGGGATACTCTGAGAAAGGGGGGTGGTTAATTTTTCCTATTCTAAAAATCTGAGGAAAAGGACCAGTAATGAAAGCTGTAATCTGGCTACCTGGCACTAGGGAGCCAAGCATTCACAGCAGTGGCAGGTGCAGGGTCATAAACCTGTCCATCTATTCTGTCGTGGCTCCTCCCCTGCGCAGGGCCCACTGCTGCTTAGCCCTGGCAGCTCTGGTGGCTGTGGCAGTGGTGGCTGATACAGGGGACTGGGGACGTGCATGCTCATAGTCTCATCCAAAGATGAACCTGTATAAGTGTTCTCTGGCGGCGGCTTAGGATAAGATCCAGGTCCTAAAAATCAGTTGCCTTAACAGTTTAGATAATTTCAGAATTAAATGTTGGCCCATGGACACAAACAAGAAATGGACACAAACAGTAGGAACAGAAGGACGCAACAAACAGAAAAATCTGACAAACAGGACACATTTGCAAGGTAAAGAAACAGGACCCAAACCAAAGTTACAAATCAGGAGAGAAGCAGAGTCCAGGGGAGCTGTCCATCTCCCAGAGAAGTGATACCTTGTCTCCTCCCCTCCTCCCAACAACCTGGGACTTTCGTCCAGGGGGGTACCAAGGGTCTCAGGACACGTTTGTCTCCCCCTGTGGTCCTATATCAAATACAAGTACTGTGTAGGCACAAATTCAAAATACAAGTCCTGCTCAGGCATAGATCAAATGAAACTCAAGTCAAAAACACATAACATCAGACATACATCAACCATATAGGTTGCAAGCTCAATCTTACCTCCAACAGGCAATGGAATTGAGTCAGGGGTCGACCAGATCTCGGTGGAACCTCCAAAATGTAAGACCCTCAGAATGAGGAGTCTCCCCATTTTGGTCAGTACCCCAAAGAACTCAATGTCCAGTCCAGTTGATGCAACAAGCAAGAGGCTTTAATGAACGTGAAACATTTGTGCAAATGGGCTCCCTCAGCACACAGGCTAGAGAAGCAACATTTTCTGGGCAGAGGTACTTTTAAAGGAAAAAAAAAAGAACACAAGCTTAGTGTGGGGCTGTGACCCTCTGTCCATGACCAGAGTCATGGGTTCTCTTTTTGAGGCCAGATGGTCTCAGGTCAGCAGTCCTCAGGGTCTCAGGTGTGCTAATTAATGTTGTCTACGCATACTGGAGTTGCAGCTAACTCTTTTGTTTCTTAAGGACCACCTGCTGACACACTGACCAGAGGGCAAATTCCAGGGAACTGGATTATAGTGGCCTGGGTTAGCTTTTCGAGTCAGACTGCCCTTCATTTCAAGTTTGTGTATGTGGGGGTTTCCTTAACTGGACTTTACTTTTTGTCTTTCAGTTGCTTAGACTTTTGAATAGTGGGATGATTTTGAAATAAATGGAAAATCTTATTTTTTTATTTTTAAAATTATTATTTAATATTTTTTCTTATTTTACATATAAGTCCCAGTGTTGCAGCAGATTGTTCCCGCTGGCGCCAGCCTGCTAGCCCGCCCCCACCTGCAGCCAGGCTGGGCCTTCAGCCGAGCCAGCCCCAAATAACACTCAGAGACTCTGTATTTGATACAATCCTGTTGGCCAATTACCATTAGTGTTTATGGGTTAGCTCTGCCTTAATTATTAACCCATTTCCACTATCTAAGTATTTCCATGTGGTCGTCTTATCGGGAGCCGGGGCGGGCATCCTCCTTCCTCCTGGGGCTACATTTCTACTCCTCCCCACTACTTCCTCTTTCCTCCTTGTCTCCTAGCCCCGCCTATCTTGTTTCCTATTGGCCACAGGGCTTTATTAACCAGTATGAGAACCATATACAGAATAATATCTCCCATCATCCCAGTTCCCTCTCCCATCTTCCCATGCCCCTCACTGCCCCCTCGTCCTAAAAAACATCCACTTCTCATGGAAGGTGAGGCCTTCCATGAGAGATCATCAAAATCTGTCAAGTCATTTGGAGTAGGTCCTAGGGCCAACCTGGTGTCTCTAGGTTAAGGGAATATCCCTTCATGGGGAATGAGCTCCCAAAGTCCATTCATGCACTAGTGATACATTCTCGTTCCTCTGCCAGAGGTCCCATAGACTGCCCAGTCCTCCTAGCTGACACCCATGTTCAGGTGGTCTGGTTTGGTTTTATGTTGGATCCCCAGCTGTCAGACTGGGATCCATGAATTCCCACTTGTTCCAGTCCATTGTTTCTATGGGTTTTTTCAGCATGGCCATGACCTCTTTGTTCCTCACTCCTCCTTCTCTCAAACTGGATTCCAAGAGTTTGAGTCAGTGCTTAGCTGTGAATCCCTGCTTCTGCTTTCATCAGCTACTGGATGAAGGCACTAGGATGTCATTTGAGGTATTCGTCAACCTCATTATAGGGGAGAGACTTTTAAGGTAGTCTCTCCACAATTGCTTAGATTTCTAGTTGGGGGTCATCCTTGTGGAACTCTATAATCCCTTAGCACCAGATTTCTCTTTAAACCTATACTGGCTCCCTCTATTGATGTGTATCTTTTCTTGCTCTCCTTTAGTCATCTTCCCATTCAATCTTCCTGAACCCTCATTTTTTTTCCTCCCCCTCTTCTTCTCCCTCCTATTTCTTAAATAGAGATGGACTTATGTTAGGAGGCTGGTAAATTATATGGGTTTCAATTGCATTTGTCTCAAAGTGCTTGCAGGCATCAAACTAAAATAAACATATTGGCAACATTTGAACAGTATTCAAAAGATTGTTCAAACAAGGCATGTGAATACAGTGTTAATTGTATATAGACAAAGGCTACTGGAGAGAAATATTTCTCTATCAATTACATTTTGACATGGTTCAAATAAAAATCAATTATTTTCTCTGTTGAAAGTATTATTCAAGTATAAGGACTTGGATTAAACCCATATAGTGATTGTAGTTAGATGTAATTTTTACTCATAACACTTTAATTCAAAGTATTATAGGTAGAAATAAACTAAAGATAATTTATTACTATGTTATGGATAATTATAATTTCAACAGTAGCAAGCCTAAGAACCATGTAACTCATGGATTCAGACTAAGCCTGTTTCACATTCATACACAAATTGAGTAACAAAAAACTGTCTTTACTAGAAATCAGATGATATATTAATTTATCAAGCATTGTTAGTTTAAAGTTAAACAAGCAATTATATTTAGACTTTATTTTTGCCTATGTCAAGGTGTAGTCACCTTTGTATAAGTTTGATATTTTGGCACTCTTTATAAAGAATTATTGTTTTCCTGCTGGCCCACCATGCCCTCCAGCCCGCCTGCTGCCAGTCTGGGCCCACAGCCACAAATAACACTCAGAGACTCTGTATTTGATACAATCCTGTTGGCCAGTTACCATTATTGTTTATGGGCTAGCTCTGTCTTAATTATTAACCCATTTCTACTTATGTAATTATTTCCATGTGGCTCATCTTATCCGGGAGTCACGGCTGGCGTCTTCCTTACTCCCTGGTCTACATCTTGACTCCTCCCAACTGCTTCCTTTTTCCTCCTCCTGGTCTCCTAGCCCCACCTATCTTGTTTCCTATTGGCCACAGGCTTTATTAATTAACCATGATGAGAAACATATTTACAGAATAACATCTCCCATCAAATTATTGTGTCCTGTGGTAGTTGACCAAGTTCTTCTGCCCATGAATCACATTTGTAATTATGACTGCCAAAACTTCAGAGTTTTATCTATAGTGTGATTGCATAAAAGAAAAAATATATTGCCTTAGATATTGAACAGGGCATGTTAAGTCAAAGGCATTTTAAGTCAATAATAGATAATACAATTTTTAATCAGGTTTGCCATATATGCACTTTCTGAATCCTTACACCAGTCCCAAAAGGTACATGTCAATAGCTTCATATTTTGGGATATCAACTGATGCTCAGAATGATAACTGTCATAAAAACAGGTAGGGAATACAACCAACATAAGAATCCTTAACTTAGCACGTGACATGAAGGAAGATTCTAATGAATATATATGGGGCTATTGTTTCTATTGGAGGTCCTTTGATTTACCATGGTTCTTTAAATTTGAGTTATTTTATAGGCAAGTGACTCATTGTCCAGTTGACTGCAGTATTTCTGGTCGCTGTTGTCACAGAATTATTTATAAGATTTTCTTCCATCTTCTAGATTTGGGCCCAGGTATTTGTAAAATAACCATTCTTTGTTTTTCTGTTTTTTATATTTTTGAATCAGTTAACTTTATATTAAATTCACTTGGAAATAAGCCCACCAAACTGATATGCTGTGAAATAATTTCCCATCACATCAGATTTAACATGAATCTGTACTGAGTTTTATGGAGATTTTGTTGACCACTTGAATGAGATGTATGCCACACTACTCCAATTTAAAAAATGAATACCTATACCTCTTCAACTAATAAATATATTCGCTGAAAAGATATTGAGCCTATGTAAAATCCCTTTATGCTTATTCTAATTAATGTATTTACATTGCGATGACTTGAAAGACAAATCTCCTTTAATCTAATACTTGTACCAATATTTCTCATTTTTAAACATTTTTTACTTGAGAATGTTCAAGATTTATGTAAAAATTTAGAAAACTTTTAATACAATAACTACAGTTTTGAGTCTTTCTGCTCTCTTGCCTCCTATTATCAATAGTTTATATTCCAGGTCATTTTTATGAAGGCAGGTTCAATTACATAATAATTGAACTCCTATTTGAATTCTTTGTTTGCTATTTTGTTGCATTTCACATCACCATTGTCTATTTTCAATCCTAGCATCTAATCTAGCTTGATAATTTGCCTTTATTCAATTTAGAGATAATTTCTCTTTGACCTCTGATCAGTAACGGTTTTCAATCTTTCCCGTTGACCTTGACCTTCCATTTTTGAAAAGACTCAGTTGAGCATTTTGAAGAAAACTTTCCTTCCTTTATTATCTAATATTTTTTTATGATTGAATTCTGGGCTTCACTGAAGATTACTGCCAAGGAAAAATGGTCTACTCATTGCAACAAATGAGCAGGTGCATGAAATCAGCATAGTGATATTAAATTTGCCCACACCATGGGATGATTTCTAATAGATTTCTCAACATTGAGTGTGTGGAGATGAGAGAGAGAGAGAGAGAGAGAGAGAGAGAGAGAGATTATGGGTATCACAGCAACACGTAAAGGCTAGAGGTGCATTTTCAGGAATCATTCCCTCCTTACCATTTCCTCTAGAATTTGAATTTTGGTCCATAATTCTGAGCAGCATGTGCTCTAATTCCTGGAGGCATTTAATGTCCTTTGTTCTGTATTGCATTCCTCTAATTAACCTATTCATCTCTTTCCTTAACATATTCAATATTAACCTTATAGTATTTGTATCTATCACTTTTATTGAAAAACTTTCATTATTGAAGACTATATTTTTGCAGTTGCAAATTTTTGATTGAACTCATCTTATTTGCTGTATAATCCTCAGTCTGGGTTCTTCATTCTTGATTTCTTAAGGTACTAAATGATAGAGGCTTCATTATAGAAAAATACACACAAACAATAACAACAACAACAATAACAACACCAACAACAAAAAAACCTTTTTCATGACAGCTTAGACAGTCCTCATATCCAAGACTGTGCTCCATGCTTCAGGCTTTGGTTTCTTCACAGGCTTTCCCAAATTAGAAAATGATATTTCATTAATTCCATTTGTCCATAAGAACAATTTATTATGTTCTATTTCACAGATCAGATAATAGAAATTTTACATCTATGGATAGGAAATATATCTTCAAATTTCTACATGAAAACTAAATGTTGTCATTATAAAATGTTGTCATCATCTAAAACTTAGTTAAAACTTCATGGGACAGAGTATAGATTTGTCTTTTTTTCACCTTCTAAGGGCTTAACCAATTATTTTGAAAATCCAATACTCTTTGAATTTTCAAATAATTGTTTTATTTTGATCCTTTTAACCATTGACTTGCTTTCTGTCTTTTCATTATTTTGTGAAGCACACAATTTCAGTCAGTACTTGAGCCTTGCAGTAAGAGTACATCTAAGATAAATTAAATGTTTGCTTTCCTTATGTATGTGAGAATGCTTGGAGTAATCTTTAGTGTCTTTGCAATATAAATATGTAAATAAGTATGTGACTGATGTTATAAGATTTTAAAAAGAAGTTTCAATGATTGAGATAGAGTGGTTCTGGCATCATCTTTCTTTCTAATGTAAAGTTCTTCATAAACTTCAGAACTAAATTTAGTTTTACAAAAATTGACTATAGAGTATACACAAAAATACTCCACCAAAAATTACTTAAATAATAGCTAGTTATGCCATGTTGTCAACCATTTATATGCTTCCTTCCTTATATTTTCTAGAGATACCCAGAAAATTATTAGAAATGTTATCATTAGTAATAGTGTGCTATCCTTTTCCTCAGGTACAAGCTCTGTTCATATTACATTTAGGTCACAGTACTTTCTACAGTCTCTGTGAATCAAATAGTCTCAGAAATTACTAGTATGTTTAAAATTACTAGTATATGTAAATTACTAGTGTACATAAAATGTTCATGTTTCACAATCCCTTGTGTACTTCAACACTGCAAGTATATTTTCAGTGCATTATGTTTTTCATACTTAATGACTATTTACAATTATACCTAGCCTCAGTACAATACTGTTGTATTGATACATGGACACAAGTGCCTGAAAAGGAGCACTATCCTTGGCCTAAGATGCAAAGATCTTGGCATGAAAGCACTTGATTATTGATTTGTGTAAAAACAGGAGTCATCAAAGAGTCTCCATTTCTAACTTAGTCTTCACACCAGATAAATCAATACCCAATGTCAAGTTTTCTCCTCTGACACATGCCACGGGAGACTGAAAAACTTAGTAATATAACTGAGAAAACACAGTTGGGCTTTAAACCAAGAAGCAGACTCCTCAGAGCATCCTTTGTGAGGCAGAAGTGTTTTTGTGGCCTTTCATCCCAGCACTTGGCTATCTAGCAGCATTGGTGAAACTTGGTGTCAAATTACCATAATGAAGAAGGAGGGAGCAGAGTGGGAAAGGAGAGGGCCAGCAACTCCCAACTGCCTATGATGGGATGGTATTTTCTAAGTGTTTTACAAAGATTAATTGTTAAGTAATTCTCCTGAACACCATCTTATTATCCCCACACATTATACAAATAGATACAAAGTAGAGGCACATATTGAAAAATAAAAATTACTTGGCAAAACTATAAAAGGAGAAATATCAGTGTCATGATTTGAGGCTGAGAAAACTGGCACACACTCTAAAATAGGATAGGGGCTATCATTTTAACTCCTAGTAATAATTTATTTTTTTATTTTCAAATCAACAGTAGACAATGTTGTGAAGTTGCAATCTATTGTGGTTTTTCTTAGTAAGGGTACTACCATGTGAAAACTTTCGAGGTATACTTACCTTTTTTCTAGTGTACCAAGAATTATTTCTGAAAACCAAATGTATAATGGCAACATCACTTACAGCACCTGAGTTGTCAAAGAACCTCAACTGAAGAAATATCTCCATCATTTGGCCTCTAGACAAGTCTGTGTGGTGTTTTCTAATTGAGGATGAATGTGAGAGGGTTTAAGTCAATGTGGCTGGTGCTACCTCTAGGCAAGTGGTCCCTGGTCGATAAAAAAGCAAGATAGGCAAGCCATGGAGAGAAAGCTGGCCTCAAACTCATAGTAATCCTCCTGCTTCTGCTTCCAGAGTACTGAGATTAAAGATGTACACCACCACCACCACCAATCTTTGAGCCAGTGTTTTATCATAGAAAAAATGTAGATAATAGGTAAATATTGGCATATTAAAATGAACACTATCTAGGCAATTCCAGTAGGAATGCTTGTTCAAGAGTCATGTTCATTTGGACATGATATAATTTAGAAAACTAAGATATTTTCAATGTGCTCTATTTATTTTGGTAAACAGAAGAAAGCCATGGTGTGAAGCAGTCTTGTAATTTAATCTGATTCTCGGTTAGCCTTGGTATAAATTTGACCTTTATTGCCTAATCCATTGGAAGTTTGGAAGTAATTGGTTTTCCTTTTTTAAGTAAAGAAAACTTCAATAATTGGATACATATCAGTCATTCAACTTTCCATTCATAAAGGATATATAAATTGATTTCAGTCTCAGATAAGTATGAGTAAAATTAGCACAAATATTTACTTAATTTGTAATTTGTTTCTACAAGATTATGTACATGGGCATTTGTGTTTTGAACATTTATTTATATAATTCCTTTTGCAAAATGACTGTAGAATTCCATATCCTCACTGCAGGTTTGAAGAGTTTCAGTTACTTTGTGCATCCCTTACTTTAATTGAAATCATTGAATTTTGGTATAGTATATCATGACTCTAATTTGTATTTGTCTAATTGATTTTATATATATATATATATATATATATATGTATATATATTTTAATTTTAAACTGTCATTTCTAAAGATCTTTTATTACATTGAGTCTATCTTCATATTTTGTTAATATTCTTTATACTCTGAACTCTCAAAAATATTTTGTCTCAACTTGTAGTTAACCTTTAAGATTTTTTCACAATTCTGTTTGGAAAAAAATGATTTTGGTTTTGATAAATGTATATTTATGCTTTATTTTTCTTTTAAGAACCCTGTTACTGTTGCTAAGTATATGGATCTAATGGCATATCATGGGTCCTTTTCTGATGATGACCCTTAGGGATTTTATAACCCAGGACTTGAACTCATATGTTTAGTATTGAGGTCTGGGTTGACAATTCTTTTGACTTTTAGACCTCCATTGTTCCAGAATCCATTGTGGAAAGTAGGATTCTCTCACATTTCTCTAAATGAACTGACTGTGTATGCCTGTGCTATTTCAGAAGCTTCATTTTGCCCCCTTGATCTCATTCTCTGTGCTTCTGCCAGCAAAATACTACCTGGATTACTGAGCCTTTGTGTTAAGCTTTGGAATCAGGACTGTCAGTTACTACTTTTGTCAAAGTACTCTGGACTCTGTTATTTCTTTTGCTTTCCTATGGAATGATCAAAATCAGATAGCAGATTTCAAGAGAAGAAAAGTAAATCATCACCTGCTCTTTTTGATAAAAGTTACATTCCATCCTCATATAAACAATAAGTATATCAACTATACTGAAACATTTGGTCCATTCACTTATTTCTCCATTTGATTAGGTAAAGGTTTATTATATGTTATTGACCTACATGTTAAGCATTTCAAAACAAAGATATCACACATGTTTTATACAATCAACTGAAATGTACTATAAATAGTATGTTTATGTAATTTTCAATTTTTAGTGACATGGTATGATATATAGTAGATTTTAAAATATTTTACAATCCAACAAACACAAAACAATGGGATTAGTTCTAGCAACATTTTTGTGAGATCTATGAGTTATGTCACTTAAACATGTGAAAGATGGAAATTGGGGTATCTGCAGCATGAACAATTTATCTCAGAACTATAATCCCTGGCCTCACTCAGAGCTTCAAGAGACCATGGCTCCCAGTGTCATTTAACTCTAACATGTGGCTCTAAGCCAAACATTTCAGCTAATCAGTTACTGAGATATTGACTCACAAAATTTGTGTGATTAAATTTAAATGAATAATGTTTGAAGAACCTCAAGTTTGACACTCTTTGCTTTACAGCTACTCACAGCTAATACAGTTCCCTTTGGTGTAACTCAGGTCTGAATTCCACTATCCTACTATGCGCTTATCACAGTTTAATAAGAATCAGGATAAACAAATAAGCTGAACAGATGTTTATTCAGGGAGAAATAACTTAAAAAATAGACAGATGAACACCAGCAGGTTCCACCAGATGCTCTCCTCTCTGTGTCCCACCAGCAAGAGAGTGTTCCCCGGCTCCCCCTCAGACCTAGTTCCACAGGTCACTTCTGCCCCTGGCTCCACCACCCAATGGGCGTGGTCAGTGCCACAGAAGCAGACAAAGTGAATGTCTCACTACAATTACCCTTTTAGTCTGAAAAAAGATTTAGGCTTGATACAAAACTATATACAAAACAGTGAATAACAAGTGTACTCTAAGAAAAGGAGAATCAAGAACAAAACGACCTACATATCTAGTCCTAAGGTGAAGGCATAACTGAGTTTACAATAGGGTTGTCCTAAGCTGGAAATCTAAAGTCTAGTAAATAATATATCTAACTAGGAAGAGAGAATAATAGTTGTGATATTTTAATCTTCAACCTCATCAAGACCTGAGGAAAAAAATAATAATACTAAGGTAGACAGGAAGTGCAGATGGGCAACTTCCAAAAGGTGTGGCAAGAACAGAAACAACAGGCTACCTGGACAGTCACCCAAGGTCTCTCAACAATGTTGGTACCCCAGTTTTGGCCAAGGCCAAGGATTCTTGACAAACCACAACAAAAGCAGGGAGGTAGAAAGTCTGTCTTACCCTGACTTGGCAAGGTTCAGCAGTCTTCTATGTTTGTCTCCTTTAAGCATATGGGACTGCATGTCCAAATCAGTGGTCAAGGTGGGGGCAGTTCTTTGCCCAAGAGACCATTAGCCGAAGCAAGGATGGACTCCAGAAGGAGGAAAAAATATCCAACAGACCTAGTTCACAGTAGGGATTCTCACTTGTTGCTACTGGTCTTAGCAGAATACTATCTTTATAGCTGGCTGTATTTAAATGCTTGTGCCTCTTCTCAGCAAGAAATTGCATATGAACGTGTGTTCTTAAGTTACCAGTTGTGCATTCGCTCCACCAATGTCTAATTAAGCAAACTTCACTTCAGGGTCTTCCACTTTTGAATATGCCATGAATTTCACATATGATGGAAATGAGAGCAGAATAAAAATGGCATAGTTCCGAAGTCTTTACCATTCTCTATAATCTCTAGTGTATTTTTAGTTTTTCTCTAGAAGATGCTGCTGTTCTTTTCATTTCATTAGATGAGCAAGATAAATTCAGAAATTACTTATTTTCTTGATGCCATGAATAGCTTAGAAACTTTTTACAACTATTGATCTCAATGTTTATTCATTTAGCACTATAGGATATCAAGCAAGGAGAGTAAGTGAATGTCAAATGGTTGATTAATTTACCAATGTGATTTTCTATAGAAAAAAAGGAACCATTTCTTCAGAAACAAAGTCTAGTATTTTGCTCGATCTGTACCATTTTATTTATTTCAGGCCCAAGTATAGCATGTGTTCTGTGTGCCTGAAGCATTTTCAAGAGGGATAAAAGATTAATGTTCTCCCTGATATTTCCTAGTTGCACGCCTCCTGTCTACTAATATCCCTTTGACATTTTGATGGATATGGGTCAGAATCCTCTTACAGGCCCATAATTTCATTTAGCTATAGGTGATGTGAACTTTTCTAATTGATTACAAATGTATCTGGGTTGATAAAACTTTCTCCTGGTAATCTGTTTCTAAGGTGATGCATATATTTGATTTTCAGAAAATGTAAGTCATTCTTTAAAGGTTACACAAAAGCAGAGGTGCAGGATATTAAGGTTTAATTTTTAAAATCAAGTCATTATTTAACCAGAATATGACACCACTTATTAAAAAAAAATCTCAGATCCTGGTCACTTATTGTGTAGTTTGTGGCTCTTTGAAAATTGCCCTTCAACTGAAGAATGGATGGAAATAATGTGGTATATTTACTCAATGGAGTACTATTCAGTGGAAAAAAAATCAATGGAAACTTGAAATTAGAAGTTGTATGGACGGAACTAGAAGAAACCATCTTGAGTGAGATAACCCAGTCACATAAAGAGAAACATGGTATGTACTTACTCATATATGGATTTTAGACATAGAGCAAAGGATCACCAACCTACAATACACACTGTCAGAAAACCTTGGAAACAAGGAGGGCCCTAACAGAGACACACATGGTTACCTGGAAAAGGGAAAAGGGCCAAGATCTCCAAGCAAATTGAGAGCATGGAGGAATGGGAGAGGGAGTTAGGAGAAAGAGAAAAGGAGAAAAGGAAATGAGAGGAGGATTGAGGGAGCAGGAAGATTGAGTCAGGGAAAGACTAGAGGAGAAAAAGGAAAGAGATACCACAATAGAGGGAGCCATTATGGGTTTAAAGAGAAATCTGGCACTAGGGAATGTCCAAAGACCTACAAGGATCACGCCAACTTACAATCTAAACAATAGTGGAGAGGCTACCTTAAACACCCTTCCCCAATAATGAGATTAATAACTACCTTAGATGTCATCCTAGAGCCTTCATTCAGTAGCTGATAGAAGCAGAAACAGATCCCCAAAGATAAACACTCCTGAAATCCATTTTCAGAGAGGGAGGGATGATTAGCAAAGGGGTCAAGACCAGGTTAGAGAAACCCACAGAAACAGCTGACCTGAACCATGGGGAGTTCATGGACTCCTGTCTGATAGCTGGGAAACCAGCATGGGAACAATCCAGATACCCTGAAATTTGGTCTCAGTTAGGTGACCTAGGCAAGCTATGGAATCTCTGACAATGGAACTAGGATGTATCCCTACTGCAGGAATGGACACCAGGAACCCATTCCACATAAAGGGATAATCCCTTAGCCTAGAGACATTATACATAAGGCAGCAGTGGTTGTCGAAAATGATTCCTTCAAGTAAAATATATTAGGTGTAATGAATCTGTGATTCTCTTTCTCTGACTTAAGTTATGGGAACCATAACACATTTACTGTCATTTTCAGCTACAATATTCTACCATTTTTTTATTCAAGCTTCAAGTGTAAACCAGGGAGTGATTTAGTGCATTTTCTAGGAGTGTCAATTCTATGGCCCCTTTTTTAAATAACTGCCTTTATGAAATTCTCTCACTATAAATTAATTAATGCATCTAACAAAGTTACTATCATATCTACCTGTTTGTTCATTAAATAAAAATAGGTATAAAATCACATACATATTTATTTAAAAGATAAAACAGAACAATTCCTCATTTGCATCTAACAAAGAGATCATTCTACTTTACCATTAACTTTTAGATTGTATGCAACTTAAAATATTTATTAGTGGCATAAATACACTGTTTCTTAACTTAAACCATAATCAAATCATAATTGCTCTATTAGCCATCTACTTAATATTTAGATGAAAAATGCATCAAAGTGTTTAGTGTTTAAAATATTTAATTCTAGTTACAAAGTTTATATTGTGTCTAGTTTCTATTCATATAACTTAAAATGGTCTTATACTTTTGTTATAATAATATTAAATGTGAATAATATGATCATTTTACTGCTAAAGTTACATCCTCAAGTAAGACCATTGGTTTAGTCAGGTCATTAGTTTACTAATCCCTCAGGTATTGAGGTATTGTACCCAGTGGCTAACAAGCATGTAGTGTCATTAATTAAAACATCTTTTCCTTTTATTATTATGAAAATTTCCCCATCCCTAGTCTGGAAATCAGTAAAGCAAGTTTCACTTGAGCCAAAAAGAGATTTTTCTTCCTAGATATAGCACAAAGGAAGTCCATACCTGAAATGTTTGAGCAGTTTAGCTGTTCAGTCAATAAATGCTTTCCATAATTTCACTGAACAAACATAATTTGAATTATGATATATTTAAGTGTAATACACACTCAACCTTTCTCTCTCATAAGCAAAGAAAAAGAAAAGCAATATTCAGTTGTTACGTAGGTATGTATAATATTCTTTTGTATTTGAATTTATTTATCATGTAGCATTATATAGCATGGTGCCCACAAACTAGCCAAGCACACATTACCAATTTGATTAACTGGCAAAATTAAATATAATTGCTTAAAGAAGAGATTCAAAAATTTGTCCTTTTATTAATGCACAGAGTACATTAATGCTCACTTTCAGAATCATGGAGGTATTCACACATCTCTGTTATCTGCTGGCTTTAGACTGAGAGTGACATAGATTGAATCTGCTTTGAAATTTATGTGTAGAATTATAGCATGCCTTGGCAAATAAGAATAAATGTGATAGATCACGTTTGAGAGAAGCTTGAAGAAAGAAAACACTATTTGCACATTACACGCACTGTTGTGGTAATCACAGAGCACCTAGATCATGAATATTTATTTTTTTAGGCTCAGTGTGGTTATGTAAAATTACTGTGCACACTTGTGTTAGCTGAGCAATAAAGATGCATGTATGTTGTTAGACCATGAGGACTTGAGAATGGCAGAGTCATATCTGTCCTGGTACACACAGTCTCCAAGTGAATTGAAGATAGATTTCTTTATTTGTGAGAAAGATTACTATTCACATTTCTTGACCATCCAATTCTCTACTACATGGAGTATAAAATTCATTTTTATTGATATGTCTTATTACAATCCTCTTATTCCTTCATTCTACAATTGCTTCCAAATGAAAATTCAAGAAAATCCTACACCAAGGACTTCATAATCAAAGAATGCATAGTCCAATTTATAATATTTTTTAAATTTTCACACAGTGACATAAAATTCACATTTGAAATAGAATTGAAAAGTGAATTGGATTTCTACCATAGTTTGTTATCCGTGTTATTGGGGGCCAGGACGCCAGACCAGCGGCAGGCGGGCGGGCTGGCGGAAACTTACATGCTACAGATGGCGCCCAAAGTGGCTATAAGAACATTCACTTAAAACTAATAAGAGCTTAAGAAATGTTTTAGAAACAAAGGAACAGAGACTAGCAAGACTTCTTAGTAGCAGCATTTTCTCGGTTGGATTTGTTTTGTTGTAGACAGAGATTTTCGCGGCTCCTTTAAGGGAGGTTTCCAAAATTAGCATAAGCGGCAAAAAGCCACCTGGCTTTTAAAGAGCTCTGCTAACAATTCATTGGTGTGTAGGAGAGCTTCAATAAAGGTTTACACTGTGTTTTTAAAAATACGCTGGCTTGGGAGAGAAAAAGAAACAGGATACAATGGTTTAAAAAAGAAAAAAGGAAGTACAATTAATCCTAGTACTCAGCAGACAGAGGCAAGCAGATCTCTGTGATTTCAAAATAAACCTGGTATGGAATGAATTCCAGGACAGATAAAAGTTACACAGAGAAACCCTGTCTCAAAATATGCAAAAATAGAAGTAGAAGAAATAGAGTAATAAAAAAGCCACGTAAAAATGGAAAACACAGAGAAATTTTGGATACTATACGCGATTCTGTTGTCTTTAAATTATTTGATTGCTGAGAAAATAGCAACTGCTGATAAAAGAAATACTGCTGGATTAATTCAATTTATATATTTTAAAAATGCTTTGACTCCAAATTTTAAGACTAAGGACAAGTTACTGGGGAAAAGGATTTCTATTTTTGTTTCCACAGAAAATGAAAAGCTATGGATTTCTTCCAGACTTATGTGGTTTGATCAAGCCAGACCCCCTGAAACAATGCCCCAGGTGATCCAACATTCAAAGCAATTGAGACAAAGCCTTGCAGACTACAGCCAAGATTTCTGTGTCTTCTTTGAACCTCCATGACAGCGCCCTCTACCAGCAGGAAGTAGTTTGGAAAGAACGATGCCCAGATTCCCAAATATTGTTTATAAATGTTTGTTTTCATTTAAATGGACTTGGTTATAAATGGCTATAACCACAAACAATCTTTTTAAAGGTAAAAAGGGAATTATGGTATAGATATGAATACTTTGCTTTGGAATAGATTTTCTTTTATTGATACAATTTAAGGTCAATTTTGTGATATGTATATTTCTCCTCTTGTTTAGGTATTATGTTTATATAGCTCATTAGAAAATGTAATGTAATAATTTAGTACAGATTATAGAGAGTTACCTATGGGAGTTAAGTTAGTTTGGATTTCTAGATATATAGAGATGTATTTGAGATGGATAGGCATTCTTCAAACCTTTCAAAGACCTACAGAATATGGCATTTAAAATGGTTTAGGGTTTTTCTCGACAGTGAGGCACAACTGCTCCTGGTAACACCACCTACAGAAGAAAGGAAGATGGACATCGAAGAAACACATTATGGAGTTTGCTTCTAATATGGCAAGACTAGCCATTTGGGCAAGGTACTGCTCTTCTGAACTGTTTGACTTTATGTTGTAGAAACTGGACATGCAGGACCCACAAAAAGGTAACTGCTGATGCAAGATGGACATTGCTACAGGATTCCTGTTTCATGGAAGAGGCTGCCAGAGTCTACAGAACACAGAGAAAAGTTTCCTGCCTTATTGAGGAGTCTGGACACACATTATGGCCTATGGGCTGAAGATGGAACATTACAGAAGAACTTCGGGTGACTGACCAGGCAATGCATTGTCTCTGTCATTTCTAGAGTTTATATATTATCCTTCTGTGGTCTTTGAAGGAGTTGAAGACAGATAGTTATAGTTTTCCTTAGTTAGGATTAAAGATAAGTTACATATAGGACTTTAGACTCACAAAGATAGGATAAATGATATTTTCTTTAAGTCTTACAAAATGTTAATGGACTAAATATTGTTAACTGTGATTCTTATTTGATAACTGTTGAATGGTATATTTTGCTATGTTAAGGTTAAACACCTTCTTTTACTTTAGACAGAAAAGAGGAGATGATGGGAGATGTTATTCTGTATATATGTTTCTCATACTGGTTAATAAAGCCCTGTGGCCAATAGGAAACAAGATAGGCGGGGCTAGGAGACCAGGAGGAAGAGAGAGGAAGTTAGTTGGGTCAAGATGTAGCCCGGGAAGAAGCAGAACGCCTGCCGCGCGGCTCCCCGATAAGACGACCACGTGGAAATATTTAGATAAGTAGAAATGGGTTAATGATTAAGGCAGAGCTAGCCCATTAACAATAATGGTAACTGGCCAACAGGATTGTATCAAATACAGAGTCACTGAGTGTTATTTGGGGCACACGTGGTTGCAGGACAATGGCGGCAGAACCAGCGGCAGCCGGCGGGGAAACCTGCCATAACAGAGTGTTTGTGAAATTTTATTTCATCTTTTCCCAGTATTTTAGCTAAAATGTTTAGTAATTATCATCATTACAATATGGTTACATTCCTCCTCATTTAAGCCACTCTTCCTCATTGGCTCTCAATGTAAATGTCATGTGCACAAGGAAAGATTGAAAACCCTCCTATCTTCAAAATTTTATGATTCGCCAACATTGTATGTTTACTTTAAATGGATACATCCTAGAAGTGTGTAATTAACAACAACCATATTTCATTTTGTTCAATGTAGATTTTGCTGAAAACTACAGGCTAACTAGCTATTTAATATGACTGGATATTGGGTATAGTATTGACACCAACATTATCATTTTGCTCAGTATTCCTTTGGCTTTCTGGGGCATTTTTTGTTTCTACATATTTTCAAACTACTTTTATATTTTTTCCTCTTTAGTTTTGTTTAAAATTGAAACAATCTTGTTTTACATGTCAATGTCACACCTCCTTCATTAACCCCCAACCCCCATCACATCCCCTTTTGCTCCCCAGGCAGGATGAGACCTTACATAGGGAGTCTTCAAAGACTGTCATATTATTTAGAGGAGGGCCTAGGCCCTTCCCTATGTGCCTAGGCCAAGGGAGTATCCCTCTATGTGGAAGGGGTTCCCAAAATCCATTCCTATACTAAGGATGAATGATGGGAGATGTTATTCTGTAAATATGTTTCTCATAGTGGTTAATGAATAAAACACTGTTAGCCAATAGGAAAGCAAGATAGGCAGGGCTAGGAGACTAGGAGGAAAGAGGAAGTAGTTAGGAGGAGTCAGCATGTAGAGACCAGAGAGAACAGAGGTCCAGATGATTCTCCGGTAAGATGAGACCACGTGGAAGTACTTAGATTAGTAGAAATGGGTTAATAATTAGGACAGAGCTAGCTCATAAGAAGCTAGTAACTGGCCAATAGCATTATATCAAATCTCAGTGTGTTATTTGTGGCTGGATGGCGTGGCATTGGGACCAGGCGGCCAGCAGGAAAACATACTCTTATAGATGAATACTGATCCACTACCAGAGGCCCCATAGATTGCCCTGTCCTGCCTACTAACACCCACAATCAGGGAGTCAGAAATCAGACTGGGGTGTATGAGCTCCCTTTGTTCAGGTCAGCAGTCTCTGTGGGTTTCTTCAACCTGGTCTTGACCCTTTTGCTAATCACTCCCTCTCTGCAAATGGATTACAGAAGTTCAGCTTATTGTTTAGCTGTGTGTGTCTGTTTCTGCTCCCATCAGCTACTAGATAGATGCACTAGGATGGCACATAAGGTAGTCATCAATTTCATTATCAGGGAAGAGCATTTTTAAAGTAGCCTCTCCACTATTGCTTAGCTTGTTAGCTGAGATCATCCTTGTAGATCTCTAGCCATTCCCCAAGTGCCAGATTTTTCTGTAAACTTATAATGGCTACCTCTATTATGTTATCTACTTTTTTGCTCTCCTCTATTCTTGCCCTGTCAATATTTCTGTTCCCTCAGGCCCTCCTCTCCCCTCCTCTTCTCCCCTTTTCTTTTTCCTAATGACCTCTTCTCTCCCCCAAGCTCCCAAACTGCTCAAGAGATCCTGTCCATTCCTTTTCTCCTGGGACCATGTATGTCTTCTTAGGGTCTTCCTTGTTTCCTAGCTTTTCTGACAGTGTGGATTATAGGCTTATAATCATTTGCTCTATGTCTAAAATCCATACATGAGTTTGTACAAACCATATTTGTCTTTTTGTGACTGGGTTCCTCACTCAGGATGGTTTCTTCTAGTTTTTTTGCCTGTGAATTTCAAGGTCCCATTGTTTTGGGTTTTTTGTTGTTGTTGTTTTTCAGCTGTGTAATACTCTATTGTGTAAATGTACCACATTTTCTCCATCCATTCTTTAGTTGAGGTCACTTTGGTTGCTTTCTTCTTTCATGCTAAGGCTTCTACAAATAATGCTGCTATGAACGTAGTTGAAAATATGTCCATGTTGTATGAATGTGTATCTTTTGGGTATGTGCCTAAGATTGGAATTGCTGAATCTTGTAGAAGACTGATTCCCATTTTCTTGAGGAACAGCCATACTGATTTCCAAAGTTTCTGGACAAGTTTGTACTCCCACCAGCAGTGGAGGAGTGTTCTCTTCTCTCCACATCTGCTCCTGCATAAACTGTCTTTGGTTTGTTTATTTATTTATTTATTATTTATTTATTTATTTATTTATTTATTTATGCCAATCTTACACAAGTAAGTTGGTATGTCAGAGATGTTTTGATTTGCATTTCCTTGATGGCTAAGGATGTTGAACACTTTCTTAAGTTTCTTTTTGTCATTTTAGATTCCTCTACTGAGAATTCTCAATTTAGTTTTATACCCCACTGTTTAATTGGATTATTTCGTATTATGGTGCCTAGCTTCTTGAGCTTTTTTTATATTTTGGAAATTAGCTCTCTATTAAATATGGGTTTGGTTAATGTATATTTAGTTTCAGGGGGTTCCATTTATTAATTGTTGATCTTAATGTCTGTGCTAATGGTGTTATATAAAGAAAGCAGTTTCCTGTACCAATTTGTTCAAGGATACCTCCCACGTTCATTTCTAAAAGGTTAAGTATAGCTGGATTTATGTTGAGATCTTTGATAGATTTGGATTTAAGTTTTATGGATGGAGATAGATATGGATCTATCTGCAGTGTTCTTTAGGCCAGTATCCAGTTATGCCAGCACCATTTGTTGAAGATGCATTCTTTTTTTCATTGTGTAATTTTAGCTACTTCTTTAAAAATCAGGAGTTCATAGCTGTGTGTGTTAATATCAGTGATTTGTTTCCATTGGTCTACCTGTCTATTTTTCTGCCAAGACTAAGCTGTTTTCAGTTCTACAGCTCTGTAATAGAGCTTGAAGTCAAGGACTGTGATGCCTCATGGTTGTTTTGGCTATGCTTGGTCATTTGTATATCCACATAGATTTGAGTATTGCTCTTTCAAGGCCTGTGAAGAATTGTGCTGGAAATTTGATGGGAATTGTATTGAACCTGTAGATTGCTTTTGGCAAGATTGCCATTTTTACTAGGTTGATCCTACCTAGCCAAGAGCATGGGAGATCTTTCCATTTCCTGCTATCTTTTTTTGATTTCTTTCTTTAGAGACTCATAGTTCTTATTACATAGGTCTTTCACTTGTTTATTAAGCATTACCCCCTAGATATTTTATGTTGCTTGTAGCTATTATTAAAAGTGATGTTTTTGTGATGTCATACTCAGCCCCTTTAACATCTGTATATAGTAGGGCTACTGATTTTTTTTAGCTAATCTTGTTTTGTGTCACTTTGCTGAAGCTATTTATCAGCTGTAGGAGTTCCCTGATAGAATTTTTTTTGGTAGACTATCATACCATCTGCAAATAATGACTAATTTTGTCTTTGTATTGTAATATATAACAAAAGTTAAGACTTAATGAACACTGATGACACAATTAGACAACAAGGAATAGGAGAAATGCAGAATTCACTTAAGCACCTGCTGAAAAACTCATAGAGACTGTACATGCACAGTTGTATGCCAAATGGAATATAGTTGAGCCATTCTAAATAGGAAAAATGGTTACTTCAGGCAGCATAAATGAGACCATAATAATTAAAATTTTGAGGTAACATTATGGTGCCAACTTGAAAATTTCTGACTGAGAAAAGGTAGATCAAAGTAGACTGCAGGAAACTTTTAGAAATTGTTTAATAACTAACATTATTGTTTTAAAAGGTGGGGTTATGGAAATATTCAACTTTGAGTGAGCACAGTTGCTTTGTTACAAATAGAGCAAAAGTTCAAAGAAGCCAAGTTCATCCATACTGCCTTCACCAAAACCATAAATGAAATAGAAAACCCATCTTCCTTAGTCAAAGAAGGCAAAGAGGCCTTTTACTAAAAAACTATAACAGAGGTGTTCCATTTGGACAGCTAATTGTGAAGGTGCTTTTTTTCACAGAATGTTCAGGAAGATCAACAATGGGAAACTGGTAAAAGAGGAAGACAGATGATCACAGTACACAGATATGCCTAGAACTTCCGGGTAGACAGGTGAAAATCAAATATCCTTTAGGTATGCAAATGGTACTTAGGTGCAAGAATAGGAACATCTTTTGTTATTGGTTGAAATTTTCAATTCAGTAGTTCTGGAACAGGGGACTGTCTTAGTTAGGGTTCCTATTGCTGTGAAGAGACACCATGGCCAAGACAACTCTCATAAAGGAAAACATTTAATTGGGTAACACACAGTTCTGAGGTTTAGTCCATTTTTATCATGGCAGGATGCAAAGCAGCATGCAGGCAGACATTGTGCTGGAGAAGGAGCTGGGAGTCTTTACATCTTGACATGAAGGCAACAGAAACTGAATTTAATCACTGTATGCAGCTTCAGCATGTAGGAGACCTCAAAGCTTTTCTCTACAGTGACACATTCCTCTAAGAAAGGAACAGCGACTGCAACAAAGTCACACATCCTAACACTGCCACTCCCTTACAGGGCCATTTCTTTCCAACAACTACAGGTACCTAAATCTCTAAGCTGTCTTTGCATGGCACAGTTACTGACTCAAACAAGGTCAGGTGTAAGCAGTACTGTAGTGCTGATGGAAGGAATGTGGAAACAAACTTAACCATGAAACACTGAGTTTGCTCCTGAAAGTCAGGCACAACACCACAACATTGTGGCGTCTTTAATTTTTTTACCTTTAAATTTAGTCTCTGTGATATGGGATATACATATTCACACTCTCTGTATTTTAATGCAGCCAGTGATTCTGATGAGTCCTTCAGTCCCTTCCAGCTACAGAAGATAAGATTGACTTAGCTTATTTTCTGGTGGTTTGACACAAGAAAAGGTTGTAATCAATATCATACAATATTACATTTTTATATTCTTTTAAAAATATTCTGGTCCAGCATTTAAAGAAATAGCATCATTGCCTACACATTTACATTTTAACAGTAACTTACAATAAAATCGTAGTTAAATAAAACACCTTGATAGAAAAACCTCAATGAATTTTAGGATATAACAATAAAACAAATGGTTTTTGTATTGTTGTTATTTTAAAGATCAATAACGGGAAAGGGTAAAAATGTAATAAGTACCAAAACATTTTAATATTAAAACAATAAAAACATATTAAACAACTTTTGGGTTAAAGGGTGAATACAAAAGGGCTGCAAATTTTTTTGAAAGAAGGATAACAATCATAGTTTAAAAAAGAATTTGTGGCACATGTCCAAAACAATTGTGAAGAAAAGTTCTAATATATTGAACACCTTTGGCAATAAAGATGGATGGAAAATAGAATAAACTTTCCTATTCAAAACTCTAATCAAAGAATGACAAAACAGGTGAAGAAAAGAATAAATATAAAGCTTTAAAAATGAAGTTATAGATATGGAGAAGACCCACAATAATTAACTAGATCAGCACTAATTATATCCTAAATAGTTGTCTTTATACCCATAAATAAATGTAGTCCTTGTCTCTGCTCAGAAAAACTCTTTTCAGTAGACAATGAACAGAATCAATCAAAATTCAGAATTGTAGGGCCCAATGTCAAGGTACAGATCTACAAACTATTTCTGTACCAAACATTAAAAAACGCTGCTCTACACGGGACAGGATGATTGTAATAGCCATAGAATCAGTGAGAATATTGTCTGCTAGTAATTTCAGAAGCTACACTCATAAAGTCTCATAAGTAGGCCTCCCCAAACATGAACTCTACATGCATGCCTATAATAGACATGTAAAGGAGACAAAATAAAAAATAAAGCGCTTGGGGATTCAATTATACACTATGAACTTCAAGCAAGTAAGGGATGCTAAATGCACTAGTATTCTTCTCTAAGGAGGAACACAAAACTTGGTAATCCAATACCCAATTGTCAGCTCTAAAAACGTAGGTATTAGTAACATTATACATTATGCAGAGCAGTTTATAATTAGGAATATATATATATACATATATTCCTATATGCAGGTAATGAAAATAAATGAATTAAGTGGCTATGTGTAAGAAAAAGAGGAGAAATATATAGTAGGGTTTGCTGGGAGGAGAGGGAAGGGCGAAATATTACAACAATATTACAGTTTCATCATTAACAGAAAGACAAATAAAAAAATTGATATATACTAGATGTAATAAGTACATATAAGGGATTATAAATAGTTACCTATAACAGTCAAAACTTAGAGTTAAGTTAGTTAGGTTTTCAGGTTGCATTTAATATGTATTTGAGATGGATAGGCATTCTTCAAATCTTTCAAAGTCCTACAGAATATGGCATTTAAAATGGTTTAGTTTTTTTCTTAACATTGAGGCAGAACTGCTCCTGGCAACACCACCTTCATCAGAAAGAAGATGGACATCAAAGAAATTCGTTATGGAGTTCACTTCCAATATGGCAAGACTAGTCATTTGGGCAATAAACTGTTCTTTTCTCGACTGTTTGACTTTATGCTGTATAAACTGATCATTCAGGACCCACAGAAAACTGACTGCTAATACCAGATGGACACTGCTACAGAATTCTTGCTTCATTGAAGAATCTGCCAGCATGTCTACAGGACACAAAGAAAAATGACTGACAAACTTCCAATAAGGTGAACAGTTAAATGTTTCCTTCTTTGCTGAGGAGTCTTCCAGACATACTATGGCCTATAGGGTGAAGATGGAACATTACAGAAGAACTTCGGGTGATTGACCAGGCAGTGAGTTGTCTCTGTCATTTCTAGAGTTTATATATTATCCTACTGTGGTCTTTGATGGAGTTGAAGACAGATAGTTATGGTTATAATTTTTCTTAGTTAAGATTAAAGATAAGTGTCATATAGGACTTTAGACTCACAAAAATATAATAGATGAAAAAACATTTTTTTGGGTAGAGCACAAGCAAGGCTAAAATTGGCATAGGCCTTCCTGGATTAAAGCCAGTTGGCATTAATTTAAGGATCTGGCAGAATATATGGTGAAAATGTTAGGGAATATTGCAATATCTAGAGATGATATTTTTACTGTTTAGTCAATATCCTGTTTTCAATTATGAAGCAGACACAGCGAATATCCCACTACATCCTTGAAATAAAATAATGAAGTTAGAGCATAGGAATAAAAATACAACAACAGCAATAATAATAATAATAATAATAATAATAATAATAGTATAGATATGTATACATGAGATGTAACTGCTTGGCAGACACTAAAGAATTCAAAATTAAGGGGACCACAAGTTAGTATTTTCAGGAAAACAGTGAAGAAGCATTGAGAATTCCAAAAAACACCATCATACAGACAGGAAAAGGTTGATCAAAAGTTGTCCATAACTGGAATTCTGGAAAGAAAAGAATAAAAAGCAGAAACAATATTGGAAAAAAATAAAACATGTCTGTGTCTTCTTTCAAAAACGTGTGTATATCATTGACTTTGTACAAAGAGTCAGGATAAACAAAGCACAACCTGTGATGTGTACATAAGAATATTATAAAGGAATATTGTTAAAGGAAAGCCCTTTAACAGAAATAGAAATAATTGCAAATGCTGCCATTCAGAAGAGATGTTATACAAAATAAACACTGGAATCAGTTCTCTAAGTACAAGGAAATGACTTCAGAGAAAGATATAGACATTCTGGGAGAATTTAAGCAAAGATGTACTGATTACAGTATCTGTAGCATCAGTAAGTGTCAAAGAGAATAGCAGTACATGATTGAATTAAGTTTCTTCGTCCTTTGATTGTCTACAAAATTGTGCAGACAAGAAAGACAATGGAAATCAAATCACAAAGAAGATGAGAGGCCTACAGATCATGGAAAATGTCCATTAATTAGGGTTCAAAGGTTCCAGTGACATGTAATGAAAAGCAAAGGGAAGTAGATAAGCACTTCAATCAAATTAAAAGATGTTGCCGTGTATGTGCAGTTAGGCACAAAAGCAAAAACATTATATTTAATATAAATATATAAATCAATTTAAAGTAAAATGAAAAAAAAATTGGAGATATTTACACATATAATTTTCCCTTATTTAGTTTATGGTGAGTGTAGAGGTATATCTATATCCCAACCTTTGAAACTCAGGACTGAACGGATGTTAAGAATCGGTAAGGAAATTCCTCTAAAATCAAGAACAAGACAAGGCTGTCCTCTCGTTCAATATCTCTTCAATATTGTACTTGAAGTTCTATCTAAAGCTATAAGACAACAAAAGGAGATAAAGGGAATCCAAATTGGAAAGGAAGAAGTCAAACAGTCTCTATTTGCTGATGACATGATAGTTTACATAAGCAACCCAATAAACTCTACCAGGGAACTCCTACAGCTGATAAACACCTTCAGCAAACTAGCAGGATACATGATAAACTCAAAAAAATCAGTAGCCCTACTTTATACAGATGACAAAGAGGCAGACAAATAAACCAGAGAAAGATCACCCTTTATAATAGCCACAAACAACATAAAATATCTTGGGGTAATGCTTACAAAACATGTGAAAGACCTATACAATAAGAACTTTGTGTCTTTAAAGAAAGAAATTAAAGAAGATACCAGAAAAAGGAAAGCTCTCCCTTGCTCTTGGATTGGAAGGATAAATATAGTAAAAATGGCAATCTTACCAAAAGCAAATGACAGATTCAATGCAATCCCAATTAAAATCCCAGCACAATTCTTCACTGAACTTGAAAGGATAATAATCAATTTTTATGGAAAAACAAAAGGCCCAGAATAGCCAAATAATCCTGTACAATAAAAGAACTTCAGGATGCACCACAATCCTGACTTTAAGCTCTACTACAGAGCTATAGTTCTGAAAACAGCCTGATATTGGCACAAAATAGACAGGTAGACCAAGGGAATTGAATTGAAAATCCCAATATTAATCCACACAGCTATGAACACATGGTTTTTGACAAAACAGCTAAAATATACAATGGGGGGGAGGAAAGCATCTTCAACAAATGGTGCTGGCACAATTGGATGATGGTATATAGAAGACTGCAGATAGACCCATGTCTATTGCCATGCACAAAACTCAAGTCAAAATGGATCAAAGACCTCAACATAAATCTAGACACACTGAACCTCTTAGAAGAGAAAGTAGGAGGTACTATTGAACAAATTGGTATAGGAGATTGCTTCTGAACATAACTCCAGTAGCACAGACACTGAGATCAACAATTAATAAGTGGTACTTCCTCAAACTTAGAAGCTTCTGTAAGGCAAAGGACACAGTTGGCAAAACCAAACAGCAGCCCACAGACTGGGAAAAAATTTTTACCAATCCAACATCTGACAAAGGGCTGATCTCCAAAATATACTCAAGAGTCCAGTCAACAAAACACTAAATAGCCCTATTAAAAACGGGGTACAGAATTGAAGAAAGAATTCTCAATAGAGGAAATCAAAGAGGCTGAAAGACACTTAAGAAAATGTTCAACATCCTTAGCTATCAGGGAAATGCAAATGAAAACAACTTTGAGATACCATCTTACTCCTGCCAGAATGTCTAAAATTAGAAACACCAATGACATCTTATGCTGGAGAGGATGTGGAGAAAGGGGAAAACTCCTTCACTGTCGGTGGGAGAGCAAACTCCTACAGCCATTTTGGAGATCAGTATGGCTGTTTCTCGGGAAAATGGGAATTAGCTTACCACAGGACCCAGCAATTCCACTCTTATGTATATACCCAAATGACCCACATCCATGCACCAAAGATATGTGCTCAACTATGTTCATAGCAGCATTATTTGTAATAGCAAGAACCTGGAAGCAACCTTGTTGCCTCTCTACTGAAGAATGGATAAAGAAGATGTTGCACATCTACAAAATGGAATACTACTCTGCAGAAAAAAAATAACAGAATCCTGAAATTCACAGGCAAGTGGATGGAACTTGAAGTAACCATCCTGAATGAGGTAACCCAGTCACAAAAAGATGAACAGGGTATGTACTCACTCATATATGGATTTTAGACATAGAGCAAAGGATCACCAGCCTATAATGCACACCACCAGATGAACTTGGATACAAGGTGTATTCTAAGAGATTAATATATATTCCCTCACAAAAGGGGGAAGGTACAAGTCCCCCTGAGCACATGGGAAACGGGGGGCAGTGAATAGAGAGAGAACTAGGAGAAAGAGAAGGGGAGGAGAGGAAAACACATGTGACTAGATAGATTGAGTCAGGGTGAGAGAGAATGTGGGGACATAAATGAGGGAGCCATAATTGGTTTAAGGAGAAAATTGAACCTAAAGAAAGGTCTAGGGAACTACAAAACTGACTCCAACTAATAATTTGAGCAACCATGGAAAGCCTACCATAAATGCCCTTCCCTGATAGTGAGATCATCAACCAAATTATCCCCCATCATGGAGCCCTCATCTAGTACCTGTTGGAAACAGAAGCAAACACCCATAAACAAACATTGAGTGGAACTAGAAACCAGATGCAAAGAGAGGAGACAAGACCAGGTTGCAGAAACACACAAAGACAGCTGACCTGACCAAGGAGGAGCTAATGCCCTCTCCAGACTGATAGCTGGGAATCCAGCATGGGACTGACTCAGACCCCCTGTATATGGGTCTCAGCTAAAAAGACTGAGCATTCTGGGGGACCTCAGACAGTAGAAACAGGATCTATTCCTGGTGCACAAAAGGACCTTGTGGACACATCCCCCATGGAGGGATACCCCCTTAACCTAGAGACAGGAGAGAAGTCCTAGTTCCTACTTCAAATGACTTGACAGGTTTATATGACCCAACCTGGATAGCATAGCCCTACAAGTGGAATGGGGGTGGGGGATAGGAGGCAAGGGTGGCCAGGGTGCATGTCACAGGGGAAAGAAGTTAAGAGGGAGGGAGGGAGGGAAGGTTGGAGGGAGGAAGGTAGAGGAAACTGGGATCCACATGTAATATTTATAAATTATATTATTAATAAAAAAGAAGGAAAAATGTCGGAGTAAGCATAAGAGTGTCTTGAAATTTAGTCTTCATGATATTACAGCCCTGTTGCATGCATGAATTCATGGTGCTGTGGTAACCTGTACAACACATGGCAAAGATAGAGCCAGTTCAGGTTACAGCATACATGGGGTAGGAAAACCCAGGACATCTTGACTAATAACTAGTGGAGGAACACAACTATCAGTTATTTGCAAGTGGATGAGAGAGAGTTCATTCAATTTTGGTGTATGACTAGCAGTAGACTCTGCATTGACCAGTTCATGGCCCTATACTCATATTATATCCATGCAGGCAGCAGTAAATACACTTAGTCGGTTATTAAATATATTATTTGTTCTTGAAAAATGTATACTTTCAAAAAAGTTTGCACGATATATCCAAAACTTAGTTTAACAAAATTCCTACATTTAAGGCTATATAAGTAGATTAAAAACATAATTTTCCCAAACCAAAATCCAGGCATGGTGGAGTATGCCTTTAATCCTAGCACTTGTGCAGCAGAGGCAGAAGGATCTCTGAGGTTTTTACCAGCCTGGTGTACTAGGATAGTAAGGCTGAAATATATAGAAACCCCGTATAAATAAAACAAACAAACAAACAAAAAGAAACCAAAAATAATACAAACATGAAAATTACAATTATCAAATATGAAAACAAAAAATGTGTCTTCAATAAGCAAAGAAATAGCTCATGAATCCTGATTGCAGAAATCATTTTTAAATACATAACAATTTTCTGTTCCAGTTTAGGAATATAAACTGCACGTGTGATTGACAATGGTTTAGAATTCATAAGAGAAATGGATAATGAAAAGCAATGAATAGTCAGACAGCCAGAAATTCTTAGTTTAGAAACACAACTCAGAACTTCAGGCATCAGTTGTATTTGATAATAAGATGGGGAAACATATGGGCATGGGTCCATTTATCATATGTTGGTATACAGCAGTGATGACAGATATATTAGTTATTTTGTCTATGAGGTTGTGACCATTCTATGTCAGAAACACAGACACACCTGTCACATTTCACTTTGTCAGGATGAGAAAACAAAAATCAAAAACAAACAAACAACAATGCAATAGAGGGTGCATAAATTCTTGAGGAGCGTCAACTTGCTAACTACTTCTATTTTCCATGATTGTTGATGTCTAAGTTCAGGTTTTATTTGCTATGAGAAGACAACATGACCATGGTAACTCTTATAATGAAAACATTTAATTGGAGTGACTCAATTATAGTTTCAGAGATTCCATTAATTATCACAAAGATGGAGACTACATCAGAGTACAGCCAGATGTGGTGCTGGATATGTAGTTGAGTGTCCTACAATGACTGAAATATGGGGTCGTATTCTGAGCTTAGAAAACCTCAAAGCCTGACCCCACCATTATGCTCTACCTCTATCAAGGCCATACCCATTCCCACAAAGCCACATCTTCTAACAGTGTTATTCCTTATGAGATTATGGGGACAAATTACATTCACTGTACCACACTCCACTTCATGGCACCCATAAGCTTGTGGCAATATCATAATGCAAAATTCATTTAGTCCAACTTCAAAAGTTCACATTGTCCTTGACAGATTCAAAGTCTTTTCTGAGACTCATATAATCTCTTAACTGTAATCACCTATAAAAAATAAAAATAAACAGTTTATATACTTCCAATATATAATGGCACAGGATATACACTACCATTCCAAAATTCAGGGAAGGGTACATAGCTAGGAAATACTGGACAAAAGCAAGACTGAAAACCAGCTGGGCACATTCCAAACTGTATCTTCATTCTGATGTCAAAATGCTCTTCACATCTCCAACTCCATCTAGCTTTGTTGACTGGAACACACTTCTTTATTTCGGGATGGTTCCACTTCCTGTTATCAGCTTTCTTCAGCAGCCAATCCAACATCCTGGGTCTTGAAGGCAATCTCAGCTTCACCCTCACTTCTTCACTCAATGGCCTCTGGGCCTCCATTTAGGGAAACCTCTGACAAGTGCCTGACCTCAATGGTTTTATTCCATAATCTCTTTCTTCAGTCTTTAATTCTAAACCCCTAATTGTGTGGTCAAACTTGCCAAACTCTGCTACTTACCGGGGATAGAGACCCAATTACATCTTCACCCCACTCCAACAGTGACACACTTCCTCTAACAAGGCCACATGTACCTCAATAAAATCACACCTTATAATAGTGCCATTCCCTATGAGATTAGGGGGTGATTGCATTCGAACTGCCATAGTTGGTTACATTTTTAACTATGCATATTTACTCTATCATCACACATAACACAATACAAAACAAATAAATATTTCTTTGTAGGTTACAAAGTGTCTCCAAAGGAGAAAGAGACCACAGTATTGTTTGCATAATTCAAGTTAAATCTTAGTGAAAAGCAAAAGTAAGAGAGTGATACACAAAAATGTCACCACATGTGGTTAGATGAGATACAAAAGTTCCAGAGTCAGAAACAGCTCTTGAGATCAGAATTGAGCTCACCTTAACAAAGATTGAAGCTATCCATTTATGCTCAGGTTCTGGACCCTGGAGGTTTGATAATTAAGTGCGGAGTCAAGTAGAGATGACAAGGGGAGAGTCCAGCAGATAGTAATTCAAGTAGTTTTTGTTAACAATATTGTTAACACATCAATTAGCTGAGCTGCATCCTTTGAGACAATTGGAATCACTCTGCTTTTGATTCCAAAGATACACATGCCAGGTGGCCATACTGTGGGTCAGTGGAGGCTCTGATCATCACTGTGCTACTTGTCTTCTTAATGGGATTTAACTGAGAGAGATTTACCCTTCCTTTTTTCTGGTATGTTCAATGAGCTCTAGAGAGTGTTTTCCCTGATGTAATTTCATTACAGCTGTGTGTTCATAAGATCTCAATTTTAATTGATGAATTTTTAGGGGAACTTCCATTCTATATTTAAGATTAAAATATTGTTCTGTCTTGTGCCCCACAAGACATTGCTAGACTGAATATGAACTAAATGCTGATTTTAAAATAGAGTCTCTCTGTGCAAGGTACAGCCTGTAAACCAACAGTTTTACAGCATATGCAACAGCATCAGCAGGATACAATTTCACCTCAATAAAATGCACAACAGAAATATTGGAAAAATATTTAATAATCTTATATAGTGTTAATAGGAATGTAACATAGTCAGTTCTATATGGGGACAAATTACTCAGTAGCTTCAACAACAAAATTCAGCAATCTTTGAAAGACATTGGAAGGCTACACAAGAACAAACTGACAAAATGCAAAATATTTTATACATTACTACTTGTTCCAGTACTGTATTCAATAGTATAACACTCAAGTTACCTACACAGGTGTCAATAAGTGAATTTGTTTCAGATATAGTGAAGACATGCAATTGAATACCATGAAGCCATGTAAACAGAAGTCTCAAATACTTGCATGTTGTGACCTACTAAATGTGTTTTAGTTACCTTTCAAGCTAGCATGTGTATAAGCCAAGTACACAATCGATATTTGGGAGACCAGAGTGTAGTTGCTAAAAACACAAGGCAACTTTTTAAAATGTATTTCTTATTCTGACTATCTTCTTCACCAAGTCACATAGACACATCTCCTAGCCTGCCATCTTACCCAAAAGTCAAATGGATATCATTAAAAACTAATTTTCAAGCCTACCTCGGGTATTATGAGATTTTACTTTCAATTGTATGTTCTCAGTTATGAGTATTTAAAAAACAAAAATCAACTTTGGGTCTCTCCAACAGAGCAAAGCCGGTTTGCATCTATTGAGGAGGTATAATGTGTACATAGGAATAAAGTAGAAAACTATTTCCAAGGCAAGTCCACATCTCTTAGTAAGAAAATAGAGATGTTTTACTTACAAAAAGACAAACCAAAACCCATCCATTTAATTACTGGAAAGAAATATTATTTAACATACAAACAGTAATTTGGAAGATAACATAAATCTGGGACCCAGGCAACTTATTTACATCAACACTGTTTTAATGCAATGAGGAATCATTGAAGATTAGGAAGTCAATACCTGAGATGAAGAAAAAGATTATACCAGGATGAATACCTCAAGGACTGCTCAATTAGGAAGCAACTAAAAGTTTAATTGAAGCATTTTTAAATAAAATGACCTAGATATGTTAGTATAGGTACAAATAAGAATTGGTGGGCTTTGTACTAAAGGATCACATCAGAGCCCCAAGTACAATGGATCTGACACCTTCAAGGAAGAGAGCCATGTAGCACTAAATTCTGATAAGATCACAAGGACAAAATATAATCAGACTCCAGACAACATTAATGACAAAATGAAAGGGGACCATGAAGTACTCAGAGGAGATACTCGGGAGAGTAAGAGGGAGGTTGTGGTGGAGGGATATAATTCAAATACTTTAGATAAGTAAATGTTTAAAACATAAATATAATATCACTTTAAACATATGTGTGTGTAAAATTTCATTTGCGTGTTATGGTTCAGCTTTAAAGTATGCTGCATTATTAAAGCAATAAAAAGAAACCTCTTCTTCCATTCACTCAAATTATACTGGGCACTCTCTCTGTCAGCTGTAGCAATGGCTGATTCCTGGCAGGAATCCAGCACCACAGTTCTCACAGACAGAGGGCAATGATTTCATAGGTTTTGCTGGCAGTTACTCAGGCTTTTGTTTTCTTATTTGTACCCTCACACTCCATTTACTTCTTTGCATGTGGAGAAATTTTTTCCTTATAAGTAGATGTAGAAAAGCCTTTGCTTATGAATAAGGAGGCTACAATTTTGCTGATATATATATATATATATATATATATATATATATATATATATTTGGCCTCATAATAATAACTCCCTTTATAGAGGCCTCACAAGGGCTTTCTTCCTTTCTATGTGGTATTCAGAGATTAATGGGAATAGTGTCCACATATTTGTGTTACAGCCAGACTATACCACTTATCTGCAGTCAGTGTCAGGGTCTTATGACGATTAATCACCTCTCTGGTCCCTGAAATAAAATCTGCATTGTACAATTCTTGGACGGAGGAAAGGAATGGAAACAGTATGGTTTGGGGCTGCTTCTCATCATTAATTTTCAATTATGATTTCAAGAATTATCCCAGTTAAGTTTCACATTGGAGGGCAGAGGGTAAAGAAGCCCCAGGGAAGATTAATAAGGGCTAAATGGAAGGAGGAGTCTGGGAATTATAAAGTTTTTTTATTTCTCTTGTTTCTCTTAGAAATGAAAAATAATACACAATTATAAAATTTCTTACAGGGCAGTATAAAATATATTCAAACTAAAGTCACCCAGAGGGCAAAACAGAAAGGTTTTTGAAAGGTATAAATAAAAAGAACTAAGTGCCACTTGTCTTAAAATTAAAATGTAAACCCAAACTTTGTGACTATTTAAGTTCATTGTTTCAACTTAGAATAACTTTATGACTATATATTTAATCTTACTGAAACTTTTGCACATCCAAGGAAAATGTTTTACTGTCTTCAGAGATTTGTTCTTAGTCATTTCTCCTGATGTAAAATGAGCAATCCTAGGCACGTTTTTTTTTTTTTTATCAAGTATTGTAGTTTGAATGTAATTGGCCCCCATAAGCTCATCTGGAGTGGTTATTTTAGTAGATATAGATTTGTTGGGGTATGTGTGGCCTTGTTGGAGGAAGTGTCTCAATGTGGGGCTGGGCTTTGAGGTCTCCTATGCTCAAGATACCCAGTGTTTCCAACCACTTCCTGCTGTTGATGGTCAATATGTAAGCACTCTCAGCTCCTCATCCAGCACCATGTCTTTCTTAATGCTGTCTTGCTTCCATGATGATAGTGGACTGAAACTCTGGACTTTATATGAGCCACCACTGTACGCGCCCAACCGGGACCAGCAAGGAAGACACAACTTTGGGAAGATCTTCTTCATGCAGTTTATTCAGGATCATTGAACAAGCTTCTTCTGATGCTGCAGGGAAAGGGGACCCGCACAGGCTTAAATCCCCTTGTGCTGACCAAGCCCAGTGAGCTACGTGGACCCTGCAGAGCTACGTGGACCCTGCAGATAGGCTACTCTAAAGTGGAAGCAAACAGGCTCAACAGGCTTATCCAAATAAGGACTTATGCCAGAGAGCGCTCACCATTGGGATGGTGAAAGGCAGAAGCCAGCTCCATCTTTAAGGCATGGCACTTCACAGCGCTCTACACACCACAATTAAAAGATTTCCTTTGTAAGAGTTATCATGGTCATGGTGTCTTTTCACAACAATATAAAATGTGATGAAATCGCGGAGGGAAGCTGAATATGGAAATTTGTTCAGAACTTTAGAAATGGTTTTTATAGAGAATTTTCCACCAGCTTTTTATACATGTATCTGGGGATCAAATTCAGATCCTTGGGTCTGTGCAAACATTACGGATTGAGTCATCTATGTAATCACCCAGAGATTTCTTATTTCATTCTGTTAATCTTTAAACACAGCCCTTATTATACATGTTTTTGGAATGGTAAGCTGTTATCTACAAAATCTCTGGAAGTCAAGCTAATCACTTATTGTTCTAAATGGTTCATACAAACCCTCTCAGCATATTGACTTCCAATCACAGAAGGAACAGTCTTGCTAATGCTCAATGCTAACTAAGCAGTCAAAACATGATAAACCATCTGCTTCATCATAATTATTGTGAGAAATTTAAGTAAACCTCAAAGTTAGGAGCCACTTTGCTGACTGGACTTATGTAAACTTGAGAAGTGTCATCTGAAACAAGAGAATCTCAATTGAGAAAAAAAAAAAGCCTGATAAGACCCAGCTGTAGGGCATTTTCTTAATTAGTGACTGATAGGGGAGGCACCAAACTTTGGGCTTATTGTCCTGGGGTCTACAAGAAAACAAGCTGAGCTAGTCATGTGTAACGAGTCAGTAATCAGTACCCCTACATGATGATGGCCTCTGCATCATCTCTGGCCTTCAGATTCCTGCCCGGCATGAGCAACTATTCTGACTTCCTCAAACAAAGAACTGCGGCAGTAGGATCATGCTGAAATCCTGGTATTTGAGCTAGCTTGTTGGAGCCCAGTTCCTATGGTGGGATTCCACGCTCAATCTTAATGCTTTGTACCAGACTTTGTTGACTTCTCAAGGGAGCCCTTACCCTTGATGAGGAATGAACTGGGGTGGGCTAGCAGGGAGGTAATTGGTGGGAGCAGGGAAGGGGGTGGTGAGAAGAGGGGTGGGAAGGAGAACTGTGGTTGGAATGTAAAGTGAAATAAAAATAAAAAGTAAAAAAGAACTGTCCTATGGAAGTGTAAACCAAATAAATTCAACCTCAAGTTATTTTTGGTCATGGCCTTTCATCACAGCAATTGTAATCCTAAATAGGATAGATCATAATTTATATATTCCATTATTTACTCTTCTGTCATTCTATCCATTATTTTTAAGAAATATTCTGTAGACTAAACTCAGGAATTGTTTCTTCTAAGCCTTGAATATCTATGGATTATGATAACACTAATGAACAATATGCTTATATCCCTAATTTCAGATCAAGCATTTAAAAAACTAATTTCTTTGAGATATTCAATTGAGTCTCAGGGCATTAGAGATAGACTAGGAAAGGCACCAAAATATTTGTTGGAACTAAAATGCATTGTTCTTTGGAAAAATGCTGGGGTGTTTCTACTATTATACTCCCATAGGAATTTTAAGTTTTAAGATTAAATTTGAACACCTCAAATTTGACTCAGACTTGCATAGTCTATATATGTTTTGAAAAATGTGAATCACTGCTTAAAATCAGCTGTGTAAGAAATAATTCAGTAATGAGCAAATAATGTTAGTCTTCCATGGAAATTTTTTTAAGGATTGTAAAGTTGTATTAGTATATTCATTTCCCAAACTTAATCATCCAAAGATGACCATTTTCACTGTTATTTTTGTTTATTTTTTATTGCATAATAGTCATAAATATTTATATTAAGAGCAGAGCAAATGCATAATATATTTTGAGAGAAACTTCATGATTAACCAAGACTGAAACTCATATCTCCAAAGAGTTAATTTTAAGTTTTCTTCTCATTCCAATTTTCAGTTTGATCTAGATGTCTGTTTTTTTTAATAATAATAATTCAGTCCCAATGGTGATAATGGCAATTTCAAGAAAAGTGATCCTGTGTTGGTGGAATTTTCAGCTTTATTTTCAAGGTTCATTATGATTCTTTTATGTTGTTAAGACGGTGTCACTAAAATGTGTTTTTATGGTCATATACTGCCAAAGAAAACCACTGGAGAACAGGAGATTTACGTAGTCAGTGTGCGAGAGGAAATCCCTCATTCAATGGCAACAGCATGTGTTAAATCTCAAGTTTGATGAGGCTGACACTAGCCTTTATTTATAACGACAGCTGCCTATAAGCTGCTCAGACAAGCAAGATTAGGAATTTCCTGGTGTGTTTTCTGTGACTATCATGTGGCAGGAAGGACTCAAGATATAGGTAGCTATTGTGTAGAAAATACAAATTCCATACTACTTACCTCTAAAAAGGAACTGTAGTAATTGACAGATTAAGGTGCAAAATGGAAGAGAAATGAACCTAGTTAAAAAAAAATTAAGACGCCATAACTTCATGCCAGGAAATTCACTAAAAAATTATTTTTATATTTAATGTTTATATCAGATTCATATCAATGAGCTATAGATGTTTTTAGATTAAGATAATTTTTAAAGTAGAAATATTACAATTTCTACTTCAAAATTTATTCCTGATAGGAAGAAAAGGTGAAAGAGAAGAAATATAAAGAAAGGGGAAAAGGAAATGGAAAAAATGAGAAAGATACAGAAAGACTGAATAATAATCAAGCAATATGGTTCAGAGACTAATATGTGACATCCCATATTAAAACCGTACTTTGGTTGTGGAATCATTGTGACCTCAGAGAATCTGTATGGGTTGATGTGACCTAGCTTAATTACCTACAACATAGATTTAATTATCCTAGTTCACAAATTTTATTAACCACAGAGCGAGATAACTAGGGTGTTTACATCAGTTCTTAGAGTAAAATAAACAATGTTTACTAGCTACAATTAGTATCTACATGCACAGTGACTGACCACTTAAACTGATTATATCAATGCTCAGATCAGTTACAGATCTGATTTGGAGCCTTGGCACTCTTTCCACTCTTTTCTTTGAGTCAACATTTATCCCAAATGTAACAGATATAAATTATACTCTATTGTGTGTTTCCCATATATACTATTTTCTATTTCTTTGCAAAATTTGTAAAAAGTAAAAATTGTTCTGTTTCTCTTCAAAGTGCCTTAATATTTATTAAGAGTTAACCTGTGTCCTCCACAAATCCATATGTTCAAATTGTGAACTCTAATCCCACAGAATATCCCAAATATGAAACAGTGTCTCGGATATGATTAGAGAAATTAGTGAAAGCCTCTATTGAAAAGGGGTGGACTTCAAACCCAGTGCAGTTGAGAAGTTCATGAGAAGAAGGATATTATAACACAGAGAACAAAAGAATAAACATCACGTAGAGACACTGGAGTACTAGAGATTCACTTTCCATAGCCAGGCAACACTACAATACCAAGAAGTCCATGATACAGACACTTTTTAGTGGCCATGAAAAAGCAGGATCCTTGTCAATAGCTTAATTACAGACTTAAGGCCTCTGGAGCTGTGAAATAGTATCTCTACTGTTACAGCTGGGCAGTGTGGTCTCTGTCATAAATGCTGAAGCACAGTCTCATGGAAGAGTTGCTACATAGCAAAATAGCAAAAGTTTATGCATGTAGGAACATCTCTGTACCTAGAGAAACTTCCTCCTGGAAATGTGTCGCTATGATCATGATACATGCACAATATATAACTTGCAGTCTATAACAGCACATTTTTCTCCATGTATGTGAATAAGATTAAGGAGTGTAACATAACATGTGTCTTCTAAGTAGAAAGGTTTTATCTTTTTTCTAATGCTGCTACATTATTCAAGTTCGTATGGAAGAAACACATAAAAGAAAAGCTGGTAAACTTGCAGTTTGTATTGGTTTGCTCTGCAATTTGAGGAAGAATACCCTTTAAATTATTTAACAATTCAACCCCCTCAGTAGTAAATAAATATGAAATTTCTATGTTCCATTTTAGTACATAAAGGAATTGTATAGGTCTGAGAAGATGAATGTATTGGAGAAACATGCTTATTCAGTGTCTACAACAAGTATTAACCCAGGAACTGGTTTTAAAATTGAACAAGCAAATAGCTTATCATTGAGGCACTTACAGAGAAACATATACAAACATAATTAAAGCACGGACTTTCAGAGTGCTAGAGTAGAGTTGTTTCTGGCAATAGGTGAACATAGCTGACAGAAATATTGATAATTTTGAGACACTGGTTTCTACTGAAGATGGATGTGGAACGAACGTGGCTGTGAGTTAGGAGGACTGGGCAGTCTATGGTAGTGGATCAGTATTTATCCCTAGTATATAAACACACTTTGGAAGACAATTCCACATAGAGGGATGCTCTCTCAGCCTAGACACATGCGGGAAGGCCTAGGTCCTGCTCCAGATGATATGACAGATTTTGAAAACTCCCCATGAAAGGCTTCATCCTCACTTGGGAGCAGAAAGGGGATGGGAAGGGGGTTGTGGGGACAGGAAAGTAGGGAAGAGGGAGGGAACTGGGATTGACATGTAAAACAAGTTTGTTGCAAATTAAAATAAAGATAGTATATATAAAAAAGAAACTGTTTGTTCATAGTAATAATTAAGAGAAACTTTATGATTTCCACGGTATAAAAACTCAACTTTGAAAAACAGAGAAAAACTGAGAAAGATGAAAGAGTAGAAGCAGCCAGACTATGTACATGCATGCAGACATCATTCCTGTGGGAATATGATGGATTTATTTACAAATATTCAAGAGATGAAGCTGGGAAACAAGTGATATCTAAGGCTGATAACCTGGAAGAGTTGACCAAGACTGAAAAGTGCCCGTTACAAATTCTGCAAAGGAGAAGTATAACACTTCATCAGCAGAGCTTCCAAGTTTAATCAGAGCAAGTTTTAAAGTCATCTGACTTTTTCATCAGCAACTTATATTTCTTGATAAGAACCCCGTGTTAGTAAATCACCAGCCAGCTCATTGTGCTGACCCAGCATGTAAGGGCTGAACATTCACCCATATGTTCTTGCTTAAGTCTGAAGATTCATGTACTCCAGCTTGTCATAAACCATGAACAAAGTGGGTAGTTTCGGTGTCCATGGATACTGTAACTTACAACTTTCTTTTGGGTAGCAAGCATTAAATTCAGATTTCATCTCATATTTGGACACTGTTTCATGCCTTGCTCATTATGGCTCCTTCATTTGCTTAGATATTTACTAAATTTTCTTCAGTGTGTCACAGGGATCAGGATACGTTTTTTTTTTTTTTTTTGTTTTTTTTAAGACAAATGTAAGATGCAACTAGAATTTTTCCAGTAGTCTATGTTACTGCTAAGCATGGTATCCTAATAGCTATAGGAATGCTAATAGTTGTTGAGTATGGATGATGAGAAGTTCATTGATCTGCTGGTTCACATAATTCATACTCATTAGATATTTTAGTTTTTGTTTAATGTCCCTTTGATGTGTTGTGAAAGCTTGGCTTCAAGAACATGGGCAATGATGAGAATTAAGAGGAGGAAGTTGGGTCACTGGGGTACATACTTGAAGTAGAGAACTGGGACACATTCTTTAGTCTTATTCGGTATGTTTTTACTTTCTCTTGTCATAACTAAAACTACCCCATCTTGAGCATCATGAGGGTCAAGGTTGCTACAGTTCCAAATCAGCAGGGCAAACCATTATACCATTGAGGAGAAATAAAACCTCCTTCTCTTCATTGATTGTCCTCAGTGTCCCCTTTATCCTTTCCATAAGTCTATGTCATGAGAAATATAACATTTCTCACATTCACTCTGTGTTTGATGATGCCGGACTATGACCAGGCAAATATAGATTTTGAGGACGAATATCAGACTGAAGAGTCAGGTAAATTGATTATTTTTTATCAGCTGAAAAGATGGTAACATCATGACTTATTCCCTGTGTTGACAATAACTTGGATATGTACTATGTGGCAGGTAAAATAACCAGTTAATAACCACTAACACTCCATTCTGTATTTTACTTGCTTGAGTCTGGTCACTAAATCCAGTCCATAGCCATGGTATGTAAACAGATTTTTTTTTTTGCTCTCTGCAAAATATGAACAAATCTACAATATTTTAGAGTAACATAATAATTTATAAATATTTGGGATAAATTCCCTGATGCTAACAAAATATGCTGTTGCTTCTTAATGTTTTGCCCACTGTTTTTTACCATTCTCCAAACAGATACAGAAAATAATGGTACCACTATGTATCTCTAATACAGGTATGGACTCAGGTAGCCTATTCCCCTTGGAGAGATACTCCCTCTGCCTAGAGACACAAGGGAGGGCCTAAGCCCTACCCCAAATGACTTCACAGATTTTAATGATCCCTCTTGGAAGGCTTCATCCTCCCCGGGGAATGTAGAGAACTGGGACAGGAGGGATTGTTTGGGTTGGGGAGGTCTGTGGAAGGAATGGGAGGATGGGAGGTAGAGGGAACTGGAATCAATATGTAAATTATGAAAAAATATTATAAATTTAAAAATGTCCTGAAGAAAAAAGAAAGTCTTCTTTTTTTTTAATGTCTTGTTCTTTCTAGAGTTATTATTCTAAGGTTTGTTGGGAATATCTGTGACATTATACTGTTCTTTAATTTCAGAATATTTTTTATGTCATTCTTTGCACATGCTTCCAGTCACGCATAATTTAATTATTATCATCTTTAATAGCAATTTATAATTTAATTTTGACTTTAATATTAGACATATAGTAACTATGTCATATTTAGTCATATTCATTTATCTGTAAATTGTATTTACATTTTAGTGGGGCAGACTAGATATAATAAACACTGTACAAAATTTTGTGATTCAGTATACATGTCAAGAAAGTTCTCCTGAGTTTTGTTATTTTTCCCCCTTAAACAAGGTGAATTTAACATTTTTTCCTTTGTGTGTGTGTGTGTGGGGGTGTATGTGTGTGTGTTTTGTGTAGAAAAAAAGAGGGATAAAATCTAAAAAAGACACTACAAATCAAAATTGATACATGTGATAAAGTCAAAGAAGGAAGTAAGGTCAAAATACAAGTGGAAGAAACTATCAGGACATAACTGATATGCAAAGGTTAACAGATGAAGACCAACACTATAAGTAGGAAGAGACACAACATAGAAGTTTAACTGACATTTATAGCAATTAAGAAATTGTAAAGAATACAGGGTAAAGTATGTCCATAAAAGGAATAAAGAAATTGAAGAAGAGGGTAAAAAACTGGATATTGAGCATGGTCCTGATTTTGTTTACAAGAAATGAAGGAATACAAAGAAACAAGCATATACTCATATATACCTAAATATATGGATTTTATATGAGTGCTGAGATTCAAATTCCACTCATTACAATTGAACAGAAAGCTCTCATAAGCACTGAACTATCTCTCTAGCTTCAAATATATTTTTAAAGTGTGAAAGGATACACACGAGAATCATCCTTGTACCTGATAACCTATATAGTATATATTAAGTATATATTAGAATGAATGATTGAACATATGATCATTCACAGTTATTATGCATTGAGCATACAATTAATTTTTACTCCCACATGGACTTTATATGGTTTCTGTGCTGAACATACAGCAGTTGATATTTCAGTGAGTAGCTGATATTAAAATAAAGTGAGATGAGAGTAAAACTTGAAACTAGAGAAACAGTTGGTTAGGAGTGTTTGACTAAGGTACTAACTGAAACAACAGTTTGTATGAAGAATGTCTTTATTAAAAATTGAGTCCCTGTAATTCACCCATGTGAGAAGTTAACCGTTCAATAAGAATAGTGTAGGTCACCTGAAAAACACACAGAATAATTGTAATGGCTCTAGGAGCCTTTGAAGTCATAGATTGAGCCAGTGGGAAATTAGCCAGATTGCCATTATAGCTGAAAAGTGCCGGAAGGCCCCAGCAGCCAGTGTAATTATGCAAGCTTTGTGAGCCTTGAACATTTTGTGATTGTAATGTGTGCTCTCTGCATCTGCAAAGTTCTCTACCAACATGCATCCCTTAAGCTTCCCTCTGGCCTAAGGCTGAGTAATGAAGTAGGAGAGAAAACAAATATTACACAATATTTTCTGCATACCAAAGGTTTCTCTACCTGGTGTGTACAGGGCTTATCTTTGCTCTTAAGTAAGCAGCCTGACTCAGAAACAGTTGCCATTTGCATGCAGCCTTTGCTTAAAGAACAGACATACCCACATCTGTGTATGATTATAAGGGGAAGCTGTCTAATAAAATAGGTCAGCTGGAGACAGCCAGAGGTCATTGATAAGACTAGAGCCTCATCACTGTCTTAAATTGTCAGGGAAAGGTTGTAGGGTACAGAAGAAGGACCCCATGCAGGAAGAATGTGGTCTTTTATTTTAGAAGTAGAAAGGATAAAAAAGAGAACATACTTATCATAGTTGGAGTTATTATTAATTTGCTGTAACATCACATAAACATAGCAATGTGGGCAAGGAGATTTTATTTTGCTTATACTTCAACATCACTGTTTATGTTGAAGGAAGTCATGACAGGAATTCAAACAAAGCAGGAACTTGGTGGCAGGAGCTGATGCAGAGGCCATGGGGAAATGTTGCTTAAGGCTTGCTTCTCATAGCTTGCTCAGCCTGATGTCTTATAAAAATACAAGACCACCAGCCTAGGGATGGTTTCACCCACAATGGACTGGGCTCTTGCCCATCAATCACCAATTAATAGAATGCCCTATAAGCTTGCCTACAACCTGATCTTTTAGAGATATTTTCTTCATCTTGGTTTCCTCTTTTGAGATGAGGATTACGCTTGTCCAGTTGACAAAAAACTAGCCAGGGTGGAAATTTAATCATTCCAAATATCTTTACATACACAAAAGAAGGAACACTAAATGCAGAAGAAAATATCTGTCCTCATGAGGAACACTTCTATTGCTTTTTTTACTTGTGCCTGGAGAACGAATTCCAGATGAACAGTGACTAGAGAATGAACGAGTGTGTTCCATCAAACTCAAGGGTAAAATGTTTATGTTTGACCTTTTATTCCTCTAAAGATGGCCTGCCAAAGATAGCACTGCAGACAAGGAGCATCTGTCTGGGAATATTCAGCACCAATATTGTATAGGACATTCACCTTAAATTTTGAAGGGCAGAGATGACATTAAGAATTTAGAGAAAATTATCAGTTCCCCCTGCAGAGTTCCCCATGCACACATACTCATTAATCAGGAGATCCAGCGGTCCCATAATACTCTAAGGCACACAAGCCCACTAGTTCCCATTAGCAATAACTGAGGCCCCCAACAAACAATTTCTTATTGCATTCTCTCCTAGGAATGAAGGAACATTTCTCTCTCTCTCAGCTAACTCATGTTGACTGCATAAGACAGCCTAGATTTTATAGATAAGAACTCCTAGGCAAGGAGAAGCCCACTGCTGCTGGTTAGTTGGCAGTGATTCAAGGGTGAGACATGTGGCCATCCGTTTCATACTCTATTGTTCACAAAGCCATTGTTCACGTAAAATCTTATCCTTATTTTTCAAACTGTGAAGGGGGAGCTAGAATTTCACAGGTATGTCTCTGGAGGCAAGCAATTCGATCCACAATCCATAAGTTAAAAAAAAAAACAAAAAACTATACACATCCTACTGCACCATTTAAAGAAACATTTCAGTAATTAAACATACATGGAAACAAAAGAATCTGTGTAAATATGGAAAAGTTAACTTTTTATTTGCAAGAATTAATTTATAGCCATGACCTTACACTTAGGGATAAGGAAAGTACTGTCAACTACTGTTTAGTAAGTTTTGCATTTTTAATACAAAATTCAAATGATGAATCAGGAATAAAATGTTTATTTTAATAAAATGTTTATCTTAATAAAATTATTATTTTAAAATAGAGAGAAAACTGATTAGATTCTTAAATATAATTTCACAATAATTTCCCCATTTTGCCTTCTCTGTGTTTTCCAGTGATCTGTTTTGGTAACTAGAGTTGAATACCTGCAGTGATAAAACTATATTTTTCTCTGAATATGTTCATCTGCTCCGAGAAGTTTTTATCGTCTAACATTCATATCTGATCCATCATAAGAATGTATAAGTGTGATCAACATGAACACTCTGACACACACACATGCACACACATACACAACTTCATTATATTCCAATTCAATTCTACCACAGGATTTTTAATTTAATTCTTTGGACATTTAGACCTATAGATGCTTGTGGGAGAAAGCCAAATATATAGTTTGTTTGTTGGTTCATTATTTTCTTTCTTCCATGTGTGTGTGTGTGTGTGTGTGTGTGTGTGTGTGTGTGTGTGTGTGTAACATTTTGCTTTGTGTTTATTTGAGAAATCCTATTTCTGGGTACCCTAAACTGGCCAGGGACTCACTGTATTCTTTCATTAGTTACTAAATGCATGATCATGCCAGGGTGTGAGATACAGGGTCTGAAGCAGAGTCTCCTTTAGCCCAGATCGGCCTGCAGGGCCCTATTGTCCCCATCTTACATGTAGGTGCTACCATGAACAATGTAATTGTGGTTTTTATTTTTAGTTTACCTTTTCAAAATTAGATTTTATGATGCTCAGGCTGATGTGAAGTGTCATCCCCATAGTTTACCAGAAGCATCATGTTTAGTAATTATGTACTAGACCTCTTCAATGTACGATTCTATTGTAATCAATGATATCTTCTGCAAACTCTATGTTTTCAATTAGCTACATCAATAGATATCATTTTAATGCCACTAATATAGCATTTGAAAGTAATATGCTTTTTTTGTTTGTTTGTTTTGCAATAGTTATTTTTCTGTTCTCCTATCTAAAAAAGAAAAGTTGGGCATATTGTCTTTACAAATTTCTAGTCCTTGTTAAATTTTCACACTTTTCTTGCTCTCACATAACCCTGAATAAAAATACCTTAAGCAGGGTTTTTGTCTCCACTCTGTTTATATTTAATACTTGTTCACAGTTAGCTTATGTTTAACAGAAAAAGTAAAGTTAGAGGTGAAGTCTTTTCTCATTGTGTCTTAGCAGGTGCATAATTTTCAATGAATTATTACTAGTAACATGCCAGTGGACAACCTATACTATCTAATAGATAATAATAATTATAGCCTATACAGACTTTTGATAATAAAAATAAATACAAGGATGTTTCACAGCTAAGGTCTATGTGTTCCACCTTAGGAGCTGTATAAATGTTATCTCAAGTTAAAGATTAAGAAAACTAATTGAGTCACAGTACTGTAGCTAGTTTAAATTCTTTTAACCTTAATGTTGGGAGATGTGTTCACAGGTTTTGGGTGTATCACATCTGAAACCAATCTTTAAAAATAACAAAGTAAGACTAATATGTTTTTGTTAAATGCCTTTGAGGTAAAAAACTGAAAAGTCAATCTAAAGTTTTGGAAAGGCACAGAGTTGAATTTGGTCATAGAACAAGAACAAAGCAGCCCAATTATCATTGACTGATACATCTTTCTTGCTAGAATTGGTGGACCAAAAGTGATAACTAATTCTTATCACCCATTTCTAATTATATATATATATATATATATATATATATACATATATATATAATACATACATATATGTGTATATATGTATGTATATTTATATGTATAGGGTGTGTGTGTGTGTGTGTGTGTGCACGCTCGTGTATGTGTGTAACTTAAATATTTAAAGTACAGGGATTGATTATTTTTTATATATAAAAGTTTTGGTTTGTGAATCATTTAAGAATTTTTATAAGATAATCATACTATGAAGAATTTTATTGTGTCATATAAGCTGTAGAAGAAAAGTACAGAGCAGAGAAAGAACATGGAAAGTACATAAGAAGACCAACGAATAAAGAAAGAAGCCATCAAGAGAGTGTGTGAGTGTCTTTTTCCTAAAACTACCCCAGATAGAAAAGATTTAGATTACACAGATGCTGTGGATTCCCTTCGATTCCCTGGAATGCTGGAGACTGGCTCCATGGACAGTAAGAGTAACATGAGTCTTGGTCACTTATATAAAGAGGCACTTGTATGGTTTGTTCTAAAGTAAAATTACTGTCTGTTTCCTTTCTTTTCTCCTTGAGTCTGTACCCAGATCTCAGTTGCAGGTTATTTACTGAGAATTCTGTTAACAGAAACTTTACTTCAATTTCTAATCTTTAAATAGTAGCTGAACAATTTTGTTTTTAAATTTTAATTTTCTTAATAATTGTACATTAAGAAAAATATAACTACAGTTAATATAGTTAGACTGTTATCATAAAACTATGCTATGAATTACATACTCTTGCTGAGTTTACATAGTAAACTCTTTCTTAAGCAACAGTTTTAATTCAAGGTGCCTGTAGAAATGCAAATTCAATAGCCACATCAGCATAGTTTATATGTATTTGATTTATGTTGTAGCTTTACAGGAGTACATATGTCTCCTATCACATAAAACTATAGGACACAGATTTATCTTTTATGCTTACCAATTGTCTAAACTACAGAGTTTCAACCACAACAGAAATTCAACCATTTTACTTTGTGTCCTCTTGAACCCACCCAAGAATATGGCAGCTATGGAAATTACTATAATAAGTATAATTCACAATGAAACTATCTGTCTCCAACATCTGCATGTATCCCATCAAATTGCCACTGGAAATACTTGAAAATAAGTCTCATTCAGCTGCATAAAATTGCTATTACATCAGCTCTAGAGAATATTCCTTCATTTTAGAAGAAGATATATTTTACTCAAGAATGGAAAAATGTTATTTTTTCTCTTAGTTTGCTTTACTCATACTAAAGAATTTCTAAGAAAAACTTTCATATTTTCTGTTTCATTGTAAACTCAGTGTGGTATGTGAAAATATCTTTGCAAATTTGAATTGTAGGGCAATTCAATTTTACTTTTTATTGAGTAAATTACTAAATTGTCTGGCCTGATTGTGGGATGATTTTTCTCTTATTGTAATTTTGAAATCCATCATTATTTAATCCTCAAAGGAGCATTTAATCCACATAAAGGATATCTTCTAAGTTAAAGAAGAGCTTGTATGTCCTTCCTTAAGGAGCAGTGGTGATTTAAGCTGGGGCCTTTGGTGACATGTGCTACAATCACCTTAAAAGATAAAACACCCTTCACTTTTGTAGACAGAGTTTTTGAGAAAAGTGCAGGATGGTGCCACATATCATGTGTGATACTGAAACAGGGTTATTCTTCCTTGGCAGAGGACACAAATCCTGAAAAAGCTCCTTTTGACATGCTGGGTCATCACTATTATAAATGGAGTCACATAGAACAAGTTAAAATAAATGCTCTGGGGATTGAAAGGACAGAATTCCTTCACCTTTTAGTGGACTGGCTCAGAGAACCGTGCATCTCAAAATACATCACTCTTCCATTCACTGACAAAGTCTACCCAATCATTGAGGTTGGCCCAAATCCTTTTCTAAAATTTGATGCTTCTAGCACCACTCAATATTTCCCATCTCTGCTTGACACTTCTTCCACAATACTTGATATTCTGCTTTATATAAATTTCTGTTTCCACTTTCTATGTCACCTAAAGAGGAGAGGTGGAGGAAGAAAATGATTATTCATATATTTTACCTTATATCTTTAGTCATAGAATAACTATTATATATACAGTAGGTATTTAATATGATATCTTAAATTTATCTTATTTGTTATCAACTGATATGGAAATCAGGATCCCATGAATAACAGGCAACTACTTTAACACTCTGCCTCATCTCTAGCCATATGTTAATGAGCTGTAAGTAAAGTCATACAATGGTCTGCGCCCATCAACTGTTATCTTTGATTTGGGCAGGAAAGGGAAGTATATCTTCCTTGTACCTTTTAGGTAGGCCCCTTAAACTAAAAACTGAAAGTGAACAATTTTATTTTTACCACATAATTTATTAAATTTTCTAATAAAAAGATCTCCTTTCAATATTCAATGTATAGTTTATCATATTTCCAGCTTCATATTCTATACTGTCTATGATTGAAAGGGACAGTATGGTTTCACATCTTTTTGAGGTTCTTATGTTCTTAGACTGTCAAGTGCCTATGTAAGTTTGTCAATTCAAATAGGATATTATTTAAAAGGTTCATGAATCTTGAATAACGTATTTATCCATAACAAATACCCTGTTAAAATAAATTTGTCAAGACCATGATTTGAGTACCTAAGGTTTGTAAATTAAGTACCTTTCTCTCAATACAGTGCATTATCTATTACAATTTGGGTTACTTTCATCCCCTGGGATTGTATTTAAAGAAATTGCCTGTATCCATCATGTCACCTTTTCAGATATGTTAAAGTTGTTTCTATTGGTATCAAATATTACAGAATTGCAATAAAGACAGCAAATGATTGAAGGTCACAGCTAACTTGTAAATTGATGAGTATGTTGAACTCACTCCTTTAAAAAGTCCCAGTGAATGATGTTAAAAGTTAAGTTGTGCAGGAGCCAAATCTTTAAGTTTGTATCTAGCTTTTCTATATCAATAATTGAAGCTGAGGGAGGAAGGTATTAGAACAGCATAGATCATTATCCTTATTATTCAGGACCTTGTGGAGGGTGGCATTCCCATCTGAAAGGTCACTTTCTGGTTAAACAAACAGTGAATCCCTGCATCATTTCTGAATCTCCCAATGACTGGTGTTATTTTTCAAAATCATTTGCCAAGACTATCAGCTCATAACATTTATTCAAAGCTGTGATTGAAGCTCCATAGGGTAGATAAACCTAGTTGCATGTGTCTACATTCTTGCAAGTGTTCCACAAAAGGATATGCCACAAGTAATAAAACAGTGAAAATGGTTAAAGGCAGTGGATGTGACAGTAATTCATCTTGTGCAACTTTGATGGTTATTAGTTATGGCAATCATTCCATACACATATTCCCAGCCTTTCCTACTCAGTGATGTTATGAAAATAGCCTCCAGACTGAGATGACATGCATGTCATCACCGTGGCTTTGATGATTTCATCACTTAAAGGGACAGACAGCAGCTTTGGATAAGCCCTCACTAGAGAAGGCTAACGTGGGTCCACAGCATGGCTATGGTTTATCATGTTTCTCAAAGTACCACACACTCTTCCATTTCCAGGGCCAATAACATTATTTCAGTCAGATTTTCTTATTTTAGGAAACTTTTCATCAAAAGAGATGCCATCACTTTTCTTCTTTGTCAAAATGAAATGGAAACAAAAACCTTCCCTTTTAGATGATCTTATTGGTTCATTAGAAGACAGGGACTATTCAAGATCATGAATAGAGAATCCACTTCATGTAGCGCTAATGGTCTCTTTTCTTTTCCAATCCCATATTTTAAGAATTTTCTTCATTCACTGACGCTATATATTAAGTAACAGATACTTCAGAAGACTGAAGCATCTCAAACATAAACATACTTTTTGTCTCTGTAACATCAATGAGCACTAAAGATCAATATCTTAAATAACTTGAAATGAAAAGGTTTTCTATAGAAAAATAATAATAAAAGTGCTAGTAATTTAAATCTTGCTTGTATCTATTTATTTTTAAATGAAAAAAAAAAGTTCATTAAAAAGTGACCCAGGAAAGTCACTTTTAATGTTACAGAGTAAAAACATCAGCTTATTGATAAACATTCATAAAATTTCTCACAGAAAATCAACCCTAAATACAGATTTTATTATAAAATCCAGTTTGTACACGTATGAAAACCCCACATTAAACCTAACCATGTTATAGAATTAATATGCAAAGGAAGATTTTTCTTTTATAGTGGTCTTTTCTTAAATGTTCTAAGTGTCAGATAAATAATGCAAAGTTTTTATTTCTTCTTAAATGATGTGGTTTACATTATTCCTATTGGTAGTAATAAAATTTTTGATAGAATAGAGTTTTTTAAGGTGGGGCATTGTTCCTCATGAGTCACCTTAATAAAACAGTTATTTTATATGACCTCAAACAGAATAAACAACCATTGAATATTTGATGGGATGAACCCTTAGTTTTCTAATGTTCTTGTTCATTTCTTTCACTCAGATGTCCACCAGTATTTGTTGAGCACAGCACAGCACAGCACATTAAGACAGATGAATGTACAGTGCTGTAAATGATCTTTGATTTTAACTTCTCTTCTAAGAATTATTCCTTGTAGATGGAAACTTGTTGTGTCAGTACATCTTTTCAATATTACACAACATTTCTCCAGGGAGGTAGAGCATGTCCATCAGATAGAGTTATGCTGCCTATGGACACACATATTTTATTTACTGAAATAACTTTTGTACTGTGTGGAAAATTAAGTGGCAAAATTTTGAGATTCTGTCAAGTGACAAATGTCACTTAAGAATGAGCTTAAGAATGTTGCTGACATGCTCTGCCTTTGTTTCTTTTTCACTTGGGAGGGTGGTTTATTCATAGGCTATTCAGTTTTCTTGATAGGTTCTTAAACACGTCAGTCAGTTCCCAAGTTCCTGATACTTTTACCAAAATATGTATATACTGCAATTGACTGATTCCATCTGGAGGAATGAGTAACGGGAAGATTTTAACACCTGGAAGTTTGTCTTTGGGGAATGGGCAATAAATAGCCATTCTGTCAGACATGTATCTCAAGGTTTCTGCCACCTCATCCACCTCCACTAGTGAATTACTTCTCTGATGGTTTGGGAGGGGTACTACAGACTAAAGAAATGGAATTGAATGTGTGGGACTAGCTGGAAACTTCAAGTTTGGATGCAAAACAAGATTCTGAGATTTGAATATTCTGAGCCACATTTTGCTTTTCTGAATGAGAATATTAACATCATCTCATGTAATATGATGATTGATTCCAATACCATGTAAATTGAATGATTATTAAAACAAATGAACTGTGTTAATGTTACTGTACTACATTAATTTTGAAGAGGATAAGAAGGACCATAGTTATTTTACTCTGATTTCAATGAAAACTGCATAAGTTTAATACAAAAAGTTTAAATATAAGGATTAAACTAGTATAAATGATTAAGCTTTCCTATCTGATTCTGGGAATGTTAAATTTTTTTTTCAAAATAGTTGGCAATCATAACAATATAATGGTGGTCAATGTCTGAGCAATTAAAATTACAGCTGTTTTCAATTACATCCATATGACAAATCCTTATATATGCAAATTGGTATTTTAAATTCAGTATTTTAAAATATTTTCTATACATTAGCATATTGTCAGACAAACAAGTTTAATCATTATATACTATAACAATAATACTGGATATAAATGATCCTGTTTATTAATGTGTCTTAAATTTTCCTCATTTGCCAATAGGAAAGTCCATGTTTGTACTTTTAAATTGTTTTTATTTCCAGGAAAACTAGGAAACTTATATCTCACCTTTTTTCTTTCTAATTTTGGATCAGTGTTCAGGTTTTTTGCTCTCGAAGTTCCCTATCAATCACTTGCTTTTTGATACCCATGGATGTCTTTCTGTTTGGTTAGTTCTATATATTGCAATATTTTTCCTAATAGTAATCATGGCCTTCTAAACGTTTTAAAGTTATCCTCTTCAATTCATATGATTTTTGTGGACATTAGAAAGAAGATGAGTGATTAATCCTTTGATTCATTTTCTATTTAGTGTGAAAAGAATTTTTAAGGTAAATATCCACAGTATAAAACTTTAATTATGTATTTTGTGCTATTGGGATTTTTATTAGTTTCTTCTTCTCCTTCTCCTTCTCCTTCTCCTTCTCCTTCTCCTTCTCCTTCTCCTTCTCCTTCTCCTTCTCCTTCTCCTTCTTTTTCTTCTTGCTACAAGACCTTGGCGTTGTTCCCTTGTCCAATTGCTTGCTCCAATGTTTTTCTCACACATATAAATTAGCTTTTCTCTTTTAACTCTACTTGATAATTAATCATATTGCTTTTCTTTATAAAATCTAATATTCCACTTTCTTAGTCTCCCTTCTATTCTTTTATACCATATCTTAATCTTCATTAAATATCTTAATTATTAATAAAATATCTTAATTTTCATTATTGAAGTAATATTGATTTTAATTTTTCCCTTCCCTTTAAATTCCATACCATATCATTTACAGTTTAGAAATTATCAGTGTGGTCTTAGTCAGGATTTTATGTACTCACCAGCAGGTTTTAAAGTTTGATCATATATTACTCCTTAATACATAATTTCTTTCAAAGTACAATATGTTAAAATGATTCTTATCTTTTTACCCACCTAGGAAACACAGACTATAAACAAAATGTTGACTTCTTTAAGCCTCTCACTTTTTTGATACAAAAAAAAAAAAAAAGCCCCTGAAAAAACAAAAGTCAGGGACTGCAAAACTGAGTAACTCCTCAAATGTTTCAGAATCAAATGAAGTGAATTCAGTTATTATAAACTTCTATGGATAGTATTCTTTAATGATTATCAGTATTATCAGATTTCTTCCATCTCTTTACAGATAGGTGGCAATTTGACTGTAAGGAAAACATTTGCCAACAGAATTCACACCTCATATCTCTGAATTAGCTCTTGGAAGTTAAATATGTGAACAAAAGTAAAACTGAAAGTGACAGGTTGTACTCACTTCAGTGTGGTGTGTTTGCTATTAGAGATAGGTGGACACATATAGTTAATTCCATATATAATAAAAAGAACTCTCTTTTTGCGACTGCTGTCATGATGAAACATTTCAATGTGGCCAAAATTAAAGAAAAGGTACATATGAGATTTATTCTTCTGTAACATCTATAGTCATTTGTTTTTGTCATTTAAATATTTACTGACCTTGCAGCTTTTTCTGTCTCCTAAAATATAGTGATCAGTTTCCAAAGGCCTTTTGTGAATATATCTGAACTCTTTGTCTGCTGAGATAACTTTATCTCCAACTGCATCTGTGTACCTGTCTTCTGACATGGTCAAATTTTTAAAACTACTACCGTATATTTAATTTTTACTCTTTACAGTAATCCATAATGGATAATTTGTTAAAGCCCTAAAGTTAAGCATAGCCCCTAACCCTGATGAAATGAAATTATTTGTGGATAGTTGAAGGTAAAATACACCTGATTTTTTTTTCCACCTGCATCCAGTTCCCAGAGTTCATGGAGATAGGGGGGAAAAAGAGGGCAGGGGAGAAAGAAAATAGAACCTATTTCTCTCAATTTCTCTCAGAGTCTCTGAAAGTTCTACCCCTTCCCCAGCTGGATATCAGGCAATGAGAATGTGAAAACATTTTTCTGGTTATACAATTTGTTACGTCACCTCAGTACAATACCATTTCATCTTACTTTCATAAATCTATATTCCTTTTGTAATACATGGTGATTATCTTAATAGTCTAGAAAAAAATTAATTATTCACCCTAATCTATACTGGCCTCACATAATATTTTGCTATTTTCTTTTCAAATCAAATGTGTCTTGTTTAGATTTAGTTTGTAGGTGTTCCAGGTGCAAAAAGTATAAATCCTTATTTAATTTTTATGCTTTAATTCTGCTTTTTATATGTATGTATCATCTATCTATCTACATTTATATACATACATGCATATGTAAATATATGTTTAATCATCTCTGAAGTTGCTACAGTATAGTATACTATAATTCTTCAAACGCCCTAAAAATTAAACTTTATATTGTTTTATATTTTTGAGGTTAGCAAATTTCCCTTCCAGGCATCTCATTTTTTAAAATCATTTACTCAAAATGATTATGTGTTCATTGTTATTTCCATTAAAATGCTTAACTATTTCAACTCAAATAACAGAGTTATATATTAAAGGTTATATGTTTTTGAGGGTTCTAAAATTATACCAAGTACCCCAGTTGAAAACTACTTTTTATTACAATTAAATAGAAGACAGTCTCATACATATGTGTGACTGCTATCATGTTTTGCCTTATTCATATTAGCATATTTGCCAGGGTATAAAATAAAATAAAGGTTGTGTTTTCCCATTCTATATTATTCCAACAAATACCTTCTCAAAACTTCACTTAGATTTATAAGCTTAAATTAAACTTAATTTGAATTATTCAAAGAAAAAAAACTGTTCATAAAATCCAAAAGCATTATCCTGGATTTCCACTAACTTGCTTTCCCAACTAAAGAAATAAAAATAAATACCTCCCATCATCAGTTAGGGAACTACTCTTTGCTCCCTAAGATCAAACTCTAAATCTTACAGGCTTAACACAGCATGTTTTTCTCTCACCTCACCCTAATGCAATCCAAAAGAGGGCTTCAGTTGAATGAAGGCAGCCCTTCCTTTTTGTCTCAAGGCAAGATCAGGCTGGGATGTTGTTTCAGTGAACACTCTTAAAGATTAATAAGCTAGTGAAGACAAAAAGAGCACACTGGAAAGATTATAGGAGCTTTTCATATATAATTATCAGAAATAGCACTCAATGTATAAACTGCTAATTGTTCATTGACTAGACTCAAATCTATATCCACACCCTACTGAAAGGGATTTTGAAATGATAGTCTAGCCTGACGGCCAGTTAGAAAAGATTTGAAAGTCATCTAACTCTTTTCTCCACATTTTTCTAAACCCTTCGGGGTTCTCGGCTGATAGATATAAAGTGGAAGATTGTAAAGATACCATTTATCAACAATAAACAATGTAAGTATTTTCTTTATTTGATATTTTATTTGTCTTTGTTTGGACTAAATTACAAAGTAGTACATTTCTATATAATATTTTCATACACATTTATTCTGTCACTTTTGGTTTCATTCATCAACTCCCTTCATTTATGTGCTCTCACTTTCCCTGCTGTATCTGTTTAACCTCAGTATTATTGTTTTTACTTTATTCTATATCTTTCTCTTCACTCACTCTCCCTGCTATACCTGTTTACCCTCAGTATTATTCATTTTACTTTGTTCTACTTCTTTCCCCATACCTAGTCTTTGAAGCCATTTAATCCAATATTCTGGGCCCTGATATATTTTCTTCAGCTTAACCATATTAAATCCTACCTGGATGTGTGTACCAAAGCCTATAGTTGTATAGATAAAAGAGAATATGGCTTTTGTTTTTATGAGCCTTAGTTCCATGTTTACCCATTATCTTGCATGTTTATGATTTCACTTTTTTGTTTTTGGCTGAATTATATTAAAATGCATACTTAAAAGATTCTTAATGGTCAACTAAACTTTCCCCATTTTCTCTCATTTGGGAATCCTGTAGCAATAAACATGGGTGAGAAATATCTGTATTAAGGATGAAAAATTATTTGGGAATATGCCCAAGAGTGCTGTATCTGGGTCTTCTTGTAGTGGTTTTTTTGGGGGGGTTATTTTTTAAATTATTTCACTTGGGGAAGTGGCGGCATACACCTTTAATCCCAGTGCTTAGGGGCACAGAGACAAGTAAATCTCTGAGTTCAAGGTCAGTGTGATTTATAGAGTGAGTTACAATAAAAGCCAAAGATACGCAGAGAAACCCTGCCTTGAAAACATAATAATAATAATAATAATAATAAATTTTCACAGTTTCTCTAGTGTTTTACTTTCTCTTGCATACTTTTTAGTCATCACTGATAAACCATGACAGGACAGAGTTATCTTTTACAATCAGTTTGGTTAGGGTTAGGGTTAGGGTTAGGGTTAGGGTTAGGGTTAGGGTTAGGGTTAGGGTTAGGGTTAGGGTTAGGGTTACGGTTAGGGTTAGGGTTAGTTTTACTCATAAACCCTATGACCCAGTTTTTAAGAATCTAGAGGCCTGTGACAATCTGTTGCAGGCTAGTAGCTTTTGTGGCTTCAAGAATACTAGACAAAAACAAAATTCCAAGTCAGCCTGGGAAAACTTGCTGCGTCCCAAGCAGTGTATCATTAATTCTTAATTCTAAGAGTGCTCCAGAAATATCCTCAAGCCAAAGCTGCCAGAGTTATTACTCAAATTCTCACATAATACAACGTTGCATTTACTTATTTAATCTTGGCATTCTTTTGTGTTTTGATCGTAAGATATCACAGTGGATTTCAATGCTACCTTTTCTAAGAAAGTTCCTGACATGTCATTCTCTTATCATCTTTTTGCAGCATTTCTTGCATATCAGTATAAGTCTTTGTGTAGGGAAGAGGTAACTTCAGCTAATCTAACATTTTGCTGTGTTTGACAGGTAATCACCTGGGTCTGTAGTGGGAGAGGTTTGCAGTTTGATCTGTGACCAACTCCTCTATCCCACCAAATCTTATTACACTTTTTAAAGTTTATTTTGATTTGATTATATTGTGGCTGAGAAAGTACAGGAGCAGATGTTTCAAGAGTATCTCATAGCCTCATAAAAAGACTTCTGGATTCTTTGAGTGTGCCCCAATCTCCAAGAAACAGGGAAGACCTTGAACTAGATAAGGATATCTTCGTGAAAGCAGTTTGGTGTGTGTGTCGGGGGGGGGGGGGCGGTAATGTGGGGAAGCTTAGAATCATTACTCCTGGGAGAAGTCATGAATGATTCATAAGAAATTTCCCATCAATTCAATATCTCTAAAAATACAAATATTGAAAGTCACCTAAAAATGCAACTGATAGAGATGAAGATCAAGGGCAACATGGCAGCCATCATGTTGCTCAGCTTTGCTGTATCTTTCTCAAACAGTTGTACTGGCCTAATGACTTTTGAGGTTCCCATCAGATATGGCTGTGTGCTAGTAAATGAACAGTGTGTGTGTGTGTGTGTGTGTGTGTGTGTGTGTGTGTGTGTGTGAGTGTGTGTGTGTGTGTGTGTGTGTGTGTGTGTATGTGTGTGTGTGGCCTAGTGTGAACTCATCAAGGATAATACCATGAAACATGACAAAGTAGATGTGATAAAGTACATGAGGACTCAACCTACAAAAAAAAATAAAAACTACAAGCAAATGAGGAAAGCTATATTTTTATCCATTCTTTCTTCTGTTGAGGGACAGCTAGGTTGTTTCCAGGTTCTGGCTATTACAATTAAATCCGCTATGAACAATGTTGAGCAAGTGTGCTTTTGATATGGTTAAAGATCCTTTGGGTGTGTGCAAAAGACTGGTATCTCTGGGTCTCAGAAATACAAACATAGTATGCACTCATTCATAAGTGAATATTAGATGTAAAGCAATGGATAACCAGGCTACAATCCTCAACTCCAGGGAAGCCAAGTAATAAGGAAAACCCTAAGATGAATGGATGGATTTCCCTGGGAAGAGAAAATAGATAGCATGTCCTAGGTAAACTGGGGGTATGGGGAAGTAGAAGGGATAGGATGGGAAAATGGGAATTTGAGATCAGGATGGTGGAGGGAGAGAGTTATGAAGGCAATATATTGACAGAGAGTGTCAATATGGGATTAGAGAAAAACCTTGTTCCAGAGAAACCCCCATGAACTCACAAAGATAAACCCTGCTAAGACTCCTAGCAATAATGCAGAGGGTGCCTGAACTAACCTTCCTTTGTAATCAAATTGGTGACTGCCATAATTGTCATTATAGGGCCTTCATATAGTACCTGATGGAAGCAGATGCAGAAAATCAAAACCAAACACTTGCTGAGCTCCAGGCAATCCAGTTGAAGATAAGGTGGAGGGATTATATGAGCAGGGGTGTGAGAGTCCAGGCCATAATGGGCAAACCCACAGAGACAGCTTACCTGAGCTTCCGGGAGATCATGAATCCTGGACAGACAGCTAGAAAGCCAGCATAGGACTTTTTTACAATGGAGTACTACTCAGTGAAAAAAAATAATGACATCATAAAATTTGCAGGAAAAGGGATAGAACTAGAATAAAATCATTCTGCATGAGGTAACCCAGGCTCAGAAAGACAAATATGGTATGGACCCACTCACAAGTGATTTATTTTTAACTTTGGACTGTGTGTTTATTTGTGCTGGAGATTATAGAAACTCTACCAACAATTTCTCATCAATATAAATGCCTAAACAACATATGCTAAAGAAGGACAACAATACCCAATCCACAGTAAATGGGAGCGAGCCCATGAGATTTCAACCTTAGACAAATAATTTATAGGCAACTAAAGAATGCTGAGAAAGGGGGAAGATTTTAGTCGTTCCCAAAGAAGAGCATATTAGTGTTTCTAAAATGGTTTCATTTTAAGCATATCACAATAGAATTCTAAGAGGTGAAATTGATGTTTTACATTTCCCCATTCATGACTAGGGAAAGAAAGACAGCTACCTATTTCGCCAAAACTCATGCATATTTTTTGGTGTTAGGACTGTTTGCCGTCACTAAGATGATTTGGATTTGTTGGTAGTAGTGGTATTTACTCTCATGTACATACATGTCTGAGAGACGTAAATAAATTTTAAGGCAAAAAGTCGTTCAATTATTATAAACCATGCTTTACAAAACATAGCACTCATTGCCGTTCACTTGGAGTGTAAGAAAATAAGAAAGTCTTTAAATGCAGTCTATTCTTCACTCCTGTGATATTTTTTTAGCATCCCTTAGAAAGTCACAAATGCAGACTTTAAAGAAGGGCAATTTGTACAAACTATCTACATTTTAAATCTGGGGGGTGGGGTTGTGCAATTTGAACATGCTACACTCTTTTAAGTTGGAGTTTCTTTTACTCGTTTGTTCATATGGAAAAGTTATGTTTGAATGGTAAATATGAAGCAACAGCACCAACCATTTTTACAGAAATGTTGTGGTTTTAAAAGTTACATTGCTACTCATTTCAGTCACCAAAAAAATGTGATGCTAGTGTTTTATGTTATGTCCTACTTACCATTTTTCTGTGAAAACATAAATTGGGGAATTTTCCCTGTAACTTACTACAGAGCCCTTCATTCAGAGCATGGAATAACCATACTTGTAGATTTAGAAAGCAGTTTAGACCATAGGACTAGAAAGAAAAGCCTTTCATGATTACACGGTGTGTAATGTCTAAATGTGCCTATAAAATGAAGCAAGTGGCATAAGCTTTCTTTTTAGTCTAAAGTCAGGAGTATATTTTTTCAAACTTTAAATTTAAAAAAAATAAAGTTTTTTGAGAAATGTATATCGGGGAGAGGGGAGTTGCGAAAAAGCTGATAGGAGAGAAAAAAGAGAAAACTGTGGTCAGGTTGTTTTATATTAGAAAATACATTTTAAAAAATAAGGAAAACATATTTTATGTGTAGAGTCATCCATCAGCAGGTATGTCTGGATCACATTCATGCAGTGTACAGGAATGCCAGGGAAGGCACAGTATACCCTGGAGCTAGAATTTCAGAAGTCATCTCTTCAGATCTATTTTTCATAAACACATTTTTTGTTAGGGTTAGGTTAGCATTAGGATTAGGGTTAAAAGCAGAGGGACAGTTAATTTATTTTTTGTTTTATATTACAGTGCAGATTATGTCTGAGAAATGCATGAATCTATGAGTATAGTTTCAGATCTTTAGGAGTCATTTTTTTTTTTTTTTTGCTACATTTCTTTAGCAAAAAACAGTGGTGTTTAGTTTTCCTCTAGGATGTGACTTATCTAGTCTCAACTTCCCGGCTAACCAAGGAGTGCAAGATATGGGTTTTATCTCATGGATTGGGCCTTAATTCCAATCATATGTGTGTTAGTAATTTCCACAAATTTTGTGCCTCTCTTGCACTTGAATATCTTGAAGGCAGGTCACTATTATATAGCCAGGTTTTATAGCCAGTTTGATGTTCATCTTTCCCCTTTGTGGCATGCAGTGTACCTTCCAGTACCATGAACAGGGTCGACAAGGTAAGGGCACCAGCTCAACTTCTCTAGGTTTAATGAATTCTGTAGGTGTTGTCTTCAGGAATAGGACCATTTCATCAGCTTGTAGACAGAATTGAGAAGCATTTGTCAAGTGTTTTTCAGCTATTAGAGTTCCTGGCTTTTGGGAAATAATGTGCAGTTACAACCACTTTCCCACCAGCCTGGTTATAGGCTGACTGTGTCAGTCCCAAAATAACACACAGATACTCTATTAGTTATAAAGCCATTGGCCAATGGCTAGAGCTTCGTAGTGGCTAGCTCTGTCATAAATATTAACCAATTTCTATCAATCTAAGTGTTTCCATGGGGTCTTATATTACCTGAAAGAGAATCTGGACCTCTTACTACTCTTGATCCTGCATTTCGACTACTCTCTACTAATCTCCCAGAATCCTCAAGTCTCCTAGTACCAACTATCTTGCTTTCCTTTAGGTCAACAGGACTTTATTCATTAACCAATAAGAGAATCATGTTTACAGAATAATATCTCCCATCAATGTGCCTTTCAGTTCCTGAGAGGCTGATGTGCTCACTCAGGGCAAACAAGGGTTTGAACCACTTTTTGTTTCTCTGTGTGTTCCATTAGTCAAGGAAGTACTGAGGCTTGTCAGGACAACTGGTGTTAGACATTAATCTTGTGTACCTTGTATGGCTTGCAAATGTCACTATATTCTGACAACTACAAATATACTAATCCTGGAAATTGACATTTTGTTCTGTTTCTGATAAAGACAGAGAGAGTCTAATTGCTCTCAATGAAATTATCTCAACCTCTGTCTTGCTATGACCCCTCCAATCTGAGCCTGGTTTTATTCTTCATGGCTATATCAGGTGATCTTGGCCCAGTAAGTAAGCATTTATATTTATAGTACTGAACATTTCATTTGGTGGTAAGATGTTTACAGTTGGGGATCTTTCTTCCCTATAATTTGACTATTTCATTAGAACACTTTCATATTTGTATGTATTTTAGGAAGCTTCTACTGTATTAGATTTTCATAGGTTTACTCAAACAACCCTTGGTTTTAGCGATCTACCCCAAATTCTCTCCCCTGCTCCTCTTTCCCTGTTTCACGCTCATATTGCAGTCTGTATATATTATTTCTTCTTCATATAGAAATCAATCCATTCCTGAAGTCCCCTACTCTACCTAGCCCCTATGTTTATCAAGATTTTTTAGCTTTCTTCTATTAGATTTCTTGAGTGACATAAATTAAAAGAAAATGGGAAATAACTGCCTTTTTGAATAGAATTCATTACATTTAAGTTTGTGTGTATAGTTGTGTGGTATTGTCTACAAACATAATAAATAGAAAATTTCCATATTTTCCAAAAATATCTTGGTATTAGTAATGATTTACTGGAAAACAGGATTGCATTCACATTTATATTTTTAAAGGAGTTTGACAAAGTAATATGATATTTAAATTACAAAATAGGTAAGTTATGATTTTTAGCAAAAGTGTCTGAGTATTAAACAAAAAATGTAAACATATATTATATAAAAAATATAAAATGCACACTTGGATGCACAATTAGTTAAAAATAGCTTTGGATAAAATATTTTGTCTTAAAGCAAGATTCCATGCATCAAGTATGATATTGTCACAAATAAACCATTAGTGTGCATTTTCCATAAAAATTATGAGTATTAATGAAGCTTATCTGCATTATGTTGAAATTTTTTCTCTAGGCATACATACTTTGAAAGCAAATTTTCAACACTAATACTCATTGTCAAAAGCAAGGATACAAACAGTTATTTATTGCTGAAAGAAAAAAACTCAATTATTTGTGTGTTTCTTAGATTATGGTGGGACTCTTTTTTGGTAATCAATAAATACAGATGTTGTAATGGAGTATAAAATGGAGGCAATAGGGGAACCCTGAGAACCAGATAGAACTTTCTAGTAACCATGGATATACATATGCCATTTATTTGATTTCAAAGAAAGGTTACTCTCTGCAGTCCTAGCTGTCCTGAAACTCACTGTGTAGATCAGAGTTCTACATTTTGATTCAAAAACAATAGAAAGTGAACTGAGTATCACACTAAGAGAAGCTTTAGCAAAGATCTCAAAGCTTACCCACCACAATGACCTACTTCCTCCAACAAGGTCACACCTATTCCAACAAAGCTAGACCTCCTAATAATGCCATTTCCCATGAGCTTATGGAGGACAATTACATTCAAACCACCATACTATCTGTCTCCAGGCATACTTATGATGGCATGACCTAGAGTTGAACCAATGCTTGAAAAGACACATCTCTTTATGATTTAAATATATGGCACATTATGGGTGGGATTGAAATTTCTCCAGTGAATAACATACATCATTCTTCCTGCATTAACTTTCTTAGTAAATTCTGCCTTTATTTAAAAAATATGTTCATATTCCTATGTGTGTCTCTGTGTGAGAGAATATAATCTCCACATCATCAATTAAAATTCGTGTACATAAATGGGATTTAATTCTTTTTGTTCTCTTCCAATTTTTCTGCTAGTCACCATCAAATGCTATGCTTCTGTGTTTCACTCTACAAGCTCCAAAGCCTGAGACCTAGTTTTCATAGTGTAAATTCCGTGAATGTTTGGAGGCATTGGAAAGGGTAACATACACAGCATGTGGCTTAAAGCACAACTTCAAATATTACTGTTTTTAAAAAATCCAATCTTCTTCCAATGAAAAAGACCTTTTCAATTGTCTTATTATTCATTAGTCACACATGCATTAGAATGCATTCTACCCTTTTTGCTTCCTATGTTGATATTCAAACTAAAGGCACTATACTTACCTGGAAATAATTGACAATAAGATGAACCTCCCAACTCATGTCAGATTCTTGTATGCATTTTATGTTTCAGTGTGTCAGAGTTCTGAATATGGAGAACATATCCATTCTTGTTAAACTTGAATACAGGAAACAAATAAAAAGCACTGAGTCAATTTTCACATTTACATTATAACTGGAGACATTTTTCTTGTCTTGCAGAGCCATCCACTCTACGTATTTCACAAACTGAAGGAAAAAAAGGAAAAAAATTCTTTGTAAAAAATTATTTGATTTTATTTTGTAGTTTTCTCTGTCCTCAAACAGTACTCCTGTGTTAATTTAACCTCCCCCATGCAGTGTGGAGGACACTAATAGAACATATAAAGTGCGTGTGTTAGACCACCATTTCCAAGTCACCAAAACGAAAAACAAAGTGTAAAATAGCATTTACAAATTCATTCAGGTCCCTCCTAGGAAGAGTTCATAATAAATGCTTTCTATCACTATGCATCCATCTTTGCGAAGAGCATGGGCACCTCTTAGTTTGTTAAATATAATGTTATTTAAGAGTACATTGTTTCAAATTGCCTTAAATGTATTGTGATTAGCTGATGAATTTATGTAATATGAATAAAAAGACTGTTCTTATGTATTCTCTGTTTTTTTCAAATGTAAATATATTTTAATTGTTTCCATAATCACTCCTGTCATATTTAAAAAATCATTAACTTTATGGGGCTATGAATCAAATCCTCTGTTGGTTGTTCCATCCAGAACACCATCACTTTCTGGAGGCAATCATAGAATTAGATATTAATACTGTTGACATTTTGTACATAAACTTGAGGTTGAAATCATGTGCAGATTTAATTTGAGGAAACAATTTCTCCCCTTGGGGCATTCTGGCCTTTTGGCTGGGAGCTTGAGCTGTTTTTGTTCTCTAGTCCTTTAACTGTTCTCTCTGGGGCTCAGAAAAGGGACTATCCATTAAGATCAGTTGCATGCAATCATGATCATTTTCCTGCAAGTGTGGAAGGATGGGACACCGGCAAAGCTTGGCATCATGTATTTTACTCTGTTTCAATGGGTAGTGTCTTTTTCTATGGTCATATCAGCTAGAATCAAACTATGTAGAAAGTCAGGGGAAGAAAGAAAATGAAACTCCTCTTAGGTATAAAAATATTCCCCATGTCTGGTTTCTTGTTCTGTACTGGATGCATGTGATGAAAGCAAAGGGAATCCAGGCCTAATGTAAAACATAGTGATTTGATTCCACATATCTGAAGAAAAGTCACATTCTTTCAAATGACAGAACCCTGTGTTTTCTAGAGAAGTTAGCATTCAGAGTTCCCAAATCACCCATAACTGGTGTCTTGGTTTCTGGTTTCAAAACTCAGCTGTGAAAAATGAGCTTCATTTTTATTAGTATTTGATACATTTGAGGCTACAAGGACACCTGGTGCATTAGCAAGTTATGTACTGAAAGCAAAAGAAAATCAGGTAAGCTTTTCCCAACCCCTTCTTCTTCTCCTCTCCCTCATGCTACTTTCCTCCTCGCTTTCATCTATTTCTCTTCAACTTTCTGCCACATACACAGATATATCTGTTTATACTCATTAAAGTACAGATGATTTCAAAAAGTACATTTTTTTTGTAAAATAAGGTAATTCAATACTCAATGCTATTCTCCCATTCTCTTCAGAAAAATCTCCTTGAGAACCACAATTTTTTTTATATATCCACCATTTATGAAAAAGGAACATATTAAAATGTGTGACACAAACATATTGTCTGTTATGACATTCTCCATTAAAAATCATTCATGGTGTTATTCAAGTCTTCTGAAACTGCATTCTGTGGAAGAGTAGCCTGAGAAAAGCATCTCTCTTTTATACAGTGATAATTATATAAAATGAAACTCAGATTTATTTTTTTACTTGCACAAATCCTCCCTCTGCACTTTAGTTGTGCACTTTCAATGTCTTTATGTCAGATGTAATAGTAAATTATTCTTTAGTAACTAATTGTGACAATAATTATCAACACTGCAGATAGTGGTCATAATTCTCCACACCAAACTCAGCTTGACCCAAAGACAGTGGGTGTATTTGTTACTAAAGCAGCTCTCTGGAATTGGTAAGGAGACATCTTGTACAGTTGTTGGAAAGTTGCAAAATTCAATGCATGAAGGTTTACATTGCTTAGTTCTCTTAGTGGTTGAATAGCAAAAACACTTGAACGAAGTTTCTAGAATCCCATACTGAAATAATGACCAGATGGTTGACTCAGGTGGTCCTAATTTTCCAGTTATGTATAAACAGCACAGCCAGCTACTGAGGAATCCTAGACTACAGAATTATGGAAATGTAACCATTTGGCTTGAAGCAGATTTCTATCGGACAGTCATTTCTGGCATATCCTAAACTGTTGTCTGCATCTCACTGAAATTCCTTTCTGCCTCAATTCCCCCTTCACACTACAGAATCTTCTATCCAGTATGTTTGGCTTTATACATGCATCTTTCCGTGCCACCAAGATCCACTGTACCCCATGGATTCTTGGTAAGAACTATGTAAATCTCCTACTAGAGTTAGTCCACAAATTAGCCACAAATTACATGTCCCATTTATTCTTGAATTAAAAGAGTGCTATCTTGATGGGAAAGAGTCACCAGAGAAAGCAGCACTAAAATGGCCTAGGAAAATTATTATACTGATTACGTAAAGAAAATGAGTTGAATTTTCAAATACTTTCAAGATTGAAATTTGGCTATGTCTGGAGATCATCAGTTCAGTACAACTCAATTAGCCTGTGCATGCAGTATCCTCAACCTCATAAAAATAATGGAGTGTTTCCCTTGCTATTTGAGAGGTGAAATAGAAACTAAAGGAAATAAAAAAAACACCCAGGATTACAGGGAGAAATTAAAAAGTTAGCCATCATGCTCTGTTTTTTTCTCATTACACAATTAGATCATATAGGCAAAGTTTCTAATCAACTTTGTCTCATTGTATGCTAATGATTTTAGCATAAAGAACTGCTCCTTTCTCTTTGCATTTTGATATACTTTCTTATTGATTAATGATTGGAAAGGAAATACATAATACTCTTCATTAACCTAAGGAATAGTGTTTGCATTTAAACCAAAAAAATGAAAATTCACCTTAACTAATAATTAACTATTAGTAAACTAACTAACAGTTAATTAAATTATGATGTTGTAATTGCTGTTGGGGTAGATTCAGTAAAATGTCACTGTATAGATGAAGCAACAAATCAACCCATATGTGATATTAATCTTAATTATACCCTTATATGACAATTTTACTCATTTTAATGATGTTGGATTTTAGTCTATGTCATTCATTTTAAAGAAAAATAAAGAATTTCAATTAATTATTGGAAATGTAAAGTAATTAAGTCTCTGATTATTAATCTAAAGCTAGTTACTCACATTTGTGGTGTTTGTCACTGGTACCCTTCACATGACTTGTGTTGAATGATTTTTGGATCCATTCATCCTCATAGACCCAACAAATATACTTTTATGCTCCCCACAGTAACCCTTGAACATTCTCATCACCAAGGCCTTCCTGCAGCTCTGCTTAATCTGTTTCTTAAGTCTCTGTTTAGAGGCCAGTTTCTTACTGGCTTTGTCTAAGCTGCAATACAGATAAAGAATACAATACTGGCATAATTAATTTCATCAAGGATCTTTGAAATGTTTTCAGTGTGTAAACACATTAATACAAGAGGTCCATACATAAGGTTTATTGTCATAATATGATAGTTGTCTCAACAAATTCTTTTGAGAATTTCATGTAATATGTTTTGAACAACCATACTTCCCTACGCCATCTTCTCCAATTTGTCCCATACCAGACACCACATATTGTTCCCATTTAACTCACCGAGTCCCTTCCATGCTGTTAATATGTGACTGGTAATATAAAGAAATAGTGGAATGTGGGAAACTTACTAGGGGCCAAGAGCCCCACAGAAAACTGACTCTCCCTTTCTCATTAACCATCAACTTCAAAAGTTTTTCAGTTATGTATGCTGGATCTAGTAGTGGTCTCTTCCTCAGTTAATGTTGGCAATTTGGTTTGTTTGATCTTTCAACAGCATATTTCAAGAGCCTCTATAACTATTTTGTTCAGTGACATCACATTATCATGTCATGAAAATGCTGTTTCCATATTGTGTATTTGGATCGTTCCTTCTTTCATTTTTTTTTTAATTCTACAATCTAAAATGTTGTAGAATGATTCCATAAGCACCTGACAATTAGCCTTTTCTTTTTTACTTATCATGAATGGAAATCCATATTGAAGCTTCTGCCCCATTAATCAGTGGAACAATTGTAGTTGTCCCCTATCATTCATGCCAAGGACACTGGCCTACAAGTTTTAGTTTTGGTGCTCACATTTAATATCCTCTGTTTTTTACTCACTAAATCAATTTATAATCCCTACTCCATGTTGTGATTTGGGTTTGGAAAACTTTCTTGCCTCAACTCTGACGTAAACTCTCCCTAGCCTTATTTCAGAGCTTGGCTGAGCCAACCTTTATATTCTACATCTAAACAAGTATTGTGTAGCTGTGAGTAGTTTGTAATTTACAAAGCCTGAACACTGAACTTTCTTTGAAAATTAGAAAAAATAAAACAATTTATTTATTTTTGGTTTTTTTTTACTTTTTTAATGTCATTTTTTATTTAAATTTGAAACAAGCTAAACTTGTTTTACATATCAATCCCCATCCCAGTTCCAGATTCTCCCATCCTCTCCTGATCTCCTCACCAACCCTCATTCCATCCCCTTTCTGCTCCCCAGGGAGGGTGAGGCCTTTGCTGGGGAATCTTCAAAGTCAGTCATATTATTTGGAACAGGGCCCAGGCCCTCTGCCATTTATCTAGGCTGAGAAAGTATTTCTCTAGGTTGAATGGGCTCCCAAAGTTCATTCTTATACTAGAGATAAATACTGATCCATTACTAGAAGCCCCAATAGACTGGCCAGTCCTCCTAACTAAAACCCACATTTAGGGGGTCTGGGTAGGTCCTATTCTGGCTTCCCAGCTATCAGATTGGTGTTCATGAGCTTCTCCTTGTTCTGGTGAGCAGTTTCTCAAGAAACTAGTTACCAAAAACATCAAATAATCCAATTTAAATGTAGGGTACAGAACTAAATAGAAAATTCTCAATAGAGGAATCTAAAATGCCTGAAAGACACTTAAGAAAAAGCTCAACATCCTTAGCCATCAGGAAAATGCAAATCAAAACAACTATGAGATACCATCTTACTCCTATCAGAATGGCTAAAATTAAAAACACCAAAGGCAGTTTATGCTAGTGAGGATGTGGAAAAAGGGGAACACTCCTCCACTGTTGCTGGGAATGCAAACTGGTACAGCCACTTTGGAAGTCATTATGGTGGTTCCTGAAGAAATGGGAATTAATCAACATTCAAGACCTGGTAATTCCACGCTTAAGCATGTACCCAAAAGATGCACATCCATGCAACAAACACATCTGTTCAACTATGTTCATAGCAGCATTATTTGTAATAGGCAAACCTGGAAACAACCTAAATGTCCCTCAACTGAAGAATGGTTGGAGAAAATGTGGTACATTATACTATGGAGTATTACTCAGCAGGAAAAAAAAATCTATTTCTGAAATATGCAGAAAATTTATCTTTTAAACTCAGTGAAAGATAAAATTATAAGTAGAAGATTTTGGATGAGCATTTTTGTTACTTTAGTAGGATTTGTTAAGTAAAATTGACAAAGAAAATAATGCAATATTAATTTTAATAACCTATCAAAATAGTCTTAACTATATACTTTTTGACATATTTCTAAGCTCCTAATGACATTTTGGAAATGTTATCAACAGTTATTTATGAAAATGCCATATATACACAAGGGAATATTACTTCCTTTTAGGAAATACATAATTATTGAATTCAAAAGTAAATTAAAGAAGTTGGACACTATCATTCTAAATAACAGAGTCAGGTAAGAAAGAGAAATATTACATATTTTCTATCATATGTTTGTTAATCTTGAATTTTCAGGTATTTGTGATGCATTTTAAATATTTTCAGATGTCAGAAAACCATTGATTTCCTGGGAACAAGCTCTTCCAACAGACAGATATAGAACATAACAGTAAACAATCTAAGAAACTATTGAAACAGACAGCTTTAAGCTGGGGAAAGATAGAGGAGAGCATGTTAAATGTAGAAATATGTTTTCTATTTTTAAAATTAATCCAATTCACAGTTTGGTTTTATTTTTAAATAAAAGGGAAGGACAGGAGTTGTTCACTTATTCATATAAAACTTTCAAAATCATGACATCCTGATTCTTCTATAATGAGGAAATGTTGGTTGAAATACTTCTTTTAATCACAGAAAATCATGATCTGCTCTGCTTGCAATAATTCCACAAAGATTGACTGCTTACTTCAGCAAAAAGCTTGGTATTGTTTCTTCTTTTGTGGTGCTAGATAAAACAAGGTATAATTCCAACATCCCTTTGTTAATAATATGACATTTGAAATCAACTCTATTAGTTAAATCTGATATAACTAGTTATTCATCTCACATTGTTATATGAACACCTGTTATTCACTATATATATTTCTTGAGTTCATTACTAAACATCCCTTTATGACAAATTTAGCCCTACTAGTATGAAAATCAAAAGGTTTTATCTGATAGTTGTATTTATTTTGATGTAGTATATTTATTTACTCATATTGCAAGCCTGGCATATGTAGGGAAAAGCAGTGTGTGTGTGTGTGTGTGTGTGTGTGTGTGTGTGTGTGTGTGTGTGTGTGTTGACCTAAAGAGTAGTTAGAACAAAAAAATTTAAAGTGACATTCTGTAAATATGTTTCTCTTATTGGGTAATGAATACAGCACTGTTGGTAAATAGGAAGGCAAGGTAGGTGGGACTAGGAGAGGTGGAGGATTCTGGGAAATGTAGTGGAGGCTTGATGTGATCTCAGGAAGAAAGGATGGTGTAGTGTTCTTGTTAAGATAAGACCATGTAGAAATACATATATTAGTGAGTAGTGGTTAATATTTAAGACAGAGCTGGCCAAAAAGAAATGCTAGGAACTGGCCAACAGCTTTCTAACTAAAAGAGTCTCTATGTGTTATTTTGAGACTGACACAGTCCTAGGACCAGGATGGTGGGAAAGTACTCATAACAGAGAAAGCTTAATTGCAAAGACAATCAACCTTAAACCTAAGAATTATCAAGTATAATCCCAAATTTTTAAGCATATGGAGATTGAATTGTAAGGAAAGATAAAAAGAATAATTTATTAGCTTTTATTATATATCTATCTAGACAAAATGCTTGTTCTAATTCACATTTGCAGTACAAAGTAGATTGTTTTTAAATAATAAAGGCTACCTGAGTTTTGAGAAGATAAATTGGCTGTTAGGAATATTGTGAAAGGCATTCCCAAATTGCAGTTTTCTGCTGGCAGATTATAAAAACGAATTGAGATTCATAGACCTCAGGCAGGAAGATACATAGTGAGAGATGGTATTAAACCTACAGAGAAGGAATATTTAGCATGTGGTGAGTGAGGCTAGTTCCCACAGGAACAGATACTTTTGGGGCTTGAGCAAAAATTAATAGTGACAATTTTTAACAATGGGGTAACCAGACACATTTAGAGACATGTTTAGAGATGAGTAAGCTAACATTCAGTTTTTAGTAGTTTCCTGATACTAGCTGGAATGTGAGTTCTGTTTATAATACCTAAATTGTGCCTAAGTGATGAGGAGCTACTGGTCTTATGACCTGTCCTCTTATTAGCAAGAACAACCTTGGTTGTGTGGGTGATGTAACCACAAAAAGGAGAAGACAACTGCAGGGCTTGAACAGATGTGCATGTAGAAAGACTATCAGAATGAAAGAAAAACAGGATGGAACAGGGATAATTGAAAGTGTCTTCTTAGATGTCTGAAGTCTAAATTTAATCACATGATCAAAGAGTCTATGAGATATAGGGTCTAAATATATTTTTTCTCAAAAATTTGAATTAATTTTTTTCTCAGAAGGAGAAAAATAATGTATTGCATGGAGATTATATTCAGAATTTTCCACAAATGAGATAAATTGATATAATTACTTTCAATTGCTTTTGCTGTATCTTAGCTTGGAAATGATGGAAGAGTCTGCCATAACTTACCATTTGATAAATGTTAAAAAAAAAGTCCTACATAATGTTTGCATCTCCATAGCACCAACATATAAAATTGGAATGTTATAAGAAATTTTTAGTACACATTATATCACCTATATGCAGCATTGAAAACAGTGATATATATATATATATATATATATATATATATATATATATATATGTGTGTGTGTGTGTGTGTGTGTGTGTGTGTGTGTGTGTATACAGTGAGTGAACAGGTTAAGGTCAAGAAAGGACCTGTAGTTAGATGGATCATTGGCCCTTTGGGAAAGCCTACTACTATTACTCAGCTAAATGGACATAGTATTAAACTGACTTCTAATGACTTAGTGTTATGGTCATAGATGAATGTATCTCCAAAGCCTCATAAGAGAAGCTTCTAATTTCAGTACATGGTAATTAAAACAGAGAATAGGATGGTAAGCTCTAACTGGGACTTCTATATCACACCCTGTCCACCCACATTCCATTAACCATTTTGGTAGAGAGAGCAGATATAATATGAAAGCCAGAGGCAGTGAAAGGAAACAGTTTCTTCAGAACACAGAAAGGCAGTCATACAAATGAACTCACAGAGTACATGACATCATGCACCTGAGTAAGTCCATGTAAGATTAAATCCCAGCATGAGGAAGAGGTATTGGGGGAGAAGGCATGATGTCCCATCAGAAGCCAAGGAGGTTTAGAGATACTTAGGTTTCTTTAAGAATATAGCTTCTGGTAATTCAGTCTTAGTTAAATGGATGACCATAAACACAAGAATACATGACCATCACAAATTAGATTGGATTGGTGTGAAATAAATAAACAAATTGAGTGGGTAGCAAAGCAGAGTTCATGAATCTTGAAGGAGACAGGGAAAGTGCTTTGTATGATCCAAATATACTGTGGGAAACTCTTGTAGAGCTAATAAATTAAAAGTAAAATCAAACAAATGGCTTTATAGACTTTTAGTCACCAACAAATAATGACAAACAAAACAACTAAGTAAACAACCAAACAAATGAACAACACAAACACATTGTGTTCAACTTATTCACTGCAGAATAGGATCAATGAATTATAAAATTAGCAAATATATTCATAAACTACACCAACAAATATTGAAAGAAGTTGCTGTTTTTTGTTAGCAGGAACAAAATTATACTTAAACAGTATTATTTTAAGCTACACATAAAATTAGATAAAAAAATTCCTTTAAATTTAAGTATGTTATAAAAGCATTATAAGTTAATTTGGGAATATGCTGGCTCATTCCTGTAATCTCAACACATATTTTGTCTAGATTTCTCTATGCCAAAGAGAACTTATGCTAGTACATCAAAGTCTGATGCATTTATTATTTTGAATAGAGATTGAGTAAATGCTAAATCTTTATAAAGCTTGTTGTACAGAAACATTGAAATATTGATATAGGATGGAGAGGAAGTAAGGAAAGTTGAATCTCAGGCTTACCTCTGAATTAATACTTAAAAGAGATTGATATGTATACTGTAATGGTTAATTTATACATATTCAGTTCAGAAGCAAGACCACTTTGCTATAAATTGTATTAAATATTATCTAAATGATTTTCACAAATTCTCATTAAGCATAATTTTGTGTGCAGGATTATTACATATGTAAAGATATAATTTTCCTTTGGTAGAGTCTAGAAAGAGATAAGCAGCATAAAAAATAAATAATAGATTTTGATAAATTGATACACCAATGTATTATTATTTGAAGCCAGGCAGTGGCTGGGAAGACAAAAAGAGGTAGATTTCTGTGAATTAAAAACCAGGATTGCCTACAACATGTGCTCCATGATACCCAGAGCTATACTGAGAAACCCTGTATTAAAAACAACTCACCACCACCAAATAAATATTATGATTTGAGATAAAATGTAAGAGACATGATAAACATGGGAAATTGGGAAAATATAAAGATGAGATTGAAAGATATTATAAATGAAATTCAAGAATATTAACATAGCAATTGATCAGTTACACAGAAGAGAATATGTAATTAACTACCTTAAAGTATTTATGAATATATATACATATATATGTATGTATATATATATTTATATGCATATATATATATATACACACACACATAATATTTGCAAGCAAAAAAATTTGAAAAGAATTCAAGAAATTACAAAAAGAAGAAATTAGAATATGTTAGGGAACAGTAAAACCAGAATAAACATAAATTGGACATAGCAATTTAGGGTCTGAAATTTAATATAAAATAAATTTATACACAAGCAGTATAAAATATTGCTAGCAGTGTGTAGACAATAGTCTATATATTATAAAACAATGAATACTAAAGACATATTTGAAAACATGAAAGCTACAAGAGAAAGGAAACTATGTAGTTAAGAAGTATATGAGTGAGTGGAAAATGGAGTGGCATCTACAAAGGAATAAAAGGCCATTAAAGCTGGGCAGGGGGGGTATAAGAGAGTGGGAAAAAGAATCCAGCTAAGTATTATGAAAATAATATAATAAAGATTACCAAAAACATGGCAGATATTCATAAGGATATACTTTTACAATGAGAACTACACAGCCCATGTATCTAAGTAAAACAAATTAGATGTAATAATTCATATCTATATCTCTCTATTTCTATCTCTATCTCTATCTGTATCTCTATGTCTGTATCTATATCTATATCTATAACTATATCTATATCTTTATCTATATCTATATCATCTATATCTATATCTATACCTATATCTATATCTATACCTATATCTATATGTATTTCTAATCTCATATGCATGTATGTGTGTGTGTGTGTGTGTGTGTGTGTGTGTAAGTGGGGAGGGACAGGCAGAGAGAGAGAGAGAGAGAGAGAGGAAGATCCTAGTTTTGGTTATATATGTTCACTGGACACTCTCAGAAAAGTCATCATCATCAGAATTATAAGCAAAATCCTCCACACATGAAATGCTTCATCCAGGTTCTAAGAATTAATTACAAGTCATTATGCTCAAAGAGCATTAGCTTAACTGATTATTTTCCTAACAAATACACTCTAAATTGAAAATGTTATTAATAATATGTAGAGTAATTAATATATTCTGACTTTGTTTGCCTTTCTCTTAAGAAACATAATAACTAGAAATAGTAAAAGTTTGACTTCTTCCTTTCCAATTTTTATTCCATTGATCTTGCTATGTTGTCTTATTGCCCTAGCAAGATATTCGAATACAACATTGAAGAGACATGGAGAAAGTGGACAACCTTGCCTTGTGCCTGATTTTTCAAAGAATCACATTGAGTTTCTCTCCATTTAGTTTAATGTTGGCTGTTAGTTTACTGTATATTGCTTTTATTACATTTAGGTATATTCCGGTAATTCCTGATATCTCCAAGATCTTTATCATGAATGGTTGTTACATTTTGTCAAAGGCTTTTTCGGCATCTCATGAGCTGATCATATGGTTTTTCCTTTTCAGATTGTTTATATGGAAGATTACATTAATTGAATTTAGTATGTTGAACCATCCCTGCATGCCTGAGATGAAGCCTACATGCTCTTGGATAGGCTGATCAACGTAGTAAAAATGGCAATCTTGCTAAAAGCAGCCTACAGATTCAATGCAATCCCCATAAAATCCCAGCACAATTCTTCAGACTTTGAAAGGACAATACTCAACTTTATATGAAAAAGCAAAAGACCCAGGATACCCAAAACAACCCTGTACAATAAAGAAAGTAATTTCCAGGACATCACTATCCCTGACTTCAACCTCTACTATAGAGCTATAGTCCTGTAAACAGCTTTGTATTGGCACAAAAACAGACAGATAGACCAATAGAATTGAATTTAAAAACCCTAATATTAAACCATACACCTATAAATACTTGATTTTTGACATAGAAGCTAAAATTATACAATGGGAAAAATAAGGCATCTTCAACCAATGGTGATGCCATAACTGGCTGCTGGCATGCAGAAGACAGCAGATAGATCCACATCTCTTGCAATTCACAAATCTTAAGTCCAAATGGATAATGACCTCAACATAAATCCAGCCACACTGAATCTCTTAGAAGAGAAACTGGGAAGTAACCTTGAATGAATTGGTATAAGAGGCTGCTTACTGAACATAGCACCAGTAGCACAGACACTGTGGTCAACAATTAATAAGTGGGATCTCCTAAAACGGAGAAGCTTCTGTAAGGCAAAAACAGTCAACAATACAAAATGGCAGCCTACAGAATGGGAAAAGATACTCACAAACCACATATCTGACAGAGGGCTTATCGCCAAAATATACTAAGAACTCAAGAAGCTAGTCACCAAAACCCCAAATAATCCAATTAAAATTGGGGTACAGAACTAAAAGGAGAATTCTCAGTAAAGGAATCTAAAATGGCTGAAAGACACTTAAGAAAGCACTCAAATTCCTTAGACATCAGTGAAATGCAAATCAAAACAACTCTGAGATGCCATCTTACTCCTGTCAGAGTGGCTAAAATCAAAAACGTCAATGACAGTTCATGCTGGAGATTATGTGGAGAAAAGGGAACACTCACCCAATGCTGGTGGGAGTGCAAACTTGTACAGTCATTTTAGCAATCAGTATTGTGGTTCCTGTCCATCACAAGATTTAGCAATTCCACATTTTGGCATATACCCAAAAGATGCAAATGCATACAACAAACACCTCTGTACAACTTGTTCATAGCAGCATTATTTGTTGTAGCCAGAATGTACAAGTAACCTAGATGCCCCTCAAATGAAGAATGGATAAAGCAAATGTGCTACATTTACACAATGGAGTATTACTTAGTGGAAAATAGCAATGGAATCTTGAATTTGCAGGCAAATGGATAGAAATAGAAGAAACCATCCTATGTGAGGTAACCTAGTCACAAAAAGACAAACATAGTATGTACTCACTCATATATGGATTGTAGACATAGAGCAAAGGATCGGCAGCCTACATTTCACATCACCAGAAAAGATATGAAAAAATGACTCTAAGAGATTCATACAAGATCCCCCACAGAAGGGGAAAGAGACAAGATCCCCTGAGTAAATTAGGAATGTGGGAGGGGGTAGGAAAAAGAGAAGGGGAGAAAAGGAGGGGAGATGAGAACATGAGGGAGCTTATAAAATGTACAAAAGAAGATCAATTCATGAGCTTTCAACTTATAGCAAAATTTAAGTATTGACATACTATACTGTAAGTGCAAAGTTAAGATATTAAATATTAAAAATTTATACTTGGAATACTACCAATTTCAAGTTGCACACCTACAGCATACCGAAGCCTATAAACATTAGAGAAACAGGAACATTATAGAGATTCTGAAGCTACCAAGCCTTCTAAGACAAGGAAATCAAAGAAGGCAGAAAGCAGTACTAAGTATGTCTGTGGACATCTGTATGGTTATGGTGGTGCACATGTTTCCCCTAAGGACACAACACTGACAAGCTACTAAGCATCTTCTTTTGCAAGATGCTTATGAATATTGCTCTATGTATTTTTGGCTTCCAGACAACCAACCACACTGAGAAATGAGATGTTCAGCCAATTATGTAATGGTTAGAAGATGGAAAGTCAAGTTTAAATGTATCTCCTTTAAGTGACCTTTGAAATGAGATTATTCTCCAGGTCTCTTGCTTCTGGGGAATCAGCTGGATGTTGCTAATTAATTTTTCTATTAACTTGCCTTTTTTTCTGTTCACTGGCACTGATCACTTTGTGTCTCATCTCCCTTCCCAGTGCAGCATTATTCATTAATAATAGTTACAAAGAATAATTATTTGTGCTGATGTACTCAATTTGTTGATTTGGAAAGAATTTGGTATTAGAAATTAAATTTAGCCAACAGCCACTGAAGGCAACACAATTATGGAGATATTTTGAAAGTGACTGTTTATGGGTGTGACAAAACATTCAGTTCTAGCCATTTGATCATCCAGAAATTGTGACTGAATTAGGTATTTAGATGCCTAAAACTATCACATTTCAGTGCTCCATATGGCATTCAAGGAACTGTAAAACTCCAAACAGTTGCAACTTCACAATTTTGTACAGGAAATTAGTTGTTGTGGTATTGAGTATATTACAGTATAAGTATTGGTTCCCTTTACAACAAACATCAAGGGCTAGTGATTTTCCAGTAAAATGAATCACTCATTTTGAAAATTTCATCCACTGTTAGAATGTCAAGATATTATTTTAGACCCAAAGGCGTTTCTCTCTCTCTCTCTCTCTCTCTCTCTCTCTCTGTCTCTCTGTCTCTCTCTCTCTCTCTCTCTCTCTCTCTCTCTGTCTCTCTGTCTCTCTGTCTCTCTCTCTCTCTCTCTCTCTCTCTGTCTCTCTGTCTCTCTGTCTCTCTGTCTCTCTCTCTCTCTCTCTCTCTCTCTCTGTGTGTGTGTGTGTGTGTGTGTGTGTGTGTTGTTCTCTGAAGGTATGGAAAGCCCCTTATAAATACATTAGATTCTGAATGGCAAGTCATGGTTTCACATGTTTTGCATTGAAAAGTGAGGAGAGACTGAAACTGCTCTTTCTGGCAGGCTTAACTGCATTAGGTTCTAGTATTTTCTGTCATCTGATTGCTAGTATATTCAGAGTGAAGAGCCCAAGAGATTGTTTTATGTCATTAATCTTACTATAATTACACAAAAGTCTCTATGTTCAAGTGTGAGCATGGAAGGACTTTCTTATACACACAACTATGAAGACATTTTATTTTTTTTGTATATACATGGCAATTTTATTATTCACTCATTTCTTGGTGGCCAAATAGGCCAAATCCTTGTCCTGGATATTGTGTCTAGATTAGCAATGAGTAGATGTTTAGGTATCTCTGTGATAGATAGTGGAACCCTTTGGGCATGTATGGTATTGTTGGATCATATGGCATTTCTATTTTAAAAAGTTATTGAGCAAATTCCCCACTGATTTCCATAGTGACAACCCTAATAACATCCCACTAGCAGTGAAAAGGGTTCACCTTTGCCCAAACTTTCGAGCATTTGTAATCATTTGTTTTCTTGATGATAGTTATTCCAATTGACTTGCAATAGAATCAAAAAAGTAGTTTTGATTTGCACTGCCCTGATGGATAAGGTTGTTGAACACGTTAAAAATACTTATTGTTAGTTAATTCTTATTTTAAAACTTTTTGTTAAGTTCCTCAGCCCATATTTTATTGGGACATTTGACTTTTGATATTTAGTTTATAATATTTATTTTATATTTTTCTATAGAATATGCAGGTGGGAAATGTTTTCTCCACTTTTCTATTCTGCTGTGTCACTTGATTGATAGTCTCTCTCTCTCTCTCTCTCTCTCTCTCTCTCTCTCTCTCTCTCTCTCTCTCTCTCTCTGGTGAATTTTTAAAAGTTATTTATAAATTATTTCTTTATTTTGCATACCAACTGCAATATACCCTCCCTCCTTACCTTCTGCTCTCTCCCTCATAGACCCATTAGTACCCTCCCTATCAACTGCTCCTCAGTATTTACCTAGAAAGAGGCATCAGCAAATCATGGCATATCATGCTTCCTTATAATGAAGCACCTCCCCTTGTTTTCAGGTTGGGCAAGTCAATTCATCATGAGGAATTGGTTCCCAATAGCCAAACAAAGCACCAGGCACAGGCCCTGTTTACATTGTCAGGAGTCCCACAAATATACCGCACTACACAACTGTCATATTTATGTAGAGGGTCTAGGTTAGTCCCAGGAAAGCTCCCTGGTTATTGGTTCAGATGTTGTGAGTTCCTATGAGCCAGGCTGTCTGTTTCTGTAGGTTTTCCTCTGATGTCCATGATAGCCCTGGCTCTTACAATTCCTCCTTTCTTTCCTCAGCAGGACCCCCTGAGCTCAGCCCAATGTTTGGCCATGGGTTTATGAATCTGTCTCCATTAGTCACTGTATGAAGGCTCTCTGCTGACAAGCAGTGTAGTCACCAATCCATTCTCAGAGAATGGACAGATTAAGCTGGGAATCCACTGCTGCCAGGAGTCTTAGCTGGAGCCAACCATGTAGATTCATGGAAGTTTCATCTGTGATGCAAATGATGCTGTCAATAAGACAAAACATCTGCCTAATAATGGGAAAAGACCTCATCTACCCATCTGACAGAGGGTGATCTCCAAATTATATAAAGAACTCAAGAAACTAGACATCCAAAAGATAATCCAATTAAAAATAGTGTATTGGAACTGAGATTGATATGTGAAATAAGATTATTTCTAATTTTAAAAAAATTTAAAAAAAAAATAATAAATGGGGTATTGACCTAAACAGAGAATTTTCAACAGATGAGTGGCAATGGGCAGAGAAACACTTAAAGAAATATTGTGCATCTCTCAAAACAATTCTATCTTATATATGTCAGACTATGATCAAAAACATAAATGATAGCTTATGCTGGAAAATATGTGGAATGTGAAGTAAGAGAACACATTTTATAAACTATTGCACTTAAAAGAGAGAGAGTGTGTGTGTGTGTGTGTGTGTGTGTGTGTGTGTGTGTGTGTGTGTGTGTGTTTGGATTATTCACTAGCCAGGGGAAACAAACTATTCATTTAATGCTTTTCTCTTTATTTGTGTTTACAATTGCACTGTCTCTATTCATGCAGTTCATACTATTCTTTCCGGGATCTGTTGGAGTTTGATTTCCTAATGGAAATAGTACCTGTATCAATCATGATTCTTCAATGCAACAAAATGTATTTCTACATACCTCACTGGATGCATATATAAATGCATACACATATAACACACACACACACACACACATGTGTGTGTGTGTGTGTGTGTGTGTGTGTACATATATGATTCTGAAGTAATCTATCACAGAAGTTGTTAACAATTGGCTGACATAATTAAATACCTGTGAGTGGACTATTCAGATAGTATGGACAATTTGGAGAAACTGAAAATATTTAGTAATAGAATAAAGTTTAAATAAAACGGGCCTAAGTACTAAGATCATAATAAACAAGGTCAGAGAAAATGGATGTTTCATAAAACAGGAAAGATACATTATCTTTCTCTTCCTTTTGTCTGACTTTAGAAGAGCAAAGCTGAATGATGTCCAACCACATGTATGAGTATAAAGGGTATTTTTCAATGAAGTTTACTGTTTAAAAGGGAACCCCCCCCCATGAAATAATGTTATATCAGGTATCTGTTCATCAGTTCTCACATAGACAGTACTGTGGCAGACAGCATTGACTGCTACCCCCACCGCTAACCATTGTATCATTTTCCCATAAAATATAATTACATTGTTGGCCTGGAGCTATAGCCCAGTATTAAGAACTTTGACACTTGTCTTTGGCTTTAAATAATACAGACTTTTGGCACTACTTTAAAGTTATTTTAACAGTATTGCTATACCCTTCTGTTTTTTGCATTTATAAGTTTTTCATTTTTTTCATTACTTGCACTCATGTCTCTATATCAAGCACTTTGTTGTACACGCCTACCCCTGCCAGCATGGAAGACGTGACTCCGGGAAGATCTTCTTCATTCAGTTTTAATAAGGATCCTTGAAACATGTTCTTCTGACCCACGGGTGCCCGGGGATCCCTGCACAGGCTTAAATATTCTTGTGCTAACCAACCCCAGTGAGCTACACGGACCCTGCAGATAGGCTACTCTAACGCAGAAGCAGACAGGCTGAACAGACTTAACCAAATAAGTGCTTGTTTAAGCCAGAGAGCGCTCACCCTTTGAGAGGTGGAAGGCAGAAGCCAGCGCCATCTTTAAGGCATGGCACTTCGCAGCTCTCTACAGTTCCCCCTTTTTATTTTAATTATGCAACAGCCAAGGGTAGTGGTCTGGTCACCAGTAAAACAGTGGACATTTTAATGACCCTAAATCCTGGTAGTCAGCCAAGTCAGTGCCACACCAATCCGGCATCTTTTTCCTGGATGTGGGGCCTCAAACACCAACCCACATGCAACCAGACTTGCCCTTCTCGGAGTTGCTCACTTCCAGAGCTAACTTGGAGTGCAGTGCTAAGCCATACAACCTGAGCGTGAAGGATCAAACTTGTTCATGACTGCTAGCCATGCTTGGGGAGACTGTCCTGCTTCAATGGCTGTAAATGCCTGGACAACCATAGCTGCATACAGCTTCTGAGCAAACATCATCTTGCAAAGGCACCAGAGGCCCACGAAGGAGTTAAGCAACAAGAGGACAGTCATGGCTCCCATTCCTGCCCACTCTTTCAGATGATCCATGGCAATGGGAACCATGATGACAATCCGGCAGCCAGTCCTGCATCCACACGTGTCGAATTTACTGCAACGATGACCATTTGCAGCTGTACCATTAAGTCATCAAAGTCAGCAGATCAATTTCCTAAAAGATAGCTAGACAACTGTCATGACAAATTAGCAGCACATATAAAGTTTTCATACTGAATGCTGGTAACTTACAAACCTGGATATTTCATTTCACCTCCCAATTGGGCCAGAAGCCACAAGGTAACTATTTGCTCCTACACCACATCAATTCTTTGGTTTACAATCATTAAACCTTTTAGTTGAGCACCAATTGTGGATTGAGCATCCAAGCAGTAGCCACATTCTTGGACAACTCATTTAGCTTACAGGCTGTCTCACCAATGTGCTCATAGGCACAGCAGCTGTGACTGAACCCACAACTCCAAAAGAGATATCTGTAACTATGGCTTCTGTAATTCCAAAATCTCTCTGTTCAAGTAACATGTCCCTGTCCCATGCTGCATTTCTGGCTACCAGATTAGCTGCAACCTGCTCATTAGCATATTCAGTTAAAAAAGCTTTCCAATCCAGATACTGTCTGGGGCTTAGACATGCTCGAGCCAGTGCACCCCAATCACTAGGAGTCATGCTTTACCTATTTAGGGCTTCAACTTGAGCTACAGTAAAAGAAGCTGAAATTCTATGTGTTCTCACGGACTCAGCCAAAGCCTTGATGACCTTAAAGTCTGTAGGCTCCTCAAATCTATTGCCTTGGGCTTCATGGAAAACTGGATAAGCCAGGCTTAAGTCATTTCGTAAGGCTATCCAGAACTTAGGGCAAAAGGAATGTCCTGTACCTGGGCCCTGCCCTTTCTCACTCTGATCAGGAGAAGGTGCCGAAGGCATTGTTCCAGGAGGGTCCCTCCCCACATCACCATTTCTCCTCTCCCTTCCCCCTCTGACCCTTAAGTGATTGTTTCTGAACATTTTCTATGAGGGCTTGCAATTCTTCCTCAGAATCTGTTTTGTCTATATCTGACTCTCCTGTGCTCTCAACCTCTCCTGATCTTTCTTCTTGTAACATTTCTAGCGCAGCTTTTCCTTTTTCCATTGCCTCTTTACAGTACCTCTGGTCTTCAATACAGCTATGCACTAACTTCCAAACTGGTCAGACTCCAGACTTTAGCATCCCTTGGTCCCAAGCAAAGTCAAGATCCCTGCCTAACTTGTCCAAGCATGCTACCGTGAGGTCTCCCGAAACTGCAAACCAAGGTGTAATGGCATCGCACTCGCTCAGGAATCTTTCTAGTGTGCTTTTCTTTATTTTAAGTTTCTTCGAAGAGCCAGAAAAATTAGATGACACTGAGAAGTCCCCATTTTGAAAATTTTACATTCGGTTCATGACAACCTCTCACTCAATGCCTTTGACATTATTGCAGCTTTTTCTATGGTCTTTAACTTAGTCCCAACTTACCTGGGACTTTATTGCTCCTTACTGGTGAACTTATCACCTCTTTACCGAAGGCCTTAATTTAGTCCCAACTTGTACGTGCCTGCCCTCTCCAGCAAAGAAGACGCGACTCAGGGTAGATCTTCTTCATGCAGTTTTAATCAGGATCCTTTAAACATGTTGCTTCTGGCCCACAGGGTGAGAGAGAGACAGAGAGAGAGAGAGAGAAAGAGGGAGAGAGAGAGAGAGAGAGAGAGAGAGAGAGAGAGAGAGAGAGAGAGAGAGAGGGACCCCTGCACAGCCTAAATACCCTTGAGCTAACCAACCCCAATGAGCACATGGACCCTGCAGATAGGTTACTCTAATGTGAAAGCAGACAGGCTGAAGAGACTTAAGCAATTAAGGGCTTGTTTACCCAGAGAGTCTTCACCAGTGGGAAGGTGTAAGGCAGAAGCCAGCACCACTTTAAGGTGTGGCACTACGCGGCTCTCTACAGTTCCCCCTTTTAGTTTTATAACGCAACAGGCAAGGGTAGTGGTCTGGTCTCCAGTAAAGCAGTGGACATTGTAATGACCCTGAATCCTGGTAGTCAGCCAAGTCAGAGCCACACCCGTCTGGGATCTTTTTCCTGGAGGTGGGGCCTCGGACACCAACCCACTTGCAACCAGACTTGCCCTTCTCGGAGTTGCTCACTTCCAGAGCTAACTTGGAGTGCAGTGCTAAGCCATACAACCTGAGTGTGAAGGATCAATACTTGTTCATGACTGTGAGCCATGCTTGGGGAGACTGTCCTGCCTCAATGGCTGTAAATGCCTGGACAACCATAGCTGCATACCGCTTCTGAGCAAACCTCATCTTGTAAAGGCACCATAGGCCCACAAAGGAGATAAGCACCAAGAGTACAGCCATGGCTCCCATTCCTGCCCACTCTTTCAGATGATCCATGGCAACGGGTACCAAGATGACAATCCTGCAGCCAGTCCTGCATCCACACGTGTCGAATTCATTGCAACGATGGCCACTCGCAGCTGTGCCATCAGGTCATCAAAGTCAGCAGACCAATTTCCTAAAAGATAGCTAGGCAACTGTTGTGACAAATTAGTAGCACATGTAAAGTTCTTATATTGAATGTTGGTAACATACAAACCTGGATATTTCATTTCACATCCCTAATTAGGCCAGCTGCCACAAGGTATCTATTTGCTCCTGCATCAGATCAATTCTTTGGTTTACAATCATTAAGCCTCCTTTTAGTTGAGTATCAATTGTGGGTTGAGTATCTGTCGCGCGCAACCTTTGCCGATAAGGAAGACGCGGCAACCGAAGATTTGTCCAGCAGAATCTTTATTGTAGAGCTCTTTACATGTAGATGGAAAGGACCCCAAGCCCCAAATGCGCTCTGCTTAAATAGCCTGCAGGGCAACGTGCTCGTCTGCAATTGGTGCTCCGCACAATGCCTGATTGGTATACTCTCTCTGATAGGGAGAGCTCTCGTATTCGAATTAGCATAGGGTGGCGCATGTGCAACTGGCGTAGCTAATGCTATAAACAAGAATCAGGAAGCAGGAAGCCAGCGCCATCTTGTAATGGCGAATGCGACTCCCGACATCTCCCCCTTTCTTTAAAATTAGAAGCGAAGCCAAGGTAATACTATGAGATTTCCGATCAGCTCACTGATTCAACAGCATAAGCGATCAAGGAGGTTACATAGTAAAAGAGACCCTTTGCACCTTAAACCCCGTGCAATGGGATCCTGAGCCCTGGGAGATGCAAAGGTCTGTGCAGAACAGCATCCTGGTGCAATGGGAATCTGTGCCCGTCAGGAGTGCCAAAAGTTCTGACAGCGTCTCAACGGCTTAGCATGTTTAAACAAACTTAAAGGGATGTTCCCTGTTCGACAGCCAGCATAGCCTGAACTATGGCCACATTCTTAGCGTGTTGTTGTCTTTTGAATTTGCGAAGCAAACAAAAACAGAGGAGCAGCCCTGCTACCAGAAACATTCCAAACATACCCACACCAACCCATTCTTTAAAGTAAGAAACAACAGAGGACAACCAGGTAAACAATCCTTGTGTGACAGAAACATCCAAACGAGTGGAATTAATTTGGACTATAGAAAGACATTTAAACTGTGCTTTTCCCACTGTGCCTCCTCTTAACATGCTCATGGGACTTAAATAAGTACAACTTCCATTAACCCCACACAAAAGCCAAACATCAAAAGGATTGGTAGCTATTGCTTGATTAGGATTTTGATAAGTAAAATTAAGCCCAAAATCTGTCTTATTAACAATAGTACCCATCCTAGGGGTAACAGAAAAGAACCTTGTCACTGCCCAATGGGGATGCGTTGCTTGACATCCCATCCAAGGCACCCTCCTGGAAGAAGCACGTCCCATACAATAAGGGCCCCACCGAGGCTGCTGCGGTGGGTATGAAGCATAAAGGTTGCATTGGAGCAATTTCCACGTTGCTCAAACCAAGCAGCAAACTGTTTATGCAAAATTACACACTCATCAATATTATCGGAAGTATTTGCGGGCAAAATAAAGCACAAAGTTCCCTTCAGGGGGACAATCACATTCTCCTGCATCGCGGCCATGTGTTCATCCCTCGGCAGATATGGCAGGTCTAGAGATTCATTGGTGGTAAAGAATCTCGGGAACAGCTGGGCGTCATGCATCACCGGCATGGGCCGAGGAAATGTTGACAGGATTCCCCATCGAATCTCTTGGCTCTTCACCTCCAGGATCATCAGCATCCCCATCAACAGCAGGACTCGAAGCAGGGTCGTCATGCTTTACCGTTCAGGTCAACCGCGCTGGAACCCAGATTGGATTTTCGTGACCCTGTGGGAAAACACAAACAGCTCCCCTGGATCTTATTAATATAGGATCCGGTCCTTTCCATTGATTATCAAGTACATCTTTCCATTTTACTAGCTCCTTTGGAGATGCATGAACAACATGTCTGTCTGCAGCAGACTGTCCATTAGAATCCAGTTTCAAAAAATTTAAGGTAAATAGAGTAAGGGAAAGATTTGCTTTTTGACCCATATGTATACCGGGGCAGATTCCCCCTTTTTGTTTTTGCAAATAAGTTTTAATTGTGGTATGGGCACGTTCCACCATACCCTGCCCCTGCTGATTATAGGGCAGTCCCGTGACATGGTGGACTTCCATTCTAGAGCAAAATTGAAGAAATGTTCTGGACGTATAAGCAGGGCCGTTATCAGTCTTTAACTGTCGTGGCTTTCCCCATGCTGCCCATTCCTCCAGGCAGTGGGTGATAACATGAGCCACCTTTTCTCCTGATAACGGTGTAGCATGGACAATCCCGGAACAGGTATCCACAGAGACATGAACATATTTTAACTTACCAAACGCAGAAACATGGGTAACATCCATTTGCCAAATATGCAAAGGTTTTAATCCTCTAGGGTTAACACCAAAGGCAGGTGCAGGCCTAAACTCTGCGCAATTAGCACATTTGAGTATAATTTCATGGGCATCAGCTCGCAAAATGCCAAACTTCATTCTAAGTGTCTCTGCCGGAACATGATATAAGTCATGGAAAGCAACAGCATTCTGCATGGGATTAAGGATAAAGTAAAATGCTTTAGTAGCTTTATCAGCCAAATCATTAGCTCTTGTCATGGGTCCAGGCAACAGCGTATGTGCTCTCATATGCTTTATAAAAAAAGGATGCAATCTTGTCCTGATTGATTGCTGAATATCAGCAAAGACTTGTGCAACAGCACTTTTTTAGGAAATTAATCCCACTGTTTCCAAAATCTGTACTGCTCCTACCACATAATGTGAATCGGAGATGATATTTAGGGGCCGAGGAAAAACTCGTAAAACCTCAGCTACAATAGCACATTCAACCAATTGTGGGGATGAAAAATTAAAACATTTTTGAAACACCTGATCATTAACAACATAACTGCCAACACCTGTCTTGGACCCATCAGTGAAAACATCAGTAGCTCCTACAATCGGTTGATGTTTAGTGATTTTTGGAAATATAATGGCATTAGTAAGAACAAACTGTAACAAAGGATGCTTAGGATAATGATTATCAATATTTCCAGAAAAGGTGCAACGAAGAATCGCCCAAACATCCAAGGTGGCACATAACATATTTACTTGATAAACAGTATAGGGCACAATAATAGATTCTGGCTCGCAGCCAAAATGAGTTAGAGCCAGCTGTAGACCTTTTAAGGCTATTTCTCCTACTTGAGTGGGATAATGGCTTAAGACTTTGCCAGGAGAAGTTTGAGGATGGACCCATAATAGCGGCCCCTTTTGCCATAGCACTGCTGTAGGCTGTTGAGGTGAGGAAACAATGCACAGCTGGAATGGGCTAGATGGATCTAGCCGAGTCAAAGAAGCTTCACCCAATTTCTTCTCCACCTTATCCAACACTTGGGCAGCTTCGGCAGTAAGTTGTCTGCACGAAGTAATGGCCGAATCCCCCTCCAAGATAGCAAACAATGGTTTAAGTTCTGCAGTAGTCAAATCTAAATATGATCTCACCCAATTAATATCACCTAAGAGCTTTTGAAAATCATTAAGTGTTTTAAGAACATCTCTTCTAATAATAATCTTCTGTGGCTTTACCTGCATAGGATAAATGGTAGAGCCAAGAAAATTTCCAATATCTCCTTCTTGTACCTTCTCAGGAGCTATAAACAAGCCCTTATTTTTTAATTTATCAGACAAAACGCCAAAAGCTTGTTGCAAAAGAGCTTGATCAGAATGACATAATAAAATATCATCCATGTAATGACATATCTTAATGGTGGGAAATTGAGATCTAACTGGCTGAATAGCTTTGGCCACATAAAGTTGACACATAGTTGGACTATTTGCCATACCTTGCGGTAAAACCCTCCATTGGTATCTATCATCAGGTCGTTCATGATTAATGCTAGGTAAGGTAAAGGCAAATCTAACTCTATCTCGTTTATGCAAAGGTATAGAGAAAAAACAATCTTTAATATCTACTATTAAAAGTTTCCAACGAATTGGTAAGGTGGACAATAGAGGCAAACCCCTTTGAATGGGACCCATGACCTGCATTTGTTTATTTATGGCTCGTAGATCATGTAATAATCTCCCTTTACCAGATTTTTTCTTAATTACAAAAATAGGGGTGTTCCAAGGAGCCTGAGAATTTTCTATATGACCCTGATCTAATTGCTCCTGGACTAATTGGCTGGCGGCTTCAAGCTTTTCAGAGGTAAGAGGCCACTGAGGAACCCATACCGGGTCCTCTGTCTTCCAAGGAATGGGGATTGCCTCCCCAGCGGCCCCTAGGAAAAACCCAGTCCTGTTCTGTCTTGCTTCCCATTAGAAGGCAGGGGACTTGTACATCCCTGCAAATGCTTACCAAGTCCTCTGCCAGGAATACAACCCATATCTTTCATCATTTGCTGACTCTGAGGTGAATAATCATTTGTAAGCACAAAATCTAGCTGCTGTAACACATCTCTTCCCCATAGATTTATAGGGAGAGGTAGTACATAAGGAGCAATAGTTCCTTTCTTTCCTTCCTCGTTTTCCCAATGTAGTTCCTTTGCACTTTTGGTTGGAGCATCTTCATATCCCAACCCTTGTAAGGATTGAGATGATTGAATGAGCGGCCAACTTGACGGCCACCAGCTGGTGGAAATTATACTAGTATCTGCTCCAGTATCCAACAGACCCTGAAATTTTCTACCTTCTATGGTCAATTCCATCATTGGTCGCTTATCTAATTGCAACGAGAGGAAAGTATGTTGACCACCCGAGGAACCAAAACCCTTATTTCCCCGAAAATGACTAGGGAAGTTGTGATGTAAACTAGGCAATATCAATAATTGGGCTATCCTATCTCCGGGGGAAACAGCACTGATTCCCCTAGGGGATGAGCATAATATTTGTAACTGGCCTGTAAAGTCCTGATCAACGACCCCTGGATGGACAATAAGACCTTTTAAGGTGGTGGATGAGCGTCCAATTATTAACCCTACCATACCTGTTGGCAGGGGACCTGCAAGATCTGAAGGAATTGGCTGACATCCCATGACAGGTGTTAATACTGCTCTGGTGGTGGCACGCAGGTCCAATCCTTCAGATCCGGAGGTTGCTCTTCGGATGGTGTCATCTTCACAAACCTCTTTGACTGGTATGGAGGTTGTTGGATTGCCCCATACATTTGTGTCGGGCCCTGGGGTCGGGGGCCCCATTTCCCGTTTTTTGACTGCCCTGTAGAACGTTCCGGAAGGGGTCTCCCTTGATTGTCTTTTACTGACCTGCATTCATTAGCCCAATGTTTTCCTTTCTTGCAGCGTGGACATAACCCTGGCTGTCTAGGGGATTGAGCTATAGGAGCCGTGACCTGAGACCTGCATTGTCTTTTCATATGGCCTGTTTTCCCACAGTTAAAACATTTCATATTTGCAGCCTTTTGAGCGGATAACACCGCAACGGCTATGCCATGATTAGACAGAGGCCCTCCTATTTCTCTGCAGGCCTTCATCCAGGCATTTATTCCCTTTGCTTTCCAGGGAGTAATAGCATTTCTACATTCTTTGGTGCATTGCTCATAAATCAATTGCTGTACAAATGGCATTGCACCTTCAGGATCCTCAAATATCCTTCCTGCTGCCTCCACCATTCTGGCCACGAAATCTGAAAATGGCTCAGTGACTCCTTGCACAATCTTTGTCAGATTTCCAGTAACTTGCCCCTTATTTGGCAGACTCCTCCAGGCTCGAGTAGCAGCCCTATTAATCTGCTCATATACTTCCAATGGATATGCAGTTTGATTAACTGCCCATTGACCTTGACCTATGAGCATATCAAAACTCCATTGAGGGCGCTGGTTGGCTATATTTTGTTTAGCTTGAGCTGCACATAACTCTTGATAAATAGACTTCCAATCCAGATAATGACCCATGGATAGACAAGCCTTTACTGTATTATTCCAATCATCGGGGGTCATAGCATTCATAGCCAGCCTCTCTATTAAAGCCACGGTGAAAGATGCACTAACTCCATAGGTCTGTACTGCCTCTACTAGAGCCTTCAGCTGTTTTAAATCTAAAGGGGTATGCTGTCTTTGATTTTTAGCATCTTCCCATACTGGAAATGCTGCTTGTATCTTTCTTGTCTCCTTATCAGGAATCATGGAATTTCTTCCTCCTGTGTTACCTTTCTTTATTGCTTCATAAGGCGGCGCTGTTGGTTCATGCCCAGGTGCATAAGGCGGGGCGCGCCCATACCTCCTTTCCTCATATCTTGCAGCTTCCTCATCTAGCTCTGCCTGCTCAGCAGGATCAAGTCCCGCTTCCTCTTCAGAATCTGATGATTCTTGCTCATCTTCCCCCTCGGAGGACGTCTCCTCCTCAGAGGAAGAGGTTATAGAATCATTACATGCCCCTTTCTCGGAGGCAGGTACTAATCTTAAATTTTTGGCTCGCTTTTCGAGCTCCTCTTCCTTTTTTGCAAGTTGCCTTGCTTTCCTTTCAAGTTCAGCTAGCTTATCTAACATTTTTTTATTCTTATTTTTTCGTTTCTTTTTCATTAGCTTTCTTTCCTGTTCACCCTTTTGTTCCTTTTCAGCTTCTGATAGACTATCCTGATGGTCTGATAAAACCTGTTGGCCCTCCTTAACCTTTTCGCAAAATGGACGGCTGCAGGTTTTCTCCCGTTTCTCACAATTAAGACACAAACAACACAGCAAGACGAAAACGAAACTAACAACAAGAAACGGAATTACCCAGACCACAGAAGTCATATCTTGCTGAAAAGTGCTGCAGCTTTTCACTCCGCTGGCTTGAATCTTCCTTCGACGAGCAGTCGAGGGTCCTTCGAGTTGTTCCTCCGCCCAGGGTCGGCAGGTTCCCGGGTTTCGGCACCACTTGTCGCGCGCAACCTTTGCCGATAAGGAAGACGCGGCAACAGAAGATTTGTCCAGCAGAATCTTTATTGTAGAGCTCTTTACATGTAGATGGAGAAGGACCCCAAGCCCCAAATGTGCTCTGCTTAAATAGCCTGCAGGGCAACGTGCTCGTCTGCAATTGGTGCTCCGCACAATGCCTGATTGGTATACTCTCTCTGATAGGGAGAGCTCTCGTATTCGAATTAGCATAGGGTGGCGCATGTGCAACTGGCGTAGCTAATGCTGTAAACAAGAATCAGGAAGCTGGAAGCCAGCGCCATCTTGTAATGGCAAATGCGGCTCCCGACAAGTATCCAAGGCAGTAGCCACATTCTTGCACAACTCATTTAGCTTAGAGGCTGTCTGCACTGATGTGCTCATAGCCACGTCAGCCATGACTAAACCCACAACTTCAAAAGAGATAGCTGCAACTATGGCTGCTGTAATGCCAAAAGCTTTCTCTGTAGCTTCTACCAAACAGGCCACAGAATCTGAAAATGCTTTTTTGGGGCCTTGTAGTATTTTAGTGAGGTTACCTCTACCTTATTGGGTAATGACTTCCATGCTTTTATGGCAATCTGATTTACTTTTTCAAGACTTAAGTCATTTGGTAAGGCTTTCCAGACCTCAGGGCAAAAGGAAAGCCTTGTACCTTGACCCTGCCCTTCCTCATTCTGATAAGGAGAAGGCCCCGAAAGCATTGTTCCAGGAGGGTCCCTTCCCTCTCCACATCTCCAATTCTCCTCTCCCTTCCCCCTCTTCCCCTTAGGTGATTGTTTCTGAACTCCTTTTATGAGTGCTTGCAATTCCTCCTCAGCCCAGCATGCTACCTTGATGTCACCCAAAACTGCGAACCAAGGTGCAATGGCATCGCATTCCCTTAGGCATCTTTCTAGTGTGCTTTTCTTTATTTTAAGTTTCTTTGACAAAAGTAGCTCCTGGAGAGCCAGAAAAATTGAACTAGGAAGTCCCCATCTTAAATATTTTACTTTTGGTTTGTTACAATTGCTCGCTCAATGCCTGAGACTTTATTGCTGCTTTTTCAGCGGTTTTTAACTTTGTCCCAACTTACCTGGGACTTTATAGCTCCTAACCTGAGACCTCATTGCCTCTATACTGAGGGCCTTAATTTAGTCCAAACCCGGAACTTCATCGCTCCTTACCAGAGACCTCATTGCCTCTTTACCGAGGGCCTTAAATTTGGTCCCAACTTACCTTGAGAACCTTCCAGCGCTGCCCTGACTGCAAGAAGTTCTGATCTGAATAATTCCGGGTACGGGCCACCATCTGTACACGCCTGCCTCGCCAGCAAGGAAGACGCGACTCAGGGTAGATCTTCTTCATGCAGTTTTAATCAGGATCCTTTAAACATGTTGCTTCTGGCCCGCAGGGAGAGAGAGAGAGAGAGAGAGAGAGAGAGAGAGAGAGAGAGAGAGAGAGAGAGAGAGAGAGGGGACCCCTGCACAGGCTTAAATACCCTTGAGCTAACCAACCCCAGTGAGCACATGGACCTTGCAGATAGGCTACTCTAATGTGGAAGCAGACAGGCTGAACAGACGTAAGCAATTAAGGGCTTGTTTACCCCAAGAGTCTTCACCAGTGGGAAGGTGTAAGGCAGAAGCCAGTGCCACTTTAAGGCGTGGCACTATGTGGCTCTCTATACCAACTTACCTTGGGAACTTAACCAGCGCTGCCCTGACTGCAAGAAGTTCTGATCTGAAAAATTCCCCATATGGGCCACCATTTGTACTGTGCCTGAAGTACTTCCTTGCCAGCAAGGAAGATGTGACTCCGGGAAGATCTTCATGCAATTTTAATCAAGATCCTTGAAACATGTTCTTCTGACCCGTGGGCGACGGGGAGACCCCTGCACAGACTTAAATACCCTTGCACTAACCAACCCCAGTGAGCTATGTGAACCATGCAGATAGGCTAATCTAACTTGGAAGCAGACAGGCTGAACAGACTTAACCAAATAAGGGCTTATTTATACAAGAGAGCGCTCACCCTTGGGGAGGTGGAAAGCAGAAGCCAGCACCATCTTTAAGGTGTACCACTTCGCAGCTCTCTACACTTTGTTAGGAAGATATTTTACACAGTAAATGAGACCTTCTTGTACTTGAAATCTGATTATGTCCTTGGGTATTTGGATCCCCAAAGTAGATACTTGAATTCTATCTGCCTATGTTATGTGCCTAGGTTCAGCAGAACCTGGTTCTGATCATATTCTCTACCTAACAAGACCTAGTTATCAAGTGAGCTAATGCTGACTCCACCAGGGCCTATACCATCACAGTGGTTAGATGTTGTTAGAATAACCATTCTAAATCTGCATGTTGGAAGAGAATTTAAGGAAGTGATTAGATTAATCAAAGGCAGAATATGGTAATTGTTACATTTAGATTGATTTAATGACTCAGAGCCTGAATACCCCTTATGTAACCTGCTTTCCTGCCAGCTTTATAAACATTGTTACAAGTGGAAATATTATCAGAAAACTCTGCGTTAAAAAAAAAAAATCCTGACACATTTTATAAAGGTCATTTCTAAGTAAACCATGTTGTAGTCTCCCCTGCTCTTAATCACAAAAGTAATAAATCCTGGCCTATTTGTTATAGTTCCATGAACTGTTGTTAACTCAGAAACAACACAGTGGAAGCTTGAGATCAATAAAAAGGCTTGGCTCTAAAGCACCTCTGAGCCTGACCTGAGGGTAGACCCAGGCTTATGGATGTTGTTGCAGTGCTTCCTCTCCATCCAACAATGCAAATTCCTAGATAAAAGAAAAACTGAAAGACTCTTTGAAATGGGAGATTAAGCAAAAGGCAGTTAAGGGTTTGCATTCATAATATTTTACAAAAAGAGGCTTTGCTTTTCTCAGACATTTAACATGATACATGGAAAATGCCCTATCCCTTCCCTTGCAACTCAATGTAAGTCCAGTTTCAAAGATATCTCCCTTCCCGGCTAACATGAAACAGAACACTTGAGGAATGTGCCCCCAATCCCCAACACATCACTCAGGAGCATGTGTTCCTCAGGAGTTTGGTGGTCTGCATGAACAGCTTCCAAGGAAAGACATTTTGGTGGGATGCCTTTTAAACTAGCCAAGTCTTAAATAGCATTTATATAACACTGGAAAATTTAAAACATTAATGTTTATAACTGAAAATAAAATCTGGCAATTCTCAGTGGATTAGAAAATATTAGAAACCATATTCCAAGGACTTATATAATTATGCTGATCCATTTTGTATTCTTATAATTTCATTGGCTTATAAATTATTCCATGTGTTTTGTCCAACAAAATTATTTAATTGGTAAAAGAAATTGCAGTTTGGATGAAGATACAATTTAGCTCACTTTATACATTTAGGCATATCATTCCTTTGTGAAATTATAAATTACAATGACTGAGGTCATGTAAGTGGCAGTAGAAAATAAAATGCATCAATATACATGCATTTTTAATAATGTTGAGCACATTTCAAGACTACAGAAGGTCTGTGAAGGGGAACGGCCTTCGAAGAACTTCATCCTGAAGAGACACATCTGCTCTCCATTGATTCTATAGTAAGTCTTGCCAGTGCATTTGGTTCATAATTTACATTCTAATACATAGATCTCTTTGCTTTAAGTTGCTTTGACACAAAGTGTTGAGATGTTCACTGAAAATTAGTTTCAGCCACACAAATTATCCTTAGGTCACAGACAGAAACCAAATGGACAAAAATAAAGATTTCCATACCTGTGACCATATATACATGTGTGTGTGTGTGTGTGTGTATACATATATATATATATATATACTCATACAACTTCGGGTTACAGCCATTATCTTTTTGAGAAAGCAGTCTCTGGCTCTTGTTGAGCTATCCTTGCGTTTACAAATCCAGCATTTTTGCTGGATCTGCATTAAATATTCAGGAACGTCTTCTGTGTCAGTCTTGTAGTCAACAATGATCTCCTTTTGCAGTTGCTTTTTTCCTCTTGTGCCTACTAAACCACAGAGAACGCAGACTCTCTACTCTGGGAAGTTTTCTTTCATTAATTTTCCAGGAGTTTCTTATTTTCTCACTTCAACACATATAAATTTCAGAATATATGAGACACATTTAAACTTCATTGGTACATGCTACTTAGCCATAAAATGTAGACAATTATAGGGATACATAATTCTCAGGAAGAATATTATTTTTTCAACAAAATAATTTCTACTGATGATGGCAATTTGTATCTCCTTGTTTAGCCTGGTAGCTGTGAATATTTATTTTTCCCCCATTTGCTAAAGGTATTTCTTCCCATATGCAATGTAAATCCAGTCATTATACACTTTTTCCTTTTATACTATTAACTTTTTTCATTTCCCTCTACCTCTTTATCCCACTGTTCCCTTTTCTAGGTGATTCTTTCTCTCTCCTTTTAGACTTCTAACTTTTCTCCAATTATTTCATATCATTAATGCAATTAAGCAATTTTAAAAAATATGCATGTAAGCTATATGCATACAGACTTGTAAAGTAAATTTATAATTGATGTGGCTAATGACTGACAAGTAGTTCTTCAAAAATTCCATGATATGTTATATTAAGAGAGGTGAATGCTGTCCATAATAGCTTCTACAAATAAAGGCTAGTATAATTGCTATTTCACGCTAGTCTTGTGGGCATGTTTATTTCCATTGTTCATCTTAATTTACATTTTTCCATTCTTTTCAATTGTTTCCATATTTTATTTTTGAGATTATGTAATTATATATTTATTTTCCTTTTCTTCCATCCATAGCCTTCCCTACAACACTCTTTTCTCCCTTTCAAACTCATGGTCTCCAATTTTAGTAGTGCTTGTGATATGCATTTATTTACATGTATATATATATATATATGTATGTATATATATATATATATGCATACATATATGCACACACACACACACACATATATATACTTATTTCTAAATATAACCCACTCAGTTCATATGGATTACTTGTATGCATGTTTTCAGGGCTGGCCAATTGGTATTGGATAACTTTCAGAATCAGGACTTGGCATGGTATAGCTGCCTAAAGAGGTATCCAGTCAGGGTTTTTCAGGTTAGAGTCTCTGGCTCTTGGGGCACTATATGCTTTCCAGTTACCAAAAGAACTAGGCATTCCCTCAGTCATTTAAGCATTCAGGTTACCTTTTTTTCTCTATGAATCTTAGAAGCCAGCAAAGCATACAGAAGCTTGGCTAGATAATTAGTCTAAGACATTATTTATTTTATAGCCTGTATAGTTCTCAAATGTCATTGTATCAACTACAAATTGTATTGTTGCTGGTAACCTTCATTGTATTCTGTTTCTGAGAACAGTATAAAATATCTGATCACTTGAAATGAACTTGTCTCAGCCTTAATCTTATTGAGAGTCTTTCATCTGGGCATGGTTTTCCTTTCTTATCGGATATATATATATATATATATATATATATATATATATATATATTTAGCAAACCTTGACCCCGAAAGCAAGCATTGACACTTACATATAGCCAATTGGCATTCTCTTCCCTGGAGAAGACCATTTCCTCAATGCTTAGCATTTCTTAATTGTTCTCTTCTTGTAGGACTCTTCATGGACTTTTCCCATCCTCACATGTGTCTTTCTTGCTCATATTCACTTCTCTCCCAACTGCTCTGAGGTCTAAATTTTTATTACCCACAGAACTTTGTATTGTCTTTCTATTTATTTTTATTATAAAACTCATCAAATCCAATCTATGCTGTTCACTTATTGTTTGACTTGTGGCCTTCAATTGGTGTATGGGAGACCTACCAAGAATCATATCTTTAAAGAAAATTGACACTCTCTCTCCAAATGACTATCAGTGGTCAATATCCTTTCAGCTGGAGGTGGGACTTCATGACTACTTACTCTTCTCATAATGGGATTTTGTCTTACTTTAATTTGCATAGTTCTTTTGTATGCTATCATAACTTCTGTGAATTCATATATACACTGCAATGCTCTCTCCCAAAAACAGTTTCTTGTTATATACTTACTGCCTCTGGCTCTTGTAATCTTATTGCTCCCTCTTCTATAATTACTCCCAAGAATTACTTTTTACTGGTAACTTATTTTGAAAGTTTTAAAAATCACATATCCTTCATTTTGCATTTTTTGAGAAATGTCTCTATCTTTTGTCTGTTTCTAAAATTCTTACTTGCTTTTCAAATTCTTAGCTCCTTGAAGAATGTTTTGTGTATCTAGAGATTATCTAGAGATAAATATCTAAGCCTTATTCTGTATCTTATTAGTATAGGTTAATTATATGATGAAAGGTTTTATTATGTTTTCAAAATATAAGTTATGTACTATGATTTTAATCACCTCTGTTGCCCTCCCTTGTCCTTTGAGATCCCTTGCTTTTTATATTATATTTCTTCTTTCACTTATGTCAGAAAAATGAATATTTGTCTCTCTTCCTTTACCTTATTTACTTGACTATGTCATTTATATTTCTATCAGTTTTCCTTAAAATGCTATAGTGTATCCTCTTATTCCCCATCAATCTTTATGTGTGTGTGTGTGTACGTCTGTGTGTATGTGCATGCACACATCTGTAAATGTATGTGTGTGTGTGTTCACATATATGTGGACGTGTGTGTGTGTGTGTGTGTGTGTGTGTGTGTGTGTGTGTGTGTAACAATGTATTTATCCATTATCTCTATATAACTACCTTGGCTGATTTCATCACTTGGTCATCTTGAATCATGGATAGTACAATACCTCTATTCTATTCCATATTTTAAGCCAATTGGGTGTGGACACAGGTGCTACACAATCAAGGTCACATTAGGTTGTGTTTTTATATTTTTTAGCAATATCTGAGTTGCTCTGAGGAAGATGATTTTTTAAAGGATATATTTATTAGTTAGCTTGCTTATTAGTTAACTGAAGAAGTTTTATAAAATGGCTTTTCCATTTGCAATTTTGAAAACATATGGAGCCATATTTGGTACCTTATTAATTTGAGAATTGTCTTTATGTTTTATGGCTAGAATGGAAAACGATTCTTTACATAATTTTCAGAAATTTCACCATGTTATTGGCAAGAAAATCTAATAATTGCTTGATCCTGAAAAATAATTCCATTTTAATGTTTTCCCAATCTTATTCTAATTGTTTTTAATATATGGTGACTCAAATAATGCAAACAAAGAAAAAAGAATTTCTTGGCAAACTTACAACCAGGCTGTTTATGAAAATCAAATTATTGACATAAATACCTTGGCCTTCCCATACTCAGTGAAAGAGTTATGTTAGGCTGGCATGTTCTGATTTAGAAGTCATGGTTATTTTTTCCATGGATATAGGAGTACCCCCTACAAAGCACACACATTTCAAGTACTAAATTATGTATTATAAATTGGTCTTCTTATTTAACATTGTGCTGAAGTGATTGTACAATGCAAAAACAGACTCAGGAGTATTTCATATCATCTACTATTTTGTAATCATACAAAGGGCTTTATTATAAAATTTATTATTAACATGGAGTTTCAGGCTATTCCAAGGCCTACATTATTATTAATATGAGCAACCCTCTTTGTGCATGTGAAAAGATGTTTTTGCATCAATGATCATGAGGGATATTGTTCTGTATTTCTTTGTGTAGATTAGGTACTAAGTTAATTGTAACCACATAAAAAGAGTTTGGCAATGACCATTCTGCTTTAATTGTGTGGAACACATTGATTAGCTGTTGATATTAGCTGTTCTTTGAATTATTTGTAGAATTTTGCAGTGAGAACACCTGGCCCTGGCCTTTTTCTTTGGGGGGGGCTTTTTATGACTGCTTCCATTTTATTGGGGGTTATAGTTTTATTTAAATTGATTATGTCTTTTTAATTTAATTTTGGTAAGTGGTATCTATCCAGAAAATCATCTGTTTACATTAATTTTTGAATTTTCTGGAGTACTGGTTTTCAAAGTATGATATGAAGATTCTCAGCATTCCCTTACTGTCCCTTGTTATGTTTCCCTTTTCTTTTCTGTTTTTGTTAATTTGCATGTTCTCTCCTTGCATTTTTGGTTAGTTTGGATAAAGGTTTGTCTATCTTGTTGATTTATTTTGAAGAACCAACCCTATTGTATTAATTGTTTGTATTGTTTTCCTTATTTCTTCATTATTGAATTCAGCCCTCAATTTGATTATTTCCTGGTGTCTACTCCAAGGTGAGTTTGCTTCTTTTTGTTCTATAGCTTTTAATTGTACTGTTAATTTTCTAATGTGACTATTCTACAGTTTCTTCATGTGGGCACTTAGTTCTATGAACTTGCCTGTTACTACTGCATTCAAAGTGTCCCTTAAAGTTTTTTTTTTTTTTTTTTTTTTTTTTATGTGTGCCTTCATTGTCATTGAATTCTGGGAAGTTTTTCATTTCTTTCTTTATTTCTCTATTGACCCAGGAGTATTATTCAATTTCCACAAGTTTGTAGGGTTTATGCAATTTCTGTTGTTGTCGAATTCTAACTTTAAAGCATTGTGGTCTAATAAGATACAGGAGTTATTCCATTTTTTTTGCACCTTTTAAGGTTTGTATATTGCCAAGTATGTGTTCGATTTTAGAGAAGGTCATAGATGTCTGCTAAACCCAATTGGGTCATAACTTCTGTCAGATCCTTTGTTTCTTAAGTTTCTTTCTGGTGGACCTGATAGTGTTGAGAGTCTTTGAAATCTCCCATTATATAAGTGTGTGAGGGTTTTTGGTTCTAGTAATGTTTCTTTTAGGAATGAGGGTGCCTTTGTATTTGGGACATAGATGTTCAGAATTGAGACTTCATCTTGATGGATTTCTCTTGTGATTAATAAAAAATGACCTTCCTCATTATTTTTGATTGATTTTAGTTTAAAGTCTAATTTGTTTTATATTAGTGATGCTACACTCACTTGTTTCTTGGGTCCATTTGATTGAAAAAATCTTTTCTCAACCCTAAACTCTGAGGTAACATCTGTCTTTGAACTTGAGGTTTATTTCTTGTATGCAGCAGAAGGATAGATTCTGTCTTCAAATCCATCCTATTAACCTGTGTCTTTTTATAGGCAAGTTAAGATCATTAATATTGAGGAATATCAATTACCATTGATTAGTATTACTTGTTTCTTTTGGATCTGTTGGTGTGGTTGTATTGTGTATGGATTTCTCCCCATTTTTCTTTTGGCTGTTGGTAAAGTGCCATTACCTTCCTTCAGTTGGAGTTTTCCTTACAGAACTTTCTGTAGGACTTGATTAGTAGATATATATTGTTTAAATTTGGTTTTGTCATAGAATATATTGGTTTCTCCATCTATACTGATTGAAAGCTTTGCTGTGTATAGTAGTCTGGGCTGGCATCTATGGTCTATTAGTGTTGGTAGAATATCTGTCCAGGACCTTCTGGCCTGCAGAGTTTCCATGGAGAAGTCAGGTATAATTTTGATATGTTTGTCATTATATGTTACTTGGCCCTTTTCCTTTACTGCTCTTAATATTCTTTCTTTATTCAGCGTGTTTGGTATTTTTATTATTATGTAGCAAGGGGACTATCTTTTGTGGTTCACTCTATTTGGTGTTCTGTAAGCTTCTTATAATTTCATTGGCATGTCTTTCTTTTGGTTAAGAAAGTCTTCTTCTATGATTTTGTTGAATATATTTCTGCACCTTTGAGCTTGGTTTCTTCCCCTTCTTCTTTACCTATTATTCTTAGTGTTCGAAATTTCCTGGATATTTTGTGTTAGGGATTTGTTGGACTTAAGATTTTCTTTGGTCTGGTGAATGAATCTATTTCTCCTAGTGTGTCTTCAATGCCTGAGGTTCTCTCTTCCATCTCTTCTATTCTAATCTCTAGTTCCTGATCATTTACCCAGCTTTTCTATTTCCAAAATTGCCTCAGACTTTGATTTTTTTTTTTTTGGTGTCTTTATTTCAGCTTTCAAACCTGGAACTGTTGAATTGTTTCCTGCAATTTTTGGTTTGTCTTTTTTTTTTCCATTTTTATTTTTATTTTACATATCAATCCCAGTTCTCCATCCCTACCTCTTTCCCTCTCTCCTACCCCCTCACATACATTCCAACCACCCTCCTCTCCAATCGCCCCCCTACTCCACATGTAGAGTGATGCCATCCAGGTGGAGTCATGTAAATCTGTCAAGTCATTTGAAGTAGGGAGTAGGACTTCTCTCCTGTTTCTAGATTAAGGGAGTTCCATTCCTTTAAGGGATTTTATCATTTATTCTTTTAGTGTCTTTATCATCTTCATGAAGTTGTTTTTATGGTTGTTCTTTTCTGCTTTATTTGTATTGGGATGTTTAGGTCTTGCTGGTATGGAGTCCCTAGACTCTGGTGGTGTCACATTGATCTTTCTGTTGTTGAATGTGTTTTTGTATTGTCATCTATTTATCCTTCTTCCAGTGTGTACCAGTGGGGTATCTCCCTCTCCTATTGGGGACAGGACCAAGGTTCCCTTCCAGTGGGTGCAAGCAGGCTCAATACTCTGATGGCTCTCCTCTTCCAGTGGGTTAACTGGAAGACACTGGATAAGATAGTATGCCTAGACAGACTTCCTGGCATGCAGTCCCCAGTTCTCAGGAGGCTCTGAGCTGGGTTCTTTAACATTATTGATTAACTGTATTCATTATAAAAATCACGTCATCTGTATATAATTATTTGTGTTAGTTTTTAACTCCACATACTTTCTGTGCATTACTTTTTAAGTCAATTTTACGTTTAGTAATTTTGTATACTTGAAAAAAATATTATAATATGGTAACATGGCTCTAATTTTGGTTTGTGGTGAATCTTTTAAAAGTTGTATTTGAATGGGGAGTATTTTCTTTTTTGTAGCATTGGATATTTTACCCAGGGTTTTGTGCATCCAAGGCTAAGGAAGCATTTTCTAAAGGAGCAGTATTCTCAGCTTTCTTTCCCCACATGATCTTGAAATGACTAGGTTGTTCAGGATGATTTTTACCTTGTGATCCTTCCATTATAGATCAGTTGGATTAACAATGTGTGCCATCATGCACACTTAGAACTTTGATTCTTGACATTCTAAATAACTTATTAAATATAGTATATATTTTAAGAATTTGACACTTTTTTCTAATATATATATACATATATATATATATCTGTGTGTGTGTGTCTGTTTTGTTTTCCTTTTTTATTATAAAGACAGAAATATATTGATGACACCTGTTATTCATATATCTCCATACATTTATAGCTTGTTTTTTGTCTACTGATATGTTCTAATGATAAACTGAATATGCAAAGATATAAGCAAATATACAAACTTAGGCTAGGCTTGGGGTGGCTCAGAGAGTAAAGGGCTTGTCATGCAAACAGGAGGACCAGGGTTTAGATCCCTATCAGTCATATAAAAATTTTGTGACAAAAGCTCATGTTTATTGCTCCAATTGTGGCATGGTGGGTAGAAATAGCAGGATCACTGCAGACCATTTGACTGCTAGCAAAGCAATTTTAGAAGATCCAGGTTCACTAAGAAGTTGTGTCTCCAAAAATAAGATGGTATGATGGAAATGTCACTCATATTCAATCTCTGGTCTCCACACACATGAGCATGCATGATTTACACACCTGCACATAGAACTACACACAAATAAACATATATTCATGTAAATACAACATGTACATACACATATACATACTCATATCACATATCTTTTTTTAAGGATTTTGTAACTTAATTGAATAAACATTCTAATGTATATTCTTAGAATACATTTGGTTCCGTTTCTGTCTATATGTGGCATTTTCCCTTACTAATTTCTGAGTCTGTTATGTTGGTTATTTCTTTCTTTTGGTTTGCTAGGCCAAGAACTTTTTTCATATTTATTGATTTTTTTGTATTGTTTTCTCTATTTCAAATTCATTAATTTCTGCTTGGATTATTATTATTCATTAATTATTTACTGGATTTGAGTTTAGTTTGCTCCCTTCTAAACTTTTGATTTATATTACCAAGTTATTTGTTTTTCTGGCTTTATAACATATAAACTTAAGACTGTTTATTCCTTTCTTACAGCCACTTTCAATGTGTCTCAGATGTTTCATTGCATTGTGTTATTTTTATTTAGTTCTAAGAACTTTTTTGTCTTTCTTTATTCTTCTTTTAGCAATTCATCATTTAATAGTATGTTTATCAGTCTTCAAGAATTTATATACTTTTTAGATATTTATTGGCTGTGAATTTCAACTTTTATTACATAATTGTTAGAGGGAGTATGCAGAATTATACAGTTTTTCTGAACCTGTTAATGTTATTTTATGTCATATGCTCTGTAGTATTATAGAGAAGCTTCTACTGGCTACAGAGTAGAAAGTATATTCTTTGGTAATTAAGTAATGTTGTGTAGCTATCTGTTAGGTACTTTTGATTAAAGATTTTATTTATTTACTTATTAGGTTGGTTTTAAACTATTCCTTTGTTTCCAGGAAATGCTAGGTTCACCAAAGTATATGTATAGTGTTTTTTGATTTATTGACCAATTGTTCTCCTTGATTAAAATGAATTACCATTCATTATCCCTTCTGGTTAATATTTGAATTCTATTTTGTCAGAAAATGAAATGGTAATTCCTTCATGCTGTTTGTCCAAATTGTTTAAAATCATTTTACTCAGAATTTTACTTTAAGATGGTGACAAGCTTTTAATTTTTTATGATTGTCTTTTTTTCTTCCCTTTACTTAACATAGATAATTTTCTCACATAATACATTCTAATTACAGTTTCTTCTCCCTCTACCCTTCCCAGTTTCTCCCAACTTTCCCTTTCATCCAGATCTACCTGCTTCTATTTTTAATTAGAAAACTAATATGCTGCTATGGAATAATAATCAATATAATGACATAAGATGAAACAAAAAAGTAACACATCTTGTAATCTGACAAACAAATAGAAGGAAGAGTCGAAGACATCAGTAACTGAAATCCAATTGTTCATAAACTTAAGGATCTTATGAAATCACAGAACAGGAAGTCAAAGTGTATACTCAGAGGACCTGTAGGGTCAAAAAGAGAGACTAACATGCATGCACACACACACACACGCACACACACACACACACACACACACACACAAACTTGGTTCATTTTCTGTTGGCCCTCGACTGCTGGGAATGAAGCATATGCTTAAGACCAGTTTTTTTTTTTCCCAAATTTACTAAATTTTCATTTGTAAATTGTTATCAATTTAAGATTGCTTCTGAGTTAGGGATGGAACATGTGTCCACTTCTCATTTCAGCTATAGGGCCCCAAATGGAACTGTCCTGAAAAGCCCTTGTACATACTGCCTCAGTCTGTGTGTTCATACACACAGACAATTGTAGTGATTTAGAAGGACAATTTTTCTTAGTGTGAATCCATCCCTCTTGCTTTTACACTTTTTCAGCAGCCTATTTTACTGTGTTCCCTGTTGCCTGAGGTAAACTACTTGATGGAAACAACCCACACAGGGTTGAATGTTCTAATGTCTCTCACTCTGCATCATGTCCAGCTGTGGGTCTCTGGACATGTTCTGATATACAACAGGGATTTAGATTCTCTGAATATGGCAGAGCAAGGGATTGGTTTTCCTGGGTCTGGGCTATCTCAATCAGAATTTTTTTATTTTGGTTTGTTGCATCTATTCACATACATTTTCATCATTTCGTTCTTTCTAAAGGATAAGTAATATTCCATTGCATAAGTGTACCACATTTTCTTTATCCATTCTTCTGTTGAGCATAGCTATGAGTTAAGAGGAAGTTTGGAGGAGAGGAGGGGGCAATGAAGAACTGCAGTTAGACTATTTTCCTCAATGGCTGGAGTGCTTTGTGGCTTCCCATGTAATGCCTGCCCAATTTGATGACTGAGCTAAAGCAATTAGTGGACAGATGAAAGGTTGAAGGGAAAGATCTGTGTATTCCACTGGAGCTGGGAACATGGAAGTAGAGGAGGATGCAGGAGAAAGTGTGCTACAGAGGTGGGGGTATGAAAAGACAGTTAGACTTATGGGTAGGTGAAAATTGACAGCAGAAATGGTATGTTGATTCCCAGGGAAAGCCTGCACTGGGATAAAGCAATGATTTGTGGGAGGGAGGCTTGGAGGGAAGATCAGTGTGATCACTTAGAGACAAAGGTAAGGAGGAAGAGATGTTGTATCAGTTGGTCTCCTACAGAGCTGGGAATAAGACAGAATTAATTTTGGAGGAGTGGACAGAAATGAAGAGTAAGTTGTACAGTTAGCCTACCTACTTCTCATGCTGGTGTTCTATGTAGTAACTGTTTTTAAAGCCAGGATGAGTTTCTTGTAGAGTACAAACAGACAGACAGACTTTGATGATTCCCCCATTGTAGGCCTCACCCTCCCTAGGGAGTGGTGGACATGGAAGGATAGGAGGGAGAAAGAACTGGGATTGTTATGTAAAATAAGGTTGTTTCTATATTAAATGTATTAATTAAAGAGGAAAGAAAGAAAGAAAGAAAGAAAGAAAGGAAGAAAGAAAGCAGGAAAGGTGATTTTTTTTCTTAATCCATTCAGCTAGCCTGTGTCCTTTGACAGGAGGGTCAATATCATTATTATTTAAAGTAATTTTTGAAAGCTGTGAGTTGATTGTAGTCATTTTCTTTTACTTTTAATGTTGTTCATTTCTTCTTTTTTTTGCCGTTTGTGTTCTTAGTTGTGCCTTATATTTAATTAATTACATCTCCCCTTGTTTTATTTCCACAATCTCTTGGCAATGCTTATCCCTCTCTTCAATTCAAAGGCTTGGTTCCAGTTTTTCTTTAGCATTGTTCTGGTAACCAAATTTTTATGCTGTTTGTATCACTGTTATTTTTCCTTCTACTATGGCAGAGAATTTTACTGGTAAATTAGTGTAGGATGACAGTCATGATCTTTTAGATGTTTAACTGCATTTCTTCCAGCTCATCTGGATCTCAAAGTTTCCATTCAGAAAACAGCAATTATTTTAATGGGTTTTGATTTATATGTGATTTGTAGTTTTTCTCTTGCAGCTTTCAATACTCTTTATTTTTTCTAAATACCTAGTTTTTGACTCATATGATCTAGGTTATTTCTTTCCTGGTTGTGACTATTTGGTATGCTCTGTTCTTATACCTGTATGGGATAGTCTTCTTAAACTTGGGGTCTGATCTATGCCACTATCTGGAATTCTTCTCTCTCATCAATGCTAATATAAAGATTTGGTCTTTGGGGTGTGTTGATCATTCCTTGCATGTTCCTTTCCTATGATTTTAATTTCTTTTGTATATGGCTTATTTGGTGGAGTTTCTATACATATCTTCTAAAAGAATTTAGTAGGTGCCTATATTTAGACATAAGCACTAGGAAACCAGGGATGTTAAGCACACAGAGTCATCTCTTCAAGAGACTGTTGTATAATCTATTTACCTTCCATAAGGCTGGACATCAATGTGGTTAATAGCCTGGTGACAATAGCACTCTCTGTATGGCTAGATGACACCAGCTCTTGTAGACTCTTTGCTTGAGCTTATTTACCTCAGTCAACTTACTTCATGGAAGGTGCCAATTGTGCTTTACACAATTGTGTTTTACACAATTTTAACATATTTTTTTGTGTATTACTGTCTTAAGCTTAGATGTACACATAAATTTGAGTTAATTATTACTTGGAAATGTTTCTTTCTAAATTCCGTTGTGATATTAGATTCTCAAAACTTCAATCATCATCTCCTACTAAGTTGTGTTGAACCATATTTCTTGTTGTTTCCCCTGGATTGACACTCTGCTGGTTTGCAGAGACCCTCTCAATCTTCTAAACCTAATAATCATTATTGTAATCGGTCCATATAATTAAAAAACTTCCCAAATAGTTTTCTATTTGGTTTATTAAGGTATTAATTTCAGATGGAGGGTTTTTTTTTCTATTTCTAGCTCTTTATTGAATTCTTCCTTTAAATTGTAACACTTCTACATCATTTCATTGAGCCATTTGTTTACATTTTCTTGGTCATTACTTAGGGATGTCTTGTGATTGATCCTTGATATTCAGGGATTGGCAAGTTGACTGAAGAATATGATGGATTGAGACAGAGAAGAGAGATTGAGATGTTGATGTGAAGCATGTATAAAGGAATAGAACATGAAATTAAAACTACTTCAATCAGCTAACTGGCTGGTCTTTTCCTGTGAATGCTATGCTTTAAGTCATCCAACAATTATAACCACAGTGCAGTTTACCTAATCTATAAACACTAGAAATATTTCTTAGTAAAAGCATTCATATAAAATTATAATGAGCAATAAATGGGACTTAGTGATTCTGAGAAAATACGTATTTATTTATCAGGTTGCTTGTTTGGTGGTAGCTGTTTTTCACTCTGTATCTCCCAAGATTGTATAACAAATTGAACCCAGTGAAAGTGAATTCCTCATTTGGGAGGAAAAATATAAATCCTATTTTCCTCTAGTTTTATTTTTATTAATTCATTTGCTCATTAAGTGTCAAAATTATGAAGTGTTTATGTATATAGTCTTCTATTGTTTCAATTTGAAATTGAAACAATTTTCTAACGTAAATGTCAAGTTAAGAAAAAAAAAAAACCATCTATTGCTATAAACATAGCTCAATTGTAGAGAACTTCCCTATCATCAAAGAAAGGAAAGAAGTAGAAAAGTAGGGAAAGAAAGGAAAAGGAAGAGAGAAAGGAGAGGAGGAAAGAGATGAAGGGGCTGGAGGGGGAAATAAGTGCTACAAGTCTTTCTCATTTTAAAATAGAGATCTACTTGCTCTGCAAATCCTTTATTGTCAAGGAAAAGCATTTCAAAAACTTTTTCTCCAAAAGATATTCATCAGCATATTCAAAGTAGAAAATGTGACATTTCTTATTCTGGTGGAGATAGCCTGTCACTTTCCTTACTTGAGGATCTAATTGGCAGGTGTGAGTGAAAGGTCTGAAATTACTCTGAAAGTCTGCAGCATTGTTTAATAACTCTAAAGAAATTTTAATCTTAAAACTCTGTCACCAATCTTCAAACATACAGTTTTGTTATGTAAGTTTTGGCTGATCTTTTTTCTGTGCTGTTGCTGGTACTGTGAGTCAGGACACTGAAACAGGAAGAAAGAGGGAAACAAACAAACAAAGAAAAAGCTTTACAATAGCATAGAGCCAGCAGTTAGAAATACCTTATTAACACTTGCACAGGCAAGCCCAGCAGAGATGTCTTATACAAAGGTACCCTGTCAGCAAAAAAAAAAAAAAAAAAAAACAAACAAAAAAGAAAAAACTAATGTAATCTTGAAAGTCAGTCTTTACTTGCTACTAATAGGAGTTGAAGAAATCCTTCTAGATGGGACATTTACAATGAGCTATCCTGAGAGAGAATAAAATGGCTGTATACATTTATTATGTGTGTATGTGTGTGTCTGAGGAAGGAATTGCTAAGCAGAGGGACTAATCTATTACAGTAAAAAATTAATTCATTTTTTTAATAAAAAATCAACATATGTTTCAAAATAGAACATATACTTCTACTTGAATGTTTATACAATATATTAAATAATAAATACATATAACACTGTGATGAATAATATTTTAATATGTATAAAACAATGACTGACAGAGGCATAGTATTTTGTACTTCAGCCTTCATATCTTTGTCAAATTTAATTTTTCTTCACTCCACTTCCATGACACAATTGGGATAACTACTTTGAAAATAAAATTTAAAATAAGTGTTAAAACTATGTGATTGATGAATGAAAAATATTGAAAAATATTGCATACTTGTGGTAGGTATGGCATTTATGAACTTACATTATATAAAAGCACTCTCTCATTTCAAAACAATTTTATAGAATTGAAATTTAATTTTAGAAATCTTTTTTTTTTTTTTTTTTAAGACTTCACAGCTACTAAGTACAGACAAATATGTTCAGGAAATCTGAGAGACAATCACCAAGTCTGTCTTAGCTAAAGGAGACCAGATGAATTTGATTTTGTAATATTTGTTCTCTTTTCATGCTATATTGTTCTGAATGTTTTTAAAAATGTGATCATGTGTGAAGTACAACTTGTGCAGTAATTTTGTCTCAATTACATCTCTGTTGCCTATTCTGCATTGTGTCCACTGTGCTCTTCAAGAATAATCTACATAAAAACTAGAAATATTGAGGGCATTTGTTTTATGTTTACTGATGCACTTAAATAAACTTTAGAGAAAGTTAATTTGTGCAGTAAGAATGCCTCTTCACCTTTATTGTACATATGTTAATTAGACAGAGGCAACTAATGAGCTTAAGTGTCAATAGTATTTACCATAATCATGGCATGAAGATTTTCATTTAATTTGGTTAAATCAAATGTGTATACAAGTTTAACCTACTGAACATTTTGTGAACTCAGAGCATTTACCAAATCAGAAATAGATGCTGATGAATTGGAGCCAAACAAAGGATGTGATAAATGACATACCTCTTTTCTGTGAACTTATCACTATCATGATTAATCATAAATATAGCACAAAAAGAGTCTCCTCTCTATCCCAAACATTAAGTTGATTTTGTGGCTATAATTTGGTTCTCCCTGGGAGCATATGTGTATCTCTATTTTATATGTAAAATAAACATTTTGGAGGACAGATTCCAAAATCCATGTTTTTTTTTTCTCACAAACATGACCAATTTGTTTCCTGATTACTCTTTTTGAGAATAGTGGGTTTTTATGTCTGAATTCTTGGTAATACACAGTGGATAAAAAAAATAAAAAAAAAAAAAACTTTTTTTGTTTTTTTGAGACCTAAAATCTATGAACAAATTTTAAAGACTGAGATGTCAAGGCAAAATAATGCAACACATTTGGGTTCAAAATACTGATGTATTACAGTTACAGAAGGCTATGGCCAAATACACTTTAGCCTTTTACTTCAGCTATTAGGATTTTGAGGTTATTTAGTTTGGCACCTAGGCAGACTCTAGCCAAAACAGCTTTTGTGTAGAAGATCCATGACTTTTATTATTAATTTTTATCCTTCTACGGATAAAATAATACTTCTTAAACTGTAATAAATGACACTATGAATAACAACTTTGAAGAAAATAGAGATTTAAATTAATGTTGCATTAATATACATATTCATTTCCAAGATTGGGTATAGGTATAATTACTAACCTTAAATTATTGAAAGATATAAAATAAATATAAAATAAAATATATAATAAAATATAAATATATAATAAATGTTTATTATATTATATATTCTATTATATATTATAACAATATAATAAATATATAATAAAATATAAAATAAAATAATTTTTAGTATTTTGTTGTTTGAACCTAAATGCTAGCTGAAAACAGAATATGAGAGAGGTAGAAAAGAGCCAATGAAATAAGTTTTCTATTGATTGTATTGCTCAAATGCACAGATCACTGCTTATAAATATTTATAAAGTCATTTCTCTATTTATTATAACTCCAAAAAGCAGAGCATGGATTTCTGGACACAATTTCACTAAGAAATATTACCATTTAATAGTAGATGAAATTAATGTTATGTAGTCATTCTAATGAGTTTTTGATTATAGGATATAACTTGAGGCTTCATATGCACACCTTGGGAGACCATCTCTCTCCACCATTCCTGTTCTAAATTATGTGATATAATTTTCATTGTTCTGGCTATTATCTTCACATATGTGCTATAGGCTTTAGCTTCCTTCTGTGATGTTCACTGTATTCCAATACCTTTGAGAATGGTCCCAGATGACTGAGATGCCATATAATTTATGCTTCATTCCGTAATATTACTGAAACAATTTTTCACAGCATTGTGATGTTCTTTGTAAATATAATTACTTTAAGATATTACGAACAAGATCCTATTTCCTCTAAAGATATTCACAAAAGAGCTGTATAAATGAATTTCTATCTTTGGAGAAACTGTAGAATAGATACATCTGAAACATTAAACAATTGCAATGTTTCTTCACTCCAATGTGAGGAATAAAATAAAATTTGCTTGTATCTATTTTATTGAATGGTTTGTAGACTTGAGAAAAGTTTCAGGGGCAACACATTCTTCTTGGAGGTTGGGAAACTCAGTCACAATTTGCTTATCACTTTTATTCTTTTTTCCAGTCATTTCTACTTTCCTACTTCTTCTAAAGGTTTACTTTATTTCTTTGTCCATTTGTTTTTAAATGATTTTTTTCTGAATGTATTAATAATGTTTCCTCCATGGAATCCTGCCCATTTCTCCATTGCTCATATTAGTTTGACATTTCCAAATGTCATTGTTTGCCTCCATAAATCAACTGATTTTAATTGTATTTATGTATTTTCATCACTAATCTCTGTGTATATTGTCACTGCCTTGATAATGTAAATAATGATAATTATGCTAACATATATTCTTTGACAATCCTACAAAGACATTCATATGTGCATATGTACATATACATACATACAAACATATTCATACCTATGCATGTATATATAGATATATGTCACATGGTATAAATATTAATATGCCATAATAATTTAATTTAGGAAAATATATCATTAGATATGTAATTTTGAAATCTACAAAATATGTATTTATTATGATATTCATATTTATCTAAATAAGACAAACAAGATATTATCATATCTATACATATAATAATATGTCAAGTAAATATTTTATGCTTATATCACTTTATCATTTATTTCTTTTATTCATCTTTTCTTTTTTTCCTTCTTTCTTCTTTTTTCAATATTATATCACTTTTAATAGAAGAGAAAAAAAAACCTGTTCTCAAACTTTAGCTTTTCTGCCAGGATGATTTTGATCATAATAGCTCCCAAATAATTTTTATACATTTGTAAGTATCAGAAGAAACCTAATTCCCAGGAGGTGAATTATCTGCCAGACAACTAGTCAAACAAAAAAAGTACAGCTGTTAAATAGTGGTAGACAGTACTCTTAACTGATTTAAGTTTGGTTACAAACTAACCATACCTCACTTCATATTGTTCAAGGCAAAACTTTGCTCTTCTCTGCTCTCATTTTTTTCTTTGTGTTTGAAGATCCTACTTCTCAGTATTTCATTCTCTGTAGGCACCATTCTATTTCTTTGTTGAGAAGATGTCTCATTTCCAACCTAAAATGACGGTAATTCCAACCTTGTCCCAGTAAGTGTATGATTTATCAAGGCAAAACTCCATATAAAAATGAGTTTTTGAGCCATATAAGATTGACACCCAACAAAGCAACTTATACAATAGAGCAAATTCCATATCATGATTATTATTGAATCATATGCATTACTTGCTGGAATGTGGCTGCACATTGTCATTTCTGCTCCCTCACCTTGTATTTCAAACTTGCAAGGAGTGCTATGGGCCTCCTGTGCAAATTACATTGTTGAACCCATTAGTAGCCCTCCTCAAAGTCCCTATTCATCCTCTGACTGAACTCTGAGCAAACGGCTTGGGACTGAGAGATTTTATACACAGTTCCTCTGCTCTTTTTCAGCAAGGTATATAATGAAGGTTTATGATACACATATGAGAGTGTTTATTGAGTGTTATAAAGAGATCATTTTCAGAGTAACCTGATAGATGAACTAATATGTTAGATGTGAGTTAGCCTGATGTGGTTACCAAGTCATTTCAGTAAAAGAATTTTGTAACTTGCTCATAAAGAATACATAGGTGTATATATGCACTAGTTCTTTTGAGTGGTTTTATAAAATAATATGCAAAAATTCACATAAATTGCCAGCATGTAGGTTAAAATAACTCAGGAACTGGACTACAATGCACAGTAGACTATTAAAATCATTTAAAACAGTGATTTGGCAAACAGTTACATTCACTTGACAAATTGATATCCCTTATTAGTTACATGTTGATTTTGGCTTCAATCTTGTTGGCCACCCCGCTACTCTAGTTTCCAAGTAGTTAATAGTAGCCTTGAATATATTGAAAAAGTTTTTGTGTATGGTGGAATCTGGAGTTTATTAAATGAGATAAGGATTTTATATCAGCAGTTTAAAGTTCATTAGACAAAATTTTTCTGCATACTATTTCTAAATTATGTCTGATTTTCCAGAAGGTTAAAACTATGGAACCAACTCACATAGTAAGAGAAGGGCTTCTGATACAGTGGGCACTGTTTCCTCTCAAGGATGGCAATCTGTTTTCAGTAAGCTATACTACAAGTTTCTAAATATGGCCTTGTCTTAGGTCTCCCAACCACAGGGGTGGAAATTGGTGGTTACAACTGGCTCACTGTCAGTCAGTTCAGGTTCTAACATTAGAAACTCAATTATGAGCAACCATAATAGAAGCCATTCTGAAGTACAAAAAGAACACAATTTTAGCAACCATGGGACATTTTATAAACATTACATCATTTTTTTAATTTCTTGTTTATGTGGTAATATAAGTTAATTACAATCGCTAAACTTTCCAATGTTGGACACTTAAAGCAATATTTAAATGAATCTTCTATCAATTGTTTTATAATGAGAACAGTTTCTTTATGCATTAATATTTTCATATGATAAGCAAAGATGCTTATAGGATATAGTACAACACTATTTTCTATTCTTTTTCTTCAATTTGTGTTATGTAAATAATATATTAATATTAAACAATTAATTTCATGTATATTACATTCCACTTGTTAATTTGATGTGCATAAATGAAATAATACCCCTGAAGTGTTATCATCTTAAGGAAAGAACCACCTTAAATAGCAATATAAAAATTAAGGATATGGTCCATGACGTGTCTCTGAAGACCAGAGGGTGCTTTCCACAAAAGCACTAAGACTTCCTGTCATATCCCTGCCTCCTACCTACATAAAATGTTGCTTGTGGTAGTGTGCATTTTTAATCCCAGTTCCAAGTAGGCAGCAACAGGAATCCCAGAAACTTGCAGGCTAGCTTATCCAAACAAAAAGACAAAATATAGGTTTAGTTAAAAAAAAAAAAAAAGAAAACACAAACAAAAAAAACTGCAGTTAAAAATAAGGTAGAAATCACTCAAGATAGTCACCTGACATTAGCCTCTGACCTCCACATACATATCTACATATGTATATTTGAATACATATTTGTACACACCCAGTTGAACACACACACATAATTATATATATATATATATATGTATATATATATATATACATATATATATATATATATATAAAACACCCTTACACATACACAACATATTTAAAAGACAGAGTATAATAAATTTAATCTCTAAAATTATGACCATAAGTAGAAGATACTAAAAAAAATAATATACCTATGTAGAATTTAACCCAGGAAGACTTCTGGATAGGATGACTTTGTGGTGATAACCTGCAGAACAAAAAGTAGCTTTTAGATAGAAGAAAGAGTATATATGAAAAGCTCATTTTTAAGTGAGCAATTTTGTGTACATGGCATGGTAAGCTTTGGAAGGAAGTAGAAGAACTAGAATATTTGGTTTATTGCTTTTTAGGTTAGGTCATTTGAAGAGAATGGAATACTCTTTCTGTCTTGGAAACTTTACATACTTATTTCACCATTGATCTTAAAGCAAAAGCATAATCAGCAAGTCATAAGAATTATATAGCTAATGATGCAGTGAGTGGGTGGGTTGATGGTCATACAACTAATGTCAGACTGGGAAGGAATATTTGAATTATAGTAGCATATGACTTACTGCAGTGAAATCAGGAGGGCTGAGGTATGGATGTACACCTTGGGTGTGTAATAATAATGGGAAATGCTCAGATTTTATATCACTCTATCAACATAATTTTTTGTTGTTATTTTAGCTTGGCTTATGTTGCTGTTTTCTGTTTGGTTTTGAGACACTGTTTCTCTGTGTAGCACTGGCTATCCTAGAACCCACTACATAGACAAGGTTGGCCTCAAACTCAGAGGGCCTCCTGCCTCTGATTCTGAAATACAGTGATTAAAGGCATATGACACCATCATAACTGCTTCATAACTCTTTTTATTTTTGTTTGTTATTTTTGTGGTTGTTTCTACTGTAATTATTTTTAGAATTATTTAAATGGTAGGACTTCTGAGTAATGATCAGGCAGCCATTCTACTTCCCAAAACATAAACAATTAAAATAGTTGAAGCTTTTTAAAATGAAGGTTTGAAGTTACAACTACCAAATGTAAATTCACTAGATAAAATGCTTTAGATCTTGTTAAGAACCTGCTCTTTTATGTGTCCCCAACCAAGTTCTATAGCTCGGCCTATGACATGGTAGGGTTTCTTCATTTTCCAAAGTCCAACTCTGAGCTTTCCAGTTTACACTGGAGATGTAACCTGTTCTTTCTCATCTCCACTCTTTATACAGGCCTAAGCACAGAGTGTATACTTTATGGCAGGAGAATCTGGCAATCAACGCCATGTCTAACAACCCACACACTTTCTATATCACTCCTTGAGAAATGATCCATGTTGAAGAAGCAGACACATTGCTTGCATAGGTACTTTTCACAGGGTTAATGTTTCCATTCAATGAAAATGTAGCAATTTTTTTTACATTCAACTTGTGGTTTTAGCTTCCTCTCTGGGTGAATTATCCCCCTTGCAAACAATGAACTTGTCAACTCTGAGTGATGGGACTAATTTATTTTTTTTAGAAAAAGAAGTAGAGAAGTTCAAACTTAAAGGTATTAATAAAAGCAATCGAATCATTGTAGAGATTCATTAGAAGAGATTGGTAATCCATGATATACAAGCAAAATAGTGGCAGAACATCAAGTTTAATTGAGCAAAACATGAAAGAAGGCCGAGCACTGTGCATTTTTCTAAGGCTCGCCATCTTGGTGTCATAACAGAAGGGCACAGCATATGCTGGATGTTTTTACCTGACTGTACCTAACCTATCAAAGTGGAATAGTATCTTCTAAAACAATGAGGGCTTCAAAGTCACTGTTTTCCAAACACAAAATTAAGAATAAAATATTCTGATGCAAAAAGTATATGCTAGAAGAAGTTGGTTCAAATATGTCCTCAAAAGGATCGTTAAACATCCTAGATGCCTGTATGTGCTGTGGTCTACAGAGAACTCAGAGAAGTCCCAAAAGAAAGAGACAGAATGCCTAAAATATAATGTCTCAGTGAAATGTGATCAAAACAATTAGTTAAAATCACTGAAGCTTGAGAGTGGCTAACAAAGGTATGTATATCTCCAATGATAATAAATAAAACACATAAATATCTAACAGAGCAAGGCAAACAAAACATAGATTTTAACTTCTGCGTATGTTATATCACTGAATATGACAACCAGGGAGCCCAAGTAAAACGTGTAAAATGTGACTATGGGATAATGTGCAATAGAGGGATGCATGGAATGTGAGGGATAAAAATTAAAACAAGCAAAATGTAGGCCAACAACATAAACCAGAAACAGCTGAAGAGAACAGAAATGGTTGTTGAAGAAAATGAGAAGATGCTGTGTGTTTTTCCCCGGCCAGTCTGCCTGCCGCCGGTCTGGGCCCACAGCCTCATCAGCCCCAAATAACACTCTGAGACTCTGTATTTGATACAATCCTGTTGGGCAATGACTATCATTGTTAATGGGCTAGCTCTGTCTTAATTATTAACCCATTTCTACTTATCTAAGTATTTCCACATGGTCATTTTATCAGAGAGCCACGGCGGGCATCTTCCTTCTTCCATGGTCTACATCTTGACTCTCCTAACTACTTCCTCTTTTCCTCCTCCTAGTCTCCTAGCCCAGCCTATCTAGTTTTCTATTGGCCAACAGGGCTTTATTAATTAACCAGTATGAGAAACATATTTACAGAATAACATCTCCCATCAGCTGTGGGCAAAGTAGTCAAAGAAGTTTTATTTTTTTTCTGAAGTACTACATTAAAGTATAGTTAAAGATTAAAGGATCTTCTGAAGGTCATGGACTGATGAGACAATCCACCTAGAAGATGAAAAACTACATTTATGCCCAGTCAAAAATTAAATGAAATAAAATGGACAAGAGAACAGACAAGTGCTTTGCAGCAATGGTATGTCCTTATATGTCCAAAGAATTTGTTATATGTTATCTCTCACTAATCTTACACTCTAAGTTACAAATAACCTTTTACATCCAAAGGTTTTTTTTTACATTTTATTTTCAAGGAATTTCATCTTCATTTCATACTTAGGATTATTTCAGGGGCTGTACATTTCAAATCATTCACTTATATCTACATGTCTCAGGATACATTAAAGTACTGTATAACCAAAAAAAAAAAAAAAGATTTTGAGGTTCAATTTTAATAATAAATGAGGTAGAACACTATGAGGAAAAGAGAACTTCAACTACTTTGTATGCCAATTTAAGCTTGTAGAATGCAAACTGATTACAGACAGTGGTACACCTAGCACTAGGCAAATGACTTTGAAAGCACTCATGTAATGTCCTTTAAGATAAACATATTGTACACATTTATCTTAAAGCCATAATTAACTTAAAAGAATTTAAAGGATGTAAACTATGTTTTCCTTTAACCATCAAAATTAATTAGAAATGCATACAGAATGATATTCACAAATATTTATTATGGAAATCAGAAAATAAATGTACAAAACAAGAAAGTAAAAAGCAATATATAAGAACCTTTGGAACATAAGGTAACCTACATTAGAAATAATCATTTTTCTGTAAATATTTACATTGGGAGAAATTTCACAAGTAACCTACTCTCTCACTTAAATAAATTAGGAAAGAATCAAAACCAGAATGTAGACAAGTAAGATGGTTAATGAAATAATAGGAAACATCAATGTAACCAAAGTTGAAAAAGCTAATTAAAATGAACTATTGCACAAATGGATGGTGTTAGAATAAGTTAGTTGGAGAATTAGAGAAGGAAAGGTGGTTAGAGGAGGAATCAGGATATGGATACAGGAAAGAATATGTTAAAAATACATCATATGAAATTCTCAAGGAATTAAGTTAATATTGTTTTAAAAAATGAAATAAAAGACAGTCCTGGAGAAACTCATCCTGCCACCTTTGAAAGCCAATTGTATTTGCTCCATAATCATTGTTTTTTCAAGTACTATATTTGCAATTCTCATTATATCTGCTGTGGGTCATTTCCACTTGAAATGTCTCTCATTTGCATGATGCTATAACAATCATAACAATAAACAGATCATATTTTCCAGAAATTTATGAAGAGAAAAATGAATGAGCAAACAGAAGTTACATTTTAGCCTCTGACATGATTAGCCATATAGATAATTTTATCTCTGTATGTTAGGAATAGTCTAGTGCATTTATTTCATTTTAGAAAAAAATATTAACTTCCTTTCTAACTTAGTTTACATTTTAAAATGAATCTCATCCTACTCATGACTTCTCTCTGGCCAGAAGCTGTCCATTCAACTCTAGGGTTCCTATTGCCTTTATCTCTAGCACTGAAATTAAAACCATCACATTAGCTATTTGCTTGGGTCCTGGAAAATAAACTAAACTGTTCATAATTGCACCGAGTTTTCATCCCGGCTCTAAACTGCTTTATCAGTAGCCAATTGTGGTGATATATTATTTATGATTTATTAAAGCTTGCTTGACGACTTGGAAAGCAAAGTCAGCCACAAGCTGTAGAGGTCAGGCAGTGGTGATACATGACTCTAATCCCAGGACTCAGAATTAAGAGGTAGATGGATCTCAGTTAGTTCAAGGACACACTTACTACACAAAATTGATCCATTTCTAAAAGAAACAGCTCACACAAAGGTGACCTCAGCACCAGAGATAACACACCTTTAATCCCAACACTAGGGATGTAGAGACAGGAATGATATAATTGAGTGGAGAAAAGAATAACAGACAGAAGGAGACAGGAGCAGAGAGCTTTGCCTCTGAGGAATCATGAAGACAGGAGGGCTGTTTCAGCAGGGTATGTGAGGTCTACTGGCTGGCTGCTTTGCTTGTGTGATCTTCAGCTTGAAGCTTGAACCATAATATCAGTCTCGAGGTCATTATTTTTCATGTTACAGTTACTCCAGGATAACCAAATGCCTCCTTGCCCATTGTAGTATGATTCCTTCGGGATACACCTTATCCATGAAATGCATCTGCAGTCTTCCTTCCGCAATGCTTGGAAGTTCATAATGAATGCAGGTTTGATTACTGCATTAGAAATGCAGTGAAACGACCTGAATATCAGGTGCTTCCTTTAGTGAGATATTCACTTCAACAACACCTGTGGCACTGACCATGCTCATTGGGAGTGGGGACAGGAGCCGAGGTAACCTGGGGGAAATAGGTCTGGGGAAGGGGGCCCTTGTATGCAGGATGGGGACAGAGAGGATCCGAGGCATCCTTGGACCAGGAACCTGCTGGTGTTCATCTGTCTCTGTTCTAAGTTATTTCTTCCTGAATAAACATCTATTCATCTTATCTATCTGTTTTTCCTGATCTTTATTAAAGCAGGATAGTTTATCCTGGAAGATGACATCAGACACACATGATGGTGTCAACTGGGTATCTGCTATTGTTGAAAGGTGTAGTTTGCCTCTCAGAAACCACTAGTTTTGAGATATTCCTATCTATGCCACTACATATTCCTGGCTATGTCATTGTTACTGCCATTATTTCCATAATAATCTTTACATAATAGTCCATAATAATGGATTAGTCTTTTTTAGGTAAAATTAGCATTATACCAACTTCCCAATTTCTTGTCAACCTTTCCCAAACAAATTTACCATTCATCTGGTAAGTCATACCTGGAGTGTATGTTAAAAGAACAAATTAAATAGAGGGAAAAATTAGCAATGCTCTTTTGGATCATTTACATTTCTGCTTTGGGCTTGTTCTAATCTGAACATATATTTCAAAAAAATTGTTATTGACAGAATGTTTAAAGAAAATTAAAAAATTGATTGCATTTACAACAAAATTAGGTAACATAAGAGTACTAATAAAATGAAATATATCAATAATGCAAGGTTGGTTTAACATGCAGAAATAAGTTAGTGTAGTAATCTTCAGTAGTAAAGTATAACACAAAACTATGTAAACACTAAATAAAATGCAGAAAAAACAAACTGAAAGTAAAAATTTCCTAAAAAATTTCATTAAAATAGCAACAGTATCCATAAATAAATGGAGACTTCCACAATGTAGTAAAATGTACCCTTAGTATCAAATTAAAAAAGTTAACTTTTACTAATTCAGGTTAATGTTGCACTTATGATTCTATCCTGTAAGTAAAAGTAAAAGTAAAGCATCAAAATAAAAACAATGTAATAAAATAAAAATGTAATAAAAATAAACATAACAGATTATATGAACATATATAGAAAAGCTTAAAGAACGTGCACACACAAAGTCACACACACAAAAAATCTTTAAAACTAATCATCAAATTTAAGAATGATTTGTGTGTGTGTGTGTGTGTTTGTGCATTCATGTATGTGTACATAAAATCAATTATGTAACAAAACAATCTTTTCAAAAAGAGTATGACAAATCTTTCAATGTCAAAATATTGTTAGAAGGGCAAGTAAAAAAATAATGATTATAAACCAGTGTTTTCGGGTACTAATATTGTAGTTTATTTTATTTTATTTTTGATTTGTCATAGAAAGCTGTTCAGTTGCTAAGAACCCCTTTCTTCAAATTGAAGGCCCCAATGGGTGTTACTTGAATCTCATTTTTAATTAATATCAGTACAAAAACAAAACAGGCTCCAGTGGTAGTAAAATAAAATGTCCAGGGAAATAACATTATGTTTGTTTTGAGTGCTGACATGTCTTTATGTACAAAAAAGAAAATGCTGTATTCATTTGGTAAATTTTTCTAACTCAGATCTAATTCTCTGCTATTTCCCTTGGGTCTGGTAACATGTCTGGTTCATTACATATTCAAACGACCCTAGGGACTTAGCATAAAGAAAAGCACTGCAAAAGAAGCAACCAGAGATGTGATATCTTCAGTTATCATGTTCCAGGATAAATAGAGACTTGTCATTGATTCCCTTCACTCCATAAAGTGTGGAGTAGAGGAAGAGATCACGTTTGAGGTGTAATGAAGAAAGAAAATGAGCTCCAAGCAGAGACCTATTAATGGGCAATTCGTCCCAAATAACTGCAATGCATGTAACTGAGCCTTAAAATTAATCCACAAGGATAAACACTGTGGAGAGAAATATAATCTAGAACATTGCCTTTTCTTTTAACACTAACAAAAATAATATAGCAACACAACAAATGCAAAGGAGTTACTTGGGCTTTTTCTGTTCAAGTTCTCAACAATCCAGTTAAATTGTTTCTCCTGAGAACTGCTAGGGGGATAAAATGGTTCACCGTGGACTGCCTGAACAATCTATTAATTAGTAAATGTTAATTATAAATGAACAATTTAGTTATTTGTTTCTATCCTAACAAGCAAGAGCAAACATTCCCTATACTCCCTAACTTCTGAGCATGAGCGGATTGAAATAGTATATAATAAATAATGGTGAAGGGGTAGTAATGAAAGAAGAGATATTAAAGGGGGCAAGATGAGAGGGTGGAATTAATTCTGTAAAGGAGATTTAGCACCGAAGACTTTTGAAAATGCCATAGAGAAAAGCTTCAACTATAGACTGCCTATATTATACACATATACATATACACATATAAAAGGAGTTTCAATATAGTTAACCTATAATGGAAGGGAACAATGCTATAGGTACCATAGACTGTCAAATCAAATTGTACCCCCACCAGGTATGAATTACCTATTTTTGCACAACTGAACTCATAACTCATAACTGTCCCCACAGTTCTTACTTTTAGACTTTCCCACTCTGCATTATGGATGCTTTTCTGTACAGCAGACAACAGTATACAAAACACAAGAGAACATGTCTAAGTGAATAAGAGACTGTGGACAGTCTATTTCTAAGTTGGACATCAATATCATATCCCCCTTCCAAGACTCAGTGATCAGCTCATAAGTAGGAGGCTTGGGTGGTCTGAAAGAAAAGAGCCTCCATATACTCAAAGGTAGTGCAATTTGTGGTTTCAGAAGCTCAAGCCAAGCCTAATGTCTCACCCTGTTTCTTCCTTCTGCCAATGGGTCCAGATGTAGAACTCTCAGGTACTTCTCCAGCACCATGACTATCTGTATGATACCATGCTTCTTCCTATGATGATAATTGACTAATTATCTGAATTGTAAGCCAGTACTAAGTAAATGTTTTCCTTTTAATAAGAGTGGTCGTGGGCTTGGCGGTGGTGGCACACACCTTTAATTTCAGCACTCAGGAGGTAGAGGCAGGCAGATTTTTATGAGTTCGAGGCCAGCCTGGACTGTAGTGAGTGCCAAGATAGGCTCCAAAACTATACAGAGAAACCCTGTCTGGGTAAAACAAACAAACCAAAAAGAGTTGTCGTGGTGCTAGTTTATCTTCACAGAAATAAAACTCTCACGAAGATGGGCGGAAAAAAATGTAAGAACCAGAATAGTTGTTATCTGGAACAAAACAGTACTTGCAAGATACTTTTGCACGACTGATCATCTGAAATCACGGCAGTTGTGATTTTTTTTGCCCAAAACATGCACACTATCAAGACAGCTCAAATTTTATATCACATGGGCCAGGGTTTCACGACATTCCACTCCCAGTCAAAGAGAAAATGGAAACTGATTGCTTCTAACAAAGGGGAAATCTGTTTTCTTCAAAGATGTTGCACCTGAGAGGGTTGACCTGACCTAATTAAATATTCACACACCCATGAAAGACACGCTTCCAAAGGAAGCTCCTTATGGTGTCCAAGTGTTTATTCTCCCACTCCCTAAAGTAAAATCTTGCTGTTTGGTTCCCACTGAGCCGAGCTAAACCTACACAAAGAATACTGACCAGATATCTTCATGTCTTTGTCTTAGGACCTTACCTGACCATAAAATACATAGTTCTCATAGGATTTAAAAGTGGGGATTACAGATTATAGAGTCACCCATACTTATGTTTTTTATTGACTTTCCATGCTAAATAATAAAACATAAACTTGTGTCTTATAAGTAGAAGACATTTAACTTTTATAACTCTAGAGTCTTTAAGACACAAAACAAACAGTAGAGAAATGAGTACTTTCAGAGATTCCTCACCTGTGGTCCTCTTCTTGTAGTAAATTACCTGGTGTGGAAAGGACACAACATTTGCTTCTCAATTCTATTTATAAGATCATTGAGTGATTGACTTGGCATCATGCTCATGGATATATCACCTATCTCAGATGTATCTCCTAATGTTATCGTCTGCTGGGTATTTCACTATGTATTTGGGTGCACATAAGCATTCTGAGCCCAGTATACAGGAAACAGAACACATTTAATCATAACACATTGTATTGTCACTGAAAAAGTGAAATTGCTGTAAAACTTCTCTTGGAATTCAAGTGGCCCAAGCAAATAATCCAGCCTTGTCCTGTCTTATATAGTAGTTGGGGCAAGTCAGCTTGCTGCCAGAGGCTAGAAAGAGTCTATATAGAGAAACATGTACCATTAAATACAATAGATGTCCAGGAAGATGGTCTGGAATAGTACACTAGAAATTGCTTGGCTTATCCCAGGGGATATTACTGTAAAATGACAGTCAGTGTAGCTAGTATTTGAGGAATTAATAAATTCCAAGGTAACAGAAAATGTATCATAACCTGAAGAAATAGCACATATTTCTCTATCTATCTATCTATCTATCTATCTATCTATCTATCTATCTCAATAGATCCAGAAGAGAGAATGACAATTTTATAGAATATGTGGGATTGCTGCTTTATTACATTTAACTAGTAATTCTGAAGGTGACCAGAAAAGTGATGAGTTTTTCCTAAGAGTTAATCACGCATCAAGTAATAAACATTTAGTGAAAAAAAAAGAAATAAAAGTTAAACATATAATATGAGTGATTATGCTTGCTTAGTAAAAATATAGGTATGACATATCAAAATTGACACATTAAATAAATGTTATTCAAGCCACAATGATAACAAACAGGGTGCCTCAAAACTTACATTTTATCAATTAGTTCTTCCTTCATATTCTATGAAATTACATATGTAACTTTCTGCTATACCCAGTTTTGTGGGCTAAACTTTTTCATCAACATTCCAAAAGAAATTCTTTTGCAATTAGATAATATTCTATTATTGTGATTATTCTTTTGGTTTGTTGCAGGATATTTGTACAATGTATGAAGATGTATTGCAGTAACTGGTGTAACACAAATATGTATGGCCAACAGCAAGGCAGGAGAGAGTAGGCGGAACTTCCAGGCAGAGACCTAAAGTAAAAGGGAAGAATCTGGGTGCATATGAGATGCCAAGGGGCAAGTAACAAGTCAGATATATGAAACAGGGCAAAGATAACTGAGCCACATGAAATAAATTATGTTAAATGAAACAGGATAACTAAGTTGTAAGAACTACTTTAAAAAAGTCTAAACCAAGGATAAACTTTTTATAATTAATAATTCTCATTGTTATTATTTATAGGTTGGCACCCCAAAGAAAAGTCCAACTATATTGGTTTTTTAAGAGAGGTTCTCATTTGATAGTTTAAGGTGAGCTGCAATTCACTATGTAACTCATACCAATCATGCAGCCTCCAACTTAAAGTGCTGTGAATACAAGTATGAGCCACTGTACTCATAATAATTTTAAATAGAGTTATTAACAATGAACTTAGTAAATATGATGTGCTTTTGAATACCCTCTTATTTAAGGATGCTTATTTTTTCAAAAGCTTTAAAAATAAATGACACTGGGAATATTTTTTTAAGAACTTTCAAACATATATACTATAATGCTTTCAAAATCTTAGAAGAAAAATTAAATATTTTCTATTCCTTTTCAGAAGGATTATATAAATCATCTGTATGGTACTATGTAGCTATAACTTGGATAGATCTATATTTTTAAAATAATTTTAAATTTCTGATTAGTGTGTGTGTGTGTGTGTGTGCGTGTGTGTGTGTGTGCGTGTGTGTGTGTGCATGTGTGTGTGTGTGTGTGTGTGTGTGTGTGTGTGTGTGTAAGAGTGGGAGACAGACACAGAAAGAGACAAAGGGAGAGACTGTATGTGTATGGTTTATGTGTGTATGCATGTGTATGTTTGTGGTTTGTGTGTATGTGTCAGGGTCTGTGTGGTGTCTCTGTTGTATGTGATCTGTGTGAGGATGTGGTGTGTGTGTGTGTGTGTGTGTGTGTGTGTGTGTGTGTGTGTACTCATGCTAAGACACAAAATTGGAGATCAGAAGACAGCCTTGAGGAATCTATTCTCTCGGGTACTAAGCTCAAATCAACAGACCTATGTGGGTGGCATTTTAATCACTGACACATCTTACCAGCTTCATTTTCCAAAACTTTATAAGGTCTATTTCTATTTGGTGTAAGAAGGAAGACAGAGATGTCAAATAGAACCTAAGTCTTGAGATGGCCTTATTTGTATATAATAATATTCTCAGATCAAAAATTCTTGTAATATATAAATTAATTAATTAGGAATTGTAGGTAAGACTTTTTGGAGGTGATTATGTCATGGGTTGAGTGCTTATCAATGGGGTCAAAGGATAACAGAAGCCCTTTAAAGGCTCCTTGTCCTTTCTTCATATAAGTGTGAAGTAAGTAAGTGCCTCTATGAATATGCTATGATACAATCCACCAATATCTTCAGCCAGCTTTTTCTAAAACACTGGTCAGTTATCATTTGTCAAATTCCAACTTACACTTGAAATTTGAAAATAGGACTTGGAAAAAAAAGTTAAACTATGCAGAAAAAAGTGTAGGTTTCTTATGTGGCTCTTTTCCTTTAATCATGTACCAAGAATTTTTATCTTCTAACCTTGGTCTAACAACAGTGGTTTTGCCTGCCATGAATTTAGCTATCCTTACCCCCTCAAGTGTTAAGAATAGAAAAAAAGTACACCATGTGGGCTTCAAGCTGTAATTTCAACTGAAGCTGTTGAAGTCATAAATTACAAGTGGGAACCTAAAGATAAAATTACAACTTCCCTAAAACCCCAACCAGGTATACTTTCTTTCTGTAAGATGGATATTTTCTCCAAATCCACCAACACCAAATTTATACACAATTGTCCTTAAAAATATCTTTTCCTTTCCCTTTATGTAAAAAAGAAACAAGAAGAGCTACTGAGTTTAAAGTGGTTAACACTTTTACAATAATCAGCTCTAGTAGTGCAAATGATGTTTTTAACAATTAAAATGTAACAAATGTCAAAAATGAGTCATAAAATGATAAATTAAAAAACATTCCTCACTATGCACAAGATGGTAAAAATAAATGCTTCTTTGTTCTTCTTTTGGGAGAATTCCTTATAATTTACAGCATAAAAATGAAATAATGGTATATATGATTGTTCTAAAAACTTAATTTTATTACTTTTACTGAAGGATTTTATATATATATATATATATATATATATATATATATATATATATTACATTATGACTATTCTCTCACCCAGTCTTCTATAAATATGCTCCCTTCTCTCTAACTCTTTTAAATCTAGATTCATGACTTTAGGTTTTATTTTGTGGCCTATGAGCTTAGTCCGTGTCATCTGTTTAATAATTTGATTAGACGTATCCATCAGATCATGGTGGGATCACCACTTGTTACTTGACTAAAGAAAATAAATTTGCCTCTTTGTGTATATATCAGCAAACAAGTTCAACATTGAATGGTTAGGACTCTCAAACCCCTTTTCCTTCTGGGTCTGATTGTTGAATGGCTTGTTCTTAAGCAAGGCCTGTGCATATATCCATAGCTGTTGTGAGTTTGTGAGTATAATGTCATAATTTGACCAAGCAATAGCATTTTAAAACCTTTACCTCTATCTGCTTGTTCATATATATGTCCTATATGCCACTTTTCTTCAATGAGAGCTAAGTACTCATCTGTCATTTAACATTAGTACCTTGTGAAGCCATGACATTCTGAATCCACCACAATTAAAAAAAAAATAAAAACTATCTTTGGTTAAGAACAAGACTAATATTTGTCTGTAATATAAACATACAGTTTTAGAAGGCTTAACCCTATGTCATTTTGCTAAGTAACAGTGTTCAGGTCCCACCTAATGCCTATGACCTTCTTGCAATGAGTTTTTTTTTTTTATCAGGTTGGCAATACCAGGCTGTTGGGTTGCCAGGGGGCATCAATACAGAAGGCAGTTAGTTACTCCAACAACAGTTATGCCATTATTTCACCACAGTGACACAGCATACATGACAATTGGGTCTTGTAGGTTATCTAACTCACAACTGGGTAAGATATTGATGCTTTTTCTTTTTAACCACTTGGAATAACAACTTCAAGTACCATGAAATTTAGCCAACAAGAAAGATGCTCCAAAATGATTTTTAGTTTGATTTATCTGCATCATAAATAAAAAATACACTGTGTTATCATTGTAGTTATGTTAGGCAATCAAGAGTAATGACAAGAGATTGTACTTAGGAGTGTCCAAGGGTTTCCCTGAGTAACAATTCATAAGGGCCGCTTCATCATTGATGTTACAAATTGTTAAATAATCACAAGGGTTTTAGAGCATGTTTTATGGTGGTGAAATTTTTCCACCCCCTCTTATTTTAAGATAATATTGTAATAATATGAATAAAATCTACTTAAAGAGATATTAAGTTGATAATATGTGACATATTATTGAGACAACAAATAGTCTATTGTGGTAAAGTCAGTAAGGCTCACATACTGACCAGCCAGCTAACACTGGAAGGAAATACTGAGACAAACATATTTAAAGAAGTGAGAGGAACTATATGAAAGCAATCTGGAAAATACAGAGAGCTTGAGTTAATTTACCCAATATATAAGAATATTTAAATTTACTTTATAGCATGTATATTCTACATAAATGGAAAATAGTTATAAAAATAACAACAAAACATGTGACATAAATGTTTATTGATACTCTTTGCATTACTATATGCAAAATTTCCTAAGGACAGTGAGTAAAAATGAGACATTATAGTAGAACCATTTTATGTGCATCAAGAATAAACAATGTCATTCCAATGATGAGAAAAAAATTGATAGACTAGAGTAAAACCCACTACTTTAATTATTCTCATTATATTCTCATAATGTGACTCTAAATCAACATTAGTTAAGTAAACCAAGAAAGATATTCAATGTTTATTGACAGTGTTTCTGAAGTAATGTATTATACACATGATATGTAATATGTTTGTGTGTCATTATCTCATTGTTCCTGAATTCTGTGAAGTAATATGGGATAATATATTACCTTACCATGAAAAATTTTTAAATCAAACTCTGAGAAGATGCTCTTTTACCAAATGGAGTCAAACAGTATATATTTGTTCAATGCTACCCATAATTTACTAATAATAAATTCATTAATATACTAAAATTTCTAATAAAGAAATTCTATGATGTTCCATTAAACAGTTAGAAAATAAATTCAGAGGATATTGAATTAGTTTTCCTAAATCATTACCTTTCATATCCACAGTTCTCACACAAACAGACATCATGTATATTAAAGTTTGACTGCAGTAGAAAAAAGAGAAAACTCTCACTTTTTTCTGTTGAGTTCAATAATGCTATGAGAACTACTCTTCAGTGTGTTAATAAGTTTTAGAGGATTTACCTTTGAACATTGATGACGTAGAGTGTTTTAAGCCTCAGTAAGCTACAAACCCCTCATTCAAAACTCGTTTGAAATCAAAGTTAACATTTGGTTCTAAATATGACAAATGCTTCATAATAAGATTTTAACAAATTAGCATTTTTAGAGCAAAATTATTAGTTACACTTAAACTAGTGCTAAGAGAAAAAGATAATTACACAAAAATGTTAATAATCTAACACATATTAACTTTCAAAAAATATGTTTATTTCAAGTCCTCAGGTCAATCACTACTTTCTCACTTTAAATATAGTATGTCAACATCAATACCATCAATTCCATTACTTAAAGGTGAAACTCAATAAAACACAAAGACATTCAGAGTCAAAAAATTTAATCATTTCAACAAAATATTCTAATGTTTAATCTACAGATTTGGAATAATTTTATTCTACATGGGTAAGGGATATAAAGGTATGGTTCTCACAGAATACAGACTTCAAAGACGCCTATTGTCTCTCCCCGTAAGGGTTCACTTTGAACATGTTTTGTTCTTTTCTGCCACAGGATACTCTTTTTCAATTTTATAGCAGTTCTCTACATGTGTTAGTAAAGTAAATATAATTCTTATGAATGATGTCAATGGATAATTTGATATTCTATTCTGTTTGCATTGTGTCATACAGCAAACACAAATATTATCACCATAATAATATCTGTGATTCTGTTTCCTTTTCTAGTAGCTTTTTAGTAAATATTATAAAAATGATTACAGTCATTGGATTTATATCTCTGTTGAATAATGAACAGGAGACAATTAGCTGGTAATTATTTCCACCTGCTGAACTCTCTTTTGAGGCAATTTGATTAATTGATAGTGCATATCTGTCATCATTAGATGGTAGAATTGTATTTTCCTTTGTTAGAACAAAGGGATACTATTGACATTAGTTTGGAAAGGCGTCCCTTGTCCATTTTATGGGGGTCATTGCTCATGAACTCTTTATCTATACAGTAAGAAATCATGGCTACTGTGTAACAATATGAAAATTTTACCTACTTTTGAATTAGTCATAACTATGTTAAAAATTACAGTATTTGAGGGAAACTAGCCATTTAGATGGTTGCTAAAAACTATTAGCTTGCTTTACATAAAAGGATTAAATATTTCTAATTATGTCATTTTACTTTTATATATTTTGAAAAGAATCTAGTATTGCAATGAGAAAAGTGTTTCTATCATACATAGATTTTTAAAATCTTACTCCTCTATAGCAAGAATAGTATGTTTATTATATGGTAGGTGATTTTGACTGGAACTTGTTGATTTAATAAAATAGAAATAAGTAGGAAATCTTGACTTGTGTTTCTCTCCTCTCAGTTCACACAATGGCATACTGAGTGGACTTCGCATCCTTTCAACACATGAACTTTCAGTTTTAAAAATAAACAACAGATTAAAGAGGCCAAAAACATATTCAACAAAATCATTGAAAAAAACTTTCCCAATCTAAATAAGGACATACCCATTAAAGTACAAGAAGCATATCGAACACCAAATAGACTGGACCAAAGAAAAAGGATCCCTCGACATATAATAATCAAAACACCTAACATGCAGAATAAAGAAAGAATATTAAGAGCAGAGAAGGGAAAAGGACAGGTAACATATAAAGACAGACCTATCAAAATTACGCCTGAATTCTCCATGGAAACCGTCAAGGCCAGAAGGTCCTGGATATATGTTCTACAAGTACTAAGAGTCCACAGATGCTAGTCCATGCTACTATACCCAGCAAAACTCTCAATCACTATAGGTGGAGAGAACAAGATATTTAATGACAAAGCCAGATTTTCACAATACATATTTACGAATCCAGCCTTACAGAAAATTTTGGAAGAAAAACTCCAACCCCAGGAAGTTAACTATAGTCACAAAGACATAGACAACAGATAATCCCACTTCACCAGAAACCAAGGGTAAAGCAGGACAAATATATTCACAATACCACTGCCAACAACAAATCTAAAACAAACAAGCACAAACAATCAATGGTCGTTACTCTCCCTCAACATTAATAGTCTTAACTTGCCTATGAAAAAACACAATCTAACAGAATGGATACAAAGTCAGAATTCATCCTTCTGCTGCATACAAAAAACACAGCTAAGCTTCAAAGATAGACATTACCCCAGGGAAAAGGGCTGGGAAAAGATCTTCCAATCAAATGGACCCAAGAAGAAAGCAGGTGTGGCTATCCTAATATCTAATAAGTTAGACTTCAAACCAAAATTGATCAAAAGAGATGAAGATAGTCATTTCATATTCATCACAGGAGAAATCCATTAACACAAAGTCTAGATTCTGAACATCTATGCCCCAAACACAAAAGCACCCAGATTCATAAAAGAAACGATAATAAAAATCAAAGCTCACATAAAAACTCACACACTTATAGTGGGAGACTTCAACACACCACTCTTACCAGTAGACAGAACCTCCAACCATAAACTCAACAAAGAAACAAAAGAACTAACAGAAGTTATGTCTCAACTGTGTTTAACAGACATCTATAGAACAACCATCCAAAAACAAAAGAATATATTTTCTTCTCTGCTCCACACGGAACCTTTTCTATTTTCTAGAATTGACCACATATTATGTGAAATAACAAACCTCAACAGTTACAAAAGAATTGGAATAGTCCCCCGTATCTTATCAGACTACCATGCTTTAAAATTGTAATTTAACAACACAAATCGCAGAAACCCTATAGACTCACAGAAACTGAGTTACCCTCAGTAACTCATTCTTTAAATAATAACAACTCCTTGGTGTTACAACTAACCTTAGTTATAAATCTAAATAGAAAAAAATTCAATACTTTATCCATTTTATATAAAGCATGGCATGGGGTACGAATGTACTTTGTGGAATTTAGTTCCCAATAAGGTGATATTAATTTATGGAGTTCTATTTTAAAATTACAGATTTAAACTTTAAATTCAGTTCTCAAGGTTTCAAAATGACACATCCTGAAAAATAGAATTTATTGGCAAAACGTCACTTCATATAGAGCAATGTCTATTTTGTGATCCTGTTGTTCGGCCTCACAGCTGATTTTGTGATTTGGCCACCCAGATGGTTAGCAAATGTTACATCCAATGCGGTCTTGGTAATATTTGCAGTGAAGGAAGAGTCCTGGTGGAGTTATCAATAATGAGTAAAGAAGAATTATGCAATACATATGATGGAACATTTTACATATTTACAGTATAAAACAATGACAGATTCTATATGCCTAGCAATTTTCTTCTCTGAATTTCCAATAATGTTTTAACAAGGTCTGAGTTATGAGTCATGTGAATTATTTAAGCACAAGTCATTCATATCTGCAGGAGCACCTGAGTGGAAAATGAGATGGTAAACCTGAATAAAGAAATATATTCTAAATGGGAGAACTGTAGCATGGCTTTGTGATTTGGTAAAACAGTAAGCATCATCAGAAACTGATGTGCCTACATGTTATAACCTTGCCTTTGTACCTTGCTCAAGGGTGAGCCTTGTTACCTAGTATGTAAGCTTGGAGAAATTCCTTGAATACTCATGCTTCATTTTTTGTTTGTTGTTGATGCTTTATGATAAGGAGAAAAAAACATTGAAGACCATCATAGTGGAATGGTGGTAACTTAAAGTCTGTGTCTATAAACAACTATGAATAGTCCTTGGCATGCAGTGAACACAAAACAAATAACCAGAGCTTAAAAATCAGACACCAATGAATTCACTAAGAGCATGGTAATTCTTCATTATGCTGTGTGACTGTGCATGGCTGTAAAGGAATTTTAGTTACTTTTCTATTTTTATGACAAAACATCATGATGTTTTTTTTTCTTTTTTATTTAAATTTAAAACAAGGTTGTTTTGCATGTCAATCCCAGTTCCCTCACCCTCCCAACCTTCCCTATTACTGCCAGCAATCCCCAGCCTAACCCCTTTCTTCTCCCCAGGGAGGGTGAGGCCTTCCATGGGGAGTCTTTATTTGGAGCAGGGCCTAGGTCCTATCCCACGTATACCTCTTATGGAATGGGCTCCCAAAGTCCATTCGTGTACTAAGGAGAAATACTGATCCATTAGTAGAGGCCCCATAGAGTGCCTAGTCCTCCTAACTAACAACCACATTCAAGGGGTCTGGGTCCATCCTATGCTTGTTTCCCAGCTATCAGACTGGGGTGCATGGGCTTCCTCATATTTAGGTCAGCTGATTCTGTGGGTATCTCTATCTTGGTCTTGAGCCTTTTGCTCATCACTCCTCCCTCTCTATAACTGGATTCCAGGAGTTCGGCTCAGTGTTTAGCTGTGGGTATCTGCTTCTGCTTCGATTAGCTATTAGATGAAGGCTCTAGGATGGCATATAGGGTAGTCATCAATCTCATTATCGTAGAATGGCATTAAAGATAGCCTCTTCACTATTGCTTAGATTGTTACTTGGGTTCATCCTGGTAGATCTCTGGACATTTCCCTAGTGCCAGATATCTCCTAAAATCTACAATGGCTCCTTCTATTATGCTATCTCTTCTCTTGTTCTCCTCTACTCTTTCCCTTTCTCAATCTTCCTGTTCCCTCATGCCCACCTCTTCCCTCCTTATGTCCCCTTTTCTTTCTCCTATCTCCCTCTCTCCTTCCTTCATCTTCCAAATTTGTTCAGGAGATATTGTCCTGAACTCCTTCTCCAGGTGACCATGTATATCTCCCTAAGGGTTGTCCTTGTCTCTTAACTTTTTTGGACACTGACAAAGGCAATTTATAAAGGTAAACATTTACTGCTTTTAAAGTTTTAGAGGGTTAGAGTTCATGATCATCACAGGAAAACATGGGAGCATAAAGCCAAGCATGGCATTGGAGCAGTAGCTGAAAGCTTACATCCTTATTTGCAAGCATAAGGCTAAAAGAGATAACTGTTAGTGGCCTTGACATTTTACAATTCCAAGCCACCCTCCAGTTATATGCCTCCTCTGACATGAGCAAACCTCCCAATACCTCCTAAACATTTCCACCAAAAGTTAGCAATAATTTAAATGTATGAGCTTGTAGGAGCCATTCTATTTCAAGCAACCACAGGTAAGAGATGTAGAGATTATTCTTTAACTCCCTGGGTAAGATGCTGGGAACATTCAAAGAGATTTTGACATCATGACTAAATCATTTCCTAAAAGCAAAATTAATTTTAATCTGTGTATCTGTTTGAATGTTTGAATGTTATCACTGTGATGTTTTAGTAGGTTTTTTTTTGTCTTATTTTTCATTTGGTAGTCCCATATGACTTGAAATCTTGTTTAGTCATTACACCAAAACTGTTCTTTCAATAAGAATTTCATTGACTATTGAGATAAATTTTGGTTTCAAAATAATTTTAGAATTTTTTTCATATTAACTTTGATTGAGATTGCATTGAATCTATAAATTGTTTTTGTTTGGGTTTTAATTTATAACTATTAATTCTAACCAAACTATGAACATGGAAAGTCTTTTTTGCCATTTTAGTATATTTCTCAATTTTTCTTCAGAGAGTGAAATTTGGCATTGTTGAGGACTGTATACAGTATACAGTATACTGTATATTAACACTGTATAATGTATGAATAAGGTAAGGCTTATTCATAGATGCTTTATATTTTGACACTATTGTGAATAAGATTATATTTATAATTTCTTTCTTAGTATGAATACATATATACATATACATACATACATATATATATGTGTATATATATATATATATATATATAGAGAGAGAGAGAGAGAGAGAGAGAGAGAAGAGAGAGAGAGTTTAAATATATAATTTCAAGACAGAACTCCTGAAACTACTATGACTTTATTGAAAACTAAATTCCAGGATAAAAAGGTACATTGAAATGTCTGAAATTTTGAATTTGTTACAAATCAGTCTTAAACGTGACCAAGGTTAGTCTTAACACCAAGGAGTGTTATTATTTAAGGAATGAGTGACAGAGAGAGGCATCTAATTGGTCTTAATCCTAAAAGAACACATGGAGTTTAAATCTAGTCATACATTATCTACTTGGAGCTGGTGAAGCCATGGAACACAGAGAAGCTAATGCCACTTTTTTGAAATGGTACAATTTCTGACTTCATTCTCAGTCTCCATCTTTATATGCAGAAATCAGTGTATAATTAGGCTATCATCATGCAGTTTCTTTTTTACTCAGAGAATATTATAGAAATCTATAACTGGTCAAAGGGATTTCTACATCTGCAAATCAATTCCCACTTACAATCAGGGAATATTTAGGGAGGGGATGGAAACTCTGTAAGAACCAAAGGACCAGAAGTCTGTTGTGAGATTATATCTTCTAAATAGGACAAGAAATCTTTTCTTATGAAATTGCAACAAGCTTTAAACACTGATGACTTGTCAATCAGAATGGAGAAATTTCACAAGGCTCCACTTCTGAATGAAGGTAATAAAACAATTAGGGCTGATGAGAGAAGAAAATTCACTCTTCGCAAGGGGCAGTCTATATGATAGATTATTCAATAATAAGTGGTCAGCCCTCAGACCATACACACATAAGCAACCCTACATGCTTTGAAGTGGCTTACATATACATACACACATATATTCATATGTATATTTGACTATATATATACATATTTTAGAAATTAAAGAATAAGTAATGAAGTTGAGAGGGAGGAGAAATAAAACACAGACAATTTGATTAGAGAAAGGCTAGAAATTTCAAAGCATATTTAAATAATGATATGTAGAACAGATAATAAGTATTGCTATAATAGAAAAGTCAGAGTGTGAAGGAACTAAATTGCCAACCCAAACCAATTAGTTAGTTCAGAAAAGGAAATATAATCCTGGTTTAGCTAGAATGAACTGGTCAACATATTTTGTCTCGGGACTGGAAACCCTTTCTTCTTCTGTTTATAAGTGGACAAGCTCCTTGGTTATTTCTGGAAGCTGACCCACTAGGCATCTCTATAGTGAGTTGAGAAAAATAGAAATTCAAAAGAAATAGAAGACAAAGCAGAGCATGTCATGGCATAATAATGTGTTCTCAGCTTGAGAGTGGATGCCTATTTTTTGATCCTCTGACAATTACTTGTCCTTTCCAAAGAGGTGAAATTCATTTTGTTTATCACTTACAATTGAAAGCATCCTATCCTTACCAGTTCTACTCTCTTTAGACAAAAATGTGCTACAAAAGGGTAGCACTGTCAGGCTCTCTATGCTTTGATTTTTTTTTTTTTTAAAGTTCCCTATGGCTCTCTATTTTCCACAGGTAAGCTCTTTCCTTGTTTTCTTGATTGACTGGAAGAAATAAAATGGTTTTTGTTTTTGTTTTTGCTCTTGTTTGTTTATTGTTGTTGTAAGAACTGTATCAGTGAGCTATGCGGAGACCTAATTATAAGTTTTGCCTATAGTGTCTTGTGTTTGAAAAGCCTAATGTACTACACTACTCCTGTTTTAGAAGATCAAATAGATATTATATTTCTGGTCCCATCATTTAATGGGCACATGGCCATTTCCACTTACACCTCAATTCCCATACCTCATTATCCTTAATGATTTTTTCAATTGTGTTTCTCTATGAGAAAGGGGGTATAAATATTGTTAGAAAAATCAGGATTGCTTCTGAGAAATAGTGTTTCTGTAATAATACAAATTATTACAAATATACAAATTACAGAGAATCCAAGTCTTTGAGAAAATTATAGTGAAATATATTCTAATCATTGCTAAATGTGTGGTTTGTTGCACAAGGCATAGAACTGGGCTTGGTCCAATCAGGATGCAATATGGACAATGCACACTGTTTACACATTCCTTCCTATTCTGTGCCCTTGCCTTCTGTTGGTTTATCATAAAAACCGGTAGAAACATGCATCTATAGTCTTCTAGCCAGCCATCCTAATGAATGACTTTATAGACATTTCCAAAACATTAATTTGACACAAGACAAAATTGAGTAAATTTATCAGTTCATAATGACAGTTTGTAGACACAACTATGAACTGGAAACTTTTGGAAATTTTCATGTTTTTTGTTTATAATTGACCAAATGAAAGTATCAGGCCAACCAAATAGGGTTTATTAGTGATGTGAATATTTTTATATCTACTATCTATTTTTCTATATTTTATTTGTATCACTGTCACCTATATTTCTATCATTTATATATCTATCATCTATCTATCTGTCATTAATGTATCATATGCCAATTATTAATCAATCATCTATCTAACCTTCTGAGAAAGAACTCCAGATGCCTGTTCACTGACCCATCATTAATTGTGTCATGCTTACTATATACCTTCTGGCATTGTTATTTATGACTTGATAAAAAAAGAGATATAAATCAGGTTAGAATCTCAAATAGCCCTGAAGTTCAGCTGAGCAAATGATTGAATCAAGTGCAGGCATGTATATTAAACATAACATTAGTTGAACTTCCTATGTGTGCCAAAGTGCAGAACACTTAGGTGAAGGATATTTGAAGAAATAGGGGATAAATGAAATGATGAGTTCAACTTGGTAGATGATATTTAGAAGAGTATTAGAAAGTACATCAAAGTGAGGATGCATGAACTAAAGCAAAGGCAAGAAAGAAAAACATACACATAAAAGGTGAAAAATTATACTTTATAATTGTAGGTAATTGTAAATATTCAATCATTATAAAATATTAAATTATGATAATAGGTCCATTATTAGAAAATGGCCCCAATTTGTACTTATATAATAGTTTTAAACAGATTTTAAACATATGCATTTTGTATACTAAGATAGATATTTTATTCTAGTTCTTATGAAATATACACTATTAATACACTATTAACAGTTTAGATTAATAAGTATAAAACTGTATTACATTCATAAAATAAGAAATACATTATTATAAGGATTTTGGAACTATATTTTAACTTTTGGGGATTTTAGCATTGTTTTATCCATCTCTATCAAGTAAACAAAAATACCATTTCGTTAAAATACAATTTGAGTGTGTAAATAGCTGGATTTTTAAAGTGCAATATTTCATTGCTAATGATAAACCAAATTTTTATTAATTTTTATAAAATCAATGTAACAAATAACACTGAATCTTGTAGTATTTATCATTTTCTCATTATTTAGATTAGTTTTTATAACTCATGATTTCACATTTGATATAGATGTCTATGTTGTCTTTAAGTAGAATTTATGTTGTGTGTATCGTTTGCTATTGTCACATCCTATTATATGCTCATTGATATGTACATTCAAACATTTATTCATAATTATATACATTTATTATTAGGTTTTCTAGACACTGAGTTTTATACGCATTTGGAAAACTAGACTAAACACATATAATACTTTTATGTAATCATTTTTATACTTCAGATTTAGGTTTAATATATAATATATTTACATAATATCTCATTTCAGACAAAAAAAGAATCGTCAGATACTTGATAAATATGTAATCATCTTTGTGTAAAATAATTTGGACAACACAAGGAAGCATAAAATAATAAAGGTAGACAATTATAATTGAAGCACTTGTCACCAAGTATATACATTTATGTGTTTATTGGGGTAATATTTTATCATTAATTTTAAATTTTAATTGGCAGTTACAATTGTAAACTTTTTTGGGATGTGGATTGTTGATGTAAACAATGTATACCAAGTTTATTTAATCATTTTATGTGCTTCTGTACTGTCATATTGAGAGTAACTAGTAAAAATATAATAAAAAATTAGTAAAAACAAAAATTAAAGCATGCATTTTAAGGAATAATGTGAATGGTATGGCATTTTCAGTTAGAAAGGCCTCTTAGGGACATATATTTGAATACTTGGTCTTCTGTTGGTAGAACTATTTGGGAATGATTAGGAGATGTGCAAGTAGTCTTGTTGCAAGTAGTCTGACACTAGGAATGTGCACTGAGTATTCAAAAGCTTATGTTCTTCCCTATTAGCTCTTTCCATCACATGGTTGTTTCTTAAGATATCAGCTCTCAGCTACTGCTCCAGTAACATGCCTGCCTGCTTGGTGCCATGCTCCTAATCATGATAGCCATGGACTCTGCCAATTATATTTTATCACAGCAAAAGAGAAGTAACTGAGATAAAAAGGCTCTTCGATCAGTTTTGGTTCCCAAGAATGTCACCACCATATAATTTTCATAGCTAATACTGAGAAGAATTGTGTTTATGCTAAATACAAATAGCAAAGAAAGTACTCTACAACCAACCAAGGAAACACGATAGACTTAAGTTTTAGTTAAGTACCTGCTCTTTTAACTTGATAATAACTTATAGGATATATACAGTGCAGCGTCATATATCAATACATGCATATCAATTTAGGATAATTGCAAGATCTATTACTTGGTATATTAAAATAGTGTGTGCTATGTATTTTTCAATGTTCAACTAATTATTTTCAAGCCTAGCAAGGTGACTGTCCTACAGTACATAAGAAGATTCTTTTCCCATCAGATATCTCCAATATCCATTAGTCAATGTCACTCTGCACATTCTCCTTCCATGTAACATCCTAGTTGGGAGGGTAATCACAATGCTGTTCTCTGCTTCTATGTAGTCAACTTTTCAGGTTGTGCTGCGTACCTGTTGTATAAAAAAGGGTCAGATTTTCTTTATTTGAAAAGTCAAATTGTGACCTATATTTATCATACACATTCCTAAAGGATACATAAATATATCTAGATCCTTGGCCCTGCTGGGCTCATTGATTGGAGTGAGCCTATGATCAGAGCATGGGTCCAATACCACCACCATCTCCTTGGAACTTTCTGGGTCAGCTCTCCTCATGCTGGACCAGCCCCTCCATGTGGAAAAAACTTGAGCCTGCCATCACCTCACCTTTCGGCACCTTTACCTGCCTTCTACATGAGGAGAGTCTGGGGCCAGCCCAGGCCTAATCCTCCCCACATCCTTTCCCAGGAACTCCGTGGGTTAGCTCTACATTTTGATCCCCCCCATAACCTTGTCCTGAGTGGTCCAGTCCTAGTACTTTGGATCATCTACCATCCAGAGCCTGCTTTCCCGTTATCATTGGTCCTGCTGTGCCTAGTGCTCAGCACTGAGCATAGGAGATCTGGCCTTCCACAGAACACCATGTGGATGATGCCCTCACCTGATCTTTGGGTTCATTCCCCTGCCTTCTGCCTGAGTACTTGAGACCATCCTGAGCCTGCCATCCCCACATTATTGGCCTGCTGTGGCCTCTGCTTTAGAGACCTCCAAGAAAAGTCAGATCATCCAGAGTTACTGACATCGAACTCCTGACTCATGTACATCCACCTGGAGAGCAGGTTAGAGAGAAAGAGAGAAAGAGAGAGAGAGAGAGAGAGAGAGAGAGAGAGAGAGAGAGAGAGATTCCCCCTGCACCCACTACAAAAAAGCTAGACTGCATATGAGAAAATATTCTATAATAAAAAGACCAGTATGACACCATCAGAATCTAGGCACTCTACACCAACTAGACCTGAACACAACAAAGCAGATAAAGCAGAAGAGAATGACTTTAAAAAATAATATCATGAAAATTATGGAGGCCCTCAAAGATGACTTGAGACAATCCCTTGAATAAATGGAATAAAATACAAACAAAAACTTGAAAGAAATAGAGGAAAAGACAAAGCAAAAAATTCAGGAAATGAACAAATGTCTTAAAGAAATCAAGGAAAGCCAGGAAAAAACAATCAATCAGTTGAAGACAAAACTTCAAACAGTTCAAGACTGAAAACTGAAAGAAACAAAAAAGAAAACACAAACTGGGGAAACACAAATTGGGGGGAATGCTGGAAATAGAAAAACTGGGTAAACAATCAGGAACTACAGATGCAAGCATAATGAAAAGCATACAAGATATCATAGAGAGACTCTCAGGCTCTGAAGATAAACATTAGGAAATAGATTTATTGATCAAAGACAATCTTAAATCCAACAAATCCTTAATACACACACACACACAAAAAAAAACAAGAAATGTGGGACAATGTGAAAAGACCAACCATAAGAATAATAGGCATAGAAGAAGGCAAAGAAGTCCAGGTCAAAGGTGCAGAAAACATATTCAACAAAATCATTGAAGAAAACTTTCCAAATCAGAAGAAGAACATGTATATGAAAGTGCAAGAAGCATACTGAACACAAAATAGACTAAAAGAATATAATAAAATAAAAAAGTTTCATTGTCATATAATAATCAAAACACCTACCATACAGAATAAAGAAATAATGTTAAGAGCAGAGAAGGAAAAAGGCAAATTATCAAAATACACCTGACTTCTCAGGGAATCTCTCAAGGCCAGAAGGTCCTGTATAGTTGTTCTTCAAATACAAAGAGTCCATGGATGCCAGAATAAAATTAAGTCCAAATGGATCAAAGACCTTAACATAAATCTAGCCACACTTAAGTCTTAGAAGAGAAAGTGGGAGGTGCCCTTGAACAAATTGGAACAGGAGACCCCTTCCTGAACAAAACACTAGTAGCACAGACACTGAAATCAACAATTAATAAATGGGACTTTCTGAAACTGAAAAGCTTCTTTAAGGCAAAGGCCACAGTAAACAAGGCAAAATAGCAGCCCACAGACTGGGAAAAGATCTTCATCAACCCTACATCTGACAGAGGGCTGATCTCCAATATTTACAAAGAACACAAGAAACTAGTAACCAAAACACCAATTAAATACATTTAAGAAGTGGGTGCAGAAATGAATAGAGAATTTTCAATAGAGGAATCTAAAATGGCTAAAAGACACTTAAGAAATTGTTCAACATCCTTAGTCATCAGGGAAATGCAGATCAAAACGAATCTGAGATATCATCTTACTCATGTCAGAATGGCTAAAATTAGAAACACCAATGACAATGACAGCTTATGCTGGACAGGATGTGGAGAAAAGAGAACACTCCTCCACTGCTGGTGGGAGTGCAAACTTGTACAGCCATTTTGGAGATCAGTATGGCGTTTCCTCAGGAAGATGGGAATCAGTATACCACAGGACCAAGCTGTTCTGCTTTTAGGCATATACCCAAATGATCCACATCCATGAAACAAAGACATCTGTTAAACTATGTTCATAGCACCGTTATTTGTAATAGCAAAACCTGGAAGCACTCTAGATGCCCCTCAACTGGAGAATGGATTAAGAAGATGTTGTACATTTACACAATGGAGTACTAATCAGCAGAAACAAATAATGGAACCTTGAAATTTACGGGTAAATGGATGGAACTAAAAGAAAACATCCTGAGTGATGAAAACCAATCACAAAAAGAGGAATATGGTATGTATTCACTCACATATAGGCTTTAGACATAGAGCAAAATATTCCCAGCCTACAATTCATACCACCCAAGAAGGTAGGATACAAAGAGGACCCTAAGAGAGACATACAAGGTTACCCATAGAAGGGGAAAGGGACAAGATCTCTAGAAAGAGTTAGAAGAAAGAGGAGGGGAGGGGAGGAAAACATGTGGGACAGCGAAGATTGAGTCAGGGACAAATACATGAGAGCAAAAAAAAAAAAAAAGATTCCATAATAGAGGAAGCCATTATAGGTTTGAAGAGAAAACTGAGAAACCTACATGGATGACCCCAACGAATAATCTGAACAATAGTGGGGAGGTTACCTTAAACACCCTTTCCTGATAATAAGATTGATGACTTCTTTATATAACATCCTAGAGCCTTCATCTATTAGCTGATGGAAACAGAAGCAAACACCCACAGCTTACCAGTTAGCCTGACTCCTGGAATCCAGTTGCAGAGTGGGAGGAGTGATAAGATAATGGGGTCAAAACAAGACTATAGAAACTCAGAGACAGCTGATCTGAGATTATGGACCCCAGACTGATAGCTGGGAAACCAGTATTCAACCAACCCAGACCCCCTGAATATGGGTCTCAATTAGAAGGGCCTGGACAGTCTAAAGAACCTCTGTCAGTGGAACCAGCATGTATCCCTTGTGTAGGAAAGGACTTTCAGAACACATACTCCCTTAACTTAGTGATAAAAGGCAGGGACTAGGCCTTACTCCAAATGACTAGACAGATTTTGATGATCCCTCCTGGAAGGACTCACACTCCTGGGGAGTGGATGGGGAATGAGATGGATGGGGTTGGCTGGCATGGGAGGCTGGGAGAGAGAGAAGGAACTGGAATGGATATGTAAAATAAGAAATAATAATGGCAATAAAATGGAAAATATAGTATATGTTTCTAAAGCCTGTATCTGATATCTTCATATCTTGTCTTCAGTTTTATTTTTGTGATATATCATAGTTTTCATAAAAGACAAATGCCTCCAATTAGGACAGATTCATGCATTCTCTTAATGAATACTGTAGTTATAAATGTAGTGGTTAATTTTTATGTATCACCTTTTTGGGCCAGATAATGTTCAGAGATAGGACAAAACATTATTTCTACTGATGATCTTTGAGAAGAGATTAATTTCTGAATTAAAAGATTGTCCTTACCATCATGGGAAGGCCTCTAAGAATACATTAGGACTTATGTATAAGAAAAATCAGAGAAAAATTTTATATATATATATATATATGTATATATATATATATATATATACATATATATATATATATATATCTTCTTTATGTGCACCAATCTTTCTCTATCTTCAGACATTGAATATTCTTGATCCTTCTCCCTGGACTTATACTATTGCTAAATTTGTTCTCAGTCATTCATAATAATATTTCACTAAATAGTATTTTGTTAAGTTATTCATTTTTTCCATGACATCATACTATACAACACACTGATATCCATAATTTTTGAAGAAATTACCATAAAAACATTACTTGTATATTTATACATATTATATTGTTATATTGGTTCTGTTCCTTTGCTACATAAAGTTTTCCTTCTTACGTTAGTCCCAAATCAATAAAGCAATGAAGGCCAGGAATATAATTTCTAGATACCTCTCTTTCTCTCACTCACTGTCTCTCTTACACACTTTCTCTCTCTTTCTCTCTTTGTGTATGTTTGCATGTATGTATACATGTGTTTGTGACTATATATGTCAGCGTGGTATACATGTGGGCAAGGAATCACCACCCTATTCCTTTTATATCTAATAAATTGATTTAAAATACAAATGACTAAGTTGACTTAGTCAGTAAAATTATCTACCCTGACCTTGTTAAATATTTGGAAAAGACTTTGTGAGCAGAAACAATTTTATGTCATACTGACCCCTTCTAAGAATAAATTTAAATATCTTCTCTTTATATTTAAATAAGGGAATACTACTATGAATATTATGATACGAAGAAACTAGAACTTTCAAAAAATACAACACATACATTTTCCATGTCCTTTCAAGGACATTCATATAAAATCCAAGATATTATGTTTCTTTCAGTACATTTTATGAGATAATCCATGAGAATGATGCAGCATCTGCTAGAACAATAAAACAAATGAAAAACTAAGTCTTTGATTTGCACCCTTTGAGACTATCACGTTTGGTTATATCTTCACTCCTGTTACAGCTTAAGATATATGTTCACCCTGGAAGTATCTTTTCTGTTGTTGATCAATGTATCTTTAGATTGTTTTCTTCTCCTTGGTTTGAGGGAGAGAAGCTTTGGTGTCCTGCATGAACTTGCATGGGCTTTTCTGTCATTCAAAAAACCAGTTATGAACATCCTCAGACTTTACTAAAATAGCAAGTGTAAAATACTCTAAATGCAAAAAAAAAATAAGTAAAAGAAAGGCAAGTATTTGATTTGACCCAGAGGTATAACCACATCTTCAGAATTCATGCTTCTTACTATTAGGAAACTGTATGCTAATACATACATTTCACTAATGTTTACTACTGTAGTGGTCATTTTCTAAAGATGTTTACCAAATGGTTGTAAAGGATCTGATGACAGGAGAGATACTAATGTTTAAATAACTTCTGATTAAAAAGTTAGCATCACTGCATTGTGTATCAAAGTATAGTATATTAGACTTAGTGCCAGAAGTTTGCATTAGTTAGTAAAGGCTTTCACATGAGATTCATTTGTGAGTGAGTTGAATATATATGATTTCATGGATGTAACCTAAAATTTTAATTTAATTTAATTAAAAATAAACTGTGTGTATGTGTTTGTTAAATCATCAGTAGAGATTATATGGTAATCCATAATTAATAAGACAATTCCCACAAAATTAACAGGACAATTTTTTTCTGTTTTGATGTGTGTGTGTGTGTGTGTGTGTGTGTGTGTGTGTGTGTGTGTGTGTGTGTGTGTGTTATATGTGGTTGCATGGGGTACATGTAAGCATGTGGAGTTCTGAAAAGGATGGTAGTTTTCACCGTCTGTTTTACTCCATTGTAAATATTTGAGACAGGATCTCTTACTCAAAGTGAAGTGTGGTGATATGTTATTTATGATTTAGTAAAAATTGCCTGAAATATCAGAATGCAAAGCCAGAAGCACTAGTTAGCTATATAATCTAGGCAGTGGTGGTACACACCTTTAATGGCAGGACACAGGATGGGATCTCTGTGAGTTCAAGGCCACCCAGAGCTACACTACATTGAATCAATCTAAAAATAAGCAGAGCTCATGCCTTTAATCCAAGCCCTAGAGAGGTATATACAAGATAGAAGTCCAGTGCCTCAGCCTGCATTCTAAGATTTATTTTCTAGCTACATTGAGGAGAGGCAGCAGTCTGTGGAGAGCTCATGGAGACCGGATTACCTCTTTCAGTCTGAGATAGAGGTAAGAGCTAGTGGCTAATTTTTTCCCTCTCTGATCTTCAGCGTGAAGCCTGAACCCTAAGATCTGTCTCTGGGACTTTTATTTTTCTTGTTACACTGAAGCTCATTGTTTCCATGAAACTTGAGGCAAGTAAACATGGGATCAGCTTATATATGTTCTCAGTGTTGGGATTACTTGCACATGGTGGCATGGCTCATGCCCAGATGCTCTGTAGGTTATGCTGTTTGAAGTCAGATCCCAACTCATGTACTCCTGCTTTGGTTAAGACTTACCTATCTACAATTCTGAAACAGAATTGTAATTTTCTAGTGAGCTATCACCACACATTCAATAGGAAAACTAAGGCATTTTACAGGGACAGTATATTCATCCAAGGGTCTTACTCCTTGTACTCAATCGTCTGTGTTGTTTTGTTTGAAAGATGAAGAATGACTATGCTAATCAATGCCCCATGATTATACAACATAAATATAAGGGAAGATAAACTGATGAAGAAAAGTTATAATTTGGCTCAGTTTAAGGAATTTCCATTGTGAGTCCTCAGCTATATTTTTATGGGCCTGTACTAGGAAAGAACTTTGTTGGAGTAAACTGGTACCTGAAGTTACTCACTACATGGTTGACAACGTAAGATTTGGTGACAGGCACCCAATAACCTCAATAGCATTTCTTCAACTAGGGTCCAGTCTCTAATGGTTCCAATCAGTCATAATACTGACATCACATGGGAAATAAACTTATAGAACATTGCTGTGGGATGCCTTTATCATTCACACCATAGCAAGTAACAATCTGAAGTGTGTGTTCCAGTGTATCTTCAACCCTTATGAAAGTAATTATAAAAATTATAAACATTCTCATGAAATTAGTTATAAAATTCTGTAAAACTTATAGTATTTACATTCATGCTTTAGGGCATGGGTTTTACTACAGTTTCAAAAAAAAGTTGTACAGATATTTGAAGGACTTTCAACATTAAGAGAAAAGAATTATCTCTGAGCAGATTCCTTCTGGCCTATAAGTTTCTATTCAGCTACTGAATTGATGGGAGATGTTATTCTGTATATATGTTTCTCATACTGGTTAATAAAGCTCTGTGGCCAATAAGAAACAAGATAGGCTAGGAGACTAGGAGGAGGAAAGAAGAAGTAGTAGGGAGGAGTCGAGATGTAGCCCAGGGAAGAAGCAGGACACCTGCTGGGGCTCCCGGATAAGACGACCACGTGGAAATACTTAGATAAGTAGAAATGGGTTAATAAATAAGACAGAGCTAGCCCATTAACAATAATGGTAACTGGCCAACAGGATTGTATCAAATACAGAGTCTCTGAGTGTTATTTGGGGCTCACGTGGTGGCGGGACCATGGAGGCAGGACCCGCTGCAGCTGGCCGGAAGAACCTGCCTTAACACTGAATTTCATTGTTCTTAAAAAAAAGAGATGACAGAAGCAGGAGGTAGCTCTTCCAGTTTCAACGAATGTCACTCTAGGCTTGCTGAATTAGTCAAAGAAAACCCTGAGAACAAGGCTAACAATAATGGGACAGAGAAGTGAAATTTTCCTAGAGAAATTGTGGAGGTCACTTAGTAGAAGCTTGCATGTGGAATCATTGTGGATGAGAGAGGGTAGGAAAAAACAAAACAAAATAAAAGATGATTATAAATAAGACTAGAACACATTCCATAAATACTTTAATAAGGATTAGGAAGAATATTGTCTTTTGCTCTATACAGACTGAAATCAAATCTTAAATTTTTGGTTTCTGAACATCAAAATTGAATAATAAACTGGGTAGTAGGCAAATGGACTACTCCCCTTTACCTTTGAGTGGTCAAAAATATACTTTCACTTCTTTTTTTCTGTCTATAATTATCATTGAATTTTTTGTTTTAGTTTGGATTCTCATTAAGACTTTTCAATTACATTATATTTTACTACTGGTGGTACTTTCCTTTTCAGGCTTCATAGTGTGAGTAAACTTGTATGTGTGTGTGTGTGTGTGTGTGTGTGTGTGTGTGTGTGTGTGTGTTGGATTATATATATGAATAGATTATTGTGATTGAAACAGTTGCTGAAAATAGAGTTTTGTTTTTTTAAGTCAAGAAAGAAAAGGTATTTCTCAGCAATGCAGTGCTTCCCATCATACACAAGGGTCAACTCCTATAATAAGAATTTATTTGATTAGCTGCTGTCCCAGAAGATTACAGTTATTTCTCCCAATGTCCAGCTCTGCTTCCAAAACTCTAAGAAGAAAACAAAGAGGTTTCTGTGTCTCTGTCTTCAAAATCTATAGCTCTCCATTCAATTTTATTTTATTGTTATTCTGAAAGATAGAGCTGGGTCAATAAAAGACTTGAGAAAACTGAATTTCATGGAATGTTGTAGAGAAGAAGTTTTGCTGACTCACAGTACCCTGCTTCTAAAATAATACACACTCTTGTTTGTCAGCAATAAAACCAGGAGGAAGTTGAGGTCAGAGAAGGAAACAGGAAAGAAACTAATAGTGATAAAAACATAATGTCTCAAAAGATAGCCTCAATCTTAGCAGTTGGACAAAATCTGTCAAGTCCTTAGGTAAAATATCTTGGTTTCCTGAGTGTGCTAATCCTCAGAGCAGTATTTATCCATGGTGAGAACATTACAGAATGCACAGTAATGCCTCAAATTTAATCCTGTTGCTTTTAAATGATCTGCTCCTAAAATCATACTTTGAGAGATATTGAGGGGAGGAAAACATATCATAGTGAAATGCTTGATTCATCAAGGTGATTCTAATGGTTAACTGGTTAAATAGAAGAAATACACACCCCCTTTCTACATTCAGTGTAATACAAGTCAGAAACAGTTGAACCCTAAAGACAGATTTGAAAATGAAAATTTCCCGTGAACCACTTTGCTGAAAGAAAAAAAAAGTATAATTTACAGGTCTTGAAATCATCTACTTGTAGCCTAAAATATATAGTTTTTAGTCTATATGTAGTAGTATTATATAACTAACACCACAATATAGTTTGGAACATATTTATCATCTCCCAAATACACTCTGTGATCACACATGGTAGACAGACAGAAAACTTCTCTTGTCCATCACCCAACTTGACTAATTATATAATTTATGTACCTATCTGCATGCCTATTTTGAATATCTAATTTACAAGTCATAATATACAATATACATTTTAATTACTGGATGTTTTTACTTAGCATTCCCATCTACACTATTACATATATAAGTTCAGGATGTATTAATTGTCCTAATTATTGATAATTATTTCAGAATTATTATGGTCAATAATAATAGTCCATTGATGGAATGTTGCATAATTTGTCTATATTTTCTTCTATCATTGTTAACTTGAATTGTGACTATTTAAATCTTTTTTATGAGTATTGCAGCTAAGAATTCCCATATTGATATTTAAAGGATTATTTGAAATCTCTGTGATGATACTAGAGGGTAGGAATGCTGTGTCACACAGGAAAGTCATGCTTTATCTTTCAAAGAATTGCCAATCAATTTCACAAATGAATGTGCTCTATTATTATTATTATTATTATGAATATACTTATTTTGCACCTATATTTTACATCTGTCATGTTCATGAGCCTAAAACCTGGCAGGTGTGTCAGAATATCAACGGGGTACCTACAGCTGGGGATCAAAAATTGATTGATGTATAATAAAGTGAAGGTCAAACTAAATTAGCCTAGAAATTCCAGAAGCCTCTTTTGCAAGCATCAGTAAACAATCTTTATGGTGGCCATCATAACAGTAAGCTGTGTAATTATAAGCTGATGTCTAAAAAGATCCTGGTAATTATTAATACTTATAATCCTCCTGAGAGTTAAGTCCCTACACATGTCTAATTTCGTGCAAATCATAGGTGCTATGAGTTGACATGATGATATGACTGATCATATCACTGTTCCTGAGTAGGGAGAAGAGACTGCAAAAGAATTATTATGTGAATGAAGTAGGGAAAGAGTTGTGTTTTATTTATCATATTCACAGGGATGCTTGTTTAAGAATTTGAGTATATATAGGAAGAAAATCTACTATTGCTATTAGTCTTCACTAAGAATCAATAAAAAATTAGTTTAACACTTATTTTTAAGATATATTTATTTATGTTAATTATTTTGGAATGCCTTATATTTTGATCATATTCACCATGCACTCTCCTAACTACTCTTCCAAGGTCTACCCTCAACTGAATCCCTACCACTCCCAATTAGATATACTCCTTTTTCCTCCCGAAGTACAATTTGTGCTTCCAGATACAATGCAAAGAGAACAATAAGGAGGTTGTTCAGATAAATGAAATTTAATTGCTATATCCCAGGCCCAAACATAAATTCATATATCAATTTTAAAATTACTTCTACCAATATTTAGTAAAAACCAAAAATAAGAGAGTCATCCTTGCTTGGCCATGGGGCTCACACTTTCAATCCAAACTCTTGGGAAGCATAGGCAGGCAGATCTCTGAGTTCCAGGCCAGTCTGGCCTACAGATTGAGTTCCAGGACAGCCAATGTTACACAGAGAAACCTTGCCTAAACACAAGCAAACAGAAAAAGTGTCATTCTTTCTAAACAGATACTAAAATATTTATCATCACTATTGTTCTCTTGACCATCATCAAATTTACAGATTATCTTAACAGAAACTGAAGCATATATTTTTAAATATTGGCTTTCATAGCAAATCTTTTATTAACAAATATTTTCCCTCAAATATATTGTTTACAAAAGATGACTAATATCTTTGGAAAAGAGTAAAATTGTGTGTGTGTGTGTGTGTGTGTGTGTGTGTGTGTGTGTGTGTGTGTGACAGAGAGGCAGAGTCAGAAAGATATAGAGACGGACAGACAGAAATAGAAGTAAACACTGCACATTTCTTCACCTATCTTACTAATCATAGGTATTTTATTATATAATCAAATCAACCAATACATTTTTAGTCTTCGTAACCATAGAACTATAGAAATGGGTTAGTATCTAACATCTAACATATCCACTATAATGTTATGCCTTAGCATTTGTGTTCTGAACAGGCAGGCATTGATACTTTTGCCATTACTGTGATAACACTATGAGCCCTTGCTGAATCATCTAACTACCTTGAGTATATGCATTCTGAATAGTGGGTGCTGATTTTCAGAGCCTATAGTACTTCATTTTATTATTATTGTGTTTGTACTGAGCTGGTCCAAGGCTTCATGACTATTAAACAAGAATGGCACTGTTGAGATGTGAATAGACTCTTTTGAATTCAATTTTAATACATTATCTTCTAGATTACTTGAGATGTACTAAAATATGATTGTCTCACCTCATAGTCTGAATAGCTAGGGCTGGAGTTACAGTCTAAATGCCAAGCAGGGATATCTATTGTTATGAGAGGAATCCACACCAGGTTTCTTTCATTGTTTGACTGTAAAACTTCTGAAACAGGTAAAAATGAAATTTTCTTAAGATTACATGCACTGTGCTTATTGATATATTTACATCAATGTTTAATATGAATTGTTTATATGACAGCATATATTAACATCATGTGAGGAATTTGGAGGATGATAATATGTAAACCCATTTGTTCAACCAAGCTTAAATGCTGTTACCAGGAATGGGTGCTCATGGTGGCCACTCTATGGCTAGTCATCCTCATATACATGTACTTTGTGCATATATTCATGGTGAGTTTGTTGCAGTTTTTTTTTTGTTTGTATGCAGTGTCACCAACCATGTAAATACCATTTTCTGTGTTTGCATCTGTAAAATTTTCATTGAGTAACAGATTTGAGTTAATCCATGTTGATAGGCATAACTACAGAGAACTCTGTCATATTACCTATTGTGAATTCCTTCTGTTCTTTGATTATATTTAATATTTTCATTAACACAATGGTGTATAATTATATTGCTTACATGCTTTTGTTCTGTGAATTCTGCAATGAGTGTTCTACAGGGTCTGTATGGGTCTGCTCCAGATGAGTTCCCAACACTGAAAGAAGTAGACACAAGCTGCCATCCTTAAATCAGAATCTTTCTGCAACTGATAACCACACACAAGTTAAAAGTAAAATTGATCTCACCAATGCAGTCTTTCTATAATACAAAGAATTTCTAAGTGCAAGCCTCATATCGAAGAGGAAATGGCCAACAAAACACAAATTGAATGGCTTTTTTGGTAGGTTTTTGTCTAATAATGTTGTATCGGGGCTTTTTATTTTTAACCTTACAAGTCATTCGCATCTTTATTATGGCTCAACCTTTGTGGTTTAATGGAATTGCTGTGTGTGAAAATATATGTTAATTGCAACTATATGTAGTTTTTTGGGAGGTGGGAGGCTTGTTCTTTGGCTGTCTTTCTTCTGTTTGTTTTTTCATCTTATTCCAATTTTGTTTTAACTTCTAATTTTATTCTAATTCCTTAGATGTCTATATTATTGTAACTAGAGGCAGAAAATGTGTGAATTCAGTTGGAAAAGAAGGTGGGGGAACATGAAAGGATGAGTCAGAGGGGAAATAGTATCAGAACATAGTGTATAAAAATTCAATAAAAGAAAAATAGGAAAAAATAATATAACAAAATTGAATATATTATTAAATGCAATTATGTGAACATTTTATTTTCTACTCACATCCACGGTGATACTATTCAGACTGTCATTTTTAAGTTAAGTATCCAAGGAAATGTTCTCAGAAGAAGTATATGAGGAAACAACTCAGAGTACAAGGTGCTTGCCAACCAAATGTGAAGATCAGAGCACGGATCCCTAGGGCTCAAGTAAAAGTCTAGCTGGCATAATGGCACGTCCGAATCCCAGGACTTGGAAGGCAGATACAGAGGGAGGTCCTGGAACAAGCTGAATGAATTGATAATAACTATAATGACAAGAGACTGTGGCTCAGTGTATAAGCTGAAGAACAATGGAGAAAGACTTGATGCTGACCTCCGTACACATGTGGATATGTACACCTTAGTATCGATTTAAGGCCCCACACATACATAAATCCAGATATACACATAAAACACACTAATGCACATAACATATAAAAAGAAAAATGTGTGTTAAATACATAAAATGGAGTACCTACAATAGCAATTCATGGATTTGTATATAATTTATTCCTTAAAATTTGTATGCAAATTTACAATAAGTAAAACAGTAATGGATTAAAGCAATTATGTCTGTGTGCATTTAAACATCCACCCACAAAGTATTCGGGTCTCTGACCCTATCTATTTTCCCATTTTGCCTTTGTTTTTATCCAAGGATTGTTTTGCCAGAGCAACAGTGTATTTTAGTGTTTATTTTATGCTTTTGCAATATTTGAAAAACTCATTGGGAAACATATAATCTGTAGCATCACCAGGAACAGAAATTCTGACAGTCTACTGGGTAACAGAGCCACTAAACATCAGATGGAATGTGACTCATTCACTTTCTCTCCTCAGATTTTTTCTTCCTTGAACAGATGGCCAAGTCCTTAGAGGGTTTTAATTGAGTGCAGACTTCATTAGCTCTATGTTTTCTTTTTGGGTGATCTCTGAAAATATAAGGCATTAAGTTTTATGCTCTCAATTGAACTGGGTTTGTATATTTAGTGTAGATCTTTCACAATGGGTTACAGCAGTTATTTGAGCTACTACCATTTAGACTAAGTGTCAAACATAGGGTGATTACAAATTTAATATGGGAAGAAATATTTCCCTTTAAAAATTATCTAGGAACTATAGCCAAGACGGTGGTATGAGCATGATTTTCTAACTTTAAAAAATAAAACAAAAACAGTATGACCATGTACTTCAGAAACAGAACCCAAAGACTCCTGAGCTTTAAATGATCAAAAGCCCCCTCCCAGGGAACTAGTTTTTATGGCACCAGAACACACTATCAAAGCTTGCAAAAGAAGGAGACAATCAATAGTCCTACCCAAATATCTTGTTAAAAAGCACATCATCCATGAGCTTGGTACAATATGCCTTGGGTGCAATAGTGGCACACTCATCTTGGGAGTAATCAAGAGTTCTCTAACCAGACTGAAGACTGACTCAACAGGAGGGAAATCACGTCTGGTATTATACAGCCACTCAATGATAAAGAAGTCATAGTTATTGGAGATAAATTTACCACCACTAGTTTACCAAACCAGCATAGACCCTAAGTACATTCTAAATATTTATTCTTATACCAGCAGGTGAGTATAGTCCAAATCCCTCCTGAAGGAAACTTCTTTTTGTAACACACTGAGCCTACTAAAGAAAACAACCACAACCACCATGCAGAATTGTTGAATCCAGTCCCAATGATTACATCTACAAAACATTCTGGCACTTAAGTCCCAGGAAAGATTGCAGAAGAGAGAGCATACTGGGTGTAAGAACCTGAGGACTGGACAATTTGCTGTCATTATGTTTCCTAACAATATCACAGGTGACACTTGTATATTCTCACCAACATGACTGCCCAAATGTAAGCTGAATATAGGTTACATCAATGGCCAAAGAAATCTAGGAATAAGAGAAGTAGTTTTTCCCAGGGAAGTGCATATCAAGCAGATGTCTAATGCCAAGTGGGCAACCCTGAAAATATACTAACAAGTAACATTATATAGACTGAACAGATTATATTTAGGAACTCAAGTATGTATACATATGTGCATGTAATAATGATTAGTGAAAAAAGCATGAATTTGTAGGAGAATGTGATAGATATGTAGTATATGTATGGGAGGGTGTGTGGGGAAGGTAAAAAGGGAGAAATGTTATAATTACACTTTTAACATGAAAATGAAAACTAGAAATCTATTAAGTAAGTGTGTGTGTGTGTGTGTGTGTGTGTGTGTGTGTGTGTGTGTGTGTGTGTAAGCCTTTGTGTTTATTCCTATATTTAGGCATATATTATTCTGGTTTCCTGTTATGGCAGGTTCTTCCTGCCGGCACCACCTTGCTAGCCCACCCCAGCCTGCTGCCAGTCTGGGCCCACAGCCGCGCCAGCCCCAATTAACATACAGAGATTCTGTATTTGATACAATCCTGTTGGCCAATGACTATCATTGTTAATGGGCTAGCTCTGCCTTAATTATTAACCCATTTCTACTTATCTAAGTATTTCCACGTGGTTATCTTATCTGGGAGCTGCAGCCAGCATCTTCTTTCTTTCAGGTCTACATCTCAACTCCCCCCTCCTGCTTCCTCTTTCCTCCTTGTCTCCTAGCCCTGCCTATCTTGATATCTCATTGGCCCAAAAGTGCTTTACTAACAAGTATGAGAAATATATATACAGAATAACATCTCCCATCATCTCCTCTTTTCTGTCTAAAGTAAAAGAAGGGGTATAACCTTAACATAACAAAATATATCATACAACAGTTATCAAATAAGAATCACATTTAACAATATTTAGTCCATAAACATTTTGTAAGAATTAAAGAAAATATCATCTATCTTATCTTTGTGAGTCTAAAGTCCTATATGTAACATCTTTAATCCTAATTAAGGAAAACTGAAACCATAACTATCTGTCTTCAACTCCATCAAAGACCACAAAAGGATAATATATAAACTCTAGAAATGACAGAGACAACTCATTGCCTGGTCAGTCACCCGAAGTTCTTCTGTAATGTTCCATCTTCAGCCCATAGGCCATAGTGTGTGTCCACATTCCTCATCAAAGCAGGAAAATTTTAACTGTCCACCTGTATTGGTAGTTTGTCAGTCATTTTTCTCTGTGTCCTGTAGACTGTCTGGCTGTCTGGCAGCCTCGTCCATGAAGCAGCAATCCTGTAGCAATGTCCATCTTGCATCAGCAGTCATCTTTTTCTGGGTCCTGCATGTCCAGTTTCTACAACATAAAGTCAAACAGTCCAGGAGAGCAGTACCTTCCCCAAATGGCTAGTCTTGCCATATTAGAAGCAAACTTCATAACGAGTTTCTTCAATGTCCATCTTCCTTTTTTATGCAGGTGGTGTTACCAGGAGCAGTTGTGCCTCCCTGTCAAGAAAAAACCTAAACCATCTTAAATGCCATATTCTGTAGGTCTTTGAAAAATGCCTATTTATCTCAAATATATCTCTGCATATCTAGAAATCCTAACTAACTTAACTCCAAGTTTAGACTTTCATAGGTAATTTTCTAATCTGTACTAATTTATGCATTATATTTTTCAATGAGCTATATAAACACAATACCTAAACAAGAGGAGAAATATACATATTAAAAATTGACGTTAAATTGTATCAATAAAAGAAAATCCATTCCAAAGCAAAGTATTCATATCTATACCATAATTCCCTTTTTACCTTTAAAAAGATTGTTTGTGGTTATAGCCATTTATAACCAAGTCCATTTAAAGGAAAACAAACATTTATAAAAAATATTTGAGAATTTGGGCTTCGTTCTTTCCAAACTGCTTCCTGCTGTTAGAGGACACTGTCATGGGAGATCCTAAGACACAGGAAACTTGGCTGTAGTTTGCAAGGCTTTGTCTCAATTGCTTTGAATGCTGGATCATCTGGGGCAGTGTTTCAGGGTGGTCTGGCTTGATCAAATCACATAAGTATGGAAAGAATCCACAGCTTTTCATTTTCTGTGGAAACAAAAATAGAAATCCTTTTCCCCAGTAACTTGTCCTTAGGATTAAATTTTGGAGTCAAAGCATTTTTAAAATATATAAATTGAATTAATCCAGCAGCATTTCTTTTACAAGTAGTTAATATTTTCTCAGCAATCAAATAATTTAAAGACAACAGAATCACATATAGATTCCAAAATTTCTCTGTGCTTTCCATCTTGACGTGGCTTTTTTATTACTCTATTTATTCTACTTCTATTTTTACATATTTTGAGACTGTGTAACTTTTATCTGTCCTGGAATTCACTGTATACCAGGTTTGATTTGAAATCACAGAGATCTGATTGCCTCTGTCTGCCTAGTGCTGGGATTAATGGTGTGCGCCACCATACCCATTCATTCTACTTCCTTTTTTCTTTTTTAAACCATTGTATCCTGTTTCTTTTTCTCTCCCACGCCAGCGTAGTTTTTAAAACATAGTGTAAACTGTTGCAGCAGGTTCTTCCCGCCAGCTGCAGCAGGTCCTGCCCAAATTGTCCCACTACCACATGAGCCCCAAATAACACTCAGTGACTATCTATTTGATACAATCCTGTTGGCCAGTTACCATTATTGTTTATGGGCCAGCTCTGTCTTAATTATTAACCCATTTCTGCTTATCTAAGTATTTCCACATGGTTATCTTATCCGGGAGCCGCAGCCAGCATCTTCTTTCCTTCAGGTCTACATCTCGACTCCTCCCTCCTACTTTCTCTTTCCTCCTTGTCTCCTAGCCCCACCTATCTTGCTATCTCATTGGCCACAGTACTTTATTAACCAAGATGAGAAACATATATACAGAATAACATCTCCCATCATCTCCTCTTTTCTGTCTAAAGTAAAAGAAGGGGTTTAACCTTAACATGGCAAAATGTACCATATATCAATTATCAAATATGAATCACAGTAAACAATATTTAGTCCGTTAACATTTTGTAAGACTTTAAGAAAATATCATCTATCCTATCTTTGTGAATCTAAAGTCCTATATGTAACTTATCTTTAATCCTTACTAAGGAAAACAATAACCATAACTATCTGTCTTCAACTCCTTCAAAGACCACAAAAGGATAATATATAAACTCTAGAAATGACAGAGACAACTCATTGCCTGGTCAGTCACCCGAAGTTCTTCTGTAATGTTACATCTTCAGCCCATAGGCCTTAGTGTGTCTCCAGACACTTCAACAAATCAGGAAACTTTAAACTGTCCACCTGTATTGACAGTGTGTCAGTCATTTTTCTCTCTGTCCTGCAGAATGTCTGGCTGCCTTTTCCATGAAGCAAGAACCCTGGATCAATGTCCATCTTGCATCAGCAGTCACCTTTTTGTGAGTCCTGCATGTCCAGTTTCTACAACATAAAGTCAAACACTCTAGACATGAGAAGTACCTTGCTCAAATGGCTAGTCATGCCATATTAGAAGCAAACTCCATAATGTTTTTCTTCGATGTCTATCTTACTTTCTGATGCAGGTGGTATTACCAGGAGCAGTTGTGCCTCACTATCAAGTAAATCCCTGAACCATTTTAAATGCCATATTCTGTATGTATTTGAAAAGTTTGAAGAATGCCTATTCATCTCCAATACATCTCTGTATATCTAGAAATCCTAACTAACTTAACTCCAAGTTTTAATTATCATAGGTAACTCTCAATTATACATTACATTTTCCAATGAGCTATATAAACACAATAACTAAACAAGAGGAGAAATATAGATTGACCTTAAATTGTATCAATAATAGAAAATCCATTCCAAAGCAAAGTATTCATATGTATACCATAATTCCCTTTTTCACCTTTAAAAAGATTGTTTGTGGTTATAGCCATTTATAACCAAGCCCATTTAAAGGAAAACAAACATTTATAAACAATATTTGGGAATTAGGGCGTCATTCTTTCCAAAATATTTCCTCCTGGTAGAGGGCGCTGTCATGGGGTTCCAAAGAAGACGCAGAAATCTTGGCAGTGGTCTGCAAGACTTTGTCTCAACTGCTTTGAATGTTGGATCACCTGGAGAGCTGTTTCAGGGTGTCTTGCTTGATCAAACCATATAAGTCTGGAAAGAATCCATAGCTTTTCATTTTCTGTGGAAACAAAAATAGAAATTCTTTTCCCCAGTAACTTGTCCATAGGCTTAAATTTTGGAGTCAAAGGATTTTTAAAATATATAAATTGAATTAATCCAGCAGCATTTCTTTTATCAGTAGTTATTTTCTCAGCCATCAAATAATTTAAAGACAACAGAAGCGTGTATAACATCCAAAATTTCTCTGTTTTTCCATCTTTACATGGATTTTTTATTACTCCATTTATTCTACTTCCATTTTTATATATTTTGAGACAGGGTTTCTCTGTGTAACTTTTATCTGCCCTGGAATTCACTGCATACCAGGTTTGCTTTGAAATCACAGAGATCTGCTTGCCTCTGTCTGCTGAGTGCTGGGATTAATGTCATGCACCACCATATCTATCCATTCTATTTCCTCTTTCCTTTTGTAAACCATTGTATCCTGTTTCTTTTTCTCTCCCAAGCCAGCGTATTTTTTAAAACACAGTGTAAACCTTCATTGCAGCTCTTGTATACACCAATGAATTGTTAGCAGAGCTCTTTAAAAGTAAGGTGGTTTTTTGCAGCTTATGCTAATTTTGGAAACCTCCCTTAAAGGAGCTTTCCCAACTCTCTGTCTACAGCAAAACAAATCCAACCAAGAAAATGCTGCTACCAAGAAGTCTTGCTAGTCTCTGTCCCTTGTTTCTAAACTCTATTTTTTACGCTTTTGTTAAGTGTTAAGCAAAAGTTCTCAATCCTGCTTCTGACACCATTATGTTAAGGTGGGTTTTTCCCTGCCGGCTGCCGCTGGTCCTTGCGCCTTGGTTCTGCCACCATGTGAGCCCCAAATAACACTCAGAGACTCTCTATTTGATTCAATCTTGCTGGCCAGTTACCCTCTTTGTTTATGGGCCAGCTCTGTCTTAATTATTAACCCATTTCTACTTATCTAAGTATTTCCACGTGGTTATCTTATCCGGGAGCAGCAGCCAGCATCTTCTTTCTTTCAGGTATACATCTCGACTCCTCCCTCCTACTTCCTCTTTCCTCCTTGTCTCCTAGCCCCGCCTATCTTTCTATCTCATTGGCCACAGTACTTTATTAACCAGCATGAGAAACATATATTCAGAATAACATCTCCCATCAGTAAACGTTCATTGCAGCTCTCCTACATGCCAATGAATTGTTAGCAGAGCTCTTTAAAAGCAAGGTGGTTTTTTGCCACTTATGCTAATTTTGGAAACCTCCCTTAAAGGAGCCGCACAACTCTCTGTCTATAGCTAAACAAATCCAACCGAGAAAATGCTGCTACTAAAAATCTTGCTAGTCTCTGTTTCCTTGTTTCTAAAAACTATTTTTTAAGCTTTTGTTAAGTTTTAAGTGAAAGTTCTCACTCCCACTTCTGACACCATTATGTTATTGCAGGTTCTTCCCCGCTGGCCTCCCGGGTCTACTGCCATGGTCCTGCCTCCACGTGAGCCCCAAATAACATTCAGAGACTCTGTATTTGTTACAATCCTGTTGGCCAATGACTGTCATTGTTAATGGGCTAGCTCTGCCTTAATTATTAACCCATTTCTACTTATCTAAGTATTTCCACGTGGTTATCTTATCCGGGAGCCGCAGCGGGCATCTTCCTTCCTCCATGCTACATCTTGACTCCTCCCCATTTCTTCCTCTTTACTCCTTGTCTCCTAGCCCTGCCTATCTTGTTTCCTATTGGCCACAGAGCTTTATTAACCAGTATGAGAAACATATATACAGAATAACATCTCCCCTCAGTTTCCCACAGAAACTAAAAAAGTATATTAGATCCTCTGGAGGTTTAGTTACTTGTATTTGTGAGCAGCAGAGCAGCCTGGTGTGGCTTATGGGAACTGAACTCTGATAAAAGAGCACCAAGCACTCCTTGGCCCTGAGTGCTCACTTCATTCTCTGCAGTGATATAAATTGAGTCTTCTTCCTTGACTTGGTCTCATTTCCTGGATAGCTAATACGTTTATGTGAAGTAGAGCTCACAAAATTAGCAGCCGTAGGTTCTATCTTCTCGTCCTTCAATTTCCTAATATTCTAATCACTTTGCACACTTAGGCAGTTATGGAATCTAAGTACCATGATAGCAGGAAAATGAAAACATTATTGAGTGATGGTTATTAAAGTACCTGGTTACACAGTAAAATGTGAATATTACAGGCTTCTGAACCTCATAAGTGCAAGAACTTTTATAAGTTAACTGAATTATATGTCAGTGTACTTCTTTTTAGATAGTTTTATAATCTTTTTCAATTGCTTAGAGTTCACAATTGATTGTGAGTTCTATTCTTATTTAAAATGAAGATTTCATAATGGAAATTGTTGTTCTTTTGTTTTGCTATAATTGTTGCCTATTAAATACAAGCGAGAGACTCAGCGCCCATGTGGAGTTTATTGGTAGAGGGGAGAGGAAGGGGGATTAGCTGGTGACCAACTGAAAGCAGATGGGGGGAGGAAGAGGAGGAGAGAGAGAGAGAGAGGAAGGGGACAGCAAGAGAGAGAAGAAAGAGGGGTACACTTGGTGTGTTTGCTTTAAAAGGGAAACTAATTCGGGCATGCTTAACCAAGTCCCCTGCACAGCCAGGTAATGCTTGACATAGTGAATGCATGGCCATGAGCGTCTGGTCTATCGTCAGGGGACAGAGTCAGCAGACTGCTGGTTTCCAACAGAAATACTGTTACATGTTTTCCTGAAGTGGATTCTCCCTCACTGTAATCTCAGAGGGTTTTGCCATCACTAATGATGGAGATTCACCTGAGCTTCTAACAGCCCCACTCGTGAACTCTTTCTGCCTTTGATGCTCTCTCCATGTGTTCCACAAGTCATTTCTAATACCATGTTCCCTAATTACATGGATATAATAAATATTATAGAAATTAGGAAATATTTTCTGAATGAAGGAATGAGTTCATTATACTATATATTATTTTTGCAATAGTGAACTCTTTTTCTCTTCTTCTAATAGCAGATTGCATGTTCAGAGATTGAGCAAAAAAAAAAAATGGTAATGCACACCCACATCTCCATCTCATAAATTATGTCAATAACAAATGTTTAGTGAATCACTGAGTCAATTGATTAATAGTATTGTTTTCATTTATTCTATTTAAATATCACATTTTTATTAGTTCACAATCCAACTGCAGTCCCCCTTTCTATCCTCTCAGTCCCACCCCTACCCTCCACTCATCACCCACTCCAGCATCTCGTCTAGCCTCCTCCCCTTCCACTATCCATGTCCACTCAGGAAGGCACAAGCCTCCCATGGGCTTGAGTATAGCATGGCATGTCAAATTGAAGCAGGACTAAGTAAGCACTTTCCCTTGCTGGGCAAGGAAAAAAAGCTAGCTAAACACCAGGGATACAGGCCTTGATCTCTCTGCTTGGAGCCACAGGAGGAGACCGTGCTATACAACTGCCACCCACATACAATTAGAGGGCCTAGGTAGGTCCCATGGAAGCTCCCTAACTGATGGTTCAGAGTCCATGAGCTGCCATGGGCTCACGCCAGCTTTCTCTGTGGGCTCCCCCTTCAAAACACTTTTGGCTGGTACAATCACTCCTCCCTAACCACTGAAGATATCTTTATGTTATGGTAACTTTATTGAATGTTTCCCATATTACCATTTTCTTATCGATAATATTTAAATTGTGCTCGTATTTACATAGGGCCTGAGAAAGTTTGAAAAGAAAGTGAGCAGGAGGAGGTGTTTGCATAGTTCCTTTAAATGTTTCCTCCAACAGTTTCTGCTTGTCAATGAGCTCTTGAGCACATTAAATAGGACGTTAAATTGGAACAAAAATTTCAGTAAAAGTGCCTGGCATAGCGCAAGCATTGACATTCTAGAGCTCGGGAAAGGTTCAATGCAGTTCCTGGTAAGCAGAACCTCCGACAAGGCCAAGAGCTTTGGGCTTGGCTCTCACTAACCTAACCAGAACCAGGCAGAGCTAGCTTAGAGCACCATGGACTATCCACCAGTAGCTTACCAGTTTAAGGTTTGCTGGTGAGGTCACAAAAGACTAAAAGATAAGCAGTAAAAGAGTTCCAGATGGGAACTGCTCCTAGCAGTGCCAATTTACTTCAGAGATGATGGGTTTGCTTTCATTGTGGCAAGATTAGTCATTTTAGTAAGAAACAGCTATTTTCTTGACTGCCTGACAGTATTCTTTATAACCTAGACATACAGGACCCACAGAAAAGTGACTGCTGAACTTTGCTAAAACAAGACAGAATGGTCTTTCAGAGTACCTGTTTCACAGAAGAAACTGTCAGACATTCTACAAGGCACAGAGGATAGTGGCTGACAAACTGTCAATATAGACAGAACAGCCTTTCAAATTTCATGCTTCATTGAATAGTCTGTGAGACACTATGAGCCTATCATCTGAAGATGAATACTCTGAGGTTACAAAAGGAATTATGGGTGACTGTCTAGTAGCCAGATGTCTCTGGCATTTCAAGAGATTATGGAAGCTGTTTGCAATGTACTTTCTTTTTAATTGAAATAGTATATCCTTCTGGTGCCTTTGATGAAGTTGAAGATTAGAAAATATATTATTTCTTATTTACCAGACTGAGAAAAAAATCACTAAAGATGTGTTAAATGTAAAAGGTTTAAAAGACATTATAAGTTAATTTGATTCTGCAAGTTAAAATAGAAAATAATTTAGATACAAGTTTTTGTACTCATCTAGATAAAGTTGATAATGGAAATTTTCTCTAAATTTGTTATATGCAAATGAACTAGACATTGTTGATATACTCATTGCCTGTATAGATATACCCTTATAGTTATTATACAAATTATGTATATACACATATATATATGTATATATATATGGTTTTTCTTATATTAGCTATAACTATTAATTTTAGATGAAAAGGGGGGGATATGTGGTGATATCTTCTTGTACAAATAAAGCTTGTCTGAAGATGAGAGAATAGAGCTTGCCATTAGCTAACCATAGAGGTCAGGAGGTCTGTAGAGACAAAAGAAAATGAGAAGTCTGAGTAGAATCAGGAAATGAGATGGCTGGGCAGAAACAGGAAGTGAGATAGCTAGGCAGAGAGGATATAAGCATGAAAAAAACAGGAACTCACTCTTTATTTCTGCTAGGAAGCTAGTGAGATAAAGGTGGCTTTGGCTTGTTCTTTCTTCTCTTCAGTCTCTCAGCATTTTCTTCTATGTCTGACTCGGGGTCTTTATTATTTATACCAATTAAGAGCTCCATTTACGAAAACTTTATTCAATACCTCCCATAACAGCTTTCTCCTGAAAATAGTATAGTGAATAGACAACGTAAGGGAGACAAAAAAGAACAGAATGAGCAACAAATTAAAATGCTGAGGTATTTTACTTATTATTTTACTCATATTTCACTCATATTTTACTCATATTTTACTCATTTTGTTCACATGTCCTGTCCTTTTAAATCTGACCATTTACGTCACATATACAAGACAATAAAGTGATATAAGCCTTGAAATGTATCTGTCTTATTGGGTAAATAGGACAAATATTAGCTCAATCCTATAGATCAGATCTAAGAATACGAATGTATAATATTGGGCAACCTAGATTAGATGGCCATTTTGAGGATGAGAAATTGCTAAATGGTGATAGATATACTTTGTAGCAATTGTGAATTGAAATACAGAGTGAAATTAAATTCTGGTTTTAGAATGTTTCCTTTATGCAACAGAGTTTTCTTTCAATAAGTCACTAATTGTATTGCCTAAAGCAAAATACTACTACTACTACTACTACTACTACTAATAATAATAATAATAATAATAATAATAATAATAAATGAGGAATTCACATCTATTTACTTAACTTTGGCAAAATTTCTTTTCTCAAGATATTTAGGGCAATATCAAAGCTCTAGCTACCTGAACTAAATGGAACGGATTACTTTCTTAAGAAGTGCTAATTGCATCAAACTTCTTGAACTTTCTAAATTGACAAAGGCAGGCTCCATATTCCCCTTGTAAAAATAATATATATTCTCTTTTTATAAATGTTTTAACAATTGATGTCTTCAACATTTTCTTATAAGGTTTCTTTTACATTGTTTTAAATATTCAACACAAACACTATGTTAGTATATTTTAGTGCAGATTTTAATGGGTGATACAAGATAAGAATACAGGGTAGGGTATCTTAGAATAGAAACCCCCAATGCATCATACAACAAACAATCTTGATAACGACTATATAAAATAATGAATAGGCCTGATAAAAGTGACATAAAAAGCAAAATTGCAATGAGTAATTTAAGTGCCCACTATACAATGAGATGTGGAAGATTAAAAAAATTTAGATTTTATTTATGAAAGAAATTTGATATAATTTTCATTATATTTCATAAAAAGCTAAATATTCTTGCACAGACAAATAATGAGGTGCTAATAATCCTCATGTAATATTTCTGAATCATAATTTTAATAAAGAACAAATACTGATACTGATAGAGAAAAGAATACATTATATTTAGTGCTTCTTTTTGGAACACATTGTGAGAGCAGAAATGTCTCCATTTCTCTCTCTTGTACATCTGAGTTAGTAGCTCCCCAAGTGTTATTTTCTACATAGCTTCTTCTTATTCTTCTGTGCCAGCTACTCTGTATTTCTCAAACACCAGACTTCTTTCTCCTTCAAGAAATAGAACCAAGCATTATGGTTCATGCCCATAGTCTATGAGATCTGGACACTAAGGCAGAAGACCAACATTGGTTACATAGTGAATTTAAGGTCAGCCACTGTTTACAATGTGAGAACCTATCTAAAAATATAAAGATTAATAAGTTAGAAAACATAAAAGGAAATAGAAAAGTTATAGCCATTTTCCCATGTTTGAAGAATTCATCATATACAGTAGACTAGAGGAGATAAATTATCCCAGTTTTCAAAGTGCTTTTGGTATTAGATTAGAAGCAACTCATATATAGAAATGAATCACATCATTGCCAGTTATATTTTTTTGTGTGTTCAGCCCATTTACAATGAAAGGCTTTCTATCTGTCTCTCAGGAGTTTATAGCCTAGGTGATACATTCCAAGGTAGGCTAATTGAACTCAGGGGATTTTGCAAAAAGCTATTACTATGACCAACCAGCTTGATGCAGAGGAAAGCTGTTAAAAGAAGGAATTGTCATAATCCTCATTTTGTTTAAAAAATGAGAATGTCTGAACAAAGTGTCTAGTATCAAAGTGATGCTAGAACTGGAATCCAAGACATAATTCCACAATATTTCTCCTCATTGTAAGCCTTAGCAAGGTACTTCAACATAGACATTACCTTCTTATGCATCCTCTTCTACCGTTTCAGGTACTGCTCTCAATGATGTTCAAAGTAGAGAATTTGAACATAAGGTCTGAATATTTGGAAGCATAGGTAAATGTCATAAATTAGTGCTGGTCTTACTTTATTGTAGAGGTAAAAAAAAAAAAACTGTGTCAAAAGAGGAATTCAGTCAGTTCTTTTGTATTGTAGATCTCACTCTTGGGAAATCCTCAGACAATCTCCTTGATGGTCAACGCAGAGACTCTAACAGATAAATCTTTCATAGGATAGGATTAGACCCTGATTAAATTGGTTCTGTATCAGTTTTAGGAGTTGGTTTAAGATTAAAGTTTATGATATGCAGGAAGGGTATTTCATTCTATTGAATCATATAATCTCAGGTTAGTGTATCACTTGTGAAAACCTGAAAAAAAAATGAAATAGATTACAGGAAGGTGAAGAGTCATGTCAATTCAGTCCAAATATAAGTGGAATAACAGGCAGAATGACTTGTAAGAATTACATTTTTCTTAGATTTTCCTCTATGTCTTTGTAGAGCTTTTGTAGATGACTTTACATATATGTTAAATCCACATAGCATTGAACCTTATACAGATTAGATTATGTGCTCTTGGAATAATTGCTACTTATGAAACATTTTGAAATATACATATTCCAATGGTTAAAAATACAATGGTGTATTACAGTGCCACTTGAAATTCAGTTCTGGCCTACAATGTGATATTTCAGGAAAAACACTATATTAAAAAAAATAAGAAAACATTTATTGTTACAGGCAGGTTTTTCTCACCGGCTGCCTGACCCAATCTTTGTTCCTTCCCGCCAGCCTCCTGGTCCTGCAGCCACGGTCCTGCCATGTGAGCCCCAAATAACAAGCAGAGACTCTATATTTGATACAATCCTGTTGGCCAGTTACCATTATTGTTTATGGGCTAGCTCTGTCTTGATTATAAACCCATTTCTACTTATCTAAGTATTTCCACATGGTCATCTTATCAGGGAACCGCGGCCAGCATCTTCCTTCCTCCAGGCTCTACATCCTGACCCTCCCAACTACTTCCTCCTTCCTCCTAGTTTCTTAGTCCCGCCTATCTTGCTTTTCCATTGGCCTAACAGTGCTTTATTAATTAACCAGTATGAGAAAATATTTACAGAATAACATCTCCCAACATCTCCTCTTTTCTGTCAAGAATAAAAAGAAGGGGTTTAACCTTAACATAGCAAAATATACTATACAACAGTTATCAAATAAGAATCACAGTTAACAATATTTAGTCCATTAACATTTTGTAAGACTTAAAGAAAATATCATCTATCCTATCTTTGTGAGTCAAAAGTCCTATATGTAACTTTTCTTTAATCCTAACTAAGGAAAACTATAAACATAGCTATCTGTCTTCAACTCCTTCAGAGACCACAGAAGGATAATATATAAACTCTAGAAATGACAGAGACAACTCATTGCATAGTCAGTCACCTGAAGTTCTTCTGTAATATCCATCTTCAGCCCATAGGCCATAGTGTGTCTCCAGACTCCTCAACATAGCAGGAAACTTTAAACTGTCCACCTGTATTGGCAGTTTGTCAGTTATTTTTCTTTGTGTACTGCAGAATGTCTGGCTGTCTCTTCCATGAAGCAGGAACTGTGCAGCATTGTCCATCTTGCATCAGCAGTCAACTTTTTGTGGGTCCTGCATGTCCAGTTTCTGCAGCATAAAGTCAAACAATCCAGGAGAGCAGTACCTTGTCCAAATGGCCAGGCTTGCCATATTAGGAGCAAACTCCAAAATGTGTTTCTTAGATGTCCATCTTTCTTTCTGGTGCAGGTTTTGTTACCAGGAGCAGTTGTGCCTCACTGTCAAGAAAATCCCTAAACCATTTTAAATGCCATATTCTGTAGGTCTTTGAAGAATGCCTATTCATCTCCAATACATCTCTGCATATCTAGAAATCCTAACTAACTTAACTCCAAGTTTTGACTATCATAGGTAACTCTCTATAATCTGTACTAAATTATATATTACATTGTCCAGGAAGCTATATAAACACAATACCTAAACAAGAGGAGAAATATACATATTACAAAATTGACCTTAAATGGTATCAATAAAAGAAAATCCATTCCAAAGCAAAGTATTCATATCTATACCATAATTCCCTTTTTACCTTTAAAAAGATTGCTTGTGGTTATAGCCATTTATAACCAACCCCATTTAAATAAGAACAAACATTTATAAACAATATTTGGGAATTTGGGCGTCATACTTTCCAAACTACTTCCTGCTGGTAGGGGGCGCTGTCATGGGGGATCCTAAGAAGATGCACAAATCTTGGCTGTAGACATTGCTTCAGGGGGTCTTGCTTGATCAAACCACATACGTCTGGAAAGAATCCACAGCTTTTCATTTTCTGTGGAAACAAAAATAGAAATCCTTTTCCCCAGTAACTTGCCCTTAGGCTTAAATTTTGGAGTCAAAACATTTCTAAAATATATAAATTGAATTAATCCAGCAGCATTTTTTTTATCAGTAGTTAATATTTTCTCAGCAATCAAATAATTTAAAGACAGCAGAATCGCATATAGTATCCAAAATTTCTCTGTGCTTTCTATCTTTACATGGCTTTTTTAATTACTTTATATCTTCTACTTCTATTTTTACATATTTTGAGACAGGGTTTCCCTGTGTAACTTTTATCTGTCCTGGAATTCACAGCATACCAGGTTTACTTGGAAATCAAAGAGATCTGTTTGCCTCTGTCTGCTGAGTACTGGGAATAATGGTGTGCACCACCACACCTATTCCTTCTACTTCCTTTTTTCTTTTGTAAACCATTGTATCCTGTTTCTTTTTCTCTCCCATGCCAGATTATTTTTTAAAACACAGTGTAAACCTTCATTGTAGCTCTCATACACTCCAATGAATTGTTAGCAGAGCTCTTTAAAAGCAAGGCTTCTTTTTTTTTTTTTTTTGCTGCTTATGCTAATTTTGGAAACCTCCCTTAAAGGAGCCATGCAAATCTCTGTCCACAGCAAAAAAATCCACCCCAGAAAATTCTGTTACCAAGAAGTCATGCTAGTCTCTGTTCCTTTGTTTCTAAAATCTCTTTTTAAGCTTTTATTAGTTTTAAGTGAAAGTTCTTATATTTCTGACACCGTTTTGTTTAGGGCAGATTTTTCCTGCGGGCTGCCTGACCCAATCTTTGTTCCTCCCTGCAAGCTTCCTGGTCCTGCTGCCATAGTCCTGCCGCCATGTGAGCCCCAAATAACACACAGAGACTCTGTATTTGATACAATCCTGTTGGCCAGTTACCATTATTCTTCATGGGCTAGCTCTGTCTTGATTATTAACCCATTTCTACTTATCCAAATATTTCCACATGGTCATCTTATCAGGGAGCTATGTCCGGTGTCTTCCTTCTTCCATGCTCTACATCCTGACCCTCCCTACTACTTTCTCCTTCCTCCTAGTTTCTTAGTCCTGCCTATCTTGCTTTTCCATTGGTCCAACAGTGCTTTATTAATTAATCAGTATGAGAAACATATTTACAGAATAACATCTCCCATCAGTTTATATATGTGTATAGATATCTAATGTACACATATATATTGCTTGATATATTTTACCATAAGCACAATTGAGCTGGAGAATAAGGCTATAATAGTTCTGTGGATGAAAATTGCCGTGTAAATCAGAGGCTATAATTGCACTACTTAAGAAAAGTCATAGTGTAATTTTAAAATTTATTAACTTCAGATGAACCTATGGCAGAAGCAAAAAGATAACACCAAATGCAGACATATTTCATGAAATTTAATGCAAATATTTAAAACCATTTTAACAGGGACTTATGGAGAGCTCATAATGAGCACATTATTGGAAGTACAAGGTCTTTGTGACAACGATCTAAGGTCAAAGTACATAGTTACATTATGTATAGCTGTAACTGATTATTTTTTCGGTGTTGGACAATGAAATTTTTACTAGAGGCTTCTTCTAGCAGCATGCTGGCTTTATGAATTTGTTTAAGTTATTGGTGTTTACATGTGATATTATTGATATTATTATCCAATCACTTCTTGTGCTAACAATGTTTTTGACATTTCATTCTCCTATTTCCAACAGAATGTATTCATTGGAGTCTTTAGGGAGCTTTAATTTGTTAATCATACCATAGAACATACCACTAATTTATTGTCCATAATAACTAGAAACCATTCTAGGTAAGAAAACTAACTCATTTGTCCATGTTGTATTAAACTTATGTATGTGAAAATGGTGCTCTTTACAAATATATATCTTTGTAGTAATTAATCTGTTTACTTATAATTTAAGCTCACTTTATGCTAACCAATATAAATTGGTGTCAAAATAAATTCTTATAGTTTTGATCTGTTAGCCCAACACAGGAAGTGAGCAAGAATTATAACTTATGAAAGAGAGAAAGTAAGAGGGCTGTTTATCTTTGGTCTTTCTGAGTGGGGATGGGTATAGCAGCATTAAAGGACATGTTCCTGTCAGGAGAAGAGAGCTTTAAAGGAGCAAGAAGAGTAAAGCAGTCATGGATTAGCAACTCAGGGAAACATTTAACAACCAAATGCTAAAGGGGAAATTAAGGAGATAGTTTTATCAGAGTCTGTGGTGAGCAGGATAATTGAAAGATAAAAATTCATTTCTGTGAGAATTCAGCTCCTGCTATAGATGTAACATTCGTGCAAGAATGAGAAAGGGATAAAGATAACTCTAGCTCTGTCTACCCTTACCCATTGCACCCCACTGATACATTTCAGTTATAGGATAACATAAGATTAACACTTACGTTTGAGTGACTTCCAAGTGGACCATATTCTTCAGTACATTTCTCTGCACATTTCTAGTAGTCTTGTGTCTAAATAAGGTGATCAATATTATGCTTTCTCATGGTACCCCCCAGAAAGACAAACTTTTAAATGTGGTCTGCTTATTATCCTTTTTTTCCAGTATAGACAGTCAATATATTTTTGTGGGGCTTTATTAAAAGATATTACACTGGTTATTATGATAGAAAACATTTTATAAAAATATTCACCTTAGTTTTTTTTGTTTTCCTGACTGAGGTCCACATTATTTCTGTTCTGCTTGACTATGACCTCTCCAAGACCATTAATTGTAATCATAGACTTTTATGTTGCAATGTCTAATCTTTTCAAGTTTTATGTTCTCTGGATTTCTAAAGATTAGTGCCACAAACATTCATATTCTCTACTGGTTTTCCTACTGGTGGCTTAAAAATAGGCAGAGCCATATATACATATATATATATATATATATATATATATATATATACTGCTTTTTTATATATATATATATATATATATATATATATATATATATATATATATAATGCTTTGAATTATGCATATTAAAGAAAAGTTTCCTAACATGTCTTACATGTCAAAGCAGAAGTCTGCAGCTGTTTCTTAGTCCAGTCATGGCATATAGAGATATAATGCCTCTCTCACAGTATCAGAGAACAGTTGTTGCTATTCAAGGTGACAGAAGTAATTGGCATGACACACAGCCTCGTACTTTACAATAGTGAACTAAAAATAAGTATGTTAGTATCCAAAGGGGGTTTCAATATAGCCACACTGTGTGAAGTCCATTCTCTGAGAAGAATGAATAATGCTTAACTATTTTTCTTCTATTATAATGATTGTTTTATTTTTATATTTATATTTTAAATGTTTCACATAACTTTGAAAAGTTACAATATTTTTATGTTATACTAACATCAGGCATTGTATTGTAAACATACAAAGAATTTAATCATCAACACAGAAAAACAATATGCTGTGCATTAGGACAATAATTCTATGAACCTACAATCATCATCATAACCTATTTCTTATCCTCTATTTTCCATGATTGAAAATTAAATATTTATCCAATGACAGAGATTTTGTGCCACTATTAATTGAAACATTGGTTAAGTCAATAAATTGAATATACTTATTCTGTTGTCATTTACTAATAGCCATATTTACACATTAATTAGAGTTTATCTACCTAAGTCTCTGTGTTGTGTGTATTTAACAATTTCATTTAGTGTTCTTATAAATCTTTTACAACCAGAAGGATAAACAAGTTTAATCAAGCATGTTGCATAACAAAACAATTACTAATGATTTCTAAAGACTTTGTACCTAACCGTGTTTCCACAGTTTTGTGATAGCTATTTCTTGATGTGTAATCATGACTGAGTAATTAACTGAATCTTTGGATATGAATGTATCAATCCATTTCATGATACTTACTTCATACATAACCATAGCTTAAAAATTTTATAAGAACTATCCAAACTCCTGGAATCCAATTACAGAGAGAGGAGTGATGAGAAAAGGGGTCAGGATTATGCCGGAGAAATACACAGTCATCTGACCTGAGCAAGTGGGAGCTCATGCACCACAGTCTTATAGCTGGGAACCAGGATGTGACAGACCCAGACTCCATGAATGTGGGTGCTAGTTAGAAGAACTGGGAAGTCTATGGGGCCTCTAGTAATGGATCAGTATTTATCCCTAGTATATGAATGCATTTTGAAAACCCATCTCACATAGAGGGATACTTTCACATGGAGGAGGGCCTGGGCCCTATCCAAATGATATGACAGACTTTGAAGTCTCTCCATGGAAAGGCCTCACCATCATTGGGGAGCAGAAAGTGGATGGGCATGAGTTTGGTGAAGGTGTTAGAGGATGATGGGAGGGTGAGGGAACTGGGATTGATGTAAAACAACCTTGTTTCAAATTTAAATTTTAGACAAGGAGAAAAAAAAGAAATTCAAAAGATACATAAATTCACTTCTGTCATTCTGTTCAAATATTTAATGAACATTGTCACCAATTTTGACAGTATTTTAGTCCTACTGTTGCTCAATAACACACTCTGCAGTAGAAAAATGTGCACAATTCTGAGTCAAACTAGAATGAATCAATAGCCTTGTTTACAAGCCATATGTCATGCACCATACAGTTCCTTTCTAATGGCCCATGTGTTAAGGGAAAGAGACAGGGAGAATGTTTAATTGTGTTATGTACTAAGTAAGAATAAAATTGATGAAATATGCTGACTTGGATTATGATGGTCACAAAACTATCAGTAAGGAGAAAAATAATTAAGAAAGTAATAGGATGATGCAGGTGTTGACATCTAGTTTTAGAGTTAGAAAGAGGGGAACAAAATATATGGGGTGAGGAGTTTTTGCTGCATTTTTGAATGATTATAGGGAGCAAACTATGATTATCAAAATTGCTAAAAATTCATTCAAAAATAAATTTAGACAAATAAATAGGGCCATAAAGTAACAAGTAAATAGGACATAGTAAAAACTTTGGTTGTAGAATATTTGTGTAGAAATATGTTTTCAGCTACTTTTTTTTTCTCTTTTTTATTATTATTTTTTTCTTATTTTCCCAGTTCCCTCTCCCTTCCATCCTCCAACCCTCCCACCTCCCTCTTTCATGTCCCATTTCCTTCCCACTACCCAGGGAGGGTGAGGCCTTCCAGGAGGGATCATCAAAATCTGTCAAGTCATTTGGGCTAGGGACTGGGCCCTCCCTCCTGTCTATAGGCTAAGGGAGTATCAGTCCATGGGAAATATGCACCCAAAGTAATTTTAGGTTCCAGGGATACATCCTGGTTCCACTGTCGGAGGTCTCTTAGACTGCCAAGGCCTTCTAATTGAGACCCACATTCAGGTCATCTAGGTTGGTCCTATTGTGGTTTACCAGCTATCAGTCTGGGGTCGATGAGCTCTCACTTGTAGAGGTCAGCTGTTTCTGTGGGTTTCTGCAACCTGGTCTTGATCTCTTTGCTCATCATTCCTCTCTCTCTGCAACTGGATTCCAGGAGTTTGCCTCAGTGTGTAGCTATAGGAGTCTGCTTCTGCTTCCATCAGCTACTAGATGAGGGCTCTAGGATAGCATATCAGTTAGTTATCAATCTCATTATCTAGGAAGAGCAATTAAGGTAACCTCTCCACTATTCCTCATATTGTTAGTTGGGGTCATCCTTGTAGGTGTCTGGACATTTCTCTAGAGTCAGTTTTCTCTTCAAACCTATAATGTCTCCCTCTATTATGGTATCTCTTTACTTGGTCTTGTTTATTTGTCCCTGACTCAATCTTCCTGGTCCCACAGATTCTCCTCCCCTCCCCTAATCTTTCTCCTAACTATTTCTCCACTCACTGTTCCCCCTGTTCCCAATATTCTCAGGAGATTTTATCCCTTTTACCTTCTATGGGGAACTTTGTCTATCTCTCGTAGGGCCCTCCCTAAATCCTACCTTCTCTGACAGTGTGAATTTCAGGCTGAGAATCTTTTGCTCTATGTTTAAAATTCATATATGAATGAGGACATACACATGTTCCTCTTTTTGTAACTGGGTTACCTCACTGAGCTTATTTTCTTCTAGTTTCTTCCATTTGTCTGTGAATTTCACGATTCCTTTATTATTATTTTTTTCTTTGCTGAATAGTACTCCACTGTGTAAATGATTTTCAGCTACTTTTAAGGCTAATTTATGCTGCTGTTTCATGATTAACATTGGCCAATTTCAAGAATGAAGTTAGAAACCTGTTAGGAGACTATAGTAATGATTCACATAAAATGTGGTAATGTCATGATCCAGAGAGTTAAATTTATAGAGAAATGTGGACTTGTATCTTTTGCTAATAATATGGAAATACTTTTGGAGTAGATTTCTCAAAGTGAATGGATGTGTTTTCACAGGAATTAAATGAATTAATTGATTATAAGTCTGATATATTGATACAAGGAAACGTGAACTGTTTGTAACTGAGATTAAGAAAACCAAGAGTGATAGGATACAGATGATGTCAAGGAACCAGAAGTCCAACTTGAGGAATGTAGTACCTGAAATGGCTATTTCTCTTTGAATGGAGAAATTACCTACCTATGCTAGTTGCAATGCAATCCAAGCCTTACTTGCACTCAGGAAAGATGAGCCTCTGAGTATTTATAACCCTATGCTTAGATGACTATAGACATAAAAGGAAAGAAATAAAAGGACTAAGTCCAGGGACACTTCAAAATTAAGAGACTTAAAAAAAATAGGGCGTCATAAAAACATGAGAACAACTAGGAAACTGCAATATCCTGACAGCTGAGGAAGTATTTCAAGGCAGACAGAATGATCAATCTTATTGCATGCTGATAATAGGTGAAGAAAACAAGAACTAAAGAACTTTAACAATGTAAAGGTCAACTTAGTGATGTGAAGGTCATGGTAGACTTTGAGAGGAGCAGTTTCAGGAGAAAGGTCTGACTGAAGCAAGTTCAACAGAAAATGAGAAGAGAGAACCCATAGAGATTGAGTATACAACCCTCCAAGGATTTTTGCTGAAAAGTGAAAGACTGTATTGAGACAAAAGCTTGATGGGTAGGTGTGTTTTAGACAGAGGAAGATGTGGGATGGGAGGAGTAGTGCTGTGTATCTGTACTGCTGAGAAAGATATAGGAAAAAAAAACAGAGATGGAAAGACTCCATAGAGGAAATCCTTATATAGGTTTCAGGCTGGGGTAATATGACAGTCTAATTCTTAAAAGCTAGTAATGGAACCTACTCTACAATAGAAATGACTTTTCAAAGAAATAAAAACACTCACCAATATCTCCACTAAGTATTAAAAACAATGCCCTTGATAGACTGAAATATGTCATTGGTACCACACAAGCCACTACTTAGGGACATGTATGTGAGAGCTGGTCCCTTGGCCTGTGTGATATGCATCCTTGTATCACCTTGCTTGTCATAGAGAAACCAGTGTCAGCATCTACTTCGTGGTGACCCTTCTGGTCCAGCATATGTACAAGGATGAATTTACGTCACATAAGCTTGCAAATAAATTGAGGAATATTAGTGAGACACAGGTCTGACATTAAAGTGAACTTTTTTGTGGGTAATATCCTAGTTACATGAAAAGTTGTTCAATGACAAACATCTATATTAAATTATTTCAAGTTTTAAGTATCTTGGAATTAACAAGGAAAACATATGAAGATACAAACACACAATAATTAATGTAACAAATCTTCAGTCTTCAGGTGATAATATATTCCTATTTTGCACAAATTGTGCATTCATATGTGTGCATGATATTGACCTACATACATGTATAGGTATGTACAAACACAAAATGCACATACCTTTCCTTGTGTTTATGAAGCATAAGATGAAATCATACTTTTCATACACATGGATTAATAATAAAGACCAGAGAGTTTTAGCATACCTTTCTATGTCAGTAGAGTAGAGTACTTTGGGTTCAAAGTTTGAGTAGAGTACATCTGCATTAAACCCATTTCAGTGTTTATTCTGTTTGCTCACTTTATCTCCAAATGATTATCCATCCTAAGGCAATTGCAAGAATCTATAATCATAGTAGATGATTTATGTGGATGAATATATATTAAAAACATGTTTTTAAACCTGCATGCAATGTAATACCAAATGGGTAATTATCTTATTCAGCAATTCTTCAGCATAAAATCCTTATTTAAACTTTATCTATTTCTCTTTAGTATCCATACCAGCAACTGAATTAATATATTTGCATAATAGAATGTCTCTCTTTGGGATAATAAAATCTAATATTTTATGTATTTAAAATTTTAGGAGTCATTTCTTATCTTTTTTTTCTTAAAACCTAAAATGAAACTCTAATTAGAATAAAAGTATACATTTTAGTACAATGTTTACTATAAACATTGAACATGGGATTAAGCTAATTTTCAAATAAAGTACCAGAAAAACCAATTTGTCATTAAATGTCTCAACAAAATTGTTAATGACTTTTCATTTGCATATAAATTTTCTAAGCAGACATAGTTAAAATATTTCTACTCAGAAGCAACTTAACTTTTAAAGAACAAATTACTTGAGTTTGTTTTGCGTATGGTGAAGCCTCGTGTAATCGGGATAGTTTAACAAGTGACTTGAGTGTGATTTACCTGTTATAATAACTGGCAAACATTGTGGAAAATTATATAATCAAAGTAAACCAGAACTGTCTTCTGATGACTTTCCAGGCCTTTGCAGAATGAACTTTAGCATTTAAATAGTAAGCTAGCTAGATTCTTATTAGAAAGAAAAAAGAAAACTTAAGTAGCAGACATTAATTTCTACTTCCAAAGTTTCCTAGTGAAGGTAAAGGTTACATGCTAACAAAACACACAAATGGATCACAAACTGGAAGAAGTTGTATAAATAAATTAAAATTTATGTTATCTTGACAAAGCAGAAAGGATTATTTAGCATCATTTGAGAAGAGAGAGATACTAGAAAACAAGACATTCAAAATCCATGCAGAATCCCCCCCAAAAAAATCTAGATTCTAATAATCTAGATAACAGTAAGCTGTATCCATAAAGAGTGTGAAGAACTTCACTAAACCAATTTTTTATGTGTACAATAACATGTATTTCCTTTCTTTCCTCCTCACTAAAATACAATTCTCTCTGTCTCTCTCTCTCTGTCTCTCTCTCTCTGTCTCTCTCTCTCTCTCTCTCTCTCTCTCTCTCTCTCTCTCTCTCTCTCTCTGTCTCTTTCTCTCCCAGAAAACTGTCCATTTATATTTGACCTAGGAGATTACTAGTTAAAAATATAATATTTTAGAAGATAACTAAGAATTCCTATCAATTGTTTTTGTTTCTTCATTGATAATATTTATAGTAAAGTTCACTAATAATATATTTGAATTATATGAATTGAAAATAAAAATAAAAAGTAAACTGAGAATCGATCTGTCATTCATCTTTCTGAGGTGAAAGTTGAGGTATGGATAAGAGATGTGTGAAGTAGCCATTTAATTGCAGTGTAATCATTTAAGAAAGAATGAGGTAGAATGTGAAACAAATGATCCAATAATTAGAATGGCTAATTTTTCTTTGGAAGATTTCTTGTTTTGAGATATGGACAAAAGTTTATAAAGCAGACAAATCTTACTTGAGATTTTAGACACATGAGGAATGCTTAAAATATGTGTTTTGGGTAGCGATCTTAAGCAGAGAAGGGCAAATTGATGATATAAAATTCAATCTTTATTCCATAGAGATGGCATATAGTTAGGAACCATACTCAACAGACATCAATACTCTGAAGAAATTGACCATTTGATGTTAGAAAACATCCTTCATTATGAAGAATATGGTAAAGGTAGACATTACTAGGGTGCATACATTTAAAACTCCAATTGCATGACACTGACGTCTGTCTAATTTTCATGTATAATCTGCTGAAATCTTAGAATTTTCAGGTTTTGCTGTTTTATATATATATATATATATATGTATATATTCACCATTATCCCTATACCCATTTATATATGTGCTATGTTACAACTAATGACTATATTCTCACATCTATACACAGCTCATACAAAAACACAACAATATTAAAAACTATTTTTTCCATAGCTGATTATAATACATTTCATTCCTTTTAGGACAAGTATATCTGTGGAAGCTTAATATTCTATGGTTGATGGGTTTAATTTTTCTGATTTATTCTGATAAGGACAAACCTCAGTGCCTAGTTTCATTATGAAAAAAAATTCAGGTCAGTCATGGTGAAACTTTTTGGTAATTAATATAGTAATGTACATCAGCCATGGGGTAGATCTTAATTTTAGAATCTAATTTTATTTTTCTTAACAGAAGATATGAATATTTAAAACACTACTATTATTCTTTTTTTTCTTTCTTTTTTTATTTAAATTTGAAACAAGGTTGTTTTACATGTCAATCCCAGTTAACCTCACCTTCCCATCCTCCTCTAACACTCCCACCAAACCTCAGGCCATCCCCTTTCTGTTCCCCAGGGAGGGTGGGGCCTTCCATGGGAGTCTTCAATGTCTGTCATGTCATTTGCAGCAGGGCCTTGCCTTCCCTAATGTGTCTTAGCTGAGAAATGATTCCTCTATGTGGGATGGGCTCCCAAAGTCCATTCAAGATTTTGCACACACTTATCTCTGAATTCTTAAAGAAAAACCACATTTTTTTTCAGCACCTATATGGAGTTTATTGGTAGTGAGGAGAGAAAGGGGGAGGTAGCTGGTTGTCAACCAAAAGCAGGAGAGAGAGGAGAAAGCAAAAGAGGGAGAGGAGGAGATATTGGAAGAGCGGAAGAAAGAAAAGAGAGAGGGGCATGCTTGGAGAGCTTGCTTCAAAAAGTGAACTTGTCATGCTATTCCCTAACCTGCCACTCACAACCCTCCCACCATTTTAATAATAATAAGAGGTGGGAATGTTGGAAACCAGCAGTCTGCTGATCCCTCCCCCGATGATGAGCAGGATGTTCATGGCCTTGACATCACTATGTCATGAGTTACCGGGCTGTTCATGCATTACCTGGTTGCACAGGGGACTCAGAGAACCACAATTTTAAGGCATATTCACTTTTGGTGAATCTTATTTAGACATGCTTCTCAGAAATTAATGGAAAAAAAGTTGTTTCCACATTTTTCAAATAATGTATGGTATAAAAAATACAAATGATATTCAGGAGAAACAACTTCTCACTCAGATCTGAATGGCACCTCTATGTTTTCATTGTAATCTGTGATATGAATTTGTTTGGCCTCAAAACAGAGGTTCGAATAGTCCACTTCTCTTAAAATTCTTCATCATTACTAGTTAAGAAGGGGTTTTCTCTTCCTTTCAGTCACTTCAAATTTCTTTCCAGGTAAAGTAAATATGGCATTCTAAATGTGTTTTGAAACAATGTCTGAGACACACCAGACCCACACTCAAAAACAGGGCACACAAATATATACAATGAGGGCTTCATTAGTTCTGTAACATAAAAGGGATTCTGGTTTCCTAGTGGTGGTTAAGTTACCTAAGTTTCTTTCCCAAGATGAGCCCAGACACCATAGCTAAAAGCAAAAAGAAAGCTTTTGGTAAAATGCTTGTATCAGAAAAGTGAGCATACATGATAGGACTCTAATACTGGGGACTTCCAATGCCCAGTATAGGTTATGTCGCCCACTCAAGTCCTTGTCAGTTCTTTTTCAGCGTTGTTATATGAAGTCCCTCATTTTCCTCTCTTCATTGATATTACAAATCAATCCCAGTTCCCTCCCTCCCATGCCCCCCTGACCTCCTCCCATCTGATACCCCTCCTAATCAACAGGGAGGGTGATGCCTTCCAGGAGGGATCAGTAAATCCTGTCATTTGGAGAAGGTACTAAGACCTCCCTCCTGCCTCTAGGCTAAGGGAGTATGCCTCCAAGGAGAATGTACTCCCAAAGTCTTTTCATGCATCAGGGATCCATCCTGGTTCCACATTCAGAGGTCCCTTAGACTGCCCAGGCCTTCTAACTGAGACTCATATTCAGGGGGTCTGAGTCAGTACAATGCTGGTTTCTCAGCTATCAGTCTGGAGTCCATTAGCTTCCCCTTGTTCAGGTCAGCTGTCTCTGTGGGTTTCTGTAGCCTGGTCTTGACCCCCACTTTTTTTATTATCAATCCTCCCTCTCTGCAACTGGATTTCAGGAATTAAGCTCAATGTTTAGCTGTGGGTGTTTGCTTCTGTTTCCATAAACTACAAGATGAGGGCTCTATGATGGCATATAATTTAGCTATCAATCTGATTATCAGGGAAGGGTATTTAAGGTAGCCTTTCCACTTTTGCTCAGAGTTGGGGGTCATCCTTGTAGGTCTCTGGACATTTCTCTAGAGTCAGTTTTCTCTTCAAACCTATAATGGTCCTGTATTCTCTCTCTCTCTCTCTCTCTCTCTCTCTCTCTCTCTCTCTCTCTCTCTCTCTCTCTCTCTCTCTCTCTCTCTCTCTCTCCCTCTCTCTCTCTCTCTGTTTCTCTCATTTGTTTCTTATAGTCATAGAAATCTTTAGTGGATTTGCTTTTAGAAGTCAGTCACTGGAAAAAGAAAGGTAAGAAACAAAGTAATGAATTCATATTTCCAAAATCAAAACGATATCACATTCAAAAGCCTAGGTATGATAGCATCCAGTGTGGTTTTCCACTGAAATAAATGGAGCTTATATTTATTATTCCCCATTATATTATAGGACAACAGTGAAATTCTGTGCAAAAAGAAGGAGAACCAGATTGAGTAGTTGCATATTTCAATTCTTGTCATGTATAATTTTGTTGGGCTGTAGGTGTGATTCAATTGGTAAATTACTATATACAAAAAAGTATGGAGTACCAGTTTTATATAATTGCTGCAATACACATAGAGATTAATGCATGCAAACACTTGAAAATGTCTGATATATACAAATATTCACAAACTCATTTGCTATTTGTTTTTACACACACACACACACACACACACACACACACACACGCACACATCCATAAAAATCAATCTGACACAAATAAGAGCTGCTTCATAAATTAAAAGGGGATTGTAGAAAATTCCATTTGAGTGTAGAAAATTCTGTTTGCCGCTTAGAATAATTAATCCCTCTTAATTTATGTGTCTGTATTAGGGTATTTTATAAAATCAAAACTCTTCTGGCAAAATCAAGAAAATATCAAAGTTCATATTCTTTCATTTTCATTGGAAGAAAAAATAGATCAATGGAAATATCTTTGCCTATAGAGGAAAATTAGAACACACACAGTAGGTTTTTGTAAACCTGAAGTGATAATTTTAAATAAGGGTTGAAAATAGAGAACTCTGAAGTTCACAGAATCTTTTATAAGAGAACACTGTCAAGGGGAATGAGAGGAAATAGCCAACTCTCTCTTGCAGCAGTAGCATATTAATTAAAACTTGGCATTAATGAGACATGGCAATGTTTTTCTAATGGAGAAAATAGGGACAAGATATTAAATGATTTGCCTTGAGATTTGATGCAATTTCATCAAGAGAAATAAAACTAATATCTTTTGACCCATTAACTTAAAATTGTATTCGATAAAATTATATCTTCATGAAGTACTTTTAATTATTTTTATTTAATTCCATGAATTTTGTATTCTTGGGTTGTATATGGCTTTCAACTTCTACAAAAAGAGCTATGTTATCCTGGCAGTATAAGTAAATGGTATTTATATTTTAAAAGTCTATATAACTTTCTTATATCTTTATGTGTCTGTATTCTTATATATTAGTGCATGTTTTCAAAACTCCTGTAGATGCTGCTTTAGTGGTTTTGACTTTAATTGCCCATAATAAAAACCTTTTTACAGATATCACTTATACCAACTGAACATTGAAAATATATTTTCTCTTTTCCCTTAAAATTCAAAATTACTCTAAGTTATAGATAGTAACAAGGGATTTATTGCCCATGCTTCAGATTTATTCATTTTAATGATGCCATGTATAATTTTAAAGTTACATTCTAAAGATTTTTCATCAGATGCTAAAAATGTGTTTGAATTATATTTTACTATTTCTTACTCAATTAGTTCAGTAATATTTCGTTATATTTCTATATAGTTAGTTTCTCTTTTTCTTCATTTTTGGGTGACTCTTTTCTAAACTTTTTAAATCATTTTTTTCACTTTTCATTGCATCTTTCCTTTTGTGATCAGCCCTAGAAGTATATATGCATTCAATACTGAATGGAATCATTGGCTGTATTTATGTGATGACTGGTTTATAAGTACAGATAACAGAAATGTTCAAAGAAGCAGAGGCATTTAATTTTAAATGGAGGAGATGTCAGACATAGCAAAGACTGGAGGAAAAAGGGGAGTGGAGAAATGAGGTTGGTATATTTCATATTATAGAAAGGGGAGAACATTAATTAAATTATCTATAAAAATGTACCTAGTATTGTGTGTTAATCATTCTTTCTGTAATTCTTTCCAATCAGAGTATTTCTTTCAGCACTGCATTACTGTGTTTTTCTTATTAATGTAATATCCTATTCGGTTATTATTAATAATATAAAAGATAGCTTCACTAACTTTTATTAGTTTCCACAAGGAAATCCTTTTCAATCATAATCGTTTCAGTGAGAGCAATCTGTGATACACATCACCTGGGAAATATATGTCAATTCTTTTGACTTGCAAGTTTTTGAAGCCTTGGAATGATTATTTTATTTTTACCTACACACTCTTGGATATTAGGTGATGTGTTCAACATCTACTTGTGTATGTGCAAGCATTCTTAGCTCTCTTACTGTCCTAGGAATAAATATAAGCACTTCCTTAATGCCACCTACTTAGATAAAATGCTGTGCTCAATAGTGCTGGTGTTCAGTTAGTGACTGTGGATCTTTCTCTTATTACTTATATGTGTACTATATTTGCACATAACCTATACCTCCAACTTCTCCTATGCCCTCCATATTCACTCTCAATGTCATAGTCTCTTATTCTCTTTTATTACACACACACAAACACACACACACAAACACACAAGTGCATGCATATATATATATGTATCTACATATATATATTGATATAGACATGTATACATATAATTATATATATACGTATATATTTACTTTAGAAATATATAAAAATATGAATACAACATTCTGAGTGAATTTAGTGTTGCTCATGTGTGTCTTAGGGCTGACTATTTGGTATTAGATACCCACAGAAAATAGGTGAGAAAAATGATTCACCTTCTCTTAGCAGTCATTACCTGTGGGGAGCCGTGAGCCGCTGCCATTACAAGATGGCAACTGCTCCCCTACAGGATTCAGTAAACAAGTCCATATTAGGCAAAGCCTCCTCTTCCTAAATGTCCCGCGCTTCCCACATGCGCAGTAAGAACAATGTCTCTGGCCAATCCCGAGGCCTTGGGTGTCTGCAGTTCGGCTGTGACCAATCAGGGTACAACCTGTGTCCTTTTTCCCTATATAAGCAGCTGCATTTGGGTTTTCGGGGTCCCTCGCTTCCTGCTCTCTCTTCAATCAAGAGGCTCTCCAATAAAGCGTGATTCGAGAAGAATCCTCAAGGTGTGGTTGTTCTTCCTCGCTGCAATTACCTGCCTCTTGATCTAGGGAAAGAGTTCTATGAGAGTTTCTCCATCAAGCATCTCATATCAGTTTATATTTCCCTTATTCATTGTTTGTTTATGAGACAATATTTTAGGATCTCTTGGGTTCAGATACCCTGTAATAAAGAAGACAAAATCTCACAACAGATATCCTTTTCCTCTGAATTTTATATTCCTGCTAACCTCACACCCTGCATTCTATGACAGCCCCTGAGGTTTAGGTCAAAAGGATGTGTTATAGATGTTTCATCTGGGGCTGCACACCCCGTGGGCATTTCTCTACTTTTTGGTAAGTTGTTGGTTCTGAAATGACATCTATCTATTGAAAAAAAAAAGTAGCTTTGTTTATGAATCATGAGATCTATTCTTATCTTCAAATAGTGAATCCTATGATCTACTTCTTTTTCTCCTTTATGGGTAGATATAGTTGTTCATCATTCAGTATGTATAGCTCCTGGTGTTATATATACCTCTAACTGCCATTAGTTCCAACATATCTAAGGAATGTACAAGCATTCACTCCTCTCAATCTTTGGTTTGTGTTGCATTTTAAGAAATACAATTTAGAGAAAAAGAAAATAGTATAATCTAATAATTATATCCATTTATTAATGGATCATTTATTCCTTTGTATGATATTGTATTTATAATATTTATTTTGCTTCACAATTTGCCTGGCTATGACTATAATGTGCTGTCTCTGCCAGGCTCCTATTTCCTCACCCCTCCTATATAGGTCTTTCTAATATTTTGAGCTTTCCCTGATTTGTGATTCTGGCCTTAACACTGGAATCAGACACACTTTTCTAAGGAGCTCTGCTTCATTACTGAAGACTAGTATTTAAAGACAACAACTCAAATGCAGGGAATTACATTTGTTAGACAGATTAAAGTTTATTTGTGAACTGAAGCACTACTGTATTTATTACTGTCTAGAATGGTCTGTGCCCAAGTCTGATATTTTGCTATTTAGCTCTTTGGTGTTACATTGTGATAGATAGAAGTATTTACACATATTGCTTCATACTTCAGGGCCTTCCAACAGAATCTGATATATTACAGTTTCATTTAATTTTATTTCTTATATGTTGTATGATCACAAAAAAATAACAAATTGAATAAAACTGGAGTTAAAGTTTAAATGATTATCTTACAATTGTATACCAATGGATAACCAGTTTGAATTTATGAAATTGATATGCAAATGTATTTTCAGCTTTTGAATAAATGCTTGAAAACTAAAAATGTTTGAAGAATTAAAGCACACTTATTTTATTGTTGTTTTAATATGCATCAGGAATTTTAGTATGCTTGTTTTAATTTTCAACACTTTTTAGGGGGTAGAAATCTATACCCTGAAAACTAATCTTTATTGGAAATAGATTCTTCTCTCAGACAATGCATTTTGACCATAGTTTTCCCTATTTCCACACTCTCCTTTCTTAGCCTCACACATCCCCTCTCTCTAAGTTCTCCACCCCCTGTTTCCCTCAGGTAAAAGCAAGCCTCCAGAAAACAAAGAGTAGTATGCAGGCTACACAAAGAAAAATCTGGACACCAACCCAGCCACAAAAACTATAAAATCTATTTTATAAAATCAACTAATGACATAGAATTATTTTCCATAAATGGATTATAACATCAAAATTAATAGAATTAAATAACAACCAATGCTCTTCAGAAAATGGAAACTAAAATAAAATGAAATTATTATATGGAAATAAAACACTACTTTACCATGAAGAACAGAAAGTTTTTGGTGTAAAATTATGAAAGAAAATCATACTGAGTTCAATTTAAATATGTGAGTAAAATTCTAAATCAAAAGGCTGTGCAAGCGCAGGCCAGTTGCCTCCAAATGTACCTACAATTCCACATTGAAAGATAAAGAGAATAACTCCCCATGCTATCTTCCAGAATTCTTTGAAAGTAAATAATGTAACATGCATGACTGATATTTTTGAATTGTAAAATACTTTGCAAATGTAAATTACTTTTGCCAGTTTTACTGAATAGCCATCTTGATGTTGTAAATAAGAACTAGACTCTTTTGTTATGGAAGGAAAAGTATGGATAATGAAGTGATTTTAATGGTGCCTATATCCACTGAGCTTGCAGCTCACTTTTGTAATCATAATGGCTAGAAGAGTAAAGTGTCAACCATAGTCAGTAAATGTTTAAATAAAAGTGGACACATCAATCACATTTGTCTCTATTTTCACTGCCACTGACCTCATTCAGCATGACCTACTTTGAAGTCTCTCAAAGCAACCAGCTTTTCTTTGTATTCTAGCCATTATCCACAACAGTACTGTAGGACTTAACTTTCTAAAACCCATCCATTGATCTGCAATAACAAATGCCTCAATAGTTCTTTATTTTTAACTTACTATTGGAACATCTACTTTTGTTTCCATGTTTCATTCTTCCTATCACTCTATCCTGGAGGGAAATGCCTCCAATAAATTTATTTGCTATTTTTGCTATATGTGCATTGTTTTTACCTGCTGTGAGGGTTGGAATGTAATTAGCCCTCATAAGCTCATAGGGAATAACACTATTAGGAGTTGTGGCTTTGTAGGAGTAGGTGTGGCCTTGACAGAGGAAGTGCATCACTGTGGGGGCAAGCTTTGAGGTTTCCTATGCTCAAGGTACCAGACAGTATCATAGACCATTTCTGTTCCCTGCCAGATATGGGATGTTCAGCTTTGTGTCTGCCTGCACACCATCAAGCTTTCCACCAAGATGAAAATGGACTGAACCTCTGAACTGTAAGGAGCCACCTTAATTAAATGTTTTCCTTTTTAAGATTTGCCATGGTCATAGTGTCTCTTCACAGAAATAGAAACTCTAAGATACCTGCTGTTTTATATTATTGATTGGTACGATCACAAAATAACATCTCACTGGATGCTGGTCTTGGAAAGAATGAATAACAAATTTAAGTACAATCTTCGTTATTCGTTATTAATGCTAGTATTTATCAAATGAGTATTATTTATTATATGATCAATATGGATCATATGCTTTCACATCTAAATCACATGTTCATATTATCAACATAATAAAAAATTAAAAAGTTAGAGAAAAGTGTTGCTAAATACTAAGTGGATGTTTTAGAGAGTAAGCAGGACTGAGTTATCTTTTATTGATGAAAAGTACCTATGTATTTTTGCATACATGTGAACATTCTGATTCAGAAAAAAATAGAAATATTATATAGGCTAAAATATTATGGATATGAATCACACAGTCTTCCATTTATTCTTTACATCTTTTACTAAGTGTTGCCACAAACTTTTTTATTAAATATATATTTAAGAACTTTTCCTATCACCATCATCATCATCATCATATGATGTTTGAGAACATCATCATTATCATGACATTATTGAACAGAGAAAGTACATAAAGTAATGTGGTTCAATCACTGGCCTGAAGAAAACTATCCATGAAAGTACTGATAGAAGGAAAGAGAAGAGTCAGAAGGGAATATAATCCATGCAGGGAAGTTAGGGGTTATGGAAAGTCACAGCCCCAAGATGGTGCCTGGCTGGATGCCAGGTAGTTCAAGCTTAGCTGTAAACAAGCCTTATTTGGAAGTGCTTGATGGATCTGGTGCGCTTCCTCCTTCTGTGGCCTATCTGGGATTGCCAGGTGGCCTGAGCTGATTGGGCTGTGAGAGTATATTTAAGGGCTTGCTGGGGCTGGGAGAAGCGGAAGCTGATATACAAGGTTCCTGAATAAACTGCTTGAAGAAGAGTCATGGTCGTTTTTCCTTGCTGGCTGAGGTAGGCGTGACAAGGGATAGCTCCCTAGTTATGGGCTATCTGGAAATAGCTAATGAGCTGGGGATTGTGTGATTGAAAAATCTAAGAATACAGATTGCTCTCAAGCCCACAGTCAGGAACAACCTGAGATCTAGAATAGTTATGTAACATTCTACCAGCACAAAAAAAAATGAAAGCATTGGGAAGAAAAGACAGTAACAATCAGGCGAGAAATGTTAAGCTACCCTTGAATAGTAGTCTCCAAAATGGAGAGCATGCACCTTGGTGACTATGGTATAATTTGTAGCTCCTTCACTTTAGTCACTAAGGCTTTCATTATGTGAGCTTTAGGTATCACTAGCAACAACTCCTGCTCTTCCCATTACTCTCTATAATAACCATTTCTTTATAGTCATCCTATGAAAAATCTTTTACAGAATATTTCCTAGGTAATAAATGTCCCTTCTATTCCTATGCACTACATTTTTCTCACTTCTATTCTGGTTCTGTGAGAATGCATCCTCAATGTAAATTTCTATTTCAAATTATTTTCATACACTCTTTTACCATGAATTATTTTTACTATTAAAACTCCATGATTGGTGCTTTGTATCTGGTAAATCCATAATAGAATGAGAGTCCCATGACGATCAGAACTAATTATATTTTATTTTCTTCAAAAGCCAATTCAATGCCTAATATAAAATATCCACATAAATAGTTTGGAAAATAAGAGTGAACCCCACAGTTTTATGCAGAGAGATAATCACACAGTATAAAGGTACATGGATACATTTCACTTTCTTAGTCTATTGCCCTCAGATTTATTTAATTCAAATTCAGTATGCTGAGAATACAGACTAAGTCTTCCTCTGGCCCTAAAGTAAAGAAGTTACATTATTACAAACAACATTTATTTAATTTTTTGACTATTCCATGGTATTTGTAAAATTTAAATAACAGCAATAATACATATATCTGGTTGTTAGATTAGTGAGATTCAGGAATGCAAAACTAGGAGAGTGGTACATGAACTACACAGAACAATTTACCAATCAGAATTGACATAGAATATACAAACTAAATTAAGATAAGAAAGCATAAAAGAAGGTGAATCTCAGGAGAAAATCTGTGGCTGTATATTCAAAAGGGGGATTGCTTCCTCATTGTGTTCAGTGTGACCAGTATTTAGTAGTCCCAAAACAGTTATTAGTGTCTGAACCTAAAAAATCATATGTCTTTCTTAGTTACTGTCCATTTTGAGATTCCAACATTTTCATTCAGGATTCCTTGTTCTTCACTCATGTATTCAATCTGATAGTTCTCACCTGCCCATTTGGAGATTAGGGGAAAGCTTCTGTTCAGTTTTTATTTTATGCTGGACATAATTATACATGCCTTTTTTAATTAAAACAAACATTTATAAACAATATTTTGGAATTTGGGAGTCGTTCTTTCCTAACTGCTTCCTGCTGGTAGGGAGCACTGTCATGGGGAATCCTAAGAAGAAGCAGAAATCCTGGCTGTAGTGGTCTGCAAGGCTACATTGTCCCATTGACGTTGCTTCAGGGGGTCTTGCTCGATCAAACCACATTAGTCTGGAAGGGATCCACAGCTTGTCATTTTCTGTGGAAACAAAATTAGAAATCCTTTTCCCCAGTCACTTGTCTTTAGGCTTTAATTTTGACGTCAAAGCATTTTAAATATATATATATATATATATATATATATATATATATATATATATATAATTAATCCAGCAGATTTTTTATTAATTAATAATATCATTTTAAAACTTTACATGTGGATCCCAGTTTTCTCTCACTTCCTCTCTCCAACTGTCCCTTCCTGCCTCCATCCCTCCCTCCCTCCCTCTCTCTTACCCTCTTTCCCCTGTGACATGCACACTGGACACCCTCCCATCCCATTTCCCCCACACCCAATCCACTTGTAGGGTTATGCTATCCAGGTTGGGTCATGTCATTTGAAGTAGGGACTAGGATTTCTCTCATGTCTATAGGTTAAGTGGGTTCCCTCCACGGAGGATGTGTCCACAAGGTCCTTTTGTGCACCAGTAATAGATCCTATTTCAATTTCTTTTAAAGAAAGATAATACTGCCACCCATTTTCTTTCATTACACAGGTGTAGGTTTGTGTATAAGACAGGTCATCCCAGAGCTAAATTGGAAAGCAGCAGCATCTCAAACCTAAAGGTCTCACCAACACTCCTGGTACCTTGATATTGGACTTTCAGTTTCTAGGTCTCTAAGATATTCATCTTGTAAATTACCCAGTTTATAGTACTTGTTGTGACAGCCAAAACAATGATTAATGCATGTAGACATAAAATACTTTCTCTCTCATAAACTTAGGAAAATTTCATCAATATTTGTTCATCCCAGTATACACAACAGGTTTTTCTTAGAACACCTGTAGCATTATTAAATGTTTACATATCTTGGTAAATAATCACTGAGAATATCTGATAGAAAAAAAGACAGGCCAGAAAAAGGAAGGAAATATTTAAAGTTGTATATTCTTGAGTCATACATTACATATGAGAAGTCAGGTATGCTTATGATAATGGGACCCATTGAATATAAGGATTCTGCATTCAAAATGCCCTCACTGTGTAAATAATAGCAAAGGTTGGCTTGTGCCTGAGAACATCTAGAGGCAAATAATCATTTAGAGCAAGCACATGAATTAAGCAAAGCAGAAATGTTCACTCTTTACCTAAAAACATTCCTAGAGAGACAGATAACAGCCTTATCCTAGTTTCTGTAGTTATTAACACCCCTTGTCAAATAAACACATCTATTAATGCCATTTAAATTGGAATTTGTTATTGTTGTTTGCATGAATTCCTGGATTCCTGAATAGATGCTGCAGAATTCATGCAGTATGCCCTCCAAAAACAGTAGCAATGACATTGTTTATAACCACAGAGAAATAATCTTTCTGATGAGTAACATATTCACACTTTTTGACCCACCGTTTATTTCCTTTTCTTTTCCATTCTAGAAAGTAAGGGATTATTCTGGTTCTGCCAAATTTCCTGGTAAATGAAAACAAGATGAAGTTTTCCATCTGGCAGGGTAACACTGTGAACTGTTAGGCTACAAAACATATATTGTTTCTGAGCACACTTTATTTATTATTGTCACTGATACTTTGCTATTGATAAAGATAGCATTAGCCATGTGAAACTTATTATTCAGTAATATAAGAATGAGTAAGGGAAGGAAATGACTTTAGCTCCAGGGTAAAAAGGGCTTCTTGTGTTTCGTTATAACTCATAAAAAAAGTGAATGTCACTTACATTATTGAATCTTACCTAGGAGGTGTTTTCCTTGATTGTGTTCTCTGTATCATTTCAGAACATCACTTAGCATGCAACCCTGTGTCTCTAGATATGGGACATTTTACAATTCTAAAGGACAAAGGGAAGGAATTATTCGCTACAATAAACACTACAGAGAACAATCCAATAATTTTACCAACACTCACATCTTTCTAATAATTCAGTGCTTGCTTACAATTTAAGCTCATTGTAACACTAATCAGTATAATTCGTGGTGTCAGTACAAATCTTAGTAGTTTAATTCTTCAAGCCTAAAATAAGAATTTAACATATTAAGGAAATAAGACAAAAGGGAAAGGAATGTTTATTGTTTGTTTTCCAACTGTGGGAAGAATTAATGACGTTAAAGGTTTTTCTTTCCAGGAGTAATAAGATGTGTAACCAAAAAAAAAAAAAAAAAACCCATAAAAATAAGAAAAAAGAAAAGAAAAATATACAGGTAGTGGCAAACTGAACCTATATACCAAGCACCCAGGCATACTTTAGCACACAAAGTATAACTTGGTGGTGTAATGTACAGTGGATGGATTTCTCTTGAACGTAACAGCAATTATCTCTCATATCTCTCATGAAAACCCCTGAGTACAGTGGGTAAGAAGTGAATGGTGAACTCTAGGCAGCAAGTCAGCACCTAAACAAGTGGTCTAGCAGCGTGAAGCTCAGAGGGTGTTCATGAAACCCAGACAGACTCTCAATAGCTAGAAAACAGTTTGCTTACAAATGTATTATCAGACAGATATGCACATAGTCAAAGAACTATTTATTTATTTATTTTTATTCTGGTAGGGTTTTTTAAGAAACAATTTTATTTTACATATCAATCCAAGTTCCCTCTACCTCCCATCCTTCCAAGCCCCACCCCACCACCTTCCACTTCCATTCATCACTGAGGATGAGGCCTTCCACAGGGAAATCATCAAAGCCTATCATATCATTTGGGGGAGGGCCTAGTCCCTCCTCTGTGTATCTAAGCTGAGAGAGTATCCCTCCATGGGCAATGGGCTCCAAAAATTCACTTGTAAACTAGGGTTAAATACTGGTTCCATTGTCAGAGGTTCCATAAACTGCCCAGACCTCCTAACTGGCACCACATTCAGAGGGGTTGGCTGGGTCCAATGCTGGTTCTCCACCTTTACAACTGGGGTCTGTGTGCTCTCACTTGGTCAGGTTAGCTGTTTCTGTGGGTTTCTCCAACATGGTCTTGACCCCTGTACTCACCCCTCTTCCCTGCCAATTTAAAGCTACATGGCTCAGTTTGAGTATTTTCTCTATCTTAAATATCCAATGTACCTAAACTGTTGACTATATTAGATATCCTTCATGGAAATCCTTAATATGAGAAATTTTGATGTATTAATTGCAGAGTTAACTTTGAAATAATGACCTTCCAATGAGTTCTAATTGATCATAAAAAGGGTTTTTTTGTTATATTTTTATGAAAAGATTAATTTTAGAGTTAGTTTATTCTGTATATCTGCTTCCTTGGTCATTGAAAACAGGAAAGAATGTTCATTTGGGGGGCTTTGCATCACATTGCAAAGGTTTGTTAATCTTTTCTTCTCAGAGAAGATGCTTTTAGATTTGTTGATTCTGTTTTCTCTCTTTTTCTACTTCACTCATTTCTTCCCTACTACTTGTTATTTCTTCACAGCTACTGAATTTGAACTTCAGTTCTGTTTTTTGGTTTTTGTAGTTCTTGAGTTGCTTCATTAAATCATTTACATGAGCCCTAACTGATATTTTGATAGCTATTAGAGATGTAAATTTCCCTCACAACACTGATTTCTTTGTGTCCTAGAGAAAGGAGATGACTAAAGTCAACAGGATAAGAGATGCACTGGTAACATTATAAGAGAGATCAAAAAATACAAAATATTATAAGGAAATACCACAAAACCCTGTTTTCTATTACATTAGAAAACATAAAATAAATGGATGAATTTCTAGGCTTATACAAATCCCCGAAATTTGACCAAGAGGAGGTTAATAACTTTAACTGAGCCTTGATAAGTAAGGAGATTGCTACAGCAATGGAAAGTCTCTGACTAAATTAAGCCAGGTAGCTTCATTGCAGAATTTAAACTCAGGGTGTTATGTGTAGTATGTTCCAGGAGTGTCCCTGTGTGGAAGCCTTGAGAGGCCATTGCATTAAACTGTGAAGGTGAAGCCTGTATTGCCTTCTTAGAAATCTGAAGATATTGGAGTTCCATAACCATAGGACACATGCCAAGGAAATCTGCCTACCTGGTATGGAACAAGTCCAAGAGAAAGAAATATGTTGCAGTCAACAAATCTGAAAGGATTCAAGTCCTGAAGATCAATTTGACATCAAACATGCAGTTGCAGAGTTTGGAGTTAGACTGGCTGGTTTTTAATCTGGCTTTTTCCCAATAATCCTCCTCCTCTTTTTTGGAATAGTGATGTTTATTCTGTTCTGTACCATTGTGATGGGAGATGTTATTCTGTAAATATGTTTCTCATACTGGTTAATTAATAAAGCACCGTTGGGCCAATGAGAAAGCAAGATAGGTGGAGCTAGGAGACAAGGAGGAAAAAGGAAGTAGTAAGGAGGAGTCAGCATGGAGAGCTTGGAGAAAGAAGATGCTGGCGACTCCCTGGTAAGATGACCACATGGAAATACTTAGATAAGTAGAAATTGGTTAATAATTAAGACAGAGCTAGCTCATAAACAATAATGGTAACAGACCAACAGGATTGTATCAAATACAAAATCTTAGCGTGTTATTTGGGGCTGGTGTGGCTGTGGGTCCAGACCAGTGGCAGGCGGGCTGGCGAAAAACATACATGCTACACCATTGTATATTAGAAGTAAGTGATTTATTATTATTATTATTATTATTATCATCATCATCATCATAATCATCATCATCATTATTTTGCCTTTAGTCTCAGAAGAGACTTGAACTTTGGACTTTTTAAAAGTGTAGAGACTGTGATAGACTCTGGGGGTTTTTCAACTTGGTGTAAATGCATTTTACATTATTACAATAGACACCAATCTATGAGGGCAGGGAATGTGGTAGTGTGAATGAGAATTGCTCCCATAAGCTTGTGTATTTGGTCACCAGGAAGTGGCACTGTTTGAAACTGTTAGGTGAAATGGTTTTCTTGGAGGAAGTTTGTCACTGAGATTGGTCATTAGGATTTTAAAAATCTCATTCCAAGCTCAGAGTAGAAGTCATAGCTACATCATGCACAGCACATTTGTCTGTGTGACTTCATGTTTCTTTCCATGATGATAATTGACAAAATCTCTGAAACTGGAGGCAAGACACAAGTAAATGCTTTCTTTTATAAGAGTTGCCTTGGTCATGTTGTATTTTGGCAGCAATAGAACACTAAAACATGTAGGCAGCATGTATTGGACTTCTTTGGTTGGAAGAGAGACAGAGAGAAAGAGACAGAGAAAGAGAAAGACAAAGAGAGAAACACAGAGACAGAAAGAGAAAGAGAGAAGTCAAAATTGAGTGCAAAGAAAAGCAATAATGAACATGAGTTGAATGGAAGGGTGAATATGATCAAACACATTGTATGAGATTCTCAGAATTATAAAAGTAAAATAAAGATAACTTTCAATATTTCAAGACACAAAATGATATATGAAACTTGAAATTTTCAAGTTTAAATCAAATTTCATTTGTATATAACCACACTCATATTTCTGTATGTATTATATATTTTTCCCTCTCCATATGGTAGTGAAAAATTACAATGGTGATCATAGAGCATACAGAGAAACATGACTAGTTAATATTAAATATAGCACTACTTTATGTCAGTCACCTTAAAGAACAAAGTTGCTGGTCCTTGTCTTAAAAACTGAAAGAGTACCTTTAATTTCAAAATACTTCTGATAGAACTTTAAAATTTCACTATAAAGTGATTTGTTTACTTCTTTAAAGTAAATTAGAGGTTGGTCGGTATAGTTATATTCTATTTTTATTATAATATCTAGTTAGCTATTGTCAAGACATGTCTCAATATAGTTTTATTATTTTAATATTTAATAACTTTTAACTGAGTGCAAACACTAAAGATTGTTTTTTTCTTTCTTTGCAATAAACTCCTTTATTTCTTAGTGTGGTAGTTTTAAAATATGCTATTTAAGAAAGTTTCAAAGTTAACAAAAGCTTGCTAATCATTAAATGTACAAAGATTATGCAAAAGTATGAATTTTGAAGTTTTTATAGTATTTAGTTTGTTCTGTTCACTACCAGTTGCTAAAATGAATCACTTTTTGTGTATATGTTATAGCCATGTGATTTTATATTCCAACTAAGTGTATGATAAACATTGTTCAATTTATCATGTTTGAGTTTCTTTGAAATGTGGAGATGAATTTTATTTAAATATGATAGGGTATATGCAAATGAAAGAGTTGGTACATGAAAAGGAATATAAAGTATAGATTTTCTGACACTATGTATATGCATGAAGTTATACATCAAGTTCCTTTTGTGTATAATTTTGCATAGTTATAAGTTCAAGAATTCATTAGCTTCACAAAATGATCATTGCATTTTTTATATATTTTCTTTCTCCTGTGGAATAAGCAATGTTAACACTGGAGTTAATTTTTTCTTGAAATTGTTATAAATCATGTAGAAAGGTCATTGGTGTCAATTTTGGTAGAAAACTAGGTTATTTACATACCATTTTATCTTCTAAATAGAACAACTATTTTAGGTTTGTATTTTATTTTTCATCTATCATTAAATTTTAATGAATTTTATTTTCTATTGCTGTAGGGTTTTCTCCCCTTTCTTTTGAAAAGCTTGACATACTTGTTAATATTGTAATATTACACAAGGAGTTTATCTCTTCTTAATAAGTTACTTTCATTACATCACTTCTTTTTAAATTGAATTTGTCTTCAAAATACTCCTTTAACTTCTATTTGTATCTGTCATATATAAGCATTTTTACTTCACAGATAAAATAAAATAATGAGTAGAAAGGGAAGAGTTCTCACAGGTATATATCTCCAAACCCATTATGGCCTTTCAAACTTACATCATCACTACCCAAAGACACAGTTGACATCATGTTTTGTGCTGGATGGATGTTCTCAGTGTTTTGACACAGTATACTGGTATTTATTCATTATAAAACAACAGTTTCACTACCTAAAAGATATGCTGGATTAGTAAATAGTCATATAGTTCTCTATAGTTTTATACTTTCCAAATATCAAATTGCCAGAATCACAATTTAGCACTTTAAGATTAGTATCTACCCTTTAGTAGCATTCATTTAAATCTGTTCTTTGTCTTATGGTGATAGCTCATTCACTTTTTAATATTAAGTAATATTCTATTGTCTGTTCTGGATGTAGTATATATTACCTATTGGCCTTCATATTGGCACATTATTTATTTATATTTAGTTCAGGGAGTTAAGATGTTGTCAAAAATATCTTTGCAAAGATTGAATTCTATAAGTATAACATCTTTGTTGAGGTATCTAGTACATCTTTTGTCACTTTTTAAATTAGGTTGTTCATTATTTGAATGTAGATACTCAACCATTCACATCAATAAACTGAGCAACATGGCCACTATCTCTGCTCTCTTATGGGCTAAAACTTTTCATCTGAACTCATCATCAAGCAGGGCATGTTTACATCTTTCCTTCAGGCCCTCAACAATTCACATACTTAGACATGCAGTTGAAAGCACTATGTAATTCTTGACCTTATATTTATGATATGTACATAGAACAGATAAAGTTATTTTGGTTTCTGTAGCATTATTTTATCCATGCCACATTGGATATAAATGGCACACATGCTATTATAGTTCAAAGAGAAAAACAATGTGAAGATACTTAAAACTCTTCAAGGAAGAGTGGAAAAAAGCACAGCATGGTAAGTTGCATTTGGAACAGTTTCAAGGTTAGTTCTAAGTACTTTAGACTGGCAATAGACACTATTAAGACATAAAAGGTTTCTTAAAATGAGAAATATATACTATGCTTAGTAAAATCATCTTAATCTTAAGTACAGAACCTATCAGCAGAAAATTTCACTGCTACATTTTACTTGTTGGTATAAAATAATCTATCAGTTAAAAACAATCTTCCCATGAGATGCTCAGAGGGTGAAGTGACTTACCTTGTGAATTTGGGGACTTGGGTCTCATGTGAAGTTAGAAAGACAACCATTGCATACTGCTCCTCTCTAACACCTACACACATGCTGTGTGATGTGATGCCCCCTAACACACACACAGACACACACACACACACACACACACACACACACACACACACACACTAAAGAAACCCAATTAAAAACAATTGCTTTTATTGATACAAACCTTGGTTATAATGTAGCCTGAAAGACTTGGCTGATTGAGTCAATGTGCTTCAGAGAATTCAGATACTCAGGTTTGATATGAAATGAAAAGCTTTTGTTCTTTTTGTACTATTCCAAGTACACAATATATAGTTTCAGTTTCTTTTATTTTGAAACATAGTTAGTATTCATATCATATGTAATTGAAGTGTAAATGTCACCATGCTTCTTTTTTAAAAAATGCCAATTAAAGAAAGAGAAGCTGGCACTGGGTGCGGGCTCACTTCATTTATTATAACATGGTCTGACCTTTTCATTATTTTGGTGGTAATTATTCTGTTTCTGCAACCAACAGAAACTCAGACAGATTATTTGATATACTTCTCTAACTTGACTCAAAGTTTATGCTCTTTCCTCTTAATAACCAATGGTAAATTTCTTAGTTAGTATTTCAAGTCCTTATTCTTTAACAGCCAAATATTAAGACAATTTTGTTTCTATGGCTTTGTGTCATGGGTAGCTCACTATTATTTTTTTGTGATGAGTGGTGTGCCTGAGAAGTCTTTTAACAACAAAATCCCAGTCAATAATCTTAATCTTATACTCCATAATTTCTAGTATATAATAACTACTTTCTATTTGCATCATATTTATAGAGAATGATAAGTCTCCAAGCCTTTATTTGACAGCTAAATGTCTGAGAGTTCTGGAAAATAACATAGACATTTTTCATTTACTTTTTAATATTTACTTCCTTGGTGAAGTATTTTGCCTACAGTTTTAAATTATTTATTTTTTTGATGTTGTATTTCTTCTTTTGATAATGCATTATTAGATATTATTTCTAGTAAATATAGACAATAGAATGCATTTGAAAAAGCAAAATGAACAAACGTGAAGCTCAGTGGAGTTTCGCACTGAGAAATAAATTATTCTTTCATTTTAAATTTTAAATTATGGCTACTTTAATTTTTATTTATTTATTTTTGTTTATTCATTTTTTGTTGAGACACAGTTTCTCTGTGTAACCCTGGATGTTGTAGAAGTCACTTTGTAGACTAGGCTGGCATCCAATTTACAGAGATCAACCAGCCTCTGCCTCCTGAGTGCTGGGATTAAACGTATATGCTATCCTGACTATATTATAGTTATATATTACAATTTTATATATATATACATATATATGTATATATATAATTTTTATTATTTTACATATTGATTCTAGTTCCCTCTCCCTTCCTCCAATGTCCCCGACCCCGATCCCATCCCATCCCATTCCCCGCACACACTCCACAGGGAAGGTGATTCCTTCCAGAAGGGATCATCAAAATCTGTAAAGTCATTAAGAATAGGGAATAGGCCCTCCCTCCTGCCTTAGGCTAAGGGAGTATCCCTCCATAGGGAATGTGTTCCTGAAGTCCTTTTGTGCACCAGGTATACATCCTGGTTCCACTGTCAGACTTACTAATAATTCCTAAAGAATATTGAAAATGGAGTTAGACTCAATCTTTGATTAGGAAGAAAATTAGACAAGAACAAAATGTTGATTTCTGAAATTTCTATTAAAAACAGATCATTGCTGGCACAGAAGTCTCCATCTATAACCCCCCCCCAAGTATAACAATATTGCTGGAAAAATTCAATATATTTAAAAAAGTAACAGTATCCTTAAATTTTCTGAAAGGTGTATTAAATTTAAATTATTAAAATTAAATTTAAAAGATCACAGAATATGAGATTAGTTCATAAAGCTGTTATGCATTAAATATAAAACCTGCATACATACACATATACACACATATATGTATAATTACCAAAAATGAGTCAAGGAAATATGAGAAAGTAGAGATTTTGGCTTAAAATTTGAGTAATAACCCTATAACAAATAATTTCTACATCAGTTGGGGAAATCACTGGGAACTATATTGTTGTTTGGAAACACAAATGTGGCTTAAGAGTGGTCAGGGATACATTAAGGCCCCAAATAATGTGTAACCAACTGAATTTGAACTGAATGGGAGGGGGGAGGTAACATGGTCTGCCTGTTTACACTCTTCTTAGCAACACATGGAAGCACATCAATATTTGCTCAAGTGCCATAACATTGCGTGAAGAGGATTTGATGTTTAGTTATTCTTCCAACCTCCCAAGACATTCCCCATGGAAGGCCTCACCCTCCTTGGGGAGCAGAAAGAGGATGGGATAGTGTGTCAGTGGGGGCAGGGGAGGAGGGAAGGGAGAGGGAACTGGGATTGACTTGTAAAGCAAGATTGTCATTATATATATATATATATATATATATATATGTATATGTATATGTATATACATATATATATATAAAAAAACTCAAAGAGGATACATACAGACCCTTTTATTTGTCTGTTTCAAAACAATTCTCTCTAAAACAGAAATAAATTTCAGTGACTCTTTTGGTTATTTTTGATGATGCCATATCTTGAGTCAACTCAAGATGATGTTACTTTGAATTATTTCATAAAAGACAACTTATGCTTTGCTCTTTTAAGAATATGCATGAGTAATAGCCTTCGAACAAGCAAGCAGCTGTAATACTAGTTGAGAGGATTTAAAAATTTTTACAAAATTCTTTGCATGATTTATTCATTATTTATTCATATAACATAATTGCATACTTACTTTTTCATTGCTCTGACAAAATATATGACAAAGGCAATTTTGAAAATGACTTATTTTGCTTCACTAGTGTTATATAAATACCATGACCAAAACCAATTTGGGGAACAAAGGATTTATTTCATTTTACAGTTTGTAAAACACTGAGGAAAATATCAAGTTAGGAACTCAAGGTAGGAAGTGTAAGCATAAACAATGGAGGAACACTGTTTGCCGGTTTGTGTCCAGACTTATACACCTTATACACAGCTATGTTTTTTATATTGCCCAAGTCTATTGCCTAGGAATAATAAAACCTGCAGTGTCTCAGGAACTCCCATATCAATTAGCAATAAAGAAAGTACTGGGTTGTTTTGGCTATCCTGGGTCTTTGGTTTTTCCATATAAAGTTGAATATCATCCTTTTCAAGGTCAGTGAAGAAATGTGCTGGGATTTTAATGGGGATTGCATTTAATCTGTAGATTTATTTTGTCAAGATTGCCATTTTTACTATATTTATTTTTCCTATCCAAGAGCTTGGGGGATCTTTCCATTTTCTGGTATCTTCTTTAATTTTTTTTCTTTAAAGATACAAAGTTCTTATTTTATAGATAAGTGTTACCCCAAGATACTTTATGTTGTTTGTGGCTATTTTAAAGGGTGATATTTCTCTGATTTCTTTCTCAGCCTCTTTGTTGTCTGAATAAATTATGACTACTGATTTTTTTGAGTTTATCTTGTATCCTGCTAGATTGCTGAAGGTGTTTATTATCAGCTGTAGGAGTTCCCTGGAAGAATTTATTTCAGATGCAGAGAGAGAGGACAAAACCAGGTTTCAGAAACACACAAAACAGCTGACCTGAACAAGGAGGGCTAATAGACCCCCCCCAGACTGATAGCTGGGAATCCAGCATGGGACTGACTCAGACTCATTGAATATGGGTCTCAGCTTGATGGACTGAGCAGTCTAAGCGACCCCAGACAGTGGATCCAGGATACATCCCCCATGGAGGGATATACTCCCTTAACCTAGAGACTGGAGAGAAGTCCTAGTCCCTACTTCAAATGACTTGACAGATTTACATGACCCAACCTGTATAGCATAGCCCTACAAGTGGAATGGGGGTGGGGGGTAATGGGAGAGGAGGGTGGTCAGGGTGCATATGAGGGGGGAAAGAGGGTAAGAGGGAGGGAGAGGAAACTGGGATCAACATGTAAATTTTAAAATTATATTATTAATAAAAAATATAAAAAGATATATAGAAGAAAAAACCCACAATGCACAAAACAAAACATTTTCAAATTTGTCTTTCAAATGGGCCTTAGATTTTAAAAGAAGTCATTTGAAGACTATACAAGAAGTAAAATGCAAGAAAAAATTAAAAAACCAATTTATTATATGAAGAAACATAAGCAATATTTGAGCCAGTGACTCAAGAGAAGCAATCCACAGAAGTTCATATCCACAATCCATTGGCTGAGATGTACTGGCACAAAGAACAATACTAATGTTGCAAGATAGATCTCATGAAATGCTATATTGTCAAGACAGTCAATGCTAATGCTTATTTTCCCATATACAACATTGAACAGATCACATTCACATTTAATTAATGCTTTGAATAAGCCATTTAAGTTGTACTGTACAACTTAATCAAAAGATGTTGTTACATTCTTTATGAAATATAATACCAAGACAATAAAGTTATTTGCTACCAGAAAAAAAAAGAAAGGAAGTACCTTCACAGCTATGCCCACTCAGATGGAGGAAATTCTTTATGGGGGGTTGCCCTCTCATGATATGCCCAGTAGACTACTGAATTAAGCATCTCAGGAAGAAAGAATTTGTTTTGGCTTATAGTCCATGCTATACAATTTCTCATAGCAGAAACATTATACAGGCAGCAGTCTGGGGCAACTAATGATATCATACTCAAAATTAAGTAAGCAAAACTCCATGAATTTTTGTGGTTAACACATTTCATTTTTATTCAGTATGAGAGGCTAGCCCACACAATAACACTGTACATATTGACAGTTAATGTTTGCACTTCAGTGAACAAATCTAGATAGTCCCTTTCAGATATGCCTAGAGACGCAATTCTGTAGAGAGTCTAAATCGTATAAAATTGGCAGTTAAGACCATCCAGAAAAAACTTTATGCTTCAAAACATCACCAGTATTTCTAAGCAATCTAACATATATGTAATATATAATGCAATATATAATAGGTATATATTATATATGTGAGAGAGACAGAGAGAACAAACTTTTTCTAGATATTCAACTACCATGTTTTTGTGTTTCTAGAGCTATATGCATTTTTCAAATACATTATAGGCATATTCATTCCACTATAAAACTTCAAAACAGTCAGTGTTTTGGATTCAGCCTGTAAAATGGAGGATGCAAACTCTGGTCTTCAATAACTACTAAACTACGGGCTTTATATCCATAATTTTGATTTAAATAAACTGGTCATAGTTATTGTGACACTATTTTCTGTAAAACTCTGTCTACTTGTACCTTAGTAATGATTCTACCATTAATAGGGACAACTGGGAAATGGGAATGATGGTTACATCAATCTACCCATGTCTCCACAAACTACCAATGTGAAGTAAGATGGGGGAGGAAATGAGTCATCAGGTATGTGCCCCTCTCTTTTAAAATAAGCAGACTTAGGTGAAGAGACTGTTACTAAATATAAGTACCACCATAAATTGCTCGTATATCTCCTATAACTTTTCATTTTGTAATATGTTCTTTAATATAGTGGTGTAACACACACACACACACACACACACATATATATATATGTATGTGTGTAACACACACACACACATATATATATATATATATACATATATAGATATATATATGTACCATGAGGTATTGAAGTTATAAAGTAACCTAAGAGGATAATTCAGTTTATAAAAGTATCTAACAATTATGTAATCTCTCTGCATTTAAATATGCTATCTTTCAGGAGGACCAAGGCACTGACGAGTTTGTGCCATGAGGTGTTGTTACAACACAAAAACCAATACAGTAGCAGAAACATAATGAAGTTTTAAAAAATAACAATTACTGTTATTGAATCTCCTACCATTCCGGCATCAATGAGGAGTCCCTGAAGAAGTTATCACAAGTATGACTATTATGATCAATATGAAAAAGTAGTGTGCAATAGGAACATATATTGCTATAATCTAACAAGTAGGTAAAGTGCCTAGAGATACATGCATTCAGATGAAAGTCAAAAAGATTAAAGGGATTTAGCAAAAATAAATTAGAATAGAGAAAGTTATTAAAATGTATTACAAGTACAGGTAGTCACAGTGCCCCTAACACGAGTTCAGAAAAGAGAATGGATGTTTCTCTTAATGATTTGGATGGATATAATGAATTGTGGTCCTTGCTTACAGATACTATGAAACAAGTATTATAAACATATGCTAAAAATGTATGGTTTTATTCATGTAATTGTAAGCCAGTGAGTTGCTAATTGAAGTATGGTTGTATAGTTAATTTTAAGGGCATACACACCTTACCATTTGGCTGCACAAATGAAGGAATCATCTCTCCCTCCTCCAATAATCACCATATGCCAATAAATCCACAATTAGGATGAGCTCCATGAGCTATATTATTTCTATTAACATAAAAATTCCTAAATGAAAATCAGTACCAGTTAGAAATAAGGGAAATGAAAAAAATGGGGGAGAAGGGAGAATTTCATGGGATGGTCCAAATACATAATATACATATATTAAATACTATAACAGTGATCATTATCATGTATAATTGGTAGTGCTAATTATAACAAAGTAATATCAAAGAAAATGATTAGTATATTATATGATATATGGCATATGATATATGACAAATAACATGAAGACTTAGATTTTAAATGTTCAATTAATTTTTTCACCTTAAATATACTTGTATACTTAAATATACAATAAATTAGGCTCAAAAAGCAATGTCAATACTTGGAGAAATGTCAGTCAGAGCTGCTTAGCTTTAATGCAGTTTGTTTAGACACAAAATATTTAAACAAATTCACCCACTTGTCAGCATGAGAATTTTACTGCAGAGCATCTTGAACCTCTCAGTGTCAAGACAATGGCTCTTACTCTGGTCTCTCTATTATTACAAAGCAATGACAATTTCTTCCCTTACATTATACATATTTTCTGACACCCCAGTGTGTTTTGCTCCTTTTTTGCTGATACATTTGATGTCCTCTGAAGAGCTGCATTCTGTAAGTACATTAGAGGAGTAAGACCCTACTCAAGACTAACCTGAGTGTAATATTCATGTTGTGAATCCTCTTTCAGTATTTGTTTCAATTTGCTGAGAAATTAATGCTTGTGTATACATGATACACGTGCATGCATGTAGTATTGTGAGGAGTGGCTTAGATAATTCACCCACTCTCAAGACTTCTCAGTTACTATCTTCTAAGAACAGAATGATATATGTTAACAATAACAACAAGACACCCTGAGTGAAAGACACCTGTTAAAATTATTTGATGTAAATGATTATGCTGTATATACGTAATTACATAGGCTATTTATAGTAATTTCTTTCTTTTGCCTTCATGTGTGCCTGTGTGCCATTTTCATGACTGGAGCACACAGAGGCCAAAAGAGGCCAAAAGAGGGTGTTTTTTCCTTGGAATTGGAGCAACTATGTGGATATAGGGACTAGACATGGATCCTGTACAAGAGTAGCAAGTACTCTTAAACACTGACCCATCTTTCTATCCTCTGTATGTGCTATTCTTGAAGACCTGATCTGAGCAAACAAACATCATACATCTAAAACCAAGCATTGCACAATGTCCTTAAAAGAATTTTCATGCCAGACAAATAAAAGCTAAGAACTAGCATCCCCCAGTTTTTCCACTTAGTACTTTCCAAACCCATACACTCAGTGTTTACTCCTTTTGGTGGTGACAAAGCTTGACATAATCATCCAGGTAAGAAAGAACTTCATAAAGACAAGTGGTCATGCTTACCACTTAATCTTGTTTCTTCTACTACTGATTTCAACTCCCCTAAAAATCTGAATAGAAATAACAGCTTGAATGGTTGATAAATGGGTCACTCTTAGCAACAGTGTCTATTGACCTTGTGTTGATTTGTATTAGAATAAAATAATGCAGGGAATATGAGACAGGAAATCTATCATCACCTTGCTCATAGGTAAAGGGAAGTGATATCTGCTGTAAGGTTAAATGAAGGGCAGCCTATGTTGATTTGTTTTCGAGTACTACAGGCATTGAGGGAGTTGTTAACATCCCATTGTATTTGACTCAAACACCTGCATTTACTTGCTTCAGATAATGAGGAAAAATGGGGGTCTCATAAATATAACCCCTTTCTATAAGTATGTAATTCATCTTAAATTTAGTTATTTTCATTGTCAAAGTATAGACTCAGAAAGGTAAAATCAAAACAAAACAAAAAAAAAAACAATAAAATAAAAAACTTCCTTAACTGGGAAGTTTTCACCTGTTTCTAATAGCAGCACTGGTGCTCATTAACACTGTGACCCATTTGATAAATTTCCCACGATTGGGTCCCTGTTTACCTCCTTATTCATTTACAGTAAACCTTTCAGTGAACCTTATTTTTTCCCTTCTTACATCCTCACCAAACCAGCCCCTTTTTAGGAACCCATTTTTTTTTTTTTTTTTTTTATCTAGAAATATTCTGGGCTCCTTTTTATCTGCCATTTTTCTGGACTTGGTTCATTATTCCAAACTCTTGCCAAAACTTTCTTCTTTCTGACACTGGCTGAGAATGAAATACTAGTCTTACAACACAACTCCTTTAGTTAGCACCATTCAAGAGTTTCCTATACATGAAATATGAAGTCTAATTCTTTTGCTTGGTATAATGGCAGTTGAGGGAACTCAGGTTACTGTTACGAGTAGGTTGTTTCCAGCCACTGGCTGGTCCCACCACCGTGCCAGTCCCAAATAACACACAGGGACTCTGTATTTGATACAATTTTGTTGGCCAGTTACTAATTCCTTATCAGCTAGCTCTGTCTTAATGATTAACCTATTTCTACTTTTCTAATTATTTCCACATGGTCCTCTTAACAGAGAGTGGTGGGCCAGCATACTGCTCTCTTGTAGTTCTCTATGCTGACTCCTCCCAACTACTTCCTCTTTCCTCCTAGACTCCTAGTCCCTCCTATCTTGCTTTCCTATTGGCCAACAGTGCTGTATTCATTAACCAGTATGAGAAACATATTTACAGAATAACATCTCCCATCATTTTTATAAGTATTTTACTTTTTTTTTCTAAGCCTGTGTATATTTTAAAACATATTGTAAACCTTTATTGCCAGCTCTCGTACACACCAATGAACTGTTAGCAGAGCTCTTTAAAGCAATGTGGTTTTTTGTCACTTATGCTAATTTTGGAAACCTTTGTTAAAGGAGCCATGCAAATCTTTACTTGTCTCTCACAAAACAGAGTCCAACCCAGAAAAATGCTGCTATCAAGAAGTTTTGTTTGTCTTTGATTTTGTTGTTGTTGTTTTTGTTTTTAAAACATTTCTTAAGCTTTTCTTAGTTTTAAGTGAAAGTTCTTATTAGCCACATTGGGCGCATTATGTAATGAGTATGTTTTCCCCACCTGGTGCCTGGTCCTGCTGCCACGCCAGCCCCCAATAATACACAAAAACTCTGTATTTGATATAAGGCTGTTGGCCGGGTACTAGTTTCTTACCAGCTAGCTATGTCTTAATGATTAACCCATTTCTACTTACCTAAGTATTTCCACATGGTCATCTTAGCAGAAAGCGGCGGGCCGCATGCCGCTCTCTCCAGGCTCTCCATTCTGACTCCTCCTTACTCTTTCCTCTTTCCTCCTAGTCTCCTAGCCTGGCCTATCTTGCTTTCCTATTGGCCAACAGTATTTTATTCATTAACCAGTATGAGAAACATATTTACAGAATAACATCTCTCATCAGATTACCCTCTTGTCGTATTTTCTAAGAACCTCCCCCAAAGCCAGTAATTTTCAAACAACTGCCCTTTACTGAATATGCACAACCTTAACAACTCTAGAAATCACCAAGTGTGTGCTATCCTCTGCTCAACTACCTTCTCTATGTTTTGCCTAAACTCTGTTCTTTCTGTAATATACAAACAACTGTATCATTTCCTTCTTCTAATGATCTCCTATGGATTTCCTCTAGGTTCCTATTTTGTTGGTATGTTTGAATAGCTGATTTGGTTATTGTTTTGTTCTATAATTTATTTAAAAGTTCTTAGATTCTACAAAGATATCTACAAGGAAGACTTTCAATTAACATTGATGGTGATCATTTCTGACTGGTGTGACAAAAGACCAGAATTGAAGATGATTGGATAAGAGACTGGACATTCATATACTATCAGTTTTTAAAAGTAAAATCATTCAAATCATTGTGCATACCAGGTTGTATGAAGATTGATGTTTTATCTTCCCTTTTGATCCTAAATGTGGAAGTGTGGATTAAGTCTTCAGGACAGAAATAATTGAAAATTCTAAATCTGCATTTGATATTAAGTGGAAACTAACACCCCTTCATGTCAGTTATGCTCAATGTCCAAAAAGTATTCTTGCACAGGGACAGAGGTTAATAGATGTCAAATGCATCTCTGGGACTATAAAGAATAAAATAATTACTTTGAGAGCAAAAGAGAAAATGACAATTTGAAAAATAGAAAATACTTTGGATCGACCAGATATTAAATTCACAAAATACTCATCAACTAGGTTTTCTCAAATCCAATATCAACAAATAGGAAAAAAGAAGTTTAAAAAGGCATTTCTTTATTTACCACAGTATTTTAAAAAAGCTTAACTTTGGGGGTGATCATTTATATTCAGACATGTATAAGTTTGGGAGATAAATAATTAAAGGTATTATTTCTTATGAATTTTTCAGACATCATTACTGTTGCTTTATCCTCCCCTGAGTTTTCTCTTTGCTTCCTGACTTTTTAATACAACTAGATAACAGTGACTACTTTCTGGGTTGTTATCATTTACTAAACAGGGCATTAAAAGAAACAGTTGTCAGCTTAGTTCACATTCACCTTCAGATAACAAGACTGTGTGATCCAGTATTCCAAAATTGATCTAAACTTTAAAAAGAATAAAAGCAAACTATGATATACAAAGGCAAAAGAGGATAGGAGCCAGAAAGATAGCTCAGCAGTTAAGAGTATACAATGCTCTTTCAAAAGTCCCGCATTTAACTCCAGCAGCCATGTTGAGAGGGTCATAACCATCAGTAACTCCAACTTCAGATAATACTATTTTGGTCCACAGGGACATAAACACAAGTGGTGTTCACTTCATATACACAAGTGCACACACACACGTGCGCAAGCATGCATACACACACACCCACACACCCCCCACACACGATATAACATAATAATTATTGAAAAATATAAAGTGCATAAAAGTAAGAAAAAAGTCTTCAAATGGGATCCATACTGAAACAAGTTCAGATTTAGAAGGTAAAGGATATAAAAGTAAGAGGAAAGTCAGACTAGCATATACTCCATGCTAGCATCAATCACGACTTGACTTACCATCATCCTATTTATTTTTGTCTCAATCATATTCTGCTTAGAACTGTGTTTTCTTACATATCCCACAATTGCAGAGAAAGAATTTACTTGTGTCATTGCTTCTTAGTTTTCTGTGAATCCCTCTGGTTGTGGCTTTGCAAAACTCCACTTTGCTAATACTTTATGCCACCCATAAAGCTGGGAGAAATGATTTGTAATTAAATATCTAAATATTTTAACAGGCTACTCCAAATGGTATCTTAATAAGAGGTATTGCAGTAGGATCTTCACATTGCCGACTTTTAATTTTTTATTTGTTTAATAAATCAGCATGTATTACTTTGTACTATATTGTTAAACGAGACAGTGTAAGTATTAAAATTGGATGTTACAATCCTGGGATGGTTTAAATATTGTTTTAAAATTATCATTCTTGCATATTTTAAGAGAACTTAAGAAAAAATTCACTTTCAGCTGATTCTGAGTTATTTTCATAATAAAATTCTCATTTAATTGCAAAGCACAAGTTATTTTAAACTTTTCTCCAGAGGAAGGAAATCTCAGCTGCTAAATTGATATCCCTATTATATAAAATTTTCTGAGAAAGACAATATTGCCAGGCTTTCACATGGGCTCAGATCATTGAGAAACTTCATGCTCTGGACAACACCACTAAAAGTCATCTGATAGCTTAGACTCTGCCAACAAAAAATTTATCTATTTATGATATGAGGTTTTTTCAACCAACTAAGGGTAAGGAATATGTTTTGAAGGCTGCATTAGAACTCATTTTAGGGATTAACTTCAAGAATATAGTGAATACACAGTGCATATCAGGTAGTTTAAAATTCGTGTGATGAGTCAGAGTTGTGAGCTTCTCAACATGCCTTATGAGACAGCTTATGTCTCTTAACTTCTGAGCTGTCTCTGCAGTGCTGTTTCCTTGTAACACATTTTGTGTCTGTTTATCTCTATATGCAAATGTGTGAAGGTTAAAGGCACATTTTATACTCTACTAGTGCTTCATAGGTTTTCTGAAAAGATAGAGGGATAAATAAGTCAAAATTACATTTTGGCCATTCTCTCAATGTTTGGGAAAATTAACAAATATTTGATGCAGTTCTCCTGTGTAAAATGAGGCCCAAGCCACCTGTGTTGAAGAGCTTGAGAGTTAGAATAGTCACTGTGAGTTGCTTACTTAACAGCGCTTAACCAGAAGTACATGCTGGATGAGCTTTTTTGTGTGTCTATGTATATGTGTGTGGATTAGGTGTGGCAACATTTTTTGTATGTGTGGGCTTTACATATGTGTGCAGGTACCTTTGCACATTAGTGTCCCATGTATGGAGGCCAGAGTTTGACACTAGTTTTCTTTATTAATCACTTTTTTCCTTTTTTTATTTTTATTTTACATATTGATCCCAGTTCCCTCTCCTTCCTTTCTTCCCTCCCTTTTTCCATCCCTCCCCCCTCCCCTTCTTCCCCCCTACCCACTCCACAGGTAAGGTGATGCCTTCCAGGAGGGGTCATCTAAATGTGTCAAATCATTCTTTCTGTCACGTGTATTGAGGCAAGGTCTCCCACATGAACATCATTTTGTTGGTTTGGCTAGTGAAGCTAGCTAGCTTGTTTGGGGACCCCTTGACTCGACATCCTGAGTTCAGGAATCCAAACTCATTCTCACATCTTGTAAATGGCATGCGCTTTACCCAAGGAACATTCACCATGGGCCTTGTCTATCTTTAGTATAGCTCATGTTGTTCTTTCTTAGTGCAAATTTATTAGTGTGCCCTAGAAATGTCTTGATCTGTTTCTTTAAAAAATAACATTAGCCTGGCATAGTAGCAAATCTCTTTAATTTCAACACCAACCAGGCAAAATCAAGCATATTTCTGTGAGTTGAAAGAGATACTGATCTACATTGTAGTTAATTCTATAGAAACATTGTTACATAGAGAGATCATGTAATAAACAACAAAACCAAACAAAATACAATCAGAAAATATGAAGAAAGGAAGACAGGATGAAAAAAGTAAAGAGACAAAGAAAAAGGAGCCAGGATTACACATGATCTTCATTTATATTAAATTGCTCTCCTTTGAAAGTATTTTCAGTAACATTTCTATAAGAATGTTACACTCAATCAATTATTATTTATTCTTTATTCAATTCTCCCACCTTTTTATGTCCTTGTCTCATTCTATAACCCCTAGCTTGGTACTTAATATATACTTCTATCTGGCCTCAAAGTACAATAATTTTTCAGTGTCAGCCTCCGGAATGTTGTTACAGTCAAGGTCTCAGTACTATGTCTACTCTTAATGAATTAACATTTTGTCAAAAGAAATTTGTCACAAAGAATTAATATATTCAAACTTAGTACAAGTTTATTCTTAATTTAGTTTCTTATTGTCATTAACAATCTCTATATGGATGAATATACTCATTTCTTAGTGATAATCCTAGGAAAGCTACCACATGGAGAATAAAATATCTCCATTCCCCGTGTAAGTCATCCATTCTCCTGGAGACTTTCCTTCATGATTCCATGCAGAGGGAAATATCCAGTGTTGTAAGATAATATGTATTCAATCTTGTATAAAATGTGAGTCTTTCATGTGTTTCTACTATTAATAATTATTATAGGTGTATGACTTTCTCTGGAATTTAATATTAGTATTCCTTGAGTACTTTTAATAATGTTTGTGTTCAGTAGAAAAGTATGTTAATTATTTCCCTTTTCCTTCTTTTCTGCCTTTTCTGCCTTCCTTCCTTTCTGTCTGCCTTTCTCTCGTCTTATTTTTTCCTTCCTTCCATTTTTTTCTTTCTTCATTTCTTTCCTTCTGTTTCCTTTTGAGGCAGGTTTATCTACTGATATGTGTAGGCTTCGCTCAAATGCACAATCCAAATGACTCAGCCTTTCAGCTCTGGAGTTACTGGTGACTGATACCAGTTCAAATATTTTCTAGAGTATTTTGTTTGACTCTCATTATAGCCACCAAATTTCTGATTGATTTTAATCCCCTCCATTCCACACACAAACATTCCAACTGTTTTCTTTCACCCTACACCTACCAAATCTAAGATCAGGTGCATTCCAAACTATTATACAGATGGTCACACATATTCACAGCTATACAATTATAATTTGACAAGCCACTCCACACTGTTATCTTTAACAATTGTGATTCCTAGTGCTCCATACTGGATTCCTAGAAGATTGTTATCGATATTTAATGTCTTTTTTGAGTTTCTCATTATATGGTACCCAATTTCTTGCAAAAACATTGTCTGTGGAACTCCAGGAACCATTGTCTCACTTTCAGTGTATGAGAAATTCTGAATTTAAGTACTTCATAATCCATAGTGTTTTCTTTTCTAACAGTAAACTAAAGTTTTAGAACCAAGCATATGAGTTGATTACTTTGTAGACACTTTTTCTCAACTATTCCAAAAGAGTTTCTACCCTTCCTACTTATTTCCTGTGAACAGTAGAAAACCCTAGGATCATGTGAGCATTAATAGCATATTTCTGCAATTCTCCAAGAATAGTTGTAAATAAGGCCGGTTTATATTTTTAACTAGAATATAGTATTTTCACTAAAGTTATTTTATAATTAAAATATAGCATGTTTTGATAGACAACAAATTGTGATTAAGCTATAATTTTAAACTGTTTAGAATTTTTTAAAATAATTTATGTATTCTTTCTCAATAATGACAATAGTATTTTAATAATATTATCTACAGACAAGTACTGCACTTGGTTGTCCCATGGCTTATCAACCTTATAGAATTGGGTATAATGTCACATTGCAATAAATGAGAAAATTGAAAATTAATATGATCTACTAAATCACAGATAGGTAATAAATTGTGTAGCATGGGTCTGTATAATACCTTACATTCTGATCAGATGATTATGCCTCCAAGAATTATTTGAAAATTAATTGTAATGGAATCAGAGAGTTTGACATTTAAGTTATTAGGTCATCAGGGTTTTATATTCATTAGCTGTCTCATTAACTCTGCAAAATACTTGACAAGAGCAACTTAGTTACATTTCTGTTGCTGATAAAATATCACAATCAAAAGTAGTTTATGGAACAGTTTATTTGTGCTTAGAGTTGCAGAGGGATAAAAATCTATTATGGCAGGGAGTCATGGCAGAAAGAGTCACACATGGCAGCGGCCGGCAGAAGGAGCACAAAGCCAAATATCACGTTATTATTAACTACAAATAAAAGACAGAGAGAAAAATGGAAGTAGGGTAAGTCATTAAGCTCTCCAAGAAAATTCTATGTGATATTTCTTCCATCAAGATTGCACCTCTCCAAAACATCTCCAGATAGTATGTAAATCGGGGATCCATATACCTCAAAATACAACTATATAACACTTTAGAGGACACTTCATCACATTACAGAAACAATTGTTCAAATACATGCATTGCTGATCTTTCCATATAGGCATAAACAAAATAACCTAGGGGTCCATCAGTGGATGAATGTATAAAGAAAAAATGTGATAATTTTACACACAGGAATATTATTTTGCTGTTTACAAAACTAAAATTGAACATAAATGGATGGATCTAGAAGAAATCATTCAGAATGAGCCAATAAAGATCCTGAAAGACAAATATGGTATGTATTCACTTATATGCAAGAGATGTTAATGGTTAAACTATTTATGATCAAGCTTCAATCTATGTTTAAAAAAATGAGCAAGCTACAATCCATCTTAACATTAAGGAAAGAGAAGGGAGGGATGGGTTTTCCTAGAAGGGAAAATAGTGTTATGAATGTGTTATGAGCAGGTTTTTTCCCACCGTGTGCCTGATCCACTCTCTGTTCCTCCCTGCCGGCTGCCCTGTCCCACCGCCATGTATACCCCAATAACACACAGGGACTCTGTATTTGATACAAGCTGTTGGACACTTATCATTGTTTATTGGCTAGCTTTGTCTTAATGATTAACCCATTTGTACTTATCTAAGTATTTCCACGTGGTCATCCTATCAGAGAGCAGTGGCCGTCATCTTGCTTCCTCCCAGCTCTACATGCTGACTCCTAACTAATTCCTCTTTTCTGCTAGTCTCCTAGACCTGCCTATCTTGCTTTCTCATTGGCCACAGTGCTTTATTCATTAACCAGTATGAGAAACATATTTACAGAATAACATCTCCCATTATCTCCTGTTTTCTGTTTAAAATAAAAGAAGGGTTTTAACCTTAACATAGCAAAATATACCATACAACAGTTATCAAATGAGAATTGCAGTTAACAATATTTAGTCCATTAACATATTGTAAGACTTAAAGAAAATATCTATCCTATCTTTGTAAGTCTAAAGTCCTATATGTAACTTATCTTTAATCCTAACTAAGGAAAATTATAACCATAATTATCTGTCTTAAACTCCTTCAAAGACCACAGAAGGATAATATATAAACTCTAGAAATGACAGAGACAACTCATTGCCTGGTCAGTCACCCGAAGTTCTTCTGTAATGTTCCATCTTCAGCCCATAGGCCATAATGTGTCTGGCAGACTTTCAGCAAAGCAGGAAACTTTAAACTGTCCACCTGTATTTGCAGTTTCTCAGTCATTTTTCTCTGTGTCTTGTAGACCGTCTGGCAGCCTTTTCCATGAAGCAAGAATCCTGTAGCAATGTCCATCTGGTTTCAGCAGTCAATTTTCTGTGAGACCTGCATGTCCAGTTTATACAGCATAAAGTCAAACAGTCTAGAAAAGAGCAGTATATTGTCCAAATAGCTATTCTTGCCATATTAGAGGCAAACTCCATAACGTCTGCATCATCTTCTTTCTGATGCAGGTGGTGTTACCAGGAACAGTTGTGCCTCACTGTCAAGAAAAACCCTAAACCATCTTAAATGCCATATTCTGTAGGCATTTGAAAGGTTTGAAGAATGCCTACTCATCTCAAATACATCTCTGCATATCTAGAAATTCTAACTAACTTAACTATAAGTTCTCATTATCATAGGTAATTAGCTACAGTCTGTGTTAAACTACACATTACATTCTACATGAGTTATATAAACAAAATATCTAAACAAGAGGAGAAATATACATATCACAAAATTGACCTTAAATTTGTATCAATAAATGAAAATCCATTCCAAAACAAAGCATTGATATCTATACCATATGAATGAATCAGAGGTGGGGGCATAGAACAGGAGGATCAAATGTGTAGGGAAGGAAAGGGGGCACAAGGAAGGCAATATACGAGGGAAAGGGTTAAAAATAATGTCCGTTTGAGGGATTCTTTGGAAACCCAATAGAGTAAAAGTCTCCTAAATGCATGCATATAAGAAGTCAATCTAAATAAATTTGACAAACAACAGGGGAAATAGAATCCCAACTGGTAATTATTTGTCACCAAATAAACTTTTTGGTGCTGGGAATATATTACCTCTAAATGACTGACTTGTTGGCCAAAGGAGTCCTGTGGTAATTGTGGGAACCCCAAATGAACCAAGATATTGTCAAGAGTAGTGGTTGCTTTCATAAAATTGACAGTAATCCTTTATTGCTGAAGTCAACACATACACAACTACTTAAACATGAAAAAGTTAAGTGAGTGCCTCCATAGAGCCTTAACCCCATGTACAAGTGTTCATAGGTGCTGGAAATATTCAAACACTAGCCCAGCTACAAAATATTTCCAATAGTGACCAACCTATAAAATACGCTGGTACAATAGTAGTACAAACATTATAGGAATAACCAGTATATGATTTTATTTAATGCCCACTCCAAAAATTAGATTCCATACCCAACAGTTCAAGAATCTAAGACTAGATAGGCACAAATCTAGTGGAAAACCAAATACAACTGCTCTACTAAAGGATTATAGCAATAAAATGAATCCTAATGATCATGGCTTTGCTTATCCATCATCAGAGAAGCTTTCTCCTGCAACAAATGAGAAGAAATACAGAGACCAATAGCTAGACAAAGTGCAGAGAGTGAGAGACCATAGTACACTTGGGCCTAAATGGGATGTCTTCATTTAAATCACTCCCCTCAGGGCTCAGGATACTCTGTGGAAGAGGACACAGTACTGTAAGAGCTACAGGAGATGGTGGACAGAAAGAAAATGAGGCTTTTAAACACAGTGCAAATGACACACATCTGAATTCACAGATCCTGTAATAGCATGCATAGAGCATACACAGGTTCACACCTTAGAATTAAGAGTAGACATGAACACATGCACCCAGGCCTAACATGATCTCTACCTCCAGTTGATAACCTCATAGATATGAAGTATTAGTTCTTCCTAGTGGAGTCTTACCGGGAAACAATTATTCTTATTAGCCAGCCCCACGCCCAAAAGTAGATGAGTAGATGGCCAAAACAGAACAAACTCAATGGTGTTTTTGGAGATTACAGTTCTTTGCATATCCATTATGGCTCTAGTTTTGTGTTTTTATGGGATTCCTATGTGTGCAAATATGTAGATCACTGCATGTATATGCATTTGCTATGCTTTTTCTTTTGCACTTTTTCTTTTTGTCTGTTTTGTCCTATTCAGATTTATTTGTTTTTGGTTTATCTTATCATACTTTACTGTATTTATTTTTTTCATAGATGCCTGTTTGTTTTCTAAGAAAAGACAGAAAGGGTAAGAGGGGTTGCAGGGAGGAAGTGGGAGATGCTAGGGGGAGAGACACTATAATTAGAATAAATTGTATGGGAAAAATCTATATTCAATCAAAAGGAAAGAAAAAAATGATAATAAAAGAACCAAGTGTTAAAATGACAGTGCCTGTAGGGGACATTATTATTTCAAATCAACAGAGCAACTTCCGGAAGAAAGTGGTTTCAGCTCAGGGTTTCAGGGTTCACGATGGCAGGGAAGACTTGGCAACAAGGACTTGAGGCATCTGGTCACATTGCCTGTAGTCAGAAGACACAGAGAGATGAACACTGCTGTCATCTACTTCTCTCCTCTCTGTTCAATTCAAGACGCTAGCTCATGGAATGATGTTACCCACAGTCAAGATGGGGCTTTCCACCTAAATTTACCTAATTAGATAAACTCTCATAGGTTTGCCAGAGGATGTATCTACTAGGTGATTTCAGATGAAAATCACTATTACCCATCATTAAGTTCGTACACTGTAAATACACTTATGTCTTTCTAGTGGTGGTGAGTTACCCTCTTTTTCTTTCTCTTCTCCCTTCTGCCATGTGATTCTTTCCATCAAGTTATGTTGCAACAAAATGGCTCTTGGAAGATGGTAGAGAATTTAGACTTCCTGGCAAATACATTATGACTCTATTCATTTTTATTTACAAAGTTTAAGATATTATGTCCTAGCAATATAAAATTAATCAACATGCTCTGTACCTTGTTTTTATCTTTATTATATTTTATTTACTTAAAAATAGGTTTTTATTAATGGTGAGTAAACACACCCCATACACATTGCAAACACATATAAAAATGTCATTTCACAAGCAGAGTGGGGACTCTGATAGCTGAAAAATCTAGGATCTTCTTAAGCTGGGTTTTGAATGTACTTGAAATCTTTTTCCCCTAATTTAGTGTTGGTGAATTTGATAAAAACCTGGAGTGTGTGTGTGTGTGTGTGTGTGTGTGTGTGTGTGTGTGTGTGTGTGTTTGAATCACTTTGCACATGTGGAAAGGTGGGAAAATCTTGAGGGATTCAGTTCTCTTCTTTTGCCTTGTGGGTCTTAGGTGATCAAACATGTACAGTTAGGTATAATAGCAGTTATCACTTTCACCACAGAGCCCTTGATGTTTCTTCAGTAAAAACAAGTTTTGGGAGACCATGCTGACTAGACAGGGATTGAAGTCTATCATGACCCAGGAGCTTTTACAAAGCTGGACAAGTTGGGATTCCCTCCAAACCCAGTGAAACTTCCTGCTGTGTACCTGCTCTTAGCTGGAGAATGTACCTGAACCCAGAAGACTGACCTTAACTGAAAAGTGTCTCTAAGCCAGATGCCTGATTTATCTTTAGCTTGACTCTTGGCACAGATCCCTATTAGAAAGCACATGTCCTAACTATGACTTATTCTAGGTCTTCTATAGGGCCATGCTGCCATATATGAAGCCTAGTGATAGGAGCAAATTAGGGTTGTCCCCTAGCTCCCCGGTCCTATAAATTTTCTCTACTCTGGCTTGACGTTGACTTGATTCACTGAAGTCTTTGTCTCAGAGGGATTTCTCCATCATACCCAAAACTATCAGAACCCTGTTTCCTGCTTTTGCTCCCTCCATCCTCTGGACCAATGCAGTTAATGAGTTGCACAATAATAGTTTATTACTACTTAATCACTACAATGCAAATTACTAAAAACAAAAGCTATGTCTTACAAATGTTTATGCATCTTTCAAGTAGTTAATATTAATATTGCATATGCTATAGATTAATAAAGTTAAGAGTACACATTTATTCATTTGATTCAGCCCAAACACTTTCTACTCCCACCATGTATGTATACTTAGATGATAGTCTCTTTTGTTTGTTTGTTTGTTTGTTGTTTGTTGTTTGTATTTTTTGAGACATGGTGTCTCTGTGTAATAGCTCTAGCTATCATGGAATTAGCTCTGTTGACCAGGCTGTCCTTGAATCCATAGAATTCTGCCTATCTCTGCCCCCCCTCCCAGTGCTGGGATTGAAAGCATACACCACCATCTTAGTCAGTTGTGATTTCAGCCTGTAGATTTACAGTATGTCTTTATTGACTAGCAGTCCCATATAGTTCCCCAAGTAAGTAACCCATAGTAATGATAAGAGTAAGATCAAGTCAGATAGACCCAATTCACAAGCTAATAATCCTAGTTAATAAAATGTGAAGATAAAAGCTCATAGTAAAATGATACCTAACTCAATAAGTTCAATATAATTTAATTAGTTGTGTGGTTAATACTCAAATTCCCGTATGCCTTCTCTTGTTTAATATCTATGTTGATAATGTACTGGAAACTACCAAGTCTTTAACATATAACTGATTAAAGAAAATGATTGAAACTTTATAATTTCCATGAGAATTAGAAGCAAATATAAGTAATAATATCTGTTATAACTTATTTATGGTTAGCAAAAATTACCTAAAAGCAAAGCTTTCCTTTACTGAATCTAAGGAAAGAAACTCTAGGAAATATCAAAATATATGCCCCAAACTAACTGAAGGAACTGAACCCTATCACTTAATAATAATACTTACAAATAATGCCATAAAAACTTGATATTAAATGTTTTTGTTGTTTTGTATGTTTGATTATTTTGAGACAGGGTTTCTCTGTGTAGCTTTGGAGAGTGTCCTGGAACTCATTTTGTAGACCAGGCTAGCCTTGAACTTGCAGAGATCCACCTATCTCTGCCCCCAAAGTGCTGGGATTAAAGGCATATACCACCAATACCTGGCCATTAATTGTTTGTTTCTAAATCCCTTGACAGCTTACATGCTTAGTGGAAATTCTGCCTAGTTAAAAGTTCTTTATGGTGACCTTCTCTGTTCTTTCTCTAGTATAGAATCTAAAGTACAAAGTTGTCTTATCATCCAATATATTTAACAATCTCAAATTTGTTACTTGCACTGCATAAGAAAAAAAATGTAATTTTTTTCTCATAGATACTACAGAGATTTAGCCACAGCATGCCTGTTTTTCTGAATTGCATAAAATGTCTAACAATGCATGACAGTTATAGGCTCTCTTACTGACACCTAATAACAGTACACTTACCCTGATATTTATTTGATGCCTGTCACTAAAATCATTCAACTTATTTGCTTTGTCCAATAAGATGTCAGCAGGCTTGGCCCACACAGTTGAAAACTCTTTCAAGCATTTGTATTTCTACACTTTTCTTCTAGTTACATAGAAGCAGCCTCCTGAATCCAAAGGAAACTAAATGATCTCAGTCAAAGCTGTGGGCTTTTGTGACATCATAGGCAAGTTCTTCAAAGTCCCTTGACAATTTCTAGATGACAGACAACCCCTCAAAGAAGCAGGAAGCATGGTATTATATGAAAATATAAAGACTTATGCACTTGGGCAAATATGTTTAATTAGTTAACCATGACAGTTAACTGATGGGAGGTTATTTTGCAAAGTATATTTGAATTAAATGTCTGAGTTACCAGGATAAGTCCATAAATAAAGGCTATCAACTTTCCTATACTAAACTGTAAATTTTAATGTGCCATAACTCTTTAAGGTTGGTAAGAGGTTGTGCATTGCAAAACAGACAGGTACAACTAAATATGGAGATTCAGATCTTCCCGTACCAGTCAAGACAGTGTGGACTGAACTTAGCAGTCAGTCAGCAAGTAATAAAGTATTGACAACCTTGTTCATATGAAGGAATGAGAGCTTCTCACCTGACATTGACACTCAAATTAAGAATAAAAAATGGCATATTATTATGCAGAAATTCTTTAGGTATAGGGTTTTTTTTATAAATCTTTTAATCTTAGTGACAGAAACTATGAAAATTTGACTCTTCTGTTTGAAATCTGTTTAGCCTCAGCCCATGTGCTCTACATAAAAAAAGAAAACTAAACATTATTGACTTTTTATATTTCTTGTTTTTAGCCAAGGCTGAAAATAGATATTTAATGATTCTTCCACAGATTGTATGTCCTGTGGCCAAATGCAAATATGGCATTAGATTTTCTATAAAGGGTTTTAGCTGCACCTGTAAAAACTCTATTTTATCTAAATCACACCATGATTTTAATTAGAGGAGGCCAAAGTGCCTGACACCTGTTTCAAACCCCAATTAAGTCAACTATGGACCACATGACCTTGAGCAAGTAATTTCATTTCTGTTTGACTCTGTTTACTCATCAGTGATATGAGAAATCAGAAAATAGTAATTTCCACAGTCACTACAGGAAATAGACTGGAGATTGCCGACTATTCAAGGCATGAATACTGCATCAAATTTCTGCTCAGCCATTTACACACCTTGAGCTGTCAAATCATTTAACTTTTTCATTCTCATTTGTGAAGTGATGTTAATATGTACCTTCAAGAGCCATTGAATGGATTAAATGAATTAAAACGCTCTTAACCAGAATGTCATAATCTTTGGTGTGAGATTCTGAATAAATGCTGTGTGCTGCCTCGCTTATCTATGATGTCCTGAATATTTGAAGACATAAGACAAAAACTCATTCTTGAGGAAAAAATACTCTGGATAGATAACAAGAGGTATCAATGACGGGAGCTGTGAGAAAAATCCAAATAGGTTTCTTAATTAAACATCACACGTTGGCAAATTTTACCCATAGACAGGTAGGGTGGGAGCAGAGTAAGAGGATCACACATGTTTCTAACAGCCCAGGTAACAGCACACAAAGCCTTGAAAGGAAACATATGGATTTAGGACTAATATTTTCCCAAAAGTAATAAAGACAGGCTTGTCGTAAACAAATAGACATCACACATTATCAATCAGGTGAATCTCCCTCACTTGCTTGGGTGTGACAAGCTGAGGCCAGTTATTCAGATGGAATTATTTCCTAAACAGAACTTTGTAATGAATGGGAAAGAAGTTAATGCATTAAATAAAAAATAATAACCCTAGTAAAAGAGTTATTTTAATAGTTTCTTGGGTGTTACTTTAAAGTTTAGACATCTAGAAATAGTGTATCTCTTACATCTTTTATTATTGTCACTTATGTCCTTCTGTGATTTGCAAATGAAGTAGGAACAATGTACTTTCAATAAATATTTCTTCTCAAGAGTCTTATTAAAGTCCCACCCTGGATACAAAAGCAATCTACCTATTATTGATTCTTCATGTCCAATTTTCATTAGATAAATATTCATAATGATATTTAACAAATACACTGAAGCAATGCATGGTGCTTCAAACCTATAACACAAACATTCTGATGGTAGGCTTGTTTCTGAGTCAGCAGGATCAATGTGAGTTCAAGAAAAGCCTGCACTATCTGGTCAGGCCTATTTAAAAACAACAACAACAACAACAACAACAAACAAACAACAACAAAATGACAATAAAAATAGATAAAACAACTAAAATTAATGACCCAGACATTAAAACATTTATCAGAAATCCGTGTTTCTTTTTCTCATATATGAAACCAATTCTCTAGCTATCTTTACGCCTTTTCAAACACCTGAACTAATGTGCCAGTCTTTGTTGACTCTCCTTAGGAGGCCTTACCCTTTGGGAAGAGTGGATAGTGGTGGACCATGGGGATGTAAGGGAATAGGAGGAAGGGTGGGAGGGAGACCTGCAGTTGGAATGTGAAATGAAATTTAAAAACAATGAATTAGAGAAAAAATAAATTACAAACATCACATACAGTTTTGAGGTTAGTTGCAGTAAAACAAAATCATGTTGTCTGAAAAAAGAAATTCCCAAATTTTGTTTTTATTAGGAATAGAAAATGTCATCTAAGTTTTGTATTTATGGCTATGCTTATGACTGTAGAAAAATACTGCATTGATTGCATGCCTGAAACTCTCAGTTTTATATTCTAAAATGTTAAATAACATTGTCCCTTCCTTGCAAAACTTGTCTTGCCTTTACAATAAGACAAGGATATTAGTGCTTTGACACTATGCCCACACTGATAATCTCTTCACCGTCTTTTCCCATGCACCTTTCTGGAATCCAGTGTTGTAAATGCGAACACACAGATTACCTTAGTGCAGAGATGGAAGCTGTCTAGTGTGGGTATGGATGTAAAATCAGTGTCCTAGGAAAGAAGGGGTAAAGGGGAATCCTCACTGCCTCACCTATAGGGGGTATAAAGGGCTGCTGAGACAGAAAAAACCTGACCCACAAACACCAGATTCTCAGTTCACTTGGGGCTGGCCAAAGACGATCCTCTCTCTCTCTGTGTGTCTCTGTCTTTGTCTCTCTCTGCCTCTGTCTCTCTCTGTCTCTCTCTCTGTCTCTATGTCTCTCTGTCTCTCTGTCTCTCTCTGTCTCTCTTTGTCTCTGTCTGTCTCTCTCTGTGTCTCTCTGTCTCTCTCTACCTCTCTCTCTGTCTCTCTGTCTCTCTCTGTCTCCCTGTGTGTCTCTATCTCTCTCTGTCTCTCTCTGTCTCTCTCTCTCTTTCATCTCTCTCTCATCCAGTAGCTATCCTAAGTAAAAAATAAATAACTCAAAAGAAAAGGGGAGTCAGAACACGTGCTCCTGAGATATTCCTGTTGTTTGTCTTTCTGCCTCATTTCTCTTATCATAATATCTACTAGTCACCCTCCCTACTGGATGTGTTCCCTTTGAAGGTATCTGCAAAGTATGTTCTTGTATTCATCCTAAAATGAAATTTAGTTCATTTCTATTTTGTTACTTGCTCTTACCACACACACACACACACACACACACACACACACGGCAGTAAAACAAACAACATTTTAAAAACTTACATAGACTATAAAATCAGCAAGTAGGTGTGACATATTTGGGGGTGATACGTAGCTCTTTTGTCTCCAAGAATAACATATTATATGAAATAAATACCTATACATTTTTAAAAATATTAAACAAGTTATATAAAAAGAGAGGAGGCATGTCACAAGAACACCCCTAGAAATCTTAGGAGAGGCTTCTGATCCCTCAGAGCTGCATGGGTGGGGGAAGATAGAGGGGAACAGTCAGGTAGGTCTTTACTTCTCCACTTTACATTACAGTTGCAAAGATGCCTTCCAAGCAGAGGACGTGCTACAATTTCATTTTAATGTCTCCAGTTGAATGGTGCCATTTAGTTCAGCTTTTAATGTGGCCTTAAATTGCCATTTTATTGCCCTTGTTGACATTCTGGAAGCATGAAATTAGCGAATCACATTTAAAAAGCAAACAAACCAACAAAAGCCTGGACCGAGTTGAAGGATGCCTGCACAAACTACGAACATGAACAATATTCTTACTTTAAAACAGTGCACATTTATTTGTTTGAAGGTTCTTTGTTTCCATCAACAATTAACTAATTTTATAAGTAACCATGTAACCCACTACACTGCAAAGGCATGGCCTCACAGTGACCTTGAAGGATGATTCACAGTTGTATCACTTGAGAGAAACAGGATAGTTTTGCAACAGGACTGCTTTCTTGTGAGAAATAAGATTCCTCTTGACTCCACTCAGTGAAAACATCCTGTTATGCTTCGCCACTTCTTAAAAATGTTCCTGTCCAGTACTTTAACACTTTCATCTACAACACTCCTCCTCCTATTATGACAGTGATAGTTACACTTCATATGAAAACTATTCCAATGGAGACATTTTATTCAAACTGGGAACTGGAGCACAAAAGAATATGCATTTTAAAAATCAAACTAGCAGTGGTATATAACATAAATTAATGTGTCTATGCTAATTAAATATAAAAAATATTAAATATTTAGTTCAATAGAGTTTCATAGACAGGCTTTTTACATCGCATCTCTTTATTTGGAGCATTGATACCCATTTCTCATTTCTAGTAGTGTCCTAATTTTATAATACTAAATTATCTCTTCCTTTGTTTCTGCTGAGTTTGGTTGTAATCAGAGGTTTTCTGTCCACCAACTTAAATTGGGCTTATCTAATTATCTTGTCACTCACTGTGAACCATGGGCAAAAGAGTGAAGGGATTGAAAATTGTTAAAGTTTTACTACAACAAGTGAGGTAGGCATTCATGTCATGTAAGGGTCACTTGACTGCATCCTGTAATTCACTAGACTGTGTTATTTGACAGGTTGTTTAATGGTGCAGGCTTAGTTTCTCATTTATGAATGAGGAAAATGATAGTATCCAACATCTAATGATGATAATTAAATAAGCTAATGGATCTGATACAGATATTGTTAATTAGGCCATTTTTGCAATAACAGAAGGAGCCAACTTCATGCTAATATTCTGTGGTACAAATTTTTGTGTCTCCTGACCCCAGGTCTTCAATTATACCATGGTATTCTATGTCCCCACCTGGTTTTTCATCTAGATGATTTTAATAGTAACTTTTCATTGATTCTCTTTTTCCCCACAGCCTGATGTAGCTTTGTGATTTGTATTTTAGACAAAAGTGTCAAGTTCTGGAAAATTTTTGAATTAAAAAAAAAAATGAAGGTTAGAAATTGGCCAATAAAAGTATTCTTATTCTCTTTTAATGAGACATACATGAGCTCCAAGTGTTACCATTTGAAAAATATGCCTTCGGACAACTATGCAAAGTGACTCTATTAATTATCAAGCATGGCCAGCACTATGGTGTGATTTTTATTCCAACAAGTAAATTTGGAACCAGGAGATACTTAAAATAATTAGAAATATACTAGGGATAGTTATATAATAGAGGTCATAATTAAAATATAGTTTCATCTTTGGAATAAAACATAAAGCAAGAAAGAAAAGCTTTAATGGAAGTCCACATTAGAGGTGAGCAAATTAGGAAACATCAAAGACTATAAAGGAAAATTGTAACGGAAGTGAAAGATTTAAGAACACAGTGATAAAACTATGTTAAATGTTGGTTAAATAAACATTTTGAAACATATATGTGTGTGTACAATTATAAGTAGTAAAAAATAAATCATGAATTTGGAGAAAATCACAAAAAGGTCTATGAGAAGGTTTAGTAGAAGAAAAGGAAAGGAGAAATTATATTTACAAAAAATAAAATAAGCTTGGTTCATATTATACACTGAAGGCATATATCGACACCAGATTTGTTTCATATAACTTTTAAAATGCAGGCTATGCGATAGGTGTTAGAGACTAACTTTCTGGAGAAGCAGAAATATATAGAATTTAAAAAATTAGTTCACAAGTAGGTGTAGTGTCTTGATGGTGTTCCCAGTGTGTCTTGTCGAGGTATCTGGCAGAGTGGCTCAGAACAATTCTAGAGATTCATTGCCACCCCACTAATTCCAAGAGGAGGTAATATTCCCACTCTTCACCCAGGCAGCTTCTTTCGATGACTGGATAAACATGCAAGGAAATAATCCTCTTATGTGTCACTTCAGATCAAAAACTAAAAATTTGAGAGGTATCTAAGTATCATTTACCCTTATCTTACTTTGGGTAAGAGGATGCATGGAGAGTATTCTTCATAAAGACTAGCAAAGGTAGCAGTTTGGTGAATGTTTGGAGTTAAATGCAGAGGGCATTGATTTTAATTATTGGGAATGCTCTGCTGAGCAAAAATAAAATCTCACATATGAGACATTTATTTTTTTTAGTTTTAGCTTTTGTTTTCAACACAACCTGACTACGGTTTCCCATCCCCTCCACTCCTCCTAACAGCCCCACAATGAACACACAGTCCACTTAGTCCCCAGATCCACTTTTCTTAAGTGTCCCTTCAGAAAGAACAGTCCTCCCAAGGATAGGCACTGAACATGACACAACAAGATACAAGAAGACTAGAAACAAATTTTCATATCAAGGCTGGCTGAGACAACGCAGTAGGAGAGAAGATGTTTCAAGAGCACTTGAAAGAGTTAGATACCACTCTCTTGTGTTAGACACTCCCAATGATAGAAGTCCTACAAAAACAACAGGTTAAAAACCATAACATATCTGCAGATGAGGACACATACAGACTCTGTGATTGCTGCTTTAGTCTCTGTGAGCCCCTATGAGCTCTGTTTAGTCCATGTCTATGGGCCATGTTTTCCTGATGTCCTTGACCCCTCTGGCCATTCTTAATAGGCTGTTATATAGAAATACACATTTTTACTTCTCTGTTATATTCAAGAACCTGGTGAATTTACAGGAAGAAACTGGTAAAAATGGGAAAGAATGAGGACCTTCATCTTAATTTTGCTGCTAAATGGAACTGATAACTTGGAGAATGGTCTGAGAAACCAGTTGGAGCTCTACCTTCTGAAAAGTGTGAACAGCAAAATTCTCCATTGTAGGCTTTCATTTATAATATGGGTGTGAGTCAACAGAACAGAGTAGTGATGAGGTTGTCTATAGTTTATTTCTGGAGCAGCTAAAATATCTGCAGCTTTGTAAGAACCTGAGAGAGTATCCTTGCTTTTATGAAATATCAAAAAATTAAATTATAAAGATGATAAATACACAGGGCTCATCAAAAAGAAAAATGAAACAAATGTTGTACAATGCTTAGCTTAGTTTAAATGGCTAATCTTCTATCTGCAAGTTAGCTGATTTGATCAACACAAGCTATGAAGCCATTACTGTTGTTATTATTGTTACTATCTCTTTTCCTACAAAACACAGTGAGTATTATAATGACTGAGCAATCTGTCAGTTTTCACATGGGAAAGGTGGGTGAAATCTGGACATAGACTATATAGATATATAGCATGTATCCTGCCTCATTAAACATGTCATATATAGTGTGACTTGCTGAAAGGAGGTTAACCCAAATAATTCAGGAAAGCTCTGACCTGATCTACGATTCACCCAGGGATCTTTATGAGATTTTGTCTGGACTATGATTTGGGACTGCTCCACAGAAACAGAGAAGTTTTTTGTTTTTGTTTTTTTTTGTAAGAGTTGTAAGGTCTTAGCAAACCATGTCCACAAAAAGGGTGTTTTCATCTCAGCTTCAAATACTCTATAACTACTTGTACTTTTATGCCCTGAAAATAATAAAGTCAAGATGTTCTCATATTGGCAGTTAAATGTTCAGGTTGTCAAGTTGCAAATGACAAAACACTTCCTTCGGGACGTCTGCTGTGGTAAGTGACACTGCAGACAAGCAAAAATTCAAAGAGTCAGATTGTTGTTCAAAGCTTATATAGGGTGTGAGATCAAACAAATATGATATAATGACACAGAAGATACTAAAGTATCAAAAAGAAATAAAGTAAGTCCAGTAGATCTCCAGTGCTAGACTGTAAGCAATCATGTTATGGGAAAATAAGATTGCATAAACTCCAACTGTGCTTGTAGTAGGATTAAATCATAAGTCATTCTGAAGATGCTTTCTCAGTAATTAACTCTAATCCCATGAAAAAATGAGCATATGTCTAGTTCCATTTTCAAAAGCTCTTCATGCTACTTTGTTAAGGAAGATAAAGGGAAGGTTAAACTGCCTGTTATGTAAAATATCCCCTATCAATAGAACAAAAACCATTACTTCCTAAAATATAGTTTGTTCCAAAATCAAACTATTGAACTCTAAGACAGGAAGGTTTGTATATAAATTATCTCATTCTCTGTCTATAATCTCTCATGAGTGTGACTGAGTGAATTTGTGTCTGTGAGAGAGAGGGGGGTGGAGAGAGAGGGAGAGAGGCAAGAGAGGGAGTTAGAGATGAGAAACAGGGAAAGATATTCAGAAAATATAGTAATCTACTTATTGACCTATTTAAGGAATACTGGCTACTAATCATATATGTATTGTCTCAATTGCTAGTATTCATCAGGAAGTAGATCTTACAGAAATGGTCATATTTAATGAAATTTTTTTAAAAAACCTTACCAACAAAAGAATGTTTCACTTTGAAGGGGATGGGAGATAAAGAAATATGTTCATAATCATGGAATGGTTCTCTACTCTTGAATATTTTCTTTCTCATAGGTATTTTAATATCCCAAGTAATTCTACAGTACAATTCATTCATAACTGCAGAGCCATTAAAATTAAAATGATGTCAAAATCAAACCATAAAATCTTGATCAAGATATTACTTACCCTTTATTTTTAATTCCCTCAGTAAAATGAAATCAATACTACCTTGAAAGATTATTTGGAAAGGAATAATTAGGTCAAGTTCTTGGAACACTGTAGGATCTCAATTAATTATAAAATGATATATGCTATCATTTTATTGGTATCAAAGACAGCAATAAAATACATTTGTTTAGTACTATGGTTCCTTCCTCTTCAAAAATGTAAAATTATATGACAGACTTTGAAGACTCCCCATATAAGGCCTCACCTTCCCTGGGGAGCAGTAAGGGGATGGACTATGGTTTGGTGGGGATGATAGGGGAGGATGGGAGGGTGATGGAACTGGGATTGACATATAAATCAACTTTGTTTCAAATTTAAATAAAAAAGGAAAAAGGAATGTAAAATGAAATTATCTAGGCTAATATAGAAATTTAAATTTGAGAAGATGCATTTCTTGCAAAATGTCTTTAGGGCATACATCAATATGCAATCTGCCACTGGTTATTGTCAAATATGAAAAAAGTCAGGAAGACTGGAATTTTCATTCAGAAGTAGCTCTGATTTAAATGCATTATTGCCTTCCATGTTAATTGTGTATGAACATGTGGACATGAAAGATAATGGGGTTGTCAATACAAAAACCCCAATGTGATTTTCTGAAAACTTTCAATAAAAGAAACATTTCAATTAAGTCTTATGAACTTCTATTCTCACACAATAGAACAGAAATGCAGCTATTCTCTTCCTGAAAGTCTCCAACAGAGGAAAAAAATAGTTGACAAGTTCTTTGGCTGAACAATATTCAAAGAGGAGAAATTAGTTTTGTTAAGCTTTAGTATTTTTGAAGGAAATCTGTAAATCACTCCAGTCAGTTTATTACTGCTGTGCTTCAGAAATTATCCAGAAGAATTAGCACTGGGGGTTTATACAGAAATAGAAAGTAACAATTTTATTTCATGCTATCATTCCCAGTGAGGAGCCTGTTTGTAACTTACACAGTGACTTGGGTTAACAATAAATGTAGAACTCCTTGGAGATGAGTGAAGATTTGGGGATGACAGTGTTGTTTGACAGCTATGAAAATGCACTTTCTGAGACTAAATCCTAGGAGCCTATTTCATTAATGATTTTCCTCACACTTGTATGCTGACAAATATGAAGACTATCAGGCAGGCAGACTGAGCATGGCTCAACACAAGAGCATCTTATCCCAGCTGGAAGGAGGAAGACAAAAATGCAGCCCTGAGTTCATGGCCACCCTGGTTTTCATAGGAATTTTCATTACAGCCTAAGTTAAATTAGAGAGTTAGACCCTGTCTTATTAAACACCCCCCAAAAAAGCAAAGCAAGAAAAGAAAAGAGTCAGGAAGGGAAGTTTTGACAGGGAGGAAGATAGGGAAACACAGAAACGGAGACAAACAGAGAGAGAAATCTTCAGGAACTTAGAAAAACATATTGGATGGATTTCCCTGAGCCCACAGTCTAGTATCTTATCTAGAAATGCATGCTGCTGCATTTTCTTTATCACGTACTTCAGTACATACATTCCCAGGCCTGATGATAACACTAGTGAACTATGAAAGGGTAGTTCTTATTAAATCATCTTTCTAAGAGCATAAACAGATAAAGTTACTTAAGAATCTTTTTTGTATTAAATACATGTTTTTAAATATATTTTAGTGTATAGTTTAAACATGCGTTAAAATATATTTCTATTGAATATATGAATATATTTTATTTAGGAATATATATGTATATATGTATGTATAATATCATATATAAATTCTATAACTGAAATGTATGAACTCAAGTAACCTCACTGAAATACAGGAGATTATATGAGTTAAAGAAACCTTAGATATTATTAAAAAAACCATCCTAGAAGAAGACTAAACTCCACTTTACTGAACAAAGAGGCAGGAAGACTTCAAATTAGAATATGGTTGTCTGATGTTTGTGTTTTTTAGCACTAAGTGAATAGCATTTATTTAGAAACTTAATGAGGAAAAGACAGGGATCTGTTTAATCTTTCAATTTTGTAGAATCAAAAGACACTCCTGGAGTTTCCACTAGGAACTCTCTGAAGTGCCCCAGATGTTAAGAGGCATCACCTAAGGTGTCTTTGCAAATTTACTGGCTGAAGTTTTTCTCCTCTGTTACAATAAGCCACCAGTGTAGGCATACGGGCCCAATTCTCAGGACCTCATTGGATTGTAATTACCTTATTAAAACTCCCCTCAATGCTGACATAATGGAATGACAGCTACATCTTTGCCTGAGTTTGAGAGTTCTCTCTGAAAGGCTCAAGACAAAGTAACACTGGTGCGAAAGAACAAGATGATTTGGAATAAAGATTTGCCAGTTGCTGCTTCTGAAAATTATGGTTCACAACCCACAGAGATAACAGAGATGGTCCTAACCAAGTTTTCTCTTCTTTTCTCCTCTTCCTTCTCCTCTTGCTGCTGCTCCTCTTCCTTTTATCCTAGCATTTCAAGAGATGGTTTCTATCTACTTTAAGTTGGAAAAGGCATTTCTAGAATGTAGATTCATATCCCAAAGTGGCAGAGAAAGCATCTATAACTTTTCTAAATTATATGCTCCTAAGAAAAGGGATCTTAAGATCAGGAAATCTTTCTATTTTTTCTCATGTTCAGAGATATTCTAGTTTCAAATGGCACAACCCATTTCCTTGATGCATAGTCTAATGCTTGCCAAAACAAAAGCCTCATTGCACAACTACCATGATACATTTGTGATCCTCCACTTGAAACTCTTTCTTCACTCGCTTGCTGGTTTTATCCCTAACCTTCTTTGTTCTTTATTTCTCTTTATTCTAGTTAAATTAATGATTGTGAAATACTATCTGTCCCTGGAAGTGTATGGAAGAATGGATAGTAAAAATGTGGTAAATATATGCAATCCAATATCACTCAGCTATAAAGAAAATTTTAAATTATGGAAGAATCTGGAAAGCATAATATTTTTAAAAGATATCCAAAAGAAAACCCCATAATATATCTTATATGTAGAACTTAGCCTATAATAAATATATGAATGCATAAAAATAACTATGGGTAAAGTCTCAAAATTGGTAAAAGGAAGCCAAGACACGATAATATTCGGTGATGAGGAAAGACAAAGGCTAGGCAGAAAGACACATGAGATATGAAAAGGGAAAAGAATCTGGTGGAGGAGTTGCTGTGTGACACAAAGCTATGGGAAGAATGGCTAGAAGAACATCAAAGCACACTTTTAGAAGTTCACAAACTACATGTTAATTTTAATTTTTGTAATTTGTGTAGTATTGAGCTAATAATTGATGCACAAATCATGGCTAAGTGCATATAAAACACGTTTGTCTTCATTTTAATTGGGATCTGAAGCTTCTATCTCATTGGGAAATGGGAAGAATGTGTATTCAATCTATTTGTGGATGGCAGTTCACACATGATGGCATAGTAAAGTAGATTCTTGTTACAGTATTTCATGTATTTGGTCTTTTCTTGGGGGGGATGTTCAATCTTGTTTCTAAAGAATCTAACAGGCTTCAGGCATGTAGAGTGACATTAAGTACCAGCAAAAGGGATTGCTTCTATCAAAGCTCATCAGAATTCACTAGCATTGAAACTGTGGGACTGCATTCTTTGTATTTTCTTAGACCTTCTGACAGTTCATTTTCCATCCATGCTATTCTGTGGTGCTTTGCACTCTTTCAAGTGTTTGGATGTAACAACATCCGGCCACTTAGTGTGATGTGCTGTCAGCCTTACAAGGTGCTCTGTGCTGTTCCCAGTTTCCACAACATCCTACAGAAATCAATAGAAAGCCGCCGGTTTGTTAATAAATCTGCAATTAAAATGTAATGAATTTTGAATGAGAAATGATTTCTTTCAAGTGTCACCATGAGCTATGCAGTATTAGTGAAACCAAAGAACAGCAAAAAAAAAAAAAAAAAAAAAAGACTTCAGGCTTCAACTTGTAACTTTCCTGTATCGCTTCCAAAAGAAAGAACAGATTTAGAATGAGCATTTATGTTCATGCCTCTGCATTGCAGTTTCATCTAGAAAAGAAATCCCTGGTAGATAAAACAACATTGGTTTGGGGACTTTTTTTTTTCTTTCAGTTTAAATGTGTGTTCAATTTTTAAAAATGTCTTGGGATAATTTATAAAACTAAAAGGTAGAGTAGTTTCCTTCCACACAAGTCTGAATAAAGCTTATTTGAGTCTTGAATTCCTATTGCAATTTCTCTCCGAACAATAATTCCAGGACCAGCCTTTAACTAATGTATCAAACGTTACTGATCATTTAGTAAGTAGTGCTTAACATTTGCATCCTCTTGTAAAGAAGCCGGGGAGAATCTTCTCTCCTCAGCTCAAACCATCATTTTACAGTCTGAGCAGCTGATGTTCTCCACAACTTCCAAATAGCTGCCACACAACTCAATCCAAAGGTTACTGAAGGAAACAAAGGATCTGTACCATCAACCCACTCATTATTCCTTTACACCTGTCTTTCCTATCTGCCATTGACTGTATTTGCTTCATTGTTCCTTTCCATTTTGCAAAGCCTAGACTGCCACTGTCATCTCTTCATTAAGCCTATTTTTACCTTCTCTAACCCTGAGCTTCCAACAAACTATGCCTTCATTGTCCTAATGCATATTTCTTTCTCTATACACTAGACCTTCAGAACCCATCCTTCATTCAATGCATCCCATTTGGCATTAACCTGGCTTTGTCAAACAATTCAAATATCACATGTAAAGACTCCTCACATCTTTCCCAATCTCCAGTGCTTTAGAGAGCATTGCTAGATGCTTGTCTAAATTCATAGCCTTTCCTTAACATAGAACACTGGCAACAGATTAAGACACTTTCTCCACATATCCAGCATGGCACAGCAGGACTGGTTGTCCATCATTTTCCTCATTTTGTACTCCTGTAGAATTATAGTCATTACCTCCTTGATAACACTAACATTCTGCTCTGTTGTCAAGGATTTGAAATCATTCGTAATGAATCATATACTAATGAAAGAAAAATCCCATCTGATTCACTTTTCTTTTATTTATTTACATTTTACTTACCAGAATAGAGAGTTTATTGTTTCAGATATAAGGAAGAAGGTTTAAATGGATTTTTCTAAGAGGACATGAAATACTATTGAAAAAAGCAACACACAACATTGTATTTTATCAATTAAAGTTTTTCATTTAGTTGTTCATTTGAATCAAATCATATATTAATTTTGACATGATCATTTATTTTATCTTTGTATCTGTGTGATATATATGTAGGCATGAGGTGTGAGCTGTGTATTTTTATGATACTTTCTGTGGGTACAAGCTACGGAAACACAGGTTAGAGCACAACTTAGTACCCAGATATTGCCTCCACTTAGTTTGCATGGGGTCTTTTTGTTTTTGTTCACTACCACACAATCTAGCTCATCCTTAAGCTTCTAAGATTTTTGTCTTTCCTCTTCCCCTTCTAGTTTAGAGCACTGGGATTATTGCACTAGGCGTTACATAGGTTTGCATATTTGAACTTGGATTATATTTGCATAATAAACACATTATATCCTCATATTTGCATAGTAGCCCATTGCCCACTGAGACATCTGCTCAACTTTTATTTATTTCTTGATTTTTCTACTGACATAGTTTTATGTCCATATTAAATCGAATTTAGCTGCCATGCTAGATAAAAATTACTTTTATTCTTATCATTTTCAAACCTAAATGTCTTTGTTGTCTTAGGAATTTTTAAAGTAGTAATAACTTTGCAGTACAAGCCACTGGAACATCAATCATAATATATAATTCTAAAGAAATTAAATTAGCAGCCTTGCCATAATTATACAGATGCAAAAGAACACAGGACTCATTCCCAGACTAAATATTTGCTCTTATAATTCAGAGTCTCCACTTCTATTATTAAAAATGCCTTTCAGTGTACAAATGATGAAAGTTCCATTCAAGAAGGGAAAATGGAATCTCAGGATACTCGATTCCCTAGCCATTCAAACGAAAATGCTTGTTCTAGCTGTTGTTCTTTTGCTAGAATGTGGAAATGTAAAGAAGGTGATTTATATTGTCAATTGTGCAGGCATATTGAGTCATTTCTCACATATAATAAACCGTAGTTAAGTACAAACCTGCAGTTGCTGACCTCTTCATTGCCTGATTCATTGTGCTACACACACTTTGAGGAAAACGACCTCATCAATCAGATGATAACGTTTACCAGCCCATAGCTCTCTTCTGAGCTGATGGCTTCCAGCAGCAAAAGTACATGAATAGCCTTGTAAGCTTTGCTTGGCTAAAACTTCTACCTTGTTCTGTGTGACTCAGAGGCAAAGCATTTCATTAAAAAACCTAACCTTCTGCTAGTCAAATCGGACCAATCACAAATGCAGATGAATTTGAAAAATTCAGGTCTCCAAAGTTATTTGAAATGAAAGGCCTTTGTGGAGGAATTCACCCTGATCTATCTGTGGGGCATGCTGTACTGAGCTGTGTAATAACTTCCTGTTCAAGAGTGTTCTGTTTGAATTAAAGCAGGTGCCTGCCTTTGATTGGAAGTAGCTCCATTTTGGTATAGCTGAAAAAAGAAAGTGCTTTTTATGAATTGAAAAGACCTGAAAGTATATCCAAGTCTGAGCTGCCCTCGATTCAGCAGAGGTCTGTATCAGAATGCAGCTTCTTGATAAGAAATTTTCAGTCTTACCTTCTCCCTTCCTCTTTAGCAATCATTCCACACAAATAGTTACTGTATTCGTATTTCAATCCAGTGGTTTTAAAGCAATTCCTCCTTTTCCTCATCTTTTAGGGAGAACCATGAATAATTTCCTTTTTGAAAGTAACATCCATAGTACCTATCTTATCTTTGAATGATTCCTTAAAACCAGGTGTGATGGCTAGTGTTAATTGGCAGCCTGCAGAATCACCTGGGATTAGACTGGAAGCACACCTGAGAGATGGCTTAGTCTCTGGTTACACCTGTGAGAGACTATACAGATTTAAAAAAAAAATATGTGCAATATGATTCCTTCACCTGAGGCCCTGTATTGAGTAAAAGGGAGTGGGTGATTTATGCAGATGCATACAACACCCTCTGCCTTTTGACTGCAGATGTAATGGCACCGCACAGTCCTGTATACCCTGAGCACCAACAGCTTTACTGTCTCCTGCAATAATAGGCTACAACATGAAACTGTTTACAAATATCAACAAATAGAAAGCCTCCCTCTTAAGTTGCTTTTATCGGGTTATGTTATCATATAAACAGAAAAGTAACTTAGACTCCAGGATAAAACAACTTTAAAACTCTGCAGATGCAGAAATTCACAGCCAAGCCCTGGGCGGGCCCAGCTCCTGGACTCCAGTCAAAGAGGGAGAAGGGATTGAGTGAACAATGGGAGGGGTCAGGATCATGACAGGGAAACCCACAGAGACAGAAGACCTGAGCTAGTGGAGCTCATAGACCCTAAACCTATAGCTGGGGAGCCTCTACATGTGGGTAACAGTTGTGTGGCTTGGTTTGTTTGTGGGGACCCTGGCAGTGGGACCAGGATTTATCCCTGATGCATGATGAGCTGGCTTTTGGAAACTATTCCCTATGGTGGGATACTTTGTTCAGTCTTGGTATGGTGGGGGGAGAGCTTGATCCTGCTGCAAGTTAATGTGCCAAGCTTTGTTGACTCCCTCTGGAAGGCTTTGCCCTTTCTGAGAAGTGGATGTGGGTGGGGGTGGAAGAAGTTTTGGAAGGCTGGAGGAGGAGAAGAAGGGGAAACTGTGATTGGTATGTAAAATGAATAGAATATTTAAAATAAAAAATCAATAAAACAAAACAAATAAGAACCTGCTTCTCTTTCCAAATTAAAATTCAAAAGTGATTTATCAGTATCTAATAAGGCACTTACCATTTAAAAGTTCTTGTTTAAATGCTTTGTCACTGAAGACAAGCTTTCATGGAAACAGAAGGAGAGAATCAATGGACAGTCTTACCCAAGGGTATTGCTTGAGAGCCACAGTGACTAGAATGGTACAATGATGCCAAGGGTACATTAGTTGCATTTATACCTTGGCAATAACAAAATTTAGACTTATTTTGTTCAGAAAAAAGGAAATCATTCCTTGCACATGAAAACTAGCCAGTGACCAATGGATTCTGACAGAGACCCTACAATTGACACTGTACTTAACCAGCATAATCCTTAACAATATTCTAATACCCACAGATGAGTGTACTTGTCAACCCTCATCAAGATACTTTCTCTTTGATATATAAGGAGTTCAATACAGAAAAATCAAATGCAAATTCAGAGTTGTGGTGCCAAATCCCAACTTAGCTGGCTCAGGGATTGTATATATATATAATGTGTGTGTGTGTTTGTGTGTGTGTATATATATATATATGTGTGTGTGTGTGTGTGTGTGTGTGTGTGTGTGTGTATGTGTACATATATGTGTGTGTTATACAGAATGAGGACTTTATATACTTAGAAATGCATAATTTGTATATGTATGAATATATGTGCATATATGCATATATATGAATATATTCAGAAAAGCAAAAAGTTTCTAGGTGACCATACAAAAATTTCAAGGATGTTGAGGGCTAAAACACTGAGTGTACTTTACATTTCAAGACATATGGAAGGCTCAAGAGTGTCCTTTGATAAATCCAAACTATTCTTATTTCTCCTCTACAGAAGGGCCCTATGGGTTGGGAGTCAATATGATTTTTAATATATATGTGTTCTAATATGTATTCAAATATGACAATTTTAAAGAGGAATGGAGGTAGATAGGAGAGTTTTATTAGAGAAAATGAACAGGAGAAATCACTTAATTATGTTATAATCTCAAAAAAATTGAATAAAATTCTTGTGCCAAGCTTGCTAAGACTCCTTTCTCTTGAAACGTCATACTTTAATGATAGTCAAAGTCACAGTGTTCAGAGATCACTTTTTCTTACATGAGGTGCAAGGCAGAATAGCGGTCTGAAAAATAAGACCCCACGACCCCACTGTGTTATGGTTGAAGCTCACTGGGAGTATTGAAATACAAAATATTGGCTTCCAACCCATAGGACACTTCTGAAAACAAGAAATATGAAATGTTTGGTTTGAACAAGGGTATAGAAATTGGTAAATATTCAATAATTTTGTATCAAACAACCTATTACCAACATTGCACAATTGGGGTATCTTTTAGGTTGGAAAACATAAAGAAAGCACACTTGCTGTTGTAGAACATAATATAATGTTCAAAAATTTTGTATGGACATTTGGAAAACCTTGCTTCCTTGAAAAGGGGACAAATACAATTCTATGTTGGTACTCTTTCCTCTCTTTTCATGACATGAATACAGAGGATGCAGAGATTGGAAAACTGTTATGATATGCTGTTTAGGCTATCCCAGAAAATCAGAGAGTGGTATTGATTTTGTCGTATTGGTGGCAATTTATCACAGTGGCAGTTAAAATAAAGCTCTCTGTAAAACAATGATGTCCATTATTATTTTTTTCTTAGGAACTGTCTTGTTACTAATGAGATTTGAACTAAGCAAAGGAAAATATTTAACCAGTTGATGCTTCATGAAGACCTTTGCCATATGAATCCTTTCATTCAGTGTGTGTGTGTGTGTGTGTGTGTGTGTGTGTGTGTGTGTGTGTAATTTCACTTCAAATCAAATATCTTAAATATTTTCATATTATCTTATGTCATACCAAAATGCAGAGAATAGAGAAACAGGCACTGTAAAATGAAAACATGTTTGACTTGCTGGCTCAAACTTTTACCATTATTGTAACTTGAGCTATATCCCCAGAACCCAACTAGAGAAGCCAGGTGTTTTCTTCTGTCTCAGTGCTAGGAAGGTAGAGATGGAAGGGTCCCCAGGATTCTATGGCAATTTAGCCTATTCTATATAGTTATCTCCAGGCAAGTGAGAGATCTTGTCTCAAGAAATAAGTAAACAACAACAATGACAAAATAAAAATGTACAGGGCACCTGATGAACAAATTCCAAGGTTTTCTTCTGCCCTCAGATGCCTGAGCAAACTCACACCTTCTGAACCTTTTCCATCTCAGCACATCTCTGTAAATTTTCTGTCAGTAAATCAGGTAACATTCAATATATACTGTATCTGAAATAAGATTCAACATAACCAAGTATTCAAAGTATAGTCAATTTGAAAAATGTTTTACCTATATACAATTTTATTACATATCAGGTCTTTGGCATTCAATGGTTTATTTAGACTTACAGTGCATATCAACTTAAATTGGCAATATTTCAAAGTTTCAATGGGTACATTTTGTATATAGAGCTTTTTTGGTGTGGGTGGACAAAATACTAACTAATCTTTGTCAGTTTCTGTATGCCATGAAGTAGTTTATAAAAACACATGTTGTTTCATAAATAAAAGAATTAAATATATTAGTTCCCTCTGAAACTTAGTCATGGGAAGGAATTCATTAATTTCTACAGTCAATAAAAATTTTCCAGGAATTGAGCCAGTATGCCCTAAAGGACTTTACAGCCTAGTAAGGGAAATGAAAGATAAGTGCAATGCATCAAATCACACTACCTCTTGCTCAGAACATAAAGCTCTTGGGATGTCCATATCCCCTGCATTTCTCTGATTCTGCCTTTTTTTTAAACTTACCCTTAAGCTGTAGATTTGAAGCTCTATATACATACCTGGATGTAATTATGTGAAATGTTTCTCCACCTCAGATGCCTAACCTGTATTGATCCCTCTCTTGAACATTATCTGTTTACAGAATACAAAGGCTTTTTTTTCAAGCCTCTTCCACAAACATATTATAATAAAGTACCTACCTCTGGTCACCCTGTTTAAACGGTTTCTCTTGTGGTCAAGCTTCTATACCTTTCCTCATTTTTTTTTTCCTCACTGTACTTAACACCAGAAGGCATCCAAATTTATGTATCTGTGGTGCTAAGACAGTTGATATTGCATTCTCTGGATGGATAAGACTAACAGTATATTAATGGGCTCTTTCTCTTTCTCTGTGTGTCTGTGTATGTATGTGTGTATGTGTGTGTGTGCTTGGGTTTTCTTGCCTCTACATGTTTACATGGCCTGTATGTATATGTGTGTGAAAGTGTATGTGCATAACAAAATGCACAACCTGTTAAAGCTAAGATAGCTCAATAAAGACTTGCAGAGTTGTTTTAAGATATAAAGAAATGAGCTCTGGATATACATTGTGTTCTTTCCTGGGGAAGACTATTTCTCCTTCCCACAGCATTCCTAAGTTGCCTGTAGTTAACTGTGTAGGTTGAGGACTATGTGCTTTCCCTCATTCACTTTGGCAAGTCTATTGTTATTGGCCTTGTTTGGCTCATCTTAAAACACACATATAATAAGCAGCTTGTATTTTGCATGCAAATAACAACACTTGATAAAAAAATAAGAAGCCCTCAATTTGAAAGAGAGCTAAAAGGGGTATATGTAAGTGTTTAGAGAAAGGAAAGAGAAGGGGAAAATAATACAATTATAATATAATCTCCTGAATGAAAGAAGTAATGAAAAGCAGAAGTAGGCTCAGAATGTGTTACTGTGTTGATAAAACAGTTACCAACAGCAATAGAAAGAACTGGATGCACTCTCAAAATAGATGCTATGAAACTGCATATTTTTATTCCCCCATTACTCAAAAAGAAAGAACATATAATGGTGGTAACTACATATGACAACAAAAAACTTTGTTACTTTTCTCTTTTAAACTTTTATTTTAATTTTTATTTCACCTGTATGAGTGTTTGCCTGCATGTAGGTATGTGTACAGAATGTGATCATGGTATCTGTGGAGAGCAGGACAAAATGTCAGATCATCTAGGATTGTAGTTACTGAAGTCTGTAAGATGAAATATGAGAACTGGGAACCAAACTGGGTAATTTGCAAGGGAAGCAAATGTGCTTAGCTGTTGAGCCATCTCTCCCTCCCCATTAATTAACTTTTTAAAATCAAAGGTAAGGTATATTCTCCTTGTTCTCAAGCAGAGATGCTGGGAGTAAGTGTCCACCCTTGGTGATCTCACTGCACTGACATATCAAGTGATAAAAGCAGTTCCACATACACTCAGTAGATCTGAATACCAATTCCTTAAACTGCTAGGCTCAGCAAGAAAGGGAATCTTGAAACGAGCCTGCTTTTAAGATTTATTTATCTGATCTCTCCTCAAAGGAATAAAAAACATGCATTACAGATGTACATATAGGTATTTACCATAGGAGAGTATTAGCAAAGCCCAGAAATACATAAAATATGCATAAAGAACCAATTGACTGCTAAAACTAATTTATACATTTTTATTCTCTGTTTTTGAATCCTAGATATTGTGTGCTTCATGCTTTCTTTAACAACTAATAGCATCATCGTCCACTTTTCTCTCAAATGCAGACTGCTATTTACGAATAGGAGTAAAGGCAAATGCCTGCACTATATTTGCGATCAAATCTAAAACTCATAAAGTTTATTGAATTATTTTGTCCTCATTTTCATATTTTATAAGTGATTTTAACACTTATAAATTCATTCCTAAGTAATAACATTCTCATGCTATAAGAATAAAGGGGTAGTAGTTACTAAAAGTACAGACCATTATAAAAATGGATGACTACTCAAGCCTTGACATCACGAGTAGTTAGATCATAGTCATCCTAGCCACACTGTTCCTCAGTTTTCTCAAACTATATGAATGGGAAATTTTACAGCTTATGAAGCTGAAATAAATTCGTTTTGCTGAAATAAATTTTGCAGGACTAGGAAGTGGATAAAAGGGTCTGGCCTATAACCCTTTGAGTTCGTATCCCCAGACTCCAATTCAAGTATAAGTCTGGATATGGTAGAACACGTCTATTACCTCAGCACTCTGAGAACAAGATGGGAGGTGGAAACAATGGTAGAATCACCAAGAAGCCCCAATATCAGCTACTCTAGGGTATATAGCACAATGCAATATCAATGAGAGAAACTGCAATAATGTTCCTATGCTCACGCACATCCTGCCCATATAAATACACCATTCATATACATCACACACACACACACACACACACACACACACACACACACACACACACACACCGAACGACATGACAAGTAATTGTGACTACTTGAAGATCAAGCATTCTAAATACAAAAGGCAAAATGAATACTAGGTAAAGATGACATTAAAGAAGCACTTTGCTGGAATCCCTCCTTATTAGAGTAAATTCTTCAAGAGAATAAAAAAATGAAGCTGTATCTGAAATCACATGCTTAGTAGGAGAGTCAAGCTTCCAGGAAGCCTTTGTATATAAACCCAAACCCCTATGCACTGCAGTATAGGAAGGAATCTTCACCTGTCTATGTCATTTTTTCCAAAAATACTTTTGCATACAAAAAGCATTATTTCCAAAAATTCAATCGATTTTAAACAATTTACTTTTACAATAAGCTGTGAATGTCTAAAACCTCAGTGTTAGATTATAACAAGTGAACTGGAAAACTGCTAAAAGTCACTTTAAAAGGTGTCAAATCAAATCCAAGTCTAGGCAAGGCTATCAATTTCCATGTGCATATCAGCCGGTGCTTTAGAAATAACTTTTTAGCAGACATTGTTTTATGTGGATACTTGGGTTATTTTCCCATCAGAAAGAACCTTCCCAATTAGTTATCTAATACAAGCAGTCAGAACAAGGCATGGGCAGAGAGTGTTACAATGTTGCAGAATAATACTGGCTAGCAGACCAAAGCATCTGAAGCAGCTTCAATACAGGCATTAATTCTTCATTTTGTTTTCAACAGATTGTGAGGGGGTCTACAAGAACACTGAGTAGAATGTTAGTTATGAAATAGATGATGAATGTTACAAATGTAGGCACAGAGGAAAATGGGCACATGGGAAAGACAGGCAAAATTAGAACACATACATTCATCTGCTTATCAAATATTTAACCTGTATTTAACAAGAAACAAGAATATGTCCGATAGCATACCTCAGTATGAAATTGCATAGCCTTCTATCATAGGAAACTATAAATGGAAGTATCAGATCGGAGCTTAGCAGAGGGTTCCTTGGAAAGATTATAGATACCAGAATATAAATATGATACTGAGACAGTCTATGTAAATAGCTGAACAGAAGAAACTGATGCTGACAGACCATTTTTGCTTATTTTTATTTGTAAACTTGACTGTACTAATTGATGTCTGAACAACAGATAAAACGTTTCTCAGGCTGTCTGATTTTAGAAGATTCCAGGCATTTGAATCAGAGGCTGAGCAAAAAAGATTGAAATAAAACACGGAGAATGAGCATCATCTAATCACTCCACACCTTTATAACTCAGATGACTTGAGACCATGATACAGTCTGCTTGTTACCCATGGTTGATTGTTGTTAGCCCTCCTAACTGCTGCTTCATTTTTTTTATCAATAGGCTTGAAAATCCTACCAATACAAGATTATTTATTCCCACATATACATTTCAGATGCTTCAAATTTCCCAGCTTCTCCTTTTCCTATTAATATGTAAAGTTGTTTTTACATGTGATCGACACACTGACACCCTAAGAAATATCAAGAAAAGTCTAATATGATCCTCCTTTGAAGTTATTATTCTTTAATTTCTATCATTTCATCCTACTTTAGATATAATATAATTTAATAAACACTTATATGCAGTTAAATAATTTTGTAATCATACATATCAATATTTCTATTATTTGTAAATTCATTTATAATATAGTTTGTGTTTCTATCTAACTATAATTATTGTTCCATGTTTTTACTACTTCTCTCTTTTTGAAGTGTCCTGTAATGAGCATGTGAAGGTACATTATCTACATTTTTCTTTAACTTTTTATGGTTTCATAATGTTCATAGAATACTCTGATAGCATATAGATAACCAGGTAAATAAATGTTTCAATAAATATCTTAATGTTGATATTTTAAAAATATGCTTTAGATTTTCATTTGTATCACACTTTTGTCATAATGAACCTATTTACAAAACCAAATTGTTATTCTTTCATTCTAAATACTAAAGCAAAAATATTAATGATTTTGAACATCATAGCCAAAAATGGTGTGAAATATTGTATTTTAAATTATCCCTGGCACCTTCAAGTTTGAAAGTATCATTTTATTATTATGTTAACTGTCATTTTTAAAACACCAATAGCACCATTGATACACATGGATTAGAGTACTATATTTTTTATTTTGTTGTATTGTTATTTTGTATTATACCTTTCATTGTCAAATAAGATATTTGACACATCTCCAATATGTTATGTACTTTTTAATGTATTTAGAAATATTTTAATGATTCCTTCATGTTTTTAACAAAAACATTTATGTTAAAAAATTTATACTTTTTACAATAATCCTATCTGAAAATTTTAATTTCAAACACTTAGAAAAGTTTTGTTCACCAGAGACACATCCTGGTTTCACTGTCAGAGGTCCCTTAGATTGCCCACCCTTGTAATTGAGACCCATGTTCAGGGGGCCTGTGTCAGTATAATGCTGGTTTCCCAGCTATCACTCTGGGGGTTCATGAGCTCCCCCTTGTTCAGGTCAGCTGGCTCTGTGGGTTTCTGTAGCCTGGTCTTGACCCCTTTTCTTATTACTCCTCCCTCTCTGCAACTGGATTCCAGGAGTTCATCTCAGTGTTTAGCTGTGGGTATCTGCTTCTGTTTCCATCAGCTACTAGATGAGATTTCTATGATGGCATATAAGTTAGTAATCAGTCTTATTATCAGAGAAGGGCATTTAAGGTAGCCTCTCCACTGTTGGTCAGATTGTTAGTTGGGGTCATCCTTGTAGGTCTCTGAACCTAGTTTGAAATTTAGCAATATATAAACATATTATTTTTTTCTACATTTTTGCAACCCTACACTTACTTATTCAAGTCTAGGTGAGGTTGTAATACACTGTCTAAGAAGGTATTCCTCACGAAGAGGTTCACTTTTATGAGATGACAGCATACTTAAAAAACATTTAGGCTACTATTTAAGTTACCTGCAGAACCATTATGCATTGAACTCACCACAAATTGTATGAGGTGTTAGTTCTTTATATTTCTACTAGTATTTGATGTTGTCTGTTTTTTTTTTTGTTTTGTTTTGTTTTTTTTTTTTGCTGTTTTGCTTTTGTTGTTTGTTGGGGTGGTATTTATTGATGTTTGCTTTGTGGGAGTTGTTTTAAAATTTAGGTATGTAGGCATATCTTATTTTGTTTTTAATTTGCATTTCTCTGGTACATTATGGTTTGGAAAATCGTTTTGCATGCTTGTAACTCACACTGTTTATGCCTTATGATCATTTCCTAATATTGTTATTTATTATGTGTTTATTTCTTATGGTTCAGTATTAAGACATATAATTGTACAGTCAAGATGGGACTTTTACATTTGACAAAACTACAAAAACAAACCATTGCTAGTTGATGCTAAACAGACATTTTAACAAGTAGTTTGGGAACAATTGGAAATCCACTGACAAAATGAAATTTGAATCTTTTCATCTTACTGAGAAATGAACTCAAAATATTTTCTAGGCTTATATGTAAAATATAGAGCTGTATAAGTAATAGGAAATAAAAGCAAACTTTTACCAGCCATAAGAAACATAATAAACAATATTAGTGAACATCATAAGGCATAAAAAACCTGTGGGTATTTCAAGTCCATGAAAAATTTTTTAATGCCAGAATCCAGCAGAGGAATGTAAAATAAAATACAGTGTATGGGGCCTCTGATAATGTATCAGTATTTATCCCTAGTGAAGCAATGGGCTTTGGAAGGCCATTCCACATAGAAGGACACTCTCTCAGCCTAGACACATGGGATGTGGGATGTGACAGATATTGATGATCCCTCATAGAAAGCTTCACTCTCCCTGGGGAGCAGAGAGGGAATGGGATGGGGTTTGGTGAGGAGCAAGAGAGCATGGGAGAGAGAGGGAACTTGTATGGGTATGCAAAACAAGATTGTTTCTAATTTAAATTAGAAACGGGGGTGGGGGAGTATAGTGAGGTACTGCTACAGTATTGCTTCAATTAGCATTGATATGAGGGCTTATGCCTAGTCTCATTGTGACTTGTTATGCAATGTTCTCTTGATATCCCTGGGAGAACTGTTCCTTTCTGAAGGGAAATGGAGGAACAGCAGATCTAGGGGAAAGGGGAAGTGGAGGGGTGGTAGAGGGAAAAGAGGTAAGACTGTGGTCAGGATGTATGATATGAAAGATGAATAAATAAAAATAAAAACACATTAAGGTATGAATACATTAAAAACAACTCAACAAAAATCTCAAACACCTACAACAATATGTATACTCACACACACACACACACACACACACACACACACACACACACACACACACGCACATCGCTAAAGGTAAATGTAGTTCAGAATTACCATTTGTGATTTATATAAATAGATGAATTATACAAACAATGTCGTATTTTTCAGTGTTAATCTCCATTCTTAGCAATAATGACTTGTACATGTTCCTGGAATCTAGTATGGAGAAATCCTGCTACCGTATTTCCCTCTTCAAAAGGACCCATACTGCTCACACCTACTTGTTTGTCAAAATCACCTTAAGACTCATAAAACTCACAGGTGCTTTCCAGGTTACTTCTCTATTTAAAACCCCAGATTCATTTTATTTCTTTTAAATGACATAAATGACATTAATAAAATGTCTCCAAACTATGTACATTCATCCTAACTATTGGACAAACACTTTATTCTTCTCTGCATTTATGTTTGGAAGCTCTGGATTTCCTCATTTGATATAGCATAGCTACTCTTTCTACAGATGCATTTTGCTATGCTTGCTTTAGTTCTCATATTAACATTACCACAGCATGTACTTTCATAGACCTTAATGCAACAGAATAAGGTAAGACTTTCCCATCTGAGAAACCAATTCTCCTTTGCATCTTTGAAAAAGACCAATGCAAAATATTAGAGGTATTTTATGTATGTAATTTAATAAATGCATATACAAAGTAATGAAATAGAATAATTAAATTAATTAGCATTAAGTATTTCAAAATAAAAATTGCAACAATTTCAGTTTCATACTATTTTAGAAATGTATTTACCTACAGAATAATTTAATATTCCATATAACTATGTTAGGAATATATATCAGTTAAGAATATTTTTATATCTTCTGTAATTACTATGCATAATCAGCACAATTGTCTTCCTATTTGGATAAATTTCATGCTGAGCAGTATAACCCACTCTGACTTCATATCCATACTCTTATTTGTCAGTTATATATTATTCCACTGTAAATTGCTGTACGTTATAGCAGCCTGAAATTCTATGTAGTCATGTAAAGCTTCTCTGAGGCCTTTGTATGGTTCTGTCTGTCATGTTTAAACTCAAGAATGCTTTTTGATTAGTGTGGGTTTTGTGAGCATCTTAGATAATTTCAGTTGGACTTGGTTATGTTTTCTGGTTTCTATTGAGGATCCTTCATGGGTCTGATGACTGCTTGACTATAATTCATGGGAGATTGGAAAGGCACAGTTACATATCTGACATCATCCAGTAGACTGTTTTCTTCTTGCATCATAGCACTATAATAATACAAGGCAGTAGTCATTAGTGCACAAATCTCTCAATGTGCATGTAGCCATGTACTGTCTGCCACATTAAGTCACTTGGCCAGTCTAGACCAAGGATGGTAGAAAAAAAACTATCTCTCAATGAGGAAACCTAAAAATATTCATACCATATTATGGTAGCTCTCACAAGAATAAAACATTACAGGTATTTTTACTTTGTTATACAGGACCTGATTTGTACAAAGCACTAGTAAATGTGCTTCCCGAAGATAAATAAATCAAAGCACTCCAACAGAATTAGGTTAACCCAGAAGACTTTGACAACTGCAAGGGAGACATTAAAATAAGGAAAGAAATTAACAATTTTGTTTTCTAATTTCCTATGCAGTATAATACATATTTTATTTATTATGTCATAAGCTTCTCACTCTAGAAGCTCCCCAGAGGAAGATCTGGGGGTCTCCATTATTTTTCAAATCATAAAAATGATGAAGAGTTTTACCTTTGTTTCTCAATACCTCACTGCTAACCAGTGATTAAACCACCGTTCTAATGTGCATTCAAAATTCATCTTCTTTAAATGACAACTGTCAGTGATGGTTGTCTGTTTCACTATTTAGCTAATTGTCAAATAACAAAATACACCTTGCAAGACAGGCACCCCATCCCTTTCAATAAATATCAGTTATCTCTGGTAGAATATTGCTGTTTTGTTTATTAGCATGAGCATGTCCCAAGGTATTGTTATTAGAAGAAAAGGTCTGTGATGAATTAGACTCTGAAAAACAAGTAGAAAAGTCCATGTAAAGAGTAGTTCTTTGTTGCTATTATGCTTTGTTTTGTTTTGTTTTTTGTTTGTTTGTTTTAATAATCTAGACTCTTTATAGAACCAATAGCAAACAAGTATAACAACTTTGCTGTGGTGATTAAAGCATCAAATCTCATTAACTTCATTGTAATTTACCCAAACAGAAAAGGAAGTTAGAAGCTGTGAGTAGTGGGAATACAGGCTTTAATTTTACTCTCATTTGGCAATAATGTAATAAAGTAGGTTACAAAAAATGTGTTTCATCAAATAATTCTGTTCACTAAAGGTGTATCTTTCTGGTGGGGGCCCTAGGAGGATATGGCAGCTGCAGAGAATCTTGGCTCCCACTACATCCCTCTCCTTTTTTTTTTCAGAAGACAGAAACAAATCTTCCCAAATGAACTCTTTAAATATGAAATGATCACCAGAGGCTAATTGAAACAACAGACAATTGAAGAAAATTATGCATTCTTCCCTTAGATAAGAGACTTAAATTATAAATCCTTCAAGGCTAGCAAGTGTGAAATAAATTGAAATGCAATTAAGTGTCAGAATTAATGACATTTTTAAGTTATTTGTGATGTAATCGCTCAAAGCACATTGAGGCTTTGAAAATTCTGTCTTAATAAAACATATCTCAACTTTTATTTTAAAAAAATTAAGGAAAAATACAAAGTGGTCTTTAAGACTGCTCCTCAGTGTTCACATATAGAACATTTTCCTTCCCTTTGCTTTTCTTTCATACCCTGCAAATTCTTAACTAGCATTTGGATTAGAAGTAAACAAAACAGCCTTAATTGATTCAAATTATGCTAAGTCATGTGATGCACTAGTACATTAATCGGCATGTCTCATTTTAAAAAGTCCATTTATTTTATCTCCATTTATTAATACTATGTAAATTTCTGAAGCTGATCATCTCATTGAATGTCTTGTTAGAAATCACACAGTCTTGTTGATGAAACTTTTTACAGGAGCTCCAGTTAATGAGTTGCTTTATTTCAAAAGATATTGACATTGGTGTGATTTATTTAGTCACTACAAATACTATGAGTAGAGAAGATGAACTCATTCATTTATGATTCAGAGTCTCAGTCCCGGGAGAGAACTCAGTCAGAGAATGGCTTGCCACATAAGCTTCAAGACTTGACTAGGGACCCTGATATCTTGGTGTACACCAATAATACCACTGACTTGGAGACTTTCTTGGAAGATTCATAGGGCTTGATGAAGAACTCAAATTAAATTGAATTGGTGATTACCATGTTCAGGGAAAGATCCTATGTCAAAAACTAAGGTGTAGACCAATGAAAGAAAAAAGAAGCATTCTTCTGTATATACAGACATCTTCCTTTATGTATACCCATACAACCAGGGTCTGTGATAGGAGTGAGATACATTGTACACTTGTTTCCATCTTATCAAAGAAGTTAGTGGCTCCCTACATTATACAAATGTGAAGGAAATAAAACAATTTTTCTACCACTAAAGAGACAGGACTAATACAAAGCATAAAACACTAATGTCTTCTTAACAAATTGAATTTTGGTTCTTTTATAAAGTTTTGGTTTGAATGGAACATACCTTGAGACAAAAGAACTTTAAATATGATAAAAGCTATGCTGAAAAAAGTGAAAAAAATACAAAGGGATGAAATATTATCCACGTTTGTTACCACAGGTTCCTCCAAGCCGGCCTCCCGGTCCTGCCGCCATGGTCCCACTGCCACGTGAGCCCCAAATAACACTCAGAGACTCTGTATTTGATACAATTCTGTTGGCCAGTTACAATTATTGTTTATGGGCTATCTCTGTCTTAATTATTAACCCATTTCTACTTATCTCAGTATTTCCACGTGGCTCATCTTATCAGGGAGCCGCGGCTGGCATATTCCTTCCTCCCCCAGTCTACATCTTGACTCCTCCCAACTACTTCCTTTTCCTCCTCCTGGTCTCCTAGCCCCACCTATCTTGTTTCCTATTGGCCACAAGCTTTATTAAATAACCAGCATGAGAAACATATTTACAGAATAACATCTCCCATCATCTCCTCTTTTCTGTCTAAAATAAAAGAAGGGGTTTAACCTTAACATGGCAAAATATAACATACAACAGTTATCAAATAAGAATCACAGTTAACAATATTTAGTCCATTAACATTTTGTAAGACTTAAAGAAAATATCATCTATCCTATTTCTGTGAGTCTAAAGTCCTATATGTAACTTATCTTTAATCCTAACTAAGGAAAACTATAACCATAACTATCTTTCTTCAACTCTTTCAAAGACCACAGCAGGATAATATATAAACTCTAGAAATGACAGAGACAATTCATTGCCTGGTCAGTCACCCGAAGTTCTTCTGTAATGTTCCATCTTCAACCCGTAGGCCATAATGTGTCTCCAGACTTCTCAACAAAGCAGGAAACTATAAACTGTCCATCTGTATTGGCAGTTTATCAGTCATTTTTCTTTGTGTCCTGTAGACTGTCTGGCAGGCAGCCTCTGCCATGAAGCAGGAATCCTGTAGCAACGTCCATCTTGCATCAGCAGTCACTTTTCTGTGGGTCCTGCATGTCCAGTTTCTACAGCATAAAATCAAACAATCCAAAAGAGCAGTAACTTGCCCAAATGGCTAGTCTTGCCATATTAGAAGCAAACTCCATAATGTGTTTCTTCAATGTCCATCTTTCTTTCTGATGCAGGTGGTGGTACTAGGAGCAGTTGTGCCTCATTTTCAAGAAAAACCCTTAACCATTTTAAATGCCATATTCTATAGGTCTTTGAAAGGTTTGAAGAACACCTATTGATCTCAAATACATCTCTGTATATCTAGAAATCCTAACTAACTGAACTCTAAGTTTTGACTGTCATAGGTAACTCTTTATAATCTGTAATAAATAATACATTACATTTCTAAATGAGCTATATAAACACAATACCTAAACAAGAGGAGAAATATACATATCACAAAATTGCCCTTAAATTGTATCAATAAAACAAAATCCATTCCAAAGCAAAGTATTCATATCTATACCATAATTCCCTTTCTACCTTTAAAAAGATTGCTTGTGGTTATAGCCATTTATAACTAAGCCCATTTAAATGAAAGTAATCTATAAACTGTATTTGGGAATTTTGGCATCATTCTTTCCAAACTACATCCTGCTGGGAGGGGGCGCTGTCATGGGGGACCAAAGAAGATGCAGAAATCTTGGCTGTAGTGGTCTGTAAGGTTGCAATGTCCCATTGACGTTGCTTCAGGGGGTCTTGCTTGATCAAACCATGTCAGGCTGGAAGTAATCCACAGCTTTTTATTTTCTGTGGAAACAAAAATAGAAATCCTTTTCCCCAGTAACTTGTCCTTAGGCTTAAATTTTGGAGTGAAAGCATTTTTAAAATATATAAATCGAATTAATCCAGCAGCATTTCTTTTATCAATAGTTGTTACTTTTTCAGCAATCAAATAATTTAAAGACAACAGAATTGCGTATAGTATCCAAAATTTCTCTGTGCTTTCCATCTTTACGTGGCTTTTTTATTACTCTATTTATTCTACTTCTATTTTTACATATTTTGAGACAGGGTTTTTCTGTGTAACTTTTATCTGCCCTGGAATTTACTCTGTATACCAGGTTTACTTTGAAATCACAGAGATCTGTTTGCCTATGCCTCCCAAGTGCTGGATTAATGGCATGTGCCACCATATCTATCCATTCTATTTCTTTTTTTCTTTTTTAAACCATTGTATCCTGTTTCTTTTTCTCTCCCAAGCCAGTCTATTTTTTAAAACACAGTGTAAACTGTCATTGCAGCTCTCATACACACCAATGAATTGTTAGCAGAGCTCTTTAAAAGCAGGGTGGTTTTTTGCTGCTTATGCTAATTTTGGAAACCTCCCTTAAAGGAACCATGCAACTCTCTGTATACAGCAAAACAAATCCAACTGAGAAAATGCTGCTACCAAGAAGTCTTGCTAGTCTCTGTTCCCTTGTTTCTAAAAACTATTTTTTAAGCTTTTGTTAAGTTTCAAATGAAAGTTCTCGATTCCACTTCTGACACCATTATGTTATGGCAGATTCCTCCCAGCCGGACTCCTGGTCCTGCTGCCATGGTCCCACTGCCACGTGAGCCCCAAATAACACTCACAGACTCTGTGTTTGATACAATCCTGTTGGCCAGTTACCATTATTGTTTATGGGCTATCTCTGTCTTAATGACTAACCCATTTCTTCTTATCTCAGTATTTCCACGTGGTTCATCTTACCAGGGAGCTGAGGCTGGAGTCTTCCTTCCTCCCTGGTCTACATCTTGACTCCTCCCAAGTTCTTCGTCTTTCCTCCTCCTGGTCTCCTAGCCCCACCTATCTTGTTTCCTATTAGCCACAGGCTTTATTAATTAACCAGTATGAGAAAAATATTTATAGAATAACATCTCCCATCACACGTTCAAGATCTGAAAATTATTGCCTTTACTTAAATAACAAAAAATATAATTGCAAATCGTTAAATAATGAAAACAATTATCTTTCAAAATTAAAGGGAATTATATTAACTAACATATCTCTAGAAAAGACTTTCATCTTAAGGTTTGATTTTTGTATTACAAGCTGCATTTTTGATTCTAATTTTATTTACCAAAAATGAAATTACCCCCAAATATTAGAAGGCAATGTATCTCTAAAAAGAGAGTTTGTTTTAAGGCTAGAGGCAAAGAACACAGACTCCAACATCTAGACCTATGGAATTCCTACAGTGTTTCCATTGTACTATCAAGTGAAAGTTCTTATGGGATGAAAGATGATTTTTCAATCCACGTAAAACCTTCAAATGCATGCCATAGCCAAGCTTTATGGTTTCTAGGGCATTACCTGACTACACACCACCCATATGTCTTCTTCCAACACAATAGGCGAAGTGTACCCTTGTGGTTAGAAATATGAATGATTTTTTATTGTAAAATCTTGGATTATATTTATACTAAATCTTATTGTTAGGCACTATCTGAGAGAATCGCTGATTGATTTGTTTATACTAAGGAATTTTATTTACTTCATATGTGTTTAAACTAGAATATAAATTCTAAGTCAACAGAGAATATAAATTTTTCCAAATCAGAAGCTGAGGCTTTGCTTCAAATATTTGAAGAAAAAACATATTTTCCTACTCATGTCAGTAAGTTAAATCACAATACAATATGGCATCCATGCTTTCTTTATCTTTTTATCTCAACCAACCTATCACTATCTCATGCTTTGTTGTACAGGATTCCTTAAAACAAGTAATTTTCATGTGTTCAGCTCCTTAATTATCAGACCACACTTATCATTACATAAAATTAAAAGGAAAAGATAAATGCCAATCAAAGCCATCATATCATATCTTCAGATAACATTTATTAAAGTTTGACTGAATAGTATATACAAGGCCTTTCTGAAACTGCCCAAGAGTTACATCTAGTTATACTTAATAAACCATTATGTTCCTTAACTGGTTGTTTATATTTGAAGAATCCATTATGTAAATGAGAGGGATTCTGTATTCCAACATAAATTTCACATGTTTTCAAAATAAAAAATATGAAATCTGTTGACATATCCAATCATAGGTAAATTCATTCATACACAATTAAGCAACTTAATTAAATCCAGGAATAAAGTAAATATATCCTTATGTGGAAAATAGTTCATGTAGTCACATTTGAATATCTGAAAGCTCTGAGTAGTCACATTTGAAATTCCACAATTGAAATAACAAGTATATGCAAGGTGTATTCTAAAAGCTTCATATATGGTCCCTCACAAAAGAGGGAAGGGACAAATCCCCCAGAGCACATGGGAAGTGGGAGGGCAGTGAATAGAGAGAACTAGGAGAAAGAGAAGGGGAGGAAACAAAAGCACGTGTAACTAGTAAGATTGAATCAGGGTAGAAATAGAAGACAGAAAACAGAGAAAGAGAGAGCGAGCGAGCGAGCGAGCGAGCGAGAGAGAGAGAGAGAGAGAGAGAGAGAGAGAGAGAGAGAGAGACCATAAAAGAGGGAGCAATTATTGTTTTGAAGAGAAAACTGAACCTAAAGAAAGCTCTAGAGACCTACAAGACTGACTCCAACTAACAATTTGAGCAACCGTGGAAAGGCTACCATAAATGCCCTTCCCTGATAATGAGAACATCAACTGAACTATCCACCATCATGGAGCCCTCATCTATTACCTGTTAGAAACAGAAGAAAACACCCATAACTAAACACTGAGTCGAACTAGAATCCAGATGCAGAGAGAAAGGACAAGACCAGGTTTCAGAAACACACAAAGTCAGCTGACCTGAACAAGGAGAAGCTAATGGGCTCCCCCAGACTGATACCTGGGCATCCAGCATGGGACTGACTCAGACCCCATGAACATGGGTCTCAGCTAGAAGGACTGAGCAGTCTAAGAGCCCTCAGACAATAGAACCAGGATGTATTCCTGGTGCACAAAAGGACCTAGAGACAGGAGAGAAGTCCTAGTCCCTACTTCAAATGACTCGACAGATTTACATGACCGCACCTGGATAGCATAGCCCTACAAGTAGAATGGGGGTGGAGGGATGGGAGGGGAGGGTGGCAGGGATCATGCCACAGGGAAAAGAGGGTAAGACGGAGGGAGGGAAGAAGAGGAAACTGGGATCACCATGTAAAATTTTTAAATTATATTATTAATAAAAAAAAGAAGAAAAAACATAAAAAGAAAACCAGCAGCTCTGCAAGCAACTATACTGGTTCCTTAAATGAATAGAATTCAACACCTGGATAATTTGTGCTTCTTTTAATACAGTCCCTAAATGTTTGACATGCCACTTACTAGAGAGCATGATAAGATAATAAATAATTATATTTATATAGAAAAAAGAATAACAATATATGAGCCAAGTAATGGTGATGCACACCTTTAATCCCAGCACCCGGGAGGCACAGGCATTCAGACTCTGTGAGTTTGAGGCCAGCCTGGTTTACAGAACGAGTTCCAGGATAGAATTCCAAGCTACAGAGAAACCATATATCCCTCAGTGAGGACAACTATATATCCACAAAATATCATTATGTTAAAAATTCAGGCAGTTTTATTTATGTTCAAAGCCATTTTGTCCTGTAAAAAATGGAAATGCTGTTATAATCTAACTGATATCATTTAACTTCAACTACTAAGATATTTCAAATTTCAAATTCATTGATTTTCCTTCAATTTCAGCATTAGCTTCCTCTTTAGAGCTGGCCTCCAATCTTCTTTTCTCTCCTTTCTTGCTATGGCTTCTGCTGCAACTGTAAACAGCACCAATATTCACATTTGCATATCTAACAGCACCAATTTTAGTTAGGGAAGTTTTATCTTGTCTCATTGTTCCATGGGATTCTGTCTATAGTTACCTGTTCCAAGTGTTTGAGCAAGATATCATAGTAGAGGGAAACACCTGTAGAATCCAACTCTTGCAGTTCCTAGAACATTCCTAAACTATGCCATCAGCTATAGTATATGTGTTCCAACCATTGACATGTTGAGGATACCTCAGATGTAAACTGTAGCATCAGAAAAGGAATTGAGCTTATGTAATTGTTTCAAATTAGATTCTTCAAGATACAGTCCCTAACACAAAACTTAAGTCTGAATGAATCCTAATAATTTTCAGTAAGATATTGCAGAATTAGGGAGGAGAAGTTGCAAGTAGGCTAATAGGGATATGAATTATTTTCTATGCGTCAGGATATATGGGATACACTGCAGAGCTATACAAGCAGAGTGAAACAATGGCTGAGGCTGGTATGAGACAGGAATAAAATTTGCTATGATCAGCCTGCTGTTCACTTGGGAGAAGGAGAGGAAGACCTCAAGAAATGTCCTGCATGTTCTTGAAAATAGTTGATGTCTGCAGATACATGACTGATGAGGCTCATGGGGAGGCATTTATCACCAACATTATTTGCTGCACTAGTCCTTTTGTTTACAGCTGCCTAACACAAGGAGGACATAAAAAGGAGGAGTATATTACTTGTATAATTAACTCAATAGAAAACCTAATATAAAAGTAGTTTAGAACTTCTTGAAATAAATAAACTCCTTAGCCTGCCAGAGTGAAGAAATATTACATTCCTGTGATTAGTAGTAGATTCAATGTTTCTTTATCTGTGAAATATCTAATGGTCATACATTTCCATCTTATTAGGAAGGTAAATATTTTCCAAGATGGATGAGTTCACATTTTTTAGCAAGAAGTTCCAAGAGAACATAAATAATAGTTTTGTGAACATATCACTTTTCAACCTCAAACAGTATTGCTTTTAATCATACCTAGTTTGCCTCTAGTTTTATATGGGAATACATTTTTGACAAAGAGGTATGATTATGGATAAAAAAAATTTGCATGTGCAGGAATTTCTTCTCATTCCTCTATATCATTAATTCCTTAAGCATTCCAGGCATTGAATAAATATCCCTCAAGTTAAATTGATGTTAGATGGGTTTAGCTCTATATATTTGCCTTGAAAGGATTTAATGCAAAAGAGAGTAGCTACATCAGTCAACAAACTAAACAATATTATTGAAAAACTGATTTTTTTCTGTCTGTTCTTATTATACCATGAGTGTCCCTTTCTCAGTTATATTTTACCACTTGTGTCCAAATGCCTTGAGACTAGTGTCTAAAGTGAGTTGTTTATTTCTGAACAATAATTTCTTTGTATTTCTGATACAAGAGAGATTTCCATCAGGATATGAATACAGGGGCATCAAGAAAATCATCTTACCATCTGAACAGTACAAACTGACAGAATCATGTTTCTAATGAATAATATACTAGGTTGCTTTGGTCAAGATTGGTTCATTGCGGGTCACAATAAAGTCAATGAATAGGGAAGAGGGGATATGAATCTCGTGTTCATTTCGGTCAATGCCCCAAACTCTGAGTGTCATCTTTCTCATCTGTAATGAATGTCCATCAATATCTACGTAAAGGTGCTGACCTGAGGACAAATGAAGGATATGTAAATGATCACTAGGCACAAAACTAATACTTGTCACATAAGACATGCCTTGCACAATTAACCAACTATTCTCTTCCATTTTGAAACATGTAATAGGATGAGGTACAGTCTGATCATGCTTGCAGCATTCTTGGTTGTAACTAACATTTTATCTACCACATAATCACAGCATATATCTTAAGATATAAAGGAGGTCATCAAGAGTATCTGGCCTTGTATTACAATGATTGATACCTTATGAATAACGCAGTTTAACAGAGTCTGGATAAGTTAATACATTTTGAGGAAGTCCATGCATATTTCTGGTGGTTCATTTCTTCATTGTGGCTCGGTATTTAATCCTTAATCTATGATCTTAATCATAGACTTTTTAAATGTACCATTGCCTATTTTTATTATTATTTATTATTTATTATTTATTATTGTCCTCAGTAAACTACACTTTGTCCATCCTAAACACATCTGCCCTTTCTTTAGTCTCATGGTAAATTCCAACTGTGTCACCATGCATAAGGCATTTGAATTCAAGGTTTCTGTAGTGGGATAAGGGGAACTGGCAAAACTCAACTCCCTTCTATTTTTCTTAACTCTGTGGTGTCAAAGGACCTATAAGTCAGTCAAAGGTCTTGCTTTATGCTTTCATATAGCCAGTATCAGATCACCTGCTCTGTAGGAAAGTATTTTCCCGGTCACTTATAGCATTATTGCTGGCAATCAAAAATTACAATCATTCATATGTCTACATAGCTAATCTCTTGAAAGTGGAAAATAAGACTCTTTCTCAGTAAAAAAAATTCCCTGTAAAACTCCCTAGTGACAACTATTTGGGACACTCTATAGTCACTACTATTCAAGATTTGGTTCACTTGGAGAATGCATAGGACCGCTTGACTTGTTTTCCCCTTCGTCGAAATACTTTGAATCTCCTCATATTCCAGGTAATCAACCAGGGAGCACACTTCTCAGGTGTACCCTGAAGATTTATCCCATCAGTTTTGTACCAGTCATGACTTTAGACCTCTGCCTTCCTTGGATAACCAAAATCCATTAGAAGCATTGAAGATCAATTTAAGAGGTGAATGAATGCACATTTTATAGAGCTTAAAGCTTGAGTGACTATATAGATTCTTTTGAAGGAAAGTAACTACCAAAGTATGCCTTTTAATAACATGTAGATTTGTAAAATTGTCATAACAACCTTCCTTAAAGGACATAAGGGAGATCTGTTGATCTCCAATCTTCAGATCCCTAAAGCTTGAATTTCCTTATTTTCACAGTAAATATTTTTATGTGCAACTCCTCCCTGAAGTTAAATGAAGAGAGTGGTACACAGGCTTTCCATTCCTATTTACATTCCTAATAGTTTCTTTTTTCCCCATCAAGAGTCTTTGATGGCATTTAAGGTTGGTAATGTGTTATCTTCCACAGTACACCAGTTATGATGCATACTCTAGAAGTCTTGCATTTTATGATCAGTACTCTATTTAATATTATCAGCATGTTTAAATGCTTGCAGGATTCCACTAATAATTCTTAGTCTCAACAACAATAAAATAAAATAATTTCCTTTTAAGGCAAGGGGGAGTAAGGTGTCCTCAGGGATTAGTCTCTGATAGATTATGCAATACTGAATGTCTGGTCCTAACACAAATACATATGAGCAATGCTAAATGGACTGTGCGTAGTTTCTCTCCCTCTCTCTCTGCCTCCCTCTCTCTCTCTCCCCCCTCTCTCTTTCTCTTTCTCTTTCTCTCTCTCTCTGTCTCTGTGTGTGTGTGTACAATTAACAAAAAAAGAAATCAAATTAATATGAGCATAAATAGGAAGGATCATGGAAATAGTTGGAAGAGTAAAAATTATGAAAATATGATACTTTGTTTGATATAAAATCTATAAAGTAATTGTAAAATATGAGTCAAAGTAAGATTTTAAAAATGCATAAAAGAGAATAAAAGTCTCTCCTGTATCTTGGAACAATGCATTAGAAAAATTCCCAGGGCATGAGTGTGTTTAACTTTAGTCTCTAAAGCAAAGTACAAATGTGAAATGTCACAGGCTCTTTCTTAGAGAAATATGAACATCTGAACATCTAATCTTGTGTTCCTCCCAGAACATAGCTGGCACAAAAATTTTGAGCACATTACTTGGATAAGAAAAATGGAGGAAAAGACTATACTTATGTACATAGAGTTCCCATCTGCTTAGAGCAACAGGCTAACTCTCCTAAGTAGTTGTCAAGATACTCCAGTGATTAGTGTCACTCTGGCCAGATGATGAACTCAGAAGTAATGGGCACAGATGTCCCAATGGTCTTTTGCTTTTACTTTGAAGGAAGACTTTATTGAGAATAACTGAACTTTTGATTAGATACCTTTGCTTTTTCTTTCACCATTGCTCACCATGTTTAGGTTTACCTAAATCTCTAATACCAGAGAGATGTCCTTTATTCTCAGCCCTAGAGATAATTAGTAAATCATGTATAATCAAACTAGCTCCGTGTATCAAAAATATTCTCTACCTGGTTCTTCAATTGGCTTTCTGTGAGAACTTGGACTGCTTACTCCCTTCTTTAATTTAGATCAGGCATGGGAAGTAAGAATTCTGTATACCTTGAGAGATTATAATAAGAAACAAGGCAAATTATTAAGAGGATTTTATATAATAACACAAGGAAATGTGATCTTTTTCCTCATTTTATACTTGAAGAGTTTATCAAGTGTTTATAATATTATAGTATTTCCTAAATGATTCAAAATTTAAAGTATCCCACATATTTATTGTTTGTTCTGCTAGTCTATACTTTTCTCATGCATAACATTCATGGTTTTCCAGAGATGTTTCTGAATAAATATAATGTATGTAATTCTTAAAATTATTTATATGGGTAGAGGAACAGAAAACTTAGGAAATGATTCATATAATTGGTACAGCTGGAAATTTACAGAGCATGGCAGTAGGTTGGAATTTATTTGGAGAGCTGAGGTCATATTCTCAATGTCAAATCAAACATAATCTAGAAACCAGTTCCTGCTATTACTGAATAGATTCCTAGGTGTGTTCTAGCCAGGTCTTGATTGGTTAGATGAGGCTATCCTTTACCTCATTTATCAACTAAGTCCAAATGCTTTACTTAAATCTGTCTACTTAAGTTTTGGCCATGTTTTAAAATATTCTCTCTCTCTCTCTCCTTCTCTCTCTCTCCCTCTCTCTCCTTCTCTCTCCCTCTCCCTCTCTCTCTCTCCCTCTTCCCCTCTCTCCCTCTTCCCCCCCCTCTCTCTCTCTCTCTCTCTCTCTCTCTCTCTCTCTCCAAGTTCTGTGTTTTTTATGGGATTCATGAATGTGGGAATGAGTGGGTCTTTATGTCTATGTGTGTTTCTTGGGCTCTTTTCCTTCTGTGTGCTTTGTCCTGTTCCAAAGTGTGTCTTTTTGTTTCATCATATTATATTTTATTATTTTCCCTTAGATTCCTGTTTGTTTTCTAAGGTTTTCGAAAGCCACTAGACCTTGTTGGAAGGAGAGTTGGAAAGGAACTAGAAGGAGTGATGGAAGGAGAAACCATAATCAATATATAATATATATATATATATATATATATATATATATATATATATAATATCTATTTTAACTAAAAGAGAAACAAAGATACCAGATTATAGATGTGCTGGTCAGGCCTATACAGACCCTGACTTTATGTTAGCTGTATCTTGTCAATACCTTCTTGTTACTATGGTTTTCTTAAATAACTAGGCCTTATATTTCTTTTGTAGCCAACTAGTCTTGAAGGCTCAGTGCCAAACAGCATGGGTATAGAGTCTTAATATATTCAATTGGCCATTACTATTATGAATGTCTGCTGGATATGAAAAGTATCTATTATAGATTCTCAATGAATACATATTGAGTCAATAAACTTCATGTACTTATTTAAAGAAAATAAATTCCTAGCTATATCTAGACTGGCATTTGAAGAAACCATAGGAATCAGAGCCTATTAAATCAACCCACAAAATCAACACAAAATAGATTTGTCATTGCTAGGTAGCACATTATTTTCAAATAATATTAGCACTATTTTAAAATTAAAATTAAAGTAATTTTAAAAGTAGTAAAAATTTTCTTCAAAGTTTACACTTAATTTTTATATTATAAGGTTAAATTTGTGTTTTTTGTCTCAATTACCAATCAGTGGCATCACTCTATTTAATTGGACTTAGACTTTATTCATCTGTCATGTGTCTGTATTTTTATCTATGCCCCCTCTTTTGATCTAGAACGATGCAACATTATGCTGCTGTCTTGTATCCTTTAAATTCATTTTGACTATGACAGATTTTCAAATTACTACCTATTTATTTAGTAATCATAACAGGTGTTTTTCCACAGGCAGGGTTTCTTTATGTTGTCCTGGCTTTCCTAGAACTCATACTGTAGTACAGACTGGCCTTGACCTCACAGAGTTTCATTTGTCATTGCCTCTCAAGTGCTGAGATTAAAGGCATGTGTTATCACTGACCTGCTATGGTCCTGTCTTGTTTGTATGATTTTAATTGAAATAGAATTATTTCACTTTTTGTTTCCCTACAGATTCTTCCATATACCCTCCCTCAAACTCCAACATGTTCCTCTCCACTCATGTCCCAGTATATAATTTCCTGTATGGATACCTTTTCTGCTACTATTTCAATATACTAAAAATATTCATTGCAACATTGTTTATGATAACCAACAGCTAGAAGTAAGATAAATATGTTTCAATAAAGAGGAGCTTTAAAAATTCATTTATGCTAATGTAATAGTTTCTTGAAAAGCCTGACTCATTTCTGCATGTGATAACATACAATGATTTTCATTATCTGTTAATTAAAATGTGTATGTCCTTATATTCATAAACAAGTGTGTGTGTTTAAACAGACAATGAATATGAACCTCAATGTTTTCATTTGTGGCATAAGTCTTCAACAATTAAATGAAAAGACAACTATCTATGTACTGTCTCAGATATACATAGTTTGTCAGATATGTGAACTCCTCTGGCTTTGATTTGGTGTGTCTATTTCATTGTGAACTTGCCCACAGATGATACTATTAGATATTTTTCCCATTTCTAGCCCACTATGGAGAAATAAAACATTTCATCATGTTAATGGCTAGTTCCAGAGGATGAAGGGAAGCATCTGTCCATGTGTGGGGTGGGAGGAACATGACATTTGTTTTCCTTTTGCTAAGACAGGTCATAATCTTTCATTCATTACTCAGTTGATTTGTTGATGTGTTTCTCCTTGATAGAGTAAAGGGATGTTTACTGCAAATAGTCTCTAGTTCACCATATGCTTATTGTTATAAAATGTTTTAAGCACTTGACAATTTCATATTCAAGTTCATATTGTTTGATAAATTCTACATTTCATTACATGATGAATATTATCCAATTTTTCTTGAGACTTTGATGTGTTCCTTATAGTTAAAACTGGTCTGACTAGAATTCATTTAGGACACTGAGTGGATCAGACATGGTTCACACCAGTCATGGCTGCGAAGAATGAAGCTTCTTTCCCAGACTAACATGCACCATCAAGTTTGTTCTTCTTCCAAATTCTTTTCATGGTGTTACTATTAGATTGTTCTAACTATAACTACATATCTTTTATGCATTAGCATTATTATATTATTATAAAGTTTTAAAATTTAAAATGCCCAGGTAAACCAAAAAACTAAAATATTTAAATGAGTAAATCTGTACACTGAAAACAATGAACTTTCTGTTTCTAATAAAATAATTGTATTTACTTAGAAGCATTCAGAATGTCAACAAAACAGCTAACAGCGGCATTTTTTTTAATTACTGAGTGGTATTCAGTTAACGGAACAATTATTTTCATATAAGCTGCATCAGAGACAACTGAAGATGAAAAAAAAAAAAACAAAATAAACAACAAAGAAAAGAAAACCAAAAAAACTACCATCCCTTATATAACTAATTTGTGCTGTGCACCAACAAGAACCTGCTTTAAATTTCCATGCCAATTCACAACCTCCAGACTATACCAGGCAAGGTTAATAGTTATTGGAAATACGACCAGGACAGGGCTATCTAAAGACACATTCGGTAGTATGTTAACTATACAAAAAAGGACACTGTACTGTTTAAAAACAAATCTTACACAGACTTACATTTCAATTTCTTTTTTTCTTTAAAAGGAGTAAGTTGTATACGGGGGAGGGAGGCCTTTAAAAAAAAACCCTGCGCTAGAACCAACTTATTCATCCTCATCTTCTTCTTCTTCATCTTTGTCTTCCTTTTCTTGCTCCTCTTCTGCATCCTCTTCATTCTCCTCAACACCTTCCTCTTCCTTCTTTTTCTTCCTCTTTTCTGCCTTGACCACCCTTTTTTCGCTGCATCGGATTTCCCTTTAGCTCTGTAAGCAACAATATCCTTTTCACACTTCTTCAGCTTGGCAGCCTTCTTTTCATAGGGCTGCTTGTCGTCTGTGGCAGTGTTGTTCACACATCTCTCCCAGTTTCTTTGCAACATCACCAATGGACAAGCCTGGGTGTTCTCCTTTGATTTGGGGATGATACTCAGAACAGGACAAGAGAAGGCCAAATGAGGCCTCTTGGGTGCACTGGGGTCCTTGAACTTGTTTTTGGTCTCCACTTTGGGGGGAGTATAGGTCTTTATTTCTCTTTCATAAAGAGCCTTGTCTGCCTTCGCCATGTCTTCAAATCCCCCCTTTTCTTTAGCAGACATGGTCTTGACCTTTCTGAGCATTTCTTGGAGAACTCTGAGAACTTGACAGAAGCATTCAGGTGCTTCTTCTTGTGTTCCTCCCGGCAAGTTTGCAAAAAGAATGCATATGAAGACATTTTGTCTCTCGGCTTTTTAGGATCTCTTTTGCCCATGTTTACTTGATTTTCGTCCATGAGGCACAGAGTCGCCCACTGCAGGTCCAGCTCGTTCTTGCTCTGGCGCTGTTCATATGGAGCTCAATGTACTGCAATGGCTGTCGAAAACAATGAATTTTCATCTATATAAATTTTAAAATAGCTATCAGTAACTGACTTAATTGAAATCTCTCCCAAGAAACTCACCAAACATTTGATAGAGAAAATTATCAAGTTCCATATGAAATGTATCAACCACACCAATTATTGGATTTATTCTTTACAATGATTGCCACAGAACCCCATAATGTAACTATTTCTATATGGAATTATTACTCAGTCCATCAAAGCACATAACCCCATGTCTTCCTAGGAATCTTATCTTTAGGAATTGTTACACTGCCTTAAATGTCATTTTGTTTCAACCCCTGATTCTTTCTCTTTGAATCTATCAAATGTTTAAAAACGATGCCCTGCTTTTCTCCTTGTTAATATATATTACTCTTTGTAGAGCCCATCTTCTCATTATATCTCTCTGGAAAATTCCTGCTTTCCTTAAGAACCACAGTTTGGGGTCTTTGGGTTCTGTGTACCATGGTTTCTGTTTATCTTGTTTTGTATTGTATTACTTGCATTTAAATCCATTTTCATCTCTTTAAAGCAGAAAAATAATGAATTGTTTTCCTAAGAAAATCAGTGAATTAAAATAACTTTTAATTTAAATAGTTAGTTTTACAACTTCATAAAAACATATCTGAAATATTTCATTGCGGTAAGTGTCCTGCGATAATGTTATAAGTGTTAAATATTTTCCCAAGGATGTAGAGACCAGGGAGAGCAGAACGCCAGCCTCTCTCTCTGGTAAGATGAGACCTTGTAAAAATACTTAGAATAATAGAAATGGGTTAATAAACAGAGCTAGCTGATAAGAAACAAGAATCTGGCCTACAGCATTTATACCTAATACAGGGTCTCTGTGTGTTATTTGGGGCTGGCGTTCTGCTCTCTCTGTCCTCCATCTTAGATCTCCTCCCAACTACTTCCTCTCTCCTCCTTCTCTTCTAGTCCCTCCTATCTTGCTTTCCTATTGGGCAACAGTGCTTTATTCACTAATAAAGAATAAGAAAAATGTAATAAGAAAAATGTAATAAGAAAAACATATTACTGACATCTCTCATCAGTTAAGTATTCAAATAATTAAGGAATTTTTTCTTAAATAGCTGATGATCTTATTTTTATGTAGTTCCTCTGAGATGTTTAGTCAAGAAAGAAAAGGAGAAATACTAAATATAAATGAGTAAATAAGGGGTGAAAACTTCGTGTTCAATACAACTCTCAGAATTCACTCTCTTAATTTTGTTGTTGGAAACTACTCAGTGTTTAAGATTTCACCATGTGAATTTAAAAGGAATTATATGGAAGGACCTTTTCAGCCCTATATCATATTAGAAAAAGGTAGTCTTTTTTTCTTGGGTATGATAAAAGAAGAAACACAGCACTCATGAGGACTATGAATGGAGAAATGAAGAAAAACAAAAGCCTCAAATCAATAAAAAGCCCAAAGCTTTACTGGAAATGTGCAAAACTTTATTTTAATAAAAGAGATACTAGCCTTTGAGCAATATTTGTTTACACATAAAGTTAGAAAATTTTATTTGAAATAATAGAAATTTAAATATTATTTAAACAAAGCAGAGATATTTTCTGTTGCTTTAACATCTTACCAGGGACAGGTCGATATCTGCCACAGATGAACCTGTGTTTCAGAGATCATGAGATTTTCACAAAACCCTCAACCTGCATCCTTATAAAAGGAGTTTTTTACTCTTTTTTAAAAATTAAGGAGTCCAAATTATTCTTAAATAACAGCTTCACAGAGCTGTGAAGTAAATAAATAAATCTAGCTTCAGGTAAATGTTTAAGATTTTAGAACAAACATGTAACATTCTATGTATGACTGTAACATTGGCATGTTCTGGTCCATTTTAGGTAATGGTGAAAATGTGGTTAGTTATAGCTTAAATTGGACTTTTGTCTTTTCCTCTGTAGGAAACATGTAAATCGAACCTTTTATTCATCAGATTTCATCTTGTACTCTGTGTTTTAGCTCAAGAAAAATAAAAGGCTTATCTGTCATTACAGCTTTGGTATTGGATGGATAAAAGGATAACTGGATCTGGTTTTACCACATGTATCATCAAAATGTTTGCCAGGTACAAAGAATTTTCCTGCCATTGCCTAACAATGGCTCTTATGCCCTTGCTGTATGCTGATGTTGTTCACAGCTGGGGCAGCAAGAGTAATGCCCTCACATAGGCAGTGCACAGCAGGAATTGTATCACCCACAGCTGAAGGCCAGCTGCTTGCTTGATGAGACCCAGACAGCTCTGACTTCACAGAAAAAAGTAATGCAGTAGGCAAGGGAATGGTTTTTTTTTGTTTTTTGTTTTTTGGTTTATTTTTTTGTTTTTATTAAGATTTACACATTTTTATTTTATGTGTCTCTCTTTTTTTTTCCTGTATATATGTATACTACATATAAGCCTGATATTCAGGTATCCAGTAGACGGTTGAGAGTCCCCTGAAACTAGAGCTATAGATGACTATGAGCCATCATCTCTGTGATGGGAACCAAACCCAAATAGCAAGATCTGCAAGTGTTTTTTTCTTTTTCTTTTTTCTTATTTTACATATTGATCCCAGTCCCCTCTTCCTCCCTCCCTCCCTCCTCCTCTCTCTCCCTCTCATGCCCCCCAATCACCCATTCCATCTCATATGCCACACCCCTACTCCACAGGGAGGGTGATGCCTTCCAGGAGAGATCAACAAAATCTGTCAAGTTATTTGGAGTAGGGACTAGGTCCTCCCTCCTGCCTCTAGGTTAAGGGAGTATCCCTCCATGGAGAATGTGTTCCCAAAGTCCTTTTGTGCACCAGGGATACACACACACACACACACACTCACACACACACACACACACACACACACACACACACACACACACGAGAGAGAGAGAGAGAGAGAGAGAGAGAGAGAGAGAGAGAGAGAGAGAGAGAGAGAGAGAGAGAGACCAAGGAAACTCATAAAAGAAAGCATGCCAGGGAGAATGGTGAAAGGTGGCAGTCAGTCTGGCATGGTACTAGAGACAAGTTGATATTACACCCTGATTAACAGATACTAATCAGAGACAGAGAGAGACACTGGGCCTAGTATGGGCTTTTTAAAGCTCAAAGCCCACCCCTACTGAGACATCTACTCCAACAAGGTATTACTACTTTACTTTTTCCAAACATTTCCTCTCATTGGAGATCAAGCATTCAAACATAAAGGAGGATGATTAGAATCAGCTTCATGCACACATTTTTAAAAAATTCTTCCTGAATCCTTTTTCAAGCAAAGCCATAGATTTCTTGACACCATGCTAAGGGAAATTTTTGAGCTACCCTAAAAACTCATGAGAAAGTTCAAAAGTAGTTCAGATAGAAGACACAACATTTTTCATTAAATAATTTTAAGTATATTTTTGGGCTGCTTTTGATTCTTATCCCATGGCATAAATATTATTGACTATTTTCAGGTTTCATGGAGTACAAATGGAAGAAAAAAATGAACATGACTTCTATAGCACAGGCAAAAAAATCTCATCAACGTTATGAAGAAATTTTGCATCAAATTCAAGACTATGACACAGGGAAAGAAATAGTAAAGCATTCTAGAGACAAGTGAACCATTTTAAAAGCTTACAACTGATAAGTTAATGTACAAAACATATCACAAATTTAATTAATTAATAGCAAGGAAACAACTAAATTAGCCATAGGGATTTCTGAAAAAAGAATCAAGATTAATATGGAAAAAGTCATCTCTAATTATGTTAGTCTATTCTTGCTAACATAAAATCTAATTTGTGACTGGTTACTTCATTAGGGATACAGCTTGATTGGAGTTAGAATTTGGAATCTGAGAGTCCAAGTATAGATTGTCTCATCAATTCAGCCTTTTGGGGAGAGGTTCTCTTGCTTCCATTGCAGTGAAATTTTTGTGAGGGAGTGTCATATGGCAGGGCAAGAAGCTCTGGAGGCTACAAAGACAGGCATTTACTTTCCACATGAGAATCTTCACTCGTGGAAATGAGGCATAGCCTCATAGGAATGACACTATCCTCTTCTGAACACAGTGACTTGACAACCACTATCAGGCCTCACTTTTGAGACATTCATATATATCCTGATTAAATTGTCTACCCCCTCTAATCCTCCAGGTCCTCTCCACCTCCCTTTCCATGCAGATTTACCTCTTTTCTTTCTCTAATTAGAAAACAAACAGACATCAAAGGTGGTGTTAATAATAAAATAAAATAAAAACAAATGCATCATCATAAGACAAACTATAGGAACAAAAGAAGAAAATCCCCACCTCCACAAGGTACGGGAAACAGAGGAGACAAAGAGCTCTAATTGTTCACATAAAACCAGAAGCCATATTATCGACGAGGATCTGTAAGGTTAAATAAAGGGAGAGGGGTATGGAAGGAATAAAAGTAAAAATAAAAAGATATATATATATATATATATATATATATATATATATATATAGTAGGGTACATACATACCTAGCTGTATATGGCCAACAATAAAAAAATTCAACTCCATCTCTGGAGGTTCCTTGTGTCATAATGTCTTGGCAGGGCATTTTCTCCATTTTTCCCCCACAGTAATCAAAATGGAAAACATAATTCCTTCTTCTTAGGGTAACTTTATGTTTTCACATCTCATAACTAAAATGGTGGCTTTAATCTCATCATTCCAGATATATAGACAAGTAGATCTCTGCGTTCTAAACCATCATTAAATAAATCAGTATTTCTTGCATATTTGCATGTGATTTCTTTTAACTCAATTGTAGCTGTTAGCCCATTGAGTTGTCACTGTAAGAGAGATCTTCCCATCATGCTTTTCAGGATACATCTTCATGTCTACTTTCTGTTTACTATTACTGACCATCACTCAACTACGATGGCTCATTTATGAGATGGATTTTTGACATACTATATGAGGACACAAAATGCTTAAATTTCTTCAGAAATAACTTTCACAAGTTGGGCCAATATTAGCCACATCTCATTTAAGGCAAGCACATTTTTGGGCATAGATAGCTATAAAGTAGATTATTCTATGTCTATGAATGATTTCTCAGACTTTTAGATTCTGTAAGTAGGGGAAAAATTCTAACATCTTATGACAACTTGATACTAATTCACCCCTTTCTCCATCCTATCTCAGACAATAATCTTAAAAGTATGGAGACAGAATTTTGGTGTACATAAGGACAATCCAGTTGCAGTTTAGTTTTGTATAAGACATACAGAATATATTAGCTGATATATTGCCTTGGTTCCCTTCCATACATCCCTGCATGACCTTAGTGATTGACCTATGTGTCATATACAGAAAAAGCAGGATCAGTTGGGCCATGTGCTCTGATAAAACCAGGCAATTATTAGAAATTTAGAACATTTATCACCTCCAAAGATGGATGAGATGTTCTGCTAATCTGGGTAGGAGTTCTCTGTTTGGGTGCAATTTTAGAAGGAGGAAGCTGCAGTTGATCTTAGCTGAAAGCCAATTGTCCCTAACACTTCTTGTTCAATCCAAAGGAAGGCTTTGCCATTTTTATGAACCTGACCTAGGGAAGAATTTGCCACATTCATAGGCCCGATGTATGTCTGTGCTATTGTCAATATTACACATTCACTCAGAATTTCTGCTTCTCCCCACAATATGAATATATGACCAAGATACTTGTAACAGTACTGACATTTTTTTATTGAACATAGATATTTTTCATATATCCTGATCAATTTTTCCAACCCCTCTACTCGTCCCAGGCACCTCCTTTCTGTCTCTAATTAGAAAACAAATATACATCTAAGAAGTATAATAACAAAATAAAATAAAGCAAAAACAAATGAATCATAATAAGGCAAACTAAAGGAACAGAAGAAAAAGACACCCACCTTAAAAGGCACAAGAAACAGGTATAGACAAAGATATCTACTTGTTTACTCAAAACCAGAAGGGATTGAGTGGGTATGTAAGGAATAAAAGTAGAAATAAAAACCATAGAATTAACAAATAGTAAGGCACATGCCTAACAGTATATGGCCAACAGTAAAGAAATTCAACTCCATCTTTGGAGGTTCCTTGTCTCATAATATCTTGTCAGGGCATTTCTCTTTTCTTCTTCTACTCCTTCTCTTTATCCATTTCCTGGTCCTCCTCCTCCTCCTTCTTTTTTTTTTAAACTTTTACAGTACTAACATTTTCAAAGAGCATATCCCAGTAACACCTAAGTGGTCCCAAAATCTCAGATGTTCTCCAATCTTTGGGATTAAAGCTGTATTCCATGATGGTCAGCATATATTTTTTGTATTAATAATAGATATTGATAATTGATATTTTCCAATACATCTTTGTATTATTCTTCGTCTTCTTTTGTCATTTATCTTATTCCTTGTGTTGAGCAAAATGTTCCCACAATTGCTAAGACTATTTATATTTATGTGTCTTCTTTATACAGTCCTTAGAGGATAATGAATTTCTTCACATATTATTAATTCATAGCTATTGAAACTCACTTAAGGTATTAATCTACTTTTAGTCTTTAGTAAAAATAAAATAAAAACATCTCAGTTACTGTGAAAAGCAGAATCAAAGTTGAAGGGGATCCAAAGAAGTGATGTTTAGATAGAGGAAATTGTCAGTCACTGTATTCATCATGTCATTCTTGCCTTTACTAATCTGTGCCTCAGAAAGCCAGTAATGAATTTTGAAAAGATGTTGAAATTTCACCTAATTGTGGTTTCCTTGTCCATAACTCTTTCCTTTCTTTCCATTGAGGGACCATTTCACATTCCACTTTCGTCATCCTCCCCAAATGACCCAGGGCTAAATGACTGATTATATTTTAGGAGGTACTCCCTGCATTTCTGTAGCCACTAAATAGCCCCATTTACATGTAAGACTTTTGCCCTGTGTTTTATATTCATTTTGTTGATGTGCAAACTGTCTAAGTCTATCTTCTTTGTAGCTTAGTATCTTCGGGAGTGAACCACATTTCTGTAATGCCTCATATGTCATCTGCCCTTTTGTCAAACACATGGCTCCAATTTGGGTATTTTATTTCTAGTTGTGCCAACAATTGAGTTTATTTTTCCCTGATTGTATCAATTTATTTTAAGTCTCCTATTTCTATGTTTGGATTTCAACTCCTGTCATTCCCACACCCATCAGGTTTGTAATTTTGTTTTTGTATAGAAGTATTTAATCCAATTCCTCTCTGTTCTTTTATTCTCATCTGTGTTTCATCTTAATATTTCTTTTTTTATCCCAACAAAGAATTTTCAATGGCCCATAAACATCAAGTAGTTCTTTTTGAACTGGCTGTTTAGAAACATATTTTCAGGTTTCTACATCATTGTAACTCCTTGTAAAACTCCATAATCCTGTAATGCTGCCTTGGACTAAGGTGGGGCCCTAGCAATTGAAGTCAGAGCTAGCTTCTAGCAAAGACCACTTGCACACCTCTGCCAATCTAACAATCTCACAATCACCCTACCAGCATGCACTTGCAAAGAGGAACATCAGACAAGAAAGGGACTCATTGAAACAACAGGGATAGTCTCTTTCTCTTTAGCAATCTTCAGACTCAGTCTTTCACAAACTAGTCTAGAAATGTCTTTAAGCCAGAGAAGCTACGAGAGAAGAGAATGACTTCACGCATCATGGCTAGAATTTAATTTTTTGTTGTAACACATAATAGCGATGTTCTACTGGATTGGATGCAAACTAAAATCACAGTATCTCTTGTGTCGATGATGCTGTTGTGGTTTGTGATCTCTCATGTGCATTTCTGAGAGCAGAAAGTTTTAGACTATGAGAAATAGAAGTTCAAATTATAATGATTTGTAGTTTCTTATGTCCTCCTCCATTCATAATTGGCAGAATAGTTTTCTTATTTTTATGTCAAGTATATGTAGCAAATATCTTCATTGTTAGGTATGTCAGGAATTTTGAAAATTAAAAATTTGCTACATTTTTGACAACAAGTATGTTTTGTGAAATTTTGTTTAGCAAATAAATATATAGTTTCTGTTCTTTCATTCTTTCACTGTTTTAGTCTATTGTTTCATTATCTTTGACTAGATCCCCTCTTCTTCTCTTTCCTCTCTTCCTCTCCTCTCTCTCTCTCTCACCCACACACATAAATACACACACTTTACATAAAAATTATGTATGTATGAATTAACAAATGACACAAAATCACATGACTAAAATGAATTATTTGTTTATAAATAACATTTGAAATTCTTATATTAGCATTTATTGATTTAGCCTCTGCTGCTGCAAAAATAGGGTTCAAAATTAATGGCCTTGACAAATATCAGACCACTTTTTGTTTCAAAAATAATAAGTCACTTAGTCTTCAGAGACAACATCTCAGTCTGCATAGGTAGAATGCTATATTACATCATCTGCCTATGTTTCTAAAGGGCCATATATTATGACAATAGAGAAGAGATTATCCACACCTCTCAAGAATTCATGTAAAGAATAAACAAAACAGTAATTCTGAAATCAGAAACCAGAACTTTCAAATAACTAGTTACATAAGCCTAGATAAGATTTAATGACTGTCAACTACAAGAAATGAAGTATAAAATTGATCTTTAATTGTTTTAAAATTCTTGTTTGGAGTTTCTGTAATGCAATAAAATTTGAACCAACAAGAGGGTAAGTTTACACAACAGGGGAAAAGCAAACTAATGTAAAGAGGTAGGGAGAGAGAGTGATAAGTCAATAAGTCAATTGACTTATCCTAACAAAACATCCTAACAAAAGCCAATATTTTTTAATTAAAATAGTGATGTTATCCATGGAAATAAAGAGTTTATAAGGGGCATGGAGAGGAAGGCTAATATTGCCTTCCTATGAAGAAGATATACAAGTAAAATTAATATATGAAACTAGGCATTGGTATCTTTGATACATGGTGAGTTTGTAAGCTCATTAACTAGCAGGGAGCGAAAATGTAAGCCATGGTATAGGATTGGCTTATTTTATTGTTAATTAGTTAACTTTGAGGTGTCTATATCATGGACTTCATTCATAAACAATACAGCCCCTGCATCCACAGTAAATGATCATTTAGAAAATTTTGAGGACATTCTGTGTTATTACTTGGAATATAATTATACTTCTATCTACTGGACAAATATTATAAATGCTCACTTTTATATACCCAATACATAGTACAATTACTACTAATGATTGTCTTCATATGCAAGGTAAGTCCTAGAAAGTTCACTATAAATCATATAAAAATGTTGTCAATGATGAGAATATTTTTGTCAGGAGTTATTAAGAAATGAGTATGTATGTATCCTGCCTGTGGACTGTGCCTTTATTGCTCTGATACAAGGTGACCCTGTGTTCTACTTACTTCCTGCTGATAGCCAACTGAGCTTCCAAGATCTAAGGCCAAAGCATTTTCCGCAAAATTGGGTCAAACATGTTCGACTTTCAGTGAAACTTCACAATGATTTCCATTGTCATACAGTATTTAGGGTGGGCCTTGGCAGTGGCAAAGACGGATTATAATAAAGGTAACTAACAAGGAAGACATTTTGAAAAGGCCATATTGAACATACTAGTATAGGAACTTGCTAAAGTATATAAATATATAAAAAGAATTTAAATGGATTTGCTCTATAACAGGGATAGAATAATCCAACTAGTCTCTACAACCTAGCAAATAAAAACTTCAATATGAGGGGTGTGATGCCTTCTATTGAATTCTTGGCCAATGAGTTCACATAGACCCCCAGATATTACAAACTAATATAATTGATCTTGGTTAACCAATAGAATTTGATGGTAAGACACTATTTCTGGAGACACCATATATTTGACCCATCAAATGGAGAAAACAACTGGGTACTAATGTGGCTAGCTGTCATCATGCTGGACAGTATTTTGTTTGCTTCTATAAGAGAAAAATCAAGAATAAATCTCTTCCAGATGTGAACCCTGTGAGCTCTAACAATAAATGCTCTAACTAAATATGAATGTTAAAGGAGAAACCAACCACTTTCTGGTTGTATTTAAAACCCTTTGCAAGATAAGGAACCCATAACTAAAATCATTGGGCAGGGTAATACATGTGGCTATATAAGCCACAGGTCCAAAGGAGGAACCTACTACTATGATTCTTCTAAATAGGCAATATTAAAATTATATTTAACTACCTATTTTATTCCCATATATCAGCATGTCTCTCAGCTATCATCAGAGAAGCATTTTCTTGGAACAATTATGATTCACATTTGGTAACTCTACACAAAATAGACTATTTAGTACTCAGCCCTAAATGGGTCATTAATAGTACACTTATCTCCCTGAGACTCAGGGATCTTCTTGGAAGATAAAGAAGAAAAAGATTTGAGAAGCTAAATACTGTGGATTGCTTAAAAATGGCGTTTGCTAGATAGTTGTACATAAGAATTATAGTAGCTGTGACAACATGCATAACTCCTGCAGAAACTCAAGCCAGACAAAATCTCAGCATGGAGGAGATGGTATCACAAAATCCCACCCTCAACTGAAGGGTTATTGGTAATTGATAGAACTGGGAGAGGGAAAATCATTTTTTTTTCTTTAAAGGTATGACCACTGTTAGCTTGACCACACTCCAACACAGGCCATACTCACAAAAGTACAAGAACAATTGGACTGGATGAATTAAAAATTCAAAAAAAAGAAAGAAAAGTAGTAACTATAATAGCTAGGGACATGGAGGTGAATCTGGAGGTGAATGAAAATACTTTATACATTATGTAATAATAGTTTTGTGAAAAGAGTCATTTATTCACTTAGAGAAAACATGTCTAAAAGCATTACACATAAAGAAAGGACTTAAATGGATGTCTACATGGCAGAAGTCTTCCTCTATATCTATTGCAAGACTAGTCACTTCAAAAAGGACTATAATAATTGAAGAAAACTTTAAAATTATTTACAATAAAAAATACCGTGTGTGTCTTATAACAAAATAAGTTCCAGGTTAGACTTTAACATGTTTCCACCCAAGATGGGCTCAATTTCATTTGACCTGGCCATTACATCTAGTGACGACTTTAATTTCTAATTTTGTAGACTCTGTCAACACTGTTATGTAGACCATATTATGTGTTCTGAGCCAGCGACCACACAGAAACTTTATGTAAGGCAATTTCAAAGCCCTGGCACTTGCAAATTTTAGTTTTAAAGATTCCTTTCTAAGCTTTGTATTATATCTCCCTGAACATTAATCCCTTTCTCTGCCAACATTATACTCCTCTTCTTGAGAATCCACCAAAGTAATGAGAAGATTATGTTTAGACTTTTAAATATGTCTCTCCTTTATTTTAAGAGGTGCCAAAAGCTTACAGCTGATTATACTAGTTTGTGATCAAAGCTCCAGAGATAAGTAAGTTTAAAAGTAAGAAAAAGAAAAAGGATTCAACAAGACTAGTATTGAAACCAACTTTGCTAAAATTCCCCCAAATGACAGGAAACTTTCACAAAGATGATAACAGTAATAATGATCCTAAATGTGCAATGTTTTCATAGCCTATATATTAGAAACTACTGACTTTTTCATGTACTTCAATAAATATTCATGTGTTCTGATATACATTCTACAGACCTCTGCTCTACTAGCTCAGCTATCAAATGGAAGTGCCATATGCATTTTAAATGTTAACTTCTAGTTTTTTATTCATTGGTAATTGTTCATGAAACTAGAATATTGTATTGAATACATTCTACCCTCTAGTCCAGGTGGTACCAAAAACCATTTATGAAAAAGACTGGATGGTTTAGTTCAGAGTATCAGGCATTTAAGTTCCTGTCCCATTATAGATTATTCAGTGAAAGCAATGGCTTGAGGTCTGATTTGTTACTGCTGTTATTGTTTCTTGGACTCAAAGTTTGTAACTAACACTACCTAGACACAGAATTAAATTTTTGACAAAAAAAATGAAGATGTGGTTCATAACAGTATTTATTTCTTCAAAAATGATACTACAATAATAGCAGATGATCTTGTCTAAGAGCACATGAGGATAAAATGAATTACTTATATTGAACTAATAAAAGAAGAAATGCAATTTCTTAATAGTAGTGATTTCCAAAGGCAATGCCAGTTTTCAACATTTCCATTCTATCTGAAAGGCATTTGGTGGTCTTGGTGCAGGGATGATATTCCCCAGTGAATATTGTTCACCCTTTCATTGACATTCAGTTCATGCTTAGACCTTCATCTAGCACATCATAATCTACTGTATGAGGACACTTCCACCAATTCAGAGGCCATGCAGTATCTATCCAATGAATGGGAATGTGGTACAGGGCAACAGTTCACACACTTGGGTTCATGTATCTCTCTTGTTGCATCTGTGAGTTGCTAGGTCTTTCCAGACTGTCCCTTACAATATTAGAGTACAAAATTTGTATCTGTTGTGTTTGAGATATGTCAATTCAATCAATTTGAAGATAAAAGAAATGAAATGATGTCTGAGAAAAATCTGTCATCTATTTAAACTATGAATTTTATTACTTGACACTACTGAGATTGTAGGAAGATTTGTTCTTGTTTTTCAAAGAATAGGGATAGATCTATTAGATCTCTAGAATCTGAAACCATTAACAAAAAATATATAGAAATATTATGTTCATATGAAACACTTTTTTTCAATAGAATAAAATACTGACAATGATGACTCAGGAAATATATAAAAGAAAATGATAAATTGACTTGAATTTAATATTTATTTTTCCCTTTTATTGGAATGGATATTTTCCTCATATAATATATCACACTATTGTCACACTTCTCCTGCAATCTGGATCCACTACGCTTTTAAGGTATAAAAAAATAAGGAAAACCAAAAATTAACATATTGGAATAAGGCAAAACAAACAAACCAAAGTAAAAGAGCCCAAGAAATAGCACAAATTATACATGCAGAGACCCACTAATTTGCACACTCATGAATTTCATAAATACACAATTCTGGAAGCCATAATATATATGTAAAGATTATATAGGATAAAGAGAGAGATACAAGTATATAAATAAAATGAGATTTTAAAAACTTTGTATTCATTCTTTGTGCCTTTCACCCCATGCATCTGAATTCTACTCACTGGAACTCTTCTTGGTTATCCATGCTCACAGTCTGGGGCTGGCTCACCTACAACTCCACATGATTGAATCTATTGTGATGTCCAGTGTCCAGGTGATATGCCGGGCCTGCTTTCCTGAGTGCTGTGGCTTATGCCAGTCAGGGACAGCTCTCCTGTCCTTCTGTGCTCAGGGTCAGCTCTCCCACTAGCCTCAGGCATTGATGCCACCATCTGCAACACTCAGGAAAGTAGGCCCTTCACTTTGCCTGTGCAGCACAATAAAAATAAAATTAAAACAAAAGGTCCCGACACAGTGACACAGCATAATTAGACCAGAAACCTCCAAAGATTTGGTGAGTTCATCCCTTCTGGAAATATATTGCTCTGTATACAGCTTAACCTTTCAAGGAAAGATGTTACTTCAACTAATAGGTTAGAATTCATCATCAAGAGAGTGAGGGCAGAAACTTTAGCAGAAACATGGAGGCAAGAACTAAAATAGAGACCATGGAGGGACACTGCTTACTAAAATGCTTCTGGATTTCTCAGATAACTTTCTTATTCTAGGCACACTTGCCTAAATATGGTACTCCTCAAAGCTGGCTAGAAATTCCTACACTAGTTTGCAATACAGAAAATCCTTCACAATATGGTCATGGGCCAGAATGAACTAGAAAATTCTTCAGTTGAAGCTTCCTCTTTCCAGGTGACTCCCAGTTTGTATTGAGTTCACAGATGAAGCTTCCACCTACTATGCAAGAAGCGTAACCCCCTTGAGGGAGAAACCCCTTCTTCTTCTCCTTAATGCCATCCATACTAGACTAAATCTCTCTGATGACAAAATAAGAAGCAATTCAAGTTTATCACCATCAGTAAAAATGTTCTCAAAAAGGGCAGTAAATACAAGCTAAAGGGCTATCACAATAATTTGGAGTAATGAGGATATAACTTTTATACAGGTTTTTTCCAATATTTTTCACAACTATTTCCATGTTGGTGTGATTTGTGCTGGGAAATGAGGAAGCAATCAAATCATTAGTTATACTTTCATCTTCTACATCATGGCTGGGAAATGTGGGATCTTTGGGTTTATTTGAAATATTTCTCAAATAAATTATTAAGTCTATACATAGATTGAATACTCTGTTCTATTTGCTTGGTAATAAATCAAGATATTTGAACATTTTCTGTAAGAAAAAATTTCTGTGTGCTCAGAGCAAGAAAGACAGGGTCCTGGGGGGATATGACTCCCAGATCAAAGGAAAATTTAAAAAGAAAACGTTGTAAAAAAAAAAAAAAAACCTAAACCCTAAGGAAAAACATGTACCTCTCTGCCTGCTTTAATTGGAGGAGTGGGCAGATAATCAATGTTGGAAGATTGTCAGGAGCAGGGAATTCATTTCATTGCTGATCAATACCAGACTTGCCTCAGGGGAGAGAGACTACCTCTAAAGCTCTGCCACCTGTTCCTAAAACCACTTCAAAAGCAAAGGAAGGCCAGGTTTCCTCCACATATTATGAAACCACATTTTAAAAACTTGAATACATATCAATATAAGGAGGCAAAAATATGCCAACATTTGCATGTTACTTAGATTTTTTGGTATTAAGCTGCAATTGAATGAAAACATGATATTAAACATTGTCATCCATTTATGATAAAGATCTGAAAGCTAACTATTCAATTCAGAAGTGCAAAAGTACTTAAATATAGTACTTAAATAACACTAGTACTATGTACAAGGTCAATCCGAGTAACATAGAAAGTGTTTCACATGCATAACTTGCTTATTGGTCTTTTGACTAGAAAATCTTTCTAGCTAAATAATGTTATTTTATTTTAAAGTTTAAGGACAACAGAGAGTCAGTGGTTATAAGTATGTTTACAAAGATTACAGAGCAGTAATTATAAAGCAGCAGCAACAACAACAACAACAAAAATGTGGTTTTGCAGTTATTTTAAAGAACTAGAAAAGCTAAAGAAAAAGATAAGTCTTACGGCTTTTATAGACAACCTGAATTAGATTTCCTGAACTTGCATAAGGCTATTCATAACTGCCTATAACCCCAGCTTTGGTTTTTTAGTCTCCATGGGCACTGTGTATAATATGGTGCAATTCCACACATGCAGGAACTCAAGCATAGATTCACAAAATGAATAAATACATTATTCCAGCACCGAAACACAAAATTTCATCGAAGCACAGTGCAATACAATAGCATGTAGTACAAAAAGTTGTAAAATATGACATAATAAATATCAGAGCAGAAGTTAATGAACACTAACAAAAAGACAAAAGTAACAAAGGAAGGCTAAGTCTTTTTGATGTTAAACAATATAAGCATTAAGAAAAATAATCTTTTAGGAATGAAAGACTCATGTTTCTCAGATCCAGAATAAGAGAAGTGCCACCACTATAGACTCTAAAAAAACTTAAGGGACAACATGTGAACATTATGAACATGGTCTTATATAGTTGATTGTGTTTCTTCTGTTTTCTTTTCTTTATTATTTTTTTCACTCTTTTGGCTCTTTGCAAAGCTTACCACCCAGCACCCCAAACCACACACAGACACTTATTCTTTCTTTAGAATGCCTGACCTTAGATTGGCTTGTTTCTAGTCAGTTTCTTCTTAAGTCATCCATCTGCCTTTGGCCTCTGGGCATTTATATTTCTCTATTCTGTATAACATTCTTTACTTTTTATTCCATGGGCTATTTATTTTCTCTGCTTGCCAGCCCTGCCTACCCTTTCTCCTGCCTAACAATTGGCTGTTGAGCTCTGTATTCGATAACTAGGTGGTCAGTTAGGCAAGGTAATATACCCTCATAGAGTTAGACAAATGTAACATCCATTTGTGTCATTAAACAAGTGTTGTACAGCATAAACAAATATAACACATCTTAAAATAATCGTTCACAGTAGTCAGTCTTAACAGAAATATAAATTGGTCCATTATGTTAAATGAGAAATTATTTGAGAGAAGTTATTCAAGTTTACCAAATAAGAATTATATCTTCTCAAAGACCTAAAGAGACAATTACTATAGCTTAAAATTTTCTGTAACATGTATATATATATATATATATGTATATATAGTACAAAAATAGTTTAACAGACTTGTTTTTTTCAAAATATATTTGTTTGCATGTTATAGTAATGACTTTCCTTTTGTCACTGGTAATTGGGTGAATTTCTTTCAATCATATTAAGAGATTAAATCAAACATGACGATATCCTACTTTCTTAAGAATTCTGATAGCTGGGAAATGAGCATAGGGCTTACCTAGACTCCCTGAATGTGCATGTTGGTTAGAAGGACTGGCAAGTCTATGGGTCGTCTAGTAATGGATTAGTATTTATCCCTAGTATACGAATGGACTTTGGGAGTCCATCTCACATAGAGGAATACTTTCTCAGCTTTGATTCATGGGAGAAGGCCTATGTCCTGTCCCGAATGATATGACAGACTTTGAAGACTCCATGGAAGCCCTCACCCTCCATATTGAGCAGAAAGGGGGTGGGCTGGGGTTTGGCAGAGAAGATAGGGGAGGTTGGGAAGGTGAGGAAACCAGGATTGACATGTAAAACAACTTTATTTCAAATTTAAATAAAAAAGGAAAAAAATTTTAAAAAAGATAGAAACTATAAATGGTCATGATATACCTCATATAAAAAAACATAAGTATATGATATAAATAAATACATCAAACAGAATATATATGTAGATATGTATCTATGTATTTAATATGAGTTACCACAAAATTCAAGTATTAGAAATCATTTGTTAATGTTGTAGCATTATAAGATTAGTAAGCCTTGAGAGTTTGTCCTTCATGAATGTGAATAAGTCTATATGTTAGGTATAATGCAGAAACACGAGCTATTTTATTCTTTCTCCTCCTGCTCATGAAGGCAATATTCCCCATGTTAGACAAGCAAGAATTATGTGCCACCTAGAAAGTAGAAATATATGTCTCTTACCAACTGACAACTTTCACTCCATCTTTCTCTCTTTTAGTTTTCTTCACCTAGACCTGAGAGGGCACTCTTTTCTGGAGGGCCAATCACTCACACAATCCCCTTTCTTTGTTTATGACCACATAAGCAATGAAACTTAAAAGTACCTGCAAGCAGTACCTCACTGTGATATATTTGGATATTTTATACTTGGAAGAAGGAGGTAGGACACCAATTACAAGATCTATTTAGAAATTATTTGTATTTGTCATATAATATTGTATGTTCATATATGCAATAATCTGAAAAAAAACATAAATTTAAAAGTACTTGGAAATTAATAAAATATCAATGAAAGAATTTTAAAAATAAAATGTCATATGCACTGGTTTCAAATTCAATCTTAAAAAATGACTTTGTTTTCCTATTGATGAAATTGTTGAAATGAATATGTAATTCATATAAAAATACATATACAGGCTGGGGACATTGTTCTGTCTCTTAAGTGATTGGTAGGAAATATGAATATGTCAGTTAAATCATAGAACCTATATAAAAACTCAGTATTTGTTGGTGCCATGGAGTTATTGTACAACTTCTAAGGTTGCTGGCGTAGCAGATCTCTGAGATTTGCTAGATGCTAGCTTAGATTCAATAGAAAGCCCAATATCTAGCTAAGAGATCCTGTTTTAGAAGAAAACATTTATAAAAATTGTAGTTTGAATGCAATTGGCCCCAATAAGCTCACAGGGAGTGGCACTATTAGAAGGTATGGTTTTCTTGTAGTAGGTATGGCCATATTGGAGGAAGTGAGTCATTATGTGGGAAGGCTTTGAAATCTCACATATGTTCAAGTTATACAAGGTGCCTCACTTTACTTCCTGTTGCTTCAACATCAAATTCTCAAACTTTTATGTCCATAGAATTTCTTACCTAAGATAGGTAAAAGTTTATATTTTAAGACTGTAATTCAGTGTTATCTTTTAGCTGTGAAGAAACTGGAACATTGATATACTTGTAGGAATATAAAACATTCAGACTGCAAAAATAATGTGATTGTTCTTTAAATTTCAACTTAAAATATCCAGATGGCCCAATCCATCCATCCCATGGTGTAATGGAATCTCATGTTCATATGACGACTTGTATGTGAATTATGAAAATATATTTATAAATGTCCTTTATAAATGTCCTGAAATAGAAAGACCTAACATAAATGAATGAATTGTGAAGGTATGGAGTAGCCTAAAAATTCAACAATAAAAAATACCAAACTGGCAATATACAGTAAAATATTAATGTAAGTCAGTAATTGAGAAGAGCGAAACATGCCAGACTGTCACATTAAAGGAGACATTATGAAATTTTGCTTAAGCAATATTACAGAAAGTAGATCATTGCTTCCCAAAAACTAAGCTATGGAGAGGAGAATACAATGGAAGGGTAAACAGGAAAGATTATAAACCAGCACCAAGGAACATGTATGCTTGATAAAAACACCCATTATATTTGGTAAGAACTATATATAACACTTAGATTACTTGCTGATAACATTTAATCCACACATTATTAGATATTTGCAATAGATGTTTAGAAGATAGGTAATTCTATAGCATATACAGTTAAATGTATAAATAATCTAACAACAGAATTGAGACCTTCAAATGTTTTATTTATTTCATTCTTGTGAAGAATGTGAAGGATTTTATCATTTATAGCTGAGTTTCTAAGAAGTTAATACATTTTTTAAATGTTGTATTATGAGTATAATGGTTGGCTGGGATTAAATCCTAAAGCCCATTGACTACAGCCTTTATCCTTAACTTTTCCTGTACCTGATGATTCTGTAGTTAGGTATGTCATATTGTTGTATGTTGGTTATTGTGACTATCATTCCAGTGCTCATTTCCCTGAAATGGAATATCAGAATCCCTCCTATGTCTACTGTGTTCTCTTCCCTAAGTGTATTTTTGAACCTTTCTTTCATTTTAAATATTAGCCCTTCATATAACAGTATAATGAACAAAATATTTATGTAATAAGTACATAGTCACAGATTTTGTCCATATAAAAGATATGTCTGGAGAAATGTGAGCATTTCCCATCTAATTACCAACCTTCAGCTGTCTGCAACATTGAAGAATCTCTTGGCACATCAGTGATTTAATTTAATTATTTGCTTAATAATGCCTTGTGTGTGTATTAATGTGTATGTGAAGGAGCATGGTTAAAGATCATGTTTAAGAACAAAGTCATGAACCTCATATTCCTGGAAGTGGTCTTGTATTCATTCAGAAGTCCAGTTTGTACAATGGCTTTGACAGTGAAGAAACATTCTGAAACTAAAATTATAAGACATTTATTGTCTTAATATACCTTACTGTTTTTATTGTACAGACATAAGTAAATATTGTCTCTCCAATTTACTTATTTATTTACTAATTTATTTACTTAGTGAAAGTTATAGATATTCTATTTTGTTCTGTCCTATTATTTTCATCTATTCCTAATATTTTCTCCCAAATTCATGTCCATGTTTTAAACATTTTTGATAACCAACTGAATCCAATTAATTCTACCCATATGTGTATGATGTGGGGACAGTCATCCACAGAACCACAGAAATATGTCAGTGTCCAATAACCAAATATGAGAATGATTTTTCCTTTCCTGGTTGTTATCAATGGTGAATATGTCTTAAGGAATGAATGGGACCTGGAAAGCATATCTCCATCTACAACAGATATTTGGTAAGGTAGATCTGGTACAGGTAATCATGACTAGAATGAATCTATGAATGCAATAATCATGTCAAGCACAGATCAGATTTAAAGAGGAATGCACATATGTGTGCATATTCTTAAGTGTTCACATAAATGTGTGAAACCCAAAGGGTGTTAGACATTAATTTAAGGCAGAGTTAGTAGGCCTTCCTGTAGAACATAAATGAGTCACTTCAATTATTTTCTGAAAAAAATAACTCAATTAATTAATAAAAATTGCACTTACTTTTATTTAATGAGACAAAATCAACTACCTGAAATATTGTGCATTGTTAAGACCTCAAGAAACCAACCAATTTTGAAAAGGAAAACTTTCCATTTCACATGAAAACATTTATAAACAAAATTAATTCAAAATTGTCATTTGAATAAAAAACACTCCTTAAATATGGGGGCAGAGAAGGCAGAAGTAAAGAATACTTAACAATCAATTCATTCTAGTCTACAATAGATACCATGCTCTTAGCTAAGTATACCAATAGAATTGATTGAACACATAAAAGTTTCATTAACTTTGGAGAAATATACATTGGTAAACAGCACGAAAAAGTTTTATTCCTAGTACTTCTCATTTCTCTATGGCCACCCTTAAATGCAACTGCATATAAAGCACATATTTTGAACATTCAACTTCTTTTTGCTTCAACAAATTGATAGAGTGAATAGGGTGAGATTGTTGAATTAGAAGTGAGCAATTATTCCAGATGGACTAGTTTGATCTACTATAAGGTCATGATTTAAAATGATGGGTCTTTATGCTGTTCTTACTGGTCCATGACACTCAATTCCATGCACTTTGAATTTTACAAGCAGCAATGAATTGCTTCTTGAACATGAATAAGTAAGTTATTAAACATAGTTAAGATTTGGAATTCACAAGATAAAAGAATTTATCTGGGACACTTAAAAGATAGATAAAAAGAAGTCCAGCTTCATATAAGTCAGGGAATGCTATAAATGCCCCCCTTGAACCTAAGTACAGAAGGCTCCCCTAAGAGCATTTATCCTGAGACCCTATCACCTTCATGGCATCTAATATTACACATACATCTCCTGCTGATTATCCAAATCTCTGTTGACATTGGATTCATTGACTGATTTTGCATCTCAAACCTTTAATAATGGCTTTCTAAGGCATAATATACCATCCTTAGTTAAAACACTTCTCACAGCCTAAATTACCTTCTCACTAATAAGATGTGATTGTGTTTGTGTGTGTGTGTGTGTGTGTGTGTGTGTGTGTGTGTGTATGTACATTAACTTTGGAGAAATGATACATTGGTAAACAGCACAAAAAGTTTTTTTTCCTAGTACTTCTCATTTCTCTATGGCCACCCTTAAATGCAACTGCATACACACACACACACACACACACACACACACACACACACACACTCACACACATATATATATATATATATATATATATATATATATATATATATATATACTTTTCCCAGTCATGTTACTATAAAAAGAAGATAGCATCTTTAGAATAGGAGAAATCACCTACTGCCTGGGCTCTGTGCTGAAATCATGTCTTCCACGAGACACCTCTGTGAACCTTGCTTTAAAGTACCTCTAAAAATTATGTGATTGTAAATTTTCAGTAGTTCAGGAGATTAGTATGTGACCAGTTCAATATAATTTTCAAAAATCTGAATAAGGCTCTTGAATCTCTATTTTTTAACATGGTCTCTAACTTTTTAAACTTCTAGTCAACTTGCAATCTTTAAGTTTGAACTACTGAGAGTTGTCAAATATCAGATGTTAGATATTTGTGGTACCTTCAATCATCCTCTGCTGGCCTCTGTACCAGGAAAACCATAACAGCAGCCAACATGGTATCAGAACTAGCAATCCTGGAGTTTATGAAACAACTTAATAATCATAAAATAGAAAATGAAATTTATATAAATTTACCGACTTGTTAATTGGAGTTATTTTGAATATTCTTCTCACATACTAATACAACTATGGTGACTTGATTCTCCATATTCTCTAACACTTTCTACAACTTTATATTAAACTGTAGCATTCTTACTATGATTGTCTAGGCCTCATATTATGCGCTCCAGACAGCTTCCTTTTTCCTTCTCTCTTTAACTATGTTGTACTCACTTATCAGAATTAAGCATAGATTTAAAATCAGTGGTTGGTCACTTTTTACTTGATTCCTATCAGTCTGTCAGTTACTTTCTAAACCTTCCTAACTTTAAACAGTACAATGCATGAAGTGAGTATGTTATATACTTCCAGCTTTTCAGTTTATTTTGTTTTGTTTTATTAAGAATTTCACACTGTAACCATCACAGACTTTGGCTGAGGCTCTGGTAGGACTACAGATATAGACATGGCTCTCAGCTGCAGCTCAGCCTGAAAGTCACCATGGCCTCACATAGCAACACAGGGCACTTAGATTAGTATGACTTCTATAACAGCAAAGCCCTCAATCATCAACATTGCCTTAGGCGGCAGCCCAGACACTACAGTAATCTGAACCTGGCTGCATTAGGGCCAAGTTACCACCAGGGTTCATAGGAAAGCAGGCCCTGGTGACCTAGGCAACTGAGAGCTGGTCTGGACCCTTACCAGCCATCTTAGCAAGTTAGCTGATTACCCACCTTCCAGGAGAAATGGCCCCAGTGACTTAGGCACAGGAGTGCATGGCCTGAGAGAGCTTGTCCTGGGAGAAATTCCCCAGACCTCCACAACTTTGCTGGCCACTGCAACAAGAGAACTAGCCTTGACCCTCACTTGAGAGAGTGGTCCAAGTAAATGTCCTAATTAACCAACTCAGCTACCAACCATGCTCATATCCAGAGGTATAAGTTGGTCCCCCAAACATCTACAACATCTATGACTGGCTCAAAATTGTGAAAGGACAGGTCTTGTGGATCCATAGACACAGGATCTCCATGACTGTGACAACAGCAGGATATCTGAGGGAAGTTTCCATCAGGATCTAGTATTGATTGTGAACCAGAAGCCAGAGGCATTGGACCAGACCAACAACTCATTTCAATGAACAATTAGCAAGGAAATATATTTGGGCAAAAGGGTAAAGTGTGTGCCAATCTTCCACTCACAAAGCCCCTACAAAACCTGAATATGTGATGGAGATTCAGGGAAGACAGAAGAGCAAAGGTTTTTTTTGTTTGTTTGTTTTGTTTTTTGTTTTTGTTGTTGTTTTAATTATTATTATTTTTATTCTATTGGGGGAGGCTACAAGGGTAGAAGGCAGTGGAAAGAGTGGGAAATGAGTGGGACTGGAGTGCATGATGTTAAATTCCCAAAGACTCAATAAAATAAAAAAGTTAATAAACCTTTTCCAATTCAGATAAAGAAAATCTCACACTACCTTTGTGGTCTCAAATTTCCTATTTTCTCCAGGAGGAGGCCATTTCCTAGAAACCCACCCCCTCAGCTTTGAAATGCAGTTATTGAATGTACAAACTCAACACCAAATTTACAAACATATTGTAGAATTAACCCCTAAGCTTTTAAAGTCTATCAGATTGTGATAAAGAAGCATGTCAACTAATATCAGTTTTCTTTTTATGAAGATTTCCTAGCTCAGTTTGAGGTTATTTAAATCATAAGCCATGACTAATCTCTATTCCTAGCACAAAGAAAACTCTCAAGAGCATATCAATTACCAATGCACTGGACATTGAACACTCCTACTCCTGCCAGCAAGGAAGACGCCAAGGAAGAGGCAACTCCAGTAAGATCTTCTTCATGCAGTTTTAATCAAAATCCTTGAACATGCATCTTCTGACTCATGGGACCCCGGGGGACCTTAAGCACAGGCTTAAATCCCCTTGCACTAATCAACATCAGTGAGCTATGTGGACCCTGCAGATAGGCTACTCTATCTGCCGAAGCAGACAGGCTGAACAGACTTAACCAAAGAAGGGCTTGCTTACACCAGAGAGCGCTCACCCATGGGGAGGTGGAAGGCAGAAGCCAGTGCCATCTTTAAGGCGGGGCACTTCACAGCTCTCTACAGGACATAATAAGACCTACAAGTAAATGCTTTACATTTTGAAGGTGCTCATTTGCATTTATAATTTTTTTACCTTTCAATACCTGTTTTAATATGCTATCTCACACAATGATATCAAATCTTAATTTAAAATGCAAAATAAAATGCCACAAGAAATTTTAGGAGTCAATGATATTTTATCTTTTTTCACTATGTAAATTAAACTAATTTTCAGAATTATATTCATTTATATTTAAGAAACTTAAAGAAAGAACTTTTTAGAACTTAGCTTTGAAAGTTAACAACATTTTGAAAATTAGCAGATTTTCATATGGAAGTTATTTCATAAAGTAATGTTTGAAAAAGAAATGAGTTTATCAGGTTCCTTAAAAATTATATATGAGCCCTATGTAACTTAAATGAAAATACCTACATATATGGAATTATGAAAACCTGTTCCCTGTTCTTACAATGTAGTTTTCCATGCTAATAAGCTAATAAATTAGAACACAGTAGTTACTGCTTGCTATGCCCATCTCACATGCCTCTTCAGGCTAAAGGTCATCATGGCAATTACAAGAAACTCTGAAAGACCCTGGCTTGGGTCAAGCTCCCAAGGTGTGCTACAAAATGAAGAATTACATGTCTTGACTTCAAGGTCGAAGGACAGAAGAAAATAATCTGGTAAAACACTGGAAAATGATCTCCCTAGTATCAGAAAACTAAAATCCAAAGACATAGAGGCAGGGAAAATCATACCTTGTGAGCACCTATTCCCAGGAACACAAAGTATAAAGACCAAAGAATGTATATAAAGCTCAGAGATAATTCCTAATTATTTTTATTTTTTGATGGGAAAAATACTGGACATATAAAAGAAATGCAATAATGGAATTCTTGGTAATACCTAGTTGTGAACATGGTCCAGAGAGTTACATGTCTAAAATTAAATTGTCAATGGGGACAAAACATTTAGGAAATTATTCCTTAAACTTAATTGAGGAAACAAGATATACAGATCAAAAGTAACTTATCATTTCTCATTTTAATATTTAAGAAAAGAAGTTACCATTAGAAACCCACATATAAAATTTTTAAAAATTGGGGACTTTTTTCAATAAGATACTTAACTATTATTCAGCCTTAGACTACCACATCATACTTTTTAATATTCTTTTTCCATATGTGAATCTTCTAACTGATAGGCAGTTCATTAAAAGATCCTCCCAGGTTATTGTCCTCATTTCTATTCCAGATACAAGCTCACATGCCAGTCTAATAATCTTTCTTTACAAAGCAGAAATGAATAATAATACACTTCTTTTTACTGCAAACGACTGTGTATGTGTACTTTTAGTAGCCATCCATAAAGGTAATGTTTGGTGCGGTCTTTGAATTTCTAGAACGCAAAAGCTCAAAAAATCTTGCAAACACAGCATTGGCCTCTGAGAAACAAGGATTAGATTTTCAGCTGTCACCATTGAGAAAATATCTTGAGGTGTTATTTGTGTGAGTTCCAGAGGACCCTGGGGCCTGCAGCTGACCGCTGTTTCTGTGGCTGTGCAGCAGGAAGACAGAAGAATATATGAGCAACTCAAGAGGGAAGTTTTAGTTTTTCTGTTTTCTTACTACTTTTCACTTCCTCTGTCAACCCCTCTTGTCAGAGGAAATCACAAAGCCAGGTGGCAAAACAAACGGTAGGTCACAAAGTCCTGTTGCCAGAATAGTGAAGTAAAATCTGGAGCATAAGTATGAAGCCAGGAAATGATAGCTTGAATAATCTTAGATTTTCAAGCTCTATTACAGTTTCCTTGAAAACCTTGCTCTTCTTCAGAGAATTTAAAAATCAAGTAAGAAATGAGAACTTAAAACTTTTTGTTGAATTGAGATAATTTATTCATTTTAAATCAATTCTCCAAATATTTGTTGAAAATATTAATAACAGAGACCTATGGGTTTATCTTATTTCAGTCAGAGAAAAACGTGAGAAAGACATCATTTATTCTCTCAAATTATTTACATCCTAATGAGGACCTTAGACTGTAAACAAAGCAGATACTCTTGCCATGGTACCATGGGGATCAACATAGAAAAGGAGGAAGAAAAGTGATGCAGCTATTGAAAAATAATTATATTTACTCTGATTTTTTAATAATAAGCTTTGCTTGAGCTATTAATCTAGGCTTTTGGGTAATCCTTTTTTTTAACCATGCTTATAATTAGAGGACATTATTGATATCTTAGCTTTATTTTCTATATTATAGACAAAGACATACCACACAACAAGCCTACCAGAGTGGATATTCTCATTGCCCTTCATTTTCATGTTCTTTCTAATAATGCAAATGTTAGAGTAAGATTGATGATCAGATACCATTTGTGCTGTCTACTTACATTCCAACAGAGGAGTATGAAGCAGTGATTTGAGTGCTGGTCAGAATAAAAATAGGAATCGAGTCACTCCTAAGAATGATACTCTGAGACTCAAATGACCCTTGGTCATATCATCATCACCAAACCTGAGAGGGAATCTGGAGAGCTGCTTGTACATCTAGATGCCAGACACAGTAGTTTTAGCACCAACACAAGCCCATTGCTAATATAAATGAGGAGAAGGGGCATAGGTCCAGAATCAGACAGAACCTGTTCTACAAGGAATCTCTTATTTATTAATTGATTTGCCATGGGAACTTATTGGAATTGAATACATCTCAACATATAATTAAAAAATGGGAGGATATTGACTGGACAGGTGGCTCAGAAGGGAAGAACACTGGTCTCTTTTGCAGAAATGTGGACTTGGTTCCTCGTACTCACATGGTTGCTCAGAGCCATTCATAACTCTGGTCCCAGAAAGTCATTCAGACCTCCATAAACAGCAAGTACACATGTGCTGAAAAATTATATGCATGTAGATAAAACACTGTATGTACAAAGCAAAATATATAAATGTTAAAAACATGAGGATAGCACACTGTTCACGATGCTGTGTGGTTATTTAGAAAATGAACAAATTCCCCAATGGTTTCTGTTATCCTCCCTGGTCTAGTATAAATCCAAACATGATCAACCTTGGCCATCTTAATCTTTACATTTTTCAGACTGTTTTAAGGTTGAATTTCACTTTCAGGAAACCTCTGAGAAGAGTGGATTATTTTCCAACCCCGCTATATTACTGTAGGAATGTGATGACAAATGCATTCTTTTGTTTGCTGAAATTCATTTGGAAATCAATCTCATGGCAAAATCTACTCTATATACCTGGTCTTGGGATTTCTCCTTATATTAATCATAGAAGTCAAATGGAAAAGCACATGTAAAATAAACGTTAAACACAGAAACATAAAGAGATAATCCAGTCAAGAGTGAGTGAACACATCAGTAATCCAGTTTGTACACTTTAGAAAAAGATTTGATCACTTGGCTAATATAATGTGAAATTATGAGGTTTTGACAATAATGCTCATGTGACATGAAAGGAGAACCCATTGTTATCAGTCCCATTTCTACAAGATGAGGACCGAATGTAGTCAATCTGCAAAAGTAAAAGAAAAAACTCTGATCATGTTGGGCTAACTAGGAACCAACATGGGTGCCTACAATCAGAGCCACAAAGTGCTCATCTTACCACACTAAAGATACTGTTATGCATATATTGTTAGAGAAACAAATAATAAAAAAATCCCCTAATGCCCAGTCCTTGAACCCTCCCTGTAACCCACTCCTCAAAACAACATGATGTAAAGGAAAAATCAATTCCCCAAACCAGGTTGCTTATAATTATAAATAGATAGATCTGAGCCTTTTGGAGTTACTTTAAATGTTTTTTAAAGAAAGGAATACAAGTGCAATAAACTCTAATGGAAACCATGTTGCTCTCTTGGTTCCTGAAAGGGTTGTAATATAATTCAGAACTCTATAGGTTTTACTGTAGGAATAGGGGTAAGACTAAGGCAGAGGAGAAAGGAAGGCAACTATAGATTTATTTTAATATTTCAGAGTAGAAAATGTAACAGAGAAATCCCCATTTGAAAAGAAAAATGTACTTTTCTCCCAATGGCAAAGAAACACCACATTATTGAACCTCAACGCTGCACAGTGTGGTTGGCAATGATTCATTTGGTGGAAACATTGAAACTTCGTTTGTTCAGAAGACTCCAGAGAATTGGCAGGCAGTATGGTATGCAAAAGAGAAAAACAGTAGAAGTCATGAAATGCTTGTGATTCAGTTCAGAGCAATTATAGAAGATAATCAAAGGGATGTTAGATACATTTACAGTTGCTGAGCTTTATAAAGATTTACATGTTTATTTCTGAGAAACAAGTTTTCAGAAGACCACTAGACAGTGCTACAGTTACAGAGGAAGTCAGCTAATGAACATAAGCTGTATTCACAGCTGTTACCTTCAACCACACCCCTGTCCCCATTGACTCTATTTCTAGGAAGAAAATCCCTACTGGCAAGAGGTTAAATCTATCTAACATGGCAACATGCACAAGGAGAAATTGTGTTAAGACTTTCAGTTGAAAGATACATATATGAAAGTATTTGGGTCTGGGATGTCCCTGCCAATTGAATAAGCATGTTTATGGGATGCCTGCTCTGATCCAGGTATCTAACTATAGAACTGTTGCTGTGAGGTATCTTCAGTCCTACTTAGGCTGAATGCTTAAAGGTGTGCTCTTTTATCTTTGGATCAGTTTGTCTTTGTGATTATCAAGAAGGCATCCCAATATTTTACCCATAGCATTTCCCCTAGTATCTGATCCTTGGTCTCCTATCCTTATTATCACATATTATTTCTTCATTCCAACCAAGTCATGCTTGGTATACGACTACACTATCCTATGCGTACCATTTAATCTTCTTTCCTAGAAATTACCCTTCCATATTTTTCACAGAGTTGTTAGGTCAAAATTTTAAGTGCTCCTTTGATCATATGAAGGAACTGCTTAAACTCCTTTATATTAATATTCGAAGGAGTAAAGTTTTGTCCTTTGTAACAATTTCATATCTAAGTATTAATAGCTGTCAGCATCTCATAGAAACCTTAGCCAAACCACCCTATTCTTAATGCGGATTCTAATGTGAACAAACACACAATGATGTCTGCTCATATACTGTGCTTTGGGAGAGGAAGAGAGAACGTAGAAAAGTATAGGGAGACATAAACCTTCTATCAGAAGTCTATACTTCCAAGCATTACACTCTGTGGTATCATCATATTATCCCTTAATCTCATAAACTTTCAGAAAAGAAAATGTTGTTTTAATCCTGCAGCTAATGAGAGAGAATCACTGTAGGAACGAAACTGAAAATTACCCAAGGCTCATTTTTCCTAGACCAGGCTTATAGTCAGCTTGCTATACCTTCCTCCAATGTTCTCTTCATTGAGAACACAGCAATAGTGTATATATATCCCAACATGGCAAGGGTAAGGCTTCATTTCTGTTTGTTTAGAATTATTTTGTATGCATGAATTAATTACTTTACATATTTCTCTGATATAATTTTCTGTGAAAACAGCTAAAGAGGAAAGTTTTTATTGGGGGGTAAATACAGAGTCATGGTAAGAAAGTCAGGGCACAAGGAACAAAAGTTCCTGGTCATATGCAGCAAGGAAGCTGGAACAGGAAGCCAATCCAGGTTATACAACCTCAAAACTGGGAGGAGTGGAGGAGCCCCTGTGTGAAAGTACATTACTAACAGGAGGACATCCCTCACATCCACAGGGATTGCCAAAGCTATTTCGTGGTAAGGCTCAGGGAATTGGCAACACCTTCCTTTGGACCATGTGCAAATGCTGACAACATGTACAGAAAGCATGGACCTTAGCTTGCTCCTCCCAGGTGTTTATAGCCTGAGACTACTCCCCTAATAGAGACCACCAGCAGAGACTAGCTCCTCCTCCTCTTGTCATATAAATAAATGCATTGAGTTTTGGGTTTGCTGAATAGTAGGTGCTGCTCCATCAGTGTAAGTTCAATCTACCCAATCCTATCTTGCCTGTATGTGTATCTATGTGTGCCTGTCAGGTTTCTTGGATGAAGTCATATGGGATGCAATCCCTTTCCAAATAGCTACAAACCATATATTCAAACACATATGTCTGTGGAGACAATTTCATATTCATCCTGTTCTTTATTATGTGTTTACAGGACAATGATATTAAAAACTAAGATGATAAAGAGTGAGTATAAACTTTGAAACAGAAAGAATAGTAATCAGAATTACTAATATTACTAATAGTTATTCAATCAACAAGGGCGTGAGTGTTCTCCAGGACCAAAACTGGAGCTTTATTTGTATTGGTAAAGTGTATAATCCAATTAAGGGCTTGCTATTATGATATTCTTGAGGGAGAATTTGAGGCATATTGAGATAGTGATTGGAATTTTAGAATGGAATAATTTGTGAGGACATTTTGTAAGGAAATGACTTTTTAAAAAGCTGATCTGAAGAAGGGGGAGGTCATGGACCCCAGACTGATAGCTGGGAAACCAGCATAGGTCTGACTCAGACCCCCTGAACTTGGGTGTCAGTTAGGAGTCCTGATCAGTATTTATCCTTCATATATGAATGAATTTTGGGAGACAATTCCACATAGAGGGATACTCTCTCAGCCTAGACACATGGTGGAGGGCCTAGGCCCTGTTTCAAATGATATGACTGACTTAGAAGATCCCCCATGGAAGGCCTTCTGCTTCCATGGGGAGCAGAAATAAGATGGGATAGGGGATTGGTAAGGGGCAGGGGAGGAGGAGAAGAAACTGGGATTGACATATTAAACAAGCTTATTTCTAATTTAAATCAAACTTATAATTGTTTCTTTCCTGTATAGGGATGTTTTGTCTGCATGCATGCAGATGCACTAGTTGTGTACCAGTTGCTATCATCACTTCAGGTCTAGACAATTGTGAACAAATATGAGGGTACTAGGAATTGAATCCATGAGCACTAGAAGAGTAGCCAGTGCTCTTAGCCACTAAGCGATTTATACAGCCCTTCAGATGACTGTTTTCATACCTTGTACAGGGGGGTTATTGGGATACAGTATAGTACATCTATGGCACTGGGAGGTTGAGGTATAGATTATTACATCAGAGTGTGTTAGGAAACAGACCCCTGCAGAGGAGACAGGATGCTGTTCTAACCTTAGAGACTCCATGCATGACTTACATCTTTCAATCAAGATCCACCTTCTAAAACTTCCACAGTCTCAACAAACAACATCTCTGGAGCTGGAAGGAAGGTTCAGCTATTAAGAACACTGGTTGCTCTTGCAGACCACCTGGCTTTCATCAACAGCACCCTTATCAGGCAGCTAACAAACAACTGCCTGTAAGTCTAGTACCATGTTATCCAATGCCCTCTTCTGGTGTCTGTAGGCACCAGGCATCCTTGTGATGCATCAACATATATGCAGGCACTAATTAATACAAATAAAATAAAAATCAACAAATCTTTAAAAATCAGCACCACATGCCAGATATCTAGTGTTCAAACCCATGGATCTGTAGGGGACATGTCACAGTCAAACCATCATATTCATCTAAACTGTGTCAATACTTTTTGTTAGCCTTATAATTCTTTATAGGTAATACAGTTAATCTTAGAGTTATGGGGACATGAATTTAACTCCATCTTAACTACTAGGTAACAGCAAGTTAATTACAGAATTTGATTGTAACCATTTTTTATTTCCATAGTTTAGTAATTACAAAAATGGTAACAATATAAATATCTATCTGTTCATGGAGACTGAATGAGTACCTGTGTATTGAAAACATTAGGAAAAGCTCTTCAGTCTTGAAGAATCATTACAGTTGTTTCTTGGGATAATTGCAAAATTTAAGTCCTAGTCAGCACCTGGTACTGAGTAGCTACTTGATCCAATTATTAGTAGATGACCTAGGAGTATTAAGAGTGATTTTTAAAAAAATTTTATTTCTTATTGAACACCTTTCCCATGCCTGACAGATGATAAGAAAACATTAAAAAATATTGAAATGTTATACAAATGGAAGGCGGTAAAGTTCACAAATGCTACAACTCACCACATATTAAATGAAAAAAAAAAACTCAAAACACCTCCAGTCAGCATACCTTAACAACCAGTAAACAAGTTACTTTCCCACATAATAAGGATACTTACAATTACATCACACCAGTTCTGACGCACTATGAATGAGGAGATACCCAGTGGCCTTCAATGACATTGTACCTACCTCATGTAGAAAAAATCTGATCCTCTCTTGGGTTAATTTTAAGAAGGAATATCTTCCCCCACTCCCAAAAAAGGAAAGCAGAAAACAGAGTGTTACTTAGAAAACTATACTGGATTTTTGTGTCATACTACAAACAGAAACACAAATGAATGTAGCAAACAAATAGATATAGTTAAAGTGCCCTGCATGTGAAAAAATTACTTGAATGCACAAATTATCCACAGGGGAGAGACATGGAAAAAGTAGTAATTTTATCATCTTTTAAGGTTCTGCCTCTTAAGAACTTACAAAAGGGAATAAATTCCCTGTCACAATCATATTCTCATTTTTGCCCCAAGACATAGAACATAAAACAGTGTGTTTGCCACTCAAGTGTTCAGTCTGTAAAAGAAGGTGTTAGTGAATCAAAATGAACAAAGAAACTGTTTACAGTTACATATTTTTCTATTTTTGCTTCTTTCCCAATACTTTTCTACAAAGTCCAATCATAGCGGACATTAGTTTACGTATTTTTCTTCTGTCACTCATGCTGGAAGCATTATGAATTCAAACCTTTTGTAATATTTTTAATTAATTAATCTTCTTTCCATATCTTAAATTAAGGAAAGAGAAAAGAAATATTTCAGTAAGAAGAAATGTTACTAATGATTTTAAACACTATTAAAGTGATTTTGATGTCATTTCAAATCATTTTGACCAATTTCTACATGTTTTTCAGAGTTTCTTTTTTCCTGGTCATTATTGTTAAAATAATAAAGCAAACACTTAGAAGAACTACACAAAGGTAATAGATCTGGATGTGTACCTTAAATTTTACCCCATTGATTCTCGCCCATGCTGATTGACCTCGCTTTCTTTCTCTCTCCTTCCCTCCATCCTGAATCCCTTAGGCAACTCCTTTAGTTTTCAATTATCACCACAAATCAAAAGCAAGTTTACAACTACACTATGCTAAAGATTTATAAATATGTTGTCTCCCATATTGCTTTCTTTATAAAGCAATTTGGGGATAGAGAAGTAGACAATTAAATGTTACTTACCATTTATCTGCCACAATGTGACATTATGCAATAAATCTCACTTGAAATATCTTGTAAACTAACTTTAAATGTTTGATTTGATGGTGTCTATTCATTTTTTAAAAACTGACATAGTATGTTCTGTAGCCCAGGATGGCCTTGAATTCCAAATCCTCCTGGCTCCAAAAAGTCATGTACTGAGATTACAGACATATTTCACTCTGTCAAACCTTTGCATTTTATTGAAAGAAATTAGGTTGTAATCATTTGAAGATACCCAGCCCAGAAAACAGCTTTTCTCAGTTCTTTATGGTTCTTGTTCATTAATATCCAAAATGGATGCTCAGAAAATCAAACAAAAGCTTTTAGGAAGGATTTAAGTCACTCCCACTGAAAAGAGAACAAGATTATAATCATCCTAGTGAAATATAATGGATCATCCTTCCGAATAAATATAGTAGGTCAGAAGTGTGTATCATCCGATATCCATGATTTAGAAGAGTGCCAATAGGTTAATGACCCTGCCAGTGCTAATGAAGAAAATATACTCATGATAATTATTAATAATATCTTCTGTAAAATTAAAATCTTACAAGCATGAACCTCTAATCAAGGTGCTATACAATGAAGAGAAAATCTGCTTTAGAAATCTGCCAATGTAAGTGTTGTTAAGTCATTGTAATGAAAATAGTAACAAGTGCTTTCTTATCTGGGACAGAGCCACTTTACAGGAGCTTTTAATTTAAACAAAAGTGCATAGTTTGAAGGAAAAAGGTTTTATATTTTTAAGAGATGTTAATTTCAACAATGTGAAGTATAACTTATTCAGCAAGAGACCATTAGAAACAAACATATACGTGGTTGCAGACTAATTGCCAAAAATATCCACCCAGAAGAGGTACTGTTCAGTTTTTTTTTTTTTTTTTTTTTTTTGTGAGATTCTGGACGTTTCCTATTGTAAACAACAGAACAGTATTTCATTGTAAAAAGATGGCCAATTAAAGATGGAGACAGGCACATGAGGTGGGGCTTACAAAATCTGTGCTATTGTGTGGAAACTGTAGATTACCTAATAAATCAAGCTTTGGGTAAGCAGTTTAATATTGAGATCTTTTAAACTTTTAGATACTTGGTTAGGAAGTCAAGAATCTGGGATTATGCCTCAAGGAAAAAGTCATAAGAATAGGGAAAGTAGAGCCTACTTTGGAGTCAGGAGTAAATTTCTGTTCTGTGCTATGTGGCACAAGATATTATTAGAAGATTTTCTAATGAAGATGAATTACTTGGCCCATATTTCAGAACTACCTTTTCTCTCTAGCCTATGCAGAACACAGAATAGCACAGTGTGGGTCTTCTCCCAGATGAAATATTGTGGTGATATTCATGAAGGAGACAGCAGTAATAAAAATGTTCAGTGTTTAGACTCAACTTCAAATCTAGCCTGAGAATTGAGCCTCAGCTAAGACTTCAAATTTTTATGATAAAGAAAATGAACAAACAAGAATTTCCCAAATTCATTGCATGTGGTAACAATTACTAGAACTAAATCTTCAGGGTTCTAAAGGATTCCAAGGAAATAGTGTCTTCCAGACACAAGAAGGCTGATACATATATGAACACACAGAGACTGTGATATCCTACGGAAACAAAACCCCAATAATGAAAAGGAGATGCAGACCCAAAATTCCACCTTAACCAAGAAGCTATTTTTAATTGATACCTGCAGGGAAAGAAAAAAGTCAGTTTTCTCCAAAATAGTCACAATCTGGGAGTAGTTGACTAAAACAAAATGAACTACTATAATTCTCTTGTATGTGTTTTTTATTTGGATTTCTTGGTTTTTTTTTTATCTTATTGATTTTTTTTTTGTTGCTGCTACTTTGTTTTGGTTTTCTTTTTTGAGAAACAGAAGGAAGGAGGGAAAAAAGGAGAGAAAGAACCTGTAAAATTGGGTAGTATGGAGATGGGGAGAGATCTGGAAAGAGTTACAAGAGGAGAAAACATAATAAAATTGTATTTTATTAAATAAAACAAGCTTTAAGGTACAAGTTGGGTAGGAGAAAATATCTTTGGTAATCTAATATTTACATAGTTGATAGAAATTCCATGAGACTAGTTAGGATACATTTAGGCAAGTGTCTACTACTCAGAGCAAAATATCTAGGCTGGTAATAACACTCCTAACAATTCCCAAACTTAGTCACTGTCACTAACTGTACAACTATCATCTGAAATAAAACCATTTTTATTTAATGTTTACTTTTAAATTTCCATGTTCACAACATGTTAATATCAATGATTTGTCTGTTATATTGAACAACGTCTGTGTTCTGGTTCCAAGTATGAAAAATTGACATAATTCAAATGAGCATATAAAAATAAAAGTACTTACTAAGATAAAGCTGATAATTCTTATGATATATTTGTTTCCTTAAACCAAATACCCCCAAAATAGGTCCTGAGAAGATTAAATAACTATGTGATGTATAGTATATATGCCCTTTTTTGGATCTTAATCACTTTGTAAACAAAATCTAGCAAAATAATTATGGTTTCTGTTATATATCCACAACTTCCCAGTCAGTCTCACTGCATCCTGTCTTATCAATTGCTGATTATATCACCCATAATGTAACCATTATCTTTTTTTAAAAATAATTTATTATCAATCTCAAATATTATAAGAAATTGCATGCTGTAAAATTTAAAATTATAATGCTATCCAAGAATGGTTCTTTAAAGTTAAAACAAGAGTCTCAAAACTGTTTTTATGATCAATCAACAATGATCAGTTCAAAAACGGGACAAATCAAGGTGAGCAATATAGGTGATTCATAGTACGCAACATAACAGTTCACAATATGTATTTGGTTTCTACCTTTGTACACTTGAGGAGTAAAATAAAATGACACAAAAGAGAAGAAAGTTGTACAATAAATTAATGATTGATGTTGAGAATATCAGGAATTATGATGTATGGGGGGAATGAAAAAGCTGGAATTGAAAAATATTAAATGCTTTATCTAAGGCAATGACGAAGACATGCATTGATATGAGTGCTCCATTTTTATGAGTGTGTCCTTTGTTCTACATGAATAATTATCCATACAGGTCACCAGGTGTTGTATGGGATTCATTGCTTGGTGAGGTGGCAAAATTTCTTCCAACATATTTCCAATCACTGATTCCCTTTGCTTGGTTGATCAGCATAATTAACAATGAATCCTCTGTGGCTTCAATTACCCTGTAGTTCTCTTCATTAAGAAAATAACTTTCTTAGCCATGGAAATAATTCATTTCCTCTAAAACAATAATTCCAATTTATCTCTGCTAAAAAACCCAAGTAATCCCCCAATATAAAACCCATGGACACAGAAGAGATACTCAAAGAACTTATTTCAAGCTTTGTGTATTAAAGTAACATTTTCATCAGGGGCACGAAAATATTTGTTGGTTCTTGAGGCTCCCTGGGTCTTTCCTTGTGTTGTTTCCATTCTGGCTAGACTTTGTTTACTTTAATTTGCTCATAGCTGCTCAATGACACTCCCTACTAAAAGCTTTTCATGAATATTATCAATCTTTATTGTATTTTACAGTATGTAATTATATTGTACAATGCTTTAGAGCTAACTGGGGTCATTTGACTATGGATTCACTGTCCCCAAATTGCTTTATCTATGAGAAAGTCTCAAAAATTGCAAAGCTATCTTATGCTTTTGTTTTTGTGTGATTTATAGACTTCATTAGCAGTTCCCATAAATGCTTGCAAAGCCATTTCTAGCTTAGAACCAGATCAGTCACCCAAGGTATTTGAGCTCAATGATCTATATATCATCATACACAACACACACACACACACACACACACACACACACACACACACACACACACACGTACATACAAAAACACTTGCAGGAAGATGAAGATGATTTGGGTAGAAATAATATTGAGAATCTTTGGAGAAAAAACACCTACAGTCTTTGTACATATGTTAAAGTTATGGCAAATTTTGTAAATCAGAATCCTTTTCACAACAAATATCTCTACAAAATGTTTGGTGATAATGTTTTAACAAGCTTTTATTTTTATAATGAATACCACAAAGCATTTAGTTGATGCACTTTTAGTGGCAATAGACTATATCTTACCATTAATAAACATATTACATTAAAAAACACTTGGCAGAATATGGTCCCACGACAATAATAATTTTCACTCATAGCTCAAAACTAATAATGCAAAGCACATCACAATGTGCTCTTTATTTTCTGTTCATTTTCATAAGATACTTAGTTCGTCTTCATTCATTCTACAAGGTAGATGAGTATATGAGTTTCATTAGAATAATAAAAATAAATGAAATGTTTAATGTGAAATAGAATGTAAGTACTATTTTATACCTGTCTAGAGTAACTGAGGATCTGTTGGGAAATCAGGAAACATTAGAAGGAATGCCTACACACTTTCTAGATGTTAGAATCATGTGGGTTTGTTTCACAAAAGTTATTTTGGATGAAATATAATGTCAGTAATCAATCAAGTCTACAATAAATTTAGACAGTCAAGTTTCTGTGAACTATTAAAGATGGCTACAAGTGGAGATTATGGTGGACCAGTAAACTGAAAGTAGTGGGTACTCTTCTAAAGTTCAGGGCTACCAAGACTGTGTGAATTTCCTAATGTTGATCAGTAAGCCTTGATTGTTATTAGACAGATGATGGTTACTTACAAATTGGTTGTCATTAATATACCTCTAGGAGTGTCTTGCCATTCATATCAGTGTTGTGGTTCATAAGCTTCATAGCTGGATATAACTGCTCTGGTTTCTCTCCTTTTGTAGTTTTCATAGTGCCTGCCAGTAATATAAAATACCTGGTCTTTGAGTAGGAGGAATTCAGGTCAGATCTAGCTTGAATTCATGGAGTCCTGTGTCTCTGTTGTGTGGTGCCTTTAGTTATAGGGATTTACCTTCTACCTGGGGGAAGCAATTAAAGACAGCAGCAACAGCCTATATTGTTTTGGGAGTCTCTTGAACTACCCAGACCAACACTGTTTTTGTATTAATATTTTTTTCATTTATTTTACATGCCAACCAGAATTTCTCCTCCATCCTCTCTCCAGTTCCCACTACCCACCTCTACCTTGTTCCATCCCCATCTGTTTCTGTTTGGAAAGGAGCAGGCTCTCAGTGGGTGTCAACAAAACACAGCACATAAAGTTGTGGTAGGACTAAGCACCTCCCTTTTTCTGAAGGCTGGGTGAGGCTACCCAGTATGAGGAATAGGTTTCCAAAATCCACTAAACCATTAGGGACAGGCTCTGATCCCACTGCTATGAGTCCCAGAAATAGACCAAGCTACACAACTGTCACATATATTTAGATGTACTAAGTCAGTCCCATACAGGCTCTCTAGCTATTGATTTGACAAATAATTTTAAAAGAGGAGAACCAGGTACAGCAGGTAGGAACTCAAGAGTTCTGAAATGGACAGGTAATCAAAATGTCTGGATTATATATGTAAGAGCCTCTGCCAGAAAAGACTGCACATCTCCTGGTCTAGAAAGTTCAAAGGTAGAGGGTGGGTATACCAGGCACACTCTGTAACAGGTAAGGACTGGGGTATGCTGAAAAATATGGTGGCCAAGTTCAGTTTGATATGTTAAATAGGCACCCCAGTCATTTGTTCTGGGTTTGACGATTAATGCTATTAATCAAGGTTGACTTCCTGAAATATTCAGAGAGAAACTTCAAGTCCTTGAGGCACTCAGAAGTAGGGAGATAATTTGCCAAACTTGATTTACTCTTCCCTTCTTACCTGTAACCGTGTAAGAAATAACAAGCTTCTGAGAGCCTGGGGATGCAATACTGTGGTAGAATTCTCCTCTACTGTACAGGAAATCTGTGTTTGATCCCTGGCTACACATAAATAATTATTATATTTGTTAAAACAAACTAATTTAATGTGGATTCCAATTGTAAGTCAGTTGTCATCTTCTTTAAATAAATACATAATTGGTGTTGCTCACTGGCATTGTAGCCATATGATTTTATTTTGTTCTGTTTTCTTGTATAAGCATAATATTTCAGTAAAATAGCCATCGTGAGAATTTGTCCCTCTGTTTTTAGTATGTTAGTTTATTTCCCTATGTTGAAGAAGCACACTGATACTTTAGGTTTCTATACTTTAATTTTGAAATTGATTTTTGACCTGCATTTTGTAAATTGTTAACTTAAGGCATTAGTCATTTGGGCATTTTTCTTAACAAATTCCATAGCTCTTGAAGACAGTAGACACTCACTGTATCCAAATATATAAAAATGGTCCTATGTGCTTTCAGAAAGTTCAAAACTCTGCAAGCTCTTGTCTCCGCTGCATAAATTTAGAACAGTATCACATTCCTTTCAACCAGATTAGTCAATGTGATGACTCTACAGATGAAGTTATCAGCATTTAGTCATCACATTTCCTAGAATTTAATGGGCTTGATCAAATTTATGATTGAAGACCAAGGGTAAATAATTATTATGTAAGCAACTTCATTTGGTTACCATAGTAATGGAAATAAGAGAAGCTTAATTTATGTTCAGTGTACAGCTTAAAATGAAAGTCATCTAAAAAATCTGTGCCTAGAAGCCTAGCAAGAGCTCATTTGTTCCTGTTTGAGGTTTTAAATAAAAAAGGTAATATGATATCACTTATAATAAACTTCTTTCTCTGGGTTCGAAATAACTTAGATGTTACAATACCTTATAATCATCATCACCATCATCACCATCTAGCAACTATGTGTCTTTCAATATGCCTTCACTCTATTCAATCCTATATTTAAAAATATAAGAATGTAAAATATGATGCCTGATTAGTAGGGCAAGAGTTAAACCTGTGTAACAGACATAATCCAATGGCTATTTTACATATATAACAAAACAACATTTTGCATAATAATTCTCTACAGTGTTTGATGAAATGAAGCATAGTTGAGTAGAAAGAAATTATTGCTTAGAAAATGTGCCAATTTTTACATCACTGTGCACAAATAATTTAAGATATTTTAAGGGCCAATTATACTTTATTTATATACCTTTGTATATAAAGAACAGATGGTGTAAAGACCCCAGTCATAGCCAGAGAAGTAACCAGTGAGATACTAGGAAGGGGTGTAGGGGTTAACAATTATAATAGATTTCATGTGGTTGTCATCCTTGCCTTTTGACTAGGTCATCTTTCGTGACTCCCACCTTGAACACAGCAAATAATCCTTAGGTAATTAGATGTTAACAAGTTTTATGAAAGTAGAGGCCTATAGAAAAAACCAACTCCCCAGAAACTCTCTCTTCTCCCCTTCCTCCTCCTTCTCATCTTCCTCCATATCTGTATCTATCTCTCTGCGTCTCTTTTCCCCACCCCTCTCTCTGTGTGAGAGAGAGTGGTTCACTTTCAATATAGTCAGTCATATCATATTCATAGAAATCCTAGACTAATTTATAGGATGCACAAAGTTTATATTGTAACGGGAAATGACAAAACCTTAAAGTGTCAAGCATGTTGAGAACACCTGTATTCCAAGCTTCTGGAAAGTAGATATAGGACCAAGTGTTCAAGGCCTGCCTCTTGTATGCATAGCAATTTCATTCAAGATCAGTCTGGGCTACATGAGACCCTGTTTTGTACGAAAAAAAACCAACCAACAAACCATTTTTAAAACATTAAGTTTCAACTGTGTACAGACAAAATAAATATTTATGAGAATTATAGTATTTGTAATATCTTTGATATTGTCAATATACAAAGACTGTGAGAATAAGTTAGAACTTTGGTATTGATGCAACCTTGCTCCCTGTATTTGAGCTAAGAGCAAGTGCTACTTCACATCCCTATTCATCTGGCTGCTTTTGTTAGTGGCAATGAAGTGGCTATCATAGATAGCTTGCCTCTGTATTCCAGTTGTATGTGGAGATGTGAGTGTCACTATCGGGCCTTTATTGAAGCTGGGATGGGGATTCCCAAATTGTATTGGGGAATCATGATATTGGAGATGCAAGAAAAGTGGGATATTTGTTGAAGAATGCTTCAGGAATCAAGTGAAGCAGGACTAAGAAATTTCACATCTGCCACAGGCAAAAGGCTTGCAAAGACAGAGCAGACTCTCCAAGTCCAAGAGAACAGGTGCTAAAAATGTAGTTTGCAGGATCTGATGTTTGCCCTGCTGAGATGACCTCATCATTCTTTGTTATTCTCCAATTTCTTCTTTATTGAATAGGAATGTTAACTCTGAGCCATTTGACATGGACATTATGCAATATTTAAGAAATGGTTTTAAATTTTGCTTTGTTTTAATTGGGCTAACAGTTAAGAGTTTGGACTGAGTATCTCAAGAAACTTGAACTTTGGACATTTGAATAGTGCTGAATATTTAACACTGTAGGGGCTTTTTAAAATGAATGCTGCATTGTGAGGTGAACATGGACTATGGGACAGAAGTTATGGTCTTATGTGATTTGTCTGGCTTGACCATGATAGACTTTTGGTGGTTAATTTGATTTTCCATTTGAAGGGATTAATAAATGTTTAGAGCTTTGAAAGGGCATAGCTTTGAGTACATCTGTGACAGAATTCCAGGACAGGATTAACTGCGAAGGAAGGTTCACTCAAAATGTGAGCATTAATTACTATTCCTTAGGCAGATGCTATATACTAAATGAAACAGGCAAAAAATAAAGCTAACTGATATCTGTAATTCATCTGCTTCCTGTTCTGCCCACGTGTGAAGTATTATGACATAAGAAGTACAAGCCAAGCATCTCCTTGCCACAGAATTTGTGCACTGCTATCTTTCTTCACTAAAACACCAATTTAGTCAAGCTGTGTGCACAAAACAGTTTCTCCTTCTTAAGTTGACTAGTACAAGATGTTTACTCACAGCCATAAAGAAACTAGTATGGTAGGATAAAGAGATGATAGAAAGGGACCCAAATCTGATGAGATTTATGAGGACCTGCTGTAAATTAAAAGACTGGGAAGAATTTGGGTGGGTAGAAGAGACTGAGATTCAGGTATCTTCAATGTGTTTTGTTTTTATTTTGTTTCATTTTTTTATGATTGAAATCACACACAGAAACTGAGCTATATTATATTAATTTTGGTGCATCTTATTGTTTTAATTATTACATTTTCACCCTACACCAATTAACTGTATCCTGTAAGTCTACTGTGGAAGATACTCTACAGTTTTGGACTTGGCCATAAGATATGCTTCAACAAATAGGAACAAAGATGCAATGAAGTCAAAAGCTTGTGAGGTGCAGCTGTGTTTGTTGTATCTTGTTGAAGATAGTCTACTGAAGGATAAAACATATATGAAATGCAGAAGACTCACTCAGCCAAGGACCTCTATTTCAGGCAAATGAGGGAAGGTCCTTTAAATGTATGATAATCACTACTGTGACCACAGTAAAACTTGAAACATTTTTGTCCAGTCTCTAAGCTAGAGATTTAATTGGTTGTTATTTGTAGCCACAAAGCTATTGGAGTGATTATTGAAGCCAAAGTAACTGTTAAAGGGACCTTCCTAGTTACATTAATAAGACAAAATGTGTGACTGTGGTCTGTGCAATGGAATCAGTGATAAAATAATAATAGCAATTATTGTTGGTATTTCTGCTTTAGTTACTTAATCTACAATGAATCATGTCTCAGAAACTACACACTTTTAAATAAATAATTGTCACTAAAATTGTGCAATCACATTCTTAAATAATTTGCATGGTTACACAGTAGTCAAGTGGCAAAGAAAATGAGAACAACACTAAATATTTCATACAGTAAAAATGAAGTCCAAACACAAACCCTTGACTTACATTGAATTGAGCAAGCCACAGTGTTAAAGAGATTATAGTTGTAGTTTAAGAAAATAAGAAGAGCCAAGATTATATATTTAACTAGCAGAGAAGGCAGAAGAAGAAAATAATAATGCAAAATAATAATGCAAAGAACGGACATATGGAAATGAAATGTAGGAAACATACAAGAGGAGCAGGGAATGTAGTTCAGTTTATACAATGCTTGCTTATCTCATGTGTATAGCCCAGAGATTAACCCCAGCACTGTGAAAACATGGTGTAGTAATTCATGCCAGTAATCACTATACTTTTGATAGGTGGTGGAAACTGAAGTTTGTTACGAGTAGGTTCCCCACCCCCACTCCCCTGCCGCTGGTCTGGTCTCACTCTTTGTTCCTCCCTGCTGGCCATCTGGTCCCATGTGAGCCCCAATAACATGCTGAGATTCTGTATTTGATACAATCCTGTTGGCCAATTACTATCATTGTCTATGGGCTAGCTCCATCTTAATTATTAACCCATTTCTACTTATCTAAGTATTTTCACATGGCTCATCTTACCAGAGAGTGGCAGGCCAGCATCTTGCTTTCTGTTATCTCTACATCCTGACTCCTCCTTACTACTTCCTCTTTCCTCCTTGTCTCCTAGCCCCACCTATCTTGCTTTCCCATTTGCCACAGTGCTTTATTAATTAACCAGTATGAGAAACATATTTACAGAATAACATCTCCCATCAGAAGTCAGCTCATAAATTCAAGGTCATGCAAATCTATGACATTGAAGCTATTTTCAGTTGATGACTGCTGCTGAGCCACTCCCCTTTAGGTATGTGGTTGCTAGTAGACTGTACATGGTTGACTGGATGACCCAGTCTCACAATGAGCATGGGAAACACTGATGAGACTAAGATGGTACTGATAACAACAACAAAGGATGTCATATAATTAGGAGAGTGATAAGAAAGGAGAAAGTAGGGAGAGTTGGAGGGAGGTCATTTTTGGTAGATATTATCAAAATACATTGTTTATTGTATATCAAAATAAATTGTATATTGTTTAAATATACAAAATTTTGAAAGAATAAATAAATACTATTTTGAAAAATAAATAATCAGAAACAAAATGGTGGACACAGTATTTACTTAGAGATGGGCGCTTATCTTTGCTCAGCATGTAGGTTTGCTGAGGGATGGGTGTTGATAAGCTAATTAAGGTTCAGCATATGATGCCTTCATTTGATAATCTTTAGTGCTGTGATAAAAATGTTGACAGTTTTATAAGACTAGCACATAACTAGTCTGTTCAATATAGTAGTAAAAAGAAATACTTAGCTATTTTAATTTCAGATAAATTGAAAAGAAATAAAATTTAAATTAGCCATATTTCAAGTTTTCAGTAGCTACAAGTAAACTGGTGGATTTTTACTTAAATTTTGGGTAAAATATTTTATATATTTATGTAACGCACATATTTTGACCTTCACACTGAGAGGGATTTTTAACCCCTATCAGACATTCGTTAGTTTATATTAAAAAAAAACATACATGTTCATCAATATTATATTTATGTTTCTGTATATATGTTTTCTTTTATTAAAAATATATTTTTTTCCATATAACATATTATAATTATTGTTTCTCCTCCCTCACCTTCTCCCAGTTTCTTCCCACTTCCCCTCCCACCCAGATCCACATTCTTAATGTATCTCCTAAGAAAACAAATAGGCAATAAGGAATAAAAAACAGAATACAATAAAACAAAAACAAATATGCTAGAATAGGACAAAACAAACGGTAGAAAAATAAAATATGCATAAGTATGCAGACACACACACATTTCCTCCACACAGGAATACTTTAAAAATACAAAATCAGGAGAAGCGGTCATATGTGTGTCGGGGGGGGCGGGGTCAAAACCATGAAAGCAAAACCACAGAGACAGCTGACTCAATCTAGAGGGAGCTAGTGGATTGTGGACTGACAGCAGCACACCTCCATGGGCCTGAACTATACCTTGTAAATGTGGGTGAGATTTATATACTTGATCTGTTGGTTGAGCCCTCTGGCTGTGGCACCAGGACCTATCTCAAGGTCACGAACAGGGCTTTTTTGGAGCACACTCTTCATGGTGGGATGTCTTGCACAGCCTTGATTGGGGCCAGGTGTGGTGGTGGAGGTGTGGCTTAGTCATGCCTCAACTTGGTATGCCAAACTTTGTTGACTTTCCAAGGAAGCCTTACCCCCTTTCAGGAGTGGATGGGGAGATGGGAAGGGTGGGAGAAGTGGGGCACGAGAACGGGAGCATAAGGTAACTGGAGTTGTTATGGAAAATTAAAAATACTTTTTTCATATAAAAAAATAAAAAAAAACAAAACAAAACAACCACAACAAAGAGTGGTTTGTGTATCAAAGGGGAGTGAGACTCCTTTAGAGAAAACAAATATTTCATTTGCAAGAGTTTATCTATATTTATGCTTAAACTCCAGGCCATCTTTAATTGCAAATTCCCTGGTAACATCTTAAAAAGCCCAGCTTGTTTTGATTCTCTGAAAAATCAAGTTGTTAAACTCATTGTGCTTATATTTTAGTAAACAAGCTAAGCATCAAGTATTTCCACAAGAAGACCAAAAAGTGTTCTGATATTTCTAAAACTTTAGAAGGTTAAGGCAAATGTAGCTCTCTTAGAGGAAGATTTTGAACATGGAAAACCAAGATGGTGATAAATATTTTGACTCCTGTTGCTCCTTGTTTTAAGTGTAGTTACAGTGGAATTATAAACTAGATTTTACAATTATTTTCCTATTGCAATTATGGAGGACTCACAAAATTGTGCATTAATGTTCTTTATTGTCTTAGTTTTCATAACTCTAACTACATATTTATTAATTTTTCTTCCCTTGTCTCTACAATAACTATTAGTATGTACCTATAGTAATTATTGATCACAATACACAAAATATTTTCTCTTGCACATTGCAGTTAGCCTTATTCACTCATTATCCTCTGGCTTAAGTCTAAAATTCATTATTAATCTCTCAATCTTCAATACACCCTACAATATGCACAGTGATGATAAATATACACAAGCACTGTAACTGCTATGTGTTACCAATACATGCACACTTTAGAATCCCAATAAGAAATGAACTAACAGCCTAGCAGTCCATTAGCTTGGAAATGGAAAACAGAAACAAAAATACAACAAATGTGTATAACCTTTAAAAATCATATTTACCACTCTCATGTAAAAAAGGGAGCACAGTGAGCCAGATAGCAATAACATTGCAATGCACAGAGCCATAGAATTTGTTTCTAAAAGAAAACTACTGTAAAAATTCACCCTTTACTGTTTAGCAAGTACTCAATGTCATCACAAGTGGTATAAAATTATAATTTTTCTCTGAAAAACCTACTAGACTTGTACAATGCAATTGTGTACTACAAGTGACTGAAAAACTTTATTACTGAATGAGTTGTGCAATCAAGGACCTTTTCTAATTTCTTATGTTTGTTGTTGGCTAATAATCAATACCAGGGCGTCTTCTAAAACCTAATTGCAGCTTAAATAAAATTAGAAATGTATAAACATGGTTTGGATTGAGTTGCCATGAAAACTAAAATAGCAAAATAAAGATAATGCTTGCATCCCATCTGCTCCCCAGGTAGAGCAAACTATACTCTCCATAACCTGGCTGTTTATAAGCATGCTATATCTTGCCTCAAGCCTGTCCCATTTGTGATAATGTGAAAGAATTGTAACATTCATCCATTTTTTAGATGAAAGAACAAAACTTCTATGAGGTTCATATTAATACCAATTTTGTGAGCTTGTGTCCGTCCTCTGAGACAAGCATACATTCTGGCTATAGCTGTCTACCACACATGCTCAGGATGCCTGGGGCAACTGTGACCTGAGCTAATGAATTGTGGAAAGACAATTTTCTCTGCCTTTTTCCCCCTTTAAACAAATTGCAGTCTCATATTTCAACTAAATGACCTTTCTCAAACTCCACAGTGACTAATTATAGTCGAACAAGGGGCATTTACTATTAACAGAAATGAGATTAAGTTCTGCTGTAACCTTGGAAGGCAACATAGCCAATGATGTTTCTAATCCGAGGTGATTAGGAGGCGGTCTCCTAAAGACAGTTGAGATTGCTCCTGGCACAGTGCTGCTGAGCTCAATCTATTCAATGCCACAAACCCAGCAACATAAAATTCCCTGCCTCCTTTTTATGCTACTAATAATCTTATATTTAGAATTGCTAGAAAGAGAGGAGGGAAGTAATAAGGATCAAAGGGGAGTGATAATGAAGCAACAGTATGGAGAAACTGAGGTAAGAAAAGATAATGGAGAATAAATTAAGTTCAGCTACTTATCTGTTCCCAAATGCAAAGACCAAAAGACCGTGTGCATAGCAAACTACACTGGGGTTTCAGATTGCAGAAAGGAGGTGAGAATACGTTTTAATCTATAGTACTATAATACTTACAGTCTAGTTTGAGAAACAAAAAAACAAAACAAAACAAAACAGTAAATACTAATGTGCAATACATGAGGTGATTTTTAAAAAGAACAGTATAGAATTAAACAAAACTAAGAAATCATCCAAAAAAATCACAGAGTCTCATTTATATAAACTGAAGTTGAGAAGAATCCAGATAATCTAGCACCCTGGAAGAAAATTAAGAGGGGATAACAGAAATAAATATTTGGAATGTGAAGATGGATAAGACCATACATAATATGAAGTTGAACTAACGATGAAAAGCAGCAGGACATTAAAGCACTTGGGTGTTGCAAACAGGTGTCAGAGCTTGTAGCATAACATGTCAGGCCAGAAGTCCTTATTCTATCTACATTATGAAATGCCTTATGCTGTTGAGTAACTGATAACATGCCATTTGTATTTTCTGGAGGAATTCATGCATTCACCATGGGCAAAATGGGATGAATAGGAATTAGTGACATGATTGCATCAGTCAAGTTCAAGGTGCTGATTGATGGTAGATATACTGAGAGAATGCATCAAAGAATGAGTGATATGCATTGTAGATGGAAAATAAAGTAGCTCCATTGATGGATTAGATGTAGGATATGAACTAAGTGGAAAATGTTTTCCATTGTGTTTTTTACTTCAGAAATCTGACTGATGGATTTAACTGTGTCAGGAAAATCATTTTAGATTCTAAAGTTTTGTAAAGAGACTCCCGATAATATATTATTCTATAACTAATTACAGACATTTATGACATATTATAGATGGGACAAAATTAAGTATTGTAAAGTATTTTACTTAATTATATGCAATTACATTAAAATTCTAAAAAACATACTTTCCAAATCTATCCAAAGCAAGTTGGTAGAGAGAGGATAGCCAATGCCATACTTTCATTCGAAGTCTGAAGTGCTAGGAACCAAAGAAACTTATGGTAGAAATACCAGATGTAATGTAGCAGGCTTGAAGGCCATGAAGAGCAATCTATCAGCTTTCGTCCAAAGGCTTGACAACGTTGATGCTCATGCTGAAATTATAATACAGGGACCAATTCTCTAGTTCATTGCTTTAGTCCTACTTTCAGTTGATTGATAGTAGAGAATCTACATTTTGACTCTATCCACACTCCCAAGTGTTACTGCCACATAGAAACACCATCAAACTTAAGGGTGAAGTCTGGATAAACATCTGGGTAACATGTCAACACACAAGTTGACACATAAAATTAATCATCTTACCTAGAAATGGAAATGTGAGAGTTATAAATACAAAGTTTCAGTCATGGGATCATGTTCAATAAAAGAAATATTATGTAGAGAGGGGATTAGAAAGCCTAGAACTAACCCTTAAGATCCTACACATTTTATAATTTAGACAAGTTGGGAGAAGGGAGAACATAAATGCATGTGTTTGTGCTATTTCTAGGGAATCTTAAGAATGGACTCTAGTGAAACTAAGAGAATGCTCATTAGTTCTCTGACTCTATGTGGTGATATTTTTTTTTTATAAGCTAATAAAGTTTGCCTGAAGAGCAGAGTGCATAGCTAAGCCACTAGTTAGCCCCACACCTAGTTAAGAACTAAGCCACTAGTTAGCCACAAGAAGGACAGGTAGTGATGGCCACACCTTTAATCCCAGTACTCAGGAGACAGAGGCAGATGGATCTCTGTGAGTTCAAGGCCACCCTGGGCTACATGAGAGTGAATCAGTCTAAAATAGAAACAGAGCTCACCTCTTTGATCCCAGCACTTGGGATGACACAGCTTTAACACCAGCACTAGAGAGGAATATAAGGCAGTGCTGCAAATCTAACATAAATTAAATGCAAAATTTTGAGACTTTCATTATATCCATGAATTTTCAGTCCTACATTTTAGATGTGGTCCTGGTAACCTTTTCTGTAATATATGTATACAACTCTAAATCTAATTCTGTTGCAGTTTGCAATTCACAGTGTGTGTTTATTCTTATTATATGCAGCATCTTTGCCTGTTTTCAGCTGGTGACTGAATGTTATATACTAAGTAATGGACAGTAAAAATATATTTTTTTCACAGTCCTAGAGGTTTGAAAGGTCAGATAAGACTAGTGAATATAGTGAGGAAATTTTAATTAAATAAACACAGTTCATCATCTCATAGGAAAGAAATAGACTACAAATAGTGATGCTGACTCGAGAGTGTGTAGAGTAAAGGTGGGAGGACAAATAGCCTCACAGAGAGTTATTTGTGGATACTATGCTGAGGGTCAGATGTCTTCAAAGAATGCCACATTGATGGGTAGAAATAAAGTCTGAAAGTCCAGACAAGATGAAGCCAAATGGTATATCAGTGTGTTTTTTGTTTTGTTTTGTTTTGTATTTTCAACATTCAAATTAAAAGCCTAAAAGGCATTGTATGTTTTTCTCATATAATAAAAGACAATGTAGAAAATTTAGGTTTGATTTACTTACTACATTTAAGTCTCTAAGACTGTTTTCCTTTTTATATGTTTTCTTTTATGCTCTTTTTTTTTTAGACATTTTTTTTTTCTGTGTATCTATGACTGTCCTGGGACTGGCTTCATTTTCATTGATCAGGCTGGTTTTAAACTCAGTGATCCACCTGCCATTCTGCCACTGCCTCTCAAATGCTGGAATATAAGTGTGTCACACCGCACCCACTTTCTATAACATAGTTTACCCATTGTCCCTGATATCACTCATCATGATAGGAAGACATCAGTAACTTCAAGCAGATTACAGAATAAATGACAAGGAGAGTCATAACTTACTTCATCTGTTTTAATTTTCATAGAAGGAAAAAAACATTTCCACAAATTTGCTATCTTAATACCCAGGCTAGGTACCAAGATGTTAACTGAGTGGTTATGATGTCATTTAATGGGATCTCATTATAAAGAAATGATGGTGACAGTTGCCCTTATGGAAAGAAAATGGTAATACACGACAGATCATGTACACATTCTTAAAAAGAATGTATGTTACGTGAGGTTTTTCCTACCCACCCTCCGGCGCCATCCTGCTAGCCCGCCAACCTGCCAATCTGGGCCCACAGCCGCACCAGCCCCAAATAACACTCAGAGACTCTGTATTTGATAGTTGGCCAATGACTATCATTGTTAATGGGCTAGCTCTGCCTTAATTATTAACCCATTTCTACTTATCTAAGTATTTCCACGTGGTTATCTTATCCGGGAGTAGCAGTCAGCATCTTCTTTCTTTCAGGTCTCCATCTCGACTCCTCCCTCCTACTTCCTCTTTCCACCTTGTCTCCTAGCCCCACCTATCTTGCTATCTCATTGGCCACAGTGCTTTATTAACCAGTATGAGAAACATAAATACAGAATAACATCTTCCATCAAATGTATTTGGATTTGAGGTTTCAAAATTTTATTATTATTATTATTATTATTATTATTATATCAAAAGTCAAAGAACTACTCCTCCAGGCTGGAAAGCAAAACCAACAGGTACTTCCTGAATAGTCCAGTCTAAGTTTAGCTCTCTTGAGACTTAGTACAGTTTATTTTTCTGGAAGAATAGTCAAAACTTCTCTGATTTACTTCATGTGTTCTAGTCACTGAAAAGGCTAAGATTAAGGTGGTGGCATCTGATAAACCATGAAATATTAGAAGGTAGAAAGGGAAAATACATTTTAATAGAGAGAGGAGATAGCCTCATGTATTTTGGAAATAAGGATGATAGTGGACTTTCCCAATCCAAAATTTTCTTATAGGTTCTACTTCTTAATAATCCCAAAACAGCAATTATTCTTAACACACATACTTTAAATGCTGTACTTACACATACATAGAATCTTGAATTGAGACTTCTTGGCTACAGAACTGTCTATAAATTTCTAGGACTCAGGATTTTGGTACGTTTTTGATAGCAGGGAAGAAAGAAAGGCATTCAGTGTTTTGAAAAAATATAACTGACTTTCCTTAAATGTTCTTAGCAAAATTTCTTTTAACCAACAATAAAAAAATCAATGCCTATAATGGATATGCATTTAGTAGTATTTTAGAGTTATTCTGTAATGTAAATGAGTCATAAATATAGGTATATACTTAGCCATATATATTTAGCTGTTTTCTAATAGATTCATTTTTAAACTTCTTGAAAGGTAATTATAATTTTATGTATGTTAATAATTTATAAAATTACTTTTAAACATTCTGGCTATCCCCAAGAAGAAGGCTTCTTCCATATCTTACTCAACATCTTTGTACCAGAAACACTCATAGAGACAAAGGTGTCCTAAAATCATGGATAAAGTAAGAAACAGCTGTTATATAGACCTTTTAAAATGGTATTAAATAGAAACTGTGACTTCAATCATGAAAATAAAATATCTTCACATGTATTTTTGCTTAGCACCCAACCTTACTTTGCTATATCTAAATAAAGGGAAACAAAAAGTTATTAAGTAAAGCAGAATGTGCTGTAGCTGTCAGATTGTATTTAGAAATTAATAAGACCTGAAAAACTTCAACCAAACTTTGGTAAATTAGCTCAGATGGGTTTAGAACTTTGTATTACAACAAATTCTTACTTAATAAAAATATTGAATCTCATACCTGTAGTACCAGTACTTGGGTGGCTGTGCTAGGAGGATTCCCACACATACAAGACCATTTGGGGCTATAGATTAAGATACTGTCTTAAACAAATGTATAACAAACATATGCGTATCATGGTAGACTAGATATTGATCTAAAACTAAATATTATGTTCTTAAATCTAACCAATACACATATACACATACATACATACATACATACATACATACATACATACATACATATATGGTTTTATTAGAAAAAAATTAACCTGAGGAAAAATGTGTATTAAAGAAATAATTCAAGTCAGAATGGAAATGTAGGAGAACACCAAAGACAAAGATGTTTTTATGTAACTAAAGAAATTTTAAATGAATCATTAAGTAAGATTCAAAAATAAGATCAAGGCAAAATGAGTTATAGTTCAGGATATTAATTACCTTGCTTTCTGTTCCTTGTATTGAAGTGAGAACAACAGAGGAATCTATGGATCTCTTAATTGTCCCTGTCTTCTCTGGGCATGGTGTATATAGGTTTAGTTAGTGTTCAGTGTAATAATAATGGAAAGTAAAATAAACCAAACTTTCTTGAAACAAACTTTAATTCCATACCACTTTAGCTTTCTACAGAGACACTGGTAAATGAATACCCCTAAGATTTAAAGTCATATACATGTTTCCAGAAATTCCTCGTTAGAGTGACTTATGATTCTATTGACAGTGGCCTAGGAAGCATCTAGACCTGTGAAAGAAACAAGCACATCATTTTGTTACTCTCCTGTCTGATTCTCATGCAAACTAGTGACTTGAAATTGAGTTTCCTAAATGCATAGTGGTTACACTAGGAGCAGCATGTGATAAGGAGTATTAATCCCAATTACAGAACAGGTCTTAGACAGCAGACATTTAAATCTGTTTAAACTAACACAGATTTATTAAAAACAACAATTTCTATTGGATAATCAACAACATAACTTCAATTAAACTCTTTAAAGGTCAACTTACTAAATTGTCATCTGTTTGACAGCATTTGCCTGTTTCTACAGAATGTGTTTTGCTTGTGTAAAAATAAAAATACTTATCTATAAATAACAGAAGAGGCTATATAATATTGTTTAAAAAAAACAACTCTAACAAATAATTGGAGTTTAAAATGAAAGTCTTCTCAAACATTGTAGTGTACATACAGAAATTGCTTTGAAATACTCCATGAAACAGGTTTCTCCAAAGCTTCCAGGGAAGGAGGACTGGTCTGGATAAAACAGTACATTAACTTTCAGGGTGACCAGTTCTATGAACAATTCCTTTGAAATATCCACTCAGCATGTATGTTCATATTTTTTCTTGTGATCTGTGATTTAACATTTTTGTCTCCAAAAATTCTACTTCTTAAAGTTAACTGTCCTTCAAATACCTGAACTGTATTCCTTATTTGTAAATATCTCCCAAGTCTTTCTACAGTTTTGAAATCTTCCTTATTTCCCCAAAATTTCAGCCATCCAGGTATTCCGAGTTTTCTCCAAAAGTACTAGTTTTTTTTTCATTTGTGTTCTAGCTATAGAATAATGTCTTTTTGGATGTATATTCCACTTTTGGTCAAAGTATCTGAGGTTCATACTGATCGCAGTGCTAACCCAAATGCTTTGCAACTCACATTAATCTTATAATTGGCAAAAATACCAGGAACATCTCAACATAAGTGACTGTTTAGCTTCCCTCTTTTTCATTCTTTCAAACCACGTGTTTCTTGACCCATGTGGCAGATACCGCATTTATCTTTATGAAATATCGTCTTCTAATGCTGAATCCACTGTTGCAAGCCGTCAGAATGTATTTGTATTCTGACCCTGTCATCGCCTATATTAGTTAAGTCTCTGATCTTGTCAGTCACAGATTTGATAACATGCCTTCTATCCTCATCTGAATCAATGATAAAGATGGTAATAAGACCATTTCAAGAAAACAGTGTTATAGGCAGCATAACAAGCTGTCCAATTCAAGCATGCCTGAATTTTATTCAACTTATTGAAAGTTTCCTTACCCTTATTAAAAATCTCTATATATAAATATATAAAAAATATATAAAAATATTTTGATTTTTTGCCTGTTTTTTTTCTCTTTGACTTAGTTTTTTTTCCCCAGCATAGGGGTTTATTTTCTAACAGGACTATAGCTCATTTCTAACAGGACTATAACCACAATTAATCTTCCAAATTCTCACATTGTTTATCTCGATCATCGAGATCCCAAATTAAAAATTACTTATAGGATCAGTTTATTTTTCTTCACCCATAGACATTTGGTGAAACATAATTCATGCAGGTTGAAGATCTCTCAGCATTATTTTTCAATATTTATACAGTTATATAATCATATATTAAACAAATGCTTAAGGATGCTTTTGAATTGATGTTAATATTTAATATAAAAATCTCACTATGTATCTCTGACTGGCCTAAAAATGATTTTGTAGACAAGGGTAGCCTTTGTCTTATAGCAAAACTTGAGTCTATTAACTTAGAGAAATATTTAAATGAAAAAGAAATAATTTTGATAAATTTAGCTATATGTTTATTTCATGGGTCAAGCCATGTCTTATAGAGAATCCTTGTAAGTTTCTGTAAATACTGTCATCTGCTTGGAAAAAATGGATATAATCCTTGCTATGAAACAACAGTGAGGCATGGTCTGTTAAAATAAGATTCAATGTGTTTTGAGACAAACTTGCTAGCTTCCTATTGTCTGTGTAGTTGTAGATGAAAGGGTAAGTATAACTTCTCATATTTTTGCCTCTACTATTTTTGAACTAAGATTGCTGGCATGTGTCAATAGACCCAGATTATGAGGTACTGTGATTCATTTATGTGAGGTATTGTGGCTTGAGGACTGGCCTCCACAGGTTTATGTGTTTTAGCATTGTGAACTCTTGGGTTTGGGGAGGTTATGATACTTTTAAGACATGGGGTCTTGCCAGAGGAAGCACATCACTAGAACCGGCATTGAGAATTTATAGTCTATCCCTACTTCCAGTTTCCACTATCTTTCTTATGTGAGGAAAACTGGCACCAGCAATTTTTTTATACAGGTTGCTGCTGTTGTGTTTCCACCAATTGTCTTCTGGAACTGTAGACCAAATAAACTCTATCTTCCATGAAGAATTTTTGTTCATGGTATTTTTGCTTAATATTTTTATTTTAATTAAAATATCATTATATAATTTTCCCCTGCCCTTTTATTCCTTTAACTTCTTTCATTCCCCCCTCTCTAACATCTTTCCAAATCTCTTTCAATTCTTCTCAAATGTGACCTCTTATTTTTCATTGTACATTTAACCTATTGAATTTCATGTTGAATATTCTTATCTAGCATCTATGTCTTACATTCCTGCTTAAAATAAACAACAAAAATAGAATATTCTGTTTTCCTTTAAAAGATACCTAAGTAAGAAATATAAATAAAAAAGTAAAAGTAGAAAATGATGAAAATAACAGTGTAATAGGTTCATTAAGATGGCTTGAGAGAAACAAACACTTAAAGGTATAATTTATATTATTGGACATAATGATTCAATTGTTTAAAGAGAATTCTCTAGAATGGGAATGGGTTTTGAAATAGGTAGAAGTTGGCAACTTGATTTTTTGCACTATATTTAGAATAGATTAGTATTATGAATATACTCACACATGGTCATGCGTACATGCTTGCACACGCACACACACACACACACACACACACACACAACATACATACATATATAATACATTTAAAGACAGAATATCTGTGTAGCCCTAGCTGTCCTGAAACTCTCTCTATATACACCAGGCTGTCCTTAAACTCTGTCTGTCTTTGCCTCTGAAATGCTTGGATTAATTGTGTATACCACTACATCTGGATGATTTCTATATTGTATGATTGTTTCTGGTAGCATCTCTGATCAACATGGTTAATCTTCTAATTTACATAACATTTTTATCAACTATATTAGATATAAATGCACAGATTTTCATTGAAATTGAAGGAAGAGTGACAACTATTGTAAAACAGTGAATAAAAAACTAACACTACAAACAGGTATACAATTGATGTTTAATAATTTTATGTAACTGAACAAAATTTGGAATTGAAGTATTAAAAGTCAATCAAACCTGCAATTGCCTCTGAGAAAAAAATATTTTCCTTCAAGTCAAATTTTATTTAGCAGATTCAATACAATATGTATTTTTGGTTAAGTGAGGGCATATATAGGAAATTAAATAAAATATAGTTTAATAAGCCATTTATACATATGTACTGAGATCTTAGTTAAATCCTGCAGTAGTTACATAATCAATTTATTACCTATTCAGTTTTTAGAAGAGGCAGGTTTGATATAGGGACCATAAGTCTAGACAAGGACCTCACATGTGGCTTATTTGAAACTGAAGTGAATATTTTACCTACTTGTACTTCAAATATAAAAATTATATAATCCAGAATCTGTAGTCTCATTAATTAGTTCTAAATATTTACAAAACAGAGTTCTTTTGGCTCAATGTACCTATCAGCCATCTGTAACTGTTTCCCAAGCTTCATCCATCAAGCTGCTATTAATACCATAGTCCCTTCATTAGCCTTTGGCTGGAACTCACACATCATACTTTTTCAAACTTTGAATCATTCTGTATCACTAAGGTCATCAAGATCCTAGCTCCTTTTGTAGAGCTTGTCACCAATAAACATAATATTCTCTATTTAAATGAAGTACATTTATCCTTCATTCATTTCTTTCTCATCTTATTTTTACTTATAATCATAAATACTTTCTAACACTTGAGAAAATAAATAAATATTTAATTGAACAAGAGTAGTTGTGTTTTTAAAAATTAGAAAAGTAAAACCTTATCTGAAAATGGTTTCTAGCCCTGTTAAAGTATTTAATTTAAAAAGAGATTTGTTAAAGAATTGATATTTCATTCCTCAGCCGTCATCAGCTGCCAATAGTTTCTCTGATAGGCATGGGGCCATAGTAATCCATGCTCCACTTTGACTGGCTGAATCTTGAATTGATCTTGTGGAAGTTACCACAGATTCTTCAAGTTCATGTATATAACAGCTATATCATTTTAAGTGGAAAGTTTCAGAGATGTCTATTTGCTGAATGCTATTATTTCTTGATTACTGATGATTGGTGATGTCCTATCAACAATGACTATTCGGTTTTATTTATACTGGGCAATTTGACCAGTTATACATCTTTCGATTAGCCAATACAGATGGCAAAATTAGCATCTCTGAAAAAATGTCTTAGTTCACCACATATCTGTGTATTTAAAGCTAAACATCTAGGTTATAGTTTGACAGAGGGACTATTTAGGAAAAAAATAGTAGGTTCAGGCCTATGATTTTCCAAGGCATGAACTGTTGACCTTCCTTGTAGTTATCATGATATCCCTCCTGTAAAAAAGATCCTCTTAGATCTTTTGATAGTGAGGCAACATTGTGTCATACAAGGTACAACACTAGGTAAAACCACTGATGTTTTTCTCCAAAGTCTGAATGACAATAATGGGTGCAATTTAAAGTAGGCAGAAAGAAAAGTGTTTGCTAGCTAGTTTGAGTTTTTTTCCTATATCCTGCATCCAAAGTGAGTGGATTCCAGTCAGAACAGCAATGATAAAGAATACAAATGGTAGCACAAGTATGGGGAATCAGAAGCCACTTTATATTGCTGATAAGAGTGTGAATGAAAGTGGACAATGGAAAAATCAGTTTATAAATTTTACTTCACCTACAAATAGCAAAACATGTATGAATATGTGAAGATGATTCTAATGAAGTCTCTACATAAATAATGAGGGAGAGACACAGTGCCATCTGACCATCTCTTATCAGCTATTGATGGGACTAGGTTACATCCAATTGAGTTGATGGCCAAAGGTGTACCAAGGAAATCCCCAAATAAGCCTTGACAACAAGGTCCCGCTGCTGAAGGCAACACCCACACAACTTGTTGAATACAGAGAGGTCAAGCTGGTGCCTACATTGAACCTTCATTTCTCCTAGCTAGTGTTTTTGGTACAAGAAACTCAGCAGGCTACCAAAAGATAAAAGCTAGCACCAACCCAGCCACAAAGTATTAGCTCTACAATATTTCCTTTATGCCAAATTTGTTAGGGCAATGATGACACAAAGCTTATGGGAATAATCAACTGGTAACCAATTTGGATATGGTGATTTAGAATGGGTGACCATAAACCAAAAACTAGATAGCCAAGAGACTTGTCGTAAAACCTAATATTACTGTAAAATGACTCCTAAAATGATACTCTGATATACTCATAGATCGGTTTCTTATTTAGTCATCACCAGAGATGCTTCCCCCTGCAGTAGATGGGAAGGAATACAGAGAACAATGCCAGACATTATGCAGAGCCAGGGAACTTGAAGCACATAGCTCTAAAAGGATTGCCTCCTCTAAATCGCTCCCCTCAGAACTCAAAAATCCTCATGGAAGATGAGCAGAAAAAGTATAACAGCCAGAGGGGTAGAGGACATCAGGAGAGCAAAACCCTCTAAATCAACTAAGCAAAGTTTATATGACTTAAAGAGAATGAAGCACAAAGAGCAAGGTCTACATGAGTCTGCAGCAGGTTCTCTGCATGTATATTGTATCTTTCAGTGTAGTACTTCTATGGGGCTCCAGAGTATGTGAATGAGCAGGTTCCTGATTCTTGGAGATCTTTTCCTTCCACTGATTTGTTTTGTCCACATTTTATGTGATGGTTTTTATTTTATCTCATTATATTTTTTGTCACCTCTTAGAAGCCTGTTATTTTCTAAAAAGAATCCAGATAGGAGGGAGGTGGGAAGGATATGAGAGGAGTAAAGGAAGGAAAATGGTATTCAGGCTATATTGTATGAAGAAATAATATATTTTTAATAAAATTTTGGGGGAAACTAGAAATAGAACTACCACATGACCAACCTATAATACTGCTTGTTATATGCCCAAAAGACTCTTTCCTAGACATGTGTTTGTTGTGGCTCAGTTCTCAATACTAAAGAAATTAATCAACCCAGATATCCACCCACTGATGACAAATAAGGGCAGTGTGGTACATGCATGTAATAGAACTCTCAACTGTAAAGACAAAATGAATTAATAAAATTGTCATTAAATAGTTCCTGAAAATAACTATTGTATATAATATAAGACCTTGAAGAAAATACCATAGCTGTGCACAAATAACATTTTTACTAATTCAAACCTATTTATAAAGGCTTATAAATTACCATAAATGCAGAATGAAGACTAGCTTGAGTTTAATATACATTATGTCAAGTTGACAACTTTTCAAATATGGATCTGTGAATAGTGGCTACCAACTGTGTAAGTGTTGGTAAATGTTCTTGTAGACAGAAAATGTATATACCAACATAAATATGACCAATTAGAAATAAATTTGGCAAAATAAGAAAATTCACCATGCACAACTTATTTCAGGTGAAGTAAATAGGGGATATAATGGGACTCTATCTTTTTGTAGAGAAATACCAACTTCTATTTGTAGAGAATCTGATTTTGGGAAATCATATATTGAAGACAATATTCAATGAAAATAATAGAATAAAGTGATATACTTTCTCTTTCAAACAAACGAATGAAACAAAAATAAGAACATCAGGATCCTTTGTGGGTTCAGATATAAAAGAGAAGGGGCCATGGCATAAAGTCTGACATAGGAAGTGAGTGTAATGTCCTTAAAATTACTACAAAATACCTTTTACTACAAAATACCTTTATTTTATTTCAGCAACTTAGTTCATGACTTGGAAAATTCATTTTGGGGGGCAGCAATGTTTAAAATGTTTTCATTGTTCCACAAAGGAGATGCGGTGCATCTTAGGGCATGTTTCAAATTGGTTGTAAGAATCTGCTCATCAATATAAAGAAAGAAAAATATTTTAGAAATAAATGCTATTTTAAATATCATTGAATAGTGATTGTTACTTCATTTGTTTAAGATGCTGGAGAAAGATACATCTCAACGTGGCATTGTTGCAGTCTCAGCACACTAAAATTAGAAGCTTTTAAAATATGTATCATTAAAGTTAATAATTTAGAAGACTTATGGTCAAAACAGCATAGATTAGTTTTATTTATATGTTTAGCAGGCATGAACAAAGGCTAGCTATAAACAAGGTGCTGTTAGTAACTGGGCAGGTAGTGAAACAGTAAATTAAAACAAACGTGAATTACAGTAACTTCTGATATATTTTAATATATTGGAATATATTTGGGGAAAATGCAGAAGTTTCTTCTGTGTATAAAGAGTAAAGTTCTCAAAATTCTGGGGATAAGGAAAGTTGTCCATTAATGTAAATGTTGACACTGAAGTCAGAATCATTAGTTACTCAAAGCTACAAGTCAAGCATTGTTGTCTGTAGAGTGACTGTGACCAGGGTGTATATTTGAGTATGGGGGGGGGGGTTCATATAGTGTCTTATCTTGATGACAACAGAAAACCAAAGGAAGATGCTTAAGAGGGAAACTGAATATTTTTGAACTAAGATCAGTGTTTTCTAAAAGACAGAAAGTAACCTAAGCTTTTGTGCAAATTATTCAAAAAATCTATTTAGTTAAAAATCAAATGATATGTAAACAAATGAGTGTGATTGAGTTCCTACAGTGGAACCATAGCAAGGCTTACTGGAATTTAAATGGCTATGGTTGGGCAAGCACTCTGTATACAGTTCACTACGACTGAAAAATGAGGAAATATTTCAGTAGACTAAACCAGCAGACAGAATTTTAGGAATATATATATATATATATGTATATATATATACATATATATATATATATATGATATTTTCACCAAAATTCAAGGTTAAGAGTCTTATCTAAGAGACCATCAGAGAAAATACGAATAGAAAATCTGAATATATAAAGTAACAGGTCTTTAAAAAGATGTAGAAACTTATATTGAAATCAATTAATACTGAATAATAATTATGGGCAAAGGAGCACAGAGGCTAGAGAGATATCTCAGTATATCAGAGGGCTTGATGAAGACCTGGCTTCTGATCCCACCAATCATATTTTTAAAAAGCAGGAAAATTGGCAGAGCAGGTCCACTTGTATCTGTAATTCTAGTGCTGTGTATGAAATGGAAAGACAGAAAGATCACTAGAAATTGCTCAATGCTCCCTTACCTAAAGGTTCAACAAGTGGCTCTGTCTCAAAATAAGACAGAGGGTGTCAGAGAGGGCCATCCACAAAGTGAACTGTATATCTATGTACACATAACACAAAGAGAGAGAGAGAGAAAAGAGAGATACAGAGAGACAAAAAGAGACACAGAGATACCTCACAGAGATAATCAAAGAGTAATAACCTGTATGACTGAAAGAGGCGGCAGAAGCAGCCACCACTGAGAAAATAATTATTATGTTGAATGACATACAGTTAAAAAACAACATTTTGCTCTACTGGAGAATGAAGTGCTTCAGGACATTTTTCCTCTCTAAACTTTACAATGTTAAGATGATCTTGGAACAATTATGAGCTTGACATAATAAATTGGCAATGTTAAAATGCAATTATTTCCCATGGTTTCAATCTGGAAATGTCACCCTGGTGACTCTGTACTTAAGAAATAATAGCAGTCCAGACATTTTACTGACAGACATCTTTAGATGCTGAAACAAAAAGTTCTTAAACCACAGAGAAGAAAGGCAGTACACTCACTGATAATGTCAATGTCTATTAAAATCATCTTTTGTGCCATTAATAGGTGATCTCAATATTGATTATTTCATTGTGTAGTATTTCTTTTCTCATTACTTGGTGACAAGAACACAATTTTCCTGGAAGATTGAATTCTATGATTGTGTGTCCTGTGAGTAGGTGGATGTGGCATATATCAGAACTGAGATAAATGTCCATTTATATAAAATTATATTTGAAAATGCCAATATATATGTATGAGGATGAATTCTTTCTAATGATTCAAGTGAAAAATCCTTCACCACATAAATTTAGATTTTTATTTAAGATGGGAGGAAAAACAAAAATCCTCAGTCACATTAGTAACTGTATGAGTATTGTGTTACAAATATGTTCCAGTTGGGATTATTGGTCAACTTGACTGAGTCTAAAATCACCAAGAAGACAGGTCTCTGGGAGTGCCATGAGGGTTACATGAATCATGTAACCTGAGGTAGGAAGACTTGCTCACTTTGAATAGTACCATTCTTGCTGGGATCATTGACTGTACAACTGAAGAAAAGCAACCAAGCAATAGCATGCGGTCTGTGCCCTTTGTTACTTGAAAATAGATGCAAAGTGATAGGCTTTCTCAAGCCACTGTGACACCCCTGCTATGACTGACTATAGCCTAAAGTTCTGATGACTGTGGTTGATGGGTATTTAATCAAAGCAATAATAAAGGAAAGTAAGTCACAAATGAAAATACCATCACCTTAAATCATTAGTCTAATTGTGTTCTCAGTCTTAACATCACATAGTATTTGAAACCAAATTCATTCATCACCAACTTTGTCATATATTTGAAAATTATTCAATTATTAAGCCATAAGAAAATAAACATCCTAGAAAAAAAAAGTCAAAGGAATCGGAGGACATATTACATTAGAGAATATCCCACTTATTTGCCCGTGTTGCAGTTGTTGCCATTCTCATATTCAGAGTTTGCAAACTGGTATTTATTTTTCACTGCTAAGAAAAGTCTACAGATTACGCCATTGTATGACACTTTTATTCTGTGGCTTGCAATTACTATGCATGTTCAAACAGAAAAAAAATTCTTTACAATACTAAATTGCTGAATACACAATTATTTTATTCTGAATGTTGAGCAAAAGAGGGAACTGAATAATAACTTTTGGTGCCTTTAATCATTGACCTAATCTGATGTTTATCTAACAGAAATGCATTCACTTAGTTGAATTTTATACAAGTAGATAAAGCCTTGTGCAATCATTCAAGATACTTCACATGGTAGATTAGCAATAACGTTTTTTAACACCATTAAGTACCAAGTGAATGGACAAATCCAAAATAAAGCCTCCATATCTGTGGTTAGTTTTTGTCAATGTGAACACAAAAACAAAACAAAACAAACAAACAACAAAAAAAAAAAACTGGAGTCACTTGCGAAAAGGGAATCTTAATTGCAAATTTCCTTCACCATGGCATCTCTATAAGACATTATTTTGATTAAGAATATCCTGCCTACTGTTGGCAGAATCATCCCTATGCAAGTGAGTAAAGGTGCATAAAGAATTTAGCTCAACAAACCATAGGAAATAGGGCAATAAGCAGTGTTCCTCTATGGTTCTGCTTCCATTCCTGCTTCCAGGTTCCTTGCTTGTGTTCCATCCTGGCTTCTGTCAAGAATGGACTCTAACATATAATCTGAAGAAAACAAAAAAAACCTTTTCGTTACAAATTGCTTTTCATTGGTGTTTTATCATAGCAAGTGAAGGCAAACTAAGACACTATCTATAAATCAAAGGAAATATTTGCAATAAGTCATAAGATTTTACTTGATAAATGTACTTAAAATGTGCCATTAGTGACTTGATTAGAATCAAAGCTCATACCTTTGTTTTTCTGTGATACATGGGAACTCGTTGCTATGCAGTTTATCTTTCACAGTTTGCAGTACTTCATGTCATTATTTTTTCCTGAAAATAAAGCTTGGGGAAATCCATCTTTAAAATATTCCAGGTAAAATGGTATTTCTCATAAAAGCAGCAATGTTTTTCTCTTTATAGTTTACCTACTTGAGTAATCAATTTTTTAACCTTCTTTTCAGCTGTTTAAGAGTGATACAGTCAAGCTAGCAGTGGCATTCTACTCAATTAGACACTACATTTATCTCCATCAAGCATTAAAACAAATATCTGAGATCTACTTAAAGAGACAAACTTGAATGGTGGGCTTTATAACTGTTCTAAACTGACAGTCTAAAATCAAAGTTGTTCATATGGCTTAAATACCAACTCTTTAAAGTCTTAAGAAAACATGTTTTTCTCAATTGAACTGATTCAAATGATTGCTGGTTTTTTCTGACTTAGGCTTGACAGCATTATTCATTTCATAAAATATCTCTAAGAATTTTCAATATGAATTCAGAAGAGGAAACAAAAAAACTTGAAGCTGAAATACATCTTTCTATGTCTTTAGTTGTCTTAAACAATGTGAAATGGATCAAGCTTGTTGCCAAATATTAACCATTACCTATATTTCCATTTGCCACTTAAATATAATTATTGTAGCTATTTATGGAAGCACATTTTGAAATAGGCATAGAAAATTGCAGTCTTAAATACTCTCCACTTACTATGTAATATTGGAGCTAATTCAACTTTATTCATCATACTGAAAGTAAAGTAGATTATATATTACTGGATAAAATGAATTCCAACTTGGAAAATAAATAGGAAACTTACAAATACTTTTATTGTATCTAAAGTTCTAGTTAATTTCAGCATGCACAATACAGAGAACATTTAATATCTCTCACTCAAGCACTCTAGAAAGCAGTTTGGTTTCATTTGGACTAAAAGCAACATACCTGAAAGGATTCAGGTTAATCCATGATTCTCAAAAAAGCAGTGTATGGCCTTGGAGTCAGATGTGAGAGAAAGGTGCTTTTAAACAGATAAAAGTGGGGATTAGAGTTATTAAGTGATATAATCACTTCATTCATCGCATGTGTAAGTTTGTGTGAAAATCTCTTTAATATTGTTTCAACCCTGGGAGCATTTATTATGGAAACAGAGATTATTTACCCTCATCATGAAATATGCAACCTAATATATAACTTATCTATCCAAAAATCATTCCTGGAAATTTATTTACATGATTCTAAAGATGGAAAAAGAAACAAAGGTGTGCATATATATATATATATATGTATATATATATATACATATATGTGTGTGTATATGTTTAGATGCATAGAGATATGCAGATATATAGGAAATATAAAGCTGTATTTGTTTTAATTACTTAAACTTCTTTTGACTTTTATCATCTTGGGGTAGTTTTAAAACAAATTAGTTTAACTGATGCATGTATTCACTATTTCTAAATAAAAAACTATAATATTCCCAGCAACTATAGTTATACTTTCTTCAAAAGCATGAGGAGAAACAAATAAGAAGATCTGGAATGAGATTTAAACTAAAACAATAAAGTGAAATATATTGAAATACATTATTTTGCATGGTGTCTTGTTATGGGTTCATTATATATGTCCTTGTATGTGCATGTGTGCATTTAATGTAAAGAACAAATTTTAAAATTCAGTGTGTTACTCTATCTCTGTCTTACCTTTGGTGACAGTTCCCTTACTTAATATGCAGCCCACTAGTTCAGTGAGACTGGCTGGCCAACCATCCCCAAAATCATCCTTTTTCCAATCACAGCACTGGGTTAACATTTGTACAATGCCACAATGTCTTTTTACCTAGATGTTAGACATTATGTACCCAGTAATACAATTATTGTTATGCTGTTCATTGCTAATAATTGGCTATATTTTGTAAATGTACATGAGTTAATTTTTTATTTATAAAATAATTATTGTGGACAGTAATGCTTCCTTTAATAATAATCACACCAATAGTGGTATTAATTATGACATGCAGAATATTTTACCAGAGCTCATCACAAAACATCTCCTAGAACATATCTTATAAATTACTTCAAATGTCACCTTGCAGTTCTAGACTGTTCTTGAAAATCTGGCAGATTATTGTTGTAATTAAACCTGTTGAGCTATCATGATGAAAAAACATTGGTTACTTCACACTAAAAAAGGGGGTGCTGCTCCCCTGTCTTTTATCTACTTATTTCAACTGGAAATGAACTCTCCTATCTTACTCTGACTTTTCTAGATGATTTTAACCAACCTAGGATGAGAAAGAGGCAAGATTCCCCTCTAACAAGTGAAAGAGCTACTTTCTTGCCTTTATAGTGAAAACATTATGATAGTAAGCAGTAAGTAGTTGAAGTCATGATCCTAAATTTCCTTTATTTTTCTCTCCTCATGAATGCATTCTCTGTAAATTCAGCTCTCCAAATTTGATACCACCCTCTTTGTTCTGAAACTACGCAATCCATCTGCATTCTACCTTGAAGGAAGGATATACTGTGGGGGATTAAACAAATCTAACAAAGTGTAATTGCTTATTTTATGTTAGCATGAGTTCTTCTTTCCTGCTATAATTTTTTTTACTGTATCTAAGTCCATCTGTATTTGTCTTTTCCCCTACCTTATTGACATGAGCACAGGAAGATACCATTCTACAAGCTAATTATAAGGCCCTATCATACTTGTAGCTACATAGTCCAAGATTCTATGTTGTTTCTATTCTTGTAGCTACATAGTCCAAGATTCTATTCTTGTTTCTAAAAGAAAACAAGTGTCCCATTATGCAAAATCTTGGTGGAAGTTTGAAGAAAAGACCAGCTGTACCCAATTCTACATCAATGTCAAAATGCTATTCTGTGGATAAGCCACTCATTCAAAGTGGCGAGAATTTACTTATTCTGTCATTTTGCCGTAAAAGGTTTTTATTCACCACCTAACCTACATCAGACACTGATGGGAGATGTTATTTTGTATATATGTTTTCCATACTGGTTAATTAATAGGAAACAAGATAGGCGAGGCTAGGAGACCAGGAGGAAGAAAGAGGAAGGGGTAAGGAGGAGTGAAGATGGAGACCTGGGAGGAAGGAAGACGCTGGCCGCCACTCCCCAATAAGATGAGTCACGTGGAAATACTGAGATAAGTAGAAATGAGTTAATAATTAAGGCAGAGATAGCCCATAAACAATAATGGTAACTGGCCAACAGGATTGTATAAAATACAGAGTCTCTGAGTTATTTGGGGCTCACATGGCTACGGGACCGTGGCAGCAGGACCGGCAGCAGCCTGAGGGATAAACCTGCCATAACAAGACACCCCTGTAGTTTTTGGTTAGTGTGTGTGTGTGTGTGTGTGTGTGTGTGTGTGTGTGTGTGTGTGTCGCTGTGTGTGTCTGTGTGTGTGTGTGTGTGTGTCGCTGTGTGTGTCTGTGTGTGTGTGCTGTATGTGCAGGTGAGTGTATAACACATAAGTAGAAGTTAGACAACTTCAAATTTTAGTCCCCACTTCCCACCTTGTTTTGACACTGGGCCATTTGCATTTTAATTGAATACATAAAGTTAACAGCACCAAGCTTCCATTTTTGCCATTATGCACCTCTATATACCCCTTATTCCTTCTCCCCAGAATTTCCCTTTGAACAACGCTATATGAGGTCTTGCCTCTATACACATTTACACACACACACACACACACACACACACACACACACACACACAAATGAAACAGCAGCACACACCCTCTGTAACAGAAAGAAAACAAATCTGCATACAAATGTCAAATAACAACAATATGTCTAATGAAAACTATTATAAGTGGAATGCATATTGTGGTAGGGGTAAGTAGCTAGTCACTCACACAAATGCATCAGGAGCCCTCTCTAAAAATACACAGACTATTATGAGAGAAATAGGATGCTTATTTTAACATACTGGTTGGGTTGATGCTTTCTTTCTGTCTCATAGCCCCCTCCCATGGTGTACTATACTACTTTTTTTCCTTTTGACTCGATAACATTTGATCCTACACCACCTTGATCTCATTATCATATGTGTTGTCCAAATTTCAAAATGTGATTTCAGGTTTGATTTATCTCTCCCATTTCAAAGATACAATAATTGAGGCAATGATGGGAATGACTTGTGCTGAACTGCAGCTACTAAGGAGCAGAGATTGTATCCAACATTGTTACATTCAATTCCTGACCTTATTTATTGATACTAGAGTCATACACAGAATATATGTGGTACCCCATGCATATTCATTTTTCTTACTTCCAGATTCCTCTATAGACATTTAGAAAATGATTAATGACTATGAACTGATACTGCCACTCAGACACAAATGTAATTTTGGTGCTGTTTTGGGAAAAATAAACTTGGGTCAAATATTTTTTTTCTCTTCTGTCATAAAGTTTCCAGCTCATCCATCTGATTTGAACACCCTTTCCTTTCACACCCTGATTTTCTAATATTCATTTATTTCCAGACTGTAGCTGTCAGAGAAAGCCTCGCTGGTGCCTCAGATTGATCCTTGAGTTGGCAAGGCATCACTGAGTGAGTTGATTCTCATCTTATCTTGTACTTTACACTTGCAAACGCATTAGCAATGCCATTGCTAGCACTTTCCCACGGCTTCTCAATTTTCAACTTTGTGACTGACAAGTTTACAAAGCATCCAGCATGTAATTCTTCTCCAAAGAGTTAGACTCTAGATAGTGGTGTATACACTAAATGTCTCTGCAAGGTGCCACAATGTAGATGCAAACTTAATTTTCTTCACAATTGTTAGATTAAACCCAATAAAAGTGTGTTTTCCTTACCTTCAGGACCCACATCAGTGCAAAATATTACTCTTCTTTCTTCCAGTTTTATGATTGTGATTTCAGAGAGTGGATCCCATTCATCTCCCCTTCCCTTCATATCTGCCCATACAACCAAAATAAAATTTAAAAGAAAGACAAAAATAAATAAAAGAAACCTAACATACAAAACAAACAAGCAAACAAACAAACAAAACGATTCTTGATCAGGAAGCTGTAATGTGATACAGTGAGTCACACAGTATACCCTTTAGTCTTTACTTGTAAGTGGTCATTGCAATGAGTCACTGGTCTGGTTCTAAACTGCTGGCTTCTGCTACACTCTTGATACTTAGCTCTCACCAGAACTCCTCTTGGATATCCTGTTGTTGCCTTCAGTCTAGCTCTGGGCCTGGTAGTTGGTCAGGCTGGTCAGGCTGCCAGCTTTCCCTCATTGATAACACCAGGGCAAGCTTTTCAGCAATGCTCTGGCTAGCTCCCTGCTGCTGCAGGCAGCAAGGAACAGGACCAGTTCTCCTGTTATCATGCTCTGGGGACTGGCTCATCCCACCCCCAAAACACACACCACCAGGGCCAAGGCATGGTGCAGGACCCAGTCTCCTGACCGTTGCAGCCTGCGAGGAGCATGGTCAGCTGTCCTGTTCTCATGACCCCGGGAACCAGCTTTCCCACCTGCAATAGGTGGTCCTTGTCACCACATGACAAACAGATAATGGCGCTAGCTCTTTCACTTTAATGATTTTGGGGGCCAGCACCCCTGCCAATGGGGTCAGCTCTACTGCTCTGCCCAGGCAAAAAGCTGAGCCCACTCTCCCTCGGGATGGAGCTGGTGAGGGGCTGAACCAACTCTGTGCAGCCCAATTCTCACTCTCCTCACAGGTAACAGAACCCGTGGGCATCAAAACACACTGAGGCTGCAGCAGGGTAATGGACACAGACATGGCTCTTAAGAGCAGCCAAGACCCATATGATACCATGACTCTTCAGATCCTTATGGTCCCAGCAGCAGCATAACCCTCCAATGCTAAGATGACCCTAGGTAGTGTCCCAGATCCCAGTCACCCACAAACACTTGGTGGCTACACTGGCCATGGATATCAACACAGACCTTTAGTGCAGTTAAGACTGTGGACCCAGATATAGTCCTTCTCAGCAGCCTCGGCAATGTTGTTACCATATCTCTAGTTAGCAGTGTGGGTCATTCAAATCAGCATGTACCTATTACTGGTATAGCTTCATGTGGGAGCCAAAGTCCCAGGCATCCATAAGACTCTAAATGGGAATAGGAGCCTAAGTTGATACCTGGCTATTGTTGGACAAGGGACCCAGACATGTTACTATCTCCAACTCTTGACACTACGGCCCCAGTTGTCAGTGCACATCACTTTGGTCTGTATGGCCCAGGCAGCAGCTTAGCCCTTAAACACGAACCTTGCCACAGTTCCTTGGCATCCTTGTGACCTTCGGCCACAAAATGGTCCATGAACATCAACACAGACCCAGGGTGCAATAAAACTGTGGACACAGATATGGTCCCTGTAAGCAACCTTGGTCCAGATGTCCTCATGGCCCTTTATGGTATTGAAGGTCACCCATATTGGAATGGCCCCAATGTCAGCATGACACTCAAGTACCAGCATGTCCCCAGATGGCAGCCAAGGCCCTGAGCATCTGCTTTGCTTTCAATGATAACAAGCACTATGGGCATCAATGCAGACCCTGGCTACAGAAGAGCCACAGACCCAGACATGCTCCTCAGCCACAGTTCAGGTCTAGATGTTACAATTGCCCCAGGTGGCAAACCAGGTCATCCAGATCTGCATGGCTCTGGTGGCAGGTTTGTCCTCAAACACCAACGTGACCTCATGTCAGCCCATACCATTGGCATCTGCAAGGTCCTCAGAGGCAACAGTTGTCACTGACATCAACAGAGATCCTGGTTGCAACAGTGCTGTGGACCCAGACATGGCCCTCAGCAACAATCTAGGCTAGCTCATCAGCATGGACCAGAATGGCAGTGTAAGCCTCTTAAAATGGCCTGGCCCCTATGTATCCTCCTGGTATCTACCCGGGAGTTTATGGTTGATTTCTGCCTGCCCAGAGCCAGTGCCCTGGGGACAGAGCTGTTGCTATCCTCCATTTTAATAGTGTTTAATGATAAAATCTTTATTAGTGTATATTAACTAATACAATAATGGATATCATGACATTTTTATACATTTATATATGTAAATGCATGCATATTTGCAAACAGGGAGCATACTGGTGTATACCATAAATCAGAATAGGTATGACAAATGGAGGCTTTTTCTGTCCCACCTGGCCCTACAACCACTTATAAAATTAAGCCTCACTCACAGGCTTTATATTAATTATAAGCTGTTTGGCCTATGGCTGAGGCTTATTACTAACTAGCACCTACATTTGAATTAACTAATTTCTATTAATTATTAATTATTGCCATGTGGCTCATGGCTTTCCCTGTGGTGTAGTATATCTGCTTGCTCCAGCGGAGGGCTGGTATCTCCCAGATTCTTCTCTTTTCTCCTTATCTCTGCTTGGATTTCAGGCCTGGATCTATCTAGCCTTGTCATGGGCCAAATCAGCTATTTTATTAACCAATGAGAATAAAACATATCCACAGCATAAATAAGGGTTATTCCACAGCAAGGTACTTTGATTAAACTTCTAAAATAAGCCATAATAAAAAATAAAAAATATCAATAATTCTGTAATAAACCAGCAACTATCGATAATCCTATAAAGAAACAACAGTATTACTATTCTAATATTTTTGACAGATAAAGGAGTAAGCCAAAGGGCTATTTATTAAAGGACATAGGTGACAGTACTTTACAGTGTGTTCTTAAATTGTTTCTTGATTGATGTAATAGGAGCTTTTGGTCTTCAACTATTTTAAATTCCTGTCACCAAAAACAGTTAATTAAACTCTCCAAGTCAATTTCTTTTCTGCAGATGGTAGAGACTCCAAAGGTTGTACAGTTGGATCTGACTGAAATGTACATGATTCCCACGAAGAATAGGATTTCCAATCCCTGTTAATGTGCAATAGAGTGCTTCACATCTACCAATGCTCATCTCTACCCTAGTCTCTCTCATTTTTGCCACTGGGCTGTAGTGGGATATTTACTTTGTCTGCTTCTGTGGCAACTGACCACACTCATGGAGGGGTGGAGCAGGGGCAGAAGTGACCTGTGGAACTAGGTCTGAGGAGGAGGCAGAGAATGCTTCTTTTCTGGCGGTACGTGGAGAGAGAGAGGAAGAGCAACCAGTTACAACTTCTGTGTTCATCTGTCTGTGTTATTAGTTGTTTGTCCCTGAATAAACATCTACTTGTTTATCTTTACCCTTATTAAACCGCAATACTGGGCTAAGCTTAAGAAATCAATCTTTGTCCATCCCTGGATAAATTATATGATACATCCATCCTCCTTATGCTCCTATATACATATGTGGAAATGCACATAGCAACTAGATACATACACAACAGAGCTTACACGTTGCACATACATACATATTGATGTACACATTCATAAACTAAATTAGTTCACATCTAAAACACCCAGTGCTCACATTCATACCCACCTATATACATAGCTATATCACCCATAAACACACATGCACACACACACACACACATATATGTATATGCATGTACACAAACATCTTACATATATACTTACATATATATACTACAAAAACATGAATATGACATAGATAGTTTATATACCACATACAATGCACACACATACATCACAAAAATATATACATCATAGATAAGAATACAAAGGTACACATAACATACACTAATTCTCATGCAGAAAACGCACATTCACATTACACATATTTTTTACTGTATGCATACAGCTATGCACAACATAGTACATCTCACATTCCCCTCAACTAGAATGTTTCCACTAATCTCAGGTGTGATGCCTTGCAGTTAATATTATCTTCATTGTTGTCCCTTGAGTAGATTGTATTCCTTCCAGAGTAAGTTTCCACAGTATGTTTATATGTATTTCCCATAAGTTCCAGTGACATCTGAGAAAAGACTAGAACAAAGCATATTTGAGATTCAAACACTGATGAAAGAGATGATATTCTCAGTCTAGGCTTACAATCATTGACTCACTTCTTTGTTCTACATATATAACATCAGATTTAGCAAAGAACTGAACTGTTATTCCCAAGCAAATTGATCCTTTATTCCCAAACAAATCACACACTGAAGCTCTTTCCTAATGGGAAATATTCAGTTTCTCTTTCTACTTACAGGAGCTATGCATGTCATTCTGGAGAACATATATGCACCTTTCAGCTATTGGGACACATATCATTTACACCATGAGACTCTCAAACATTCGTGTAATATTGTCCTTTGTGTTTTATAAGGTTTTGTACATGTTGCATCACCAGCTTTTTATGTTATTGGTTTATATTTGTGCCTGGCGTGTGTGTGTGTGTGTGTGTGTGTGTGTGTGTGTGTGTGTGTGTGTGTGTGTGTGTGTGTATGTGTCTGTGCATGTGTAGTTTACCATAGTACATTTAACTTACATTGGAAACATATTGGGTACTTAGTAAGTATTGATTAAGAAATAAGAACAAATATAACACAGTTCCAGAGTCGATACAAAGAGTCTAATTGTGTAAAAGTTGTCATTTAATTGTTCTATAATGCTGCTGAAATTACAATTTTTAATATTGAAAATCTCAATATTAGTATATATAATCATGGAGTTCATCTTTACATATTGTTTCACATCTAACAATACTACGGTTTATCCTATATCATTCTTTGGAAAATATATTTTATATCAGTCTAATTGAAATACAGACATTCTCTTAGTTTGCAATTTAGTATCTTCTTTTAATTCTGTACTCCTATCTAAGATTCCTGAGCTCCTTAGCCTCTCTTGCATTTAATAGTTTTTGCTGACATCCTAGAAGCCCAGAACTCCTCCTTATTTACTTATGATTTAATAAGTATTCTCTGAAAGTCTTAGTACAATTGTAGGTGTTTATGGAGATCTCTGTAAATATAACAGACATAAATCCTTTCTATTATCCACTTTCTATTCTAAAGTGAGAAAATAAATAAGCAAAATAACCAAATACAAACATTTATTAAATTACTTAGTAGAAGCTCAAGAAATTATCCAAAGAATAAAATTGGCTTAAGAACTATGAGATAGCATTATAGGATTCAGATTCAATTATGAATGAAATGGCAACAAGAACCTTCAGGGGAGTCAGTAACTTTAAGCACTGACCTCAGGAACTGAGGTAGTGAACAAGCATGTTGGGTGACTGCAAAGTAGAAAATGGTATGGTCTAACATCCACTATTAGTCAGAGATCTTGACTATTCTGGAAAAACAAAGAATACTACTATATCCTGAAGAGCAAGAAGAAGAATGATTATTACAAATTGGAACAGAAAAGTAACAGGAGAAAATAGATCAGCTTGTTGCCTTAAACAGAAGTTATGTTGTATCATTGAGCTTAAGAAAATTAATGTTGAGAAACATGTAAAGAATTGTCCAACATCCTTAGTCATAAGGGAAATGCAAATCAAAATTACTTTGAGATTTCATCTTACACCAGTCAGTATGGCCACGATAAATAAAGTAAATAGGTATGGAGTAAGGGGAGTATATTCTTCTACAGCCACTATGGAAATCATAGCCGTGATTCTTCAGGAAGGAGGGAATGGGAATGATTCACTGCATGACCCAGGTATTCTACTCTGATGTGTGTATCCAAAGCATGTGTCCTCTGCCACGGAGACAGATTTTTAACAATGTTCATGTCTGCTTTGTTCATAATAGTCAGAAATTGGAAAAGATTAGATGTCCATCAATGGATGAATGAATAAAGAAAATGTATTATTTATCCAATGGAATCTTACTCCACAATTAAAAGTAATAACAAAACAAACTTATGAAATCCTAAAGTTCACAGGCAAATGGGTAAAACAATTATCTTGGATGAGGGACCCCTGACCCAGAAGAGGTAGGTATTTACTTGTGTGCAGATTTAACTGTGAAGTCCAAGATAGTATGTATTTACTTATGTGCAGATGTTTGCTGTGAAGTCAAAGATAAGGAAGGTATAACCCAAAGAACCACAGCGGTATAAAGATTAAGAGACTTTAGGAAAAAGACAGGTCTCCCTAGGAAGAGGAAATAAAACAGACAATTTTGGAAGGATGAAGTTAGGGACACTGAACAGAGGATTGAAAGGAGAGTGTTAAGGAAGAGTGCGATAAAGGATGGGATATAAGAGGGACAGCTAAAATTAAGGGCTATTTGAGAGGATACATGGCACCCTAATAAAGTATAAGCTTCCTAAATTACATACATATAATTTTCTCATCTCTGAATGAAGGTTACAGTAACAGGAATGGGTCACAGCTAAGCAGGTTGTTGGCCAAAGGGTTTGCATGGGAGACCCAAACAACCGAGGCATTTGCATATCTATAGGTTTCACTCCAAACTGATGACAAATCCCTAATGCTGAAAATATCACCTATACACCTCACAGAACATGGAAAAGTCAAGCCAATGTGTATGGAGAGAGAGAGAGAGAGAGAGAGAGAGAGAGAGAGAGAGAGAGAGAGAGAGAGAGAGAGAGAGTCCTCACACTGATTGGTTTGTGTTCTGATAACAGGAATATGTTTTGTATGCTATCAAAGAAAACAAAATGAAAAACAAAACAAAACAAACAAACAAAAAAACATCGACCCATATTGCAGTTTAATAAGGATCAGGATAAACAAATAGGCCAAAACATGTTTATTCAGGGAGAAATAACTCACAACATAGACAGATGAACACCAGCAGGTTCCTGGTCCCAAGGATGCCTCCAGATGTACTCCTGTCCCTGTGCTGCAAGCAAGAGAGCTCTCCAAGGCCCCTTGTCAGCTTTTTTCCCAGGTCATATTCGGCCCTGTCTCCACCACCAATGGGTGTGGTCTAAGCCAAAGGTGCAGGCAAGGTGAATATCTCACTAAGACCCTGTTATTACCTATATAGTATCCTGATAGCAAGTGTGGTGGTGTTACAAAGTTTTCAGGAATAACTGCTATCTGATTTAATTTTAAGGACCACCCCATGAGATGGAAGCCATGTCTAGTTCTGCTTGGGTGACCAAGAACATCAGACAAACTAGCTCAGGATTAGGGTGTGTATGTGGGTGGTGATACACACAAAATAACTAATTTCTACAAAGTAACAATAAAAATGACTTGTAATGACTTTCTGTTTACCCATAGAACAGTACCTTCCCCAGCCATCATCAGAGAAGCTTCCTCCTACAGAAAATGGGTACATATGCAAAGATCCAGGCCAGACAATTTGCAGAGAAAAACTTTTGAACACTCAGAACTAAATTGAATGTCTCAATTTAACCCCTTCTCTCAGGGACCAGGGAACCCTACAGAAGGTAAGGTAGAAAGAATGTAAGAGCCCAAGGGGTTGGAGGACACCAAGGGAACAAGGCTCTATAAACACAAAAGGATCTATAAACATATAACCTCACAGAGACTGAGGCAGTATGCATACGGCCTGCATGGGTCTACACCAAATGGGGTCCTAGAGCTGAAATGACAAGTGAACACATACCGCCATCCTTCACCCAGAAGAAGCTATTGATAACCACTTGTAGATGAAATAGTTACTTTTCTCAAAGGGAGTCTCTTTGGGGTAAAACAAAACAAAACAAACAAACAAACAAAACAAAACAGAAAACTATTTAGAGTAGGCCACCTGACCAGGCGTAGATGGCCAATAGAAACAAACTCAATGGCATCTTTCTATTTTTAATCCAGATCTTTGAGATAGGAAGACACACCTTTAAACTAGATCTAATCTGGCTCATGCCTTCTGGTGGAAGTCTATATAAGGACATGGAAATAGAAAGCTTTTCTTCTTTGCCTGATGCTTTCACCTTGCAAGCAAATCTATTCCTTCCCTGACATGAGAACCTACTTCTTTGGGATTCCGGGATCTACTGAACACCTGAGACATCCATCCTTGTAGACTAAGTAACTACTGAATTCTTGGATTTTGTTCATATCCAGCCACTGTTGGATTAGTTGAACCATATATGTATATGAAATAGAGAGAGAGAAAGAAAGAAAGATTAATTCTATAAGTTCTGCAACACTAGAGATTATTGAAAAATTCACAGGAATTTTTAAGTTTTTACTTTTAATTTATCTGTTTTGTATTTATTTACCATTATTGTTTTTTACTCTAGAGGTTTCTGCATATATATTATAGCTTCTCGTTTTATGTTTCTGGGATTATGAAGCAGTGGCTCTCTGCATCTAAATCTGTTTCTTCTGCTTTTTTTTTTTTTTGGATGTTTTCTTTCTGTTTGTTATGTCCTATTCTAACATGTTTTTACTTTTTCATATCTTATTTTATTATTAGATTTTAATGTTTCTTTAGATTATAAAGAGAGGCATAAAGGGAGACAAAGTGGTGATGAACCGAGAAGAGTACAGGGAAGAAAAACCATGTTCAGCATACATTATCTGAAAAATTATATTTTTCAATAAAAAGAATGGAAATAGGGTAGTTACATATCATGTTGTCTTGAATAGCATAAAATGTGATTACAGTTAAATATATGAGTATTTTGCTATTGAGATACAGGGTTATGAAACATTAACTTTAAAGTATGGTGAGTTTTATATGCTATGTTTATTGGATGTCAAAATGGAGATATCAATTAGCCAGTATTGTGCAAAGGTCTGTAATATAGATGTTAGAGATGGAGGCAAGTTTTGTATATACAGTTGTTCAGAGCGATTAGATTGATTGAGAGCAGATCTGAGAAGCTGATCCTATTATTTCAAAAAATAGGAAGCATCTGATGAACCATTAGAAGAGATTGTTACAAACCAGACAAAAGAAAAATCAGGAGGCTGTGCTGGGTTGTTGCTGCCTCTATTGCCATTGTGACAGCCCCACAGGTCTTGTGAGGTGGGTGACTCTCCAGGGTGGAAGACAAGTCAATTTGGGACAGATTGGATCCAGCTTCATTCAGCATTACTACCGGTTATTTGATAATGACAGAATGCAACTAGGCACAATTTACATTGGTGCATCATTCCTTACATTGGTAGGACAACAGTTCCAGAGGAAAGGTGCCATTGTGGAGAAGTTGTTCAGCCTTCCCTTCCAGAAAATTCAGCATAGTATCACATCACAGGACCATCAGCCTACATCAGATAGCTGTATCATTAGCATGGTTGTAGGCAAGCTCAAGGCCGATGAAGTTCCCATCATGGGTTTCCACCAGATGTTTCTATTAAAGAACATCAACAATGCTTGGGTTTGCACCAATGACATATTCAGGCTTCCCCTGCACAACGTATGTTGTCCTCCACCTGGACAGATATTCACACTGTTCCTCCTCCCTCCTCTTCCTAATACCATCTCACTCTTCCAGATACTCCAAACATCATACACAAATGAGCAAGGCTGAGGTGGGAGTGAGTGCAGTGCTCTTCTGTCTCCATGGTGTTGTGCATGTTGTTTGGATGCTAAACTAGTTGCATCTGATAGGAGAAGTTTGTGTTGTACCAGCTCATGCATTGGTATGGTTTAAGTAATGCAAAAGATTGACAGTTTTTGTTTTTGTTTTGCTTTTTAATCTACTGGCAAGTAGCTCTAGTAACCCAAAGAATCTTGAAGGAGAAAGCAGCTGCCTTACCACCAAGATATTGATTTGTTCAGATGTTTGAATGCCTCATGATACAATAAAAGCACAAAAAATTTCTTAAGAAAGAAAGAAAGAAAGAGAGAAAGAAAGAAAGAAAGGTAGATCAGAAAGCTACATGCCGGGCCAAAGAAAAACTGGAGCAATCATGAGTTCCAAGAAAGGACCAAAATGTGTCCATTGAAGTTTGCTGAGTCAGCAAATGGCTACTTAGTGGAGGAGCAAGGGTCAAGACAGACTGTAGGTGCTTAGCATGATTATTTCATGAATGGTTCAAGAAATTCCTATTGTCTGTGGCTTTTCCTAAAATGTGCCCCAGTCTAGTAAAATAATTCATGATGTACTGGACTAGTCTACATTAAAAATTAATATTATATAGGCTGAGAGAGGGTTCTGTTGTTAATAGCACTGACTCCTCTTCCAAAGGACAGGAATAGGGTTCCTAGCATCTGTAAGGCAGATAATGACCATCTGTAACTCCAGCTGCAAGCATCGAATACACCATGGTCCATATATGTACTTGCAGGTACTACACTCATACATATAAAATAAAATAAAATTAATAAATTGCATTGAAAAGAAAAGGTCTAAGTGACTGGGATGATTATTTTAAGAGAGAAGAAAATAATGCAATTATTTGAGGAATTGTTTCCATTAAATTCAATGAAACTTTCTGAGGAGAAAGAAAGCAATGTGCACGTTAGCTGGTTATGAAATCCTAGAGCTGCCATTTACATTCATATATAACATCATAGAGATCAGCCAGTACTATCTAGCTTGCACATGGAGTAAAGATATCTGAAAACTCTATCATAGAAAATACTGGAAGACTTTGACCTATGACATTCATGGCTCTCATCCCTGAAAGTTATTTAGAAAAGATGATAATCCACCAGTTTAAATCATTTTTGTGTTCACATAGGCTGTAAATTTGAGTTTTTGGAATGTAAATAATCAAACACACTGTTTTAGTGCCAGAATTTTAAGAATTGTTAAAGGCACTTTTTTTTTCTGATATGCTGAATTGCCAGTGTTAGAACACACATTCGTATAACACAGAAAAGCTTTCTTATCTATCATCTCTACCCAAACTCTAAATCTAGAGTTTGAGTGGTTTAGTTAGACCTTTTTATCCAGTGACTCAACAAATGAATCAAACTCTCATACTTGAACCTTTCCATGATTCACGAATCTATTTCTTTCCGTCTATGAAAATTCCACTCAAGATACTTCATACAATTTACACTTTTAATAAGTACAGTGAGAAACTAAATTCATGATATTTTCAGTTCTCTCCAAACTTGACAATTTTAAAGACATGTTGTCATATTTGGCTGTAGAGGTAGGTGTGTCAAGAAGGTGTGCATGTTTAGGCTAAACAATTCTACCAATAACTGATTGCAAGCTGTAGTCCTCAGCAATCTGGGAACCGAGTTGGTGGAAATCTAAAATATTTTCTATCAGATTTTTGATGCTTCAAGATACAGAAATGACTGCAGAGCCTTCTCAGACTGTTCTCTACATCAGTAGTTCTCAAGCTGTGGGATCCTGAGCCCTTGGGGGAGGTCACATATCTGATACCCTGCATATCAGAAATTTACATAGTGATTATTAACAATAGTTAATAATCTATAGTTTTAAAACTATAATTATAACATAGCAATGAAATAATTATATTGTTGGGGAAACACCAGAACATGAGTGACTGAATTAAAAGTTGCGACATTAGGAAGGCTGAGAATCACTAACCTACGATTTTTTTTCTAGAAGCAAGTTCAAACTGAATGACCATACATTTGAGCTGACAGTTTTGATCAGTAAAGAGCTTATAATCACTTCCATTTAGTTCTCTGTTGAGAGTGGTTTCTAACCATCCTGAATTTAAGTCAATAGTACATAGATCACAAATTCCAATTGGTTATGTATCAGCAACATTGGAACAATTTTTAATCCACTAAATTTAGTAATCCTTCAGTGAGTATGGAACAGTTATTAGGAGTGGACTGGGTTCACTGAGAAAATAATTAGTAGCATTCTTGATAATAGTGAATGTTATCATTTTGTTTTACCAGCTACATCCGGAAAAACCTGGGTTAGATGAAAAAGCTGCTCTGCCAGGCTTAATATGGAGAAAAGGTAGAAAATCTGCATCTTCAATTATTTCTACTCAATGCTTTGCTCATTAAGGAAAGTGTTTCTGAGATGTAAAGATCACCACCATGACCAGCACACATGTGACACTTCATTTTCATGATCTCTTCCAGCTCTGAGTACCTTCTCACTTCTAGAAACCATTAAAAGTACATCAGCACAGTGGGATGACCACATGAAAAATCCAAGCCAGGAAAATACAGTACACATAATGACTCTGCATTTGGCTGAGTGCTGCGTAGAAAAAATAAATCTAGTGTTTGTCTGTTCATTTTCCTCCCATGGAGAAGGAGAATCATGTTTTGTGGCTTTTGAAGATAAGATAACTACACAATTATCTTCGGACCTGATCATATTACATGGCATGTTGTCTCTAATTTATTTTGTGGGTGTAAGTTTGCATATAAGTCTCAAAGGTCAGAAAGTTTTCACCAAAATTATCTGCAATTTCACTGAAGACTTTTAAAAATATCTCACATCCATAAAGAGAATTATTTAAACAGAGTTGCCAAATAGTTCCTCCACAGCCATAGATGACCCTCATCATCAGGCAGTGACTTGAAATCATTTTTTGAGTATATGATTTACTTTGTTTACAAGGAAGAAGTTCAGGTTATATCTATACCAAAGCACCAGAATAAAATGATTTCCCCCCAAGTCTTCGCTACAAATGGCTACATTAAATAACGACTAAAGATTTGTATTTCCTAAGGAATTTAAAGCATAGTGAGCAAAGATAGATTTTCAACCCCTCCTTAAGTTTTCAAAACTGACAGAGAAAAAAAGGAAGTGCAACTAATAAACAGAAATTCAGTAACTACTCAGGGATTCTAGCAGAGAGGTGATTTCTGTGGCATACACATAAAAATATCTTCAGCCTTCCTGGGTATGTTATTACAAAGAAAAAAATAGATAAAACAGTGGAAAGGCACACATTAAAACAAGATAGCTATATAAATTTTCTTGCAATAAAATAAATTATTTCTAATGAGTTATGCATTTTAAAAGATTTTTCCTAACGTGAATGATCTTGTCAAAATGATCTATTTTCCTTAGCAACATGATTATGTAGGGAAAAATATATGTTTGTGGCAGTACAAAAATCATTTTAACTAGTTTTTCAAAATGAGAAATTTGATTATGAATTATGAGTTTTTCCATAATAGAACTTGAGTTATTATAAACTGGGAGTTTTTCTCTCCCCATGAAAATATACTGAAGCTTAGCTTAAAATATTTGATGTCTAAATTATAGCCATAGCTCATAACATTCTTTTTATAAGGCAATAAACAATAGTTGAGTGGTTAAACTAAGGGATGCTCATAAGATCGTGAAAATGAATTATTTCATGTTTATCTAGCAGTTCCCATTTTCCAACACTTTCATTAACTTTGATTTCATGACTCTGTGCAAATTTCTGTGGAACAATCCACAATAAGGCTTTTAGGCATGAGCTGTGGTTTTCAGGTAAAATCACTAAAAACAGTCACCCAATGAATTTAAAGGAAGGGAATTTTAATCAAAGCATCCTCTTTACTGCTAGTCTCTGAACCTGTGTAAACACTATAATGATTAAGCCCTTGGACTTCTGAGACAATTGGATGTTGCCAAAGTCATGGTTGTTTGATATTAACTGTCATATGTTCATTATAGTTTGAAATGTGTTCTTGAGTAAATCTTATGATGTTTAACAAGAATGTCCACAGGTCCAGACTTGGCCAGGATCTGAAGAATCATACAAAAAAAGAAAAGAATTATTAGACTCTTTTTGGTATGACCAAAATCAGACAGGTAGAGGTAGAAACATTTATTTCTTGCCAAATATCCATAAAATCCTCTACATTTCTGTGTATCATTTGAAATGATATGGCTATGTGACTATACCTAGTGAACAAAGTTGGCATGTGCTATATATGGATTAAGGCTGTTAATAGATGCAGATGTCTCTGTTCTTTCATTGTCTTCTTGCCTATTACCAAACATATCATTTCATCATGGAATTTCATGCCTAAGAAATACAGGAGCAATATGGGTGAAGTAATTAATTGAAATTGCAAGGATTTGTCTATTTTAGCAGTTACCCTCATATACAGCTTTTCCAATTATAGAAAATAACAATGATTGCTAATGAAATAAACAACATTGTTTGAAATGCACCATGTGTAAGCTCTAAGACAAATCTTAGAGCTCACACTCAAGCAGGACACTTTGGGGAAATGAGGAAATCTTTATTCAAAATGCATTTTAAATCAGTTAGTATGCTGGATACTGAAGCTCCTGTATCCATATAATTACCCTAGAAAAAATTATTCTCTAAGAGGTTCAGTGTGGCTGGATTTATGTTGAGGTCTTTGATCCATTTGGACTTGAGTTTTGTGCATGGTGATAGGCATGGGTCAATCTGCAGTCTTCTACACACCTTCATCCAATTGTGCGAGCACCATTTGTTGAAGATGCTTTCCTCCCCCCATTGTATTTTTTTAGCTGTTTTGTCTAAAATCAGGTGTTCGTAGGTGTGTGGATTTATATCGGGATTTTCGATTCGATTCCATTGGTCTACCTGTCTATTTTTGTGCCAATACCAGGCTGTTTTCAGGACAATAGCTCTGTAGTATACCTTAAAATCAGGAATGGTGATGCCTCCTACAGTTCTTTTATTGTACAGGGTTGTTTTGGTTATCCTGGGTCTTTTGTTTTTCCATACAAAGTTGGCTATTATCCTTTCAAGGTCAGTGAAGAATAGTGGTTGGATTTTAATGGGGATTGCATTGAATCTATAGATTGCTTTTGGCAAGATTGCCATTTTGACTATATTTATCCTTCCAATCCAAGAACATGGAAGATGTTTCCATTTTCTGGTATCTTCTTTAATTTTTTTCTTTAAAGACACAAAGTTCTTATAGTACAGGTCTTTCACATGTTTGGTAAGCTCTACCCCAAGATAGTTTATGTTATTTGTGGCTATTGTAAAGGGTGATCTTTCTCTGATTTATTTGTCTGCCTCTTTGTCATCTGAATAAAGTAGGGATACTGATTTTTTTGAGTTTATCTTGTATCCTGCTAGTTTGCTCAAGGTGTTTGTCAGCTGTAGGAGTTCCCTGGTAGAGTTTATTGGGTCGCTTATATAAACTATCATATCATCTGCAAATAGAGACAGTTTGACTTCTTTTCCAATTTTGATCTCCCTAATCCTCTTTTGTTGTCTTATAGCTTTAGCTAGAACTTAAGTACAATGTTGAAGAGATATGGAGAGAGAGGACAGCCTTGTCTTGTTCCTGATTTTAGAGAAATTGCCTTAAGCTTCTCTCCATTCAGTTTGATGTTGGCTGTTGGTTTACTGTATATTGCTTTTATTATGTTTGGGTATGTTCCTGAATCTCTTAGAAGAGAAAGTAGGAGGTACACTTGAACAAATTGGTATAGGAAATCACTTCCTCAACATAACTCCAGTAGCACAGACACTAAAATCAACAATTAATAAATGGGACTTCCTCAAACTTAGAAGCTTCTGAAAGGCAAAGGATGCAGTTGACAAGACCAAATGGCAGACCACAGACTTGGAAAAAAGCTTTACCAATCCTACATCTGACAAAGGGCTGATCTCCAAAATATACAAAGAAATCAAGAAACTAGTCAACAAAACACCAAATAGCCCTATTTAAAAAATGGGGTACAGAATTGAAGAAAGAATTCTCAATGCAGAAAATCAAAGAGGCTGAAAGACACTTAAGAAAATGTTCAACATCCTTAGTTATCAGGGAAATGCAAATGAAAACAACTTTGAGATACCATCTTACTCCTGCCAGAATGGCTAAAATTAGAAACACCAATGACAACTTATGCTGGAGAGGATGTGGAGAAAGGGGAACACTCCTTCACTGCTGGTGGGTGTGGCGCACTAAGCCCGACCTGCGGGAAAGACGGCAACCACATGAGGATTCTTCTCAGATCACACTTTATAGGAGCCTCTTGGTTGAAGGGAGAGCTGAAGGTGAGGGGCCCCGGGCAGGAAGGAACAGCTGCTTATATATCCTACTAGGCAATGGGTCAAGGTCTCATAGGCTCAAAGAACCTCGCCTCAGTGTTGGAGCCACTGGATTGGCTAGGGAACGAGCAGGCACGCTGGAGTGCAGCCGCCAAGCTGGCGTATGCCCGAGTAAGGTATACAAGAAAGAGGAAGTTCGCCATCTTGTAATGGCGTCCTGCGGGCGGCCGCCTACAGGTGGGAGTGTAAACTCATACAGCCATTTTGGAGATCAGTATGGCAGTTCCTCAGGAAAATGGGAATTAGCTTACCACAGGACCCAGCAATTCCACTCTTATGTATATACCCAAATTACTCACATCCAAGCAACAAAGACATGTGTTCAACTATGTTCACAGCAGCATTATTTGTAATAGCAGGAACCTGGAAGCAACCTAGATGCCGCTCAACTGAAGAGTGGATAAAGAAGATGTGACCCATCTACACAATGGAATACTACTCTGCAGAAAAAAATAACGGAGTCTTGAAATTCACAGGCAAGTGGATGGAACTTGAAGAAACCATCCTGAATGAGGTAACCCAGTCACAAAAAGAGGAACAGGGTATGTACTCACTCATATATGGATTTTAGACATAGAGCAAAGGATCACCAGCCTTTAATACATACCACCAGATGAACTGGGATACAAGCTGTATTCTAAGAGATTCATATATGGTCCCTCACAAAAGGGGGAAGGGACAAGTCCCCCTGAGCACATGGGAAATTGGAGGGCAGTGAATGGAGAGAGAACTAGGAGAAAGAGAAGGGGAAGAAAGGAAAACACGTGTGACTAGATAGGTTGAGTCAGGGTGAAGAGGGGTATAAAAGAGGGAGCCATTATTGGTTTGAAAAGAAAACCTAAAAAAGGTTTAGAGAACTACAAGACCGACTCCAACTAATAATTTGAGCAACCATGGAAAGGCTACCATAAATGCCCTTCCCTGATAGTGAGATCATCAATTGAATTATCCACCATCATTGAGCCCTCATCTAGTACCTGTTGGAAACAGAAGCAAACACCCATAACCAAACACTGAGTTGAACTAGAATCCAGATGCAGAGAGAGGGGACAAGACCAGGTTGCAGAAACTCACAAAGACAGCTGACCTGAACAAGGAGGAGCTTGGGGCTCCCAGACTGATGACTAGGAACCCAGCAAGAGACTGACTCAGACACCCTGAATATGGGTCTCAGCTAAAAGACTGAGCAGTCTGGGGGACCTCAGACAGTAAAAACAGGATCTATTTCTGGTGCACAAAAGGACCTTGTGAGCACATCCCCCATGGAGGGATACCCCGTTAACCTAGAGACTGGAGAGAAGTCCTAGTCCCTACTTCAAATGACTTGACAGACTTGCATGACCCAACCTGGATATCATAGCTGTACAAGTGGAAATGGGGTGGGGGGGTGGGAGGGGAGGGTGACCAGGGTGCATGTAACAGGGGAAAGAGGATAAGAGAGAGGGAAGGTAGGAGGGATGGAGGGAGGGAAGGAGGGTTGGAGGAAGGAAGGGAGAGGAAACTGGGATCCACATGTAAAAATTTTAAATTATATTATTATTAACAAAAAGAAGGAAAAATGCTGCTGGATTAATTATATATATATATTACAATATATAATTATAATATATTAAATTATATATATTTATTATATATATTTATTAAATATATATTTTATACTATATATATATTATATATAAATCATATATATAATTATAATATATATATATATATTAAATGCTTTGACATCAAAAAATTTAAGCCTAAGGACAAGTTACTGGGGAAAAGGATTTCTAATTTTGTTTCCACAGATAATGAAAAGCTGTGGATCCCTTCCAGACTAATGTGGTTTGATTGAGCAAGACCCCCTGAAGCAAAGTCAATGGGACAATGCAGCCTTGCAGACCACTGTAGCCAGGATTTCTGCATGTTCTTAGGATTTTCCCATGACACTGCCCCCTACCAGCAGGAAACAGCTTGGAAAGAACGACGCCCAAATTCCCAAATATTGTTTATAAAGGTTGGTTTTAATTTTTTTTTTTTAAAAAAAACATGTGTAACTATGTCCAGCATAAAATAAATAAATGTTAAAAAAAATTATTCTCATTGACTAGACTGGGTCATAAATAAGCCCAAAGCCTTCTTCTAAATTAGTGCCTATTTTCTGTTAGAATTGGGTGAAGATTGTTTTCTGTAGTTGCTTGGTGAAAAAAAAATATATCAATTTAAGGTGATCTTGGCTTTAATTCTTATCTTACAGCATCTAGGGAGGTCATAAGCAATGTGCTACCACTTTCTCATGAATCATAAGGAGTAATGAGCCCCATCCTATTAAGATTGCTCTTGGCTATGTTTGAAACTGGTGAATGGCGTCTTTGTTTAAAATGGTAGAGTCTTGACTAGAAAGATATTCTTTATTACACCAAGTATCTGTGATAGGCAGGTTCAAAATAGAAAAGGCATAATTGAATTCAGAGGGTTAGAGATTTCATTCCATAACCACTTGATTTTGGGCTTGTAATAAGAAGAGTCAAGAATGTGTGGAAAAGCACATTCATTTGCTGTAACCCTAGCAAGAGAAAGGATGGGGAGGTGACTGTTTCCCACCACTCTCCCAATGACCTGACACCTTCCTCTTGCCTCATACCTTTTTAGTTTCAATCCTGACTACAGCACAACAAACAGGGGAGATGCCATCACTTCTCAAGTCTTTGGAACACACTGAAGATCCAGGCTCCTGCATAAGGTAATATTTGTTTTAATAAGATTGTTTTTCTTCCTTTAATCATCAAAATATCACCCCTCCTCATGACCTACATCTTCGAGCGATGGTCCTTAGCTTTACCAAATAGCACCAACAAGGGGAGACAACATTATCGAGTACTTGAGACAATGGGGGACATTTCTCTTTCAAACCACTATTCTTATCCTCACTAAACAGGTGTTCATTGGTCAATTTACCAATTTCCTGAAAGACACATTGGTGTATGACCTTAAAAAGTACATCTCTCTGGCCATTACCATATATACAAAACTAGAAAATACGATTCAAAGAGTTCTTTAAATTCCATTAGTACTTTATATTTTACTTTGGTAGCCAAAGCATATTTGTATTTCTTACTGAAATATGCATTAGTATATGAAGTTCTCAGCCAAGTGAAAAGGATGGTAAAATGACCACATTTCTTGTAGCCACTTGTAGGCTTTTAAGACATTATTTGTTTTGGCCTTGCTTTCCAGAACTGCACTTCATATTTTTGTTGGAGCATCTTCCCTAGGGGTAAAAAATACAATGTTTAAAAAAAGTATTTACATCAAAGAAATTATAGTCCCTACTCATGCCTGCTCAAGGACAAGAATATATCAAATAGAAAAGTATCTTTGTCCTATGTTGAGGTTAAATACTTACCACTCCTCAGGAAAGCTTACATTTCTTTTGTGCTATGTGTCTGTGAATGTTTTATGAACCCAATTGAGCTGAAGAATCAAGTTTCTTTGACAGACAGAGTTTATTCAGAGGAATAAAGATACAGCAGAAAGTTATTGATTTTTGAGGGATCTACGCCTTGTGAAAAATTAACCAGACATCCCTCCAAGATCGATATGATTACCCATGCTGTTGCAGAGCTGCAAACCAGACACTGACTGAAGAATGTCTCCATTTCAGAGGGTACTAGTATTTTCAGGAGTCTCTTGAAAACTATAGAGAGTGTGTTTTGTGGTTTATTCCTTCCTTTGCATGTTTCCTAGTGATTCTTGTCATAATTCATGCAACAAAACAACTTATGATTCTTTAAACATTCAGATAAGACCTGAGACTCTCTACTACAGTGACGTATAGTCTTGGAATTATCCTCTGAATGTATTTCCAGGACTACTACAGAGTAGAATTGTAAAATTAAAACCCATTTTACCATCAGGTTTTAATGTTGCTTTCCAACTTTTGTTAACTCTCTCTCTCTCTGGAACATATCCATCTGGTTATATTTTACTTCTTTTTTTTTTTTTTTTTTTTTTTTTTTGTTTCTCAAAGTTGACAATGGGCTGCCTTTTCCATCTCTGCTCAGATGCTCCATTGTCTATTGCTGAATCATAAAAATTCATACATTTATGCATTCCTATAATTCTATCTCATTCCCCAGCAGGTAGTTGAATCCTATTTCCAAAACCCAAAACACCCAGAGGAACATCTTAACTCTGGAGTCAAGGACCTCATTGATTAGTAGCACTTCTCCAACATGGAAGAGGGCACCTCTTATTTCAGAGGAGAAACTCCTTTTCATAATCCATGTGCGTTTGAATGGCATTTGTCATCCATAATCCTAACACATGAAAGACAAGAATCCCAAACACTATTCTGAAATTCAAGCAACCAAAAATTATCTATAGACAAAGTTTAAAGAAATATCGCTGGATATTTTTGAGCAGTAGAGTACTTAATGACTGTCTTGATTCCTTAAAACCACTTTTTTATGCTGCTTCTGAAAATAGGGTCTTGGATGAGACACTTGACTTTGGTCTTTTGTCACCACTTTAGTTCTTGATCACAATGGAGACCTCCATTCCTCTCTCATCAGCAATCTCTTGGGATGTCTTTACCACCACTTTCACTAAGTGTCTGCTGCCCAAGTCATTTGCTCTTAACATGATGGACAAGATATAGACCAGTGCATTTAGTCCATAATGTGTGTTAAACCTACAGTGATTTTAGTAAATTCCCCGGGAGTATAGTTTGAATGGGTATGCTCACTTCTCATGTTTTTGTGTCATTGACATTAAAAGAAAACACAAAAGTTTTCTATTTGTGATTAATATAATTACATAATTTCACTCTTCTTTCTATTCTCCAAATTTTCTTATGTACCCCTTTGCTCAATTTAAAATGCATACTCTCATTTTGGTTAATTATTCTGGGAAAAAAGTGTGTGTGTGTGTGTGTGTGTGTGTGTGTGTGTGTGTGTGTGCATGCGTATTTATATATCTCTTAATAATAAATAAAACATGTTCAGTTTACAATGTTACATGTATGTGTATGTTTCAAGGAAGCATTGGATAATGAAATGCTCTCTGGGGAAAACTATTTCTCCTAATTTCAGGACCGCCTAGTTGCCTGTTGTTCTGTGTCTAATATTGCAGCTTTCCCCCCTCACATTAGTACATTTAATGTTGTCTTTCTTACTTCCTAAGATGATCTTGAATGGAGGCAAATGTCCCTGGCACTGCTTCTCCTATGTTCTGAGATTTTAGGATATGCCAGCAAAGTTCTTGACTAAATATAAGTGTAATATTTTCTGGGGAAATTTGCTAGGAAAAAAAATGTCCTTTCTACCCTTTCAGTAAGCCTGTGATATAGCTATTCATTGAAGAAACACTGAGAGTCAGATATGTAATTATTCTTTACAGTACAGATATATATACTGAAGTGACAATGGACTGCTTTATTGAAGATGTAAATCTATATTAGCAAAAACCAAAAACAAATTAGAATGTACACTAATCCTGATCACATAAGTAAATCCAGTGTCATGAAAACCATAAGAAAAGAATGATGTAGATGAAAATAATGGGATAATTGCCCTTGTCAATGAATACTGTGGCAATTATCCAAAGGGACTGGCAATTGAGAACAACAATCAGTGAAGAATGACTTGGAGAACGACTTGGAATATGCCAGAGACAGTAGGGGCAAAGAATACAGGAATGTCTTACAGGGGCAAAAGCAATGAGAAGTCTAGAGTCTAAGGGCAGACAGGAGGGAGAGAAAATAGGTCAGTGATCTTACCCAGGGCAAAGTCCTGCATGATACAATACCAATGGGAAAGGTAGGCTATAGCCATTGGTTAAGTAGTTGCACACCCGCCATGGGTATAACCAACTACTCTCTGATTGCATCTGAGGCTGCTTTAAAAAGAGAATGCTTGCCTGGAAAAACCAAACAAACAAAAAACAGAAACAAATCATATGAATGGAGAGGTCATGGGCTCTCTGGGAGAAACTAATATATTGTTGATTTGCTAAATGGTCATGTAGTCAAAATAAATTCATGTTTATACTAGTAGCTACATACTATTCTCAAGCTTGTTCAAAGATTCTTTCTTTTGCAATTGGCAGTAGTAAATGCAAGGATTCAAAACAAGTATCTTCTTATTATCTTAATCTTCCCTCCTTATTACCATGTAGATGTATTCACCTTCCTTTTTGCCTAAATTTCAATACATGTGTCATTTTTTATGTTAAATAGAGATACTATATTAGATTAAACTGGATATTTATGAACTTTTTGTATTGTACAAACTATGAAGGACAATTTTTAACAGTACAGCTGAGTGTAAATGTTAATAAAAAGGAAACTTGTAGTGAATATTTGCTCTATTATTTCTAGACTATAATTGCTCATTATTCACACATATCTTTTGACAATGCCTGTGGCTATTTCTGGATATGACAATTCAAAGTTTGTCCTACATTTTGTTTTCCCTTTTATGTCCTTGGTACACAGTCAATGGCTTCTTAAATCTTTATTATAAATATTAGAGAAAACAGATTTAGCCACTAATCTCAAAACCGAATCCCATATGTCATGTATCTCAAGCTGGTTGGCATAACA